>CM061555.1:165055359-166390250 GCA_030864225.1 Capsicum baccatum var. pendulum | reverse complement strand
TTTTTCTACTCTTTCTTGGGCACTCCAAATGTGGATCACTCCAGGTTAAAGGAATTGTACAGCAGACCTCTCTATAGAGCCATCAGGAACACTTTGTGCGGATCAAGGTCTATGGCTCGATGTTTCCATCACAAGGACAACGACTGCCATAACACATTCCCATATGCTTTCCTAAATAGAGAAGCTCGCATCTGGCTAAGGATAGTTAACACTACCTTGATTTTAAAGGAAAGCAGTTCACCAAGGTCTCTCACCATCAGGTATGTTTAGTCTATTCTTTGATGACTGATGTTTCTATCAACATTGGTGCAGTGATACGCTCTTCTATGTGAAAATCAAGAATGCAAAATAGGACACCATTCATTTTTGGAAGCTTGCTGACTGTTATTTTAAAAAAGGAAAACATTAAAGTAGATCCAGCGGATCACAAGTTGTCTCAGAACCCAAAGAGAGTGGATGTCACAAAGGTGAGGATCCAAAGACCAGCCAAGGCATAAATCTTACCACTGTTGAATTTCACACACAAGCTGAGAGCTTCTTCTGCCATCTTTATGGCATGACGAAGCCCACGATGATAAATGAAGGCCTTGTGCCTACTGATGCAGAGCTGCGATAACTGAATTATGACTACCCACTTAATGACCATGCTAGAGCTATGTGTAGAGCGGAGACTACATTTGAAGAACCATTGGATGATGATATACCAATGGATGAGGATCGTCGACTGTTAGATTCTCACATGGAGGATGACTCTAGTAAGGAGGTCTCTGATGATGATTCTGATACAGGTGGCATGACCCCTGATGTGGAAGAAGATTCCTACTCGCCATGTTCTTATTTATGTCTTTGTATTGGGGGCAGTGTTTTGTTTAAAGTGTGGGGTGGCTAAAAGTGTTTCTAGATTTCTTACTATTTTGTCTTCTCTTTAGTTCATTTTATTTTGCCATTTTGAATTTTTTAGTTTAATGCAGTTGTTTTGTTTCTGTGTATATGTTAGTTTTTTTAAGTTATAGTTAGGTGTTTTTCTTGATGATGGATGGATAACGACCGTCTTAAGACAAAATTAATCATGTGTAGGACCTAACAAGTGAATGTAATTTGTTTTAGTGGGCCACACCATAATATAAGCATGTGATGAAGCTTTTACTGTTAAGATGCCTAAGTTTCTAGTTTATGACTCATGTGGTGATTGTATAGCTGTTTGGTTAAGAGTCTATAATGATCCTTTTTTTGAAGTTAAGCATGTGCCATGTGCGTGTGAAGGTATTAGCATATTCCTTGTTACAATTGATACTAGAACTTCCCTGGTGTATGTGCAAAATAAAATAAAGAATGTGAGTTTAGGAGATGAGTTAGGCACTTCTTTGATAGCCATTTTTCATAAACTCTTTTGAACCATATTTGTGCATAATCTTAGCCAGCCCCATTGAGTCTTTAGCTTGTTCTTTGGTAACTTCATGTGCAGCCTAATCCTTTCTTGATTAACCTTAACTTGATCTAAATCTCCTAAGAGCTTTAGTATAAATTTTGTTTAGTGAGGAGTTGTAAATTGAAGGAGAAAAAGGTTAAAATGAAGCCCTAAAGTAATAGTTTTTGGTGTGAATCTGATATGATTTGTTTGGAGTGAGATATATATATAAAAAAAAGAAAAATAAAAATAGGGAAAAGGCATAAAAAGTTGTTCAGAATGATATGGTGTGAAAATGGTAAATACTCCCGCCATAAGTTATGTGAGTGATCCTTGAAATGGGGTGAAAGAAAGCTGATGTATGAAGTTGGTAGAGTTGAAAATCGGTTGTTAGAGGTTAGTATTCATTGTCTAATGTAGTGTATTAAAGCGCTTAGGGAAGATAGTCACTATTACTGGCCAGAATAGTTCCTACCCATCCCTTAGCCTACATTACAACCCGTAAAGACCTATATGACCCCAATCTTAATATTCTGATATAAGTAGAGCACTACACTAAGGGAAAGCATATGATTATCATTTGTAATTTGAGAATTCTTTGTGAGAGTGAGCGCAACTTGATTCTTCTAACCCATTGTGCTGGAAATTGAATTATTGTGTGCGATAATAGGTAATTCTTTTGTTGTGAGGGAACATGTTTGATGAACAGTTAGGTAATTTATATGATTTATTTCCTTAAATGGTATTCATGTATTTTCCAACTTGATGAGTCTATTCTTGAGGATAGGTGGTCTTCAGTAATGGTTCATGAATCTACGGCTTGTTTCATATTCACTGTGTGAGCCTATTTAAGCGTCTTGTGTTTCCTTTTTGGGTTTTAAATCTTGTGAATGTGTAACTGAATAATTTGTTCAAGGATGAACAAAGCTTTAAGTTTAGGGTATTGATCTTGGGTGTATTTCTCTACGCCTAAGCACCATAACTTACCCATATTCTAGATAAGTTTTGAGAACAAAAGTGCTTAGTTTCTTATGTTTTACTCTACTTTGATGTAATTGAGCTAACCTATGTGATTATCATGATTTCAGGTGTTAATGTGGTAGATAAATACATGATGGGGCTGTGGTTTGCGGATGACAAATCACATAAGAGGAAAAGTTGCTTGTTGGATCAAATGTGATGTCAAGAAACTATGTTCAAGACTAATGTGTCAGTTATAATTAGTTTGGGGATTTAGAAGGAAATTATGAGAGAAGAGATTATTAAAAGAGTTGATGCTAAATTTTTATTAGATTATTGATTATTTTGTATTTGTTTTTGAAGGGAAGAGAGGGCAGCTTAGCTTGAGAGAGTGGGAAGAGAAAAATATTTTTTCTCTTGTTTCAACTATTCTCACAACAAGATCATCTTTTAGTTTTTGGTATGATTGATATAATTATGATGATTTTCGTTTTGTCCATGAGTAGCTAAGTTCATTGGTTAGGGTCATGGAAACCCTTATAGCATACAATTTAGTTTATATGGGTTTGGAATTCATTATGCATTGATTTACTTATATCATACCTTTCTTCATTATGCTTGAATTCTCGTTGGTTGGAAACATAGAGAATGTGCCATTTGAAACATAACTTGTTCGACATAAAGGTTAATGTTTTGGAAAAGAAGGTAGTGACAGGAAAAATAGGGTTTCCAACCTCTATTTCACAATGTTAATGCCTTAACAGGATTAACAACTTGAAGATTTCGTATAATTGATTAAACACTTTTACATTGAGAGAACTAAAGTGATTAATTCTTGATGGGTTGAGAAACACCTAGATTGAGAATCTGAATACGTTTCTCTATAAGTGCATCCATGTATGAATTCTTAACACCTATAGTTAGAAGATATTAAAAAATTACAAGGTGGACATAACCCTAGCTTGTTCTTCTCTATATTCAACTATTATTACACATATTGCTTCATTGTTACACTGAAACTATTATTTTATACTTGGATCAAAACCTCCTTTATTCTGGAACCTTTGATGAACAGTCTAATAACAACCACAATACTTAGTGAACACAGTATTCCCTGTGGGATTCGACACCCAATACAGTTGGGTTCTATATTTTACAGCGACCGCTTACACTCTTGTAATAGAGTTGTAATTTGGGTGTATCAGCAAGATAGATTTTGGATAAACCTTACAATTTCTCAATGAACAAAGCCATTTCACCTTGGGTTTTATAAATCCCAAGGTGTGTACAATTTACCCAATTTATACTCTCAAGTTAGTTATTCTATTATCAAAAACAACTATTAATTAAATAATTCAAGTACTTGCTAGTAGTTTCTCCATCAATTCTTATCCTCTTTCTCAAGAAAGATAAGCATTGAAGCATAATTAGGGTTTGCAAATCCAAATTTCTATTAAGTCATGAAGAATCTACTAGACCCATAAGTAGTAGTTAATAATCGAAGAAATCAATACTAGCCAACTACAAATATTGACCCTCCATTTCACACCCCTAGATATGGGACTTTAGCTACTCATAATCCAAGTAAAAGATAATAAACCAAATTTATATGCTAAATCATTCATATATTAATCACCCAAAGAAGAACCCAAAATATACATGAGAAATCCAAAGTATGTTCGTCACAAAAACCCAAATTACTTGTTCACTAAGTAAGAATATTCTCAAAAATAACAAACTGAATATTCTAAAATCAAAATCCTACATTTATATTCCTAAGGTTTTGAGCACGAGAAATGTAAATTTTCCCCAGAGGACAGAAATGCGACATCTGTCGAGCATATATAACTATGATGCAAATTGCAAAGCTTTGTCTAAGCTCGAAAAAGTGACTTCAAGTTTTTTGGTTACTTCCACGTACTATCCACATATGCAATGGTACAACATGATCGCAAAACACATATTTAATCCATAAACTTAATACAACCTTATGTAAAGGTGGCTTGAGAAGTTCTTCTAATCTATCCAATTGTGAAATATTGTGATGACTTGTGAAAACTACATCAGACTTTGTAGTTTTCTTTACTTCATCACATACATCCAAGAAAAATAGCATATGATTCAATATAACTTGGTGTTTAAGACAACTATTCCTATACAGTTGATGCTAAATGAGACATAAATTATCAACTAATCACCTATACACAAAGAAAATCCTTGCCACATATTAGAAAATTAACTTTGGAGCATTTCAAGATAGTTGTGCGAACTTGCGGCTGTAATCCCTCAAACTCATGGCTCTTTGGCTAAGCATAATAAATTCATATTTCTTGGCTTGATTTATCTCTAATGTTTGGAAATAGATAATATAACATCTATATAAAGACTAGTCCCAAGGTAAGTGGGGCTTACCAAAAAGTAGAATCTGTAGAACCTAATCATCTACTCAATCATTTGCCTATGTACCTAATTCGTTGATTATATAAAATGCAACACTCCCCATAAAAAGGTTCATAAGTACATAGAAAATTATACTATATGTAACATGGAAGAATGAAAATTGAATATAACCTAAAGTATTAAAACAAGGTGATGAAGAATCATAATAATAGCCTAGAAACGAATTAAAGATTCAAAATCAATAAGTTGACATTATCATATTCATATTTTGACAATCACTAGTTTTTCTATGGGAGGTTCTTTAGTTTAAATGAAATAAACAAACACGTAAGCAACATTGATTTAGAAATTTATTATGACATTCTAAGTAATCTCATACCTTGTAGGGATATGAATCATACGTAATATATTTTCTAGGAAGGATCCATAGTAATTAGTTTTTGCTAAGAATATAGGATTCACCCAGAACCAACAGAAGGATGCATATCCCTACTTTCGTATATGTAGCTTCATGAAATAATAGCTATATTTATCAATACTACTTATTTGATTGAAATACCGATACTAACTCTTAATCATCATTCTTTTATCTCATAAGCTCATAAATCCCAGTTCTTCAATTATATTGTATTCATAGTTTATTAAAAAATATGGAAGAATTCTCTCTTTAGAAAAAAAACACATGATTGATAGTTTTCATACAAAGATTCTTAATGATCATGGAATAAAAAATAATTAACACACAAAGAATTTACTGGAGTTCATGGGATTCATGTTGAATTTACATGAAAAATATCACACCTATTAACATTAACCCTAATTATAGCATAGAGGGAGAATTTCATGCATTTTAAACAAAATATATAGCATGAAGATGAATGAAGATGTTTCCCACACATAAGATAGTCATTATACCTTAATAGAAATCAAAACAATGAGAGAAAAACTCAAAATTGAGTTTAGAATGCTCAACTTTCAACGATAGATTCTTGAGATAGGATTTTTCTTGAAAACTCTAGCATTGTAGTGTAGAATTTTTTAACAAATCATTAATTATTTATTAGGAGTGTTTAGAATCACTTTATAAGTAATTGGAAAAAACTATCTTGATGTTGGGGGTTAAAGAGGTCATAAACCAACCAAGTCTCTTGAAGAATGAAATTTTTTGGGAAACCCTATTTTAATAAATCTCAGTGTCCATCTGCGTCGATATGCTGGCTTGTATCATTATATGATGCAACTAGTACTAACGCATGCTAAGATAGAATTTCTTGAAATATTTGGGCCTAAATTCTATTTATATGTGAACCACAAATTATTATATGTGGCGTATATTGATAAGTTCACCACATTATAATCTGACCTTTTAGTTAGTAAATGATCATATCTCCTAGTAGAAAAATTTAGATGATGAACAATTTGATGATAAGAAACTAAGATCAAATACCTCAATTAGGATGGTACTGTACTATACACTTCTTCATATATTAGTAGACACACTTATTTGAAGTTGAACCTTAGGCGAGCTTGTGAGAAAACTAAATTGGTGGCCAAAGCGTATCATTAGATTTGACTACAAAGAATGTGAGAAAACTTCCAAGACAAATCAATGTTAGAGTTCCTTAGATTATAATTTTATATTATGTGACCATAGGTGATCTTGTGCGAAAACTCAGTCGGTCGCCAAAGTCTGTCATCAGATTTGACTACAAAGGATGTGAGAAAGCTTCCAGCATACCTTCGTTCTAGAGTTCCCTTATGATTATACTTTTATCTCAACACACTTCCTCTATTCAAATCTTAACATTTTTTATTTTAATCAGAAGAAACAAAGAGTCCAAATTACTAATAAAAGGATCTACTCACATCTTGAGCTTTACACCAAGGTATATCTAAATTCATGGGTTTGGATCTAATAACATACTCAATACGCTCCCCATACACTCATAGTTGTCTTTCTTGATTGATCTTATTAATTCTTACTCCTTAGAGATAAAGCATTACATTAACATGAATAGACATATAAAAATTTGAGAGAGTCTTATGAGTAATATGGTATCATGTTAAATAATAAACTAGACAATTTAATTAATAACTAAAGTGGAGAACTAAAAAGATTGTTGGCTAAAAGATAACCTCCAAAAAATACTTGTCTCACTGATTTCAGCCCATGTTTCCCTAAATGTGTTGTTTGATTGCTTTCTTGATCTAATGATTTCACAACTATTTTGGAGCGATTTGGTAATCCAAAACTACTATGGAAAAATTATTGGATAATTAGTTCTTAGATAATATTTTTAACACACATATCTATGTGACCATATTTTGATTTTATTATTTTATTACTTGTCGATCACTTATGTTTTCATGTGCATTTGAAAGTAGACAATAATTTACAAAATATTTGGAGTTAGTAAAACTTATTATTGAGGATAAATAAGAATTAAGTTGAATTATTTTTAATTTTAAGAAGAGATTAAAAAAAATAATTTCAAAAAGAAAATGAGCGATACAACCACCCTAAAGAGGAGGGATAAGTGTAACCGCTAATGGTTATAGATAGTAGTTATTTTTATGTCACGGACCAATTTTCTCAGGTCATGAATGTGTCATGACCTGAGACTACCCCCTAGTCGTAACACGAAGCTTGAAACCACAAGTGGTGCCAAGCTAAGCCCATGAGCTGGACATACTACTGAGCAAGTGATTCAAGTATTAAATTGCTAGTCTTGCTTGTGCAGAAGCATAATCATAATAAAATCTAAAATAAGTATGTAACTAATAAACCATTTTCAAATCTGATAGAACTAAGGAAATAACTCCAAATTATATGACTGACTCAAAGAAATATCTATGAAGCCTCTACTATACTGACTATGGATAGCTGGGACATGACTCCAACTACCACTAATCAATACATATGAAAAATAAAACATAACAACACAGTACAGGGACTTAATCTGGCCTGGAATTACTGAAATAGAAGAACTCATCACTTGCTAGCTGGAAGCTGCAACTTTCTAATTATGATACGTAGGATATAACTGGTACCTATATTATGAGATAATGTAGCACATAGACATATATGTGGATCAGTACTTCTGGAATGTATTGAGTAAGTATTGGTGAATGCAATATGTAATACTGAATAGGGGCAAAATCTTAAAAACATGCATGCTAAGTATTAGTAGACTTAGCAAGGGACTGAGATAAACTGAAAGCTGAAGTATCTTAAAATATGCGTCACAAATATAATCTGATAATCTAGTGAATCACAACACTTAGTTTCTTAAAACATTACTTTTATAGTATAAGTAATGCTGAAGCTTGAAAACAGTAAAACATGGATACTGTATGAATACTGGGTCTGAAACTATGTGATGGAAACTGGCATAACTCAAGGATATGAATATACAATTATATTAAGAACGGATGTGTATAACATAATAAAACCAAACAAAGCATATACTAAGCTGATCAGATTAACTGAATGACTGATATACCCTAATTAGTAAAATAACTGATGCTGAATACTGAATAACAGGTATTCGAATACTCAATTAATCTGTAACCAGATACTGATTAACTGATATCTGAATACCGATCATGTAAGGCTGAACTGTACTTAGTCTAAATAACTGGACTAAAACTATTGAGTACTATGCATATGAGGTAAAGAGTAACAGAACAACATAAGATAACTGAGCATGAAATGCGTGAAAACTATAGTATCTTAGAACGGAAGACTAGGTATATATTTGTTATATCACATGAGACAATCTGAAATTCTAAAAGACTGAATTTGTATAACTAACTATCTGAAAGTTTGTACACTTAGACAAAGAAAACATGAACTAAATCTACACTTGAAGGATTAACTGAAACTGTGGGAGGTATCATCTAACTGACATGCCTCAATATGACCTAATCGGGTGTTCAACCTGTAACCCCAGTTGGAAGGGTGTCACTACCGTGCCATGAGTACTAACACTAGCTTTTTGGATCCACTAAACTGACGTCCTAAAGGACTAAAGAGGTTACCCTATACAGGCAGGTTCTCTCATGCAATATATGTCAACCCCAAAATGGTAGGTCGATATCTCAAACCTACGCTGCCTACGTAGTTCTGTAACTCAGGGATTGCTACTAAGGGGTCACACTCTATAATGGTAGGATCGTCCTTCATCCCAAGTTTTGCTCGATGCTAAATCCTACTCTCAACTAAATGACACTAGAATAATAAACTGGTGCATGCACTAATGACTGATATGCTCAAACATGGTATTCTAAAAACTAACAATGCCACGTATAATGTGAAGTAACTATGAATATGTAAACTGATGCTTTTAACTTGAAGTACATTTTTGAGATTTCATTATAAAAATGATAAACTAAACATGGGAATAAAAGCATGATTCTGACTGACTTGTTACTTGAAAATGCAAATCTGTAAAAAAACACATAGTTATTAAGTTGCTAATATCCCACTAGCACTAAATTAGTATATAATACGATATCAAACAAGAAATAATGTAATAAGTGATTATGGTTCAAAGACCAAAATCAAAGAATATTTCATCAAACACTTGGGAATCATGGACTTGAACATGGAATGTCTTAAAACATATGAAAATGAACATAATTACATGGCTAAATTCACAATTTGATATCATGACATGAAATTCAATTGAAGACAACATGGGAAATTGAAACTTGAGACATGAGATAACCTATATTTTCATGGGATCATTCTAGGACATGAATTAAGTCAAATTTACTATGGAGAAACATGATTTAAATGCATCTTGAACATATACAACTTCATAATAATAAGAATCCATACTTTAATTGAAGAGAAGGTTTTGGACACCATGAGTGAAAGGGGGACTCATGGTTGAACTCCCACATACCTTAAATAGATGATTTATTGCACTTGGGAAACCTGAACTCTTATGTTCTTGATAGAAAATCTTAAACTATGTTGACGGTGGGAAAAAGGAGGGTTTTATGTGAAAAGTTTTGAAGAAGATGGGAAAATAATGTCCTTTTGGATGTTATAATCGTCCTTTGGACATTTGGGGGTTGATGGGAAAGGACAATAGTGCCCCATGACCCCTTATAAAGTTGAAAAAATGTGGGAATGGACCAGGCGTCATACCCATTTGCCTTGGGAGTACTCCCCGCGAAGACCCACTTTATCCCTGGTGCAATAACTCAGACAGCTAGGGCTTATCGCGTGCCCTCACTTCCTCTCATGAAAAGGCTATAACTTTTTACTCGAGTATCGTATTAAGAAAAATTTGGCATACTTGGAAACCTAACTCAATTATATATCATTTGGTGGGCTCTTGAGCTTAAAAATTCATTGTATATTAAAAGTCATACACATTTCAAAGTAGACCCTTATAGAATCAAATACAAAGATTTGTCCGAATCAAAGTCTCTTAGCTCAACTTCGCTCGTAAGTGATTGCTACGAACATTTTTTTACCTCAAAAAGCATTCTTAACACTAGGAAAAATAATAATGATGTCTGAATTCAGACATAGATCATGGATTAGAGGTTTTACACATGTAGGAACGACGATTTGAAAGTCTTGACAAAAAATGTGGGGTGTTACTTTATCTCCCTTTGTAATCATTCGTCCTCAAATAAGACTACTTAGAATGAGAGTACTAAGACAACTGAGATCATATTCTGAATATGCATGACTTGGAACATAATTGAATAACTGAGTTTGAGCATTGATACATAAACTGAAACTAATTTCATATAATACATCAATGACATAAAAATGGTTATAAGGCTGAGATAGAAATGAGAGAGTCTACTTCTGAGTAACCATTACTTCAAGACAGATCTTGTTTCGTAAAGAAGATGAAAGGATCAAGGACATTAATACTTGGGTTAATTACAATACATCTCCCCCTTGGATATTTTTTCCCTCGAATGATACTGACTTGGCTGAAATACTAAGGAAAGTACTGTAGATGAAGCAGTAGGAACTTACAGATTGAATCATGACTGGATATCTAGAATCTAAAATTGATACATGATGCATGAAACTGAGCTAAATTCACAAATTACCTGGATTCAAACAAAATACCTCTTGGAATAGCCATATTCATAAGACTCCGGATAGTATGACTAGATGGAAATATAGAAAACCATAGGAATTTGTCTATCGGACTACTAGACTGGATTGCTATCTATATAGACTGAAATACTGAAAGCTTAATACTCAAGTATATGTTCCACTTCAAAACTGCACTTTCACTTGAGGCTACTTAAAATATTTACATGGGCATTGATAACTCTATCTACTAAAGTCTGAGATGAACTGAATTCTCTCACTATGATCAAGCCTACTCGAATCTACAAAGTGCACACATAAGACTATGATACTAGTCTAAACCATGAATTCATTACCCCATGCATTTATCACCTATTCCTCATCTACATAATATTCTTCTTACCACTTTACAACTAAAATCAACACCGTACCTAGGAATTCACTTACAATATAATGCATTTATCCACTTATACACCAACATGACGTTCAATCCTATCTTAATAACCACACATGAACTTCTAGGGAAAACAACTACAAAAGCATTTTTCTCTTATTTTCTAAACCCCTATCAATAACAACTTTCTTGCACTATTCTTAAGAAGACACGAAATGGAAATCTCAACTAACCATGACATAGTACAAAAAGCTTAACTTCAATCTTCCTTCAACCCTATAGCTTAGATACAAAAAGGCATGATATAATCTTTTTATTTAACAAGAATATTTTATCTCTCCCATCTAACAATCACTCATCGCCACTATCATTACATAATGAGAGGTCACTAAAAGGTTAGAACATGAGGACCTAAAACAAGAAAAAATACTATGCATAACTTGGACACTTAACTAAGGCCTGAGGAAAAGAGTATCAAAAGAATGAATTGATCGAACAAGAGCTAAACCGGGAACATACATGACATAATTGAATTTACTGATCAATAAAAGTGTACCATGAGTACCTGGATCTGAACATTCTATAAAAGCATGAGTACATGAGTCATGAGGTGCATAACCTGAGCTTAGAGTTAATGATTTTATTGAATATGATTCATAATGCTGAGGTGAACTGGAACTCCTCATACAAGGAACTGGAAGCGGTACATGATTCTTTATAATGTGCATAAATATGAACTAATGATCATGGAGATGAGATCCTGACTATGGTTACTTGTTCTATCATCTCTTACTACTGTTCTAATAACACATTGGCATCACTACTAGAATTTGAGAGCCTGACTTGGTTACTTGTTCTATCATCTCCCTCTTAGCTTTAAGCTATCATTATAAGTCTTTGGGCCCCCTTAATAAATTCCAAACTGAACTGATATAACAACACGCATAGATAATAAATCTCACCTTGAAGGGACTACATCTGATAATGTAAAATCGAATGCTAATACTTTCTTCTGAGATAGAACTCTTAACTTTTTATAGTCCCAACAATCATCATACAATAGCTTAAATGCTGACTAACTTAGAATTATTATGGGTAACACCAAAAACTGAGCTCACACTATCAAGAATTTAAGCTATTCTTTCGATTTGCTCAATCATCAAAGATACAAACTTAAATTCTAACATTAACATGGATATCCCCAAAACTTTAATGAACCATAATGACTTCTATCATAGCCTACTAATATCACATCTCTAAACTTAGATTCTCCCTAAACCATGAGAATTACCATCACACCAACATACCCAATATCAATAACATATAATTTAAATCAGCATATATATATTCTTCCATACACTGCTTCAAGCTTACTGATTCAATTTCCACACAACTAGCCCCATGGATACATAATCTATTTAATCCATATTATACTATCCCAACTCTACTATTGGTAAACTTCTGGGTTCATGCTTCTAACTCTAGATTATATGATAGAAAAGGATTCCGATAAGGGATCTGAAAGCACATCTGACTTTGGAATAGTGCATAATTCTCATGACCATAAATAAAATCTTTCAAACTTCAAAATTTAATAGCACTGCTGGTATACTTTCTAGCCTGTGTGCAATCCATTAGATGTCTGTAGGGATTGTCTAAGAAAACTCTGTCTATAAGGATTTATGCTGCGCTATTCCTATTTCCTCAAGATTAGGCATAGTTGGTATGAATAGACTCACATAACAATCTACATAAGTTCCCTAGAGAACACTATTACTGCACGATCTGAGACATGAAAGAAGGGAAAAATTTCATAAATACCCTATAGTATCTCAAAGAAAAGTATAGACATCTCTGTACCTTTTCACAAGACTTTACTAGACACGACTTAATACACACCCTAGGACACCTGAACTCCATGCTCGGATATAGATTTTTTCACGACCTGGGACTACCCCTAGTCGTAACACGATGCTTGGAACCATAAGTGATCCTAAGATAAACCATAAGCTATCATACTGCTTCAACAACTGATTCAATATATTAAATAGCTAGTTCTGCTGTGCGGAAACATAATCATCATGAAGTCTGAATAAGTATGTAACTGATAAAAATTTTCAACCTGATAAAATCGAGGAAAGAACTCAAATTACACGACTGACTCTGACTGATATCTATGAAGTCTCTACTATACTGACTATGGATAGTTGGGACATGCCTCAAACTACCACTAATCAATTCATATGGAAAATAAAAAATACAACATAGTACAGGAACAAAATCTGACTGGAGTCCCTAAAATATGAGAACTCATGACCTGCTGACTGGAAGCTGCAATTGTTTGATTATGATGCATAGGCTATAACTGGTACCTACATTATGAGACAATGTAGCACATATACATATACACATACACATAGACATATATATGGATCATTACTTTTGGAATGTACTGAGTAAGTGGGGGTGAATGGAATATGTAAAACTGAATAGGGGTAAAATCTTAAAAATATACATTCAAAGTGTTAGTAGATTCACCAAGATACTGAGATAAACTAAAAATTGAAGTGTCTTAAATCATGTATAACAAATATAATCTAATAAGGTAGTGAATCACTACACTTAGTTTCTTAAAACTTTACTTTTATAAAATAAGTAGTACTAAACAACATGAGATAACTGAGCATGATTGAATAGAAACTGTAATATCTGAGAATGCAATACAAAGTGTATATCTGTTATATGTTATGTCACTTAGATAATCTATAATTCTAAAAGACTAAAATTGGTATAATTGAATATCGAAAAGTCTGTACACTTAGTCAAGAAAACATAAACTAAAAATTACATTGAATATTAACTAAAACTGTGGGAGGTATCATCTAGTCAACATGCCCAAATATGAGCTAATTGAGGTCTTACCTGTAACCCCAGTTGGAATGGTGTCAATACCGTGCTACGGGTACTAACACTGTCTATGAGGATCCACTAAACTGGTGTCCCAAAGGACTAAGGAGTCATCATATACTTGCAAATGCTCTTATGAGATATTTGTCAACCCTAAACTGGCAGGTGGACATCTCAAACCTACATTGTCTATGTAGTTCTGTAACCCATGGATTCATACTAAGGGTCACACCCTATACTGCAGGTAATCCCTCATCCTTGTGTTTACTCGGTGCTAAATCATACTCCCAACTGAATGACACTGGAATCATGAATCGGTGCATCCCCTAATGACTGATTTGTTCAAATATTGTATTCTAAAAAGCTGACAGTGGATGCATAATCTGAAGTAACTATGAGCATGTAAACTAGTGTTTTAACTTGAAGTAAAACTAGAGAGTTCATTATAGAAATGATAATCTGAATATGAGAATAAAATCATGATTCTGAATAATTTTTTACTTGAAAACACAAATATGTAAAAAAACATAGGTATCGGGTGTTCATAACCCACCAACACTGAATAAGTATGTAATATGATATCAAACTTCAAACACTGTAATAGGTGATTATGGTTCAAAGACCCAAAAGCATAGACATTTCATCAAAAACTTGGGAATCATGAACTTGAACATGGGAATGTCTTAAAACATATGAAAACAACATGATTACATGGCTAAATTGACAATTTGATATTATGACATGAAATTCAGTTTAACACAACATAGTAAATCAAAACTCGAGATATGAGATAACCAATTATTTCATGGGATTATACTAGGACATGAATTGAGTCAAATTACTAAGGTGAAACATGATTTAAATGCATCTTAAACATATACAAATTCATAATAATGGAAAACTCCATACTTTAATTGAAAAGAAGGTTTTTGGGCCCCATGAGTGAAAGGGGACCCATGGATGAACTCCACATACTGTTATAGATGATATCTTGAGGGTTTCTTGAACTTGAGAAACTTGAACTCTTATGTTCTTGAGAGAAAAACTTGAACTTTGTTCATACTGGGAAATGGGAGGATTTTTACGTGAGAAATTTTTAAGAAGATGGTCAAATAATGCCTTTTTTGATGCTATGAATCGTCCTTTGGATGTTTGAGGTTAAGGGGAAAATTACCAAAGTGACCCTTGATACTTAAGAAGTTGAAACAGCATGGGAATGGACCAGGCATCATCCCTATTAGCCTAGGGGAGTAGCCCCCTCGATGCTCGCTTTATCCTGGTTTCAATAACCCTAGCGGCGTGGGATTATTATACGCCCTCACTACGTCTCACAAAAATGGCTTAAAGTTTTTGCTCGAGTATCAGATTAAGGTAAAATTGGTATTGTTTGAAAACTAACTCAATTATCTGTCATTTGGTTGTTCGTGAGCTTAAAAATTTCACGTATATTAAAAGTTATAGATGTTAAAATTAAACCCTTGTATAATCGAATACAAAGATTTGTCCGAATCAAAGTCTCTTAGCTCAACTTTGCTCTAAGTGATTCCTACAAATATTTTTCACCTCAAAAGCATTCTTAACACTCAAAAAATGATCATGACACATGAATTCAAATATAAATCATGGGATTATAGTTTACACGCGTATGAACGATGGTTCAAAGTCTAGCCCAAAAATGTGGGTTGTTACATGATGACACCTACTTTAACCCACCCATAGGTCCGCCAAGTCATAACTTAGAACAATCAGTAATAGAGTAACAGGTAGAAGATGAAGAAATAATAATACAACTACATTGATAATCGATGAGAAGCAGAATATATATATATATATATATATATATGTATATGTGTGTGTGTGTAAGTATGTCTCACAGCCTGAACTAGGGCCTGGCAGTGATGGGTATCTCAATATCAAGTGGACCGGAGATCACCCCCTATACCTAACAAAACAAAACACACTACACCCAATGGTCAGTTAAATTTTTGAACATATAACAAGATAGCCTTCAATAGTCTAAGAAAGTTTAAATGAATGTCCATAACCACACAACGATGACCGACCAACCAACCAATAGATATCTCCCTATAGCCACAGTAGTTCAAACAAAGCCTTCTAAACTATGATCCAAAACTTAAGATCAATAAAGTATCGGGACATGCCTCTGACAATAGACAAAAACCAAACCCAAAGAATAGTAAAACTTTAAAGGAACCCATAATCATGAATGGAGTCTTTCGAAGAATGGAAGCTCACCACTTCAATCTGAATCACTAGCTGATCCCGCATCCATGTCACTGAGCAAGAGAAGTAGAAGTATGACTAGTTCCAGCATTGCGTGGGGATACAACGTTTGAAGACTGTTAGGAGGGTGAATGCTAGCATGTAACTTGGTGATAAGGAAAACATAATGACATAATCAACAATTTAAAATCATCCCCAAAAATCAATACACATAATCAAATGCATAAATATATATATATATACATATATCTATATACATATATATATATATACATATATATATATATATATACATATATATATATATACATATATATATACATATATATATACATATATATATATATATATATTCCAACTAAAAACAAGTATCTCAAATTCCCATTCATTTAACAACGTTCCACATCAAGACATACAATGTCAGTATCGTCATGTTTACAAATTCTCACAGTTCTCATAATTAAAACCAATTTCACATTATGGGGTTGGGGACATAACTACTTCAAAACTCACAAGTTTGGGAAATCACAATTCCCTACTTCATTCAACATACCATTGCACCCACAAGTTCAAAACCATATTTAAAACATGGAAATCACAAATCATGAGAAAGTTTGTTCAATTCATAAACATTCAAAAATGCCCAACCTTTTGCTTCAAAAACATCATGATCATTACATGGATAATACTTTAAAACACATGCATTTACAAAATTTATAATAAGGGAAGAGTAACATGTCTATAATAATAAGATGTACGGAGAGAAACCACCCTTGATAGCACTAATTGATCAACCTTTTAAACCATAAGTGTTCTTGACCTTGAGTATTTAAGAGTATTTGATGAGTTACTTCGATGTTTCTAAGAGTTACTGACACTCTAAAAGAGGTAATAAGTCATGCGGTTCTATTTGGTTAAGAGGGAAAATGTCAAGTATGCCGTCAACTTAAAAGCTGAAAAGTACCACCTGTGATTATGAGTCAACCTTTGACTCATAACCACTCTTTACGACTCGTCACCATGAGTCGTACCCAAGGTAGTACCATCAAGGAAACCTACACTGTTATTCTGATGACTCAATGATACAAATTGTAATGAGACCTTACTACTCGTAGGGTCAAGTTGTAGCCAACACAGAACCCAATTTGGGACATACACTGGACACCCTATGATTACACCTAATTACTCATAATATCTCATTACTGCTCTTAGTGAGCCACTCGTAATTGGAGAAGAATTAAGCCACAAACATGTTGGTTTGATTACAACTTATACCAACAAATCATTAGGATACCCTACGACTCAGGAGGTCAACTCAAAACAAAGGTAGTGAGCTCAAACCTCAGGAAATTTTCAAGGGTCAAATTTTGGGGTGTTTCAATTCTCCTCCACTTTGATCATTCGTCCTAGAATGATGGGACAAGGCAATTACTAGCACGACTTGACTCCACATACCTCTAATCATACCTTTAACAAACTAAAAAAATAAAGATGCCAAAGAAATCAATCTTTCATTTAACAAAGTCAGAAAACAAAGATGTTAAGAATAATACATACTTTGTGCACGATTAACCGGAGCAAAAAATAAGCATGGATACATGGAATTCATGTCCCCTTTGGCTTCCCAAGTAGCCTATTCAACCTTGTGGTTCCTTCATAGAACCTTTATCGAAGCTACGTCCTTCATCTAAAATTGACAAACTTGCCAATCCAAAATTTCAATTGGGATTTCCTTATATGATAAGGAATCTAAAATACTAATATCCTTTAAAGTCACAATCCGCGATGGATCACCCATACACTTCCTCAACATTGACACATGGAATACTGGAGAAATGGAGCTTAAACAGGAGGGAAACTCCAATTCATATGAAGCACCACCAATCCTGTTTAAGATCATGTATGGTCTGACATACCGAGGACTGAGCTTCCCCTTTTTCCCAGACCGCATTACTCCCTTCATGGGAGATACCTTCAAGAACACCCAATCACCAACCTCAGATTGTAACTCCCTACGCCTCACATTCCCATAGGAATTTGGCGACTTTAGGAATCTTTAAGTCTATCTCGAATCACCTTTGCCTTCTCCATCGTTTAGTAAACCAAATTCGAGCTAAATATCTCCGCCTCACTAATCTTAAACCACCTAATAGGAAACCGACAAATCCTACTATGCAATGCCTTAAACAGAGCCATCCCAATACTAGAGTGGTAGATATTATCATACACAAACATTATAAGAGGCAAATGATCAACTCAACTACCACTATAGTTAATCACGCAAGCTCGAAGAATATCTTCTAATGTCTGAATAGTCCTTTTGACTTGCCTGTCTGACTGCGTGTGGAAAATAGTACCAATGCTCACCTTAGTCTCAACATCTCTGAAATGAATGCCAAAAGTATGATGAGTACAAAGTTTCATGATCTTACATGATAGAAAAAGGTGCCCCATACAACTTCACAATATTTTAGAGGAACAACTTCGCATAATCTTTGCCGAATAATTAGTCCTCACTGGCAAGAATTGAGAAAACTTGGTCATCCTATCCATGATGACCTACATTGAATAAAACTAGTTCTGAGATCAATGAAGACAAATAAGAAATTCCATATTAATCACTACCCACTTTCACACAGTTAACTTAATCTCTTGAGTCAATCCACCGTGTCTCAAGTGCTCAACCTTCACTTGTTGACACACCATACATTTAGCCACAAAATGGCCATATCTCGCTTTATATTGTTTCATTAATAAATCACCTTAAGATCATGGTACATCTTCATTGGACCAGGAGGAATGACATAACTCGAATCAGGAGCCTCAGTCAAGATCCTCTCGCTCAAACCATCTACATTGGGAACAAATAATCTACCTTGGTACCTCAAGATACCATCACCACCGACTTAAAAGATACAACCTTTTACTAACCCACATCTTCCTCAATCTTTATTAAGATAGGATCCAGTACCCGTTTCTCCTTTATTTCAGCAATAAGGGATGACTTTGCCACCTCTTGAATGAACATACCACTATCCTTAGAGTCCAAGAGACGAACTCTAAGGCTATCCAAATGGAAAATATCTTTCACTAATTTACGCGTATCCTCATCCATATGAGTTAAAATCCCCATATATAACTTGCTAAGAGCATCACCAACCATATTAGATTTACTTGGGTGATAGTGGAGACTTATGTCATAATTTTTCAGCAACAAAAGCCACTTCCTTTGCCTGAGATTCAATTTCTTCTTAGTGAATGCATATTGCATGCTCTTATGATCAGAAAAGATATATACATAGACTCCATACAAATAGTGATGCCAAATATTTAATGCAAACACCATATCCAAAAACTCCAGGTCGTGTGTCGGATAACTCTTCTCATGAACTTTCAACTACCTAGAAGCATAGGCCACCACCTTGCTGTGCAGCATCAACACACAACCAAGTCTCACACAGGATGTATCACAATAGATAACAAAACCATCAGTACCTTTAGGCAGAGTTAAAACCAGAGTGGAAGTCAACTTATTTTTTAGCTTCTCAAAACTACACTCACAAGCGTTAGACCACAAAAACTTTACCTTCATCTGGGTCAACTTAGTCAATAGGGTAGCTATAGTCGAGAAACTCTCCATAAATCTCCTATAGTAATCAACTAAACCCATGAAGCTCTGGATATCAGTTGGAGTCATGTGACTATGCCACTTTTTAACAATTGCAACTTTCTATGGATCCACTAGCAACCCTTTATTAAAAATGACATGACTTAGAAAAGTAACAACCTTCCACCTAAATTTTTAGTTTGAAAACATAGTATACAAATGATGATCTTTCAAGGTTTGTAACATGATACAGAGTGATTGGCATAATATGCCTCAATCTTGGAATACACCGAAAGAACATATATAAACATGATGATGAACAAATCCAGAAACTGACGAAAAACCCTATTCATCAAGTCCATGAATGCCCTTGGGGCATTAGTCAAACCAAAAAACATAACTGAGAACTCATAATGACCATATTGGGTTTGGAAGGCAGTCTTAGGGATATCCATCTCCCTAATCTTTAGCTGATGATAACCAAATCTAAGATCAACCTTAGAGAAATATCTAGTACCTAAAAACTTGTCAAAAAAATCATCAATTTGAGGAAGCGGATACTTATTCTTCATCGTAACCTTAATTAACTGACGGTAATTGATGCATATTCAAAAAGAACAATCCTTTTTATACACGTACAAAATAGGATCACCCCACAGAGAAACACTACGACAGATAAAACCCTTGTAAAAGAGGTCTTTTAATTATTCCTAATGTTTCTTCAACTTGGCCAGAGCCATTATATTGGGAGGGATAGATATATGATGAGTGTCTAAAACAAGACTATCTTGAAATCAATCTCCCTACCTTGAGGGACACCAGGAAGATCATCAGGAAAAACCTCATAAAATTCACTAAACACGGGAAAAAATTGCAATGAAGGACCCTCCAAATTAGAATCTTTAACCCAGACCAAATAATGGAAACATCCCTTGGAAATCATCTTTTGAGCTCCAAGATATGATATGAACCTTCCCTTAGGCACTAGAAAAAACCCTTCACACTTAATGATCGATTTATTGGGGAATTTAAACATTACCTTACGGGTCCAACAATGTAAAGAGTCATAGTATGAGTACAACTAGTCCATCCCTAATATGACATCAAAATCAACCATGTCTAACTCTATTAGATCTGCCAGAGTTTCTCTATCACCAACAGATACCACATAAACCTGATAGACTCTTCTGGTAACCACAGAGTCACCTACCAGGGTTAATATAGAAAAAGAAATTGGAAATATCCTTGGGGACAAAACCAAAATGCATAGCCATAAATTGGGTCACATAATAAAGAGTAGACCATGGATCAAGCGAGCAATACACACCATGAGAGAATAGTTGTAACATACCAGTGATGACACCGAGAGATGCCTTGGAGTCCTAGAGGGTAGCAAGAGCATACAAGTGACTTCGGCCAATACCTGACTAGAAGTAGAAGCAACACCTTTCTTATAGTTTTCCCTAGAAGAAACCTTAGAAGGACAATTCCTCTGCAAATGACTAGTCTTATCATATTTATAATACTTGATCCTCTATTCTTCACAAAAACCATGGTACACCTGCCTACAGAATATTATAAAAAGGATATGGTGGAGTGGACTGAGCCTCACCAGCTTGATATTAGGCACCATATGCCTGAAACCCACTATTATTCTTGGAACGACGGTCACCCAAAGGCTTTGGATAAAGAGTACTAGTCGTAGATTATGAACCAGAAATCCTCCACTTCTTCTAATACTATTTTTGACCATCACTACCTCTTTGTTGCTGAACTCCACCCTATTTAGAAAATCTAAACTTTTTGTTCTGCCTTGCCCTTATCTCTGCCTGCTTCTTTTCTCTTTATTAACCTCTGGATATATACAACCAATCTACAACTGTTCATATCCTTATTTTACAAGGTAGCCTTACTCTCTAAAATCAAGTCATGGGACAACCCAGAAGCAAATTTCCTTATTTTAGCTCTCATACTAGATACTAACTAGGGAGCATATCGAGATAACTTAATGAATTTTAATGCATACTTCTTGACCGTCATTCTGGCTTGCTTTAGATTAATAATTTCTTTTGTTTTTTTCTCCCTTAACACCTAAGGAGAAAAGTTGTCCAAAAAAGCACTAGAGAAATCATTCCATAGTGCGGATTCAGTATAATCTCTCCTATACTGTTCCCATTCCTTAACCATTGGTATGCTACATACTTCAACTAATAGGATGCAAATTCTACACCCTCCATATTAGAAGAAGGAATAACCCAAAAGATCTTCTCTATCTCATCGATAAAACCTTAAGGCTCCTTCTCAACCTTTACACTAGTGAACAAAAAAGGGCTCAACCTCATAAACTGGCCAACCCTAGTGGCCTCAAAATATAGAGTAACAAAAGTTATACGCTCAGACTGAGAAGCTACCAACTGAGCCAACATCTGAATAGACTATCAAAATTCTGCATTCGACACATCTACTTAAGGAGATCGGGGAAGACTAAAGGAGACCAGTGGAACTCCAGGAGGGAAATTAGGAAATGGACCCCTAGACTAGGTCTGTACCCTATAAGCAGAGAGTGTCCCATCATTATTGTCCACAAGTGGGATAGAGGTGTTTCCACGAGCTTTATATTATCTGCGAGGCATGATTTGAAAAGTGAAAAAATAGGAATTAGAAAGACTCAAGACCTTAGACTATATAGCTTGAAATAGAAAAAAAAGAGAGGGAAACATTCCTAAATGTCTCGTAGCCTCTCCTTTATAAGTATGGTGCGCTACACACCCATAAAAGAGACTTTACTCAACATGAATTTATTGGATACCTAATGACACCAAACTAGGCTCTGGTACCACCTTTGTCATGACCCAAACCAGGGCCTGGCTGGGATGGGTATCTCAAGTCCTATATAGACCAAAGATCAATCTATACATAAGAAAACCAAATACACCACTCCCATGGTCGACTGAATATCAAACATATAAAAAGATAGGATTCACTAGTCTAAGAAATTTTAAATGCATGTCCATAACTAAACACTGACGATCGGCCAACTGATCGACCAATACCTCGCAATAGCCACAATATTCCAAGAAAAACTATCTAACCTATGATCCAAAAAAGACAATCAATAAAGCATTGGGACATGCCACCGACAATAGCCAAAAACCAAATCTAAAGTAATAGTAAAAATGTAAAGGAAACCATAATCATGAAATAGGGTATTCTGAAGAATGAAAGCTCACCACTTAAATTTGACTCGTTAGCTGATCCTGGATCCAAGTCATTGAGCAGGAGAAGTAGAAGTATGGCCAGTTCCTGCATCACATGGGGATACAATGTCCAAAGATAGTTAGAGGGGTGAACATTAACATATAACTCGTGGATAACGATACCATAATGACATGATATAAAATTTAAAAATCATCCCTAAAATCCAATGCATATAATAAAATGCCTGAATATGTATATATATATATATATATATCACATTTTGGGACAGGGAAAAAGTCTTAACAAGCTATTCAAAACCCTAACCTGGATTGTGTAGCTCAACTGTCATATAATAGTACCCACAGGCTAGATGGACCCCAGTTTTTGTAACCACACATAATGGAGAATAATCTCATATATATGCACATGGGGGACTCGAACCCTCCAACTTAAAACCAAGGTCACTTAAGCACCCGATCTTATAATGATTTATGGGGGACTTGAACCTCTTTAATCATGAATTAACAATATGGGGGACTCGAACCTCCCTAGTCACTTTGACCCCCACATCGAGAAATATAATTTCTAGTGTTGATCACTTGGACCTCCACTTTCATGACACAACCTGATTAAAAACAAGTATCACACATTCCCATTCATTTAACCACATTTTACATTAAGACGTACAATGTTGGTACTGTAAAACCAACTACACTTGTAAGGTAACACGTCATGCCAAAATAATTTTCATTAACTCGGGGATACCAACTCCTTTTGTTCATTAATACACATTAGGGAATACGAACTACCTTTATTCATTAAATCATACCATTGTATTTCAAATACCTTTTTTTATCATGCAATAGTTCAAAGATAGTTCAATTTTTCCAATTATTACAGTTCTCATAACTAAACTAATTTCTCATTATGGGGTTGGGGACATAGCCACTTTAAAAGTCATAAGTTTGTGATAATCACAATTACCTAGGTTATTCACCATACCCATGCACCCAAAAGTTCAAAACCATATTTAAAACACAGAAATTACAAATAAATTACGATAAACTTTGTTCAATTCATAAACATTAAAAAAACCCAACCATTGTTTCAAAATGAATCTAAACATCACATAAACAATACTTTAGAACATATGCTTTTACAAAATTAAGAACAAGGGAAGAGTAACATGCCTGTAATAGTATGTTGTACGGAGAGAAATGACATTAAGAGCCATAATTGATTAACCTTTTGTAAACCCTAAGTGTTGTAACCTCAAGGATTTGAGAGTATTTGAGGAGTTACTTAGATGTTTCTGAGAGGTAATGACACTCTAAAAGAGGTTATAAGTCATGGAGTTCTATTTGGTTTAGAGGGGAAATGTATAGGATACCCTCAACTTGAAATCTAAAAAGTACTGCCTTTAATTATGAGTCAACTCCCTTAACTCATTACCACTCCTTATGACTTATCGCCACAAGGTGTAAACAAGGTAGTACCATCCAAGCACCCAACACTGTTATCCTTAGTACTCAATGACACCAATCATAATACGACCCTATGACTCGTAAGGTGTAGTAGTAGCCAATAAAAAACCCAATTTGGGATATACACTAGACACACTATGATTAAACATAACGACTCGAAACATCTCATTATTCTCTTAGTGAGCCACTTGTACTAAAAGTAGAATCAAGCTACAAACTTACTGGTTTGGTTATGACTTATTCCAATGACTCATTAAGATAACTTATGACTCAGGGGGTCGACCCGTATTAAGGGTAATGAGATCACAGCTTAGGAAATTTTCAAGGGCCAAAATCCAGGGTATTTCAGTATGTATGTATATATATGTGTATATATATGTATATATATAAGCATGTTGTACCAAGGGGAGGAGGATAAAAGAACACCAAAATGAGTTTCCTTGAAAACCTAGTAAAGTTAGTACACGATCCACTATATAAAAAGAGTACTAGATAGTGTCAAATATACATCATAATCTCAGAATATAAAAAATAAGACTATTAAAACAACAAAAGGAGAAGGATCAACTACGGAGTCTAAAAGCTCACCAAATGTTCGACCAACAAAACAACTTGAGGATGTCGTCAATGGTGGTGACTCATACTCAGATCTATATTAGGAAAAAAGAGGTAGAAATATAGTATGAGTACCAAAACCATAGGTACTCTATAGGCATCATAAGCTAACTGAGGTAAATTATAGTATAAAAATAAATAAAAGTGCAAGTATTTAAACCTAAGTCAATAATAAAGGGGGAAAAATGGAAATAATATGCTATACTAGGCAAATAAAATAGGTTGGAAGCAAATTACTCAGAAGAAATAGTAAAAGTTAGCTATAACCTAATTGGACCCCCATAATCCTAAAAGGCACACACAAGGATAAATAAACTCAATCGAGTCCCTATAATCTTGGTAGGTATAAGAAAAGAGTAACACTAATTTAAGGACAGGAAGATAACAATAATGAACATAAAATAAGACAACATGTGTGATATGTATATCTAATAGTCCTTTCTAGTAATAATAAGAAACCTTATCAATTTACATAGTATTTCCAGTCCTATATCAATATTAGTAAATGTAATAATTGTTGGACTTGAATTAAAACTAGAGAATAATGTCATGGTAGTAAATGCCAGACTTAAACTAGAACTAGAGAATAATATCATGGGAGTAAATGGCAGACTCAAACCAAAACTGATATATAATGAAAATATGCCAGGCGACAGACTCAAACCAAAAGTGCTAAGCAAGCTAAAAGCAGTGACATCCTAAAATCATAGTCCATCACAAGTACATTTAATCCTAAATTCCAAGTTTTGGATGACCCAAACTATTAAGTAGAAGTATATTCCAATTAATAAGCAAGAAAGTGCAGTTCGAGGTAAATTAATACTCTACCCAAGGTAATAGAACTAAATAGGCATATAATAATCATCTAAGTCAACCTAAGCATAGATGACAAAAATAAACAATTATCATTTAGGTCTAAAGGAGTGTTATTCTAAGCATTCAATCTTAAAGAGGTAGTAGGGACTACACCAGTTCCAAAAACCCAACCTAAGATAAACACCTACCCTAACCTAAGCTAAGACTTCTCAATCCTATCCTAAGGCACTAAAAGGGTTAAATATAGTTCTAAAAGATAACCATAGGGTAACATAATAGAAAAAGGAAGCCGAATTCTACTCGAAAAGGGACCCTAATTAGCTAATCTAGTGGATAATGCTAAAAAACGATCCGATTCATACAAAACCCATCCAAAACTTGTAAAATAATCTAATAATACCATCAGGAAACATAATCTAAGAGAAAGGCAAGCCAACTGACCTAGAAAATGCCAAAAGCACATAAAGTGCTTAATGCTAGAGCTTTTTCTTTTTAGAAGCCCTCAACTTCTGCCATGCTATTAAAACAATGTTATAAATGAATGGATAGGAATATCGATACCCATATTTCATATTTATACTTTGGGTCAAAAATCATTGGGCCTGTAATAAGATCATAAAATTGACACTAGCACAGAGTCCCTCAAAGCTCAAGGACTCACTTGCTCCAAAATTGAGTATGATCCAAGCCCCACAACAACCCATAAACACTCCCAACTATTAACAAGAAATAAACAAGCAAATCAGAGAATTAAACAAGAATTAATTGAAAACATAAGCAATTAAGCCAAAGAGATGATCAAAATAATACCCCAACTCAATCCTAACTTCAATTTTAACAACTCTGATACAAATTTTGAGTGCTTACTCTCTCTAATAGATGTTTAAACTTCAAATTTAAGAAATAATATATATACACTACCAATGATGGCCACTTAAGTAGATAAGTGATCATTTTAGCAGTCAAAGATTTAGCAACAAGAAGGCCCCTTTAGGGAACCCACCAAGCAGGATAGCCTCTACTTAAAAGGCTACTTGACTGCTAAAGCAGCTACCACTAAAGTGGTCCTTAGATGCTAAAGTGGTTGCCCCAGCAAATTGGAAACAACCATGTTTTCTAAGTCCTAATCTCAAGATTCATTTGGAACCCTATGCATGAAAACAAACTATCCAACCCTACTAGATTCAGTATGCCGAACTCAGCAAAACCATCTAAAATTCCATCCAAAGTTTTATTAATTGAATATAGGTTCCACACCTAAGGTTCCAATGCTTATCAAAGTCAACTTAATACTAACTGTATTATCAAATTGGCATCCAAGGCCATTTAGCTGAAGTTTTGGCTCGAGACCATATTCTCAACTTTAAAATATCCAAAATAGGGAAATGACTCTAAAAATCAAACAAATTGTCCAATAAAAAATTATTTATCCCAGCAAGTCATAAATGACTTGGGGAAGCTATGGGAAGGCTCTAAATATTGAATAAGCATGAAAATATAAAAATAACTTTGAGGGTCACTACCATATCCACTACTAAAAGAACTTTTGTCTATGAAAGAAAAATATTAAGAAGTATGTGAAGGAACAAATAGGCGAGGATACTATGTCCATATATCATGCTCGATCTTTGAGACAACCTCATCCACTTATTGGTGTATCTACTGAACCTTAACCATAGAAATATCTCTAGAATGTGACTGTCTGACATCTCTAGCTAGGATAGAAACTTGTTCTTCTACAAAGATCAACCTCTCATCAAACTAAAGTGAGTCCTACCAAAGCATGTGATACTAATTCGAAATATAGTATCACAATGTCGATACATAACAACCTAGATGAATGGATGAGGGTAAGAACCCCGATATACCTGGGGTTTAGATTGCTCTTCTTCAGAACCTCATCAAGCACTTTATGGGTGACACTCATACGAAAACCTATCACTAACTTTAGATATCAAAGAATGCAACCTACGATCAAAACTCTTCTACCTACTTTGAGCTACACATAGTCTATCCTAAATCACTCGAACTCTATCTAATGACTACTAAAGTATGTCGTACCTCATGGTGTAGGCTTTTAAGTCTCTAACCAATCAATTAGAGATCAACAATGCCTATCATATAATTCCTTGAATATTACTATCTAAATAATCAAATTGTAGTTGTTATTATAGGAAATCTTTGCTAAATCTAGAAAATTTTCCCACTATCCTCCAATGCCCAACTGGCGTGAGGCATATCATTTGAAACCTAAATCGTCCACACCAATTATTTGTAAGTCTGGCAATGAAAATTGGTGCTAAGATTAACCTAGGAACCCAACTCCTCCTATAACATCTTATAAAACTAGAAGTAAACTAAGAGCCTCTATCTAAAATAATAGACACGACACCCCATAAAGGTGAACCACTTATCAAAAATAAATCTAAGCCATCTCTTAGCACTATAGGAAGTCTAAATAGGGATAAAATGGGATTACTTGGTCAATCAATCTACCATGAACCAAATGCCATCAAAAACATGAGAAGCATGAGGCAAACCTCCTAGTAGTCCATAGTAACCCGCTCCCACTTCTACTCAAAAATAGATAGCCTATAAAGCAAACCACCTAGTCTCGGATGTTTGGCATTCACCTAATGACAACACAAACACCGAGATAAAAAATCTATTATGTTTTTCCTTATATCATTCCACTAGTAATGTTTTATCAAATTTCTATACATTATATTGTCCTAAGGAGAGTAGGATATTTGGAGCTATGAACCTGTTGATGTTTAAACTGAATAAAATCTCAAAGTGTCACGATCCAAACTAGGGCCTGGCCGTTATGGGTATCTTAAGTCCACTAAGGATTGTAAAAAACTCCTTTACCTAGATAAATAAACCATAATACAGATGGAAGTGGATGAATTTTAAACTTATTAAAAGATAAGTTGAGTTTTAAACATATATAAAGATATGAAACTGAAAATAGAATTTAAAAATTTCAACACATCTTAATCCACAGTAATCCATAAAGCCTCTAATGAAACAAAATAAATCCAAATCGGGACATGCCCACGACAATATAAAAAAATGAGTCCAAAGAAAATGTATGATAAAATATTTAAAATGAATGAGGCTTACCATTTCAAACTGACTGCTGACAACTCAAAAATCCAATTCACTATGCAGAAAGAGTAAAGTGTCTTCGTATCCTGCATCGCATGGGGATACAATATCTGATGGTTATTATTGTGTTTAGCGCTAGCATGTAAATCAGGGATAAGGGGATAAAATAATGTCATCAATCCAAGACTATTCAAAATCAATGTAAATGTACACATCTATGCATATACATATGAATATAAGATGCTGGGAGAGTGAACAATGTTTATCATGAACTTTAAAACATTAGCCTATACTCTGTAGCTTGACTATCATAAAAACTACCCAGAGTCTATATGCATATAGTTATCTCCCCCTGGTCAGCCCCCAGTGTGTGTTGCCGCATGAATCGGAGATATCAGAGAAAGCTGTGGAATCCTCGTACCCTATGCCCTTCATGATAAAAATATATATAGTGCGACACAAGAACATAATCGTCAAGACTAATCCTTATGTCAGCAAATGTGAGTTTCTAGTATCAGTCCTTCAAGACTCATACCTTTAAAACTAGCTACACAATTCTTTTTAAGCCTAACTAAAACATTTAGCACATAACCCATCCATTAGGTCAAAGGGTCGTTCATTAAAGCATCATCAAGCGGTATCATCATACTTACTATAACTTACAAGTAAATGTCATTACATTATTATTTAGGGGATTCCTTGTACCCCAGACTCTATTTCTAAAATCAACATGAGGGATTCTTCGTACCCCACTAGGTTTTCAAAATTATTCTTATCTACTTAGACATTTATGCAATGCATTATTTTAAAGAAGTAGGCCAAGCCAAATGATAATTCAAATTATAAAACCAATTATGTGAGTAGGTTGAGGACGTATCAATTTCAATACCAATGTCCAATTATTTGGGGAATCCTTGTACCCCGATTTCTATCATTGCAAAATTTGGTGAATCCTAGTACCATTATTTCATTCACCATTCCCGGGAACCCTAATAAGTTTACAAATCATGAATTCAATGCATAATTAATCAATAATAATCATGGGAAAACATTTAATCAACTTACATTCAAAAACCTCAAGCCATCATTAAAAATCCAACATAAAAACCATATGAATATTGAACCAATTTATGTAATAATGAAACCACAAGTTTAAAGAGAGAGATACATGCCTTAATTACCAAGAAATTTGATTAAGAAATCACCCATAGAGCCCTAGATGACCAATTTATTAAAACTTTAGCCTTGTCTTTGAGTGGGGAATTTGAGAGAGTAAAGAGAGCGTTTATGATTAATAAGTGTTGAAAATAGGGTCCCCAATATTATATAAGATCGTGGGTTATTATTGGGGAAAACGGGAAATGTTCAAAGTACCCTTGATTAAAAGCTAAAAATTTGTTGCCAGTGATGATGGGTCTCCCTACAAATCATAAGACCATAATATGACTCGTCACCATGTGTCATCGGTTGAACAGTAGATAAAGGACCCCTCTATGGTTACCCAAAGACTTATATCACACGACTCATCAAATGATCCTATGATTCACATCACATGACACATATAGTAACCCTACGACTCATAGGGTCCTATTTGTAATCAAAGGAGAATATTTGGGTAATCACACTAGTTAGCCATGATTTACAATATATGACGCATATAGACAGAGTATGACTCGTATCGAAAAGTCTTAGTCTTAATAGTAGCCCAAAGAACATACACTGGTTAAGCTACGATTTATGTCATACAACCTGTATAGAGTCCCTACGACTAGATGGTCAGCCATAGTCAGGGTACTTGGCTCAAAGATCAGGGATTTTTCAAGGACCAAAATCCAGAGTATTACATTCTCCCCCTCTTAGGACCATTTTTCCTAAAATAATGAGTTAAGGCATCCAATAGCATTATCTTAAGATAGAATACAACAAAAATTTCCTTTAAAAAAGACAAAAAGCAAAAATATTAAGGAATACACATACCTTAGGCACGATAATCCAAAGTGGGAAACAAGAATGGATATTTGGACTTCAAGTGCTCTTCAGCTTCCTAACTAACTTCTTTAAACTTTAGGTTCCACTATAGAACCTTCACTGGAGGCACATCCTTAGTCCTCAAATGATGGGCTTGTCTATCCAAAATTTAAATTAAGACTTCCTCATAAGATAAGAAATAAAAAATTCAAACAATCTCCTAAGGGAAAATCAATGAAGGATTACCAATATATTTTCTTAACATCAAAACATGAATGAGCAGATAAATGGAACCCAAAGTCAAAGGTAGATCCAACTCATAAGCCACATTACCCACTTTTCTCAAAATCAAGTATGGGCCTACATACCAAGGACTAAGCTTTACCTTCTTTCTAAATATCATCACTCCTTTCATGGAAGACACCTTTAAGAATACCCAATCACTAAACTCAAACTCTAACTCCCTTCGACTCATATCTACATAGGAATTTATGTGACTTTGAGTGGTCTTAAGCCTATCCCTAATCACCTTCACCTTCTCCATAGCTTGGTGAGCTAAGTCAGGGCCAAGTAATCAAGTTGTATAAACTTTGAACTATTCAATTAGAGAACGTCATCTCCTACCCTAAAAAGCCTAGAAAAGAGCCATTCCAATGCTAGAGTGATACATATTGTTATGTAAAATCTCAATGACAGGCAAATAATCAACCCAACAACCACCAAAGTCAAAGTCAACCAATAAGTCCTTAACATATCCTCTAATGTCTGAATGGTCCTCTCTGCTAGATCATCCATCTGAGGGTGGAAAGTAGTTCTAAGGTTTAACTTAGGTCCAAAACCTCTCTAAAAAACATCAAAAATAAGTCAAGAACTGAGTACCTCAATCAGATATGATGAAAACTAGATCACCATGGAACTTCATGATTTTCTAAATAAACAATTTGGCATAATGCTCCCTAGAATAGTTAGACCTCATAGGCAAAAAATAAGCAGACTTAGTCATCGTATCCATGATGACCCCAATTGAATCAAACTAATTCTAAGACTGTAGGAGACTGGTAGTAAAATCTATATTAATTACCTCCCATTTCCACACATTCAACTCAATTTATTGAGATAACCTGCCATTCCTCAATTTCTCCATCTTTACTTGCTAACACACCATTCACTTAGCTTCAAAATTGGCCACATCCCACTTCATGTTATTCTATCAATATATTTCCTTAAAATTATTATACATCTTTATCGAACTGAGATAGACCGCATACCATGACTCATGGTCCTCAACCAAAATTCTTTCTTGCAATCCATCAACATCGAAAACACATAATCTACTTTGGTACCTCACAATACTATCACCACCAATCTCAAATGCCATAACCTTCTGCTGACCCACATCATCCTTAACCTACATCAAGATAGGGTCCAACGCTTGTTTATCCTTTACTTAATCACTAAGAGATGAATCCACCACCAATTTCATTATCACACTTCCATCCTCAGAGTTTAAATGATAAAATCCAAAATTAGTCAATCGGTGAATATTTTTCACCAACCCTCTCTTCTCTTTATTGACTTGAGAAAATCTTTCCATAACTTGCTAAGAGAGTCTAATAACACATTAACTTTACCTAATGATAATGGAGACTCATGTCATAGTCCTTGAGAAACTCTAGCCACCTCCTCTACCTGAGATTTTACTCTTTCTGGGTGAACACATACTGCAAATTCATATGATTTGAATTGATGTTAACATGACTCCCATTTAAGTAATTACATATGATACCTTTAATTTTTCAAGATCTAGACCTGATAAAAGATAGGCCATGAAGTTAGCTTTCTAATGCTTCAAGCCTTATCTTAATTCGAGGTTAGAGAAAAAGGATATGAAAGATTTGCCTTAATGGCTTGATAAAATTCCATAGCTACGACTCAAAGTAACAAGTCATAACCACTCATGAAGAGTCATCACGAGTGAGTCATAGCCACTCTAGTGAATTCCTCTACTCAAGTCTAGTGACTACAACTCGTAATTAGTGGCTACGAGTCATACAGAGGGATTTGTAGTCACAATAGTATGTAATAAAAAAAATTTAATCTAGTGGTTATGAGTCAAACATACAATTAGTATTAAGACATTATGAGTCATTATGTAGACTCGTAGCCTAACCTGTAAGGATTCAAGCAAACATACTCATGTTTTGGTAGTTTTATAAGTGACTTGGATATATACTAAGACCCCAAATATATCCGAACTTATAGACAAGTCAAAACATCCCATAGAGATTAAATGCTTGTGAAGAATATAACTATCGTAAGATTCAAATAAGAATAACTATGGGTATACTATGAATTTCTGAGCTTAAGACCCACCAACAGATAGATAATTGAATTATCTTTGTAATGATACAAATTTTTCCTTAATTTAATATTAAGGTTAAGAGTTATGGCCAAATTACTAAAGAACGATCAAAGCTGCTAGTAGTTATGACTCTTGATGATGTCTCATAAACAGAACCTATGAGTTGTCAGAAGGACTCATCATTACAATAGTAGGGGTAAAAATTTGTGTTCCTAATGATGACTCAAGCCACGAATCATACCCAGACCTTTTGAGTCATAGCCAAACTCATTAATATGGCTTCCAGATATTTTCTAGATGATTTATATGGGATTTTTTGTCTTTTCCCACTCTTTTAACAACAAAACTACATCATTTCATCCTCCAAACAATAGTTATCAAATGTAAATACTGCCCTAACCTATCATAACTTAAAAATCATCCATCATTGAGAAAAAAAGCTGATTTCATTCTCTCCAATACCAACTAGGGTTCATCAAGTTCAAGTTCAATACTAATAAATTTATCCAAGGCTTTAACATTCAGGTATTTGGGGTATTCATCAAAGGGTTCCTTTCACCCATTGATACCCAAAAATCCATTTTTTTCATTATGGATTTTTAATATTCTTTTATGAAATTATTAATGTAAATTAAATATTTAATCCAAATCATCCTAAAAATTTGAATTCAAGACTTGTCAACATATTTTTCCCATGAAAACTAGATTACTTGGTGCTTTCAATTTGAACTACTCATGTCATATTCAATTGGTCCCATCTAAAATTATCAAATTATGAAATAAACCATCTGACTTTATTGTCCTCCCATGTTTAATACTTTCATATATTCAAATTCATGGACTTTATCAATTTGATTACACGTAATATGTTTTGGGCCTTTGAATTGGGACATTATGTCATTGTTTCAAGTGTTGTTTTGAAATTTTGTAATTATTCAATGTTGGCGGGTTATGAACATCCCATAAATATGTTGAAACACCCTAAGAATAGGACCCTTGAAAAATTTCTTAGGCTTTGGACCTTTTTGGCTTGGTACGACTCAAGGGAGTCACCATTACCCCTTGGATATATCTTATGGGATGTCTGAGGGTTCAATAATACCCTAGGTATTATGTTAGACTTATATACTTCCTAAATATAACTCAAATAGGTAATAGTCATATATGAGCATACGATTGGTGCAAGGCAAGTCATATGGTATATATTTGAGTTGTCTTATGGAATCTGACCACTATACAAGTGGTGGGTACGATTAGGGGTGTCACTTATACCCTTATGTATAACTTATGGGGTGTGAGTCATAGATAAAATATAACTTAAGGTTATGGAAATGTTTGGGGAGAGTTGGGGTACCACTCATATCCTAAGATATGAATGGTAAGGGAGAATTGTACCCCTGGACGTGACTTGTTTAAATTTTAAGTCAAGAGTTATTTGGACATTTCATACTCCTAAAAGCTTATGTGCTCATGTCATATAACCCTATATGTCCTTATATAACACTTATTAAAGGATGAAAAGATGTCAAATACTCTCTCAAACACTCTTTTAAAGATTGGAGGCTAGGGTTACTTCATATGTTCTTTAAAGGGCTCAAACGTCAAGATTTCTTCTGTGAATCATCTTGAATATGGAACGTGTATTGTGTTTAAAATGTTGGTTTATGAATCTATACTGGTGGATTTCAAAATATTTTTGAGGGTCTTGATGCATATGGTTTGGTATTGGTTTAAAGTACGTTTATAAATGTTTTTGGTGATGATTTACATATGTGGTTATTGGTTTGATATGTTTTAACAAAAAGGTTCTTGAGTAACCCTAATTATGGTGGTTTATGCATTGTTTTTGATATTGGTAAAGATATGCCCTCAACGTGTTTAATAAAATGTCTCAAAGAACGCTTTTACTTTATTATTGAACTTTCATTGGAACTGTTACATGGTTTTGTTTGTTAATGGAACTCTAAATGGTATTGGATGGTTTTGCATAGTTTAAATGATATAAATGCTTTAAATGCTTGGAATGGTCTAAATTGGTTTGGAATGGTTTAAAAGGTATAGGTTTTGGTGGTCATGGTTTGTCTATTTTGAAAACCTTGTGGGATACATGGAAATTTCACAAGTGAATGCATTAATTGAATTTGTTTAAATAGTTTAGAAAGGCTAAAGGCTAAATAGTTATGCTTGTGGTGAACAAGGAAGTCTACCAAGTGGTTTAATATAGGATAATGAAGAGCACTTGAAAGTCCCCTTAACATAAATGGTTTGGCTATGGATATTACTTGCAAGTAAGGATTGGGATGATGATGCCAATATTAATGGACTTGGTTAATAAATGAATAATGGTTTAGTTATTTGGAAATTGTTTTTAACTAGTCAGTAATAGCGGAGTGTGTAGAAAAGCTGTAGAAAATGGCAGTCCCGAGAGGACCAAAACTAGAAACTCGTATTTGCCGATATGAGGATTGACCTTAGTGGACCATGTGCATGATGTCATTCTATTGGGGGATGTACTAGTAATCCCATTGAATATTTTCCTAGTTGTAAGGCTACAAATACTAGGGCCCTTTCAGTCGGGAGAGTTGAACCCATATAGGCTGTGGCTGATTTAGGATGGCCAAGCTACATATCCCAGGTAATGATTTTTAAGGCATGATAAACCCAGTTCCATTTCCCTACACGGTTATATATATATATATATATATGGCTGCATATATTATGAATGGTTTTTACTTGGCTTTGTAAATGGCATTAACAGTATGTAATAAAAAATCCTTATACAGAGGGATTCATAGTCTTAACAGTATGTAATAAAAAATAATTCAACCCAACAATTACGAGTCCAACATACGACTCGTATTCAGACATTACGAGTCATTATGTAGACTTGTATCCTGATCAGTAAAAGATTCAAGCATCAAGCCTCATGTTTGGTAGTTTTACAAGTAACTTGGACATATACTAAGACCCCAAATATCTCCTAACTTATAGACAAGTCGAAACATCCCATAGTGATTAAATTCTTGTGAATAAAATAACTATGGTTAGATTCAAACAAGAATAACTTTGCTATACTACAAATTTCTAAGCTCAAGACCCACCAACATATAGATAATTGAATTATCTTTCTGACGATACCAACTTTTCCTTAATCTTATATGATGGTTAAAAGTTATAGCCAAATTATTGAAGCACCATCAAAGTTGTTAGTGGTTACTAATCCTTATAATGACTCGTAAGCAGACCCTACGAGTTGTCAGGAGGCATCTTCACGACAGTAGGAGTCAAAATATGGGTTCCTGATGATGACTCAAAGCGTGAATCATACTTAGACCTTGCGATTCATGGCCAAACTCATCGGGACGACTTCATACATTTTCCAAACACTTTCTAAGGGTATTCTTGGTTTTTTCCCACTTTTTTGAACCCAAAACTATGTCATTTCACCCTCCAAACAATAGTTATCAAGCTTAAATACTACCCTAACCTATCATAGCTCAAAAAACATCCTTCAAAGAGAAAGAGGGGAGATTTATTTCTCCCTCAAACCAACTATGGTTCATCATGTTCTAGTTCAATACCAAGAAATTTATTCAAGACTTCAGCATTCAGGTATGTGGGGTATTCATCAATTGGTTCCTTTGACACATTGATTCCCAAAAATCCCCTTGTTGTTCAAGTATGGTTTTTTAATCTTGTTTAATGAGATTATCCAAGTAAATCATGAATTTAATCCTTGTTATCTTAGAAATTTGAATTCATGAAAATTAGATTACTTCATGCTTTGAATTTCAATTACTCATGTCATATTCAATTGCTTCCATGTCAAATTATCAAATTATGAATGAAACCATGTGAAATTGTTATCCTCCCAAGTTTAATATATTCATACATTCAAATTCATGTACTTTATCAGTTTGGTGATACGTATTATATTATGGTTCTTTGAATTAGGACTTTATGTCATTGTTTCAAGTGTTGTTACTGAATTTTGTAATCATTCAGTGCTGTAAGGTTATGAACACCTGATACCTATGTGTTTACTTACATTTTAGACTTTCAAGTAATGAGTCAATCCATTCATGATTCTATTGTCATACTTAGTTTTTATGACCATGTTGAGCACTATAAGTTAAGATGTTCAGTTGACCTAAGTCAAAAACTGTGTCGGTTCAGTTAGGTGTAGGATTTAGCACCGAGTGAACCCATGGATATGAGCTCACCTGCCAGTAGAGGATCTAACTTTAGTAGCAATACATGAGTTACAGAACTATGTAGCCAATGTAGGTTTTGGAGAGGTCTTCCTACCAATAGAGGGTTAACATTCTCTTAGGACACCTGCTAGTAGAGGGTGACTCCCTAGTCCTTCATGACACTATTTTAGAAGATCCACACAGCCATTGTTAGTACTCGTGGTAAGGAAATGATACCCTTACAACTGGAGTTACATGTTGGACCCCAATTAGCTTAAATTGGGGCATATCGATAACATGATAGCTCCCACAGTTTTAGTCCGTACTCAGTCTACATCAGTTCAAGTTTGCTTGACCAACTAATCAGATTTGCAGTTATTCAGTCAGTCAGTTTTATAGATTAAATTCAGTTCATGCCTAACTTGGTCTTCCATTCTCTGTTTTACATGGTCATGCATTCATGTTCAGTTTCCATATGTATTTCAGTTTGTCCTTACCTCACGTACCAGTACATTCAAAGTAATGATCACATAATTTTCTATTGTGCTATGTTGTCATTTATCATAGGTCCAAATGTTCAGTTCCCTGACCATATGTAGACAGTTCAACATTACCTAACAACAGTAGTGTTGAGTCCTTATCCATCGAGGAAATGGAATATTATTACTATTATTTCAACATCTCTTTACATTTAGTCAATTGAAGTTAATTGTGGTTTGTCCTATCAACTCCATATAATTTTTAGAGGCTTTCTGACAGATAGACAGCCAATTAGTTTTTCAGTGTATTGAGTTGTTCAAGATATGTTGAATTATATTTTAGTATTACATAGGACCAATATTTTATCAGATTATGTTTCGGACATGTTGTTCCATTATTATTTAATTCATTTCTCATAATAGGTACATGATCATGGGTTATCTTGGGGTCAGTTGTGGTCTTAAGCATCATGTTGCAACTAGGGGGTTGCGTTCCGTCGTAACATGACGCCAGATCTTGAATGCAAACACCACAACTAATAAATCCAAGTCATGTGTCAAATAAATCTTCTCATGGATTTTCAACTACCTAGAAGAATATGCTACCACCCTACCATACTACATCAACACACAACCAAGTCCAACACGGGACGTATCACCAAAAATAACAAAACCATCCATACCCTCATGTAGGTTCAAAACTAGTACAAAAGTCAACTTGTCCTTCAACTTCTCAAGACTTCCCTCCCCAGAATTGGACCACAAAAACTTCCCTTTTTTTGAGTCACTAAGTCAATGGAGCATCAATCGAAAAGACTCTCCACAAACTTATTATAACATCCTTCTAAACCCAAGAAGCTCTGAATGTTAGTTGTAGTCGTGGGTCTAGGCCACTTCTTTAACACCTCAACTTTCTGTGGATCCACTAGGATACCTTCACTAGAAACAACATGACCCATAAAAGTAACAACATTCAACTGAAACTTGTACTTAGAAAAATTTAGCATACAACCTCTGATCCTTTAGGGTCTACAACACTATACATAGGTGACCGGCATGATCCTCCCCACTCTTAGAATATAGCAGAATATCATCAATAAATACAATCACAAATAAATCCCAAAACTAATAAAATACCTAATTCATTAGATACATGAGTGCCGTAGGAGGATTAGTTAAAATAAAGGACACCACCAAAAACTCAAAATGACCATAACGGGTACATAAAGCCATCTTAGGGATATCCACCTCCCTAATTTTCAATTGATGATAACCTAACCAAAGATCAATCTTAGAAAAGTACTTAGCACCCTGAATATGGTCAACCAAATAATCAATCTTAGGAAGAGGGTATTTGCTCTTCACCATCACCTTATTCAACTATAGCAATCTATATACATCTCAAGGGAACCATCTTTCTTACGCATGAAAAGAATAGAAACACCCTATGGAGAAACACTAATGTGAATAAAACCCCTAGTAAGGAGATCTTTCATCTATTCCTTAACTTCTTTCAACTCAGCTGGAGCCATTCTACTAGGAAGGGTAGAGATAAAATGAGTATATGGGAGAACGTCATTTCAAAAATCAATTTCCCTATTAGAAAGAACACCAGGAAGGTTATTAGGAAATAATTAGGGAAACGCACCGACCACAAAGACAAATTGTAAAGAAAGATCCTTTTAGTTAAAATCTTTAACTCAGACCAAGTAATAAAGACACCCTTTGGTAATCAAATTTTGGGTTCAAAGATAAGAAATGAACCTTCCCTAAGGTATTAGGGAACTCCCTTCCCATTATATAACTATCTCATTAGAAAATTTGAAAATGACCTTATGGGTCCAACAATTTAGATAGGTGTATCACGAATGGAGCCAATCCATCCCCAAGATTAAACCTTATCCAACTCTATAAAGTCTACCAAGGTCTCCCTACCGCAGATAGAAATGACACAACCTCTAAAAACTTTTCTGGCAATATTAAAATCACACACTAGGGTAGACACAGAAAAAGGATCCAAAATACACTCACGACCAAAACCAAAATGAATAGCCATATAAGGGGCCACATAAGTAAGAGTTGAACTCGGATCAAGAAAATAATACACATCACGAGAAAAGAAATGTAATGTACCAGTGATAACATCAGGACATACCTCAGATTACTGGTGGGTGAAAAGAAAATAAAGATAATTCTGATCCATGCCAGTACTATAAGTGGCACCCTTCGGTGCTGGAGCTATAGAAGTAGTAATAGGTACTTTATTTTCCTAGAAGAAGCCTTAACTAAGGGCAATTTCTCTGCATATATCCAAGTTAACAAAAATTGAAACATTAATTCCCCCTTACCAAAGAAACGATGATGAAACTAACCACAAAATCGACAAAGAGGATAGGGTAGGGTGACTATTTTCCACTAGACTGAGACTAGGAACTTTGTACCCTATGATCATCACTAGTCTGGAGGCAACCATAATCGGGTGACTTTGGCTAAGAAGAGCTAGTTGTAGAATATGATCCACAATTCCCCTAGTTCTAATTAGACCTTTGCCTGCCATCTCTATTGTTATTTTGCTGACCTCTACCCTGATTTGAATTGCGAAACTTCTTACTTTGTGTTTCTCCTAAATCTGCTTGCTTCATATTTTCCTTCTCAACCTGTTGCATGTACAACACAACTCTAGATATATCTATGTCCTTGTTTCACAAGGTGGCCTTGCCCTCTAAAACCAAGTCACAGGATAATCTAGTAGAAAATTTCCTCATTCTAGCCCTTATGCTAGACACCAACTTGAGAGTATAATCAGAGAACTAATGAAACTTCACTCTTTGACAGTCAGTCTTCCTTGTACACAGCTTACAAACTCCTTAGTTTTTGCCTTCCTCAACTCCTGAGAAAAGAAGTGATCAAGGTAAGTACCAGAGAACTAATCCCATACTGCTGACTCATCATCGTCACCCCTGAGCTGCTCTCATTCATCATGCAAATGATAAGCCACATCTTTCAACTGATATATGGAAAATTCCACACCTTCAGAGTCAGAAGCATACATTACCTTAAATAACTTCTCCATCTCATTAACAAACCCTTAAGGATCCTTATCAACCTTAGTACTAGTAAAGGTCGAGGTATTCAACCTTATGAACTGGCAAACCCTATTGACCTTAGAAGAAGGAGCAACAGAACTAACATTATCATGATGATGAGATTGAGAAGTCATCAACTGAGTCAGTAGATGAATAGACTGACAGAACTCGACATTGGAAGTATCCCCTTAGGGCAGTGGGGCATGATTATTATTAGCTCGAGAAGCTTGAAGAGGACTGGTAGGGATTGGTAGAACTCCACTAGGGGCAGTAAAATTAGGAGTTAGGGCCATAGACTAGGTTTGTACTCGATAAGTGAAATGAGTTCCATCCATATTATCCTTAGGTAGGATAGAAGAGGTTCCACGAGGGCCTGGCCATAATAGGTATCTCAAGTCCATAAGGACCCAAGACCACCCCCTTTGGTAGCCACAATACAACTAGAAATAGATGAATTCTGAACATATTACAAGATAAAATAATTTCAAAACATATAACAAGATCAGAAAATCAAAAAAATTAATAATTTCAATACATCTTAATCCACAATAATCCACAAAGCATCGAATGAAACAAAATCAATCCAAGTTGGGAAATTCCCCCAATGATAGCTAAAAAAGAGTCCAAAGAAAATATATGATAAAGTATAAACAAAGAAGTAACAGCCTTCCATAAGAAGGAGGCTGACCACTTCAAGCTGACTGATGACAACCCAGAAATCCTATTACTACATAGGAAGAGTAGAAGTGTCTCTACATCCGGCATCACGTAGGGACACAACATTCAAAGATTATTAGCTAGTTAATATCTATCATGTAACTTAGGGAGAAGGGGAAAAAGTAATGCCATCAATCCAAGACAAATTTAAAATCAATGTACATGTACACATCTATGCATATACATATAAATAAAAAATTAACCTAGATTATGTAGTTTTAACGTCATAAAACTACCAACGGGATATAGGTCCAGTTTTCTCTCCCTAGTCGGGTCCAAGTGCGTATTAGTCACAAAAATTAGAGATATAATTAAAGGCTGGGGAATTCTCTTTCCCTATTCCATCCCTGATACAAATATATATAGTGTGACATAAGAATATGATCATCAAGATCAACCCTCACATTGGTAAATGTGAGTATTAGTATCAGTCCTTTGGGACTCACACCGTTACAGCTAGCTACACAACCCCCTTAAGAACAATGAAAACATTTAGCATATAACCCATCCATTAGTTCAAGAAGTCATTCATTAAGGCATCATCAAGTAGTATCATCATACTGACTCTAGCTTTGATGTCATTAATCCATCACCTTTGGGATTCCATGTACCCTAGACTCTTTTTCGAAAATGGTATATTCCATATCGTAAGACTTTACTAGGACAAAATTATGTAGCCTCCCCTCACTACAAGTAAAGAGCTCCAATGTATCCTTTCCTGGGCACTTGTAAATCTTAATGGAGCTAGTCTTAGAAACCATACCAACATCCTCTGCTCGATAAAATTCATAACTTACTGGGCTACTGCTATCTGTGTGACTAGTGTTGCAAGTTGGACCTCTATTCTAGGAGTTGTAGTTGTATGTTGTACTTATAAACAAAGACCATCCTAGGCTCTGTCTAAGCCCCAGCTATTAGTTATCCACCTACACAGATTGATAGCTATACCAAATTATCATGGATACCGAAGAAGATATAAATCCAATAAGAAGGTATTTGAAATACAATGTTATTATTTAATGAACAAATGAAGTCGGTGTTGCCCAATATGTATTAATAAAAAATGGGAGTTTTTTTCCCCAAGCTAATAGAAATTGTTTTGGCATAACGTGGTACCGTACAAGTGTAGGTTGTATGATGATACCAACATTGTATGCCTTAATATGTAATGTGGTTAGATTAATGGCAATGTGTGATCCTTGTTTTTAATTAGGCTACAGTAAGGGTTGTGTAGTTGAGTCGTGAAAGTGAAGGTTTGAGTAATTAACATTGGAAACCGTGCTAGCCGACATGGAGGTCAACGTGACTAGGGTGGTTTGAGTCCTCCTTATTATTATTTTATGATTAGTGAGGTTCAAGTCCACATAAATCATTTTATGATCGGTGCTTAAGTCACCTTGGTATATGTTGGAGGGTTTAAGTTTCCCATGTCCATATATATGTGATTATTCTTCAGTTCATGCGACTACAAGAATTGGGGCCCAACCAGGGGTGAAAGTTGGTGCCCATATAGCCCATGTGTACTATTATATGAAGGTTGAGCTACAAAATCCAGGTTAAGTTTTTAAAAATCATGTTAAGCCTTGTTCCCTATATATATGTTTATGCATTTGATTATGTGCATTGAGTTTTGGGGATGATTTTTATACTGTTGATCATGTCATTATGTCATTCTTATCCCTAAGTTACATGCTAACATTCATCCCACTAAATGTCTTTTGACGTTGTATCCTCATACGATGTAGGAACTAGTCATACTTCTATTTCTCCTTCTCACTGACTTGGATTTAAGTTCATCAAGTAAGTCAGATTGAAGTGGTGACCTCCCATTTTTTGAAAGACCCAATTTTATGATTATAGTTTTCTGTACATTTTTACTATACCTTTGGATTTGGTTTTTAGCTATTGTCGGGGGCATGTCTCGACACTCTATTGATATTTAGTTTTTGATCATAGTTTAGAAGGATTTATTTGGACTACTATGGCTATTAGGTGACATCGGTCATTCGGTTGGCCGGTCGTCGATGTTTGGTTATGGACATGCGTTTAAAATTTCTTAGACTATTGAATGCTATCTTGTTATTTGTTTGAAATTCAGCCGACCATGGGGTGTGGTGTGTTTTGTTTGGTTAGGTAGAGGGGTTATATGCAATGCACGTGGGACTTGAGATACCCATCACGAACAAGCCCCGGTTTACGTCGTGACATACTAGTTTTACTATGGTTAGGACATCACAAATCGTAATGAGTCCATATGACTTATTGGGAGTCGCTCGTTCTCAAAATAGAAAACATAGCCACACACAATAGTAAGACTACGATTTGGGTCCTTACGAGACTCTTAATGACACCCTTCGACTCACAAGGTGAGCAGTAATGAGGACTGTAAGGCTAAATTTTAGAAACTTTCAAGGACAAAAAATCTAGGGTTTCCACACTCCTCCCTTAGGATTATTCATCCTAGAATGATACGACAAAGAATTTACTAACACGATTTGACTCTAAACACAAGCAAACTTACCTTTAACAAAGACAGAAAACAAAGATACTAAGGATATCACAATTCCCTTTAACAAAGTCAGAAAAAAAGATGTTAAGAATAACACATACCTTAAGATCGATTATTCAAAGAAGGAAACAAGAATGGATACTTGGACTTCATGTCCTCTTCATATTCCCAAGTAGCTTCTTTAACCTTTTGGTTCCTCCATAAGACCTTTACCGAAGCCATATTCAATGCTCGTAACCGGTAGACGTGCTGATACAATTTCTTGATCATATTCACCTATACCATTTTTTTTATGTAGGATGATCGTTGTCAATATAATAACCCAACTTGAGTTAGGGTCAAATACACGAGGTGTTTAACCTGTATTTGATTCCTATGTATTGTTGAAAGCTTCTAAGTACTTACCCATAATGCAAATATAGAATACGACATGAAGCAAAATTGGGGGTATGATTTGAAAGGTTGTTTGAACTAATTCTAATTAAACTACCAATTCAGAGCAACAATTATAGATAAGATAACAATGGGAAAATAGTCTTGGGGTTATGTCTTCCTAGGGGAAAAGAATGCATGAGTACATGAAAGTCAAATAGAAACTCTAGTTAATGACTATGTGTAGGCGAGGTTAGGGGTTTTGATGCTATTTTTTCAACCAAACACCAGAATACCACCCATGGATCCATTCATATACCTCATGGATGTAGCAAACAAATCAACCCTACACCTCAATCGAGCATCCCTATTTCTAGGAAGATGCCCAAGATATAGAAAATTCACAATTCATCCTTATTTCTATGATAATGCAATAGAATAAGATAACATCTAATTATTGTTCACAATTATTAGTCACCCATATCCCTCTTTGAAGGATGATATGGGAACTAAAGGAATACCTGCATCCCTCTTTCAAAATTGATGTGGGATTTTGGGAACTTGGGGTTTTCACCCACAAATTCCAATTTAACAATCAAGCATTAGTGAAACCCAATAGTATTAACTAACAATCTACAATAACAATCAAGATCCACACATATTTGCATCGTATTTCAACATAACCCCAAGATAGATGTTTAGCTACGCATGAAATTTGAGGAAAGAAATATACCCAAATTTACATCCAAAGCTTCCATTGAAGATTTAAGTAAGGGCGTCTTCAAATTTAACTTAAATTACAACTAAACTTTCTTGGAAAATTAACTACAATAATGTTTCCCAATTTTATAGGGTTTACACACACTGAAAATTTAATTCTTGCTGAGATATCCCTAAGTGAAAGGATTTTTTGCCCTTTGAAAGATTGAAACCAGCTGTGTGAAATGACCAGTCTGCCCTTTGGAGAATTCTGCACCATCATAATTGTCTTTAGTTGGTCATGATCGCAACTCCCAAGATTGCAATGAACCTACAGAAATCACTATGCTTTGACCTAGCTTTGACCAGCCGTAATCAAGGTAACTTAGATAGATCCCCGCTCTAGATTTCTAGCTTTTGAACTAATATTTCCCATTTTGTTCTTTTTTTAAGCCCACTTCACTTATTTCCTTCTATTCACTTGTAAACCTGCAAACCATGGGAAATAGTGCATTTAAATGGCAAATTTTCCTCATTTGCACCATTTAATCATAGTGGTGTACACAAATTTAAATGCAATGAGCGGTAAATTTACCACTCATCAACACCCCCAATTTAAACCTTTGCTTTTCCTAAAGTAATACTACTTCTAATTAAAAGAGTCTAGGCAATTGTAAGCCTATTATTACGACCAAATAATCACAACGACTTTGAACTTGATTAGCACCAGCAAATAACTCGTAACCATAGGTAAAGCTTTTCCTACAAATCCCATAAACATGAAGCACAATTTCAAAGATGCAAAATATTTTAAAGAACAACAATACAATAATCACTAACTCTCCAGAAGTGACCGTCCATCGATAGTGACTCAACTATGCTTCTTTTCCTCATTTTTGGAAGATGACAATTTCACCTGCCTAAATTAGTCTATATGACTCTTCAAGAAAAGAAAATCTCACACACCAAATTATCTATCATACAACATAGGATTTAAGAGTAGACATTCACTGGCACAAAGAATCTCTCTATGTGAATGAGTATCAACCCATATGCTTGCCTTTATTTTCAATTACCACTACTAAGAATACACTTGGTTGGAGATCTCGAAGGGTATTTTTAAGATTGTAATGTAGGCTCGGGGAAGGGTATGGTATCCTTTGGGAATAAAGTGACTACACCCTCCTTAAACATCTACATCACACTATTTAATAAAACTTTGACCATGGGCCACTTCATTTGTTTCCAACATTACACATGCCTACTTTTACTACCTTGATTCACCCATCTCTTTAAAGGCATTTTCTTCTCAATTATCTCTTTGGTGCAATCTATCCATTTCGTTTTATTAATGAATCCTCTCCCTTTTCATTTTTCACTTACTCGCTTTGCTTAGCTTTTAGGGATCCACTTATAATGCCATAGCCCAAGGTCACCTCTTTCAAGACTTACCATCCCCAACTTAGGATTTTATCCTCAAGTTGCATTTTCATGTTCAAGGAGAGTAGTATTAAAAGGGGTGTAAAATTCAAAATGATTAAAGTCTTGAAATATGGTTTCCAAAGAAAGGCTTGAAGGCTCAAAATGGGTGACTAAGGATACTATTTTATGTACGGGTAGGCTCTTTAGGCATAATGGGTTTCTATGTTCAAAAAGAATGCCTAAGATAGTTTCACCAACCAAGCATAATCACAATTAGGTTAAAGAGAAGGGAAAGTTTTAGATGATGAAAGCATACATAAGAGTTACAAAACTATACTCACGGCATATTACACATAAACTGTTCAAGGAGGCTCAATTTTATTTCTTAATTGAGACAAAATGAGGTATTTGCTATATACTACAAATTTAGGACTATTGATTCGCAAAAAGAGATAAAGAATTGTTACAAAATTATTCACGTCCATGCCCTTGGTTTTCAAAAAATTTTGGATGGAGAGGGCTATTTGCTTCAAATTTTCAACACAAAAAATATGCAATTAATGGCACCAAACCATGACATTATCTCATAATTTAGTTCTAATTAGGGAAAACCATATGGCTACTCAGTTTTCACCATAGGTATAAGGGAAATCGTAAAACAGCAATTCTATGGGTAAGAATTCCCCTTCATCTATGGCTCCAAACCCAACCATGACAATTTTCCCTTAAGAATGTCATCACTCAATCTATCATAAGGAAAGGCTTATCCTACATCATCATAAATAAGATAAGAGTAAAATAAAAATCTAAGAATGAAAAAAATAAATAATCCATGAAATGTGGGTACCATGAAAGTGCTAGAATATTACAACCTAAATTAAAAACTAAGATCATCCAAATCATCCAAAAACAAAATGAAAACATCCAAACGAATATCCCAATAGTACAGAATAATAAAAAAAACTAACTACAACTACTATGGGGATTGTCAACCCCAACTAAATCGTTTAGTGACCTCACAGCATAATCAAGAAAGCATAAGGGAAAGGTAAATGGTGCTCCTTATAACCATATCAAGAACTATCATCGCTGTCTATCTTGGCATCATCTGAGTTTTACATGTAGCTGGGACCTTATCATCACTCTAAGATCAGGGAGAAGAAAGTCTAACTTTTGGGTTTCGGACCTTCCAAAGGCTCTTCACTCCCTTCCATATCTTAGTAAGGAACATATCTCTCTTCTTCTCCCTCTTCTTCATCTTGTCATGAGACTCCTTAAGCTCTCTATTTGACTACACCAAGGATGAGTAGGCCCTCTCAAGCCTAGATATAGTGGCCCACTACTCCTGATGATTTGCTAGATACCGCTAATTGTCAGTCTGAGCAATATAAGAATGACGAGCAGTAAATGGACCTCCTGGCCCCAAAGTGAACATTCTTCCACCGGATCCTTACAACTGGTTCAGAGAAGAATACTATGCTAAGGTTAGCATAAAATTCCCTCAGGTATTGTTCATCTACTCGACATGGATTTAGGACAAAAAACTTCACCATGTGGTTAAAATTTTTGTATAGAACGTTGTGAATTTCTCCAGTACCTTATCCAAGCATATGTCTCACTCTGAAAGTAGATTTGTCTTCAGGAGGTCAGTATAGTACAAAGTTTAGCACTTCGAGGCCATGAAGCGGGTTTGGTAGAAATCTCCAATTTTAAGCTTTAGAAAATAGAGAACAACACAAAAGCATTAATTATCAACATTTACGTGTGAAAACTATGCTATGTTATTCAATTATTCTAATTGGGTAGTTTCTTGGCAATTACTGGGCAAGAAATGGACTTGAAAGACTTCTGGTTCAGGATGATAAATAGCCTCAAATTTTATAATCACGAGCCATTGAGCCGCGATCGCGCTTCTGTGACCGCGATCGCAATAACTGAAGCATGCTTAACAAAAACTTGCAAAACTCAAAAATTCAAATTTCAAAACCTATTTTTGTTCCAAATAAAAAATCTACATTATGAATATAAAACATAGTCCCTAAATACTTGATCATGACCTTAAGATATGGAAAATATGGTAGGGGATTCATTCGAGAATTTAATCAAACACATGGTGTGCACATTCTATTTTTATCATTTTGAAAATATTTGGCACTAAAGACTTTCCCAATTGTATGCACACCACTGCAACAACAAACCACACAAAACAAACTTAATTTAAACAAAGATTTAGCATGCAAAACATAATTTTAGGTAATTCCTAAGACATGAGTTCTAAGTCATTCACAAAAGCGTAAAAGAGAAAATTTGAAACACATATTGGATTGAGAGATATAGAGGGGATGTTGATGCACTTGATGATGCCCGGAATACAATCAAAATCTGTTGCAATTTGAGAGAAATTTGAAAAGAGTAGGGGGAAATTTTTTTGGGGCAACTGTTTATTTAACCCAGTCCTGATCACGATCATAATTAGAGCACCATGATCATGGGCACACAGTGATTGCAATCGCAATGAAACGCGTACTGCTATAGCTGTAACTGAGGTTAATTTTTAGTGCTCTGTTTTCCCCTATTCAATACACTATTCAAATTTACCACACTTCCCTTTTCTCAATCTCATTCAAAGCACCTTAAAAAACCACAATTTCATGGATTAATAACAAAAAAAAAATAAAACCTACTCTAAAAATTCAAATTCAAAGGATACGAGCCACTTTCTTAGCATTAACGGGTTGCCTCCTACCTAGCGCCTAATTTATCATCATGGCATGACAGTACTTATTCTTAAAGTTGTATCCTCAAGGGATCTATTATCTACCTCCTTTTCTGCTGCATCAATGACAGACACCACTTGAAGTTCTATTGGTTGTTTTGTCAGTTTTACAAACCTGAAAAGACACCTCATCATTTTGAACCCAAAATTTTATTTCTCCTTGCACCATATAAAAAATTGTTCTCCAAGTAGATAAAAAGGATATTTCAAGAACATTGGGTATTTATTGGTTAATTTGACAATCTAAGACCACAATTTCCACTAATAAAATAAAATAATCAACCTTGACTAAGACATTTTGTAAAACTCCAACAGGTTTCTTCATGGATTGATCTGCTATCAAGAGTCTCATTGTTGTGGGAGTTGGAGTGCCCAAACCAAGTCTTAGATAGATTTCATAGGCGATGAGATTGATCCTTCACCATGGTCACACAAGGCTTTCTTAAATTTGTGTGTACCAATGGTGCAAGGGATTGTGAATGCTCCTGGGTCTTTTTTATTTTCCGCAATAGAACTAGTCATGATAGTACTATAACCATGGGTAGCTTTAATAGTTTCACCTTTCACAAGGCACTTTTTGGACATTAGAATTCATTAGCTATAATGCCTCGAGTCTGCACCCCGGCGCCACACGGTGCTTACTACCCCAAAGGACCACAAGCTAACCTATGACTGGTACATGCTATGAGCACTGAATATTAATACTAAAATAACATGGAAGTTAGGTTAAGTTTACATAAGGTTCATAATCTGAATATAGATAAATATAGCAACTGATAATAATATTTGAAAACTGAATACTATCTGAACTAGTCTAGTATGAAAAGCCTCTAACTGAATTGTCTGAATATGGAGTTGATGGGTAAAACCCTTAACTAACTCCTTCTGAGAAAATAAAAAATCTACAGAATACAAAAATAATATCTCTACCCTCAAAATATGAGGACTCACTATTGAAACTACTGCTGCTAACTGAGTTTGGCTAAGCGCGGTCAGGAACTTGAGCATTCAAACCTATGATATGAGACATCATAGCATAAAAACGAGTATACTATCAGTACGTGGTATGTACTGGTATGTTAGATATGGTAAGGCTGTTATGCATGGGCTCATATGCATGAACAGTAACTGACTGAATGATATGAAGTAACTAAATGAGAGTACATAGATAACTGAAATTGACTTAAATACTAAGTATGTAATACTGCATATATACATGTATATCTAAGATAATACTGAAAATGAGTACTGATTTTTGATAACTGAGTAACTAATATCTGAGTAACTTATAACTGAATTACTGATAATTGAGTGATTGTTAACTGACAGTCCTAATTTTATAGAATTGAGTTTAGTTCTATACTTAAGACTGAAACTGAAACCGTGAGAGGTAATAATCTAACCGATATGCCGTCTTTTGAATTGATTAGGGTCAAATCTGTAACCCCAATTAGAAGGGTGTAGTACCGTACCACAGGTACTAACAATCTAAAGAGTTAGCCTCATCTGGCAGGAGCCGTAATAAGAATGGTATTTCCCTCAACTGGCGGGTAAAAAACATTATTAACCCTCAACTTACTTGTTGATATCTCAACCTATGCTGGCTATGTAGTTTTGGAATACAAGGGCTACTACAAAGGGTCACACCCTCTACTGAAAGGTGAGCCCCCATCCTTGGGTTTTTTGGGTATTGAATCCTACTCCCAACTGAATTACACTGATTATTAATCCGAACTAAGCTGGACTGAGTTTTACTAAATTCTAGAACTGACTGAGTACTACTATTAGTGAAGTTACTGAGACTATTCTATAGCTACTATAATTCTAGGTAAACAACTAGATTTTGAATATTAAATACCCCAGGACTCGATAGCATCACTAGTAAGACATAGCACAATCTTGAAAGCATACTAGCTAGTCACGTAGTCATAATTCATTCATTGAGATATTTTGTCAAAAATTGCAAGGCATGAACTTGTTCATGAATGGGAACATATGCTAACTTGTCATGATTGCACTATTCAATTAACATAGGCATTCTAACAAACACTTGGGGAACATGATTATTTCACATAAGAATAAACATATATAAATATCGTGGTTATAACATTCAACTTATAAATTCAAGGATTTAACATGAGAAACACATAATTCACCACACATTCTATCTTTATTTCATAATACTTGTAATTAATCACAGATTGAAACCCAAACAACATCAATCCTAAATACAATCTAACTTAGGCATGGAAATTACAAATCTAAAAAATTGTATTTTTAAATAGGGTTCTTAGATTCCATGGGTTGTAAGGGACTTTGAATGAACTCCTAACAAACCTGAGAAGATAAGTTCTTGAAGTTTCTTGGTGGATTTCTTGAGAATTGTTATTGATTCTTGGAGGCTAGGGTTTTCTATTTTGAGAGATAATGATCTTGATTTGAGAGAAATTTAGTAAATAACGATCTACTAAGGTTATTATGGTATTAATCCCGTGTCTAGGCTGATTAGGATCATGGAAAAGACCTAACTGCCCCTAAAATATTTCAAATTTCCATCATTAAAATTCCTGATTTGGCCTTCACCGTGACACGGTGGCATCGCGGTGATCCATTGGAAGTTTGGATAGAACTTTATAAAAATAGATATTTACGAAACTGGACCTCGATGTGATGCGGTGAAATCATAATACGTCACTAGAAATTCACAATTCTAAACTGGAACTATGTCACGACATGGCGCTATCTAAGTGACACACTGGGAAAGGATAAGTGGGAACAAGAACTTTACCATGATGCATTCAAATCGTGGTGTTTCATAGGAAACTGACAAATATCATTTATCCCGTCACTGCGACGTGATGATATCACAAAGCCTAACTGCTGAATCTAAAATTACCATAACATCTTTCGCGATTATCAGATTAAGGAAATTTTTATATCATTGGAAAGTTGACTGAATCTCCTACAAAATAGTGGGTTTAAGATGGAAAATTTTGAGTACTTTGAAATTTGTATGTTGGAATTCTCGTACTGAGCTAAAATGAGCTAGGAAAGATGAGGTATTACAATAACTCCCCCTTTGGAACATTCATCCTCGAATGAGACTGATTAAGCTGAGAATACAGATAGATTGAGTTTACATACTAAACATGCTTAACTAAAGCATAATTACATGACTGAAATACAGATAAACTGAGTATTCATACTGAATATGCATAACTAAAGCATGAGTACATGGCCAAACTGATTCGTGAATTTGAATGCATGACTAGCTTAAGGATAATATGAAACGGTAATTGATACCAAGTTTGTAAAGGTAACTGAGCATGGAATTGAATAAATCTAAGAAAGACTGTTACATCAAGATGAGAATACTAATGAACCTGAGATCATTTACTGAACATGCATGAACGGGAACATGAGAACATAACTGAGTCTAAAACATGATACATAAACTGAATATGGTGAACTGATTCCCTGAATACTTGCCATGACATGAGAATAGTCATAAGACTGAGATTAGAATGAGAGCGTCAACTCATGAGTACCTAGTACTTCAAACTGGATCTTGTTACGTAAACAGAAAATGGAAGGTTTTGGACCTGAAAGCTTGGGGGATTATAGTGCATCTCCCACTTGGGATATTATATCCTCTGAAGGATGCTGACTTAGCTGAGTTACTTAGGGAAGGAAGGGACGATGCACAGGGAAGATACAAATTGAATCGTGACTGAATTTCTGGGATCTAAAACTGAGGCATAATAAATAAACTGAGTTGAACTAGCAACTACCAGGATGCTCCAACTTGGAATAGTCATATTCATGAGACTTCAGATAGTACGACTAGATGGAAAGATAGTAAACCGTACTAACTTGTCCGCCCGACTGCTAAACTGAATTACTGGCTTTACAGACTAACTCTTGCTGCAAACTTATACTCAACTGGAGAATTTCTTTGAAACTCTTTCTTTAAAGTTCTAATGACTTTAGGGAGCAAGGAATCTTTGCATGGTCTAAATAAGATATCTGAATATGAAATCACAACATGGCTAAAATTCTGTAATATGGAGAAAGGACTATGAAACATCATCTAAGAAAGAGTTACTAAGCCTTATGCACTGCAACTACTAACTTGCAATCTTAGCCACATTTCTTAATTATTCCCTCAACTATAATTTCTACTTCAACACCGCATTTCACTTGAGGATACAGAAAATATTCATACGGGCTCTTATAACTCAACCTACTGAGGTCTGGACTGGACTGAAATCTCCTACTATGTTCAAGACTACTTAAATCAACAAAATGCATACATAACACTACAGTACTAGACTAAGTCATAAATTTAATACACTCTACATTTCATAACTTGCCATCTTCTGAAAAATTCTAATTTTCCCTTCAGCAACTAAATACAACCTCCTACTAGCCATTTACTATGCGAAATGCATTTATCCACATACACATCAATATTACATTCAATTAAATCTTCATAACTACAGCCCTATGTAAAACAAGCATACAATAATATTTTCTTTCCTTGAAACATTTTCATACACTCCCCACCAAACAATAACATGAATTCAAAATTAATCCACCATGAACAAGATTCAAAAACTTGAGCCTAAGAGTCTAAAAAAATAGCAATTCACTCAATCAACATGATTTTATACACTAATCCACTTGCATCATGTGAGGAAAAATAGCACCAACAAGAATATCTCACTTATTCCTAACATAAAATTTTAAAATTGAGCCAAATTTTGGGAATTTCCCCACCCCAACCTTAAAAATCTACTTTGTCCCCAAAGTGAATTTAAAAGTAAAAAGATGGAAATACTCCCTGAGGCCTCTAAGCCTTACTAGTAGCATCTTTTTGAATAAAGGAGATCCATGGACCCCACACTTAGTCTTTGACATGATTCTTAGCTCAAGTTTCTGGTACTCAGACTTCCCATTAACATGTGACTCAACCAAAAACAAAACCAACGTGTATATTAAAACTAAAAATAAAAAGAAAATATACCTTAGCTTGGGGTGCCTGCAAATAAGCACCTAATTTAGTTTTTCGGTACGATCCAAATCAACTTTTTTCCCCATCGTAAAGATTAAAATTTCACCCCCTATATTGCATCCATCTTATTACCTCGATCATAAGGAGATGGTACAAAGATTAACGAACCGAGTAATGAAATTGGAATAGAAAAACACTCGACCTTAAAGTGAGGTTTGTTTTTATATTGCTTAACCGGTGTAAAATAAGGAATATAGGATTCTTGTTCCTCATCTTCACACTCTTCCACTATTTTAAATGATTCCATAGACAAGAAATCATCTAAACAAAATATGGAAAAGTTTTTTGAATGGGGCCCAACTAATCCTACTTCAAAATCTACACAATCTACTACACACTCACTTTTGTTCACCTTCTCAATTTCAGCCTAAAAAAAAAGATGACAATCTAGTGGCTGTGATTCTAGTGTTTACTCCACAAATTAGCTAATATCCTCCTCCTTGTTTTCTTTTCTTAGCCACTGTAGACATGGTAGAAGTGGTATCTACTTAACCTATTCAAGATTTCTAGTTTTCAAGTACTCAAAATTCCTCGAATTATCTAGAACTTCACCTACATAGGTTAGGAAGTCAATTCTTTATCTTCCTCCAACTTAATTTCCAATTTCTCTATAGTTTCTCTCTTGTTCTTCATGAATTCCACTAACTAATTCTGAGATGCCAAAATTTGTGTCACCAACTCTTCTAAATTGTTCAATTGATTTGTGACCTGCATGTTTAGTTGTTGCTATTTAAATTGCTGCTGGTTGGTCCATGATTGAATTTGTGACTGATTCAGCCCCATTCAATTATATTAGTTTATGTAATTTTTCCTTTCAGTATAGCCCACAAACATTATTGAATCGAGGTTTACAACACATATATCTTCAGAATGACCACTTTTACTACAAACCATACACCATATAGAGTCGTCCTCACTTGAAAACCATCTATCCTAGGCTTCCATTTCAAGAAGTGTGATAAAAAGAGAAATATAAAAGAAATAAAAAGAAAAACTAATAAACTATTTCCAAATCAATGTAGGAAAACTATAATTAAGATAGTTTCCTAATTACAAGTCCTCGGCAATAGGCCAAAAATTTGACAGTGCCCAAGCGCACACACAAGTGTACGTGGCCTTATCAAGTAGTAAAGTATCTTCAAGGAAGCCCAAGTATTGATCTATCAGGGACTTACATTTTCCACCTATCTAATTCTAGTTTAACCAATTAAGGAAACTAACAATAGAGTTTAGGAATTGTACATAAAAAATAAACTAAACTAATCCAAAAAAGTAATTACTTAGAAAAATCTATGGATAGTAGCCCAGGTTTAAGGCTTACAAAAAATCATACTACTTATTGAAATTCATTCATTAAATTGCTTGTCTTGGTTTTTGATTCGTAGGGTTAATTGCATGATTACGGTTTTCCAACCTCTAATCATTTGCCTAAGTTAAACCTTGCAACTACATCATTGAAAGGGGATGTAATAGTTGACTTAAGTTCCTTACAAATATCATCCTACATGTGATTCAAGTAAGGCTTTTAGGTACATCCCTGTCCTACATGCTAATTCAAAATCCTTATTTTATAAAAGGCTACAAACCTTACCTTGCTTATTTCCTTGTTCTATCTTTCTATTCCCCCTCCCTGGATCACAAGGTCGACAATTGAGGTATTTTAAGGTTAGCTAAGTTTTAAAATAGTTAAAATAAGAATAAACAAACAACCAATAATGATAAGCAAAATTAATGAACTTAATTCAAAATGAAGGTAATCATTATTGTGGCCTAAATTTCGGAAAAAGAGTTTTATCCTTCAATGGAATTATTCATCATCTAATCCCTTGGATTGATGATACAAACCATAAATAAAACAAAAATAAAGAGATATAAACCCTAAAAGAAATGTTGAGCAGCCCCATAACTCGTCCCAGACTTCCAAAAGTATGTAAAAATGTGACATAACATGTATTTATTGTATAGGAGTAATCCCAATCAGTGTTGGCCAAGAAAACCTTCAGATTTGAGCATGGGACTAGGTGGAGCGGTGCACTGGGTGTCAACCTACTATTGGTGGGTCAGCACCTTAATATAGCCTAGGCTCTCTGGAATTTACTCTCTGAAATTTGGTTAAGTGTTTAGTCTCCCCTCTTGAACCCTTGTCTTGAGGCGTCTTTCACATGAATTCCAAGCCTTATTAACATCAAAATATCATCATATTCAGCTCCAAAAGCATCTTACACAACCACACAACACAAATTAAGAAGAAAATGCAACACTACATCCATTACAACGAATCAAAACAAGAGCTAAGCTAAGCGAGTTCGCATTGACCTTTCACTTATTATTCAAGATTTACACTCATTCATATTGGACTGTGGTCATTACCAACACTTTATTACGCTCATAATAAAACAGAAACACAATTTGGAACACTTTCAACACATTAGAATCAACCAAAATTAACTAGACAAGCACCTAGCATAAGCTAGTAGCACTAGTGTTCTGGGTTGAACTCTAAATGAATCTTTTAAGCACAAACTTGTTTGGAACTCACACCTAACATCATAAACACATGTTTTAACACTTTGATACACATTTATCTCATTATCAACCTATATAGCATACAAATCATCCTCAAAACAAGGATAAGAAGACTAGAATAATGACGCTAGAATGCATAAATACACCAAACATCAATCACGGTCATAGTCCGCTATCGTGCCAATATGGATGCAGTTCTAATCCATTATCACAGTAATTGATGGTAGATTCCTACCATTTCAAAAAGACTATATTTCTAATTTTTAGCCAAGAAACCCCAAGCACCTAGTCCAATGAACTTTAATAATCAATCTAGCATAGCTTTCATGATTTAAATAATGTTGAAAAATATAATGTGTTTGTAGTGGTTTCAGAACAACCTCATGGATAAGTTTGATCACATCAAATTCATGGAAACTGAATTCCACACTCACTACTACAGGGATATTTCAAAGACAAAGTTGCTTTTGGAAAGTGGAATATTTTTAGAGAATATACCAGAGAAGCTATCAAATTTCCATGACAAACTTGAAGCCACAGGATGGAAGTGCTTTTCCCTGGCTGCATGCCTTGAAAATGAACAATGGGTCCATGAATATTATGCCAATATTAGTGAAGTATCTTTCTCAGACCCAGTCAATATGATAGTAAAGATACAGGGAAAGCCAGTGAAAGTTGAGGGTAAGCAAATCAATGATATTTATGGGCTCAAGTAGGTAGACATGGGTGAATTCAAAGTGAATGGGTGTAAATCGAGGAATTGGTTGGCACAATGACTATGTCCCAAAAAGAAAGTCTCGTGGACTAAAACTAAAAGCAACATCTCCATGAATGTATTCAGTTGCGAGAATCGGATATGGTTGTAAATTATTTGTAGCAGAGTTTCTCCTTGCAACAACATGATAGCAGTCCCTTAATTGCGTGCTCTGGGGGATAGTTGTATTATAGAAAACATTATTTTTTATGTTGGCCAACTCGTGGTCAATGAAATAGTTCATTTCAAAAACAAAGGTGGTACAAATCTCTTTTATCCCTCTCTGATTACTGAGCTTTGCAAGAGAGCAGAGGTGGAAGAGTATTCTATTGATACATAGGTGCGTCCTAGTACCCTCATCTACCCATTGAGGATTCGAGGAGAGGGTGCACTGGGCAAAAACAAGAAAAATAAGATCAACTTAGAAGAGCCAATATGTAACGAACACGAGCCTCATAGGCCAACCACCATGGGACCTCTTGAAGAGATGGTAGTTAATATTATAACCATTAATGAGCTTGTGGCTAGCTTGCCTCACGGGCTGGGAGATCCCTCCACCACCCATAACTTATATATATCACATGCATATTATTATGAGTACAAGGAGGACTAAAAGAAGCAAAAAAATACTCTTGATTGGCTTGAGGAAGCCTGCTCCTCTTTTGTGGCATCACACCGGGACCTCTGGGGAGCACACGAAAAGATGAACACTAGGGAGAAAAAGAGGAAAGAGCTTTTTAAAAAGATGTTGAAAGGGGTAAAGGGTCTATAGAAGGTTCTAAAACTCCAAAGAAGGCTTCCTACTTCTTGGGTGGACAATGATGATAAGGCCCCGACTGAGTGGTCAGATCTTGAGGAGGATAGTAATGATACAGGGTCCGAGAGTAATAAAACCACTTGATGCAGGTTCAGGAAACACCCTTATAGCTTTTATCCTTAATTATTTATGGAGTGGGGACACTGCTACCTTTTAAGTTGGGTGTGTCACCTTATTTATTTTATTTGGGCATGTATTATTGATATTTTAAATACTTTTCTGCTCTTTTGGAAAATTCATACTTTTTATTTGGGTTGTAATATTTGGGCACTCTGATAGTGCTTACACCTGCATGGAGTAGTTATTTTGTTCTTGTTTTGTTAATTCATGATTTTAGTTTCTAACCATAGATGCAAGGGAAGTGTAAGTACCTATAGCATCGATGATTGGGGTTCATATTCACACCCATTAGTAAAGTCTTAGTAACCATATAGAAGTTCGCCCATGCTGTAGTTTCCAATGGAAGATGATAGCTATGGTTGTTGCCATGAGTGAAAAATTATGCATGGATTGGGTACAAAAGCAAGCACCCCCTCCATCCAAAAAAATTTGCATAAAATCAAAGGCATACGCTGAGTAACATTGTGACAAAATTCTCTCTTTCTTTGACTCCAAAAGTAAATTACGGAATAATAGGGGATACTCCATCATTTTCTTGAGCAAGGAGAACAATTTACCCCCCTTTACAACATTTACATGCCATGTGTGTGAGCTTAATTATCTACACCTTATGTGTTCTTGTACCATCTAGAACTTGAACCATTAGTCTTTCAAAACTAAATTTTGGTTGTGCTTGGTGGGTAAAATGATCATAGGCCATTTTGTCTCTTTAGAAACCTAATTTAGCCTAATATACCTACCAATACAAATGAGTTACCCCTAGTCACCCTCTTTGAGCCTTTGGACTTTTCCTTGCAAACAACCTTATAAGCCATGAACCTTCTATTCATCCTCTCTTAAACCCTATCCTCCTTGAAATTAAGAGTAGAAATTAAGTCCAAAAGCCTAAGTTAGGGGTGACAGAAAGAGAATGAAAGTGTAGATTGAGAAATGAAGCCATAAAAAGGAAAACAACCTACAAGCCTAGAAAGTATTCATTTTGCTTTATAGGAAAAGATAGTCCATCAAAAGAATGAGTGCATGAAGCTTGATGAAAGAATAATAATTGAAGAAAAGAGGTAAAAAGAATTTGATTAAAGCTAAAGAGAAAAAGTAGGTAAGGCAACAAATGAAAATTAAGTAGCCCAAAAAGTAAAAAGTGAGGAGAATTTGATGTAGAAGTTCAAGGAGCACACAACCTTGTTGTCCAAAATTTTTATCCTACCCTTCCCTAAACCTAAATTACAAGCTCAAAAATCCCTTTATGATTTCCAACCAAGTATGGTCATTGTAGTGGAGATTGAAAATAGGGGCAAGCCTATGGCATTGTTCTTGTATCATGGAGAATTCCTTGAGAGAGTTAGTGATTGCACTTAATTTTCCTTGTTGCGTAAGTGGTAACTAGGTGAGTGAACCCTCCTTTCCTATGAGAAGGCATATGAGTTAATTAAGGTACATAATTTTATCATCTTCCATACAATAAGATAAATGGATGTATAAAATAATTGAAGCCAGCTTATGAGAAACTTCTAGAGTGTTAGTAGTCGTCACATAGTCGCTCTTAAAGATCCATTACATCCTTTGTCACTCTATATGAGAGGCATTGATAATACTTTTCTATCCATGTGTGAAAATCTTTTTATGGTAGCAACCAAGTGGAGTCTTCATGGTCATTGGGAACATAAATAATGGGATACGTGATAAAGGTCTCATGGTAAGAGGTAGTGTTTCATGAGGACAAGCAAATGTCTAAGTTGGGGGTGTTGAGGAGTGGTAATACTACCATTCATTTGTACAAATTATACACACAGAAATATGTATTGTACTAGAAAATGAGGTATTATCCATATTTAAGTGCACTAACACCCACATTTTGCATATATAAAGTAAAGAAGGCAAGTATATTTGGAATGGAGCTAAAAGGGAAGAAAATAGAACCTAAAGGAGTGAAGCTAGAAACCTAAAGCAGTCAGCCTCGGTTACCTAAATCGAGGTACTCAGACTACAATCTCCATCGGTCCAGGTGGTCAGCAAAGAACGGTCGCAAACCTAACCGCGGTCGCATAGCTGCAATCGCAGTCAAACACATGTGATTGTTGATTCGTTGGAACTGGCCTAAGAGCAGAATTGTAAAATGATATGGATGAATCCCAAATATCATATAAGAGAAAATACTCTCTTCTTTGGGTATTCCTTATCTCATAATACAGTTTTGAATGCTAAGCTTGAAACCCTAGTTAGGCAAGTTTGTAACCAACCTTAGAGGCTCAAATTTCTTAGTGTCTTATTGAAGAATGAATGCTTTGGTTGACCCACATGGTATATCTCTCGTTACTTTCTTTATGATTAGCTAAATAATTTAGTCTTGGAATTATGTTGGACTAGAGTGTGATTGTGTGTGGATATTGTTGTGTTTGCATGGATTTTAGTTGTTGAGTATGGATTTCACCATTGCTTTAGCTTATGTGTTGGAATTTGATGGGTGAAAACTTCAAATACCAAAATTGGTTTGATGGGTGAAAGCTCCAAGAAATAGAAACCCTTTATTATCCTGGAAAGAAGGATTTAGGTGAACATCAAGTAACTCACAACATCCTCGAAGGAGGGTTATAGGGGGATAAAACAATAGTGAACAACTAAGACTATGCTTTACTACCCTTTGAAATCATAGAATTAAATGTTTAGGTTGTGTAAATCATCTCAAGATCATTATCTTATAAATAGGGATGCTTGGTTGAGGTTTTGGTGGCTATATAAACTCCACACTTGTTAGGCGCTCGATAAGGCTAATGGGTGAAATCATTGGGATTTTGTCGGAAGATTGAACCCAATGATCTTTGACCTAGCTTATCCAATTGATTAACAACTAAATCCCATGATAAAAAAATATTTTTACACATGCTTAACCTATAAGGAGACATAATCCAAAGATTTCCCCAAATCTTAAATTCAAACAAAAGATAGAATTCAACTCACACTTATTGAAGTTTTTGTGAAGAATTTTCAAGAAAATAAAGTCCCCCATTTACTTATGCCTGTTTTTTCCATTAGCGTTATGGGTAACCTTATAGTAACTTGAATACCCATATGTTGGAAGTCTATAGCATTCACTCTTTGAGATTCGACCATAATTTACATTGGGTTACTTAACATTGACCTCACCCCAAAATCATGGGAGTCAGTTGAGTGTTATCACCAAGATAAATTATAATAAATATGTAATAAGATAGATTAATGTCAGAATAAAGGGTATAAACAAAAAATGGATCATACTAATTAGATAAGATACATTTTTGACAAATAACTCAAAAAGAGGAATTAAAGTCTAAATATAACCTAACTAGGCCTCCATAAGGCAAGAAGGCTTAGTTAAAATGGAAATAACTTGAACAAGCCTCTATAAGCTCATTGAATCCATTAAAATAGCACACTGATATGAAGATAAATTTATCAGCAATAATGGAACATTATGTCGGCCAACAAGTAATAGGGTACCTAAATCTCCTTTCTCATAGTAATCCTATGTTTCACCGGTCTTCAATTGAATTCCACACCCAAAATAGGTGATTATAAGTGTAATAGTTACAAAACTTGAACCAAAACTTATAATAAGTCACATCATGCTAGTAAGTGCCGAACTAAAACCAAAATTGATAATAAGTAAGAACGTGCCATGTGCTAAACTTGAATAGGGAAACTAAATAAGATAAAAGACAAGACATCCTTAACTACCACTTCTTTGTTAAATCCTCAAATAATAACTACTAATTTTAGGTGGACAATCACCTAAAGAAGGACGGTCCAAAGTTTGAAGCCTAGGCACTAGTCCAGGCCAAATACTACCCTATTCGGGGTAACGAGATCAAATAGGTTACACACACAGACAAACACACACACATACACACATATATATATATATATATATATATATATATATATATATATATATATATATAAACACACAAAAGGTAAATTAGCAAGCCCAAACTCAAATACTAACCCAAGGAATTTCATGGTGATCATTTTAAGTAAAAAAGGAACTATTCTACACATCTTCACTTATATAGTGCTAATAGGGCCCACTGCCAGTACCTAAAACCAGTCCTAAGGTAAGAACCTGCTTAAAAATAGGCTAAACATTCCCAATTACCACCCTAGTCACAAAGTATACAAGCTAGACCTAAGGGATAACCATGAATTAATATAAAGGAGACTGGGTTGAATGCTAAAAAAGGCCCCTAATTGGCTAAATAAGCCTATCCATACTAAAATCACAATAGAGACATAAATACCCATCCATGGATAGGAAAATTCTACAATAATACTATAATGAATCTCAATCTAAGAGATAAGTAACTCTAGCCTACCTGGACACTATCGAAAGCTTACAAAATCCTATACTCAGGAGCTTTCCCATCTGAGAAGACTCCAATCACTTCCATGCTATCAAAAGATATTTTACACATTAAGATGAGAATATCAATACCCATATTAGATATAAGCATATTTGGTCAAAATCAAACTAAAAATTCCATATGGGGCCTACCGACAGAATTACATTATTAACAACATTATTCTGTCCTCTCAGCTCTAGGATTATTTTTCTCAAAAATTGGACAAAATTCAAGTTCAATTCTTTCCCAAAATTATATTAAAAGTTATAAGAAAATAATAATTAAATTGGAGAATTAATCAATGAAATTAATTGGGTACTTACCGAATGTCAACAATATAATGTCCACAACACATTCCCAAGCTAATACCAGCTCCACTATATGATTTTACCATAATTTTATAGCTTAAGAATCCTCTAATGACATTTGTTTCTTCAAAATTATATTTCAAAAATGAAGAAGAATTTATATATACTATGAAGGCTCCTTCATCTCGGATATAGGACATCTATCAAAAACACGGATACAAACATAAATATACCTTAACAAACATGGTTGGTCCATTGTAATTGAAAATAACAAGGCTATATCAACTAGTCTGGCCTCTTCTTTTCAAACAAAAAAGATGGCCCTCAAATTTGGAGGTTAACATACTTAACCCTCAAGATTGTGGCCAAGGCCACGGTAATCAAAGGCTATTTTGGCCCACAACAAGTGCTAATGCACCAGCAACTTTGTCAAGTTGCAATTATCCTAACAGAGTCCTCAGGATTCATTTTGAATCATGAGAGTGCAAGCAAATTGTGCTACCCTACACAATTTGGAATTCAAAACTCAATGGTGTTATTGAAATTTTCAATCAAGGTTTTTTCAATAAAAAGTATGTCCCACACCCAAGTAGCTATTTTAGATAAAATCCATCCAATTACCAAAATATATCTAAAAGCCTCAGGACCCAACATAAAGTTCCCCTATCCTAAAATTTATATTTTGGTGCTAACGATACAATTAGATTTGGCATTCAAGATTATTTAATTAAAGTTTATGCTTGAGACTATATTATTTATTTTGAAACTTCAATAATAAAAAAATGATCTTAAAGAACAAAAAAATTTCCTAATAATCAAACTGTCAATACCAGCAAGTCAAAAATGACTTGAGGTAGCTATAGGAAAGCTCTATGCATATAAAATGAGCGGTAGGAAATGACCTAGAGGGTCAATATATATTTTCTGGGGACTAAATTTCAAAGGACAATGGTCTCTGAAAAACTAAAATAAAGTCCAAGCTACTATACTCATCGCTTTTAACTCACAGTGTCTGTTACAACATTTACCTTAACTGGATGGTGTAATAGCATACTTTGATGTATGGGACTTCCTTTTTATGAGGAGGCATGTAGATAAATTAAGGAAGATGAAAGTTTCATCTTCCAAAAATGAGGCATAGGAGGGTAATAGAGTTGTTATTGATGGAGATCCATTTATAGAGATTTAGTGATTGTTGCTTTATTTTCTTTAAAGTCTTTTCCATCTTTGAAAGTGTGGTTGATGTAGATGGAAGTTGTGAGAATATCTTTTCCTATGCTTGAGATATACTTGTTGGTTCTAATAAAGTTTGAAATCATTGTGATCTTTTGGTCGTATGAATGGGCTTATAATTGCATAGCCTCCTTGAATAAGAAGTAGTATTGCTTGAGGACAAGCAACAATTTAAGTTGGGGGTGTTGATGAGTGGTAAATTTACCACTCATTGACGTCTAAATTTGTGTACACTGCTATGATTAAATTATATAAATAAGGAAATTTTCAATTTGAATGTCCTAATTCCCATGGATTGCAGGTTTATAGGTAAATAGACGAAAACAAGTGAAGTATGTTGAATAGAGAACAAAAATGAGAAAATTATTGCAAAAGTTGAAAATCCGGAGGAGGGACTAACCCTCAGGATCATAGTCTGAGGATCACAATCGTGATAAGTCAAGATCATCTAAGGCTGGCAATCGTGATGGGCTCACCGCGATCACAGGAGTTGCAATCATATTCAATCAATAGCGACCACGCAATGAAATGCCAACGGGATATTTCGTAATTTCATTAAGGTAAACCCAAATTCTCTATTGGGAAAAAAAACCTATCACTTTTAGGATATCTCCCAACTAGATTTCAATTTTTGGTGTGGAAAAAAACCATACTAAATTGGGAAAGACTATTGTAGTTAATTTTCCAAGGGAGTTTAGTTGTAATTGAAGTTGAATTTGAGAACACCCTTTCTTGACTCCTCATTGGAAGCTTTGAATGAAAATTTGGGTGTTTCTCTTTTCTTAAACTCATGAATAACAAAATCTCTATCTTGGGGTTATGTTGGAATAGGGTACAAATATGTATGGGTCATGATTGTTAATGTAAATTATTGGTTAAAGAGGTTGAGCTTCACTAATACTTGCTTATTAAATCAGAATTTTTGAGTGAAAGACCTAATTTCCCAAAATCCCACATCATCCTTGAAAGAGTGATGTGGGCATTCTTTTAAATCCCATATCATCCTTGAAAGAGGGATATGGGTCAAAAGTATTTGTGAACTCTAATTTAGATGTTATCTTATTCCTTTACACTTAGAAATAAGAATGGATACTTAGTTTTTACTTGTGTAGTGTTGATAGTAACTTTGGGTTTACACATAGTGGTGTTTATTTACTTTGTTTATTTTTTTCGTTTCTTTATTGGTGATTAAATAGTGTTCATGACACAATGAGTGATCATAGGAGTAATGCCGAGACCTTTTATAGTCCCTTTGATAATGAAGTCCATATCCATTATGTGGGCTATAATAGTGTAATTTGCATCCCAACGAATGAAAGGAATAGAGTTTTCCACGTTATAACAATGATGTTACACATACTTCACATGAAAGGTCTCATTAGGGGTCAATCTCTTGAAGACTCAAACTTGCACTTGAATAATTTTTTGAAAGTGTTTGCGCCATTCGACATTTCTCATATCTCACAATGGTCCATACAGTTATTCCTTTTCATATTCAATCTAATGGGTAAGACGGTGTTGTGGTTGAGGTCTCTTCCTGATATGTCTATCACATAGTGGGTTGATCTTAATGATGCTTTCTTAGATCGTTATTTCCCACCATCAAAGATGTTATAATTACGGGATGAAATCATTAATTTTTGTTAACTAAATGCAGAGCCTATATATGAAGTTTGGAGAGATCTAATTAAAATCTTATGCAATGTCCTAACTATGAAGTTTCAAATATGATGATCCTATGAATATTTTATTGGAAATTTGACCAACTTAACAAGACCGTGGTGGATAACGCGGTCGGTTGATCTTGTAAGGTTGTCATATGGGGTGTCTTCAACTTTTCTTGAGAAAATCACAAAGCGAAAAAGGAGGTGGCACACCTAGAACAAGAAGGCAGCTAAAGGTTCCCCTACCACCTCTTATATGGATATGTAATAAAGAAAGAAAGAGGAAGAGATGGAGGAACATATGGTAAAAATGATGAAACAATTAGACCTCCTTACAAAGCATATGATGGGTGCACCTAGAAAAATGCTCAGTGACATAGAATCCAAAGGAGATGATGAAGAACAATCGAAGAGGCTTGATTAATAAATTAGATACCTAGAAAACTACTCGGGGGCTTCCCGCCAAGCCTATCAAAGGCACGGTGGGAACCAAGGTTTGAACGATCGTGATCATGAAAGGGAATGGTGTGATAGAGATAAAGATCACATTGAAGGGATAAGGAAATAGAGTATAAGAAATATATGCCCCATAACTAATTAAATATCAAGGGGTCAAACTCGTGGACCCCGAAAAGTTCAAAGCTGAGGATGTGCTTGCTAGAATCTTGATGAGAGTAGAAGGAACGAACAAGATGGTATAAGAATTAAAACTAGATTTTTCTCAAATCAACAAAACTGTTGTTTCACACTCTACTTAAATCAATAAATTAGAGAACCAAATTGTTCAAATCTCAACTACACTCAATGTTAGGCCCAAGTGTAGCCTCCGGAGTGATACAGTGACAAATTCAAAAAATGATGCTTAAGTCTTTGGAATTATCTCCTGGAGTGGTAATGAACTTGGTGCATAAGAGGTTGAGGTTAAAGAAAAGTTTCTTGATGATCAAATGAACACAAAGAAGAAAAATGTGAGTGAGTATAATGATTAGTCTCCAAAGTCTCAAGAAGGGGATGATTAAAAATCAATGATAATTGAAGAGATGGTTGATGAGGAGGGAACTCCTAAGGTAGTTGAGATTGATGAAATGCAATGTTACCCATTATCTCAAATGAAAGTCCATCCTATATTCACTTAAAGACTCAAGAAAAGGAGAATTTCAAATTCTAGAATTTTGTCGCCAAGCTTAAAGATCTTTCGATCAGTATCCCATTACTAGAAATTATTTATGAAATCCCGGTATATGCTAAGCTAATAAAGTCATTGATGTCCAAGAAGTTCCTTGTATATGGTGAGGCCAATGAAGTTACCTATGGTTTTAGTTCTATCATTAATAGTGCTATGGAGGAAAAGAAAGAGGACTTAGGAGCCTTCACAATACCTTGCACCATTGGGACACAAAGAATTGAGAAAGTTGTTTATGACCTTGGTGCAAACATCAATCTCATGCCATATGCAATATATCAAAGACTTGGTTTGGGTACTACTACTACAATAAAAATGAGGCTCTTGATGGCGGATCGCTCTATTAAGAAACCGATTTTAGTTTTGTTTGATGTCTAGGTCAAGGTTGATCATTTTATTTTGCAGGCTGACATTGTGGTCCTCGAATATGAAATCGACAAAGAAATACCCATTATACTTTGGAATCTTATTTTAGCAACCGGGAGAGAAATTATTGATAAGGAGCAAGGAGAAATGCAAATTCGTGTCCAAAATAATGAAGTGTCTTTTCTCATTTGTAAAAACAAAAAACATCCAATGGAACTTCAAGTGGTACCCATCATTGATGTGGTGTAGAAGGAGGTATATAATGGATCCCTCAAGGATCCAACTTGAATAATGACGAACGTAATGCTGTGATGTTAAATTAGGCACTAGATGGTAGGCAACTCATCAAGCCAAGAAAGTGGCCCATATCCTTTAATTTTTCATTTTTAGAGTAGATTTTTTTCTTTGATTGATCAATACAAATTAAATTCCCAAAGAATTTGCATTTAAATAATGTTTTGTAAGGTAAAGTTGACACGAGCCTACCCGGTGCCTTGTCATAATGGGAGTCACATATCCAACAAGAATAGGAGACCACCCCCATTACCCATCCTAACCTCTAGCGGTCTGCCGGAGTTAGATGAACTTCGAAGATATAACGAGATAGCATAACTGGACAATGACTAACTTTGGGATAGGTCTATTCCTATACTCTCCCTATAAATTCATTCCGTCCACCTAACTATGCCAACCCGACCACCAAACCAAAGCAATACCAAACCAAGGGCTATAAACCATGCCATAACCAAATGAGATCCAAAACATAATATGATTAATCCCAAAATGAAATATGATGGAACAGTGAGAAATTATGTCCAATGATGTCAGCCCCAATATCAATGTCAATATTAAGGACGACACCAATACCGATCCTTCCCATATCAACCCATAGCAATACCACAAAGCCTCTAACCAAAAGAATACAAAAATCCAGTTGGTACTTGTCCCCAACCATACCCAAAACCAATATCCATAAGTAAGTCAAAGTATGAAATAAATCATCTCACCTTATGAATAGATGGAAGGTCATCAATTTAATCTAAATACTGACCCCAACGTCTGAATCGCTAAGCAAGAAGAGTGGAAACAACCAGCTAGCATGAACTCAGAATAAGGATAAAATAATTCCATTTATAAAACCAAGTAAAAACCATCCATATGCACGCCACCATGCATACATATAACTATATCGGTAAAGGGAATTGGGTTTAGCATGCCATTATAACCTTTACCTTGGTTGTGTAGCTTTGCCATCCTAAACTCCCATGGTCTATATGGGTTCAGCTCCTCTTGCTGAAATAGCCCTAGTGTGTGAAGCCGAACAAAAAGGGATTAAAACCTAGGATGACTAGTACATCACCCAAAGTATATAGTGTGACATCATGCACACGATTACTAGGACCAAACCTCACATTGACAAATTATGAGTTTCCAGTTTAGATCCCCCCCCCCCCCCCCCCACAGGACCACCTTCCACAGATTTGCTACATATCTCTTCTTTAAGCCCAATTAAAACTATTTTCCTTCTAAACGATTATTCCATTATTATAAGAAAGGCTATTACTAGTGGTATCGTCATACCAACAATAACTTGCAAGTATTGTCCATAGCCAAACCTTAGGGGATTCCTTTGTACCCCATATTATATCCAGTTAACCAAAACCATGGACACCAAGGACTTTCGAATCCATTTAAAACTATGTAAGTTGTTCATATCATTTAGGGTTCCATTACCAAGTTTAACCCAAGAATAAGTTCCATTAAAAATCCAATATTATAGTGAAAACATTATTATACGCATTTTATCAAACACAATAAGGCATAGTATTTCCAAAACCAAAGTCCATTACCAAAGAACCATTCTCATGCAACCAATTATCAAAAACCACCATTAATGTATATAAAAGCATAATTAAAACATGGGAAAACCATCACCAAGAATTTATAACCAAAACCCCCAAATCATACTTGAAAACCCAAAATCATACAATATTTAAATCATAAAAACATTGCATAAAACTATGCCTTTAATTGGAACAAACAATGAGGGAAAAGAACATGCCTTAAACCAAGATTATTATGGATAGAAATCACCAATACAAGTACCAATTTACTCCTAAATACAAAACCTTAGATTCCTTTGCCCAAGAACTATAGAGAGGATTTAAGAGTGTTTTCCAAGTAGTTAAGAATAGAATAATAGGGAAAATAACCTTCCAAGAGCAATGTAAGTCCTGGGAACTTATTAGGATAAATGAGGAAAGGTCCTAAATACCCCCACTTAAGTTGCACAAAAATCCCATTACAGAGATACAACTGACCCTTACGAGTCATATCCTTCTTGTACGAGTAGTACCTACCACTCGTACCTTTGGCCGCCCCATTTAACCCAATACTATCCAAAGTAAGACATCCAACTCAATTTGTATCCAAGTGTATGACTGGTACCCATAAACCTACCCCTAGCATAATCGAATCCTAAGAGGATTGAACACTATTTACCATACGAGTCCCTGGTACGATTCATACCCTGACTTATAGGTCACGGTGATCTACTCATACTCAGATCAAACTTAAGAGACTAAGTCTAAGATAAAGCTAAGGACAACCCAAACCAAACAATCTGTATCCAACCATATGACTCATACCATTCAAGTCGTACCCATTTTAGTGACCAAAATCCATTCTATTAACCAACACTATTCAGCATACGACTGGACCATACAATCCGTACCACAACATATGACTCATATCCATGATTCATATTAGGTCCTTAGACTAGAATTCTAGGAGTTTTTCTAAGGGTAAAAACCCGGGGTGTGTAAAATTGTGGTGAACTTGAGTAGTGGACTGAAATATTGAAAAATGGGAGAGCTAACAGAATTCTCAAGTGTCCGAATCTCGATGGCACGTGTCTTGCGATTGTGAAAACACAGGGTTATTTATTGTGATCCATCATTGGAGATCGTTATCGAGACTATCTTTGACTTAAATAATCACAACCCCTACCCTATCCCCTTTCCAATCTTTTTCAAAAAAAAATCACTCCAAATTTTGCCTTCGTTGATAATTATCCAATTATGTGTTTCATCCTCCTACGCACTTCCTATATGGTATGGGCTTCAAATTATTTCTTTTTATGGTTATGTATGGGCCTTAGAACTCACGTCTTAGGATTGGCTAAAAATTATAATTTGCATGCTAAATTTTTATTTAAATGGTGACTGTGGATGTGTTGGTTGTTGGTACTGGTGTGTACAGTGATGGGGAAGTCTTGACTACCCTAATTTATTCAAAATTGCTAGGAATATCATGTGCATAACAAGTGTTTGATTAATGCCTGAATGAATTCCTTACTAGTTTTTCCACTTTCTAAGTCATAGTTTAGTGTCTAGGGCTATGTTTTTTATTTATATAGTAGATTTTTTATGTGGAACATAATTGGCATTAAAATTGGAAGTTTTAGAATTTGATAAGTTTGATCAGATGTGCCATAATTACATTGCATGATTTTGACCAATCTCAGAAATTGAGATCGCGATCTTGATAATTGAGACCAATATGATTGACTGGTCTAAATTTCAGACATTGTATTTTTAATCCTTTCTATGTCCCATTAATCTTTCCTTCGACTCAATCAAGTAAAATAGCACATTTTCTTCATAGTGGCCTCATGTACCAAATGGTTGTATATAATACCAATAAGAAAGAAGTTGTTGCTCGAGAGGAGATCTTACAAGAGAATGCGCCTGAGAAACTCTTGAATTTCTATGCGAGGCTAGAGGCCACAGGATTGATATGTTTTATCCTAGAAACATGCTGGGAAAATGATTATTGGGTAAGATAAATCTATGCAAACCTCATCCTAGTAGATCTCTCTAACCCAGTGATAAGAATCGGGGAAAAAAGAAGTTTATTTTTGGGCCAAGTAGATTAATGGATTTTATGGTTTAGAAAATATGGACATTAGGGACTACGAGTCCAAGGATTGTTCTCCTAAGAGTTGGCTAATTGGGAATCTTTACCCGGGGAGGGAGGTCTAGTGGGGTATCACTAAGACTAGGTTACTGATGAGTGATTTCACTATTAAAGCTAGGATCTTGTTGACTACTATTTACATCAGGTTCTCTCCCACCACCAACCAGGAAAATGTCCCGACTATGTATGCTAAAATGGTGGCTTGCCTTTTGGACAACATTCCTTTTGAATGTTGGCCACTTTTGGCTCATGGAGATTAGACACTATAAAAATAAAAGGGGGCCTATGCATTTGTTTCCATCATTGAACAAAGAGTTATGTAGGTGAGCTAGGGTTAATGAGTACTCGAAGGATTTTTGGATCTCCCACATGACTCCTATTTACCCGCTGAAGATCTAAGGAGAAAGAACACCTGGAAATAGAAATAAAAGAAAGATACGACTTTGGCAAGTCGGTAGATGGGGACATAGACTTTTGCATGCCAACAATAGTAGGGCCATTAGAGGAGATATTAGTTGAGATAATAAATATAGGGACCTTGTTTCCAAGATACCTCAAGGGTTGGGAAATCCTTCCACCACGCGTCACCCTTTTGTTGCTCAGTCTGATTATGAGAAATACTTTGAGAACCATAAGAAGTAGGGAGCCACTATTTCTAATCTTGAGAGGGCCTACTTATATTTTGCACAATCACATATTGATCTTAGGTATTCTCATGAGAAGATGAAAAAGAGGGTGAATAAGAGCAATAAATTTTTCACTAAGATATGAAAGTGGGTGAAGGGCCTTTAGAAGGTCTTAAAACCCAAAGATAGACTTCCTTCTCCTAGATTTAAGAGTGATAATGAGGTCCCAGCTGCACGGTTAGACTCAGATAATGCTGGAGGTGATGCAAAAAATGACAATGGCGACAGTCCTTGATGCAGTTACAAGGAGCACCCTTTACTCTTTTTATTCTTTCTAGATTATGTAGAGAGGTCTCTACAAGATTTTAGCTGGCGGTGCCCATTTTCGTATTCGTTTATTTTATTTGATGCCTTGGTCTGTATTATTAAGTTATTTATTAGATGTTTTTAAGTTGATTTGGACTATTTTTATGTTGAGCTATAATAATTAGACACCTCGATAGTGCCTACATTTGATGGATTGATTATTTAGTTTTCATTCTTAGATCTTTATTTTATTCTTATTTTTTTCATGATGATGCTAGATGAGCCTTTCCCTATGATAGATTGAGTGAAGACATTCTTAAGAGAAAATCACTATGATTGGGTTTGGAGCCATAGATGTAGTGGTAGTCTAAGTAACCATATAATTGAAACCTATAGTGAAGTCTGAGTAGCCATATGGTTTTCCCTTATGAAAGCTGAATTATGAGCGCTTGGTTTGGTGCCATCAATAGCAAAATACATGTGGTATAAATGCGAAGCAAGCACCCCATCCGTCCAAATTTTTTTTTGAAAAGCATGGGCATAGACATGAATAATTTTGTAACAATGCTTAACATTTTTTTGTGACTCCAATGTACTTAGTTGTTAGTGTATAATAATTACACCCTTTGGTTTCTAGTAGGAAATGCAATTGAGCCTCCTTGAAAAGTCTTTATTTCATATGTTGTGAGTGTAGTTGTTTAACTCTCATGCTTTCTTTTATCATCTAGAACTTTCCCCATTAGTCTCTCAATGCAAATTGTGACTTTATTTGATTGGTTAAAGGATCTTAGGTCTTCTTTGTTAAAATAGGAACCCACTTTATCCTAAAGTTCCTACCCGTACATAGAATGGTATGCTTAGTTAGTAATTTTTATGCCTTCGACCTTTCTTTGGGAACCACATTACAAGCCTTGAACTATTTTAAAGTTTACCAATCTTTTGAACTTGAAAAATAAACTTGAGGCTAAAAACCTAAGTTGGGGGTGGTAAGTCTTAGAAGAGGTGAACTTGTGCCATGGTATTGTAAATGGATTCCTAAAAGTTATGCAAAGAGGGTAAATAAGTACGTAAAAAAGAATGGAATCATCAAAAGAAGGAAAAACATAGGTTGCACAAAAGAAATAATTGAGAAGAAAATGCTTTCAAAGAGATGGGTGATTCAAAGTAATGAAAGTAGGCATGTATGAAGTTGGAAACAAATGTAGCTGCCCATAATCAAAATTTTGATTTAATAGTATGATGTAGATGTTGAAGATGGGTGTATTCACTTTATTCCCAAATTAGATCATACCATTTCCCCGAGACTACATTGCAAGGTTGAAAAGTCATTCGAGATCTCCAATCAAATGTAATCATAGTAGTGAAGACTGAAAATAAGGGCAAGAAAATGGAATGATACTTGTTCGTATTGAGACATTCTTTGTGAGAGTGTGTTCCATCATTTAAATCCCTTGTTAGATGATAGATACTTTGATCTGCTGTATTTTTGTTTTGTGAGGAGGCATTTAGACAAATCAAGGTGAGTGTAATTTTTATCTTCCAAATATAAGGCAAAGGAGGGTAATGTAGTTGCTATTAGTGGAGAGTCATTTCTAGAGAGTTAGTGATTCTCTCTTTGTTGTTCTTGAAAGTCTTTTGCATCTTTAAAAGTGTAGTTGATGTAGAGGGAAGTTGTGAGAATATCTTTACCCATGTTTGAGAGATACTTGTTAGTTCTAACAAAGTTTGAAATCATTGTGATCATTTGTTCCTACGAATGGGCTTATAATTACATAGCCTCATTGAATAAGAATTAGAATTTCTTGAGGACAAGCTAAGTTTTAACTTGGTGGTGTTGATGAGTGGTAAATTTTCACTTATTGACGTCCAAATTTATGTAAACTACTATGATTAAATTGTATAAATAAGATGAATTTTCCATTTGAATGCACTAATTCCCATGGTTTGCAGGTTTATAGGTTAATGGAAGAAAACAAGTTAAGTGAGTAGAAAAGAGAACAAAAAGGGAAAAATCATGCAAAAGCTGAATCTCCGTGGAAGGGACTAACCCTCAGTTACCGCTATTGTAGTCTGAGGATCATGATTGAAATAAGTAAAGATGCAAGGTTGGTGGTCGTGATGGGCTCATCGAGATCACGAAGTCATGATTACGATCGAGAAATGGTGATCACGATCAAACAGCTAAATGCCTAGGGGCAGTTTTGTAATTGTATGTAGCTGAACCCAAATGCTCTGTAGGGAAAAAACCCTTTCACTTTTGGGACATCCCCCAACCAGAATTCAATTTTTGGCATGGAGAAAACCTTACTAAATTGGGAAAGACTATTGTAGTTAATTTTCCAAGTGAGTTTAGTTTTAATTGAAGTTGAATTTGGGAACACCTTTGCTTGCCTCTTCAATGGAAGCTTTGAATGTAAATTTGGATCAATTTCTTTTCTCAAACATCATGAGTAGCTAAATCTCTATCTTGGGGTTATGTTAGCATAGGGTGCAAACGTGTTTGGGTCTTTATTATTAGTTTAAATTCTTGGTTACGGATGTTGGGTTTAACTAATACTTACTTGTTAAATTGGAATTTGTGGGTGAAATCCCTAATTTCCCAAAATCCCACATCATCATTGAAAGAGGGATATGGGCATTCTTTTAAATCTCATATCATCCTTGAAAGAGGGATATGGGTAACAAGTATTTATGAAAAATAATTAAGATGTTAGATTGTTCCTTTACATTATCTTAGAAATAAGAATGGATTGTAAATTTCCTATGTCTTGGGTATCATCCTAGAAATTAGGATGCCTAAATTGAGGTTGTTGGTAGATTTGCTTGCCACACCTATGAGCTATTCAAAAGAATCCATAGGTGATATTTTTATTCTTTGTTGAAAAACTAACATAAAAAATCCTAATCTAGTCTACCCATATATTCACTAACCAAAACTTTGCATTTCACTCTCATGTACTCATACATTCTTTTCCCCTAGGAAAATATAATCCCAAGACTATTCCGCTATTGGAATTTTATCGAAAATTGTTTCTCTAAATTAGTATTTCAAGTAGATTTTGTGTAAAAAACCATACCCCCAATTTCATTTTATGTTGTATTGTATGTTTACATCGTGGGTAAATACATATTATATTTAGACATACATAGGGTTCAAATACTAGTTACACTCCTCGGGGATTCAACCCGAACTCAAGTTGGGCTATTATATTAACAACTATCGTACTTTACCAAAATAATTGTATAGGTGAGCATGATCACCTGCATACATTAGAACACACCGCAAACCAACACCAAAAGCATCGAATAAATAGTAAACCCCTCACCCTCTACTGGAAAAGTTAGGATAGGAGTTAATGTGAACAAGTCATTGAGCTTAAGAAAACTCACCTCATAACAACCATTCCACTAAAATAGAACTTCTTTCCCAGTCAATCTATCCATAAGGGTTGCAATAGTAGCAAATCTGTCAATGAACCATCTATAAAACCTTGAAATCCCAATAAATTTGTGAACTTCAATAGGAGACATAGGCATAGCACATCATGAATAGACTTAATATTCATCGAGTCTACCATAATACCTTCGTTCGACACCACTCCCCAATAAAGCTAGGGACTCAAGCCAAAATTCGCACTTGGGGAATTTGGCATAAAGCCTATGATATCTCAAAATGTGAGGCATTGTACTCAAATATTGTTCATTCTCCTCTCTACACCTTTAATATACCAGAATATCATCAATGAAAACTATTACAAAGGGGACCAATAAAGCTTTAAATTGTAGTTCATTAACGCTTTGAAGTTAGAGGGTGTATTAGTTAGGCCAAAAGACATTACCAGGAAACATCATGTTTGTAGAGAGTATTGGAGGTTTTCTTAGGGATGTCCTCAACTTGAAGTCTCAACTAATGGTTGCCAGACTATTATGCCTCATCCCATTGAGACAGATGGGCATCGAATGCCTGAAAGGCTTGAGAGAACCAACTTGTACCATGTGATTATCATGCATTTAACTATGATAAAAATAGAGCTTTGACAAATATTTGTAAGATTCCTTAATAAAATACCAACAAAGAGAGACCAATAATGGATGTACATGACTTGGCCGATAAGGCCTTAATTACTAGACAATAAGACACATCTATGCATTACTTTAACAATAGTCTACAAACCTTTAAAATATACACAACACATATTAGGTCGGTATAGGACCCTACCATACCCTTAACTTTAATACAATATAAAAAAAAGACTCGGCAAAGCCCTGAATCAACATAGAACTCACTAAAAGTTGTTGAATATCTTGTTCTTCAATTGGAGAGATCAAATAGCTGGAGTACATATACCTGCAGAAGGAAGCATAGTGTACCTTATAAAAGACATCAATACAAAAGAATGTACTGAATATATAAGGCATAAAGTAACCATATGTAAGATAAGCTCTCAAATAAAATCAGTAACAAATGTAAAAATGAGTGTAAAACACAACATTTACTTATGGAATTATGTACATTACATTCTATTTTTTCTTTTCTCTTCTTTGCCTTATAACCTTATAGCATGTGATTCAGTGATCAGCTACTCAGTAGTAGAAGAGGATGACCTATACAAGGTATTTTAACACCTGAGATATGGTCCTTATAAATATACAAATTGGGATTAACCTATGTTAATTATTATAACCCTTGGGATACTACTCATAAATACATTTATAAGGATCGCCCTGTGCAAGGAGTTATAACCACTGATTTGGAAGCCATAAAAACAAAGATAAGGATCGACCCATGTTAGGTATTATAAACCCTGAGCATCCACCCATAAATACATATATAGGTATCGACCCATGATTGGCCTTTGGCCTTAGAAAAGACACCCATGAATATATAGATTCACTTTGCCTTGTTTCTTTAAATTTGAGATTTCTCTTTTGGTGTTCATAAATGTTTAGAGATTTTGGAACTTTAGACACGTTAAAAATATGCTTGGGTAAGTAACAATTACATGATAAAAAATGCAACATCAATGCAATAACTAAGAACTCATATGACATATAAATCCTTATTTGACTTGTGAATAGCTCATAGAACTTGTTAGTAAGAATAACTTTGGCATAGCAGTACTAAGAAGAATAAATAGACAGATATAGTGTAATGAACACATGGAATTATTTTAACATACTTTAAAGACCAGCAGGCCCAAATTAGGGAGAAGTGTACAGTACATAGAAGGACATATAAAACATACAATGTACAAAATATGTATTCCATATATGAACACTCATAAAATATTTAATTTAGGATATTATTGACTCAATAAACCTCATTTGTCTTGGAAGATGGCCTATGAAACTTGATATTTAGAGTACCTTTGTCCTATTATTAATTAGAAGTATAAAAATAGTTATAGAATTTAGGATGATAAATACATATAGAAATAGTTTGACAAATTTGTAAAAGCATGGATGTTAGAAGAAAGAACATCAACTATATTGGTGATTGTACACTGTCACTATTTATATTTAACCACGAGGTTTACTTACAAAGCTCACTATATTGGTATACAGAATATGTCTACCTCATGCCAAAGATTATGTACTAAATAGCCTTACATACATTGTTACATAACTCGATTATTACAATGAGTTACCCATATATACTTTTAGAAATTAATATACAAAAGCTTCAGAAAATAATAGTTCAACACTATGATAGGCTGTAATAAAATCCAACCCCCAAATGTTTGGTGTATCATAGCACCCTTCTTCTATACTTCAATATAACTCCTCTTAACCATTTATAAGGTCACCTACGTCTTAGCAGTATTATAAATAAACATCCCCTAAATAGTTCAAAAAATCTTTAACACTATTTGAAAATATTGCATTATGGTATCAGATCATCATCCAATGAATTCTTAAGAATAATACAAATAAACTCATTTATCCAAACCCATACATAAAGAGGAAAAAATTAGCGCGGTAACCTTACCTTTTTTTTGGCATTTGCAATATTAAATTATAATCCATCAAAACTTTTTTTATTCCTTTCAAGTTGAACCAAATACTACTTCAGATCTCCTAAAAGTTATACAGAAAGAGACTGCTAAGCTTGGAAATAAATGGAGTTTTCCTACACTTAGACTTAAAGAAAATAATTACATAACCTTCCATAGGAGAATTTAGCTAAAACCAAAACAAATTTAGTTAACCTTAACTTGAAAAATGAGGGAATCTCAATAACCCTAATAGAAACCTTAGGTCTGCTACATGAAGTTTTGGGATAAGGACTTGAGAGAAATTTATTTTTTGTCAAATAATAATGTACACAATGAGCTGACATTGGAGCTTAGAAGGACATGGTGATGGCCACAAAACCAAGACCAAACACCTCCAAACTAAAACATACCAAGACCCCTACTTCCCCAAATGAACCAAGTCCAACAAGTTTGAATTAGAACTCAAAATCCGCCACCAAACTCGAATCTCCAAGTACCAAATCCCTTTGACCAATGTCTAATTCCTCCACATAATGAAATACCTCCACAAAATGCTACTTATCAAATAACAAATCCCATGGACCAAAGACCTTACCCTCCACCACATCCAATGCCGTAAGTCTAAGCTCTAAATAACCAAAGTCCTTATAACTATCCAAAAATACCCCAAAACTGAAACTAACCAATCCAAATTAAAGACCATGCTAAAGAAGAGCAAGAAGGTTATGAGGTTACTAATGATGAATATTGGTTTAAGGAAGAATTAAGGGGAAAGTATGACCAAAGAGGACCTTATGGTAGAATCTGATGGCAATAGGCAAGGCATATCCATGGTAATCACAATGGAACCTGTGAAATTGGCATAAATTCTATCAAGGTTGGCATTCCAACCTTCAAAAGAGAGAGTGGCCCTGAGGTGTACCTAGCTGGGGAGTTATCTTGTGAGAAAATATTTCAAGTGAACGACTTAACCAAGGATAAAAAAAGTTGCTATGCAATTGCTCACTTTGAAGGCTATGCAAATACATGGTGGGATTATACTAAGAGATTTGGCATTGTGTTGATTGGTAGCCAACCACCCTATTGGGAGAAGTTGAAAAGACTAATGAGAGAGAGGTATGTTCTAGAATAATATAGATATGAGCTTCTTTCCAAACTCTACAACTTGAGGAAAGGAAGAAAGAGTGTCATGGCCTACTATGATGAATTCCAATAACTCATGTTTAAACTTGATCATAGAGGTGAGTAAGTTCACCATGACATCATTAGTTTCAAGGTAGGATTGAACAAAGACATCTTATGTCGTATGACTCATCATAAGTTTGAAACCATGGTTGAAGTCTTTCAAGCGGCTTTGGAAATTTAGAAAAAGAACAACAAAAGTTACAAGACAAAGGCTCCCTATACTCCAATGGATTGATCTAAGAAAAGGGACATAATGTCGGCATATATAATACCTCCTCAAGTCATAACCAAGGCTTCCCAACACCATTATCCAAATATTGAAGGTAAACCAACTCCTACTTCTCATTCTAATGGTCAATAAATTTTCAGGTGTCAAGGGTGGGGTCATTGGGAACTTAGTTTCCTAACTGGCATAATGTGATCCGAAAAAAGGGGAAGTTGTATTATGTTGGTGAAGAAGTTAAGTTGGAAGCTAAGGGGAAAGATAACAACTATTAAGATATAGAGCGTGTGGAACCCAACACTCTTGGTGAGAGTAGTGAAGAAGATGTGTTACCTTTTGAAGGATAATGTGGTGCCCCCAGATATATATGGTTCAGAGGACTTTGTTTATTAAGGTCTTGAATTATCAAAGAGAGAACCTTTCATGCTTCAAATCCTATTGGGGCGGACTGGCACCCATAACTAAGGAGGACCGACAGAACCAGCTCATAACATTATACTTCCCATGCATACCTCTATGATAACCCAAAATTCATACAACATCATATCACATATAAAAGGAAATAATCACCTACATAAGATCTAGCACACACATATATATATACACAATACTTGGCCGTTGGAGCCATTACGTCTATTAACAAAACACCACCTTGACAGTACATTAGGTCTACAAAGCCTCTAGACAATACATAGAGTTTAACTAAGGTTGGGACACACCCCACCATATAACTGAGTTTTATACAATACCAAAAGTGACTGGAAATGACACGGAAAGCCCCAAAAAGAACTGGAGCTCATCAAAAGTAGCTGGATATCCTGGCTTCTACTTGTGCGGTGTATGAGCTAAGGTACCTATGCCTGCAGCATGAAATGTAGGTCCCCCATGGGGGACGTCAGTACGAAATATATACTGAGTATGTAAAGCTGTAGACAATCACATATGATATAGGAGCTAAATAGAAATTAGAAACAAGTGAATAAATCGTAATAGGAGTGGACCACTATTACTAGAACTTGTGACAACCTGTACATTGTATTTATTCAATCACTTTACCTTTGTTCTTATCATCTTTGTAATCATTACTGTACTGTACTGTGGCCATTAGGCTACCTCCAGTACATATCAACTGGGATCGACCCTTGATTGGATTATGCCCCTGGGATACCACCCTTAAACACATAAATAGGGATGGACCCATGATAGGCTTATGCCCCTGGGATACCACCCAATGAGAGAGAACATTCATCACTTAGTTCAATTAATCTTTGAGATTGTTATTTCAGTCTCCACCACATTTTTGATACTTTGAAACAATGATATATCAATAAGACACATATAAATAGACCATCAATGCAATAACGATGAAGTAAGAATTCATTGGCATATCAATGAAGTGGTTTGGAGTCATCCATGCCATCACAATGAAGTAGGAAGTTATTGGTATATCAATGAAACATTTTGGAGTCATTCATAGCACATGGATCTTGTTTGAGTAACCTGATACCTTCTGACATTCATTAGTGCAATAAACATGTAAGATTTGGAAAACAAGTATTGGAATGTCTTGACATATTGTAGGGTAGAAACAAGTTCATTGGTAACGTAGGACATTATACAAAACCATTATGGATCACATGTTACTGAATAACTTTGAAAACATTCTTAATAGAACAATTGTTCACTTTCATGCGAAAGATATGGTATAGAGTATGCTTTACATACCTGACTGTCAACCTTCAATACTAGTCCCAAATGGACTTCCCGTCTTTTCAGATTACTTATCTATAATGAACATATATAGTAATCTAGTATTAGCAACCAAATGTCACAATTCATTTATTTGAATTCACCAAACTAGTGGTTAAGTAGTAAGCCTTAATTACACCATAAAAGGTGTCACTATAACCCTCTTATACTTCAATTACATTCACATGCCATGCATATTCATACAACATCCTCCAATATCAAGTTTGGATTCATTTATCCTTCCAACCAATCCATTAAACCAAATTGAGCCATAGACATAAATAATCATCAATTTAATAGTATATCAACATATCTACCTTCCATAACTCAATTACCATATCCACCTTCCATAACTCAATTACCATATCCACCTTCCACAATTCAATACAACCAAACCATGGAAAATAGTCCATAAACCTATTTCCATCACCTTTCAATAACAACCAATACATATAATCCTCTATCACACATATACATATGGAAAAGAACAAAGGCAAACAATATTCATACCTTATAATTAACCTCTTGATTATGCAATCCTATTTGCACAAATAATAGGTGTCGTTCAAAGCTCTTAAGATGACAAACGTAGTTATCGGATTACTTTGGAATTTCTACGGTTGAATCAAAAGTAATTTAAAGGTCAAATTTGGCTAGGATTTGTTCTTCCTCAATGATTGATGATGAAAATGAGTTTTTGAACTCATATACATGTATATATACATATATTCCCATCCATAATATGATGTCAAATCTTTCCTTTGGTGGACTATTTTGATAAGCTAAAGTAGATCGACCATAACTCTTTGCTCCGATATCAGATTTAGGTGAAATTGGTATCGTTGAAAGTATAATTCAAAGGGCTTTCAGTTAATATAAAGTAGGCCACCCAGTTCGTCCTGTACAAGGAGTTATGGTCATTTAAAGTTGACCCTAAAAATCTATTTTGATAGGCTGAAGTAAAATGAGTATAACTCCTTACTCAGACGTTGGATTTGGATGAAACCAATTGCATTGGAAATAAGACTCAAAGATCTTTGTTTTCATAGGTTGAAGATATCCCAGATCATTATATTAAGGGATTTATGATCATTCGAAGTTGACCCAAAAATTCAGCTGGCCTCAGTAGTTTATGTGCAGGAAATTTTCCTGCACATTTACTATTCCCAAATATCTCGGCCATCATTTTATAGTTTTGAACGTTCTCTATTATATCCGAAGCCTATCCATTTTTGGAAATCTTTATATCGTTGGAAAGCTTATTCAATAACCTTTTCATGGAACCATGGACGGGCAAATTCCAGTATAAATAAAATAAAAAAATTAATTCCACATAAATAAGATCAATACACGTACTTGAATACGCCAATACACGTACTTGAATATGGGGTTGTTACAGAACCTCTTTCATACCAAGTGCCTTATTAAAGGAAGTGTGAGTTCAGTGATCATAGATAGTGGGAGTTGTGTGAATATTGCTAGTGTCTTCTTGGTTGACCAGTTCAAACTATCCACTATCCCTCACCCGAATCCATACAAGCTTCAATAGTTAAACACGTGTGGTGAATTGAAGGTCAGACGACAATGTGTTATTAGATTTAAAGTAGGGAATTATCATGATGAAGTGTTGTGTGATGTAATCCCTATGCAAGCATGTCACATATTGTTTGGATGGCCTTGGAAATTTGATAGACATACTAAGCATGATTAAAGGGCTAATAGGTACAGCTTTGAACATAGAGACCAAAATTTCACTCTTCTTCGTATTTCACCATCTAGTGTGAATGAAATCCAAGATAAAACCAAGAAGTTGGATGATAAAAGAAAGAAAGAAAAGGGAGGACACGCCTCGGATTGTAAGAATGGAAAGGATAAGGCAAGTTTGTTTGTGGGACTTGCCCACAAAGGTCCCTTGATACTCACTAACTCAAAGGCTAGCATTTTACCTAGCCTTGATTTTTATTATATGAAGGTGCAATATGATATGTCATCCAAGGAGGATCTACAAGGTGTTCCATATGAAAACAATAGAAATGATCTAATATATCATCCAAGGAGGATCTACAAGCTGTTCCATATGAAAACAAGAGAAATGATCTAATGGCACCCTTGGACAAGAGCACCAAAGAGGTGGGCTGTCCAAGCCTAACCCGAGGTAGTCCTACCACTTTATACACTCCCTTGAACTCAAAATGGTTTGATCTAGTGTATTGTGAAGTGGTTTTGGGTTTTCAAATGCATACCTCTTTCCATAGTAGCTGTTTTGCGATGGAAAAAGAACAACTTACCCCTAAGGCTAATCCATACACTTCTTTAAGTTTAACTTGTTATGATATGTCATCTAGTATAGTGGTCTATGGATTTCTTGACATATGGGTACATGCTTCTACTCTTAATTTCTTTCTTAATTTGTACCATGATCAATGTGCTCCTACATATAGTCCACTACTTGAATATGTGAATTGTGGAATTGAAGGCCCTCAAGTTAGTGTTGATGCTTGTAATATTGATCTTGTCAATGAGTATAGTCCTTTGAGCTTGTGTGATAAAATGCATGCATTTAATATTGTTCAAGGTTACCATGTGTATGTCAAAATTATGTGTGGTGTTTTGGGAAGCCATGATTTTTATCCTCAAGTACAAAGGGTGTGTAGTTTTATCCTAGACCCATGCCTACTACTTCCCTTTCACCCCAGGGTACTTGTGAGATGTTGGAAGTGTAGTTTCAGGTTTTGCTTATTATCTTTTAATATTGATGCTATTCACTTAGTTGGTATCCTTTATGTTATGTTTTTTATGTTTAATACCAAGGATATACAGGTGTATATTAAGTGTGAAAAAACATGGATTTATGATATAATTGTGGTACTAAACTATCCCTCCTACCAATAGGATTATGTTCTTGTTTTGCTCTCTCTTTGGTTTGGAAAGATCTGAATTTAAGGACAAATTCCTTTCAAGATGGAGAGGATGACACAAGCATAAAGAGAACGAAAGAGTACAAGGCATTATCAAAGGTTCAAGATTCAGAATTGACTAGTATTCAGAGCCTTTTAAAGCCTTGACAAGTTGAAGGAGGACAAGGGAACCACTACACTGAAGAGACTCCTCAAGTGAAGGGTATTGAAGACATTTTACACCCCAAAGTGACATCCAAGAGGCACCTACTTTTCCTTATTCATTAAGGGAATTTTTGACATTTATTATGTAATAGTATAAATAGACACTTTAATGGGTATTTTCATTAGTTTTTGAAGAATATTGAAAGATTACTCTTTAGTTTGTAGTTCATAGTCTCCTTAGCTTAGTGTAAATCTGAAACTTGAGTGTTTTGAATACAATTAAAGAAATCTTCATTTTTGTTGAACATTTGGAAATAAAGGTGTTATTGAGGGAGTGTGAATTCCTTTGGTTCACCTAAGAGTGAGGTTTGATCTAACATTGGTGAGGTGTGATTGAGTGTTTGATACAAATTCTTTTGCTAATCGTTGATGGAATTGAGGGTCTCTTTATCTATCCTTACTTTATGCAAATCTTCTTTATCTTTTTTCTTCTATGTGTTATTTTCCATAGTCTGTTATTGTGGTTTGTGTCTATTTTCAGTTTATAGATAGCTTTTAGGTTATCAGTCATAGTCAGATATGCCCTTATATCCCTTCTCAAAATCCTATGACAACATATAACCTAGAGTTAGAATCATGAACCTAGAAGTTTAGTAGTTGTAAAGTGGGGATAATGTTTATCTTAATTTAGTATATTATGTATCAATGGGGATAGAGAGGTGTTGTGAAGTTTATTTAATATCACTTTGAGAGAGATTTCTTAGTTAAGAGAAACTTGGAGTATGTTAATGTTGTAGTTGGGATAGAGATTAGGTAGTGACCACTGAGATAGAAGAGATTGTTACGGTTAAGTATGATAGTAAAATTTTGTGTGGATTACTATTTCATAATTCCTATCTTAATGTTGGATGATTAAGATAATATAGAGAAGTGTTTGAAATTCTTGATGGTGTGAACTCAGATTATGGTTATATTCCTGAAGATTCTAAGTTAGTAAGTGTTTAAGTTCATATATGGTGACTATTGGGGCTATAGAAAGTTAAGAGTTCTATCTCAGAAGAAAGTACTATTAGTGGGTTTTATACTTTAAGATATAGTTTTTCAGGGTGAGTTTATTATTTATGTGTATATATCTCAGACTCTACAGTAGAGTGGTTGCAGTTCAGATTATATTTTATTAAAGGGGGTCCTCAGACTTAGAATGATGGCTTAAATCTAAGGGGGAGATGATAGAAAAAGGAACAAAGTTAGGCTCTTTTATTTTAGTAGTAATGCTAGTAAGTTCTAAAACTACAGTAAGGGAGGAAGGTACCTGACTCATTCTTATATTGGTACAATTTCTTTTTACATCAATAATTATGACACTTACTCAAGCCTTACATGTCAACTCTATAATCATAGCTCATATTCATGCACATTATATAGAATCATGTACGCTTCCAAATCCTAGTATAAGAAGTGCCAGTTCACTCATAAGCATCACTCCTATTCGATAAATTTATGAACTCTAAACTCAGGTCATGCAGCTCAAGACTTATGTACTTATGCTTTACAGTAAGCTCAATTCCCAAAACTTATGGTACACCATTCATGACTATTAAAAATTCATGTTATAGTATGCATGTCCTCCGTTTAGATCTCTTTAATGAATCCATGCCTTTGATGATCTATTCCTTAGGCCTCAGTTAAGTTTCAAAGTTATACATAATATTCTTTCATGCTTCACTTTCTCATGTTCTAACCTTTCAATGACCTCTTCTTATGTGAAAATAGTGGTAATAAAAATGGATAAATAATTATTTAGATGGAAGAGAGTAATTATTTCTTATTTGGGTAGGATTGTTGTACTTTTGCTTTATCTAAGTTATAGGTTTGAAGAATGATTGAAATACAGCTTTGATATATGTCATAGTTAGTTGAAAAATTCAAAGTGTGTTTTCTTGGTAATAGTTCACGAAAACTATTATTCATAAAGGTATTAGAGAATATGCTAAATTCCTAGGTGGTTTGGTTGTCTAGAAGTTCTTATATGGTTATAATGATAGGCTTCAATGTTAAGTTTGTATATATGTAGATAAATAAATTGTGTGTTACTGAATTCCTAGTAAGAGGTTGAAGTTAGTTATTGAAGTGGTTAGGAGTATTATTATTGAGATGAGAGCTGTGAAAACACATAGTATATTGTATCTGCGGTTTAGAATAGTATTATTTTATTATGTGTGGTACCTTGTGACTGAGTAGGATTGAACATGGTGAGAGAATTTAGTTCGGCTTAGACTTTAGTAGATGGAGTTATCAATGCCCATGTGAAGATTAGAAGTGGCATCAAATGAAGGATAGTATTTAAGAGGAAAAACATAATTGAGATAGTATTTAAGAAGTGTCGTAAAGCATGAAAGTCAACAGTCGCATTGCCTAAGGCATAGCTAGCTTATGTTTTACAGGCCTATAGTCCATCTTATAGAGTTGTAGCCATGTTGTGATACCTTATTTAGATATCTTATTCAAATCATGCCAAAAATTCTTTGCTCCCTAAAGTTATTAGAACTTCTTAGAAAGAGTGTTGAGCAAATACTCCAGTTGAGTATAAACTCTCAGTAGGAGCGGTCTGTATAGCCAGCAATTCAGATTAGCAATCAGACAGATAAGCTCCTATAGTTTTCATCTTTTCATCCAGTCTTACTATCCGAAGTTTTATGAATATGGATATTCCATGAGGTACTTTATTCATAACCATGCAAATTACAAATTGAGTTTACATGCATTATGTCTTTAATTAAGATATTTAGTCATGATCTAGTTCATATGTGTTCAGTGCATGATCTCAGTTTTCCTAGTATTCCAGCTTAGACATTGTAATACCCCACAAGTCCTAGATAAGTTTCCAACTATACATCATATATTTAAAGGCCCCAAAGGGATTTAGTCAAACCATAGATAAGTGGTATGACCATTCACTGTGACACCCTTAAAATTTCAAGCATTTTATTTTTGCCTTCCCTTACTAAAATATTTATTTTTGACTTAAAATCTATACAGGTTTTTAATAGGGTGTCTCGAAAGAGTTTTAAAATTTTTGGATGAGGTTTGGGTCTATTTTTTGATTCTGAGGTAGTGAGCTACCACGATAACGTTGTGTCCTAGAGGCTCCTCTCCATGATAAGTAGTGTGGCACAAAGGTTTGCCTCAGCGATAGAAAGCTTGCAATGCTGAGGTGTAAAATTTTGCCCAGATTGAATTTTCTTACATGGGTTAAGGGGCTTTGGATATTTTACCCCTTATACAACCTTAGTTTCGTTGTTTCATGATTCGTGCTTACATAATTTATTTAGTGATGACATAAAGCCCTTTTATTTAGATTCCTAAACGTGTTTTGTTGAAGGAGAACTCCTAATGTGAAATTACTTACTTTATTCCATACTTCTAAAGCTTCAACAAGTTCCTACCCATTATTCAAGGATGAATGATTCCAATGGGAGTAATGTAACACCCTACATTTTTGGGCTAGAATTCGAATCATCATTCCTACCTGTAAAAAATCTAATCCTACAATTTGTATATAAATATATGCGTCTTGATCATTAGCCTAATATAAAAAGTTATTTGAGGTGGAAAAATGTTCATCGGAAACACTTAGAGAAACGTTGAGTTTAGAGCCTTTCATTCGATCAAATTTTGGTATTTGATCCTAAGAAGGTCAACTTTGAATGTATAACTCTTTTGAAATATTTGTATTTTTTGAGATCAAGACCTAAAATTATAGATAAATGTGTACTCTTTCGAACGCATCTGATTTCATCTTAATTTGATAACCGAACAAAAAGGTATGAACAATTTTGTGAGGAACCTGTGTGGATACGTGATTTCAGTGTGGCACGAACCTTGTGCGCTCCATGATTTTTAGCATGGCATGAACTTGATTAGATATTCTTAAACCCGCATTTCTTATTAGTTTATCGAGGGTAAACAATGCATTTACGCTCTAAACTTTCCTATGACTGAAATAAACATGATTTTATCATTCCATAACCCCAAATAAATCAAATACACGATCCCTTTTCCTACCAAGTTCTTAAGATCACCAAGCAAGGGTTTCTTCCAATAATTCACCTCCCAAGGTTCCAAATCCAAGTTTTGCTTTCAATAAATTATGTAAATTAAGTATGTGGGATATTTATCAATGGGTCCCTTCTACCGATTGAGTCCAAAAATTTTCAAATTTAATTCCTTTTAATTTAGGGTTCCATGAAAAGTGTAAATTCCATGATTTATCCAAGTAATTCTTGAAATCTGCCATGAAATAGTGTTATGAGGTGTAAATTCAATGATTTCTCCAAGTAATTCTTGAAATCTGCCATGAAATAGTATTCCCTCATAACTTAAAGTATTTTTCCATACTTTAAACATGATGATTCATTACATTGATAATTTTTTTGGATTCTTTAGTTTAAGTGATGAAATTTCTTATAATGTCATTACTTTGAAATTATTGTATTTATTTATATTTTTCAACGCAAGTGGGTTATTGATACCTGATACCTAAATGATCATGCATGCTATATTTTTCAAGATTTCAGGTTATTCATAACATATTTGTTCCATGAAATTTATAACTTTTTCATAATGAACACTCGCCAATATTATATCATGCTAAATATGACAGTTAACAAGTTCATGATTATTTTTGAGTACAGTGCATGCTCAAGGTTATGCTTCTATTTTAGCTCAGTTGGGAGTAGAACTTATCACCGAGTGAACGTAGGGATGGAGGCTCCACTGTCAATTAGGTAGAGTCGTTAGTAGCAATCCTTAGTTACAGAACTACATACCCAGCATAGTTTACAAGGAGTCACCCATTAGTTTAGGCTTGATGCCCTCTTAGGGGTCACCCATAAGTTAAGGCTTTACCCTCTGGACCTTTGGGACATCAGCTTTGTGAATCCACACCGTCAGTTTTAGTACCCATGGCAAGGTATTAACATCTTTCCAATTGGGGTTATAGGTTGGACCCCGATTATCTCAACTAGGGCATGTCAATTAAATGTTAGCTCCCATAGTTTCAATATAGTATTCATATTATATCAACTCTGGTTTTTATGACCAATTAGTTATTCAATTATTCAGTTTTACAATTTATTTAGTGCATACTTCACTTGGTCTTGTATTTGTTTTATATGTTCATGCATTCATGCCAGTATTCATACTTGATCCTCAGTACGATTTTATTTCCTATTCAGCTTTAACTTGAGATTTGCATATGGTACTCATGTTTCTACCGCTTTCTAGAATACAAAAATGGTTTTAGCTCATGATATAGAAATTTTAATAAGTCTTATATCTTTTACATACAACCAGAATTTAAATGAATATTTTAGAAAAATATATTATGCCCTCAGGTTTAAAGCATACATTAAGTATTTCCATGTTTTAGTATATGTCTCACATACTGAGTACATTCCAAAGTACTGACCACATATATGCATTTGTGGATACAATTTTTCATAATGTATGTACCAGATATAGCCCATACACCAAGGTCAAACAGTTCACAATATTTAGCCAACAAGTGATGAGTTCTCTTATTTTGAGAGCTTAAGTTAGTTGCAATTCCCATATTTTATTTTCATTTTTCTTATCTATTGATTTACGATTGATGAAAGCTTGTCCCAGCTACCTATATTAAGTATAGTAGAGGTTTCATAGATGGGCAATCAGAGTCAGTATTTATAATTTATGTTCCTCTCTCTCTCTCTCTCTCTGATTTTAGTATTGTAAACTTTGACTAGTTATGTATTGAAATATCTTATCTCATGTTGATTATGCTTCCTTCAGTTATTTAGCATTTACATCTATATTAAATAGGTTGCTCAAGTATCATGCCAGTAATTAAGTTAGCTTGGTATCACTTGTGGTTCTAAGCACTGTGTTTTGACTAGGGGTAGTCTTAGGTCGTAGAAAACTATCCCTCATGAACAGACCCAGAAACAACTAAACATTCAAATATAGAATCTATGCATCAAAAGGAAACCAATGGTACTTCTATTGCCTATTTTTTAGTTGAGGTTAAAAATAGACCTCTAAAATAGATTTTCAAAAAAGAATAGTAAACCTGGAATTCTAGTCTAAAAATATTTTTCCCAAGATTAAAGGAACTCGTCGGAGAAATCTCAAGTAAAAAGGGAGTGAACTTGGGGTTTGAATCGAAGAAATTATAATTTTGGTCTTCCAAAAAAAATACTTGAATTCTACCTTTAAATCCACATTTAAACAAGTTTTAAATGATATAATAAAAGAAAAGTAGTTCAAATAGGAATTTTGTATCTTACCCAAGCTTAGAAATGGAGGAAAATTCTTATAAACTCAATGCCCAAGCTTCAAGCCTAAAAATTGAGAAGAAATTTCAGAAAATTATAATTTATACCCACTTGTCATTGTATTTAAATTTCTTTGTGAGAGTGGGTTGTTTGAGCTCCTTTAAGAATTGAAATGTATTTTGTGTGTGGAGCTAACTCTTGCATATGAGTGGCATCGATACACTGGATTGAAAGTGATGTATCACTCTCGATATTGGTAAATGAGAAAGGTAAGTTTCATTGTGAAGATTGAGATGATATTTGAAGATTTTGTGTCACCTAATGAGAAGCATTATTTATTTGAAAGGTTCATTTGACACTATATTGCATTCTTGCTTCATAAATATATGCTTATTAAAAAAATTATTTTATTTGTTACCATGACATATTTGAGGGGTCTTCTTTGATCTTTGTTTTCCTAGATCATTAGTATAGCTTTATTTTGGGTGGTTTTGACTCATAAATACCCTATATCATTAGATTAATCTTGGTTACGTACAAGCAATAGTTTAAGTTTGGGGGTTGATAAGTTGATGACTCAGATTATTCCCACTTCTACGTGGATGATTCAGATTGTGATCAACAAGATAGAAGTTCTATTCCAATAGCAAGGGTAGAACAAACCTACCTAACGGGGGCTAGATATGGGATTCCATGGATGATCAGATAGTGTATGTCTATTAAAGAAACCTCCCAAAAGATGTCCCCTACTCTTCAACAGTCTATTTGAATTAAGGCTTTAAGATAAAAGCATATGTTTTAGAAGTAATGGTGTTAGGATTCTTAAGCTTTAAGATAAAGTATTTTACTGATTTCAGGACTAAGTGTAATGGCTCTCCAGATTTACATTAAATGTTTTATCATTTATGATTTATGATCTTCAGATCTCATATTACTCAAGCCTGTGTGAGTCATTTACATTTATCATGCATGATTTTATAAAATATGAGGATACTATTTTTGTATTGCCTACACACCCATTTACTCAGTATATCCTTAATGTACTGATAAACATATATGCCTATATGCTACATTGTCTCATAATGTAGGTTCAGTTGCTCAGTCTCAGCAGTATGCGTGATTCCCGAGCATTTTATCTACATCCCTATAATTGGTGAGTCCTCATAGTTTAGGTACTTAGTTATTCATACTTTCAGTTTATTAGTAGACGTTCCTTTATTCATTTCAGAAAGTTTAAGTCAGCTGGGGGTTTGTCCTAGTGACACTCTAGATTCAGATAGTAGAAGCTTGTCAGGCTGCTAGATTCAGTTTTAGACATTTGATTCAGAATTCAAATTTTTTTGTATTGTTTTACCAAGACTTCTAGCATGTTTCAGATAAGATTTTTCCACATTATTATGATTTCATATTCATATTTTCCCTATGTTGAGATCCATACTTAGTAGAAAGCAACTAGGGTTAGCTCAGGACTACTTGTAGTTCAGAGAATCGTGTGGTATCCCAGGAACTAGATTTTGGGTCATTATAAACTTTTTTTAGAGCCTAAGGTTAAGGGAGTTCTAGGGATTTAAATAAGCCACGTTACATAGAGTCTTGATAATCGGTGTGAAGTGCGCTACATCTATGAGCAAGAGGCTATGGAGCATTTTAGGAAATCATCTCTTCTTTCATGATCTATCATTCATTTAGTGTCTCTATATACTTCTAACTCATTCTTTCATGTGATAGAAAATTACTTCTCATTGAGCTAACGTCCTTAGAAATGATAACCAGCTACCTCATCTCGCAGACCCTTTGAATGAGAATATATCATATGCAGATTTTCGGGCTACCTTTCAAGTCCTAGCCGAAGCAGTGACAGCTAATGTTCAGGGAAACCATCAAGCCGCACTCCTACCTTAGCAATATGGGGACTTATCCATGGCCAAGATATGAGATTTTTTGAGAATGAACCCGCCAGTACTCTTTGGGTCAAAAGTAAAGGAGGACACACAGCTTTATCTAAATGAGGTGAAGGAGATCACCCAAATTATGCATATTTCTGAAGAGGAGAGTGTATAATTGGCATCGTATAGGATAAAGGATATTGCTTATGATTAGGTGGTAATATGGAAGAAAAGTAGAGGAGAGAATGTAGCTTCCATGACTTGGATGATATTTCAGGATGCATTCTTAGAAAAGTTCTTCCCATGTGAGATGCGGGAACCTAAGATAGAAGAGTTCATGAACTAAAGGCAGGGCTCTGTGATAGTGAAGGAGTATTGCCTTAAGTTCAACCAGTTGTCTAAGTATGCCCCTGAATAGATGGATTAACCTAGGTCAAGCATGAGTAAGTTTGTGACCGTTGTGTCTGGGTTAGTATTTAAGGAGTGTATGATTGCTAAGCTTATTGGAGATATGGATCTTCCTAGATTGATGATGCACGCTCAGCAGATTTGTAATACTCGTACCTTTTTCCTAACTAGAAATCATCTCAAGGATGCTAGGACTTACTTTGAAATGCAAACCTATCTTTTTACACGTGGTATTTTTTAGATTCTTACTTTTTATCATGTGGGAAATTGAGTCTGCTGTCCAATGGTACCAATTTTTTCCAAATCCGACATTAGACGAGGAATTTATGGACGTTTTACTTGGGACTAGTGAAAACGCCTAGGTATGATGGCCAATTCGATGGACCACCACATAAGTGACGGACTGCCACTTTGGCCGTCACGGCCAAGGCAGTTTAGCCACATACTGGATAAAGACTGACAGACCGTCATCCAGGCAGTCCACTCTTATGCAGTGAACCTATTTCTGGTCCACGTATAACGGGCTAAGTGACGGACCATCAAGTGTTTGACAGACCATCAGTTGGACCTTCACACACCACGTTTAGTTTATTTCTAGGTCATTTTAATAGGGGTATTTTTGTCACTTATCACTCGCCTACATATACCCAGATAAGTCTATATTCAGCCATTATGCTCATTATTATTTCACAAACAAAAACTAGGGTTTCTCTCGCTATATTTAATCACTAAGAACAAGACCCAATCTTCTTCAAGAATCAAAGGATTTCAATCCGTTCAAGTTCAAAAATGTCAAGAACCCTGAGTCAGGTATGCATAGTGTTCATCTATGGACCCCTTTCGTTCATAGAGTTCAAGAACCATGCTTCTAAATGAGAAAAATTGATTTCCTTGTTGTTATGTTATGTTGTACATGTTAATGATCATTTTTTAAGCTTCAAGATATTAATTTAAGTTGACTTTCATAATGTATACATGCTTGTAGTTAAAACCCATGAATTTGGATGGTTTAAGAATATTAAAATTGTTGAGAAAACCTATGCCTCAAAGTGTTTTTTAAAATGCCTAGAATGATAAAAATCATGATCCCATGACCCGATAGTATTTAAATGACAAGCTATGTCAACTCTTAAGATGATTTCACATGATCTTTCATGCTATTGATATGCGTTGCTAGTATGATTATGCAATCAACATGATATTAAGGTTGTGCAAGTATTTCCATATGATATGAAATCCTTTCCATGCAATACATTGTTGATAACCATCCCTTATGTACGATATTATAAATTGTGGACTCAAATCTTGTGATCAAGTTATATCATGTATATCAGTTCCTTCCATCGAGTCTTGGGTGTATTCGTACCCAAAAAACATAGTCGTGTGCCTAGAGCCATGTCATGTATTCATGATCATCTCAGTCAAGCCACAATCTATAGAATTCAGTCAGTCATGTGACTCAGGAAACCTCTGAAATCTCATGATATCAGTAAATTCTCAGAAAGTAGTACTATTCCGTCAGTCAACGGATGTCATTTATTCAGTCCATATACAGTCTATTAAATCATGTTCAGTCTCTTCAGATGGGAGTAGAGGCACCGAATGATCCCAATGATGGGAACTCACCTGCCAGTTAAGGGTGTGATACTTAGCAGTCATCCATGTGTTCAAGAACTACGTAGCCAGTGTAGGCCGAGATATCTTAACCTGTCAAACTATGGTTGATGAGGTGGCTGAACCTATCAGTTTGGCGTTCCCACTATTCTCATTTGAGTACCTGCCAAATGAGGGTCACTCATAACTGTTCTTACCAATAGCGCTGTATTGACACCCCTCCAGTCGGGGCAGAGATTGGACCCGAATATTTCTATATACATTATGAGGGCATGTCAGTTAAACAACTATTTCCCATAGTTTAAGGCTCAATTTTTAGTAAAAGAACTAGATAGCTCTTCAGATATCAGTATACCAGGACTGATAGAAATAGTCAAATTTATTTTTAGTACAGAACTCATATAGTTTCATCAGATGCAGGACTGTCAGATACAGTCACCCATGCATTTAGAACTACAATATCAGTGATGATCAGTTATCAGTAAACTATGTATTAGCATACAGATTTAGCAATAACGCATTCGCGATCTCAGTTTCTATGTATGCATGTTTGATCTCTCAGGTTCATATAAGTCAGTTAGTTAGCATTGTTCATACATTTAACCCTATTTATGTTTAGCCTGCCTCACTCGTATACTCAGTACTCCAGTTGTATTGACGCATTCGCGCTATGGTGCTTTTTCTTTATGTTACACCATAGGTTCAGAGACACGAGTTCCAGACCAGCAGTAGTAGTTGCATTCAAGTATATGGAGTTGTAGTGAGTCCTCTTCATTCGAGGACGATATGATTTAATTTATTCATTTATTATTTTAGTTAGCTATCAGTTTACAGAGTTAGTTGGAGACATGTTCCTTCAACTCCTTTTTCAGATAGTGTTTAGAGGTTTCCAAATTTTGTTCAGTTTTGATTCAGACTTCAGTTATCTTGGGTATTTTTCACCCGCATGGATGTTATAATTATTTCAGTTGAACCTTATGGTCTATTGTTTATGTTTTCCGCATATTACATATATGTTAAGAAATGTATAGGTACAGATATCAGTCATGGGTTAGCTTGTGGTATCTTACTATCATGAGCACCGTGTAGCATTCTGGTTTAGAAAATCAGGGTGTTACAAACTTGGTATCAGAGCCTAAGGTTTAATAGAGTCGTAGGAAGTCTGTAAGCTGCATCTAGTAGAGTCTTTTGCATGGGTGTGTTGCGCACCACATTTATGTACAGGAGGCCTGGAGATATTTTAGGAACAGTTCCCTTCTTTCAGTATTCATATCGTGCTAGTGAGCATAATCTTATATTAAAGTCTCAGTCTAGTTTATTCTTCTCTTATTTTAGAATATGCCTCCAAAGAGAAGAAACTAGCCAGTTCCTCAGCCCGAAAACCTTTGGGCGAGCATATTTTTCATGTGGAGTTTAGAGCTGCATTCACAATACTTGCTAAGTCCATGGTTGCCCAAACTAAATGCCACTAGTTATTCTGGTCAATCTAGTGGTCAATTCTGCAGCAGCTAGAATTTTGGACTTCACCCGAATGAATCCTCCATATTTCTTTAGGTCTAAGTCTTATAAAGACCCTCAGGAGTTCGCTGACCAAGTCCAAAAGGTCATTGACATCATGGGAGTTACTTCTATTCATATCAACGAGGTAGATGCATACTAGTTACAGGATGTTTCTCACACTTGGTACAAACAGTGGAAGTCTGAGAGGTTAGAGGATACAGGTCCTATAAAGTGGGAGGAATATTTCAAGGATTTCTTAGACTGGTTCTTTCCCCATGAGCTGAGGGAGTCCAAAGTTCTTGATTTTATCAACCTAAAGTAGGGAAATATGACAGTTAGGGAGCATTCTCTCAAATTTACTCAGCTAGCCAGATATGCCCCTCATGTGGTTACAGAAAACAGGGCTAAGATAAGCAAGTTTGTATCGAGAGTGAACGATAGTGTGGTAAATGAGTGTAGATCTATAATGCTGAACAGTGATATGACTTTAGCCAGGCTCATGACCCATGCTCAGCATAGAGGAGAAAAAGGTTAGGGCTAGGGAGAGGCAAAATAAGAAAGCAAGATCAGGCAGTTTTAGTTTTTCTCAACCTAAATCAGAAGGAGGAAACCGTTCACAGTTTCATCCTAAGTCAGCAGCTCCATCTCCTTCCTCCGCAAGTTCCCCAGTGCCAAAATTCAGAGATGGCAATATAGATAGACCACAAGACTCTTAATCTCATGGCAGTGTCAGCAATGCCCGAACTAATCCCCTATGTCAAACTTATGGTAATAACCACCAGGGTGTTTGTAGAGCCAGTAGTGATGTTTGTTTCGATTGTGGAAAGCCAGGCCACAGAGTCAGAGATTGTCCTCAGTCTAGTTATCAGGGTCAGGAAAATTATCCCACAGCTCAGTTCGATCGCTCGAACCAGCAGGGTCCCACTCCCAATGCTACTAGTGGGCAATGCCCAAATATAATGTATGCTCTTCAAACTCGACAGGATAAAGAAAATTCTCCTGATGTTGTTACTGGTACATTATAAATTTTCCATTTTCATGTTTATTCTTTTCTAGATCCAGGTGCATCCTTGTCTTTTGTTACTCCATACATAGCAGACAATTTCGAAATCAATCCCAAAAATTTAGCAAATCCCTTTTCAGTCTCTACCCCAGTGGGTAAAACCATCATAGCTCAGCGGGTATACATGAACAGTCCGATTATGATATTTTAGAAATCCAAGTCAGCAGATTTAGTAGAGTGAGAGATGACTGATTTGGATGTCATTCTCGATATGGATTGACTTCATTCCTACTATGTCACAGTTAACTGCAGAAATAGGATAGTTCAATTTTAGTTCCTGAATAAGCCTGTCCTAGAATGGAAGGGTAGTACTTCATTTTTCAGGGGTCAGCTTATTTCCTACCTTCGGGCAAGGAAAATGATTTCTAAGGGGTGCGTGTATCATCTCATGCACATTAAATATTCCAGTTCTGAATCTCCTAGATTTGAATCAGTCCTAGTGGTTAATGAATAGTCAGAAGTATTTCCCGAAGATCTTCCAGGAATTTCTCCTGAAAGGGAAATAGATTTCGGCATAGACCTTGCCAGATAGTCAGCCTATTTTTATTCTTCCATATAAAATGGTACCAGTGGAACTCAAGGAACAGAAAGATCAGTTGAAGGATCTCTTAGATAAGGGATTCATCAGGCCCAGTTATCCCAATAGGGTGCATTAGTCTTATTCTGCGCAAGAAAGACGGTTCTCTCAGGATGTGTATCGATTACCATTAGCTCAAAAAAGTTATGGTCAAGAACAAGTATCCTATTCCCAGAATAGATGACTTGTTTAACCAACTTTAGGGTGCCAATTATTTCTCCAAGATAGATCTTAAATCAGGCTATCGTCAACTCAGAGTTAGGGAATGTGACATCCTGAAGAAAACTTTCTATACTCAGTATGGTCACTTTGAATTTCTTCTCATTTCCTTTGGTCTTACCAATGCCCCTACAACTTTCATGGACTTGATAAACTGGGTGTTCAAGCAGTAATTGGACATGTTCATCATAGTCTTCATAGATGATATTCTGATCTATTCTCGCACAGAGCGTGATCATTCAGACCATCTCAAAATTGTTCTTTAGACTCTCAGAGATCATCAGTTGTTCTCCAAGTTCTGTAAGTGAAAATTTTGGTTAAGATCAGTATCATTCCTTGGCCATATTATTTTCGGTGATGGTATTAGAGTAGATCCTCAGAAAACTAAAGTGGTAAGAAACTTGCCTCACCTTATCTCTCCATCTGATATTAGGATTTTCTTGGGTTTGGCTAGCTATTACAAATGCTTTCTCGAGTGATTTTCTTCTATTCCATCTCCTATGTACAGATTGACTCAGAAGAAGGTTAAGTTTTAGTGGTCAGATTCTTGCAAGAAGAGTTTTCAAGAGTTAAAGACTCGACTTACCTCAGGCCCAGTTCTAACTCTTCCAGATGGTTCAGATGGTTTTGTAGTCTATTGTGATGCATCAAGAGTGGGTTTAGGTTGTGTCCTCATGAAGCATGGTGAGTTCATAGTCTACGTCTCCAGACAGCTAAAGCCCCATGTGAAGAATTATCCTACTCATGATCTTGTGTTAGAAGCCGTAGTATTTGCCTTAGAGATTTGGAGGCATTATCTATACGGAGTTCATGTAGGTGTCTTCACAGATTATAAGAGTCTCCAGTATGTATTTTCTCAGAAAGATCTCAATCTTCGTCAGAGAAGGTAGTTGGAGCTCTTAAAGGATTATGACATGAGTATTCTTTATGACCCGGGCAAGGCCAACATTATGGTCGATGCTCTCAATAGACTCTCCATGGGTAGTGTTTCTCACATTGAGGATAGCAAGAAAAAAATTACCCAAGAAATCCATCAGCTTTCCAGACTAAGCGTTTGCTTAGTCGACTCTTCAAAAGGTGGTGTATGTATTCATAGTAGTTCAGAGTCATCTCTAGTTTCTGAGGTGAAAGAAAAACAAGACAAGGATCCCAATCTTGTCAAGATATAAGAGACAGTTTAGAATCAGAAAGTAGAGTCTTTCTCCTAAGGGAGAGATGGTATTCTTCATTCTCAGGGTTGTTTATGTTTTCTAGATGTAGATAACTTGAGGAAGTGAATTCTTGCAGAGGCGCATGGTGCATGATACTCTATTCATCCAGGGGCCACTAAGATGTACCATTACTTGCGGGAGAACTATTGGTGGAGTAGGATGAAAAGATATGTTGCAGAGTTTGATGCTAACTGATCTACATATTAGAAGGTTAAGATAGAGCATCAGAAACTTAGTGGGTCTATCCAGGAGTTCACCATTCCTACTTAGAAGTGGTAAGAAATAAACATTGATTTTGTGACGGGTTTTCCTCAAACTCGTCATTATCATGATTTAGTTTGGGTTATTGTAGACAGAATGACCAAGTCAGTTCATTTCCTTCCAGTTTGTACATGTTACTCAGTCGAGGATTACGCCAAACTCTATATCAAGGAATTGGTCAGATTACATGGTTTTCCATTATCTATCATCTCAGATAGAGGTACACAATTCACCTCTCACTTTTGGAAAGCATTCCAAAAAGGTTTTGGTACCCAAGTTCATCTCAGTACTGCTTTTTATTCTCAAACAGATGGTCAAGCAGAGAGGACCATTCAGACTCTTGATGATATGCTAATGGCATGTGCAATTGATTTCAAAGAAAGTTGGGATGACCACTTGCCTCTGATTGAGTTTGAATAAAATAATAGCAATCATTCCAGTATTCAGATGGCTCCATTCGAAGCTCACTATGGTAGGAGGTGTAGATCTCCAGTTGGTTGGTTCGTAGTTAGTGAGTTCTCACTCGTCGGTCCTGACTTGGTATTCGACGCGTTAGAGAAAGTTCAGTTGATCAGAGAGAGACTTTGGGCTGCTTAGAGATGACAGAAGTCTTAAGTAGATGTTCGTAGAAAAAATAACGAGTATGAGGCCAATAACTATGTCTATCTGAATATCTCTCTCATAAAGGGAGTGAAGAGGTTCGGCAAGATAGGGAAACTCAGTCCTCGCTATGTCGGTCCCTTTATGATTCTCAGTCGCTTCTGCAAGGTAGCTTATGAGTTCGAATTGCCTTCAGATCTAGACTTAGTTCATTCGGTATTCCATGTATCCTTGCTCAAGAAGAACATAGGTGACCCAACAGTTGTAGTTCCTATTCAGAACATTGATGTTCAGGACAGCCTCTCTTATGAAGAGATTCCAGTTAAAATTTTAGACTATTAGATCCATAGGCTGAGGAACAAAGAAGTCCCTCTAGTCAAAGTTCTTTTGCGAAATCAGTCCATTGAGGGAGATACTTGGGAAGCAGAAGCAGGAATGCGTACCAAGTACCCTCACCTTTTCTTCGCCAACCCAGATCAAGAAAAAGGTAATAGTCCTGCTTTAGCTTTTTCAGTTTCATGTTCAGCATTCAATACAACTTGATATTTCATTTCACGTTCATGTTCCATCAAAAATTAGGTATCAAGTACCATTGCATATTCATTCATTCATATATGTATCAGTCCAGTAAATAATCATGCATCAGATATGCATTCTCATTGCTAGAACCTCAGACATGCATTCATGAATCAGTTACACGTGCATCAGATATGCAGGTTCAGTATAATGCGTTCAGTTTGCCAGTCATAAAATCATGTTCTAGCTACTCATATTCAGATCATTGTTTCCCCTCTCAGTCAGTTCTATTTGAGGATGAATGTTCTCAAGGGGAGATAGTGTAATACCCGTGCCTTTTTCCTATCCAGAAATAATCTCAAGGATGTTAGGACTTAATTTTAAATGCAAACATATATTTGTACACATGGTATTTTTGGGATTTTCACTTTCTATCATGTGGGAAATTGAGTTATCTATCCAACGGTACCAATTTTGTCCAAATCCAACATCAGACAAGAAAGTTATGAACGTTTTACTTGGAACTATCAAAATGCCCAAGTATGACGGCCAAGTCGACGAACCGCCACATAAGTAACGGACCGCCACTTTGACCATCACTGCCAAGGAAGTTGAGCCATGTACTGGATAAGGATTGACGAATGAGTTGATGGACCATCAAAGTTGTGACTAGCCGTCATCCAGGGCATCAACTCTTATCCAGTGAACCCCATTTCTGGTCCACGTCTAATGGGCTAAGTGATGGACCGTCAAGTATCTGACGGGCCGTCAGTCATACCGTCATATGCCACATTTATTTTATTTCTAGGTCATTATAACAGGGGCATTTTGGTCACTTATCACTCGCCTACATATACCCAGATAAATCCTAATTCAGCCATTATGCTCTTTATTATTTCACAAACAAAAACTAGGGTTACTCTCTCTAAATTTAATCTCCAAGAAAAAGACCTAATTCTCTTCAAGAATCAAAGAATTTAAAAACCTTCAAATTCAAAAACATCAAGAACCCTGAGTCAGGTAAGTGTAATGTTCATCTACGGACCCTTTTCGTTCATAGAGTTCAAGAATCATGCTTTAAATGAGAAACTTTGATTTTCTTGTTGTTATGTGATGTTGTTCATGTTAATGATCATTGTTTAATCTTTAAGATATTAATTTAAGTTGACTTCCATGATATATGCATTCTTGAAGTTAAAACCCATGAATTTGGATGGTTCAAGATGATTAAAATTGTTAAGAAAACCTTTACCTCAAAGTATTCATGCAAGGTGTGTGTTACAATGCCTAGAATGATAAAAATAATGATCCCATGACCCCATAGTATTGAAATGACTAGCTATGTCAACTCTTAAGTTGATTCCACATGAACTTCCACGCTATTGATATGTGTTGCTAGTATGATTATGCAATGAACATGATATTAAGGTTGTGCAAGTACTTCCATATGACATGAAATCCTTTCCATGCAATACATTGTTGATAACTATGCTTAGTATGAAATCCCTTATGTACGATATTATGAATTGTGGACTCAAATCTTGTGATCAAGTCATGTCATGTATGTCAGTTCCTTCCATCGAGTTCTAGGGGTATTCATACTAGGAAAACATGGTCGTGTGCCTAGAGCCATGTCATGTCATCACGATCATCTTAGTCAAGAAACAATCTATAGAACTCAATTAATCATGTGACTCAGGAAACCTCTGAAATCTCATGATATCAGTAAATTCTCAGAAAGTAGTACTATTCTATCATTCAACGAATGTCATTTATTCAGTCCATGTACAGTTAGTTAAATCATTTTCAGTCTCTTAAGATGGGAGTAGAAGTTATCACTGAGAGAACCCAAGGATGGAAACTCACCTACCAGTTTAGGGTCTAATTCTTAGCAGTTATCCTTGTGTTCCAGAACTACGTAGCCAGTGTAGGTTGAGACATCTTAACCTATCTGAATAGGGTTGATGAGGTGGCTTACCCTGTCAGTTTAGGGTTCCCACCATTTTTATTTGAGTACCTGCCAGATAAGGGTCACTCACAACTGTCCTTACCAGTGGTGCTGTATTGACACCTCTCCAGTCAGGGCAGAGATTAGACCCCAACATTGCTATATGCATTATTAGGGCATGTTGGTTAAACAACTACCTCCCATATTTTAGGCTCTCTCTCATTAAAGGAACTTAGATAGTTCTTTAGATACCAGTATACCAGGACTGCCATATACAGTCAAATTCAGTTATAGTACAGAACTCAGATTGTTCCTTCAGATGCAGGACTGTCAGACACATTCACCTATGCATTCAGAACAACAGTGTTAGTCATAATCAATTATTAGTAAACTATGTATTAGCGTACAGATCTAGCTATCACGCATTCGCGATCTCAGTTTCTATGTATGCATGTTTGCACTCTCACATTCATATCAGTCAATTACTTAGCATTTTTCATGCATGTAACCTTATTTATGTTCATCCTACCTCACTCGTATACTCAGTACACTAGTATAAGAGTTGCAGTAAGTCCTCCTCATTCGAGGACGATATGATTTGATTTATTTATTTATTATTTTAGTTAGCTATCAGTTTACGGAGTTAGTTGGAGACATATTCCATCAAATCCTTATTCAGATAGTGTTTAGAGGCTTTCAGATTTAGTTTAGTTTTGATTCAGACTTCAGTTATCTTGGGTATTTTTCACCCACATGGATGTTATAATTATTTCAGTTAAACCTTATGGTCTATTGTTTATATTTTCCGCATATTACATGTATGTTAAGAAATGTACAGGTACAGATATTACTCATAGGTTAGCTTATGGTCCCTTAGGGTCATGAGCACCGTGTAGCATTCCAGTTCAAAAAATTGGGGTGTTACAAGATTGAGGCATAAAAGAGGAAGGAGAGAGAGAGCAAATAAGAGGGATAGAACAGGGAAGTTTGATATTCATCAGAATAGGTCTAGGGGATGAAATCATTCATAGTTTCAGAATTGTTCATCTATGCCAGTACCCTTTTCAGCCAGTGCTCCTGCACCCAAAAATAGGAAAGAATAGTGGGCTAAGTCATTTATATCTAGATCGCAGAATAATCTGAGTGGGAAGCCTAATCATCCCCCATGTCCAAAATGTGGTATGAATCATAGAGGTGATTATCTGTGGGGTTAGAAGGGATGCTATTATTGTGGCCAGCAGTGTCGTAAAATCAAAGAGTGCCCGTATGCTAGACGGGGTAATAGAGTCGTTCATCCTCAGAATCAGGCTAATAGTGCACCAGCTCTTCCTCAGGTCATATCATCTAGTACCAGTGTCAGTCAGTGCCAGAATCAGTTTTATGCCTTACCATCCCATCAGGAGCAGGAGAATTCACCCGATGTTGTCACAGGTATGCTTCGTGTCTTTCAATTTGATGTTTATATATTGTTAGAACCTAGGTCGAGTTTCTGTTATGTGACCACATTAGTTGTGAATTTTGAGATATATTTTGAAAAGTTCCCTGATCCCTTCTTGGTGTCTACTCCATTAGGTGAGTTAGTTATTGGCAAACAAATTTATAAAAATTATCCTATCACTGTCCTTTATAAACTCATGTTAGCAGACCTAATAGAGTTAGATGTGGTTGACTTTGATCTTATCCTTGGTATGGATTGGATCTATTCTTCTGATGTTTTTATAGACTATTACATTACCTTAAGGCTAGGAAGTTGATATCAAACAATTTCATTTATCATCTAGTTTGAGTCAAAGACACAAAGTCTGGGACTCTAACACTTCAGTCTGTCCGAGTGGTCAACGAGTTTCCTAATTTTTTCTAGAAGACCTCCCAGTGGTACCTCCCGATAGAGAGATAGAATTTGGTATTGACCTTCTCTAAAATACTCAACCTATTTCTATCCCTCCTTACCATATGGCTCCCATAGATTTTAAGGAGTTAAAGAGAAACTCAAAGATCTTCTAGATAAATGTTTCATAAGGCCTAGTGTTTCTCCATGGGGCGGTCCCATCCTATTCAACTGAAATAAAGATGGTTATTTGCATATGTGCATCGATTATCATTAGATAAATAAAGTTACAATCAAGAACAAGTATCATCTTCCTAGAATTGATGAATTATTTGATCAACTCCAAGGTGAAAGTTATTTCTCAAATAAAGACCTTAGATTCGACTATCATCAGCTTAAAGTAAGGGAATGTGATATTCCAAAGATAGACTTTAGAAACTGTTATAGTTATTTTGAATTTATAGTTATGTCTTTTGGGCTAACCAATGCCCCGACAATTTTCATGGACCTCATGAATCGAGTGTTCAAATAGTATCTAGACATGTTTGTCATAGTATTTATAGATGGCATCCTTGTGTACTCCCGTAGTGAGGACGACCTTGTATATCATCTTAAAGTTGTCTTGCAAACTCTTAGAGACTATCAATTATTTTCCAAATTCAGGAAGTGTGAATTTTGGCTAAGATTAGTAGCCTTTCTTAGTCATATTATCTCCGCCGATGGCATTATAGTCTATCCCCAAAAAACAAAAGTCATAAGGAATTAGCCTAGACGTATCTCTCCGTCATACATTAGGAGTTTCTCAGGTCAAGCTTGTTATTACCATCATTTTACTGAAGGTTTCTCTTCTATTATGTCTCCTATGTCTAGATTGACCCAAAAGAATGTTAGGTTCCTGTTGTCAGATTCCTACGAGAATAGTTTTCAGGAATTTAAGACTTGACTCACTTCAGCCTCAGTTCTAGCATTACCTAATGGTACCAACAACTTTATTGTTTATTGTGATGCCTCTAGAGTTAGTTTTGGTTGTGTGTTGATACAGAGAGGTAAGGTCATATCATATGCCTCAAGACAGTTGAAGCCTCATGAAAAGAATTACCCAACCCATGATCTGGAATTAGCTGTTGTGGTATTTGATTTGAAAATATAGAGACATTATCTATATAGTGTGTATATTGATGAGTTCACAGACCATAAAAGTTTGCAGTATGTGTTTACTCAGAGGGATTTGAATCTCTATCAGAGAAGGTGGTTGGAGTTATTGAAGGACTATGATATGAATTTATTGTATCATCCGAGCAAGTTCAATGTAGTGGCAGACACCCTTAATAGGTTTTCTATGGGCAGTGTTGCTCATATAGAGAATGATAAGAAAGAATTAGCTTGAGAAGTTCACCTTTTGGCAAGATTGGGTGTTAGGTTGGTTGATTCAGCTTAAGGGAATATTTGGGGTCAGAGTAGTTCAAAATCTTCTCTAGTTTTGGAAGTGAAGGAGAAGTAAGATAAGGATTTTAGTTTTTTCAAACTGAAGGAGTCGGATAAAGACCAAAAATTAGAGGTTTTCTCCCAAGAGGGAGATGCTGTGTTAAGATACTAGAATAGATTATGTGTGCCTTGTGTTGATGAGTTGAGACAGAGAATTATGACTGAGGCACATGGTGCATGTTATTCTATCCATCCAGGAGCTACCAAGATGTACTGCAACTTATGGAAAATCTATTGGTATAGTGCAATGAAGAGAGATATAGCTACATTGAAGCAAAGTGTGCAACTAGTCAACAGGTTATGGTGGAACACCAAAGACCTGGTGGTACGTTTCAAGAGTTTGGCATCCCTACTTGGAAGTAGGGAGAGATGAATATGGATTTTATGACTGGTTAACCCCAATCAAGACATCATCACTATTTGATTTGGGTTGTTGTAGATAGATTGACTAAGTCAGCACATTTCTTGCCAGTTTACATGTCTTATACAGCTGAGGATTGTGATAAGTTGTATATCCAAGAGTTATTTAGATTGTATGGGGTTCCCTTGTCTATCATCTCATATAGGGGTACTCAATTTACTTCCTAGTTTTGGAGAGATTTTCAAAAGGGTCTTGGTACCCAAGTCCATCTTAGCTCAGCTTTCCACCTTTATACAGATGGTCAAGTAGAGAGGACCATCCAAAGTCTAAAAGATATATTAAGGGAATGCACTCTTGATTTCAAGGGTAGTTGGGATGAGAATTTTCCATTGATTGAGATTGCTTATAATAATAGTTATTATTCTAGCATTCAGGTGTCTCCGTTTGAGGCTCTTTATGGAAGGAGATATAGATCACCCATAGGTTGGTTCGAGGTGGGTGAGGCTGCTTTGCTTGGGCCTGATGCAGTATTTGAAGCTATGGAAAAAGTTAAGTTGATTAGAGAAAGATTGAAAAAGCCCAAAGTCGTCAGAAATCCTATGTAGATGTGAGAAAAAGGAACCTCGAGTTTGAGGTTGGTGATCTAGTGTATCTGAATATTTAACCCATGAAAGGGGTGAAGAGATTCGGCAAGAAGGGAAAGCTTAGTCCCCGATATATTGGTCTTTTCAGAGTTATGAGTCGTGTTGGGAAAGTATTATGAGCTTGAATTGCCAACAGATTTGTCAGTCGTTAATACTGTGTTTCACGTCTCTATGCTCAAGAAGATTATTGGTGACTCCACTATTGTTGTTCATTTTGAAAGCTTAGATATTAAGAACAATCTTTCTTATGAAGAGATTCCAGTTGAGATTTTATATTATCAAATCCGTAGACTAAGGAACAAAGAAGTTTCCTTGGTTAAAGTTCTTTGACGGAATCAATTTGTTGAGGGTGTTACTTGGGAAGCAGAAGCACATATGCGAGCCAGGTATCCTCACTTTTTCTCTGTAAACACATATGTAGCCGAAGGTAACACTTTTCCTTGATTCAATTCTTTTCTAATCATACTTTACATTCAGCTATATAGTTGTCCTCATGTAAGTTCATGCACTCATAGATTACTCAGAAGCTCAAAATGATTTAGATTCAGACTTGTAGTTTATTTTAGTTGTGCATGCTACCTTATATTCTTAGATTCCTCAGAAATTTTATCTTAACTAGCCATATTCGAGGATGAATGTTCCTAAAGGAGAGATATTGTAATACCCCGCACTTTTCCTAGCTTGAATTCATCCCTAAAATTTTAAGGGATAGCTTCATAAATGAATACTATTTATTTTGTGTGGAATTCCTTAGATTTAAACTTTCCATTGCGTAGGAAATTAAATTAGCTTTTCAACGATATAAGATTTGCCTAAATCCAATAACCAAGTAGAAGTTATAGCTATTTTAAGTTCCAGTCATAAAACACCATCATTTGGACCCTTAGCGCATCGCGGATCAATGTAAATTTCAAAATGTCCCATTCTAGTGGCCCTCCGTGATATTGGCACATCACAGAGAAGGTCAATTTCCCATTTGTCAATTTCCAGAGGTCCAGCGCGATAATGGAACATCGTACCACGTGCCAAAATGGCATTCCAAAGGGGCACCGTGATGTCTCCGCATCGTGGAGTCTACCCAATTTCCATTCATCGATTTCCAGTGAGCCACCGCGATAGTGGCTCATCACGGTGGCCACTCAAATCGAGAAAAATGTATGTTTTCCAATTTGGTTACAAAGTTCAAAGGGGGTATTTTGGTAAATATCCAACCCCCAATCCATCCAAGAAAAAGATTACTCATATTTGAGAGAACTTTATGCTTTATTCACCATTCTCTCTTAAACAAAACCTTAAGGATCATACTTCATCTCCAAGAAACCCAAAATCTCCTCCATCAATTTTCCAAGGTAATAAAAGATTGAGAATTTCCAATTCAAGAAATCTAAGAAGTCATCTCCAAAATACCAATAGAGATCTAAGAATCAAGTTCTAGCATCTAGATCATCAAATTAAGGTATGTGGGGTTTGAACAAGGATAATTCTTTAATCGTTGTGCCCAAAACTTTACTTTAATTACAAACTTACTGCAATTTATATGATTTCCCATGAAATTCAAGTTAGGATTTGTACCCATTATCATTATTTGCAAGATTTTAAGATTTTTCATAATTTAGAAGTTGAATTATATGACTATATTTGTATTTCTATGCATTATGCAGTAATTTCCAGATTTTATGATGAATTATAAGTGTTTACATTATCAAGCATGAAATTTTGGATGTTTTAACATGATATTAATGCATAGTTCGTTATGCCCAATTTAAGATTGTTATTTCGAAAATATTTGTTCCATGAGCACCCTCAGATAAACTTATTTATAGATTTTGACAAAGATTTAATCTTTTGGTCCTAAGCTAAGATAAGAATCCTCTTTGTTCAGATAACTTGAGATTAATGAAAGAAAAGCATAATTGGTTTTCTTGTAAGCCCTTGTGCTATTTTTTAAATGGTTTTCTTAAGATTTTGAGCATAAGAATATGAGTAGTATTTAGCACCGAGATGGGTAGGTTACTACGGTTTCAGACCCCAGAAAGATGTGCCAATATAGGATTCAGATTTATTCTCACTACTACGTGTATTACTTAGATTGTGATCACTAAGATAGAATTTCTATTACATGGCAAGGGTAGAACAACCCTACCTAATGGGGGCCAGACGTAGGAGTCCATGAATGCTCACATAGTGTATGTCGGTTAGAAGAACCTCCCAAAAGATGTCCACCCACTTTTCAATAGTCTATTGATTTAAAGGTTTAAGATCAAAGAATATGTTTTAGAAGTTATGGTTTTAAGATTCTTAAGATTTAAGATAAAGTATTTTAAAGATTTTAGAACTAAGTGTACTGGCTCACTATATTTACGTTATATGTTTTATCATTTATGATTTACGATCTTCAGATTTTATATTACTCAAGCCTGTGTGAGTCATTTACATTTAGCATGCATGATTTTATAAACTGTGATGATATTCTTTACTTATTGCATGCACCTCTATATACTCAATACATCCTCAAAGTATTGATCCATAATATGTCTATGTGCTACATTGTCTCATAATGTAGGTTCAGATGCTCAGTCTCAGAAGTGTGACTAATTCTCGAGCATCTCATCTACATACCTGCAGTAGGTGAGTCCTCATAGTTTGGGGACTTAGTTATTCATACTCTTAGTTTATTAGTAGATGTTTCTTTATTCATTTCAGATAGTTTATGTTAGCTGGGGGCCTGTCCCAGTGACTCTATATTCAGATAGTAGAGGCTTGTCAGACTACTTGATTCAGCTTTAGACATTAAATTCAGAATCCAGATTTTTCAGTATTGTTTTACCAAGACTTCTAGCATATTTCAGATAATATTTTTCTGGATTATTACGATTTCATATTCATATTTCCTATATGTTGAGATCCAGACTTAGTAGAAGATAACCAGGGTTAGCTCAGGACTACTTGTAGTTCGAAGCACTGTGTGGCACCCCGGGAACTACATTTTGGGGCGTTACATCAATAGGTTTTGATTATGCATGGGTTTTGTTTATTTGTCTTTCTAATTAGCTATTTAATATGAGTTTGCATTTATTCTATGTTTTATCCTTGACAAAAGGGATATGGGTCAAAAATGGGTGTATACAATAATTTGAACAATAATTTTAATAGTATCTTTGGATGTAAAGTTGTTAATTGAGGCCATATATTGGTAAAATTATTACACTTATGAGGCGTTCTAAAGAATCCATTTATGATATTTGGTGTTTGAATGACAAATCAACACTAAAACTTCTAGGTCTAGCCTACCCATGACTTCTACCTAAATTTGGACAAACAATCAAATAACTATGTATCACTCCACGACTAGTAAGGCATAACCGAAAGTCTCATCAACACTTTATTAATCTCTAATTGTTTCAAGCATCAAAATAGTGTTTTCAAACAACAAAATTGTTAAATTTTAAAACACCTCAAATAAACCCCCTATTTTTACTTTTAAGATTTTTACTATGGATTACGGGTCAACTCCTATTTCCCTTATAACACTCTCAAGTATTTAAATTTTTTTTTCCACTCCCTGAGGATTCGAGCCCTACCTTCGTTGGGTACCTATATTTATGATGATCACTTATATCTTAATGGTGTAGTTTGAGTGTCATCAATTTCAAGGAGGGTGTAGTCAATATTATCCTAAGAGCTTATCCTACCCTTCCCTGGTCCTATATTACAAGCTCTAAAAAGTCCTTCGATATCTTTAGCCGAGTTCTTACCAATTGGAAATAAAGGCAAACATATGGTATTATACTTATTTACATTGGAATTTTATTATTGAGTGTGTGTGTGTGTTTGTGCATTTTTCCCGTGTATAAGTGTTGTAAATATTATGTATTTTGGGAATTTTTTTCCTATGAAGGCATGTGAACTAGGATAGATTGGTGATGTTGATTAATTACAAAAATGAGTCAAGGGAGTATGTTAGTTGACAAGTGGTATTGAATAACTTTTTGAGAATTAGTTATTTTAACTTGATCAGTTTGAAATTGCATTTTGTTCTTAAAAGTGTGGTTTAAGTTTGAGGGAGCTGCTCAGGTAAGACTCAAATGTTTGTTGACTAATTATTACTAATAACCAAAATCATAGTCCTTGAGAGTATTTTTAAAATGTGACGTGAAAGTGTTGATGTTGGTTTTTGAGCTTTAATTAATAACCTAATTGAGTTTTTTTGTTGCTTTAGAACAATCAAAGTTTGTATGTTAGTGGTGTTGATATGTGGAAATTTTTGAACTTATTACATCTCATTTGTAATGATTTTGTGTCTGTAATCTATAATATGAGGATAATATCCTTGGAATAGTTTTATTTAGGCATTATTGTTTACAAGAGGTTTTGATGGAAAGAAGTGGTAATGGGAAGAAAATAGGCTGAAAGAAGAAGCTAGAAGAATATGCCCTTAGGTACAACTTAAGTGGCCTGAGGAACTCTTAAACAAATGCAGTAAGACTGGTCAATAGCCTCTAATTCAACTTGAGTTTCGCTTAAGAGACTGGAAACAACAAACTGGAAACAACAAACAAACAGCCACATAAGCAGTTAATTTGACCACTTTAGTAGTCGAGTTAACGACAACAATGTCATTTAAACGGCTATTTGATTGCTAACTGTTATCTAAATTAAGGGAAAAATATTGAATTTCGTATTTTTGGAACCCAAAACATATTAAATTGATCCCAAGACTATCTATGGCATATATCTTAACTTTGGAGGCTAGGGTTCTTGACCGACACCCTTGGAGTGAAGGTTGGAAGCTTTATATCGTCAAATTCATAATCCTTCTTAATTTCCTTATTTGTATTAAATATCTGGGTATAAATACATCCATATTTAGATAGAGAATTTAGAAATAATGTAATATTTGTATATTGAATTTGGGTTTTTATTTTATCTCATGATTTCATATTAGTTGATTACTTTTTATTTATATGTTGGTTTTGATCGTCAAAATTAGTCTCTTGCTTTACTTGATTCCCGAAGGGAGTAGGCAACCCGAGGACTCTCCCATTTACTTCAATTAATCATACAATAGCTAATTGAGATTGGAAAATATTAATTTAGTGTAATTTGGGATGAATGATCCATCTAATGGATTTGAGCTAGAAATAGAAAAATTCTAGCATAGCCAAAAGTTTGTTTTTTGATTCATATTTCTAAGCTTGATTTAAAAGAACAAGTGTGGACCTAACCATCAATGGCCAAAAGGCATTAGTGGGTGATTTCTAATCAAGGAAAATTTTCAAAATCCATGATTAAATTGTGAGTAATCTATTGAAAATAGTGGATCATTGATAGAATTGAGTCCTTGTATTATTTCCCTTGTTTCCCATTGTTTGTCAAAATCATTGACCAACTTATTCATATTTTAATTGGTTTTATTCGTGTAATATTTTTATATTAAAACCCAAAAATATTTTTATCTTTTGTTTGAATTATAGCGAGTTGCTTTTATTCCACACTTTCTTAATTGTTAGTCATATTATTCCTCGTAAATTCGACCCTGACTCTAAGTTGAGTAAAATATATAACTAAAAACCACATACATTCATTTCTAGGGTGTATTTTAGATTTATCAGAGCTCAAACTCGAATTGGAACTAAAATAGTCGATTTTCTCTTTTTTGATATCTAATGTCAAATAAAAGCTTCCCAAGTTTTTTTATACCAAAATAGTGTTTTTAGGACATGTTACCTAAATATCATGAATATTCAAGAATAACAGGTGTAAGTAAAGCAAATAAAGACCAAATCCACTAATACCTAGCAAGAGTTGTAAGTAAAACATTTACCTTTGGCTATCATACTATAAACGAGCACTATAACCATAAAGGGGCCTCGTAAAATCAAAGTTATGACCCGCAAGCCTCCATAACCACACTATCTAGGGGTAAACTATCTAGAGAAAAATATGAGGAAAATAATAAGTGAGGGGGTGAAGTACTCCATTTTCAAATAGACAGTCGACTACCTTTAGCTGACAGTCGACTATTGATAACAATAATTGTAATGCTCCGAATTTTGTACCTGGAATGCTACACAATGCTCATGACCTCGAAGGATCACAAGCTAACCCATGACTGATATTTGTACATGAACATTTCATAACATATTGTATAAATGCGAAACTAAAGGCTGAAAGGCCATAATGTTCAAAACTGAGACATAATATCTAACAAAATATAACATTTGGGTGGGGTATAAAATACCCAAAACAACTGAAATAACTGTCCAATCATGATAGTCTAAAAAACCTCTAACTGTCAGACTAAGGAGTTGATGGGACATATCCCCAACTAACTCCAACTACTGAAAGAAACTAAGTACTAAAATGATAAAATAATGATCATATCGTTGAAGGATGAGGACTCACTACTGACACTGACTGTTGAGTACTGAAATGCTAGTGATGCTCTAGAGTTCGTGCTTTGAAACCTATAGAACAAAGTAAAACACCATAGCGCAAATATGTCAGTACGATTAAATGTACTAGTATGCATGTGAGGTAGGCTGAATGCAAAGAATACATATGAATGAACTATACTAACTGTATAATATGAACATGAGAATACATGCATGAATAAGAGACTGTAACTGAATTTATGATAACATGATTACTGAGCCTGAGTACTGATAATATGAGATACTGATAACTGTATAACTGAAATAATTGTTATTGAGCAGCTATATCTGACAGTCTAGGTTCTGATGGAACTAGCTTAGTTCGATATTGTTCTGCATAGACTGTATCTGACAGTCCTGATGTTTGAAGAACTATCTGAGTCCTATATCTGAGATTGAGACTGAAATTGTAACTGTGGGAAGTAATCATCTAACCGATATGCCCCTAATATGCCATTATGGCTGAGTTGGGGTCAAATCTGTAACCCCAATTAGAAGGGTGTCAATACCGCACCACTAGTAAGGACAAACTGTGAGTGACCCTCATATAATAGGTTACTCTAATGAGAAAGGTGGGACCCTCATATAACAGGTTAGGCCACCTCATTTATCCTCATATAACAGGTTATGATGTCTCAACCTACACTGGCTACGTAGTTCTAGAGCACAAAGATTGCTTCTAAGAATTACACCCTCTAATAACAGGTGAATTCCCATCCTTGGTCTCCCTCAGCGCTAACTCATAATCCCATCTGAATAGACACTAAACATAATTAATTGAACTGAACTAGACTGAGTGCATGGAGTTTCGTTGACTGACAGAATACTATAGAGATTACTGAATTACTGAGCTTTCTAAAATTTACTGGGATTGCTGAGTTTACTGAATATTCCTAAGTCACATGATTGGCTGAATTCTACTGAACATGGCTTGATTAAGGATAACATAAAAATATGAAACTAACTCTAGGCACACAGCTAAATTGTCGGGTACAAATACCCCTAAGACTCGATACAAGGAAACTGACAAGGCGTGATATTCTTAAGCACATGACCAACATCAATAATCCATAATACAATAAGTTGGGGATTTCATGAAGTACATGGTTATCACAAACTTATACATGAATAGGATTGCATGTAAACATGGTATAATTTCATAAGGTTGATTCATGAGCAATCCAATAAACGTTTACAAGGTACATTTATAGCATAGGAGTTCTTTGAACATAAGGGTAAAACATGAATCCATCACTTAAGTTACGAATGAACAATATTACATATTTTCTAGTCTTCTAGGAATTTTATCAAACACCTTACATGCACCACTTAGGGCATAGGTATAATATCAATTAACACATCATAAACCATTCAATTCATGGATTTAAACTCATATACTAACTTAATTTCATAAAAACACATTAAGATTCCAACTTGGGAACCATACAACAACAATCACATAAACATAATCAACCCACAACATAATATTCATAATACATGATTTAAAACTTGATTCTGGGTCTTCATGGATGAAAGGAATCCATGAACGAACACTACGCATACCTGAGTTAATGAATTTGGAAGGATTGACAGAGAGTTCTTATGATTTGGCCCTTGAATTTGAGAGATACGATTCTTGTTTTTGAGTAGAGTTGATTTTAATTTGAGAAACTAATGCAAAAGTGAGAAAATAATGCACTCTTAGGGTTAAATACCATGATTGGGAGGAATTAAAGTCATGGGAAAAGACCAAACGGCCCCTGGGATTAATATTGCAAATATTAGAAAATTCCCAATTTTCATCATAGGCATGACGCGCCATTATCGCGCCAAGCCACTAGAACTAGAAAATTAGGAATCTACATGGTGGCGCAACACGGAGCAATCACGTTGCCACTTTCCTTGCGACTTGGAAGTTTTTCGCGATGCGAAGACATCGCGGAGATTCGCTAGAAAAAGGACAATTCTGAACTGGGCATCTGGTACAACGCGCCACTATCGTGGAGTAAAATTAGAAATTAATAATTTCCATTTAAGATGGCTCTATGACACGCTGATGGCTCAAGTGATACACTATCTCACTAAAAAAACTTTAAATCTTCGCCCGGGTGTTGGATTTGGGCAAATTTGGTATCGATGGAAAGCTTATTCAAATTCCCAGATGATAAATAATGAATATCTTGAAAAGACCACATGTATAAAAGTGGATTCATCTTTAAAACAAGTGTTTGACATCTTTAAAATGAATTTAAGCTAGGTAGAAGTACGAGGTATTACAGTAATGAAGACTTCAAAACTAAAGATCTAAAAGTAAATAACACCAGGAATTTTGTACTGGTTGGGAAATATAATAGGTCTTACTCTATTTACCTTGGATTGCAAGGGATTTTACTAGTTCTTTGTAAATAATATCTAAGTACAAGATTGAGTCAAGCTTTTTGTCTTTGACTTTCACACTCTTCTTTTCTTTCACAATTTGATATAATGCCTTACAAATTTCGTATTTCTCTCCTCTTTTTTTAATGACACAATAATCCTTTAATAGAATACAACTATTGAGTAAAGTATAGTAAAGATGTATAGAAGGTTGAGAGAAGTGTATATCTCCTCCTTTAATTTCCAATCCTTATATAGTAGTGATTGGACTACTGTCCATTAGAAGCTTGAAAAAAACCCAATGAATTTTTCTTTTCAGAAAATTTAATAATAAATATTAAATTTCTAAGAATAAATAATGACTAAAAGTAAATACAACAATGTATATGGGATGTGGCAATCCTATTAAATGCAGCCGATTTTTTCCTTTCTTGACAAGCCTTTTAGTACTCGGTAGAATTTTCTGATAGGATTTCTTCAATCTATTTAGAGTCTCCTATCTTTTTCCAATCTTCTTGATTTATTGTCCTTAAAATATTTCACCTATCTTTATTTACTTCTTGGGAGATGATTCTTTCTTTTTGCGTAGTATTCAAAAGTACTTTTCTACAATCAAATGAAATCAATGGTCATTCATCAAAATATTTATATTATCAATCTCCCCCTTGTTGATGGGTGACAAAATAAAATTAGATTACTTCCCTATTTTAGTTCTTCCCCTAAATGAGTGACTTTTTCTGTAAGGTTCCATGGAATACAACAACTATAATATCCATTTCTCTTCTTTGGCATCAATAAAAAAAGGAACAAGGTAGTGTACAGATAAAACTAAGTAGGAGCAAATAGGAAACTATTATAAATTTATATTTGGCACAATAAGGTTTTGCAATTATGCAAAGAGATTTCCTAAGAGAACAAAATCTTTCCTAAAGTAGAGGTTTGGTAAAAATGTCAGCTAATTAAAAATTAGTTCTTAGAAAAGCTATTCAATAGCTCCTTTAGAAACTTGATCTAGAATAAAATGATTCTTAATATCAATATGTTTTTCTCTAGAATGATGCACAAGATTCTTAGACAAGCAAATAGCACAAGAGTTATCACAAAATATTTAAACAAGTTTAACACATAGATCTTAATCGTTGAGTTGATGGGACATCCAAAGAATCTGAGAACAACATAATCCAGTAGCTATATACACAGATTTAGATATGGATAGAGAGACACAAAAAACTTTTAAAAATCTAGGGATAAAGACTTTGACCTAAACCCTAGTTTTGGCCGTCACGACTGCTGGCACTGATGGGGTTGACCCATCGGATCATAATTAGTTATAGAAAGATAAAAAGAAAATTGATGATATTAATAAGGAGTCATCTATAAAAATGATGTATGGAAAATTATTCAAATCTAAGCCAACTATGTTGGAGTTGGAAAAGGTGCCTTATATACCGGTGGTAATCAAGGAAGAAGAGTCGAACATAACATGGAAATCATCATAAATACAAAATATGCTAATGCAGTAGAATTTACAATTTAAAATATTGTCAAATTTTTATATGGAAAACCAGATATCACAGAGTTACGTAAAGTTATTCCAATGCAATGTGGTAACAAAGAATCTTGTAGTATACGGTATTTGGATGCTAGACATATTTTGATACATCTGGAAATATTTAAAGATTATGTTAATATGTTGTCAACATCAGCATATTACATAAAAGCAAAGGACATGCACTGGCAGAGGAGAATGTTGAAGTGGGATCCGTTGTTTGAACTAGAAGTAGAAACAATAATAGGAGTTGCACTAATTTATTTTCTAGATCTTCCTCCATTTTGTTTTGTAAAGGATGCAATTTTATCAATAGCATCAGTGGTGGGAATGACTTTGACACTAGATATGACAATAATTAATAAAACAAAACCTAGTTGTGCTAGGGTCAAAGGGTAGGTGGATTTAATTACCAACTTGCCACAAAAGATACAAATAAATGAAGAGGATGACAAAACAGGTCATATTAAATCAAAGTGATTTCAAATTCACTATGATTATATGCCTAGGTACTATAAGGAATGTTGTTTACAAGGACATGATAAGAATTCATGTTGGAATGTACATCTTGAATTGATGAATCAATATAATAAGGAGGAGAATACAAAAGAGTCTAAGGAGAAACAGGAAGAGGGGGGAAGTAATAGGAAGCAGTAGCTACCACAAGTTATAGTAGAGGTAGAAGATATACAAAACAATGGCACAACAGAAGGAACAGGTATAAAAAAAACAATTTGGTCATATTATGGGAGAAGTAGAATACGAAGGGTAGAAGAAAATTTTAATATCAAATACTTTTGAGGCCATTATGGGTACAAAGGAAGCTGAGAAGGAGAAAATGATGGGAAAAAAATAATTTAGAGCAGAAGAAGGTACAAAAATCTGGAAAAAAAAAGAGATTGTGGAGATTGTGAAGGAAAAAATTCCACTGGAGAAGAATAAGTTCAAGGTGACTACAAAAGAGTGGGTGACAAAGACATTTAAAGGGGAAGAGATTAACAAAGGTCAAAAAGTACAACAAGCAGAAGAGAAGATAGATGGCATGACAGAGTCAAAGGTGAAAGACTCGAAAGAAGGTGTTTTACAAAGTGAGCAAAAAGATGGGAAGTCTATGGAGTTAGTTCTAGCTAATAAATAACAACCTGAAGGGGTAGTAATTATTGATAATGTCATCCCATTGTCCATTCAAGCAGAAAGTCAAATTCAGGATTTTAATAATGTAATGAAGGAATTAAATGAGAGCAATTTGACAAATAATATAGAAGAGGTTGCTAAAGATGGTGATTTATCACCAAAGATGATATCCAAGATGAAGGCAGCTCATAGAGTGCTAAAAATAAATGACAAAGTAGACTAAACAAGACCAAGGTATATAAGAAGGTCAACCAAGGATAAATCCAAATGAATGCACTAATTTGGAATATAATGTCTGTAAATACACAAAAATCATTCACAAGGTTTAATTACTTTGAAAAGAAGACATTATTTCTCATTTATTGGGGTTGTTGGAGCCATTCCAAGATAAGTTGAATATAGAGGACTATAAGAAAAGGTTGGGAATAAAGAATGCAGTATTAAATACAATAGGGAAAATATGGTCCATGGTGGATACATTAGTGAGTGGTAATATGATAGCAGATGAGGAACAACAGCTCACATTATATCTACAGAATGAAGATATAGGAATATCACTGGTGGTAACACTAGTCTATGCCAAATGCAGCATGAATGATAGAGTAGCTCTATGGGAATCTTTAGAAGACAAGGCTATGAGACTTATAGAACCATGGATTGTGGGTGGTGATTTCAATGTTATCATAAGTGAGGAAGAAAATCTTGGGGGATTGCCAGTAACAGTAGCTGAGACTTAAGATTTTAGACAGTGTATTAATTTATATAATTTAGAAGATGCTGGATTTAAAGAGAGTAAGTATATATGGTGGAATGTTATAATAGTAAAGAATGTATTTTCAAAAGAATTGACAAAATAATGGTTAATGAAAAGTTGAAAGACTTGTTTCCAGTAATAGAGGTGGAGCACTTGTTCAAAAGTGGATCAGATCATACCCCAAAGAAAATCAGGTTTAGCACTATTATTGAGCATATTAATAAATATTTTAGGTTTTTAAATATGTGGTTATCAGAGAAAGAATGTATGGAAGTCATCAGAGCAAACTGGCATACTGGAAACCATTCATCATATTCCATCACAAATTTAAACAAGTTAAAAATGCTTTAACTAAATAAAGTAAGGAACACTTTGGTAATATTTTGCAGGAAATTGCAACACTATAAGATATTATAAAAGTGAAAGAAAAGAAATTGAATAGAGTCCAACAGGAGAAAATAGAGAAGGATTATTTAAGGCTCATGTTGAGTTGAAAGTTCAGTTGAGGAGAAAAAAGAATTATGGAAGAAAAAGGATTGATTCAATGGTTCAAGGATGGAGAAAGTAATACAAAATTTTTCCATTTAATAGTAAAAGATAGAAGAAGCAGGTTAAGGGTGCAAAGAATTTAAAATAAGTAAGGGGAATGGATAGAAGATCAAAATAGCATTGTAGATGCAGCTGTTATTTTTTATCAGAAGAAATTTTCCAAAAAAGCTGTAATTGAGGATTTTACAATGTTGGATGAATTACCAACAATAGTAACTATAGGAAAAAATAAGAAATTGATTATCATTCCATATATTCAGGATGTTAAGAATGCAGTGATGGGTTTAAACAAAAATAGTGTAGGAGGACCAAATGGGATGACATGGGCTTTTTTCAAGATTCTTGGAATATAATAGGACAAGATGTTCATCAAATGGTGTTAGCCTTCTTCTGTGGACAGAAATTACCTAGATTTATAACTTATACAAACTTAGTACTCCTACTAAAGAAATAGGTGGTGAACACATTTTCAGATCTGAGAACTATTTCTGTAAGTAATTTTATCAATAAATTTTTTTCCTGAATTTTACATGACAAAATAAAGAAGTTGTTACCAGATATTATCTCGAAAGACTAAGTAGGATTTGTTAAAAAGAGGAGCACTGTAGAGAATATATTGGTGGTTCAGGAGATTGTATCTGAAATAAGGAAAAGAGGTAATATTCCTAATATGGTGATTAAGTTAGATATGATAAAGGCATATCATAGGGTGGACTAGTTATACCTTACTAAAGTGATGAGGAAGTCGGGGTTCAATGAAACCATTATTGATATGGTGTACACGTTAGTTTGTAACAATTGGTATTCCATATTGCTGAATGCACAACCAAAAGTTTTTTTTCGAACTTATAGGGGTTTAAAGCAAGGAGATCCTTTAAACCCTACCCTCTTTATTATTGCAGCTGAGCTTATCTCCAGAGCACTAAAGACATTGACAATAAAAAAGGAATTCAAGTTATTCGGAATGCCAAGAGGAAGTTCGAAGGTAAATCATTTAGCATTTGCAGATGATATGATCATACTTTGCAAAACTGAGTTAGGTACTTTGATAAAAGTTAACTCTACTTTTGAGAAGTATGAAAACATATTAGGGAAGAACATCTATAAGGTGAAAAGTGCTATTTACTTGCATAAAAGGGTGTCTCGAGGAGTGGTAACTATGGCAGAGGTGGATACTAGATCCTAAGAAAAGATTGTCCTTTTACTTACTTAGGATGTCCTATCTTCCATATGAGAAAAAAGATGGATTACTATCAGTTCATTATGAATAAAATCAATAGAAAATTATAAAGTCTGAAGGGTAATCTGCTATCTTATGGGGGAAGAGCAGTATTGATCAAGCATGTTCTACAAAGCATTCTAATTTATTGTCTTTCAGTGATGAACCCACCAGTAAATATGTTGAATTTAATAGAAAGAATGCTTGCTCAATTCTTCTTGAGTAATCATATTATTGGAAAGAGCAGACATCGGGTAACGTGGAAGCAATTATGTTTGCTTGAAGAGGTAGGAGGCCTGGGATTTAGATCATTGTAGGATATAAGCATGGATTTATTTTGCAAGTTGTGGTGGAATTTTAGAACCAAGTCCTCAATTTGGAGTAAGTTTATGAATAACAAGTACTGTAAAAAAATAAACACCAAAATTTGATTATGTGCAAGACAAGAGGAGTATCTTAGGTTTGGAAGAAAATATTGCAAGCTAGGGATCTAGTTGAACATCATATTTTCTGGAAAACAAATCAAGGGAATGCAAATTTATGGATGAACAATTGGAAAACTCTTGGAAGCATATACAATATCGTTCAAGACATCAATAAATGAGATATCTGGTATCAAGAGGTAAAAAAATTGATTCAAAATAGAGCATTGGATTATCAGGTATTGAATCTGCTATTCCCTGCTGAGATAGTTTCTCATATTGTAGAAATAAGGGTAATACCATGTAACCAGAAAGGAAAGGATAAACCCATATGGATTCTTGAAAAAAATGGAGAGTTAATTGTTAAATCTTTTTGGCAGTACATAAGGCATAGGAAGGATAAGAAAGTATTATCTAAGGAGATGTGGATAAAAGTTGTTCCATTTAAGATGGTGTTTATCATGTGGAGACTTTGGCAATGAAAAATATGCATGGAAGAGAACATTAGTAGATGGGGAGTACAAGGTCTATCAAGATATTGGTGTTGTAGAGCTCAAGACTAAGAAACCACGTCACATGTGTTTCGAAGGTCTTCTATTGCTAACAAGACTTGGTCCTATTTTTCTTCTTTTGCAGGTATTAACATTGGAGGACTAGTGCAAAGGAATACTTTCCTAGCCTTGTAGAATAAAGAGGTGAGAAGAAAAGATAAAGTTTATTACAAAGCTTTGCTAAGCATGATAATTTGGGAATTATGGATATTAAGGAATAGCAGAAAAAATGAAGACAAGGCAATTTCAGAACAAAGGGCAATATTCAATATTTCTAGAAAAATTGGATTTTTGCTTTAATTCAGAAGGCTTGAGAAGCTATTTCCATATGCATATCCAAATATATTAAAGGAATTTAAGAATAGCAGAGTTGGAGTGAAGGCTATTTAAGTGTTATGGAAAATACCCAAACAAGGGAGGGTCAAATATAATTCAGATGGTGCATCTAGAGGAAATCCTGGTGTTAGTTCATATGCTTATTACTTAAGGGATGAGACAAGTGATTTACTTCATGCTAAAGGGGCTAAGATGGAAGATACTACCAATAAAGAAGAAAAAGCTTATGTAATGTTACAAGCAGTTCTACATTATTCTACTACACAGTATGAAAAGATAATTTTTCAGATAGATTCCTTTCAAATAGATTCCCTTACTATTTTGAAAATAGTTACCAAAGAATGGAAATGTCCTTGGATTATTCTACAGTATTTACAGAAGATATGGTTAAATACAATTCATAAGCAGATAGGATTCCAACATATTATGAGGGAAGAAAATCAGTAAGTGGACCATTTAGCAAATATTTCCATAGATAAAGGACCATTCACATCTAGTTCTATCCATCAGTTAGAAACTAAAGGGAAGCAGATACTAAATAGTGATAAATTACAATGTCCCTATTTGTGAGTTTCACCAATGACTGGGTGAAAAGGATGATATGGCTACTATTTTCAGAGCTTATAAGCAATATTTACAATCCAGGAAGGCATCAAAAAGTTGAAAAGTTACCTAGACTGAACTACTTCAGCCATCAACAAGGGCTCACAACAAAAGAGGAGGGCTATAAGAATTTTTTGCATTGCATACATCTTTATAGGTTGCTATTTTCCAATCATTTGTTGGTCCAAGCATCCCAAAATCTTCCTCCCTGCAATAATTGGAGGTATCCAAAGTGCAATGAACAGATGAGCTTAGTATAAGTAAACACATAAGGGTCTTACTTACTTGGAGAGATAACAGCTATTAGGGACTTCTAACCCTCAACAGAGCATAAAAAAAAAGGTCTTTTTAACATTCACAAGAGACCATAGCTATAAAATGATTCAATATAAATATTAAATTAAGTTCAAATTTATATAAATAGATGATTAAAGTTACACTCACTCTTGATTGATGATAAAGACAACAACCATGATGAACCAAGGAGTAGCATTGATAACCCAAAGGATCTTCAACAAGAATTGAAGATTGAAAAAGAAAACAACTAATTTCTTCGCTCAAGTGGTGATGGAATGGAAGCCACAAATAGGAAACCCCACTGAAAAGGGTATATGTAATAAAGTGGAGCCTTTGGGCCAGATTGGGTTGCAGATTGGGCTATTTCAATTTGGATATCTTTTTATTTTATATGGGTTGGTCCATATCATTGTAAAGACTATTTTTTTAGGATGAATTATAAAATACCAAATTAAATTAAAAAAAGTATAGAGAGACACAGTTTTGATTCTTGCTATTCCATGACATAAGGAATTGTCCATTGAATTAGCATGTGCCACTAGTGCTTTTTATATCTATTTCATCATCTGCATAATCATTATCTAAGAAACTTTTTAAAATAATATCAGTAGACTTAGCATACCACAAAAAATGGGAGCTAGTTCCAATATGATATCGAATAATATGTTTCAAAATAATCAAATAAGCCTCATTAAGAGCTGAGTAAAACCTGGAACATTTACATACACTGAAAAGAATGTCACTGTAACACCCCATATGTTACTTGTACTTGTTCTAATTATATGGAAATTGGTATAGCCTTATGATATAGATAATAGATGAGATTTGTTATGCAAGTATTAATGGTGTATAAGGAATTATAGATGTTGCCCGTAAGTTTTAATGTGATGCGACCAAGTTAACATTAATACAATTATTTAAACTTGGGATCGTAAGCTAGAATTTGAATCAAAAGTTTAAAGTGACCAAGTGTGTACAAGTTGAAGGTTAGATTAAATGGATTAGGATCTGAAAATAGAATAAAATATTGAGTTGCTTGATTGACTTAATTAAGCTAGTAGGTGAGTCACCTACTTATGCAATTTGGACCAAATTAATGGACCCATGGCTATGGACCAGATTTGGGCCTATACTAATGTACTCATTTAGGCCCAAATTAAATAAAAGAAAAAGAAAAAGCAGAAATGGCCCAGCACCTAAATTTGGCAAAGGCTCAAATTAATTGAGCCCAAAATAATAAATTAAGCAAGTAGGTGCATCACGTACTTTGAAATTTTGAGCATCTTGAACCCTTAAGTACGTGCATCACCTACTTGGACTAGTTTGTGACTGAAAATGAGGTCAATAAGAGAAGTTATAGAGGGCTCAATATAAGATCAATATAGCTGGTCATTTTACTAATTTTGAAAACAATATTCACCTTTTGAAATTTCATCTTTCTCCCTTTCTTAACAAGGATAAGAATGGTAGTCCTAAAATTCCTTTTAGGGTTCATGAAGAAACCCTCATCTTTGCAAGCTAAGGTAAGTGGAAACACTTAAGTTTTATCTTAATTATCTCATGGGAGATTAGGAAAACATGTTATAGGTGCCTAATTATAAATACATGGTAGAATAGAGAACAAGCTACTTGCTCAGTTTTTCTTTGTTATTTAGAGATTTCTTTTCTTCTTTGGTTTAAAATGTGAAGGAAAGTGAAAATTAAAGTTCTTGAGGGGTTCAAATTTAAAGGATAAGTTGCAGAATTTAGGTAAGGTGACTTCCCCATTTTGTTCTCCTTATATATGCATTTAGGAAAGAGTTATGTATGTGTTGTTAATTAGAACTCAAGAGATGATGAGTTCAATAATTGATTTCTACAATAAAAGGGATTTGGGACTATTTTGTATGTATATGTTAAGGAATGCCGGGTTGATGTTGGAGAAACGTGTGACTAGTTCGAATTAAAATATAGGAAAAAAAGTGAGGTGTTACACCACTGAACTAATTATTGCATATCCTTACTGCCCAATCTATGTTGCATATTGTTTAGAGGGTGTAATGAAGCCAATATAGTTTCGGTTAATCTTATAAGAATATACATGGTATGTAGGTGTAATTGGAGGAGGAAAGGGTTAAAATAATACCCTTGATTGATAAATTAAGGGTTTACTGCCCGTTATTGTTTTGGTGAAGTTAAATATTCCAAATATATCAGTTGGTTGCTAATATTAGTTTACCAAATATTTTATTATAGATAAGTAACATAAAAGGAGGAAAGCTAAGTTTGGTTAGTTTCAGAGTTATATAACCAGGTATATAAGGCATACTCTATTTTGTACTCTTTGGCATGAAATCGAACATTTTTTCCATTGCACTTCCAAGGTTATCCTATAAATAAGTCATACAGAATAGCATTGTATTATATTCAATGGAGCCAATGAACTTTCTCCCACTCTCTAATGTGTTAAAACTCCTCAAAACATACTTATTATTAAACCTGCATGTGTATTTTCACTAGAAAATTTCAGAAGATCTTAATTTACTCAAATAAGACCTAGTTTATCTCCTAAATACTTCATTTGTGTGCCAACAGATTCCCACTTGATTATTGTTGCATTAAGTGCCCACGTGCATGCCTCTTATTCCTAGATTATTAGTTTAACGTACCATAACTTTAAGACAACTAAAGTAACAATCTCAAAGGTTAAATAAACTAAGAAATGCAAATCTATAGTACGAGTGGAAGCTCAAGGGTATAAGCCTAGCATGGGCCGATCTCGATACCTTTATATGTGGATGGAAACTCAGGGAAATAAACCTAGCATGGGCCAATCCCAATGTTCTTATGTGGGTGGAAGCTTAGGCACATAAGCCTAGCATGGGCCGCTCCTGATTTATCTATTTACCACTGATCAGCTAGTCATTTGCATTATTTGTCTAACAAAGATTATAGGGTAAAAATGGTAAAAATAAAGAAAAGAATGTAAAGTATGTCATCACACAAGTATATGTAAAGGTGGTCTACTACTACGACTTATACACTTGTATCTAATTTCTATTGATCGTTTCTATCATGTGTTGTTACCTTTAGCCTTACATATTCAATACATATTTTTGTACTAACATCCCTTATGGGGGACCTATATTTCATGCTACAGGCACAGGTGCTTCAGATAATACACCTCGCTAGTAGAATAACAGGCTATTCAGTGACTATTAGTGAACTACAGGTTGATTTAGGGCTTTTTGAGTTTGTTCCATATATTTTGGTATTTTGCAGTAGTCAACAGTAGGTCGGGGGATTGTCCCAACCCTAACTAAGTCTTTGTATCTTTTAGAGTCTTTGTAGACTAATTTAAAGTTAAACTTGGTAGTGTATTATTTTTTATATATGGGGCCCCAACCGCCATGTCTTGTACATATAATTTTGTACTTGCATACGTAATTATTCCCAATCATGCATAATGTCGTGTTTGTTAGAACCTTTGTTTGTCATAGTTACATGCATGTGAAGTACAAGGTTATGGATTGGTTCTCTTGGGCCTTTACGGCTATGGGTGCCTGTCCGCCCCAATAGGATTTGAGGCATGACAAAAGTGGTATCAGAGAAGGTCATCCTTGGGAGTCTACAAAGTTGTGTCTGTGTAGATTGTTGCTTATGGATGTGTTTTGCACCACATCTATAAGCAAGAGGGTATGGGCATTTAGAGGTTATTTCTTTTTTCACATATTAAATCGTGCAATAGAGCCCAAGTCGTAGGTGAAGAAGTCATATTTAACCATTAAATTTATTATTTTCTTATTATAGTAAATATGTCGGTTATAAGGAGTAAGAATACAGGTAAGCGAATAGGCGTGGCTTCCAGAGAAGGGACAAGCAAGTCACCACCTAGACAAGCTAATCAAAGTGGGGCTCAAGCTGAGTTTGTGTCATAAACTTCTTCTACTCCTCCATATTTGGAAGAGCTAAGGACAATATGAACTGCATCCTCAAAACCACCTTTTAATGCTATAGATCAAGATCTAAGGAATGTGGTGCAATTGTTGGATTATGTAGTTGCTGGACAAGTTTAAGGACAAACTGTTCCGATCACAGGTTCTAGTGGTGCAGATAGGGCAGCTAGCCTATGGACACAGGATTTCCTTAAGCTTGATCCTTTCACTTACACCAGATTAGATATTAATGAAGACCCATAGGACATTATTAATCACATCCAAAAGTCTTTAGATATCATGCATGTATCGGGTAAAGAGACAGTTTAGCTAGCAGTATATAGATTCAAAGGAGAGGCTATATTTTTGTATGAAGAGTAGAAACGATCTAGGGGTATCGATGCACCTCCAGCTACTTTGAAAGAGTTTAAAAAGGTATCTCTTGATCATTACCTTCCATTTGAGATTCAAAAGGCTCCTGTAGATTAGTTCTTGAATCTTCACCAAGGAAATATAAGCTTGAGGAAGTACAACATCCGGTTTAATTCTTTGGCTAGTCATACTCCTAATGTAGTAGCTACTATGTAAGATAGAGTTCATCGATATGTGGATAGATTGGATCCATATTTGGTTAGATAATTTACTATTTCTACTTTAAACAAAGATATTAGACATATCTAGTATACAAGCTTTTCTACAAAAAATGGAGGATCAGAGGTAAAGAAAAAGAACAGAAGAATTGGAAAGAGGGTATTCCAAGAGGGCCAAATCTATGGGGTGGTTTATGGAATCCCAAGGGGAGTTTTGGTATCGGTTTTCTAATAGACCTCCTAGTCCATTATTTTCTTATTCTATAGTTGTTGCTTCACCACTGTTTTAAGGGTGTAAAGGAAATCAGTTTGGGCAAAGAAGTGAGAGTCAGAGTTCATGAAAAATAGGGTATCAAGATCAAGGGAGTATGAGACAATTAAAACCCCCTCGGCATCTATGTAAACAATTTGGAAAGATTCATTTAGGAGTATGTTGATTTGGGACAAATGCTAGCTTTTAGTGTAGTACATCGGAACATATGAAGATAAAATGCCCACAAAGGGGCATGGGTGGTATGGAACGATCTACTGGATCAGCTGTTGCATCATCATCAAATCCTTCTTTAGGAAGGGGTGTACAACCTATAAGTCGTAGTAGAGGTACTAAAGGAGCAGCTAGCTCTAGCGGAGTTCAGAATTGTTTATATTCTCTAGTGGATGGATAAAATTTAGAGGCTTCTCCAGATATAGTTACAGATACACTGTCCATCTTTTCACATAATATATATGCATTAATTGATCAGGGTTGTACATTATCATATATAACTCCATGGGTTGCTGGAAATTTCAAGCCATTTGAAGTGTCTATGCCAGTTGGTGAATCTATTATAGCTACGAGAGTGTACCGAAATTTTATAATAACTATTTGTGGTCGCGATACCATGGCTGACCTTGTTGAGTAATAAATGGAAGATTTTGATGATATAACAGGCATGGATTGGTTGGCTTTTTATTATGCCATAGTAGATTGTCAAACTAAGAGGGTGTATTTCCATTTTCCAAGAGAGGCAATCCTTGAATAGAGGGGTAACATTGGTGCGCCAAGAGGTAAAATTATTTCTTATTTTAAGGAAAAAAGTATGATTTCCAAGGCTTACATATATCATCCAGTTCGAGTAAAAGATATAGATGCGGAGCCACCATCTCTTCAGACTATTCCAGTGGTAAATGAATTTTCTAATGTATTTTCTAAAGATCTTCCAGGTTTTCCTCCAGAACGAGAAGTGGAGTTTGGTATTGATACGATTATAGGTACTCAAATAATCTTAATTCCTCCATATAGAATAGCCCCAGCAGAATTACGAGAGTTGAAAGAGAAATTGAAAGACTTGCTAGAAAAAAGATTCATAAGGCCTAGTATGTCCCCCCGAGGAGTACTAGTGTTATTTGTGCATAAGAAAGATGGATCCTTGAGAATGTGTATTGACTACCAATAATTGAATAGGTGACTATTAAGAACAAATATCCCCTTCCATGAATTGATGACTTATTCGACCAGTTTAAAGGCTCCAATGTTTTTCAAAGACTGATTTGAGTTCAGGTTACCACCAAGTGAGGGTCAAAGAGGACATACCCAAGATAGCCTTTCGAATAAGGTACGGTCACTACGAATAAAGAAACGAATGCAATGTACGTCGTCCCACAAGTATATAAAAAGGTGGTCAACTAGTACTACTTATACACTTGTATTTGATTTCTATTAAGCGTTTGTATCATGTGTTGTTACCTTCATCCTTACATATTTAGTACATATTTTTGTACTGACGTCCCTCACGAGGGACCTGTATTTCATGCCGCAGGCACAGGTGCTTCAGCTAATACACCTCGCTAGTAGAAGCATAGGCTATTGAGTGACTATTGGTGAGATCCAGGTTGATTTGGGGCTTTCCGAGTTTGTACAATATATTTTAGTATTGTGCAGTAGTCAAGAGTAGGGCGGGGGTTTGTACCAACACTAACTAAGTCCATGTATCTTTTATTGGCTTTGTAGACTAATGTAAAGTTACATGTGGTAGTGTCTTATCTTTGAGATATGTGGCCCCAACAGCCATGTCTTGTATATATAATTTTTCACTTCCATACGTAATTATTATTAATGATGCATAATGTTATGTTTGTCAGAACCTTTGGTTGTCATAGTTACATGTATGAGAAGTACAAGGTAATGGATTGGTTCTCTTAGGCCTTTACGGCTACGAGTGCCTGTCTGCCCTAATAGGATTTAAGGCATGACAGTCAGGTCGACTGTCTATAAGTGACACAACCCGAACCAAGTCCTTGTGACAATGCCCAAGCGCACATGAAAGTGTATGTGGTCTATCAAGTAATATAGTGGCCTTAAAGAAATATGAATATCGATCCCATAGGGACTTGTGTTTGACCACTATCCAATTCTAGTTTAACGATTGAGAAAAAGTAAATAATAAAGTTTTAGGATTGTAAACTAAATGTAAACTAAACTAATGCGGAAAAGTAATGACTTTTGACAATCAATGGATAGAGATCTAGGGTTAAGTCTTACGAACAATCATACCACACTAGTGAACTTAATTTATGAGATTGCTTATCTTGGTGGTTGATTCATAGGGTTTATCATATGATCATGGTCTCCTAACCTGTAACCTTCTACCTAATTGGACATTACAACTACATCATTGAGCAGGGATGTAATAATCCATTTAGATGCATTAATATGTTATCCTACATGTGAACCAAGCAAGGATTCTAGGTATATCCCTATCCTAGTTGCCAATTAAAATTGCTTATTTTTTAAATTATTAAGAATCTTACTCTATCTATCCCCATGTTATATCTTCCTATTCCCTCTCCCGAGATCACAAGGTCGACAATAAATTTATTCTAAGGGTAGCTAATCCTTAAAATAGTTAAAAAAAAGGATAAAGAAACAACCATAATGATAAGCAATTCACCAAACTTAATTCAAAATGAAAGTAATCATCATATTGGCTTTAACCCCGTAAAGGGAGCTTAGCCCTCAATAGTAATATTCATCTTCCATTTATTTGGATTGATGATACAAACCATGAAAGAAACTAAAGAAAAATAAAACCCTAAAGAACGATGTGTAGCAGACCCTACTCCCCCAAGGATATCCAGAAAGTCTGATCTAAGAAGATTCATAATGTGTACAATATTACGTTTTATAGTATGTCAAGCATAAGCCGTGTAGGAGTAGGATCATGCGTGAAATTGAGCCCTGGGATGAGCATGTGTTGCGGGCTAATGGACCCCCGGAATGAGCAGGCATTACGGGTTTCATTGCACCACTTCAAAGCAGTCTCAGCCTACGTTAGAACACAAGAATGAGTAGGGTAAGTAGTCCTTAGTGCGCAGCTACAATAAAGGCGATGTGGGCACCTACATAGTGCTACTGGAATTTGCAACTCAAATTTTGGCTAAGTGTTGGTCCTTTCTTGCCTTGTGACGTTAATTTGCCTTCACATCCAGCGTGTTCCACATCAATTTACTATCAACTTTAATTCCTTAAACACCCTACATGATCAAACACCAGTATTAGAGTTCAACACATCACAACTTCCTCAATGATGAGCAAGAAACACGAGATTAGACTAGGCTTGCTTGCTTAATCTTTACCATCTTGCTTTGGCTCTCTACTTGACTTAATTACACTTTAAACATTACAAAAAAGTTTTTCCACTCAAAATTTCATAGTAAAACCAATAGGAACTCATTCAACACATTAGAATTCAACGAAATGGACTAGAAAATCACCTAGCTCAAGCTAGTAAAACTAGGTTTCTTGGTTGAACTCTAAATGATCGATTTGAACCCAAACCTGTTTGAAAACACTTTTAAACATGGTAATGACATCATTTATCACTTCGATGCTTATTTATATCATCTCCAATACATAAATCTTATGAATTATCCTCAAAACAAAGCTAAATAGGCTAGAATAGCAACGCTAGAGTGCATAAATACACCCAACATCATTTTTTCGTAATAGGCATCCCATGTCCAACCGAGACCAAGGACCACCCCTATCACCCAAACGAACCACCATTAGCATATCTTGAGTCGGCTGAATTTTGAACATATAATAATATAGCATATTCAACCATGTGGTGACTTTGGGATAAGATGATAATCGAGACCAATCCAATCAAGTCTAGCAGCCTAATAACTAACCGAACCAATGCAGAAACCATAAACCCAAATCATTTATAATAATCCAATGTATGTATAAAAATATGACATAAACAATCAATACCATACCCATTCCATAGTTGTCCATACAAAGCCTCTAAACCAACCAAAATGTACTCAGTAGGGACATGCCTCCGACTATAGCCAAAAACAAAAGTCTATGAAAGAAAAAAAATATGAAAAGTAAGACATGACATGAAATAGATAATTTTCAAACTATGGAAGCTTACCACTTCAATCAAGCATCGACTGTACCCGAATTCGATCATTAAGCAAGAGAAGTAGAATGGTCAGTTCTTACATAGCATGGGTATACAATCGCCAGTAGATAGGTGTCTCCCAAATAACAAAACCATTATCAATTTACTAACCAAGACCATTATTATTGGTATCGTCATACCAATCCTTACTTGCAAGTAATATCCATAGCCAAACCATTTAGTTTAAGGAGACTTTCAAGTGCCCTTCTATATACCATATTAAAACACATAGAAGACTTCCATGTTCCCCATAAGCATAACCATTTATCCTTTAGCCTTTCCAAACTATTTAAACTAATTCAATTAATGCATTCACTTGAGGTATTTCCATGTATCCCGCAGGGTTTTCAAAATAAACCATCCATGATCACCAAAACCTTTACCTTTTAATCCATTCTAAACTAATTTAGGCCGTGCAAAGCATTTAAAGCATTTATATCATTTAAACCATTTAAAATGGAAAACCATCCAAAACCATTTTGAGTTCCATTAACAAACCAAACTGTAACACCCCGATTTGTTGAATCGGAATGCTACACGGTGCTGATGACCCCGAGGGACCACAAGCTAACCCATGAGTGATATCTGTACCTTTATACTGCAAATCATGATATAATAATACAGAATACATAGAACTGTAAGGCCATAAGGTTCAACTGAATACAATCATGTGGGTGAAAATACCCAAAACAACTCAATCTAAACATAAATCTGAAAACCTCTAAACTATCTGAATAAGGAGCTGAAGGAACATGTCTCCAACTAACTCCATAAAACTGAATTGAAAAAATAAATAAAAGAATCAAATCAAACTATCCTCGAATCAATGAGGACTCACTGTGTCTCTACAACTGGAATGCTACCGCTACTGCTGGGCTGGAGGTCGTGTCTCGGAACCTATGGTGTAACATGAAAAGAAAGAACCATAGCTCAAATGAGTCAGTACAACTGGAGTACTGAGTATACGAGGAAGGTAGGCTGAACATAAATGGTTTCATGCATGAAAAACACTGACTGACTAATATGAACGTGGAAGTGCAAACACACATATATAAAAATTGGGATCGTGAATACGTGACAGCATCACCTGTAATCTAATACATAGTTTACTGATAACTGTCACGACTGATACTGAAACTGATAACATGGATGACTGTATCTGATAGTACTATATATACTAAAATCTAAAGAATGCCCTGAGTTCTTTTACTGAGACTGATACTAAAAATGTGGGAAGTATTGTTTAACCGACATGCCCCATGTATGCCATTATGTCTAAGCTGGGGTCCAATCTCTGCCCCGACTGTAGGGGTGTTAATACCGTGCCACGGGTATGGACAACCTGTGAGTGACCCTTATCTGGCGGGTACTCAATGAGAACGGTGGGAACCCTAAACTGACGGGTTAAGCCACCTCATCACCCCTAATCTGATGGGTTAAGATGTCTCAACCTATGCTAGCTACGTATTTCTGGAACATAAGGATGACTACTAAGAATCACACCCTGAACTAGAAGGTGAGTTCCCATCCTTGGGTTCACTCGGTGCTAACCTCTACATCCATCTGGAGGGACTGGATATGAATAACTAACTGTGCATGACTTAATCTTACTAAATTCCATTGACTGACGGAATGTTACTGATATCTGACAACTGACTAAGATCATGAGGTTTTCCTGAGTCACATGACTGACTGAAGTCTATGGAATCATAGCTTGAGTTCGGATATTGTTAAACATGACATGGCTCTAGGCACACAATTATAGTTTTTGGGTACAAGTACCCCCAGGACTCGATGGAAGGAAACTGACACACATGACTGAATTGATCATAAGAGTAGAGTCCAAAATTTATAATATCATAACTAAAAATCTCATACAAAGCATGGTTATCAACAATGTATTGCATGGAAAGGATTTCATATCACGTGGAAGTACTTGCACAATCTTAATATCATATTCATTGCATACTCATATTGGCAACGCATACCAATAGCATGGAAGTTCATATGGATTGCATGGTTATCATACATCTTGTTCATAAGTAGGATTTGCAAGTAAACATAGCATAATCTCATAAGAATAGTTCATGAGTATTCCAACAACATTTACAAGGTACATTATCAACATAGAAGTCATTGGAACGTAAGGACATATCATGAATCCTTCACTTAGTCACAATTTAGGTATATTGCTTGATTTCTAGTTTCTTAGGCATTTTATCAAACACCTTACATGCACATCTTAAGCATTGGTGAAATCATTAAATTATACATCATGACCAACTAAATTTACATGTTTCCAATTCATATGATATCATGAAATTCAAAAAAACATATATAAAGATTCCATCTTGGGAATCACCCAATATCAACAACATGATCATCAACACCCAAAAATATAGAAATCATACTTTATAATGAAAAAGAGGGTTTTTGAGCTTTATGGATAAAAGGGATCCATAAATCAAATCACGCATACCTTAAAAGGATGATTCTTGATGATTGACGGAGGAATTTCCATGAAATCAGATCTTTAAGCTTAGTTACGCAACCCTAATTATTTTTCTCTTTTAGTGCTCTTGGATGATGAGCTTTGAGATGATAATAGGGTTGTAATCTGTTTAGAAGCTATATATTTCGTAGGGTTAAGTTTAGGAACGTGTAAGGAGTGTTAAAAGACTTAATTACCCTAAAAATAACTCAAAACGAAGTATTTTGGTCACCTGGAATAGACTTAGGCGGAGCCCAAGTCATTGCCTAAGCTAGGTTGGGCGGCGCCTAAAAAATCGTCTATGCTTGGGTTGGGCGGCGCCTAACCAATCGCCTATCCTTACTGTCTCTCACAAAAATAGGCATAACGTTTTGCTCGGGTATTGGATTAAGGCGAAATTGGTATCATTGGAAAGCTAATTTGATTCTCTACAATTTGGTGGGTCTAAATCAGCCAAAATACCACATTAATATCGAGTTATACTCGTTAAAAGATGACCCTTGAAAAATCAAACAATAATACTTGATGGATTCAAAATTTCTTATCTTGGATTACCTTAAGTGACTCATATGAACATGCTTAATGCATCATAAGCTATCCTATCACTAGGATATTCATTGTAAGTCATGTACTCAATTATGAATCATAGGATAGGAGATTTCATATGTAGGAATACTTATTCACTTCCTAGCTTAGAAACATGTGGGGTATTACAATATCTCCCCCTTGGGAACATTCATCTTCAAATGAGAATTTACTGAGAAGGGATACAAGACAATAGAACCTGAACTGAACATAAAGAACTGAAACTTGATCTCATGACTGACATGCTAAACATATTGAACTCATGCATATCTGATGCATGGACAACTGACACATGAATGCATGACTGAGTATAAAATGTTTAATAGGTACCAAGTTTATACTGGAAACATGAACGTGAACTGAATAAGATTATGGAGAACTGTTACCTTAAGCTTGATCTAATTTAGCAGGGAAGAGGTGAGGATACTTGGTATGCATATCTGCTTCTGCTTCCTAAGTAGCTCCCTCATGAGACTGATTTTGCCAAAGAACCTTGACTAGAGGGACTTCTTTGTTCCTCAATCTACGAATCTGATAATCTAAGATTTTGACTGGAATATCTTCAAAGGAGAGTTTGTTCTGAATGTTGATGCTTTGGATAGGAACAACAACTGTTGGGTCACCTAAGCACTTATTTAGCAATGAGACATGGAAGACTAGATGGACTGAGGTTAGATATAAAGGCAACTCAAGCTCATAAGATACCTTGCCGAAGCGACAAAGAATTTTGAAGGGACCGACATACCGGGGACTGAGTTTCCCTTTCTTGTCGAACCTTTTCACTCCCTTCATTGGAGAGATCTTAAGATAGACATAGTCATTGAGCTCGAACTCGATATCCTTTCTACGAACATCTGCATAGGACTTCTGTCAGCTCAGAGAAACCCAGAGTCTCTCTTTGATCAACTAAACTTTCTCTAATGCATCTAATACTAAGTCAGGAACTATGATTGAGGACTCACTAACTTTGAACCAACCAATCGGAGATCTACATCTTCTACCATAGAGAGCTTCGAATGAAGCCATCTGAATTCTAGAATAATAGCTATTGTTGTATGCAAACTCAATCAAAGGAAAGTGGTCGTCCCAACTTCTCTTGAAGTCAATTGCACATGCCCTTAGTATATCTTCAAGAGTCTGAATGGTTCTCTCTGCTTGACCATCTATCTGAGGATGAAATACTGTGCTGAGATGGACTTGGGTACTGAGACCCTTTTGGAATACTTTCCATAAGTGAGAAGTGAACTGGGTACCTCTATCTGAGATGATAGATAGTAGAACACCATGTAATCTGACCAACTCCCTGATCTAGAGTTTGGCATAATCCTCGGTGGAATAACATGTACAAACAAGAAGGAAATAAGCTGACTTGGTTATTCTATCTATAATGACCCAGACTGAATCATGTTGATGACGAGTTCTAGGTAAACCCGTCACGAAGTCCATGTTAACTTCTTCCCACTTCCAAGTAGGAATGGTGAACTCTTGCATGGAACCACTAGGTTTCTGATGCTCTATCTTAACCTACTGACATATAGAGCACTTAGCCACAAACTCTGCAACATCTCTCTTCATCCCACTCCACCAATAGATCTCCTGCAAGTCGCGGTACATCTTAGTGGCCCCTGGATGAATAGAGTACCGCGCACTATGTGCTTCTACAAGAATTTGCTACCTCAATTCATCTACACCTGGAACACATAGACAACCCTAACAACGAAGAACACCATCTCCACCTTGGAAGAAAACCTCGAATTTTTTATTCTGAACTGACTCTTTGATCTTGATAGGGCTAGGATCCCTATCTTGTTTCTCTTTCACCTCAGAAACTAGAGATGACTCTGAACTACTATGAATACATACACCATCCTCTGAAGAATCGACTAAGCAAATGCCTAGTCTGGCAAGCTGATGGATCTACTGAGCCATCTTTTTCGCACTATCCTTAACATGAGAAATACTACCCATGGAGAGTCCACTGAGAGCGTCGGCCACAACATTGGCCTTGCTCGGATGATAAAGAAAACTCATGTCATAATCCTTCAAGAGATCTAACCACTTTCTCTGGCAAAGATTGAGATCTTTCTGGGAAAAGACATACTGGAGGCTTTTATGGTATGTGAAGACATCTACATGAACTCCATAGAGATAATGCCTCCAAATCTTCAAGGCAACAACTACCGATGCTAACTCAAGATCATGAGTAGGATAATTCCTTTCATGTAGCTTTAATTGTCTGGATACATAGTCTATGACCTAACTATGCTGCATGAGGACACAACCTAAACCCACTCTGGATGCATCACAATTGACTACAAAATCGTCTGAACCATCTAGAATAGCTAGAACTGGAGCAGAGGTGAGTCGAGTCTTCAACTCTTGAAAGCTCTTCTCGCATGAATCTGGCCACTGAAACTTAATCTTCTTCTGATTCAATCTGGATATGGGAGATAAAATAGAATAAAATCCCTCAACAAACCGTCTGTAATAGCCAGCCAAATGCAAGAAACTGCTAATATCTGATAGAGATACGGGTCTGGGCCAGTTTCTTACAGCCTTAGTTTTCTGAGGATCTACTCTAATGCCATCACAGAAAATAATCTGGCCAAGGAATGTTACTAATCTTAGCCAACATTCGCACTTGATGAACTTAGCGAATAATTGGTGATCCCTGAGAGTCTGAAGAACAATCATCAGATGGTCTACATGATCACGCTCTGTGCGAGAATAGACCAGAAAATCATCTATGAAAACTATGGAAAACATGTCCAAATACTACTTGAACACACGGTTCATCAAATCCATAAAAGCTGCAGGGGCTTTGGTAAGAACAAATGATATGACTAATAATTCGAAGTGACCATACCGAGTATGGAAAGCTATCTTTGAAATATCACATTCTCTAACTCTGAGCTGATGATAGCCTGATCTAAGGTCTATCTTGGAGAAGTAACTGGCACCCTAAAGTTGGTCGAATAGATCATCAATCCTGGAAAGAGGATATCTGTTCTTGACTGTGACCTTGTTGACTTGACGGTAATCAATACACATCCTGAGAGAATCGTCTTTCTTGCACACGAATAATACTGGCGCACCCCATGGGGAAACACTGGGTCTGATGAATCCCTTATATAAGAGATCCTTTAACTGATCTTTCAGTTTATTGAGTTCTGTTGGTGCCATTCTGTATGGCAGAATAGAAATAGGTTGAGTATCTGGAAGAAGGTCTATGCCGAAGTCTATTTCCCTTTCGGGAGGAATGCCTGAAAGATCTTTGGGAAAGATAATTTTGTACTCATTAACAACAGGGAATGTTTCGGGGTTGGGATATTCAGAACTGGAATCTTTAACATGAACGAGATGATTTACACACACCTTAGAAATCATTTTCCTTGCCCGAAGGTAGGAACTTAGTTGACCCCTGAACGCTGAAATGCTACCCTTCCACTCTAGGACAGGCTCATTTGGGATCTGAAATTGAACTATCCTATTTTTGCAGTCGACTGTGGCAAGCAGGAATGAAGCCAATCCATGTCGAGAATGATAGAAAAATCGGTCATCTCTAACTCCACTAAATCTGCTGACGTGGATTTATGAGATATCATAACCAGGCAGTTCCTGTATACCCGTCGGGCTATAATGGTTTTACCCACTGTGGTAGAGACTAAGAAGGGCTCTGCTAGGACTTCGAGACTAATTCTGAAATCGCCTGCTATGTATGGAATAACAAAAGACAAAGATACACCTGGGTCTAGCAAAGCATAAACAAGAACATGAAAAATTTGTAACATACCAGTAATGATATCAGGAGAATTTTCCTGATCCTGCCGGGACTGAAGAGTTTAACTTGTGATTATGCTCACTAGCATGACAAGAATAATGAAGAAAGGGGACTATTACTAAAACATCTTATAGCCTCCGCACATAAATGTGGTGCGCAACACACCCATGTACAAGACTCTACTAGATGCGGCTTTCAGACTTCCTAGGACTATATTGAACCTTAGGCTCAAATACCAAGTTTGTAACACCCCAATTCACTAAACCAGAATGCTACACGGTGATCATGACCCCGAGGGACCACAATCTAACCCATGACTGATATCTGTACCGGTATACTACAAATAATGATATAATAATGCGGAATACATAGAACTGTAAGGCCATAAGGTTCAACCAAATACAATCATGTGGGTGAAAATACCCAAAACAACTCAATCTGAACGTAAATCTGAACATAAATCTGAAAGCCTCTAAACTATCTGAATAAGGAGTTGAAGAAACATGTCTCCAGCTAACTCTGTAAAAGTAAACTGAAGAAATAAATAAATAAATCAAATCATACTGTCCTTGAATCAATAAGGACTCACTGTGTCTCTACGACTGGAATGCTACTGCTACTGTTGGGCTGGAGCTAGTGTCTCGGAACCTATGGTGCAACATAAAAAGAAAGAACCATAGTGAAAATACGTCAGTACAACTGGAGTACTGAGTATACGAGGAAGGTAGGCTAAACATAAAAGGTTTCATGCATGAACAACACTGACTGACTAATATGTACGTGGGAGTGCAAACACACATATATAGAAATTGGGACTGTGAATACATGATAGCATGACCTGTAAGCAAATACATAGTTTACTGATAACTGTCATGACTGATACTGAAACTGATAACATGGACGACTATATTTGACAGTCCTGTATATACTGAAAACTAAAGAATACCCTGAGTTCTTTTACTGAGACTGATTTTGAAACTGTGGGAAGTAGTGTTTAACCGACATTCCCTATGTATGCCGTTATGGCTAAGCTGGGGTCCAATCTCTACCCCGACTGGAGGGGTGTCAATATCGTTCCACGGGTAAGGACAGCCTTTGAGTGACCCTTATCTAGCGGGTACTCAATGAGAATGGTGGGAACCCTAAACTGACGGGTTAAGGCACCTCATCAACCCTAATCTAACATGTTAAGATGTCTCAACCTATGCAGGCTACATAGTTATGGAACACAAGGATGACTACTAAGAATGATACCCTGAACTGGCGGGTGAGTTCCCATTCCTGGGTTCACTCGGTGCTAACCTCTACTCCTATCTGGAGGGACTGGACATGAATAACTAATTGTTCATGACTTAATCTTACTGAATTCCGTTGACTGGCGGAATGTTACTGATATCTGACAACTGACTAAGATCATGAGGTTTTCCTGAGTCACATGACTGACTGAAGTCTAAGGAATCATAGCTTGAGTTCGGATATTGTGAAACATGACATGGCTCTAGGCACACAACTATATTTTTTGGGTACAAGTACCCCCAGGACTCGATGGAAGGAAACTGACACACATGACTAACTTGATCATAAGAGTAGAGTCCAAAATTTATAATATCATAAGTAGGGATCTCATACTAAGAATGGTTATCAACAATGTATTGCATGGAAAGGATTTCATATCACCTGGAAGTACTTGCAAAATCTTAATATCATGTTCATTGCATAATCATATTGGCAACACATACCAATAGCGTGGAAATTCATGTGGATTGCATGGTTATCGTACATCTTGTTCATAAGTAGGATTTGCAAGTAAATATAGCATAATCTCATAAGAATAGTTCAGGAGTATTCCAACAACATTTACAAGGAACATTATCAACATAGAAGTCATTGGAACGTAAGGGCATATCATGAATTTTTTACTTAGTCACAATTTAGCTATGTTGCATGATTTCTAGTTTCTTAGGCATTTTATCAACCACCTTACATGCATATCTTAAGCATAGGTGAAATCATAAAATTATACATCATGAACAACCAAATTTACATGTTTCCAATTCATATGATATAATGAAATTCAAAAAAAATATATAAAGATTCCATCTTGGGAACCACCCAATATCAAAAACATGATCATCACACCCAACAATATAGAAATCATACTTTATAATGAAAAAGAGTCTTTTTGATCTTTATGGATGAAAGGGATCCATTAATCAACTCACGCATATCTTTGAAGGAAGATTCTTGATGATTGACGGAGGAATTTTCTTTAAATCGGATCTTCAAGCTTAGTTATGCAACGCTAGTTGTTATTCTCTTTTAGTGCTCTTGCATGATGAGCTTTGAGATGATAATAAGGTTGTAATATGTTTAGAAGCTATATATTTCATAGGGTTAAGTTTAGGGACGTGTAAGGAGTGTTAAAAGACTTAATTACCCTTAAAATAACTTAAAACGGAGTGTTTTTGGCACCTGGAACTGACTTAGGCGGCGCCCAAGTGATTGCCTAAGCTAGGTTGGGCGGCGCCTAACAAATCGCCTATGCTTGGGTTAGGCGGCGCCTAACCAATCGCCTATCCTTACTGTCTCTCATGATAATGGGCATAACTTTTCCCTCGGGTATTGGATTAAGGCAAAATTGGTATCGTTGGAAAGCTAATTCGATTCTCTACAATTTGGTAGGTCTAAATTAGCGAAAATAACACATTAACATCGACTCATACTCGTTCAAAGATGACCCTTGAAAAATCAAACACTAATACTTGATGGATTCAAAAACTCTTAGCTTGTATTACCTTAAGTGACTCATTTGAACATTCTTAATGCATCATAAACGATCCTATAACTAGGATATTCATTGTAATTCATGTACTCAAGTATGAATCACAATATAGGAGATTTCATACATAGAATACTTATTCACTTCCTAGCTTAGAAACATACGAGGTATTACACAAACCGTGCAAGAGTTCCAATAAAAGTTCAATAATAGAGTAAAAACATTCTTTGAGGCATTTTATCAAACATGTTTAGGGCATACCTTTACCTAGGCCAAAACCAATGCATAAACCACCATAATTAGGGTTACTCAATACCCCTTTTGCTAAACCATAACCAACCAATAACCACACATAAAACTATTACAAAAATATGTAAAAATATAGATTAAACAAATACTAAAACATATGCATCAAGACCCTAAACAATATTTTGAAATCAACCATTCATGATTCATAGAACAACGCTTAAAACTCAATACATATGCCTTTAGTTTGAAATAACAATAAGGGAAGGGGTAAATCCCTTATACATGAAGATTTACAGAACAAATCTTGACCTTTGATCCCTTTGAAGAACACATAAAAAAAACCCTAGCTTCCAATCTTCAAGAGAGTGTTTGATAGAGTATTTGATGTGTTTTAATAATTTTAAAAGTGTTATGGAAGGCCATATAGGTTTATATGATGTGAGTACATAATGTTTTAGTATTAGGAAATATCCAAACTATCCTTGACTTAAAATTAAAACAAGCCACGTCCAGGGGTATGACTCCTCCTTACCATTTGTATCCTAGGGTACGAGTGGTACCAGAACTCATACCCAAACTATACCTTGTTCTTACCTAATGGTTTCTATATAAATCACACCCTAATTCTTTCCTAAAGGTATATATGACACCCCCAATCATACCCACCTCTTATATATTGGATAGACTCCACAAGACAACTTAAACATGCACCATACGGACTTTCCTTGCACCACTCATATGTTCCTATATGACTCTTACCAAGTTGAGTCATATATTGGGTAGTATCTAAGCCCAAAATACTTCCTAGGGTACGACTGAACCCCCACGATAGCCCCCAAGTTGTACCCAAAGTGTACGAGTGACTCTGTTGAGTTATACTGTGCCAAAACTATCCAAAGCCTAAGAAATTTTGTAAGGGTCCTACTCCTGGGGTGTTTAAGTCTCCCCCACTAGGATCTTTCATCCTTAAATGATGGGTAAGGGTAAGTATAAGCAGGAGGTAACACATTAACAAACATCAAACTTTCCCCTAACCAAAATAGAGAACAAGAACAAAAACCAAGATGAGTAGATCATTACATACCCCATGTACGATTTACACACCAAACAAGGATACAAGAGGAACCATTCCTCACCTTTAACCAAGTTAGAAAACAAGGAAGTATTATAGAACACAGACCTTACACATAAATTTTCTGGAACAAGAAACCAACGCTGATTCTTAGACTCCATGTCCACCTCCACATCCCAAATGACTTTCTCGGTCTTTTAGTTTCCCCGTGGAACCTTTACCAAACCAAACCTTTCGGTCACAACTAGGGAACTTTACCAATCCATGATCCTAGTTGGGAGCCCCTTAAAGAACAAGGAATTTGAAATACTAAAACAACCTAAAGGAACCTAACCAACCAAGGGCCATCCACACCCTCACAAAACATAGATTACCGGATGAATGGACTAAGGCTAAAAATCTAGTGCAAATCGATTTAGAATTTACTGAGACACATCACTATTAGAGATTGAGTATAACTATTCACCTCCACTTCTATGTTCAAGCCTATCAGAAGCTAAAAGGAGTTAACTTAAGCCACTGGGCTCTACTCTTCACATCTATTCTAAAGTGCTACTTTTCTTCCATCACCATTATATGGAACTCCTGAGTAAAACACATATACAAACCATCCCTAACGATTATAATTGAAAACCAAACCAATACAGCTACTAAGTCATGAAGACCATTAATAAAAACCATGCCTTACCAAACCTCTCAAGTACCCAACACAACTATGGATATATCTACCAATCATAACATTCAAGCCTGCCACTTACATACCCGCCGTATGATCTATCCATCAAAAGATCTAACACCATTTAATATTTTCCAATGGATTTTCACCACCTATTCCTTTCTTAACTATTTATCATGACCACAACCTTACCTCACCTTCAAACTTTAACTCTATTAGCCACCCTAAACTCTTACCCACTTAGGGACTTCTACATTCCCCTTTGCAAAATGTAACCGTTCCCTCCAAGCCACTACCATCCTAACATAAGAAGAGTCATTAAGGAACTGATGTACAAGAATTATCCATGCCTCCTATAGAGAAACCCCAAAACCAAACACGACACCAAAGGCATGAAGTACTTTATAACAACCACCTAGGCCATAATAAAGAACCATCCAACAAAACCATACTATAAAAAGGAGTCCTTAGAAATAGACATCGAAAGATAAATAACCACCTATACCATAAATAATATGTTGTAGAGTCAAGAATCATATCTGGAGAACAAGGCGAATGCAAAATGAGAACCTTAATCATAAGTTATAGAAGAATGCATAAAACATTGGTAGAGCACTCTCTTACCTGTGAGAGAAGAGTATCACCAAAATATGCAACCCAACCTTCCCTTGAAGTCCACCGCTAGAAGAAAAATTTTAGATTGACCACCATCGTTTATCCCATTTAACCTTTAAGCAGAACACTCTGCTCTAATGAGGATCACCAAGGATGTACTGAAGGATGCTTGGTTCTCCCATACCAAAAATTGATATTAAACTTAGTGCTACCTAGAGCCCAACATAGACATGCAAAAACCATTAGACCAAATTGACTCCAAGGTTCTTAATTGAAACAAAACAATTTAAAATCAAACCGTGGCCATCATGGCCTTTTCAAAATCATTTGAATCTAACCAAAACCAATTCATGTTTCTTTAACAATTTCTGCAATGCAAAGATTTAAGAGTAGTCAAACCATATGAAAATTATATTCGATGGTAATTTCCACAAATAATTTGAGCACATACAATTTTCAAGACCAAAACTAAGTAATTAGGGAATCCATAGTACCCTAAAATCCATTTACTATTCCCATGTATCTCACAATATTTGTAAACATTAATAAAGCATGAATAATGCATCATAATCCATGGAAAATCAATTAAATGAGTAATCATGTCAAAATCCTCAATTATGCCAAAATCCATATTCAAAACCATAAATTTAGAAATTAATTTCATGCCAATAATAAAGTACAAGTATAGCGACAAGGATCATGCAAGCTCCATGCTTTATCCCATCCCATGACTAGATCCTCAGTCCATTCGTCCAACTTAAACTTTCAACCTATAAGTCACAAATTTACCACTATTGTAATCCCCAAGTCATTGACATCATCCAACCTACCAATTTACCTCTGGAATTTCCGCATTGCTATCCTAAGGTATTATACCCACTTTATCATAATCAAATATCTAAGATTCACACATAGTGTCTATTAACCACCATGCACTACTAGCAAAGTACCCTATATAAAAGGGAATATATATATAAGGTCTACTCCACAGGAAGGACACTCCAAATCCCTTATTCACTCACCAACAACCTATCTATTCCCAAGGGAAACTATTTCCCTTTATTCTTACAAGAATAAAACATTCCACAAAGTATCACCAAGACTGATGAATCCTTTATCTAAGAAATCCCTTAATTTCTCATTAAGATTTTTTAACCCAACCAGAACTATTTTATAAAGAAAGAATAAAAATTGGACAAGTGTCCAAAACAAGACCAATCCCCAACTCTATTGGGTATTCTTGAAGGTGTCTCCTATGATGGGAGTGATGCAAGTTAGTAAAAAGGGGAAGCTTAGTCCCTGTTATGTTGGTCCCTATCCGGTCTTGAAAGAAGTTGACAATGTTGCCTATGAATTGGAGTTGCCTCCTTGTTTGAACTCTATTTCCCCTGATTTTCCATGTCTCTATGTTGCGAAGATGCGTAGGTGATCCCTTGTTGGTTATTCCCTTAAGGGACGTTTGTATTTTTGGGTTCTTTGTCTTGTGAGGAGATCCCATGAAGGATCTTGGGTCAAAAAATTTTCCAGTTTCAAATAGTAGGAGTGTCTTTAGTGAAGGTTCTATAGAGGGACAAATAGTTTGAGGAAGATACTTAGGAAGCAGAGGAGGACATGAAGTCCAAGTATCCGCATTCGTTTCCTATTTTGAAAATTCATGATCGAGGTATATGTTGATCTTCTTGCCTTACCCATCATTCGAGGATGAACGATCCTAAGTGGGGGAGAATGAAACACCCGAGATCTTTGCCTTGTAGAATTTTTTGGTTTTGTGCAAGATGACCTAGTTATGATTAGATAAGCCAATTGTACCCTATAGATTCGGGTTATATCAAACCTATCCTTCCCCTCTTGTACCTTAAGAAGCCTAGGAAGGATGGTATACTATCCCCTATATGAGTGGACCTCTCCTCAATCTTACCCTAACTTTATGAGTTCTACCCAGAATAATCGTATGGAATAATCTCTCAACTTGAGTGGACTATTTTGTATACGATTAGTGTATACGAGTTAGGGGTTGAGTCGTACCTTTTGGAAATAACTCAAGGATGTAAACTCGTACCTTTAATAGTGTGTGAGGCCTAGAAGGATTCTAGGGTATAAGTCAGGGTACCACTTAGACCTTAAGGTACGATTCCCTTAATGAGTTATATGGTGTCGTACCCCTGGATGGGTCCAATTTTCAGCTTTTAACCAAGGGTCTTGTGGTCATTTCCTACACCCTAAACCCTAAGCCCTCTCACAATATTATTGTATATAGCCTCTTTAAATATATTTTGTGTAGATCTAACATCCTAAACTCCCGCTTAAACACTCTCCAAGTTTCTTGAAGCAATATTGGAGGCTAGGGTAAAGGGTACTCATTCTTGTTTAAGGCATGTAACCTTACACTTGTTAAATAACTCTAAAACCATGTATTTTACTCTTAGAATAGTAAGTGTACATAGTGATTTTTAAATCAAATGAAAACGGTTTTGTTAGCTAATGATGAGTAATGTTATTTCTTGCTTAGAGTTGTGTTTATACATGTTATTGATGATGAATTGCATATGTGGTATCTTGTTGTATGTGGTTTAATATGAGGATCTTCATTAACCCTAATCTTGATGATTTCTACCCTGAAAATAGCCTTGTTAAAGGTATGCACATAAGGTGTTTGGGAAAATGTCTAAGTGAATTATCTAGTCACATGTTGGTTCTATTTTGAATTAGGGAAATCTCCCAATAAGCATGAATGATTAATAAATGATATCATGAAGGTATTGTGAGCCATGTATTGTATAATTGATTACCTTCTTGGTAGATAGCTAATAAGGGATTAAAGTTTCTAATCACGAAATTGAATTTGAATAGTGGGTTGAACTAAAATATGGTGAGAATATGTTGCAAGCTTGCTAATGAAATATGATTAGTTGTGTTGGTATTGATGACCATAAGTTGAATTGAATGATGAATAGAATTAAGGCATGTAATCCATTGAAATGATTACTGGTTAAATGGTTGTAGAAGTCCAAATATGTATTATGGTATTGGTCTAGTGGAGATAAATAAGGTAAAATGTTGTTAATAAATGTGAACCCTTGGTAAATGGTTGCTAAAGTCCTTGTTGGCCATTGAAGGAGTAAGTGGATTTACTTAATAGTTGGTTGGTTAAATGGAACATGGTCCTTAAAACATGAATTTGAATTGTGTTTAAATGAAAGGTGTCTGTAAGAATAGTAATGCGGAATCAATGGTTTGTAGAGGTCTTAATGAGCATAAATGAAATTGTATCGTGTTTTGAAGTAAAGCCTTAGGCCTATCTATATGATTAATGGCTAATATGGACGGCAAAGACCATGTGGTTATCTATGGTGTTGATATGTAGCCTTGGTGTCTACAATTACCTAAATGGATTCAAGCCCTTAAATATTAAAATGAATTGTATGGATTTTAATGCATGAATTGATGGGTTAAGAGTTCAAATGTCGACTAATGATGGCAATATGATGACTTATGGTTAAAGTCCCTCGTTTAATGACTTGTGGTTAAATTCCCTCATCTAAGGACTTGTGGTTAAAGTCCCTCATCTAATGGCTTATGGTTGGAGTCCCTTGCTTAAATAGATCTCTTGAGGTTAAAATACCTTTCCTTATGAATCAGGATATGATTAAATTTCCATGCCCGATTGAATGTAGGAGTATGTGATTAGAGTTCCATGCCCGATTGAATGTGGCAGCATGTGATTAGAGTCCCATGCCCCATTAAATATGGGATCATGTGATTAGAGTTACATTCCTAATTGAATGTGTGGTCATGAGATTAGAGTTCTATACCCGATTAAATGTGTAAGTATGCGATAGATTCCCATGCCTAATGATTTGATTAAATCGGTTAAATCAGTTAAATTGGTTGAGTAGGTTTGAGGTTCGAATACTCTTAACTAATGTAACATAGAAGTTCAAGGTTATAAAATTCATAAGGTGTATGATTAAATATTCTTCACTCCACGTCACATGAATGAATTATTTGACAATGCATTTTATTGCTCGTTCCATGGTTTGGCACATTGTGTAACTATATGTACATGAATCTTCATATATGTCTATACTTGTGTAAATATGATTGCATGTGATGATTTGAATGGATTAAACAAGTGCACTATTTTATCCTTATCCTTGAGTTACATTCTATTGCTCCAACCACTAACCGTCTTCGGATGCTACGTCCCTTTGCGATATAGGGTTTGAAGCATCTTAGGAATTAACCTTAAAGTGGTGAGCTTAAAGTGGTGAGCTTCCATACTCCAAAATACCTATCTTTCATAGTCACTTTATCCTATGTCATAGACTTGTATAGGTTTGGTACTTGGATATTGTCGGGGGTATGTCCCAGGATATTGTCGGGGGTATGTCCCAACATACTATGGACTTGGTTTGGTAGAGGTTTTATGGATAACTATGGACTTGGGTATATTGGGTAGACTATTGACCTTAATGAAATGTTAGATATTTTCTAAGTATTGCATATTTGCCTTATATTTCTGTTGTCTTATTATATGGTCGGGATTCACCTGACCCTTGTGGTTGTTGTGATAATGATTACGTTTGGTTATTGGGGCAATCTTTTGTTAAGGTGGCATTGAGGTGTCCATACGACATGGACTAATTTTGGGGCGTGTCAATACCAAGTATCCAAGTAGTCCATAGTGGTTGAAGAGGAAGATTTAATTTTATTCCACATGGAAGAATAAACTTAGGAAATTGACACTAAGGGGAAGGACAATGGAACTATCATAAAGATCAAGGTGGCGATGGAGGCCGAGATGTTGGGAACAACTAAATAAGGACTAATCTTTAAACTTTAAAGGGAGAAAGTGATTTTTGGGCTTATATTTAGTTTGAATGAACTTGTGAGAGAATCTTGCAATTTAATTATCTCATTGATGTGAAGAAAAGTTGCCATGCCATAACCTAATTTGAAGGTTTTTCTATTACATAGTGGGAATGTTGTAAGACCCAAGGTTTTGAACTCTAAATTTTTCTCAGTAATTATTCTTAGTTCCTGGGTAATAACTCAGGTGATGAGTCATACCCACTCGTCACTAGTCGTAACGCTCAAATCAAGGTGTAACCAGTAAGTGTGTTAGAAGTTTTTATTGAGGTCACATATTAGACCTCATGAATCATAAGGTCTAGTCACAAGTCGCAGGGTAGGACTCGTGACCATTACAGTGAAGGGTCACGATTTGGGGTCTCAGTCTATAAGTCGTGATGATGACTCATGACCAATGATCATAAGTCATTACATTACTCATAGCGACAGGGAGTTATATTTACTGCCTGATGTCATTAAGGGAATTATGGTCTGTTTATATTAGACCACTAATATTCCACAACATAAAACATTCTCTTTGCCCTATTTCCTTCTATTTAATACAACATAAACACCCTTTTCTATCTCAAATCGCCCAATCATGAACAAGCTAGGATTTCAAAAAGGGAGGTCATCATTGCTTCAATTTGTCGTTTCTCTTCCAAATTCCATAGTGCTTCAGGCATGTATTTCTTCCAAACTTGTTTTATATAAAAATCATGTATTTTATTAAGGTTTATGTGATTTTAAATTATGGGTTTTGAATATAGAGTTGGGGGTTTTGGATCATTATTACTTATTTGATTTTCCCATGGTTTTGGAATTGTTATTCATACTTTATCTCATGGTATTGGAACTAAATTTGTGCACTGGTATGGTGAATGGGAAAGGGATCGTGGCATTCCCTAAAATAGTTAAAATTGGTTTGGAATTGCTATTAACCTCAACCCACTCTAGAAATTGGTTTGGAATATGGAAATATGCATGATTTAAAGCACTATAGAACTATTGCATTGCCTAATTATTAATGGAACATAAATTGTTTTTAAAAGTCCATAGTGGCCATGATTTGATTTTAAATGGTTTTTAATACGTTGGCAGTCAGGATTTGCTTTTTAACTTGGATCTTAGGGGTTGTGTGCTCTCGCATGTTGATAAATAATTTGAAATGGTATAATTCTATAAGCTTGCAAGCATATTAGGATGGAGATACATTTTGGTGATGCATTAATAGAAGACTCCTTAGTTAAATATGTAAATGTTTTAATTGGGCTTAAAGGGGGTTGCGTAGCTCGATGTAGAAGGTGCAGGTCCCAAGGGACCAATAATGGAAACAACGTTTGTCGGCGTGGGGTTCTTTATGACCGTGTGTATAGTTCACACTATATGTATACTTTAGATTTGCTGGGGTTGAGGCATTCCCTAGTTCATCCATGGATTTTCTGGGTTCGTGCGGCTAACACGTACTGGGACCCTTTCAATAAAGGGATCTAAACCTATATAGCACGTGGGTTCCCTTATGATTCTTAGAGCTACATAGTCCATGTTAATGGTTTTAAAAATCATGCTAAACCTTGTTCTCTATGCTAACATCTTATATGTATATATATATATATATGCATATATGTGAACATGAACATCGAGATTTAGTTTTTTTTGGTAAATCAACATTATCTTTTCCCTTATCTTGAGTTACATGCTAGCGCTCACCCTGCTAACCGTGCTAGGATGCTACATTATTTAATAATGTAGGGTATGAAAATACCCCTTTTACCTCTGTACAACATTAGCTGAATTCTAGTTCATTGGTTAGTCTGCATTGAAGTGGTGAGCCTCCATCTTATGGAAGTCCAGACATTTCATTTCTTTCTTTATGAGTATATATAATTTCTTTTTACATTTTCGATTTCCTTTTTTACCATAGTCGGGGGCATGTCCCGGCCTAGTTTGGTATTTAGTTTTGTTAGTAGGTTTTATGAAAAAGCATGGGAATGGTTGTTATTGACTCTTCAAACTTACTTTTGAACTGCATTAACTATTTTATCCTTACGTTCTGGTTGTCTTCTGTTGTTATCTATATTGTGTTTTGGTTGGTTGGTTTAAAGAGGTGGTCTTTGGTCCTCGGTAGACTTGAAATACCCATCATGACTAGGCCCTGGTTTGGGTTTCAACAAGCTTTGTATCAGTGAATAGGTTTTCGGTCTTTAGGTGTCCACATATTTGTGTCGAGTAGAGTACCTTTTATAGGTGCTTAGTGCGCAACACTTATAAGGGGGAGGCTACAAGGCATTTAGGAATGTTTTCCTTTCTTGTATTATGTTTCAAGATATAGAGTCTAGTGTTATGAATTCTGTCTAACTCTTGATTTGCTTATGTTTTAGATCATGCCTCCTCAGAAATCAGATACTCGTAGAAACTCTGTCGGAACCTCTTCCCTACCTGAAGGGAATGTAGAGTGGACTTTCCTAACCTATTGAGTGCAGACCCATTCTAAGGTCCCTACTCTTGATTGTGCTGCTGCACTTGGGGTTCCACCAATCCCCACCAGTCCTTCTCTAATTAGTGATACCCATACTCAGTCACCTGAAGGAGATATCTCTAATGCAGAGTTCTGCTATTCCATTAATTTTTTAACTCAATTAGTGCCCTCCTAGTCTCACTTGTTAGGTAAAGGTAGCTCTATTTATCCTTCTTTGGAGGTTACTCGAGTTGGTAAATATATGAGGTTGAAAACCTGACCTTCACTGGCTTTCAGGTTGACGAGGATCCTTAAGGGTTTATTGCGGAGTTGGATAAGATATTTAGACAGATATAGTTACTAGTGTAAAAGGTTTGGGTTTTTTTGTATATCAGCTAAAAAATATAGCTTATCTGTGGTATGAGGTGTAGGAGCAGTCGAGGGGTGAAAATGCTAAGCAGGAAATGTGGGAGAAGTTATCTGGTTCTTTTCCTGATCATTTATTTCCTCAGGAGCTGACGAAATTTAAGGCCAAAAAGTTTGTAAACTTGAGGCAAGGCAGGATTAGCGTGAAGGAATATGCCTTTCATTTAAATCAATTGTCTTGTTATGCTATGGAGTGGGTGTCTAGTATTACGGCTAGGATGAGAAAGTTTACTTTGGGTTTGTTTTATGACTTGGTATTAGAGTGTAAGGCTGCAATGTTGAACAATTATATGGATATCTCTATACTTGTAGTTTAGATGCAGTAAGTTGAGAATGAGAAAAAGAAGAAGGTAGAGATGGGAGAAAGGCAAAATAAGAAATTTAGATATTCAGAGTAGGGTTCTAATCAGCAAAATAGTAGGAAAATGGCAGACAATGGATGAAGAAGGTGAATTGGGGGAGTTTCAATTCATATTCATCGGCTAGTGCTTTTCATCCTAGGTCGTCTAATAATTGTCATATTCATACTAGCAGTTTTCCTAAGGCACGGGGTGTCTCTCAGACTAGTGGAGCTCAGTAAACCCCACCCTATCCTCCTTGTTAATTATGCGGTCACCTTCACGGTGGTTATTGTGACAAGAGGAGGAACTTGTGTTTTAAATGTGGCCAGCCTAGTTATATATAGAGTAAATGTCCTTTAGCTAAGTTGGCTGCTGGATCTAATAAAGTCCCGGTTGCTACTTTATCATCTTTTGAACCAAAGGGTGATACTTCTTGTATTGGCACTAGCCAAAATCATCTCTATGTTCTTTCCAGCAGTCAAGATCCCGAAGCATCTCCTAATAATATTACTAGTATATTACATCTTTTCTTCAGAGATGTTTATGATTTTCTTGATTTGGGGTCCACTCTTTCCAATGTGACCCCTTATGTGGCTGTACATTTTAGTTTTTGACTCAAATGTATTTTCAATCCTTTTTCTATGTCTATCCCAATGGGGGATTCTTTTATGGCTTGAAAAGTTTATAGGGGTTGTGTGGTGTCCATCTTTCATAAAGAGACCTTGGTGGATTTGATAGATTTGGATATGGTGGATTTTGATGTTGTCTTAGAGATGGATTTGCTCCATTTATGCTATGCTTCTCAGGATTATAGGACCCATAAGGTCAGCTTTTAATTTTGTAATGAATCGATAATATAATGAGAAGGGAGTTCCTTGGTGCCTAAAGATAGGTTTATCTCTTATCTTAGAGCCCAGAAGTTTATTTCAAAAGGGTGTCTATAACATCTAGCTTGGGTTAAAGATTCTAGTTCAAAGGTTCCATCTTTACAATTTGTCCCTGTGGTTAATGAATTTCCTAAAGATTTTACCGATGATCTTCCTCGTATTCCTCCAGATAGGGAAATAATTTGGGGATTGATCTTCTACTGGAAACCATCTTATTTCTAATCCTCATAATAGAATAGCTTCAGCTAAGTTAAGGGATATAAAAGTAAGGTTAAGGGCTTTATTCGTCTTTGAATTTCTCTTTGGGGAGCTTCTGTGCTTTTTATGCAAAAGAAAGATGAGCCTCTAAGAATGTGTTTAGATTATTGCCAGTTTAATAAGGTTATATTGAAGAATAAGTACCCTCTTGCTAGGATTAATGATCTCTTTGACCATCTTCAAGGTGAAAGATATTTCTCTAAGAATGATCTTCGTTTGGGTAATGATTAATTGTAAATTTGGGAAATGGATATTCCCAAGATTGCTTTCTGAACCCGGTATAGTAACTATGAGTTTTTGGTTATGTCATTTGAATTTACTAATGCTCCCACTACTTTTATGGATCTTATGAACAAGGTATTTAGACAGTTTTTGGATTTTTTTGTAATAGTTTTTATTGATGACATCTTGGTGTATTCTTATAGCAAGGATGATCATACCAACCACTCCAAATTGTGTTGCAAACTCTCAATGATCCGCGATTTAATGAAAATTTTTCAAAGTGTGAACTTTGGTTGGGCACAGTGACTTTGCTTGGGTATGTTGTTTCTAGTGAGGGGACCAAGGTCAATCCATAGAAGGTTGTAGCGGTTAAGAGAAGGCCTAGACCCATGACTCGACCCAATAGTTGGAATTTCTGGGGCTTGGTCGGGTATTATATGAGATTCGTAGAGAGTTTTTCTTCTATTGCTGCTCTATTGATGAAATTGACTCAAAAAAAGGTTAAGATCTTATGGTTCGATGCTTTCTAGGGTAGTTTCGAGAAGTAGAAGGTTAAATTGACTTCTGCATTGGTTTTGACCCTACCAGAGGGTACCCATGTGTTTGTTGTATATTGTGATGTTTCTTGTGTGGGACTAGGTTGTGTTTTGAGGTGATAATGCTCAACTTACACGTCAATTTAGTGCAAGGTGGTCGTCATCAATATATTTATCCAACTTTGGAATCAGGATCAAATCCACAAGGAACAATGTAAGTAGCGATTAAACTAGTTTGAAACTAAAGCTACAAGTCAGATTCAAACAACTGTCACGAAAAGACAAAATGGGGGTTTTGGAGATTAGCAAATAATTGTTGGTCACTTTAGCTTCAGTGTTTGTAATCAATAGTTTATGGAAAACCAAAATTATGTTCACTATGGGTTTTGGTACCTTATAGATGCTAATAGTGATTCAAGATTCTCACGATAGGTAGGAACAACAGATTGTTTTTATCAAAGTTATGCCTAAATGTCTCTCAACCTACTGAATCTTTCAATTTCCTAAAACTCTCGGAGTTAGGGAATTTATATTTATTAACCAGACATTACCTCAGGTTAATCAACCTTGTTACAGCATTGATTATTAAACGGAAGTTTAGTATTGCTAAGTCCCTGTTGCTAATTCACTTCCCACTATATTTGATTTCTTTATCAAGCAAATCAAAGTAGGTGTTAGCTATCGCTTTCAACCAATAGATGATAATTAAAACCTCAGAATTATCAAGGAGTCCTACCACCTTTAGAATCTTGAACACTCAGCACCTTATCAAGACTTAACCCTAGATCCCATAATTCAGGTTAAAGGGATTTATCCACTCATAATGTAATAATCGATATAACAAGTTGAATTCATAATTTGAAAGATGAACTTACAGCAAGATGAATAGAAATGAGTGTTTATCAAATTAGATCAAAGTAGAAATCCCAAAGTAATGATTAAAATCTCTTCAAAGTAATTTCTTTTTCAAGACAAGAAACTAGATAGAGAAAATATCAAAATATGTGTCTCCAAAAGATTTTCGGAACTCCTTAAAAACCCTAAACAACTCTTTAAATAGTTCACTCTAATTATGGAAACAAGAAAATAAAGTTCAGTAATTCCTCGGACAGGTGACACCATCTATAACACCCTATCAACAGGCTGACGACTTATCATAGATGTCGTTAGCTCCTCTCTGCTATTGGCATTCGTTGCCTTAGGCTGACAATGGTTTTGATGAACTATCAGCTCCTTGATGACTTATCACGAATGTCGTCACGTCTCTACCTTATCTCTCATGTTCTGCCTTAGGCTGACGCAAATTTTGATGACCTATCAGCTCCTTGATAGTTTATCACAAAATGTCGTCACAACTCTTAACTCAGGTCCATTCTCTGTCTAAGGCTGATGATGAAGTTGATAACTTATCACAGGGCTGACGACTTCTCAATAATGTCATCAGCCACACTTCTCTTCTTTTCGCTTCAGATTTTAACTCTTTTGCTTCCATCTTTGTTGGTTCTCTAGCATCTTAGCTTCTACTGCAAAATCAAAGATAAAAAAACAAAAATGATAAAATTTGCTTAAGACTTTGCAATTATTATCAGTTAAATGCCTCAAATGTGTTAGCATCAGCTCACACATCAATACCCTCAACTTAAAATAATTGCCTGTCCTCAAGCAACTCCAACACAACTAAGAGAATATAAAGTAAATGTGGCAGTCAATCATCTATATCATCTTAAACATCTTCACCATCTCCAAGGTCAGTCAATTCAAGAGAAACTGCATAAATTATTGAAGAACAACAATGCAACACACAGGAATTAAGATATGGCACCAACTCAGCAATACAAACATGCATGCATCAAGTTTACACTATCCAAATAAGTCAATAACTAGCGATGTAACAGTGTGCCCTCACTACAAAGAAATTCCCCTTTTCTCATATTAGACATCACATATATAACCATGGGGACAGTCATAAGACACTCACTCTTTGAATGAAGTTCCAATAAATGTATGCCGAATACCATAGGCTTGCCCTTATTTTCATTACCCAGATCGTCAGACAGGTCTGCTGGGATCACTATAGGTCTTCTTTTTGGCGTGCAATGTTGACTAGGGGATGGTATGATACTCGATGGTATCTAAAAATACTAAGACTCCTTGATACTACACTATCTTTTTGGGGTTTCACTCATTAGCCTTTTCCACTATTCTGTTTTAGTGATCACATTTATTTAGGCTGGGTGCGATCTTTTCCACAATCACTTATTCTTTTTCACAATTTTTCTTTTTCTTGCTCTTTTCCTCCGCACCCATCTTTTTATTATTTTCCTTTATGCTACCTTTCTTCATACTCATTATGTATCACGTACCCCTATAATAGCCACCCTCAACTTAGGCTATTTTCATAAGAAAAGGTGCATAGTGTCCAAGGAGGACCAGGGCCAAAACAGGTTCATTGTGATATAAATAGGAAGGTGACAGGTGTCATAAAAAAAAATAGGCTAATCAGGCTAAAAACAGGGATCAAGGGATATTACGCACACAGGGAAGGTTATTTAGGCTAAAAGTGAGCTAATATCAAAATGGCCTATGATACTTTCCTAACTCCTATCCTTCAACCATGGTAAGACTAACCAGGAAAGTTCTGGATTTCAACATACAATGGGAACTAGGTAGTATCTCACACACACATAGAATAAAGTTACATCACAAACTACTACCCATTCGATTCATCCAATTGTTTAGCAATGGTTATTATGTTACTAGAACTAATACCATACAAAGATGAAGAATGGTCACAATTAGATGCAAATCACACAGTTAAAGAATTAAACCACATGAGAGGTGTTCACAAAATAACAAAACCGTGTTAACTACCTTAAGTACTTGTATTTCTCCTAGTTAACTAAAAAATGTTACAATAAATCACAATACGCCTAAACATTCCAGCTCTTCTAGGAACAAGGCTCTGGGGAAAAGAGGCACGGCAACAAAAACCCTAAGAGGACATCAAAACCCACAAGTGGCCCCACCCTACACTTAAAATCATGTAATGTCCCCATTGCGTCAAAGAAAAACAAGAGAGTTAGAAACATACTTGTGGAACCATGGGTGTGAAGATCTGATGTCAATCACATAATACGAATACAAACAACAAAATACCTTGGGTTTCCTCCCAAGCAGCGCCTAATTTAATGTCACGGCATGACCTAACTCAGATTTTTCCTCCACCTTGAGGATAAGCATTTCACCCCCAACTTAGAGTCCATCTTCTTAGCTCGATCATAGGGGATGGTACAAAAATTAAGAAATCGAGTAATGGATTGAGAGTGGTAACCACTTGGCCTTAAAGTAAGGTGTGTTTTGATGTTTCTTATCAAGTGTAAAATAAAGAATATAGGATTTTTGTTCCTCATCTTCACACTCTTTTATTATTTTAGACAATTTTACCAATAAGATATCATCTAAACATAATGTGGAAAATGCTTTGAGTGAGGCCCAACTAGTTCGACTTCAACATTTACACTATCTACTATACACTCATTTTTATTTACTTTCTCAATGTTAGTCTCAAGATCAAGAGGACAATCAAGTGGTTGTGATTCTTGAGTTTTCTCCTCAAATTGGTTAATATTCCTCTCATATTCTTCTTTGTTTAGCCACTATAAACATGGTGGGAGTGGTAACTCTTTTTGCTTTTCCCACAGCTATTCTTGATTCTCAAAGATTAATTCTTCAATTTGTCAGTTTGAATCATGACAGCATATATATCTTCAGTATGGTCACTTTGAACACAAGCCAAACACCAAGTTATAGTAAGTAGGATAGTATCCACATCATATTGTGAAGGTCCAGTCCATGCACTTATAGGTAAATCTGGATAGCAAGCCACAAAATATGGTCCCCTACAATAATAACAAGAATCATCACAAGAATCATCATCACTCAAAAAACCATCTATCCAGGTTGACATCTCAAGAAAGGTGTGATAAAAAAATAAATAAATAAATAAATAAATAAAAAATAAACTAAATAAATATTTATAAGTTTGAATTCAAGCAAGTAAACTAAAATTCCAAACCAACTTAATACGCCAAATTATTCCCCAACAACAGTGTCATTTCTTATAACGCTCAACTTAAACGTCAATTTAGTGCAAGACGGTGGTCGTCAATATATTTACCTAACTTTGGAGTCGGGTTCGAATCCACAGGGAATAATGTGAGTAGCAATTAAACTAGTTTGAAACTAAAGCTACAAGATAAATTCAAACAACTGGCACAAAAAGACAAAATAGGGGTTTTGGAGATTAGAAAATAATTGTTGGTCACTTTAGTTTCAATGTTTGTAGTCAAGAGTTTACAAAAATATAGAATTATATTCACTATGGGTTTTGCTACTTGACAGATGCTAATAGTGATTCAAGATTCTCACGATAGGTAGGAACAACAAATTGTCTTTATCGAAGTTATGCCTAAATGTCTCTCATCCTACTTCAACTTTTAATTTCCTAATCCACTCAGACTTAGTGAATTTATATTTATTAACCAGACTTTACCTCAGGTTAATCAACCTTGTTAAAGCGTTGATTATTAAACAGAAGTTTAGTGTTTCTAAGTTCCTATTGATAATTTATTTCCCACTATATTTGATTTCTTTCTTATGCAAATCAAATCAGGTTTTATCTATCGTTTGCAACAAATAGATGATAATTAAAACCTCATAATTATCAAGGATTCCTACCACCTTTAGAATCTTGAACACTTAGCACCATATCAAGACTTAACCCTAGATCCCGTAATTCAGGTTAAAGGGATTTAGCCACTCATAATGTAATAATCAATATAACAAGTTGAATTCACAATTTGATAGATGAACTTACAGCAAGATGAATAGAAATGAGTGTTTCTCAGATTAGATGAAAGTGGAAATCCCAAAGTAATGATTAAAATCTCTTTAAAGTAATTTCTTTTTCAAGCCAAGAAACTAGAGAAAGAAAATATCAAAATATGTGTCTCCAAAATAAGTTCGTAACTACTTAGAAAACCCTAAACAATTCTTTAAATAGTTCACCTTAATTATGAAAAAAAATAATAAAGTTCAGCAATTCCTCGGACAGGTGACGCCATCTGTGACGCCCTATCAGGAGGCTGATTACTTATCATAAATATCGTCAACTCCTATTTGCTTTTGGTATTCCCTGGCTTAGGTTGATGACAGTTTTGATGACCTATCATCTCGTCGATGACTTATCATGAAATTCTTCACGTATCTACCTTAGCTCTCATGTTCTACCTTAGGCTGACGCCAATTTTGATGATCTATCAGCTCCTTGATGGCTTATCATAAAATGTCATCACAACTCTCAAATCAAGTCCATTTTCTGTCTAAGGATGATGTTAAAGCTGATAACTTATCACAGGGCTGACAACTTATTAGGAAAGTCGTCAGCCCCACTTCTCTTCTTTTTGCTTTAGATTTTAACTCTTTTGCTTCCATCCTTGTTGGTTCTCTAGCATCTTAGTTTTACTGCAAAATCAAAGATAAAACAATCAAAAACAACAAAATTTGATTAAGAATTTACAATTATTCTTAGTTAAAAGCCTCAAATATGTTAGCATCAGCTCACACAACATGAGGCAACATATTAAGGTTGTGGTCTATGCTTCTAGATAGCTTAAGGTTCATGAAAGGAATCATCCAACTCATGATTTAGAGTTGGCAGCTATAATTTTTTTTGAAAATATGGCACCATTATTTGTATGGGGTGCATGCATATATATTTTTTGATCATAAGAGCTTATAGTATATGTTTACTCAGAAGGAGTTGAATCTCAGGCAGAAGCGGTGGCTCGAATTTCTTAAGAATTATGATATGAGTTTTCAATACCATCTATGTAATGTTAATGTGGTTATTGATGATCTTAGAAGGTTATCTATGGCGAGTTTATCCCATGTGGAGAAAGGGAAAAGAGAATTGGAGAAGGATATTCACCGATTGGCCAACTTGGGAGTTAGTCTTTTAGACTTTTAGGATAGAGGGGTAATTTTTCAATAGGTGGTCAATTCATTCCTTGGTGTAGAGGTGAAAGAGAAAAAAGGTTTGGATTTTATTCTTATGCAGATTAATGATAATGTGGATCAGTAAAAGGTTATGGCTTTTGAGATTGGTGGTGACAGTATCTTAAGATACCAAGGTAGGTTATATGTTCTTGATGTTGTGGGCTTTAGGAAACGATTTTGGTCGAGGCTTATGAGTCAAGGTATACTGCTCATCCAGGTTTGATGAAGATGTATCATGACTTGAATGAATTTTAATGGTGGAACAATATAAAAAGAGATATGGCTAAGTGTATGGTTAGTCAGCAAGTGAAGGTTGAGTACTTGAGGCTTAGTGGCATGTTTCTTGAGATTGAGATACCCATGTTAAAGTTGGAGATAATCAATATGTATTTTGTTTTGGGTCTTTCACGATCTCCCACTCAGTATGATTCGATTTAGGTTTTGTGATAGGATGACTAAATATTCTTAATTCTTGCCTATGAGGACTACTTACATTAGAAAGGGTTATGCTAAGTTATTCATTAATGATATAATTAGATTGTATGGAGAGCATGTTCCCATTATTTTATATAGAGGTACGTAATTCACTTCTCACTTTTGGTGTTCGTCTAAGAAAGGCTTGGGGACTTAGGGGAACCTTAGCACTGCTTTCCACCCTATAACTGATGGACAAGAAGAATGGACTATTCTAACCTTGGAGGATAAGCTAAGGGCTTGTGTGATTGACTTTAAGGGAAGTTGGGTGGACCACTTACCTATTATTGAGTATGCATACAATTACAGTTACCACTCTAGCATTACAATAGCTTATTTTAAGTCCCTTTATGGCAGAAGGTGTAGGTATCATATTGGATGGTTTGAGATTCATAAGACAAGGTTGTTTGGTCTGAATTTTGTTCATCAATCCATGGAGAAGGTGAAGATGATTAGGAAGAGACTTAAGACATCTCAGAGTTGCCAAAAGTCTTATGTGTATGTAAGGCGAAGGAAGTTGGAGTTTGATATAGGTGATTGGATGTTTTTTAAAGTTTCTCCTAGAGTGATGCAACTTGGAAATAAGGGGAAGCTCAATTCCCAACATATGTTACCGTATCAAATTTTGAGGAGAATAGGGAATATTGCTTTTGAATTGGAGTTCCCTGCAAGTTTGGATTCTATTCATTTGGTTTTCCGTATGTCGATGTTGATGAAGTGCGTGGGTGATCCTTCTGTGATTGTGCCTATTATGATTGTTGGAATTTTACATCCCTTGTCTAATGAGGATGTCCCAGTTGAGATTTTGGATATTCAAGTTCGTAGGTTGAGGACAAATGATATGGCCTCGGTAAAGGTGCTTTGGAGAAACCAAAAGATAGAAGAAGACACACTGCATGCTGAAGAGGATATGAAGGACAAGTACCTATTTTTGTTCTTCGAGTTGGGTGATCATGCTTAAGGTATGGATTTCTCTTATTCTAATTATTTTCAAGTATTTTTCATAGTTTTGTGGTTGCTTACTTTCTTGTATTCATGCGAAAAAGTGTTTTAATTCCTCATTTATGGATGAATGATCCTGGGGAGAGGGGGGATAATGTAATACCCCAAGTTTTAAACTCTAAATTTTCCTCAGTAATTCTGCTTATTTCCCAGATAATGACTCAGGTGATAAGTCATAACTCCTCGTCATAGGGCTCAAATCATGGTCTAAACAGTAAGGATGTTTAGAGTTTTTGTTGAGGTCATGTCTCAGACCTCATGAGTCATAATGTTTGGTCACGAGTAGTAGGGTAAGACTATTGACCATAACAGTGAGGTTTAAGATTTGGGGTCTCGGGCTATAAGTTGTGGTGATGACTTGTGACCAGTGATCATGAGCCATTACGTGACCCATAGCAACTTGGAGTTATATTTTTGACCTCATTTCATTAAAGGCATTGTGGTATTTCCTATTTATCCCACTACTAAAAATTCTCTCTCTAGGTAGTTACAACTTGATACTTCGTGCCAGTTACAGTTTCCACTATAGCTTCTCAGCCGCTAGTGGAGCTCCTCTAACCACTAGACAATTCCTCATAGGGACAGAATACATGTATCCGGTCTCCTAAAAAAACTCTACCCACTAATACATCACACATCTCTCAGCCTATTCCCCAGTTGGATGGTTACTCAACTCAAATTTTAGAAGGTTAGTTATGATGGGCAGGAGATCATCAACCAGGCTCAATTGGAAATGCAACAAAATATGGGAGAGGTTACAACGAAATCAATTCAATTTGCATCAGTTATCAATCTGGTCAAAGATTAATCGAGTTCAATACCACTAGCAAAGTTGCATACGATTCCAATTCAATCACAACCAATACTGAATTGCTCAATGTGTAATGACAAAGGTAAGCCCTCAACTCTATGCTGGGGACTAAAAGTCCTTTACCTCTCAGGGCCCTAATAAATGTAAGGTCCAAACCAAGCTATGGACATGAACCCCCTATTCCTAGGGATACACACTCTTTGGATATGAAATTAAGAGCATAAGAGGCCATGGAAGCTGAGCTTATTCAAATTGAGCCCCCAAGAATTACAACTAAATAAGGTCTTCCTGTGGTTATGTTTAGATCTGAGGATTTCAAAGTGAAATTAGCACAGAGATGTAGGTTTACCTTGATTGGTAAATTTACAAACATCATGCCCAAGATCGGGGTAATTAGGCAACAGTTCATATTACAGATGGAGTTAAAAGGGAAGGTCAAACTTACTCACTTTAATTCCAGGCATCTGTACATTGACCTGGACAATGAATATGATCATTCAAGTGTTTAGTCCAAAAGGAAGATGTAAATCCAAGGATATCTAATGAGATTTCAATTGCAGACTTCTGCATTTAACCCTAAAGAAGAAACTCCATTAGTCTTTTCATGGGTTAGTTTGCCTGAGCTTTCTTGGCACTATTATTGTATTGAGGTAGTGACACCTCTCTTATCCCTTATTGGCAAGGTATTGTTTCTAGATTTATCAACTTATAAGAAAACCAGGGGTAGTGTGGCTAAGGTCAAGTTATAAATTAACCACACTAAGCCAAGGCATCAACATATTTGGCTGGGATATGATTATGATGAACATGGTGAAGGGAGATGGCAAACCATTCTATATGAAAGGGTCCCTAAGTATTGTTCCTATTGCAAACATCAAGGGCATACTGCTAGATCTTATGTTGTCAAAGGCAAAAATGAGGCTACAAGGCCAAAACTAGTGGAGGATCATCAGGGGGATGGTAAAGAGGTCGATGACTCTCAAACAAGTCAAAAGATATAGAAGCGACCTGATACAATACAGCTACAAAATACAAATAAAGGAATGACACATATGAATGAGTGGCAGAACCAAAAAGGGAGGGGTAGGGCTAACCAAGGAATGATGTTCAAGCCAAGGTCTCTAAATAAGTATTCAGGGGGTCACCATGATAAGTATTCTCTATCCACATCAAATAAATTTATAGCTATTCAACAAGATATTGAGGCCACAATGATTTGTCCAAGAAATAATGAGAGTGGTTCCAAGTCAATACCACAGCAACTAGAGGAGTCTGACAATGCAAGGAAAGATGACCTAGCAATAGTTAAAGACAATGACAATAGCTTGTTACATGATCCTAATAAGGAGAATCAACTGGATAGATATGAGGACATTGTAATGCCTGATGAGGGTGTGATTCCTACAGTGGTATCAGAGGCTGAGACAGTATTCCTTGACCAGCTATAAGATCAATTTCCTGGTTAGGGAATGGAAATTGGTGGTGATTCTTCTGCAATGTTACATGAGGCCTCCCCTAGTTTTGAATAGGTTTAGGATTAACCTATTACCAATGAGATGGATCCCCAAAGGTTTCTTCAGGAACTTAATGATGAGTATAGAGTAATACACTCAGAGGATAGTATAGAGGAGTGCAACTTGGGTCATTTGGAAAAGATTAAAGCAATTTTTAATACTGTATTTGATCCTGGAGATCAAGAGGAGTTTGCAAAAGAAGTGAATCAATTTTCTATCTACCATGGGTTATCTCCCAAGGAATCATTAATCAAGTTAAGGAAGGGCCCAAACACACTCTAACTAGATTGAATGGGAACACAGCAAGACTTTTTACTAGCTCTCATTCCTATAATATAGTCAAATGATCAGTTATTTTATTTGGAATTGAAGGGATATAGTTACCCAAAGTGATCTGGAAAGACTTCAACAACTCATAAACATTCACCATATCTTTTTAATTGCAATCCTAGAACCTTTCTCCAGCTATATTCATCTTGAGGTAGCCAAAAGGAAACTTAAAATTGAGCATGCCCTATTAAACTCTAATGAAAAAAGCTAGACCTTTTGGCCCCTAAATATCTCTTCTGACCTCATTGCTATTGATGATCAACAAATTACTTTCTTAATTACACATTCTACTCTACACCAAATTGATCTGATGACTTTTTTTATGCAAGTGCAGAGATACATTAAGAAGACCTTTATGGAGTAAGATGGTACAACGTCTGTAATAACTTTACCTTGGTGCACTATTGGAGACTTCAATGTGATTACTAAAGTTAGTTAAAAGATGGGAGGTATCCCTTATGATATGAGAAAGAGCTTTGAATTCTTGGGGGTGATTGAAGCCTATGGTTTGACTGATCTGGGCTTTCATGGTCATAATTTTACTTGGTCCAATCTAAGAGGAATTCATTTTATAATATGGAAAAGATTGTATAGATCAATGGTATCAGATGCTTGGTTGAGAGAAATAACAATGACCAACATTACTCACTTTTCTTCTGTGTTTTCTGATAACTGTCCTTTGCTTTTAGAAATGCAATAAATGGTGGAAACACACAATAAATAATTCAAATTCTTGGATTTTTTGGTGGAGCATCCCACATTCCTTACCACTATGGAAACTTGATGGCAAAAACCCTATGATGGAACACCCATATGGAGATTTTAGTAGAAACTGAAAAGACTAACTTCTACTCTAAGTAAGTGGTCTAAGGAATTTTTTGGTAACATATATGCCAACGTAAACAATAATGAAGAAAAGTTCAAGGTTACTGAAGAAAACTTGATCTTGAATGGTACTGATGAAAACAGACTGGAATTCCACAAAACACAAGTTGAATATATCAGACACCTCATGGTGGATGATGTTATTTTAAGACTAAAATCTCAACTACGTTGGTTCAAGTATGGTAATGCAAACTCCAGTTATTTCCATGCCTTTATCATAGTATATAAAGAAGAATGTTCATTAATAAAGTCAAGAATGAGGACGGTGCTTGTATCCAAGGAGATGCTGATATAGCTGTGGCTGTAGTTAAATATTTCTAGGATATCTTTATAGAGGATCAGATTATGTACCTAAGGAAATGTTAGCTAATATCCCTAAATTGATATTTGATGATCAGAAAGAGATGCTCCAGGCCATCCCTACTATGGAGCAAATAAAGGTTCTGGTCTTCTCAATAAGTACTTACTAAGCAGTAGGTCCTAATGGTATGAATGGTAAATTCTTTCAATCCTGTTGGCATATTACTGGTATGGATATTTTCCAAGTGGTGATTGACTTCTTTTGTGGTCTTTCTTTATCAAAATACTTTAATCATACCTATCTAATTCTCCTCCCTAAAGTGACTCACCCTAACAAACTTTCTGAATATAGACCTATCAGTTTGAGCAACTTTGCCAACAAAGTCATCTCTAAACTTATTTACCTCAGACTGGCTCCCATCCTTCCCAACATTATTTCTAGTAATCAATCTAGTTTTGTGAGAGGAAGGAATATTGCAAAAAATATTATTCTTGCTAAGGAGTCATTAGTAGCATCAAGAAACCAGTTGTAGGAGGAAATGTTGTTATTAAATTAGATATGGCTAAGGCATATGGCAGGGTGTCTTGTTCATATACTTTTCATGTGTTAAGGAGATTTGGCTTTGGCGAACCCATTATTGACATGATTTGGAGAACCTTGTAAAATAATTGGTACTCAGTTTTGGTGAATAGTAATAGATATGGTTTTTTCCACTCTACAAGAGGTTTTAGGGTGATCCCGTATCCCCTGCTCTGTTCATTCTAGGGGTCGAAGTATTATTAAGAGATCTAAAAAACTTACACCACCAACCTTAGTATTATGATTTTCATATGGATTAGAAAGGACACCAAATTAACCATCTCATCTTTCCAGATGATATCATCATCTTTACTATTGGTAGAAGAAACACTCTCAGGATGATTATGAAGACATTAGCTTCTTATGAAAAAAAATTTGGCCAACTGATCAATAAGAACAAGAGTTATTTTATGCTACTACATCAAGGTTTTCCTTCCACAGTGTCAGGGATTAAAGAAGAAACTAGATTTCAGAAAAAACATAGCCCCATTACATACCTTGGTTGTCCCATTTTTATTGGAAGGAAAAGAATCAGTCACTATGTAGGACTGGTTAGTAATGTGGCTTCCAGAATAGCAGTATGGCATTCTAAATTACTTAACTATGGTGGTAGAATTGTTCTGATTAAACATGTTCTGTAGTCTATTCCTATTCACATTCTTTATGCCTGCATACCTCCAAAGTCTATTATAAAAACAACTCATGTGTCTATTTTCTAATTTCTTCTAGGGTTGGAAGTACAACAAGAAGAAGTATCACTGGGCTTCCTAGACGGAGCTATGTTTCCCAGTTGCAGAAGGTGGTATTAGTGTAAGACACATTGCTGATACATGTAAGGATCTGCAACTTAAACAATGGTGGATATTCAGAAATAGAAGCACTCTTTGGGGGAACTTTTTACTGACCAAGTACTACAAGAAAGCGGATGTTATAGCCAGGAAAAGGTCCATTGGACAATCCTTGGTATGGAAAACTATGATGAAGAACAAGAAGGAAGCTAAACAACATATTTATGGAGAATCAAGTCAGGTACTTGTCATTTTTAGTGGGACAACTAGTCTAGTTTTGGAGCACTATATAATTACAAACCTGATGGTGTAAGGTCAAGTAATGCTAAAGTGTCAACCTTCCTAGTTGATGGTGAGTGGAATATCCAGAAGTTATATACTATACTTCCCTCTCAAGTCTTACATTCTATCCTCAGAACTTCAACCTAGTATCAGGCGGGGATTCTTAACTCCCCAATATGGACTCTAAATCCGAGTGGAGAATTCTGCTTGGGAATTTACTAGAGAGCACCGAGAGATAACACTATTGAATAGTCATATCTAACATAACTTGATCATATTGAAATGTTCCTTTCTTACATGGAGAGATCTAAGAATGAAATTACCTACCAATAAAAGGCTTAGTCACTTTGGTATAGCCCCTGTCAGTTGTGGTTGTTGTCCTAACTCTAGTTGGGATAATATTCCTCACACCTTAGTTAAGGGACATTTTATGAATCATATATGGAAGTATTTCTCATCAACTATGGGAATTCCTTATGTCCCTACATCAATCAATAACCTGCAGCTAAAGTGGTGGAAAATGAGAGCAATCAATAGAGCTCATAAACTTGTGCTTCAGGCTTTTTCAATTATCATTTGCTGAAACTTGTGGAATAATAGGTATGCTATTAAATATGGTGATAAACAACCCCAATTAGCCAAAGTTAAATTTCTGATATACAAAGATATTTTGCTTCTTATTTATAATGCATTTCCTTACATCCACTCACCTTCTAGATGGTGCAACCTAATAGCTTATAAGGAGAATTATAGACAAGGGACAAAAGTTACCACTGTGTATTGGACTAATCCACTAGCTCCAATGGTCAAGTTGAACTCTGATGGTCGTGCTCTTACTAATCCTTAAAGGATTGGTACAGGGGGTTATTAGAGATCATAATGGTGATCTCATTTATGCATATTCTACTCCTTTGGGATAGGGGACTAAAAACCCAGTAGAGGTAGAAGCTTCTATAAAGGGCTTATCTTGGTGTTTGAGAAATGGTATACAGTAGGTTATGCTAGAAGTGGATCCTAAACTTTTGGTCAGATAGATAAGGAAACAACTAACAATACCTTTGCACCTGTAACACCTTGTGGAGTCTTTACTAAGGATCATTGCACAACTTCAGCTATGTATTTGTAGATATGTATATAGAGAAGCTAACTTTGTAATAGATGCACTATCAAAAGTGAGCCACTAATTCAATGAAAAATGATACACTATGGATCAAATGGGTGCACTATTATTATATCAAGCAGAGGTCTTTGAACAATATTCCTGCACCACAAACTGCAGCTTGGGTGGTGAGGAAGATCATTGAAAGTAAAAATTTGCTACAACCACACTTGCAAAGCCAAGAGACACTGATGAAAGCACTTGACAAGCTAGTACAAGGGGGCAAACTCTTAATCAAAAAAACTTACCTAAGTTTGCAGCCACAATATACAAAAGTAGCCTGGAAAAGCATTGCTTTGAACAAACATATCCATCCCAGGTTGAAGTTTAATCTATGGCTAGCAGTGAATCAGAGGTTAGCTATAATTGATCAACTTCAGAGAATAGGGATTCAAGTAATACCAGAATATTCCTTCTGTAATTAGACTGTAGAGGCATTTGGCCACATCTTCCTTGAATACTCCTATAGTAAGATGTTATGGAGTACCTTGGTAAAACGGATAGGTTTCACCAGAAGTATACTGACCAGGAATCATAAACTGGACTAGATTTGTAAATTAGCTAAGAGAAAGATTGGACAGGCTAAAATAACTTGTTCCATATTTACTACGAATATGTATTGCATCTGGAGAGACAAGAATACACTAAGGTTTCAAAAGGAGAGAACTAATATGGCAAGAACCTATAAAAACATTATACTTCATATGCACGTTTAGGGGAGGAATAAAGCTAAATGGAAAAGCACATCAAGATCATTGAATCATTCCCCTAGATAGTTTGTTTCTATAATAACCTCTGAATTATACCTTCAATAAACTAGCATAGTTTATAGATATATCATAGGTGGTATTTGGTCAGCTGTTACCCGATTATGTAATGTCACTTTTGATTAATAAAAGCTCTATAATTGATCAAAAAAAGTGGGCCACCAATTTGAATAGCAATAACAATACTTTCATAGTTGTCACCTACCATCAGCTGTAGCAGGATATTTTTAGCTAGATAAATTAGGCATGCCAAGCTTCAGAAGAAGGAAGGTGAACAGGCTACATGATCTACCTTAGCGTAGAGTAGGAACTGGGAAGAATATAAAAGATGTCATATTATTTTAATCATATTTGTATATTGTAAATTGTTTAGTATCATTCTTTATATGTTTTTAAACAAACTAAGGTCATGTTTATGTCCCCGTCTATGTACAATTACTCTTGTAGTTAAGTGAAAAACCTAGGGGTGTTGCTCAGCCCCTAAAAATTTTAGAAAAAAAATACTATTCCACGACATAAAACATTCCCTTTGCCATATTTTCAACCATTTAACATAACATAAACACTCTTTTCTTCCTTGAATTCCCTAATCTAGAACAATCTAGGGTTTTAAAGAGGTTGGTCATCTAAACTTCAATTATTGGTTTCTCTTCCAAATATCTTTATGTTTCAAGCATGAATCTCTTCTCTAGCTTTGTTTATATAAAAAACAAGTGTTTTATTATGGTTTATGTGATTTTAAATTATGGGTTTTGAATATTGGGTTGAGTGTTTTGAATAATTATTACTTATTTGTTTTCCCATGGTTTTACAATTGTTATTCATGTTTTATATTATGGATTTATAACTAAATTTGTGCATGGGTATGGTGAATGGGAAGGTTGTCATGGCATTCCCCCAAAATTGTTAAAATTCTTTTGGAATTGGTATTAACCTCAACCCACTTTATAAATTGGATTGGAACATAGAAATATGTATGTTGTAACTCACTTTTGAACTATTACATTTCCTTAAAGATTAGGGGAACATAAATGGTTTCAGAAAGGCCTTGGTGTCCATAGTTTGATTTTAAATTTTTTATAAGGACTTAACAGTCATGATATGGTTTTTAACTTGTAACATGGGGATCGTGCATTCCCCCAGGTTCATGAACAATTGCAATATAATAATTCTATAATGTTGCAGGCATATTGGTATGACGATACCATTTAATTTTGATTTGATAGAAGACTCCTTGTTTAAATGAAAGGGGTTATGTGTAAATATTTTCATTGATCTTAAATGGGGTTGTGTAGCTCGCCATGAAAGGTGGTGGTCTTAGGGGAACCAATACTCTAAACCACATTTGCCATTGTGGTGATCTTTATGATCATTTGCATAGTTCACACTTTATACATAATTTGGATTTTCTTTGGTCGAGGCATTCTCTAGCCCATCATTGGATTTTCCTAGTCCTTGCATCTAACACGCACTGGGACCCTTTCAGCAGGTGAAGTTGAACCCATATAGCTCATGGGTGCCCTTAAGATGGTTAGAGCTACACAATCTAGGTTAATAGTTTTATGACTCATCCTAAATATTGTTCCCTATCCGTATATCTTACATATATATATATGTGTGTGTGTATATAAACATGTACATCAAGAATTGAGTTTTTTTTATTGGAAATTGGCATTATACTATCCTATATCTTGAGTTACATGCTAGTGCTCACTCCACAATCACCCTAGGACACCATATTGTTTCATAGTGTAGGGTCTGAATATACCTTTTTTACCCTTGTGTAGAATTTGGTGGATTTTGCTTTGTCGATTGGTCAACGTTGAAGTTGTCAGCCTCCATCTCATAAAAGGGCAAATGTTTCATTTATTCCTTTATGAGTATAAAAATCCTATCAATTTTCTTTCATATTTTGGATTTCATTTTTAGCCATGGTAGGGGGCATGTTTAGAGCTAGTTTGGTATTCAATTTTATTAGAGGCTTTTTTGGACAAGTATGGGAATGGTTGTTGTTGAATCTTAGAAATTACTTTTGAACTGCATTAACTGTTTTATCTGTATGTTCTAGTTGCACTTCGTTGTTATATATATTATGTTATGGTTGTCTAGGTTTAATGGGTGTTCTCCACTCCTTGGTGAACTTGAGATATCCATCATGACTAGGAACTAGTTTGGGTCATGAAAAGTATACCAAAAGGTTTCACAAGTTCAAAATGAGGGATAAGCACCACCATGGGATAGATTAAAAGGTCTCATGAGAAAGATGTATGTATGATTAGTGGTGAATTTAACACTCATTTGCACTCAACATTCATGCACACTACTATGATTTGAATGAATAAGTGAGGAATATTTTAGAATAGATGCACTAATTTCCATATTTTTTAGACATACAGGTTATGAGATAGAAAGATATAGATTTGAGTTAAAAAGGATTGAAAAGGAAGAAAGAGGTGCAGCTTAAGTACCTGAAGCAGGAATCAACCTCTATTACTGTGATTGCGGTCAGTGGACCCTGATCGCGGCTAGTCAAACTAGGTCAAAGAACCATGATCGAGGTTACATTACTGAGGTCACGGTATCCTCAATCGTGGTTAAGTGACAGCGATCGCGGAAATATAGGATTATGTCTAGGGGTAAAGATGTAAATGCACACAGCTGACCCCCAATTTTTCTATAAGGGATAAAAACCCTCATTCATGGAGGCATCTATCATATATCCTTCATCAAAAAGTTAGTTTAGTTAGAGGTTTTTGTAATTCTTCTTGGAGTTTGGAGTTTAAACTTGTACTAATATTGAGCTAAGACTTTTGTAGAGTAACTCCTGAGTGAAGATTTGGTAAATCCCATTGAGGATATGTGGAACTTAAAGTGTGGTTTGAAATTTCTTTATTTTTCATGCATCTATTTGATGGAAATCTTGGTTTATTGTTGCTTATTGTCTTTATGATTTGCTAGCTCTTCCCTTTTGGGGTTATGTTTGAATAGGGTGTAAGTCTTTATGGACTGTGATTATTATCTATTATTCTTAGTTAATATAGTTGGGTTTCACTACTACTTGGTTTAATTTGTTTGGATTTGAAGGTGATGGATCCTAATACCCAAAATAGGTTTGCGGATGAAAACCCCAAACTCATGAAAGCTCACACAATCCTTGAAAGAGGGGTTTGGCTACACTTTTTGAACCCATAGCATCCTCGAAAGAGGAATATGAGCAACAAAGTAGTAGTGGACAATGGATGGATATAGTTTGCTAATTTTCACTATCTTAGACATAAGGGTGATTATAAAATTGAATTCATCTTGGTCATCTTCCTAGAAATACGGATACCTAATTGAGGAAATATGTGGGTGTAATTGACATACTTTTTAGCTAATCTATAGAGTCAACGAGAGATATCCTTGATGATATTTTGACAAACTAGCCTCAAGGACCTTCGACCTAGACTACCACTTTTCATGTCTTAACTAAGATCTGTAGTTGATTTTTATGTAACCACACATTAGTTACCTCTATTAAAACATAGCCCCAAGAACAACTCCTAATTGATTACACTTTAATAATTCTTAGTCTCAAATTAGTCCTTTAGAATCCCAAGAATTGTCTTACACTTTTGAAAACATTCAAAATCCCCCAAAATATTTGTATAATATATTTAAATTTAGCAACTTTAATTTTTATCTTATTTAATCACCACTCACAATATTCCTCATGGATTCGACCCCGACTCCATGTTGGGAAATTATATTGACAACAACTGGCTTGCACTTAAATTGACATGTAAGATGAGTGTTATCAAAAATGGCATCATTGTCAGAGAATATTTTGGCGTATTCAGTTAGTTTGAAATTCCAAATTACTTACTTGGATTCGAACTTGTAACTATTTATTCATGATTTTCTTTTGTTTCTTGTGTTAAGTAGATTTTTGTTTTAGTTTTCTTGTTACTATTTCATCTTGGGATGAATATGGGTTTGGTGGTTGGAAATATTATCTTGATGATCAATTTCCAAATTGCAATACCCCACTTTTGGTGAGACTGTAGATATGCTCCCCAGAAAGAGATATGTGCACCATCTCGATCCTATTAGGAGTATGATTGCTCTTTATGTGGTGGTCAGGGTGGACATTGGAGAAATTCCCCAAATGTCCCCTCCCCTCTTTATGCTAATAAAAATACTCATTCTTCTTATGAGTTTGATATGATTCATGATGTGAAAAAGGAAGAACAGCATGTCCAATACAATGGTGTTCAAGCAATGTATCAAATTCTCTTGGAACGAACAACTATGTTGGTAGAGGAAATGCATGACTTGCACCAATCATGGTGTCATTAGAAAGGAGTGTGAAAAATATTAAGAAATGGGTAAGGAGGTTGATATTTCAACTACCATGAGTATACCCACTCTTCTAACTGTGCTTGACATCAGGGAATCCTTGGTGATTTCTCAATCAACCGAACCTAATATGGTTAAAGATGCTTAAATTAAAGAAATGGTACTAGAGTTAAAAGAAGAAGCTAAGAAAATCTCTTATGAATACTTTAGTCCATTTTATGGTGAGGATGCTAACAGGGATGCAATTCCTAACGTAAAGGACAGACGTCATTCGAATCATTTTTCAACATTGTGCTTAGTAAATATGATGAAATTCCATATACCAAAGCAAATGATGGATTTTAGGGAGAAAGAGCACCATCCATACATTTTGAGGTTTGATGTTCCAAAAGAGCACATAGAAGCCCCACACTCAAAGGCCAAGGAGCTCAGACTCCGATGTTCAACTAGTGGCCTATTGATGTTCCCACCTTTACCTAAGGATCCGAATCAGATATTTGATGTGAAATTGGGTAAAAGGTTTTGAGTCCTAAAAGTGGTAAGATAGAAGCCGCATTGCCACGTACTCATTTATATCCAGTTTTATCTTGGAAAATTTGAATCTTCTGTCCTACTGCCACTCAATGTATAATGAGTGAAAGTTGATACAGAGATTCAAATCTTATAAGTGGATACACAAATGATAGTTAAAGGGGTTTGTCATGCCAAGACATTAAAATTTGGTAGTCAATTGGAAGCAGCCTATCACGCCATGAAGGTGGCCCATATCTTTTCTTTTAAACTTGGTAGTGTAGATTTAAACTTTTGTCATTGATTAATCCATTCATATGTGACACTTAGAGTGTTTTGAATGAGTTTGAGAAGAGGAAGTGTTAAACTTTTACATGGTGGACTGAGCAGGGGAGTGCAAAAGACCCTAAATTCTGCCTCAAATACCGCAATTGCAGGCTATGTGCCTCTGCGATCGCGATGGCTGCATATCCACAATCATAGATTTCAGACCGTGATCGCGGTCAAGTCTATTTAAATGAACATCCGACTTCCATTTCCCCCACACTCCCTCCTTAACTTTTCTCTCAAAGTTTTACCCAAGGTTTGATAATTTTTGGTTAATCCAAGGTGTTAGAATTTGGTTTAGAATGATTAATTAAGCATAATAAACATAATGATTAATTGATCATTTGAAACATAAATTGGGGTTAGAATTAGGTATTTTTGTTGTCAAAAATTTATTCGAAATCGGTCTTACATACCATGATCATGGTGAAGGGTCCCCGATCGCCATTTATGATAGCTGTTTCCAGCTTAGACAAAAAAAATTGGCATGACCATTTTTAACCTCAAAACCCACTATGACACCACCCCCTGAGTTTATCTGATTAACCTAGCATGGTTTTAGTGTGAAAATACAAATGATGGTCCTTGTAGTTGCTTATAGGTACTCAGCCATAAAATGGGAGATTATAACCATATCTACTTTATGGCTCTAGAAGTCACAACCTCTACTATAGTGACCTTCCAAAGACTATGCTACTCTCAAAAAGGGGTATTTGCATGGATAAGGTGCCATAGTAATTACTGGAATTTCATACTAGGATTGCTACTACTAGATGGAAATGCTTTTTCCCGGACACCTACTATGCCTATGAGAAATGGGTGTGAGAGTTATAAGCTAATCTTAGTGTAGTCTCCCTCTCAAACCTAGTAACTAAAATGTAAAGCCCCGTATTTTGGGCAACAATATAGACTATGATTCTGATGCGTTGATAATCCCTAAGCCACAAATCCTAATACAATATGGCATGTTAATTAGTTTTGTAGTATGTGAATCCATTCCATCTTGAATTTAGACCATAGAGGTCCTTCAACTCAAGGACGAGTTGAAACTATTTCGATCGATTAAGTTTTAGTGGATGTTGTAATTTTTGTCAGCTTCCATTGACCATAACTCTCTGTATATGTTGAATTAGAGAGCCTACTATGTTTCAAATGATATTTCTTTGATTTAGCTTTCCAATGATACCAATTTTGTTAAAATTCGACACCCGAGCAAGAAGTTATGGCCTTTCAAAGTAGTAGGTGGCGCCTATATAAACATAGGCGATAGCATAGGCAGAGCCTATGTAAACATAGGCGATATCATAGGCGGCGCCTAAGTAAACATAGTCGATAGCATAGGCACTGCCTATGTAAAGGTTTCAAGTGACTTAAACACTCTATTTTTGGGGCAAAATGGTCCTTTTCCACCCTTACTTAGCCCTAAACACGAAATTCAGTTTCCAAAGACCCCAAAATACACCTTCATTCATCAAAATTGTTCAAGAACTCTCTCTAGGGTTTCAAAATAAAAATACAAGCAACTCAAGATTCAACCGTGGGTTTTAGAAACTAATTGCATATTTGGAATCCTCTCAACGTAGGCTTCAAGAAGCACCTAATATTCATAGCAATTAAGGTACGTGGGGTTATCCAAAATCTCATGGTTGTAGTTTTATGAACATGCATGCTTTTAAATGGGGGTTTTCAATAAAATACTAATAACTTTCTCTTATTATGATTTCTAAGTCATTTTTTTAGGTCATGGGAATTGTTTGCCTATATACTTCAATGGTTGAAACCATGCATATATGATTTGAAATTTTCCATGGAAGTTGGATAAATATGAATGATAAATTTCTTTCAAATTCCCATGATAATATTTTGATACCTCATATTATATTGTGACCAACAAAAGAGAGCATGAATTTGAAATAATTATTGTCCACTACCTGTAAATGATGAAAACATCTTGATTTTTACATGATTATGCATATGTTAATGTGATATTGATGACATACAAGTTGGGTATGATGATACCCTACAGAATATGATATATGATTGAATCAGATGAAATTTGAATGCATTTATTTTACATAAGATAGGTGGATGCCCGAAGAAGGCATTTGAGTGTAAGGGCTCACCGATGGAAACCGTGTTTGCCGACTCGGGAATTTGGTACAAAGCTAACTGATCTTGAGTACTTGACTTTATGTCATTCCCAAATAAGGATTATAGGTAGGTGCCCGGGCTAAGTGATCTTGGACACTACCATTGGGTCGAGACACCATGCTATGTGATCTTGTGTGTCTTCCCCTCACGTATACTCTAATTTTGGTGGCAACCGGGGTTTGATAGTTGGTGTAAATTATGTAGGGTATTCCACCTAGCTTAGCTGCATTTCATTGTTATTGAAAACAATTACATTATGCCCATGTTTTTTCAAATGATTTGATATGAAACTGCTTTATAATGGCTCTCACCTATATTGTGTAAAAATATTATACTTCTATTTTGATTTCTCTGTGTACCAGTACTTTTATATTGACCTCCTTCCCTCCCATGTTTGGAGGCACAGTCTAGGAGTCCAAATAACCAATAAATTTTTTCTGATAGGTCACAGAATCAAGTGGTGAGCCTTTTATATTTTAGAAGGCCTGAATCTGCTATTTCATTTATCATTTATTAGTTTTGGATCTACAGGGAGCCTTGTCCCAGTTTTTAGTTAGATATTTGTTTTAGTTCATGTAGTAGAGATTTCGCAGACGATTTTAGAGATGTTGATTGAGATTGTGGGACATTGTTTCCCTATTATTATTCGCATATGATTTCTTGACCATGTTACTATTATATTGTGTATCTTTCGCATTTCTTTTATTATATGAATTATGTGCATGATTACCAGACAGATAGGGGTGTTTTGGGCCTTATGGTTCGGAATACTCATCACTGCTAGGGCTCCAATTCAGGTCGTGACAAAATTGGTATCAAAGCATGATTCATGGTCCTAGGGTGTCTATGAAATCACGTCGGGTAGAGACTTATTTATGAGTATGTAGCGCATCACACTTATAAGTAGGAGGCTACAAGGCATCTAGGATGTCCCTCTTTCTTCATATTCTAGTTCGTGCAACAGAGTCAGAATGTTCCTCCTTCATACTTCTATTCATCCTATAGTGACGTCCATACGAAAGTAAAATCATCCCAAATTGTTTCCTTACTCGAATATTCTCAGACCCATCACATTACTGGGTGATTCAAGTGCAGAAGTTTAGAGTCTAAATGGTATTGTCCCTTCGAATAGCGTCATATAAGATCTTAAAATTGTGCAAAGACTTAAGAAGAGTCCGTTATTGCTTTAGAGTGTATGGTTTCTAGTATGAACCTTGATCTTGATGAAATCATGTTTTTTAGCCTTCTATATTGAGTATATTCGGCCCTTTTCAGAAATTTATATTGCAGATGTCATGCTTAAGGCAAAAATATGTAGTAGAAGTGTTGAAATTGTATTTCCACCCAAATAGAAGTATAAGTTATAGTATCAGTATCATGACCTATTGGTAGCTAGTAGCATGTTTGGATTGTATGATAATCTGTGGGAGCAATATTTGACTCAGATTTTTATCTATACAAAGTAAGATGTGTATTCCCATATTATGGAATATTTTGTGACAAGTTTCTATCTCTTGAAAATATTTTATCATTGTGTTGATAAAACTAAAAAGTCTAGTGAAGTCATGTGGGGATCTTTCGATTCACTAGCATAGTTGACTTGTCATTCATCCTATTTTCTTGTTCAAAAAAAAAGTCAAAGTTAAGTGGAGTCGTGTGAGGCCTATTTCGATTCACTTGTAATTTTTCGTTCAACATGTTCTTGTGTTGGTTGAATATATGTATAGCTGAATCTTTTTGCATGAGATAGAGTTGGTAATGAAGTGATTCATCCTTGTGTGTTATTAGTAGAAGGTAAAGAAGGAGTTGTTGGTCAGGGTGATTTATTGGTTGCTTAAATGTGAAAATGGCTATATTAGCGAGTAAGTTATGATTATAGACTCATGGTTGTTTGAGGAATTTGAAGGTAGTGTAAATGTACGCTTGGGTAAGTAATTGTGATGTGAGAAAGCAGTATAAGTAGATACGATTGTACGGTTTATAATATAAGGATAAGGCTGACCATGTTTAGTATGAGGCTTTAACCCCCCTGACCCTCTTTTCATTGGTAGTTGTAGACTAGTGCTACTTGTGAGAAGGTATGTAGTAGATTTTTATGATATTTGGGTAGAATGTCCCAATTTGATGGATTAGTATATTTATATTTTTTTGCATTCTTCATTGGTGGTAAATGATTAATCCTAAAATATAGGCTTGAATTTAAATGGTGTGGTGGTAAATAGTGCAAAGAGTTTGATGATGCATCTTTTGTGGGATTAAATTAATAGGCTTGATGTACTGAAATAGTACATGCTAACGGATTATGATAAGGAAAACCGTTAGGTCATGATCGATTATTGTGGTCATGAAGTTCTACTGCACTAGTGTTTCGTGATGTTTATTTATAGTTTCCAAGTGAAAATTTTGTGTAAGGTTAGGTTGTAAATCAAGCATAGAACTAGATATTAAGTTTGAATAGTTGATGTCCATAAAGGTGGATGTGATGATTTCTTGGTTAATGATACTAGTTATATGGTAATGGACGTCATCTAATAGGCTTGAACGGTGTATGAAATGGCATAAGTTTAAGTTGATTCGTAATGAAGTATAATGGAGTTGTGGAATTTCTCAAAGACTATTACATATTGCGTGTGACTAGTGGTACCGTTGACTTGCTAGTTGGAAACACTAGTTAGATGGTATATAGTGTTCCAGATAGCCAAGTTAAGGAGCCTAGATGGATAGTGTTGAGCCTTTTGATGTGATCTTGATTCTTATAGTAGAGGGATATAAATTTGGAGTCGCAATAGTGGTAGGCTGTGTCAAAAGTGATATGGTTCATCAAAGGCTTAGTGATATCCATGTTAAAAGTTAGAATCTAAGTTTGAGTTCTGAAGGTTGAACTAATAGAAATAAGTGTGCAAGCATTATACTATGACTATTGGTGGCTATGGAAAGATAGAGTGTATCCCAGAAGGTAGTCATTTGGGTTAAGTTCTATGATATGCATGCATTGTCATTTTTTTTCAGACCCTAGAGTGCAGTAAGTGTAGTTCAGTTAGAATCTGGTAAAGGATCTCCCAAACTCTAGATGATGACGTGAAGCTGGGGGGGAGATGATAGAATAAATGACCAAGTAAGGCTCTCAGATTCTAGTAGTGATGCACTATGATTTAAAAAATCAGAAAGTGAGGGTGGATCTCAACCCATTCCTACCTCAGTATTTTTTTTAGTTATCCGGATGCTTACTCATGCCTTACGATTAAGTTCTGTGATCATAGTTCATGATTCCGGTATATGATAGAGAATCACATACTCTTCCAGTTCCAAGATAATGAGTTCTAGTTCATTCAAGTAGTCGAAATCACATTTCTTATGTTATGAACTCTAGTTGAGGTCACGCAACTCATGACGTAGGTACTCATTTTTTATAGTGTGCTCAGTCCCATATAAAGAGCTTTTCACGCTTGAGGGTCTTATGTTTTAACCTTTTAGTGACCCTTCCTATGCAATGATAGTGGTGATAATGTAAATGTTCTTGTTGATGGAAGATCATAGTATGCTTGTTTAGATAAGGCCATAAGTATGAAGTAAGATTTGGGGTCAAGTTTTTGATACATGTGATGGTTAGTGGAAACGTTTGTGCGCGTATGTCTTAGGGTAGCGCGTGGAAGTTATATTAACAATAGTTTAGAAACTATGTGAAGTATATTTATGGGTGGTTGCCTTGAAGTTAACATGTGGTTATAAATTAGGCTTGAATGACATTTTGGGATTGTAGTGGAAGGTCACAATATGCATTAGCGACTTCATATTATGAGTTCAGAGTAGTCATAGAAGTGGTAAGGCATGTTATACTTAGGATGTGATCTTTAAAGAAGATATAGAAGGTGGCATCATATGGTTTAGAATAATAGCATGGTCTGGGAAGTTATAATTTTTTTTTTACTTAGAGTTAGGCTTGATCACGGCGAAAAGATTAACTTATTTCCGACATTAGTAGAAAGATTTGTCAATGCTCATATGAAAATTTTAAGCTGAGTTGAATGAATATGATATTTATAGGGAATAGTATAGTTAAGGTATATTCGGGAAGTTCTCTAAGCCTGAAAGTAAGAAGTTGTATTGCCAAAGGTCTAAAAGTTCTATCCTAATTTAGGAGTTATATGTCTATATTCCAGACTGCAGAGTAGTGTCAACGTTGTGATTTCCTCAGTTGGATGTCTTATGTAATCCATGCCCAAGATTCATGGCTCCCTATTATCTCTAGAATTTCTTTAGAGAATCGTGCTGAAGAGATACTCTAGTTAAGTATAAGGGTGTAGTATAATTCAGTCTGTATGGCCAATAAGTCAGTTAGCAGTCAGATTCGCATGACTTGTTTTCTCATCTTTGAACTTATTCATGCTACTCAAAATCTCAGACATGCTACTATTCCAAGATAGAGTATACCAGTAGTTACGAGTATAGCCCAGTTCATGCATCATACATTAAATTCAGATTTCAGATGTTCAGTTATGATTCAATTCGTAGGTGCCCTGTGCATCGCCTCAGTTTTCCAAGTATCTTAGTGAATTGAGCATTCATAGAGGGACATAGGGTCCCAAGGGGGAGATACCCTATTCAGCTGCATGCATAGATTCTTATTACGAAATCCGTACCAGTTATCATTACGTATTCAGTCATACGTTCATACGTTAGTTCAGTCAGATATGCATGTATTAGAAATGTATGTCCAATAGAAAAAGTTCATCTTAGCAGTGTATTCAGTTCTACATTCATGAGAACAACTCAGAAACAAATTCATGCATCAGGTATGCATGTTCATTATGAGAATTCAGATTATGAGTAGCTTCAGTCGTGTATTCCATGCATCAGATATGCATGTCCGGTATAAGAATTCAGAACATCAGTAGTTCCAGCCATCTGGTCATGTTTCAGATCAGTGTATTCTTTATTAGATGACATGTCGTGTCCGCGATATTCCATATTTCTAAGCTTCAATATGTTCCTACCCAACATTCAAGGACGAAGGATCCCAAGGGGGAGATAATGTAACGCCCCACATTTTGGGCTACAATATAGACCATGATTCCGATGCATTGATAATTACAAAGCCATAAATCCTATGCCAATATGGCATGTTCATTATTTGCATAGTATCTGAATCCGTTCAAGGTTGAATTTAGACCATAGAGATCCTTCAACTCAAGGACGAGTTGAAACTATTTCAATCGATTAAGTTTTAGTGGATGTTGTAATTTGTGTCAGTTTCCATTGAACATAACTCTCTGTATATGTCAAATTAGATATCCTACTATGTGTCAAATGATAGGTCTTTGAGGTCGCTTTCCAACAATACCAATTTTTCTAAAATCCGGCACCCGAGCAAGAAGTTATGGCCTTTCAAAGTAGTAGGCGGCACCTATGTAAACATAGGCAATAGCATAGGTGGCGCCTATATAAAGGTTTCAAGTGACTTAAACACTCCGTTTTGTGGGGAAAAATGGTCCTTTTCCACCCTTACTTATCCCTAAAAATAAAATTCAGTTCCCAAAGACCCCAAAATACACCTTCTTTCATCAAAATTGTTCAAGAACTCTCTCTAGGGTTTCAAAATAAAAACCCAAGCAACTCAAGATTCAACCGTGGGTTTTAGAAACTAATTGCATATTTGGAATCCTCTCAACGTAGGCTTCAAGAAGAACCTAATATTCATAGCAATCTAGGTACGTGGGATTATCCAAAAATCTCATGGGTGTAGTTTTATGAACATACATGCTTTTAAATGGGGGTTTTCAATAAAATACTGATAACTTGCTCTTATTATTATTTCTAAGTCATTTTTGTAGGTCATGGGAATTGTTTGCCTATATACTTCAATGGTTGAAACCATGCATATGTGATTGGAGATTTTACATGGAAGTTTTATAAATATGAATGATAAATTGCTTTCAAATTCCCATGATAATGTTTCGATACCCCATATTATATTGTGACCTACAAAAGAGAGCATAACTTTGAAATAATTATTGTCCACTACTTGTAAATGATGAAAACATCTTGATTTTTACATGATTATGCATATGTTGATGTGATATTGATAACTTACAAGTCGTTTATGACGATACCGTATAGAATATGATATGTGATTAAATTAGATAAAATTTGAATGCATTGATTTTACATGAGATAGGTGGATGCCCGAAGAAGGTGTTTGAGTGTAAGGGCTCACTGCTGGAAATCGTGTTTGCCGACATGGGAATTTGGTACCGGGCTAAGTGATCTTGAGTACTTGACTTTATGTCATTCCCAAATTGGAATTATAGATAGGAGCCCTGGCTAAGTGATCTTGGGCACTACCATTGGGTTGAGACACCATGCTGTGTGATCTTGTGCGTCTTCCCCTCATGTATACTCTAATCTCGGTGGCAACCGGGGTTTGAAAGTTGGTGTAAATTATGTAGGGTATTCCACCTAGCTCAGCTGAATTTCATTGTTATTGAAAACAATTACATTATGCCCATGTGTTTTCAAATAATTTGATATAAAACTGTTTTATAATGGCTCTCACCTATATTGTGTAAAAATATTATACTTCTGTTTTGATTTCTCTGTGTACCAGTACTTTTGCATTGACCCCCTTTCCTCCCAGGTTCGGAGGCACTGTCTAAGGGTCTAGATAACCAATAAATTTCTTCCAACATATCGCAGAATCAAGTGGAGAGCCTTCTATATTTTGGAAGTCCAGACGTCTGCTATTTTATTCATCATTTAATAGTTTTGTGTCTACTGGGGGTCTTGTTCCAGTATTCAGATTGATATTTGTTTCAGTTCATGCAGTAGAGATTTCGCAGACGATTTTAGAGATGCCGATTGAGATTGTGGGACATTGTTTCCCCATTCTTGTTCGCATATGATTTCTTGACCATGTTTCTGTTATATTGTGTATCTTCTACATTTCTTTTATCATATGAATTATATGCATCATTACCAGACATATAGGGATGTTTCGAGCCTTATGGTTCAGAATACTTATCACGGCCAGGGCCTCAATTTAGGTCGTGACATTAAATAAGGGAAAAGGAGGTACACTTCAGATCAGAGAAGATAATGACATATTGATGCTCCCAGATGTAAAAATGGCTCAGTTGCAGGCAAAGGGTTTTGAGCTAGGGTCCTAGATGTCTAGCATACTGTGTTGTGGCAAAGAGGTGCCATGGGCTTCCACCAAAAGAGGAATCTCCATGAAAGACTTTATAGCAGAGGCCAGTATTTGGTTCAATATCATCTGTAGTCAGGTTTTGCCATGCACATATATGAATATTTTCATAGATATAAGAGCTCGGGTGGTGGCCTATATCTTATCTTGCATTAGTCTGAATGTGGGCCAAATTGTGATTTCATAATGGAGGAATTTCTAGAGTCAAGGAGGTAAGCTTCTTATATTTCCTTCTCTTATTACTGAGCTTTATCAAAGGGATGGAGTAGAGAAGTATCCAACAGATACTTGGGCGCAACCAAACCCCCGCATCATTCTACTAAAAAATCAAGGAGAGGGTGCACCTGGTCAAAGAAAAATAAGAAAGATCGACATAGGCAAGTTAACCCAGGATGACACACACACTCGTAGACCTTTCTCAGCAAACCCCTTCATGAGATCTCAGGGGAGATATGAGTGATCAAGGAATTAGTGTTCAAATTGCCTCATGGACCAAGGGAATCCTACACTTCTCTCCATTCTTATATAGCTTGGTCGGTTTATGAATTATACTTGGAGGAATAAAAGCAGAAGTTTCCCACCATTGCAAGATTAGAAAGAGCCTATTCAAAAGTGGCACAGTCATACAGGGATCTTAAGGAGTCACATGAGAAAATAGTGAAGAGACAGAAGAAGAGAGAGAAATTTTTCACCAAGATTTGGAAAGGGGTGAAGGGAACCTTCAAGGTGCTCAAACCCAAGGAGCAGCTTCCTTCTCCGAGATTTGAGAGTGACGATGAGGCCCCAGCTCAGTGGTCCAGTGCTAAGGATTATGGAATTGATGAATATTCCTAGGGATATAGCAACTCATAATACCGACATAGGGAGCACATCTTTTTCCCTTTTTATTGGTTACATGCTTATGCAGTGAGGACACTGCAAGATGTTAGTTGGGGGCGTATTTTCCATGTCTGGATTCTATTTTGTGCATTTGATTAGTTATAGTCAGACATTCCTAGATGTTTTATATTTTTATTTGTGGATGTTTTGTGGATGTTTTATGTTGACTTGGATATTTTTGTTTTGTTTTTGAGTTATAATTTTTGGGTCACTTAGACAGTGCCCACATTTCATGGAATATTTGCTAGTTTGTTTTTAGTTTTTGTTTAATTCTATTATGATTATAGTCGACGACCATTTCCCTATAATAGACTGAGTAACAACATTCTTAAAGGAAAATCATCGTGGATGGGTTTTGAGATAGGGATGTAGGGGAAGTCTGAGTACCCGTATCATCGAAGCTATAAATACAGGGGAATCTGAGTACTTATAGAATGTTGATTTGGGATTACGCTCATTCCTATGGAAAAGTTTGAGTAGCCATATGGTTTTCTTGTGTGAAAGCCATAATGTGAGACGAATGCTTATGTTGGTACCATAATTAGCAAATTGTGTGTGGTGCAAATGCAAGGTAAATATCTTTCTCTGTCAAATGTTTTATCAAATTTCAAGGGAACGGACATGAGAGACCTTGTATCAATACTTTTTATCATTTTGAGACTCATGAAAATTGGTAGATACTCTATTTTTGTCTCTAGTGGGAGGGGCAATTGAGCCTCCTTGGAGAATTTGCATGTCATGTGTGGTGAGCTTATTTATAAAAATCTAATGTGTATTTGTACCATCTAGAATGTCACCATTAGTCTCTCAAGGCTAATTTTGATTGTACTTGGCAGGTGAGATAATCCTATGCCATTTTTGTGACATTTGAATTCCACTTTAGCCTAAAAACCCTATCATTACATAGATGTGATCCCTAGTTACCCACTTTGAGCCTTTGGACCTTTATTTGGAAAACATATCACAAGCCATGAGCCTTTTAATTCTTATCATTTGTTTGAACCTTATTTTCCTTGAACTTAAAAATGTAACTTGAGGTTAAAATCTTAAGTTGGGGGTGGTAAAGAATTGGAAGAGGTAACTTTGGGTCACAAAGTTATAAGTTGAGTGCTTAAGAGCTTAAGCATTGTGAACAAATGAATAAGAAAAATAAAGGATTCAACAACGAAATAAAAGGACAAAGTGTGCAAGAAAAAGATATGAAAAGAAAAGGGGGGAATCAAGGATATAAAAGTAGGCACATATGTAAAGAGTAAAAACAAAAGAAGTGGCCCATGATTAAAATTTGGATACAATAGTGTGATGTAGATGTTCAAAGAGGTTATAGCCACGTTATTCCTAAGCGATATCCTAAGCCCATCGAGATCTCCAACCAAGTGTATTTATTGTAGAAGAGATTGCAAAATACGGGCAAGCCTATGGCATGATACTTGTTAGCATTGAGAGTATTTGGGAGAGAGAGGGTTTTTCACTTAAATCCCTTGTTGAGTATTTGGTAACTTGATGTATGGGATTTTTTTGTCTCTTGAGGAGGTATGTAAACAAGTTGAGGTGGGTGATTTTGTCATCTCTCAAAAAATAAGGCTAAAAGAGTTTATTTTAGTTGAGGTCAAAGGTGAGTCACTTCTAGAGTATTAGTGATAGCCGCATAGTTCCTTTTGAATTCTTTTGCACCTTTGGACGTTGCATTTAATGCTGAGGGAGGTGGTGAGAATAGCTTTGCCCATTTTTAAAGATCTACTTATGGTAGTAACTAAGCTTGAAGTCATTGTGATTATTGGGTCATGTAATTTGGTATACATGTCCATTATCTCATGGTAAGAGGTAGTGTTGATTGAGGATAAGCAAATCTTTAAGTTAGGGGTGTTGATGAGTGGTGAATTTACCACTCATTTGCACTCAAAATTCATGCACACTACTACGATTTGAATGAATAAATGAGACATATTTGGGATTAAATGCACTAATTTCCACATTTTGTAGGCATAGAGGTTATGAGATGAAATGATCTGGATTTGAGCAAAAAAGGATCAAAAAAAAGGAAAGAAGTGCAGCTGAAGGACCTGAATCAGGAATCAGCCTCAGTTAACACGATCACAGTCAGTAGGTCGCGATCGAGGCCAATTAAACAAGGTTAAAAAACTGCAATCATAGTAGCTGCAATTTCAGAAACGTGAGATTATTCCCAGGGATAAAGATGTAAATGCGCACAGTCGAACCCCAATTTCTCAATTAGGGCTCGAAAACCCTTATTCATAGGGGCATCTATCATCTATCTATCATCAAGAAGTTAGTTTTGTTAGAGGGTTTTGTAATTCTTCTTAAAGCTTGAAGTTTAATCTTTGTTCTTTATCTTTATCCTTTTCTTTTTGTCTTTTTTCATATAAGTCTTTTAACATTTGTAATTCTTTTTCTAACTCAACAATCCTATTATTTTTTATTTCTTTCATTTTCCGTATTTCATCTGTAGTTTGTTGTTTTATTTTTTCTATTTTCTTTTTTCTGTCTATTTCTTTATTTTCTTTTGTTATTGTTACCATAGTTGCTAATTTTAATTCTTCTTTTTCTAACATTAAATACAAATGTTCACCTATTTTCTTATATCTTCTTCTTAAATTAGAAAATACTATTCTTACTTTTAATCCTTCGTGATTTTCATATGTTTTTTCATCTATTATGAATTATTATTTACTCATTTTATCTATTTAATGGTATGTAAATCATGTTGATATATGTATTCTAGGTTATCTATTAGAGATTCTAAATATGATATTTCTTCTTTTTGTGCTTTTATTGATTTTTGACATACTCCAACAATTATGTTACACTGTAGTCTTTCTTTTCTTATTTGTAATTCTCTTTATTTCTCAGATAATATTTTTTTTAGTTCTTTATATTTTTGGGATTGGTCTATATTATTCATTTGTACAGTATTTGTAATATTTTGGTGAATCTCTAAATCTAATCTTATCGTAATTAGGTGGTATATACCTCATTCTTCTACATTTTAAATGGATTATTAATTTTGCCTCAATACTGGATATCAAAGTTATTAGGTAATCTAATCTATGAAGGTCTTCTTTTGTTTTATTTAGTTTCTTATATTCTGAATAGTTACTATTTAGAATTCTTTGAACTTCTCTAAAAGCCGGTATATTTTTAAATAGTCTTCTCATAATTAACAAATAACAACATAGTTAACAAGATAACTCGGCTTATAATTAACGATTAAATTAACATATCTCATAAATAACATACAAATATCATTTATTTAACTTTAAAGAACATAGCTATAATACCAACACATTGACTTCTAAATTGATGGGTTTCGAATGATTCAAAGAAATGCACCTTGAGGACCCCAAAGTTTCTCTAATCTACATAGATTGTGAAGAATGGAATGGAATGTAACGCCCTGAAATTTCATCCCAAGACGCCACACGGTGCTTAGGGCTACACGTAGCCCCAAGCAAACCCTCGGAGCCAGACACTACCTCAAGGAATTCAATTCGACAATAGTCATGAACAATGAAAAGATATACCACATTGGGTTCAAGAGAAATACTGAAGAATACTAGACTGTACAACCAAAATATATGGAATGTCTGTACATAACCACCCTCTAGTCTGACAAAGCCTCTATAAATCAAATCAAGGAGCCAATGGATAAACCCCCAACTAACTCAGACAGTACTGAAAGTCATAACAACAGAATGATATCACCAAAAATATAGACACAGTCCTCAAACCATGAGGACTCACCACTGAGGGAACGTTGTTGAAGTACTCGAATATCGCTAACACGGCTACGGCTGAGTACCTGAACCTACATTATGAGAAAATGTACCCCATAGGAAAATATGTGGGTCAGTACTTTGGAATGTATTGAGTATATGGGGGTGCATGCAACAATGCAAATATAATCATCAATTTCACGAAAATATGCATATGTACAAGGATGGATCACTTTGCTTGAGTTAGATTGAAACATACTTTTCATAATCTCATAGTAAATAAATCATATGACAAAAACCTCATAAATGATCATAAACAACTCAACTCTTCAACTCAAGACTCGGAGTGACTCGGTAATTCAAGAAACTCAACTCTTTAGACATGGGAGGTTCTTATAACCGACATAAACCATGTGATATACATGGAGTCCAACGTTTTTCCCTCCTACGGAGAGAACCCCACATTGGCGGGAGCGTCGTACTCTTTCCAGGAAGTACAACCTAAATTTAATAATCACAATCTCATACTCGGCCTTTAGACCACAATTATCAATATCAATCCAACGGTGGCACATAGTTTCGGGAGAAATACCATATTTCCTGCTCGGTGCTAAATACTACTACCAGACACAAGCTCAGAACGCGTTAGGAAATCTGCCACAAATATCTCAAGGGTCTATCATGAAGATCAAATCAAATCTTTCTCATTTATCAAATCATAATCAATTTGTGGATTCCTAACTCGACTCAAATCAAATCAATCTTTCTTAATGTATCAATTCATTAAATCATAGCAACATGAATAACTTTGAAGAAATATCAAGACTCATTGTAACAACTCAATCTCATGAATTAATATACTCAATAATCCAATTTGTCATAACGAAGCTTAAAGCTTGACACATATCTTGAAAGCACTTGAAATATCAACTCATGGTAGAAATATGAAATTCACAATATTAAATATCAAGTCATAACTTGGGTATAGTAAAATAATCTTGCATAACAAAGCTTGAGCAATTTATATTCTCATAATCTCATGATGAAGCAATTTGGGTATAAACCCACTTGCGAAATCATATAAATCCATGATAAAAATTAAAGCTTTGGGCACAAGAACAAAAGGATTGCTCTTGTTCAAAACCCCGCATACCTTAATCTTTGAAATTGGATGAATTCTAGTGCTTGAGACTCTATCCGCACTTGTAACAAATGATTCTTGAAGCCACGTTATGAGGAACTTGATTCTTGAAGAAATCTTGAAGATTTATGGATGATTTTTGGAAGATTAAATTTTCTTGATTGAAACCCTAATATATATTCTTAAGAAAATTTAATGAGAGAATGAAGTTGGCTATGCTAAAATCCTGCTCCGATATCGGATTTGGGTGAAATTTGTACCATTGGAAAGCTAATTCAATTATCTATCTATTGGTGGTTCATGATCTCAAAAATTCTTAGTGTCACAAGAGATATGCTTGTTTGAAGTTAGCTATGCTAAAATCCTTCTCAAGAATTCAATCGGTAAGGGATGTTTTGATTCACCTAATCGCTAGGACATTTTTTGAGGCGTTAATACACATCACCCTTGATCAGAAAACAATGAAAGCACTATAATTTATTTCTCATGAGCTTAAGTCATGGTCACACTATTGGTTAGAGTCTTGGGGTATTACAATATCTCCCCATTTGGAAATATTTGTCCTTGATTGTTTCTAAATAGGCCAAGAACAAGAGAAAATGAGGACGTATAGTTGGAACGATTCACTAAAAGGTATTACTTCACTCTATACCTTTGGATACCATACAAAATACACTAATTCGTGATGGAAGTAGATACGCAGCTGAATCTTTAATAAGAAGGGGGCGTAATTAAGAAAGAATGGTACCTTCTGCTCGCTCCGAACTCACACAAAAGATGTGAGGGTACTTCGCTCGCATATCATCTTCGGCTTCCCAAGTAGCACTCTCAACAGATTGATTTCGCCAAAACACTTTAACCAAAGGAACTTCTTTGTTCTTTAGCCTACAGATTTGAAAATCCAACATCTTAATCAGAAACACCTCAAATGAAAGGATATCCTGAATATCCAAGCTTTCGGAAGGATCAACCATGACAGAATAACCAATACACTTCTTAAGCATAGAAACTTGAAATACTAGATAAACGCTAGACAACTCCGCGGGTAACTCAACCTCATATACTCCTTTCCCAATACGGCTCAGAATCCTGTATGGACCAACATAACGGGGACTAAGCTTTCCTTTCTTCCTAAATATTTTCACCCCTTTCATGGGTGAAACCTTCAAGTACCCCAAATCATTAACATTAAACTTAAGATCTTTTCTTCTCACATCCGCGTACAACTTCTGGTGACTTCGAGCGGTCTTCAATCTTTCTCGAATCAACTCAACTTTTTCCATAGCCGCGAACACAGCATCAGGCCCAATCACAGCTGTTTCTCCTACTTCAAACCAACCTATAGCCGATCTATATCTTCTCCCATACAAAGCTTTAAGCGGGGCCATCTGAATACTAGCATGGAAACTATTGTTGTACGCAATTTCAATCAATGGCAAGTGCTCATCCCAACTACCTTTAAAATCAAGCACACATGCCCTCAACATATATTCTAAAGTCTGAATGGTCTGCTCAGCCTGACCATCTGTTTGCGGATGGAAACAAGAACTTAGACAAACTTGGGTACCGAGACCCTTCTAAAAAGCCCTCCAAAACTGGGAAATAAACTGAGTACCCCTATCATTGATAATAGCCAAAGAAACTCCATGAAGTCTGACAAATTCTCGAATATACAATCTAGCATAATCCTCAGCTGTATAAGACAAATGCACAGGCAAGAAATGAGTTGATTTGGTCAACTGGTCTACCACAATCCAAATCGAATCCTGATGACGACGAGAAGGAGGCAAGCCAATTATGAAATCCATATTCAGTTCTTCCTACTTTCAAGTAGGAATGCTAAACTCTTGCATTACACCACCGAGATTTTGGTTCTCTACCTTAACATGTTGACAAGTAGAACACTTTTCCATAAATCCTGCTATGTCTTTCTTCATACCGTTCCACCAATAGATTTCCCATAAATTGTGGTACATCTTGGTACTATCGACATGAATAGAATATTGCGCACCATACTCTTTAGCCATAATTCTCTGCCTTAGATTATCAACATCAAGAACGCACAATCTACCCTGCAATCTCTACAAACCATCTCCCCCTTGGGAGAAAACCTCTACTTTTTAGTCTGTAACTGACTCCTTCAGTCTGACCAAACTAGGATCCATGTCTTGCTTCTCATTTACTTCCGAGACCAAAGAGAACTCAAAACTACTCTAAACTAACATACTCCGTTCAACGAAATCAAGCAATCTAACACCCAACCTAGCCAAATGATGCACATCACAGGCCAATTCTTTCTTATCATTCTCTATATGAGCTACACTAACCATAGACAACCTGCTAAGAGAATCTACCACAATATTGGCCTTGCCCGGTGAATACAACACACTCACATCATAATCTTTTAACAACTCCAACCACCGTTTCTACCTAAGGTTCAACTTCTTCTGGGTGAACACATACTGTAAGCTCTTATGGCCCGTAAAGACATCAACATGGAAACCATATAGATAATATCTCCATATTTTTTCAAAGCAAAAACTACAGCTGCTAATTCAAGATCATGGGTTTGGTAATTCTTCTCATAAGGCTTCAATTGTCTAGAAGCTATAACTTTACCCCTCTGCATCAAAACACAACCCAAACCAACTCTAGAAGTGTCATAAGACACCACAAAACCATCATTACCATAGGGTAAAGCTAACACTGGGGATGAAATGAGCCGAGTCTTCAACTACTGAAAAATCTTCTCACAGGCATCTGTCCACTGGAACATAACTTTCTTTTGGGTCAACCGAGTCACGGTAGATGCAATGGAAGATAAGCCCTCAACAAAACAACGGTAGTAACTAGCTAGAACCAAGAAACTCCTAATGTCAAATGGGGAGGTATGTCTAGACCAATTCTTTACAGCTTCTGTCTTTTGCGGATTGACTCTAATGCCTTCGGCGGAAATAATGTTACCTAGTAAAGCAACTGACCTTATCCAAAATTCATACTTTTTAAATTTTGCAAATAATTGATGATCTCTAAGACTTTACAAGACAATTCTAAGATGGTCGGCATGATCATCCTCTCTTTCAAAATACACAAGAATATCGTCTATGAATATAATGACAAATATATCAATATATTGCTTGAACACTCGATTCATGAGGTCAATGAAGGCTGTTGGAGCATTGGTTAACCTAAAGGACATAACAAGAAACTCAAAGTGACCATAACGGGTTTGGAAAACTATCTTTGGAATATCACACTCTCTCACTTTAAGCTGATAATAGTCGGATCTAAGGTCTATCTTTGAGAAATAACTTGCACCTTGTAGCTGATCAAATAAATCATCGATTCTAGGAAGAGGGTACTTGTTCTTCATACTTACCTTATTGAGATGATGTTAGTCAATGCACATATGTAATGTACCATCTTTTTTATGCACGAATAGAATAGGTGCACCCTATAAGGAAACACTGAATCTGATAAAGCCTTTGTCAAAGAGATCCTTGAGTTGCTCCTTCAACTCTTTAAGTTCTGTGGTAGTCATACGGTACGGAGGAATGGAAATAGGCTGAGTTCCGAGAAGGAGATCAATCCCAAATTCTATTTCTCTAATAGTTGGGACCCCTGGGAGATCTTCCAAAAAACATTGAGAAACTCATCAACAATGGTAACTAACTGAATAGTCAAAGTCTCAGACTTGAGGTTTTTAACTCAAACTAGGTGATAGATGCAACCTATGGAAATCAACTTCCTAGCTTTGAGGTAGGATATGAAATGGCTCTACGGAGTTACAGAACTCCCAGACCACTCAAAAACAGGCTTGTTAGGAAATTAAAACTTGACCACTCGAGTACGATAATCTATAGATGTATAACACTAGTGAAGCCAATCTATACCCAGAATAACGTTAAAATAAACCATATCTAGCTCAATTAAATCAGCACATATGACCCGATAAAGGAAAGTGACAGGACACTTCTTATACACTCGCTTAGTAATAACAAATTCTCCTACTGAGGTAGAAACCAAAATAGGCTCAGGAATCCATTTAGGGTCCATCTCAAAATTAATAGCAACCAGAGGTGTCATATAAGAGAAACTCGAACCAAGGTCCATCAACAAATACACATCAAAATGGAAGACACGGAGCATACCAGTGACAACATCTGGAGAGTCCTCCTTCTCCTAGTAAGGTGGTATCGCATAGAAGTGATTTTGGCTCGAATGGAAAGAAGTACTAGAAGAGATGCCCTGAGGAGGAACTGGGCACACTACGGGAGTGGGGGCACTGGTAGCCTCACTCAGGGGACGAGCATCTCGACTCCTCTGTCTAGCATACAGACATTCTCTAAGTTGGTGGCCCAACTTGCCACAACCAAAGCAACCCCTCTGATCAACAAAATAATCACTAAAATAATCTCTACCACACTTGGCACATGAAGGAGGACGAGGTTGATTACCTACACTTTTCTGAGACCTAGATGGGATAGGCCTGTTTCCCTACTCTTGCCTGCTTCTAGGTGTGGGAGCACTAATTAATAAAGGTGCGGGCATAAATGGATGTCCCTGGAATAGAGGAATGTTCTCTCCATGGAATCTAGACTGATCGGATCCCTGCTACTCTGATCTAGCTCTTTTATTCCCTCTTATTCTCTCTCTTTCTTTCACCTTATCAGCTTCAATTTGTTGGGCATGTATTATTAACCAAGAAAGGTCCATTTTCCTACTAATCATAGCAGATCAATACTCTTTCACAACATAGCTCGGCACACTAAACACGAACTTACTCATGATGGTCCTGGAGTCAGCCATCATACTAGGAGCATATTTGGATAACTGATTGAATCTAAGACAATACTCCTTAACAGTCATGGATCCTTGTCTCAAATTGATGAATTCCTCTATCTTTGGTTCCTTCATCTCCCGAGGAAAGAATCTATCCAAGAACGCATCCTGGAATAACTGCTAAGTCGTGGGAGCGGCATCCTTCCCCCTAATCTTCCCCCACATCTCCACTCATTCATATGCAATATCTTTTATTTGATAGGCAGCCAATTCAACACTCTCCTCCTCGATCAGTGCATAATTTGGGTGATCTTTCTCACTTTATCCAAGTACATATGTGGGTCTTCACGTACCTTTGACCCATAGAACTTAGGCGGATTCATCCGCATAAAGTCATGAACTTGAGCTGCAGCAAAATTATTCTCTTGTAGAGGCAGAACAGTAGCCTGGGTGTTAGCTTGACCATTGGCAGTAGCGGCCTGGGCTACCACCTGAAAAGCTACCTAGAATTCCGCATAAGAAACATGCTCGTTCAAGGGATCAATGGGTGGAGGTTGCTCGTTGATTCTATGAGCTCGACGAGGAGGCATTTTCTATTATAAGATAGCATGAGTTAATCACAGATAAAGAGGCAGTTGTAGGAACGATATACTTTAGAAAGAAAGAAATGACTTTTCCTAAAATGTTTTCTAGCCTCTTGCACATAGATGCGGCGTGCAACACACCGATGATCAAGACTCTACGTAAGGCGGATTTTTAGACTCCCTAGAACTCATTAAATCTTAGGCTCTGATACCAAACTTGGAATGCCCCAAAATTTCATCCTGAGATTCCACATGGTTCTTAGGGCCACACATAGCCCCAAGCTAACCCTCAAAGCTAGACACTACCTCAAGGAATTCAATTCAATAATAGTTATGCATAACGAAGAGATATACCACATCGGGTTCAAGAGAAACACTGGAGAATACTAGACTGAACAACTTAAATATATTAAATGTCTGTACATACCCACCCTCTAGTCAGACAAAGCCTCTATACATCAAAATCAAGGAGCCATTGGGACAAAACCCCAACTGACTCAGACAGTACTGAAAGCCATAACAACAGAACGATATCACCAAAAATATAAACACGTTCCTCGAACTATGAGAACTCACCACTGAGGAAACGTAGTTGAGGCACTCGAATATCGCTAATACGGTTGCGGCTAAGTACCTGAACCTACATTACGAGAAAATGTAGCCCATAGGAAAATATGTAGATCAACACTTTGGAATATACTGAGTATGTGGGGGTGCATACAACAATGTAAATATCATCATCAATTTCATGAAAATATGCATATGTACAATGATGGTTCACAAGGCTTGAGTTAGATTGAAACATACTTTTCATGATCTCATAGTAATAAATCATATGATAAAAACCTCATAAATCATCATAAACAACTCAACTCTTCAACTCCAGACTCGGAGTGACTCAGTAATTCAAGAAACTCGACTCTTATAGACATAGGAGGTTCTTATAACCAACATAAACCATGTGAGCTACATGGAGATGATAGTGTTTCCCTCCTAAGGAGAGAACCCCACATTGTCGGGAGGTTCGTACTCTTGCTAGGGAGTACAACATAAATTTAGTGATCACAATCTCATACTCGGCCTCTGGCCTACAATTATAAATATCAACCCTATGGTAGCACATAGTTTCGAGGGAAATACCATATTTCCCGCTCAGTGCTAAATACTACTCCCAGACATAAGCTTAGAATACGTTAGGAAATCTACCATAAATATCACAAGGGTCTATCATGAAGATCAAATCAAATCTCTTTCACATTTATCAAATCATAATCAATTTGTGGATTCCTAACTCGTCTCAAATCAAATCAATCTTTCTCAATATCAAAATGTATCAATTTATTAAATCATGGCAACATCAATAACTTTGAAGAAATATCACGACTCATTGTAACAACTCAATCTCATGAATCAATATACTCAATAATCCAATTTATAATAAGGAAGCGTAAAGCTTGACACATATCTTGAAAGCACTTAAAATACCAACTCATGGTAGAAATATGAAATTCACAATATTAAATATCAGGTCATAACTTGGGAATCGTAAAATAATCATGTATAACAAAGCCTGAATAATTTATATTCGCATAATCGTATGACGAAGTAATTTGGGTATAAATCCACTTACAAAATCATATAAATCCATGATAGAAATCAAAGCTTTGGGCACAAGAACGAAAGGATTGCTCTTGTTCAAAATCCCACATATCTTAATCTTTGAAATTGAATAAATTCTAGTGCTTGAGACTCTATCCGCACTTGTAATAAATGATTCTTGAAGCCCACAATATGAGGAACTTGATTCTTGAAGAAATCTTAAAGATTTTTGGATGATTTTTAGAAGATTAAATTTTCTTGATTGAAACCCTAATATATATTTTTAAGAAAATTAGATGAGACAATGAAGAAATTAGGGTTTGGATGGAAATTCTCATATACATATAGGGCTCCAAATGATGGGAAAATACCAAAATACCCTTGCAAAAATGTCTCTTAATTGCTGAAAAAATAGCTGACGACATTCGTGACAAGCCGTCAAAGTTGTGACAAGTCATCATAAAAATGTCATCACAAAATGTTGGATTTTTTTACTTTCTGCTTATGGTAACATCATTTTGTGACAATCCATCAGTCTTGTGACAAGTCGTCACAAAATGTCGTTACGAAATTTCTAGGATGACACGCTGGAGTAAAATGGGCATAACTCTTTACTCCAATACCAGATTTGGGTGAAATTGGTACCGTTGGAAAACTAATTAAATTATCTATCTGTTGACAGGTCATGAGCTGAAAAAGTCTTAGGGTAGCAAGATATATACTCATTTGAAGTATGCTATGCTAAAATCCTTCTCAAGAATCCAATCGATAAGGGATGTTTTGATTCACCTAATCGCTAGGACATCTTTGAGGCGTTAATACGCATCACACTTGATTAGAAAAAAACCAAATAACTATAAGTTATTTCTCATGAGCTTGAGTCATGGTCTCACTATTGGTTAGAGTCTCAGGGTATTACAGGGAAGGATAAAGTAGGGATAGGTATTCTATACCCTATTCTAAGTTGGATGGATTTTTGTTCAAAATAAAGAGATTTAGTGTGCCCTATAGCTTATAGTGAGAATTATTTGCTAGAGAGGCACATGATAGAGGTTTGATGGGCCACTTTGGAAATTACATGACCCTTGGGATCCTATAGGAATAATTTTAGTAGCCAAAAATATATGATGATGTTGCACAAGTATATGGTCAATGTGTAGATTATAAAATCAATAAATTATGACTTATTCCTCAAGAATTGTATTCCCCCTTCTCATTCCCTAACATCTATGGCTTGATATTTCTATGAATTTCATTTTGAGGTTTTCTAGTACAAAAAGGGTAAGGGATATTGTCCTTGTGGTGGTTGATCATTTTTCAAAAATTGCTCACTTTATTCCATGTAAAAAGTGTGGTGATACCTATAATGTATCATATTTGTATTATTGAGCATATTTTCAAATTACACATGATTCCTTAAACCATTGTTAGTGTGATTTTCTAAACATCTTGACACCCTCAAACCAATAGTCAAACTCAGGTTGTGACTAGGAACTTAGGTTTTATGTTATGATACTTGGTTAAGGATAAAATGGAATCTAGGGAGGAACACTAACTCTTAGTAAAATTAGCTTACCATCAAGTGATTCATATATCTATTGGTATGACCCTATTTGAATGTGTTTATAGTTTTTGAACTCTAACCCCCTTATATCTCACTATTTTTTCTAGTTATGTTGTGATTAGTATAGATGAAAATAAGAGGGTGGATGTAATGAGGAATCTACATGAGAAGGTGAGACTACGCCTTGAAAAATAGAGTCCATAGGTAGCAAAAAAAAGGTGACCAAAGGGCGAAAGGGACTTGTGCATAAATAGGGTGATTGGACTTTGGTACACCCGTAGAACGATCAATCCCCAACTTAAGGAAGGTCCAAGTTTTTTCCTAGAAGGGATGCAACCTTTCAAGTACTTAAGAAGATAAATGGAATTGCATACATGGTTGACCCTCTTTCATACTATCAAGTGCCCAACATATTCAATGTGTGCGATCTTTCACTCCATGACATGCTTGAGGGTGATGATTCCATGAACTTAAGTTAAAATGATTTTCAAGATGGATATAATTATACATCCCAAAGAGGCCTTTTACTAGAAGAAAAGAAAGGGAACTATAAATATTGCAAGATATATTCCTGAAAACAGAGGTGTTGAAGCATGTTTTGATCTCATCCAAAGAGTTCCATGTCATATGGATCGACTTAGGAGCTCTTGAAAGTGAATGATGGATTTTCTAGGGGCAAAAGATAAAGTTATGGTCAACCATATGCTTGAAGAACCACCACAAGAGTGGCTAAATGAAGGCCAAAAAAGACCCTTACTGCTTAAGGGTGACGACTCAAGTGGTGGTTAGTCACCACTTTGACTGGCTATTATTTATCTTGCCAACATGTATCGAGGGCTAAATACACTTGAAAGTCATAACATCTTGTGTGGTGGTCATTCACACACTTGACTAACTGTAAATTGGTCAGCCAAGCATAAGTAACCCCACGTTTTGGGCCTAATTCCAATATTTATCCAAGGTAACTTTTACGACTTTGTAATAGACTATCAATAGAAACTTTCTGTTTTCATTTTCCTTAATTGTTTTTGTATATTTAAAGAACTAAATAAAATACAGTGTGATCAAAAAGTTTTTGTCGAATTCTATCGTAGAAATAAGGGCTTTGAGGGTATTTTGATTCCTTTTTGGTCCATATAGAGATTAGGTATTTGTTGTTGTTAGACTTAGGGGTTTTTGAATTTAATATATTCAATAGTACCTATTTATTCTATATTCTTAGTGTTTATATACCTATCTTCTTCATATATATCTTTCTTTCTTATTTAAGTCTTGTTTTCATAATTTGACCCATATCAAAATGGGAGCAGAAGACATACAAAATGGATACTCAGATGACATAAAAAAAGGGACAATATCACATAATATCTTAGGTATGATCCACTAATACAGGCCTCTAAACAAAGTACAATGAAATAGTCTAATTTATGTCAAATATTTAAAAGACATGATATAAAAAAAAGACTTAGGCAAGCTCTAAAATCCTACGGCTGCTACTTTGGTCTATAGAATATCCAACACCGAAAGTCGCAATCTATGTTTTAATACTTGCTCAATACCTATATGTAGTGTACAAAAGAAAAGAAAAATGTCATAAACTGAGTCCATACCTTGAACGTAACATGATGTTAGAGCGACAAGTAACTCCAAGCTATCCCAATGCATGGCATAACACTAATTAAACTTAATTAACTAATTAAATTTGTGAAAGCTAAACTAATTTTAAAAAGTTATATGAAATAAAATCAAGTCTGAACAAAATACCATTACTGAAGTAAACTGAAAAATTTGAAATATCTAAATCTATGTCTAAAAAGCTTCTACTACTAATGATCCACTAGGATAAGTCCATAGATAACTCTAAACTACTGAAACTAGAAATAATACTAAATAAAATAGCTCATCCTTACATAATAAAGACTCACCACTATTTGATGGTGAAGTGGTACTAGAATGTAGTAACCATAATGCTGTGATAGAGAATCTAAATCTATATCATAAAATAATACAACACAAAAGAAAGTATCTGATCAATCCTTTGAATGTACTAAGTATGTGAGATATACAAAACATAAAGTAAACTAAGCATGCTAAAAACACTAATATTCTATAAATGCAATCTTAGTGCAAAGATCTATTATAGTACAATGACCAAATAATGGTATGCATGAATACTAATATGCATAGATCATTTGAAAAGTCATAAAATAATATAAGAAAAACTGAACTCACAGTCATGTAAAAATATATTGAATCTGATTCTGTGGGAAAATCTATCAACTGACTTAAATCACGTGAGCTAAAATTAATTCTAATGTATAAGCCTCATAGAGAGGACCCAATATACCTTGTCAGGATATAAAGACATAACTGACAAGCTTACTAAACTGATCCCAAAACTAAGTGGGCTAAATAAATGTATGGTGCCATATAGTCTTGGGACTTTCGGTGAAACTGGGTCATAGGCTAACTTGATGCCAAGTAATGCTTCCAAACTTGTAATATATTAGTAACACATTTAAAATTAATGCTCTAAAAACTAGGCCAAACCTAATTATTCTGAAAGCATTATGGGAGTCTATATATTGAAAATTCATCATGCTTATTGACTCTAAAATTTTAATAGTTTGAAACATAACTAAAACCTATGAAAATTGATTGTATTTAATTCTTATGAAATAATATAAAGATATATATATAAAATCATTGTAAACATGCCATAACTGCGTATGGATTATAAGAAGACTAAAATTTAAGAGAAACCAAAACTTGAATATGAACCCGAATGCACAAATCATAGAGAAACTTGAGTTTATAAAGTTTTTAGGGACATAAGAGTGAAATTATACTCATTTCAAAAATCCAACAGGCCCGGAGTGACAGATTTCATGCTAAGAACGTGAAAATTTTGGCTTGGAGATAGAACCCTAATTTTTCTACCTTGAGAGAGTCTAATTGTTCTTTTTTGTCTAAGATTCTTTTGGGAGAAGTGAAGGAGTATAATTATCCAAGAGTATTTAATTTACCCCTACTAGGCCTCAAAACTATGTAGCTTAGCCTTCGGAAATAAAGAAAGTACAAAAATATCTCTTTTAAAACATAATTGAAATTTTGGGTTTGTTCATCATAGGCACGGGTACAAGTCATACCTCGGGCCTATGACTCACTAAAAATTTTTAGGCATATGGCCACGTTAAATTTGGGCAATGCTTGTAAAGTACTACCTAAAATATGTTTGGCTACATTTTAAAATTGTAGCCTTAGTTTTTACTTTTGGCCATAGAAACATTGGTAAAACTTGTAAAATATGTTCTTTAGTGTTATAGTCCACCCTTTGTAAGCGTTGTCACAACATGATATAATTGGCAATGTCTATTACAAATAACTACAATTTTAAAGGGTGTTATTTTTATAATTTTAAAAACAACAACTTACAAGTGTAGCCTTATGATTTTACCAAAACTTTCACTAAAATATTATATTCCCTCAAATATTTTTCACTAAAATATTTTATTACATACAACATATTTTATGCTCTCCTCAAATTTAAAAACTCTCAGTCCAAACTAATTAGAAAACTCTCATTTCTACACTACTCTTAGAAATTTCTACAAAATATTATGAAATTCTCAATACAAAAAAATCACTAATTTCACAAATCAAAATCTCTATTTCCTTGAAGTACATGATGTACAAAGGGTTTCATTGATACAAAGGGTTTTGTTGGTACAAATTATTTTAACTTCTCTAATTTTTTCTTTCTTCATTTCTAATACGCTGAAGCAAATAATTTCAAAAATAAATGATTTTGTTGAAAAGTATTTCAATATTGAAATTTCTCTATTTTCGATTTACATACAAAATTTCACTAAAGAAGATTGGGTAGAAATTTTTTGGTACAAAGATTTTGTTGGAATAGAGTTTATCAAGTAGAAATTCTATGTTTTAAAATATGGGCTTATTGTATGTGGATAAAATAAATTATTTTTTTATAAGTAACTGCAAAAATATTCAATCAGCTCACATCTGGATTTATTGCATGTTTATTTTTATGTTAATTTACTGGTGAGGTTACTCTTTATCTTGTGTATGTTGATTTTCTTGTGTAACGATTGAAGTATTTTATTTTATGTGTGTAGTTTAATGTTCTTCTGCAATATTAAAACATCTCTAGGTAAACACTGTTATTCCTTTTTCTAGTATAGAGACCAGTTTTATTACAAGTGACCTAGGCAAGTGGGTATATGTGTTTAGAGATTTGAATCATCATCTATCTATGTGTTTTGTTCTACAGAATGTAACGGTTGAAAGACAATGTTTGAAAATATTTCATTTTATGTTTTTGATAATGAAAAAGGACATTGCTTAAATTGATTCGACTACATTGCTGATTAGCTTGACTAGTCTTGGTTTCATGAATTTGTTTCAAATTTTTTTATCATGATCATATATTATTAAAGATGTCATTTTATTCCATATTATTTATGGATCATGAATTTTTGTTTTTTACATTTGCCTCCAGTTTTCTATTTTCCTACCCGTTTACACTTTTGTAGAGCAGTTCTCCACTTTGTTATTACATTTACTAAACCAATTAAATATGAAATTGAATTCTGCAAGTTATTTTCATTATGTTGATAAATCTCTAATCTATAATGATAAAATACCTCTTTAAGGACTTGTGTAATTACAGTTTCATGATACTCAATTGAGTTGTTGAACTAGTATTGCCATTACTGTACATTGGATGCTAAAATTAGTTATTCGAATAACAAGTACTATTTAATATCTCAAAAATATAATATTTAATTTGAGTACTTTAATTAGTATTAACATTACTGTATGTTGGATACTAAAATTTGTTATACATTGCACGATTAGCTTTCTACTTTTCAGTTAAAAGCCCATTCAACATTGTTGTTTTAATATAATGCTTCTTCCTTGAAAAATGCTGCCCCTTGTATACTTTCTTATCAATAAAAGGAGAATGCCATCAGGAGTAGTTGTTTAGTTCTCTTGGGGTTCCATTATTGTTACTTGTAATAAGAACAAGATCACTGTTAACTTTAATTCAGATTTTTTAAGAGGTGTCACATTCTTGCTTAAAACAACTATCTTTTTAAGATTTTGCTTTCATGAGTTAGTCTTTATATATTTTCTTAGCTTCTTTTGTGTGCCTATTATTATTTTATTAATGACCCATAGTGCAAGCTTACTCTTTTTGTTGTATGACTGTTTACTGGTACGAACACTTTTTGATATTTGATATGTGGAAGCATAAGTGATTATACAATCTTAAGTATTGTGTTGGATTTTCTTTGTGAGCCTGATTATTATTTTACTAATAATCCTATAGTTCTAGCTTGCTCTTAGCATAATGCAATTACATATGGTAGGTTAATTCCCTTATTTTTCTACTATTTGTTACTTTAGAAAACTGTTATGTAGACATTTGTATGTAATTTTCTTATAGAGAAGGAATGTAGCATTGGTTGAATAAGGATACATTATGATGAAAACTATAATTGTTACCTAAATACCTATTTTTTTCTATTATTATCAAGTAGAGTTCATTCTAAGAAGGATTGTAGAATAGATAAATTTGAGGCAGCAAAGTGATACTAAACATTTATCCGTTCACTATATTAAATTATTTTTGTATGAAGAAGAAAGTTGGCTTTATATTGGTAAAACATTGATGAGCAAATTTATACCTTTTTTATCAAATGAAAAATATTTATTCAATCAGTAAATGTTATGTATAACTTGCTATTGGACTCAGCTAGTAATTCTCACGATATCAACATCGAACTTAGCTATATCTATAAAAACCTGTTGAACCACTCTGCCAAGTTCTAGACAGTAGAAAAACAATTTAAACAGCACAAACAACTTGCCCATTTACAATTAGTTTATCCTAAGATATGCACTAGAACAAACAATATCTAATAATATCCTTTTGTTGTTTCTTCTTTGAGTTGAATCTCCTACTATTTCTCTCCATCTAGATTGTGCATACAACTGCAGAAAATAGTACCCCAATGTAGTACTTTGTAGGTTAAGATTCTTACTCTCTTTGACAACCAGTTAACCTCTATTCTACAGATTCAACCTATTTGTTAAACCCCATCCATTTGAGTATACTTGTATTCTGTTGAATTTTGACATAGGGTTTGATTAATTTTGTGTATTTTTTAGATTTTTTTTTAGATGAGTTTTTGTTAGTTTAACTAATTTTCTGGGGCAACAAGATTATCTAGTTGAACATATTAGTGGAATACACATGAAGCTAAGTCACTTAACAAAAACATAGTAATTAAGTTTTATGAGTTGGCTAGATAACTTGTTCTTCCAATTAAATTCATCACATATATATAATATGCCTTAGGAGCACCACAGGATTTCTCTTCTTGGCTAGTAATTATATCTCAGACAAACTATAGACTGGTCAGATCAGCGAATAACATATACGTGTAGACCAATTAGTTCTGGTCATTCTCATTTAGGCATTATTTAGGGATAATAAAAGCTTCTAGATCAATGTCTTTACATCTCTTTTAGCTTGTAAGTTACATGCATGGATTACTTCTCTGGATAGTTGCTGCCACTATCTCTCCTTCTTTTCAAATGTTCTTCTATAATTTGACTTGTTTTAATGCATGTATATTTTGTTAGATTTTTGTTATAAGTTAACACGTTTTTTTATTTTTGTTATACATTATGATGAAAGTGCATAGAATTAGAAATTTGTTTTATTTGAGTATCCAAACTTCTCGGTTTTCTAATTATATGCAACCTAACACTTAACCAAACAAAGATAAATGGTCTATAGGGTATAATGTTTATGAATATTCTTGAGATTCAATATAATTGATGTTTACTTTTAACTTCAAAGACACTACATAAATAAAGAAAGTCTTGATTTTGATGCACTAATTTTATGTCATGATTTTTTATGTGCTTTGAGTGAATTTTGCTAAATTATAGTCGTTATTATTACTTGTAGGTTTTCCTTTATGGTCATTTTTGTTCGTGAGCCACTCTTCCATGATATGTTGTTAGATTTTCCCCTAATACATATTTTGTTATATTTCTGTTATTATTTTGATGTGTTTTTACGCCATACATTTATGATAAAAAAGAATTGAATTAGGTAATTTAGTATTAAAGTATTTTAACTTCCTAATTTATAATTCTGTATGGCCTAACACTTACCATGAAAGGACAAAATGTCTATGGTCTATAATTTTATTATGACATTACAACATTTTAGTTCTAGTACGACTCTTGTAAAGTGTGGCCTAAAATAGCAAAAAGTGTGGTCTTTGATCAAAGGCTACACTTTTGGACTTTAGGAAACTTTTTGGGGGGTGGCCTAAAGAGGTGTAACTTTTGATCAAAAGTCGCGCTTTTCAAGTGTTGCCACGTCAGCAACATTTAAAAAGCGTTTCCATTAAGGTATAAAAACCACGCTTTACAACTTGTCATTGACAACACTTTTATTTGATAAAGCTACACTTATAAGTGTTACGTTTGTTTTACTATTGGGCATGTTTCGCAAGCGTAGCCTTTTGTTGCACCTCATAACAACACTTAAAAATTATTGCCTTTGTTTTACTATTGGGGATGCTTCATAGACGTAACCTTTTGTAGCACCTCTATAACAATACTTAAAAATCATGGCCTTTTCTTTATTACTAGCCACACTTCAAAATCATAGCCTTTTATACATCCTCTATCACAACACTTATAAAGTGTAAGCATGTTTTAGCCACACTCTGAATTGTAGCGATATAACCTAAATTTTGATAGTTCAAGCCACATTTTACAGAAATGGCATTAGGCATATAAAATGTTAGTACATAATTTTAATTAAAAAATAATTAGTTTGATTGGAATATATACATCACTAATCACATTAATTACATAAGCATACATATTTTTATATATAATCTGACGTACCAATTAGCTAATAAATAATTGAAGTGCATAGATTTACAATGAACTTCAAAGAAATTTGTCTTTTACATACTAATAAAGTTTGTACCAAGTTCCATGAAAAACCAAATATATATAAACGTATATCAAAATATTTTTAAAAATCCTTCATCATTCACTTCAATCTAGATCAAGTTTAGTTGTGGAGCCCACCATTTAAATTTGATCCCCTACATCATTCCTACACATTTAAAATGAAATAAACAACTAGAAGTAAAACTATGATCAACAAATATACAAATATTTTTTTCAATCTTGAATGAGGAAGTATATGAATCCAATATTTTTTTAATTAATTACATAAACATACATATTTATTATATGGAGTTGTAAAGATATGTGTATCCAATATGGATGTGGTGTTAGTGTCCTATACAGGTTTCATTTCTTTAGTATATTTTGAAGAATCAATACCAAGTATCCACATCAAAGTTTCACCTATTTGGCACGAATACATAAAGGAAGGCAGGATAATATAATGTAGATTATATCTTTAAGAAGATACAACTTAATGCTCAAAAAGAAGATAGATATTTAAATAAACTAGTAAATTTAGCTGGGGGGGCGGGGGGGGGGGGGACGAAAAGAAAACAAAAATAAAGTAATAGAAAAGGAATCACAGTAAGTCAATAACGAATATACCCATAAATGTTGAGAAGAACAAAAATTAAGTACACTTGGTTGGTGGGAATTCAACACGCAAGGGTTGAATCAAGCAACACTTGAGGAAGGAAATCAGGGTCGACATAAATTTATAATCAGTCAAATGATGCAGAAGATTTATTAAATTTGATATCTCATAGGCACAAAGTAGACAGTTATGTAATTGTCAAAGCAGGCATTTGAAACAATAGAATATATGTGACAAAGTGACGAGATACAAGTTAATTTGTCTTACAGTGCCTTGAACTATATCTCGTCCAACCGACCAAATAAAATCTCCCAAACCTAAAATTGGAAGTAGAACTGCAAGGAGCTGGGATCCAAAAAATAAAGGAAAACCATTAACATTCATAAGGTATGGCATGAAAAGATAATCATAGATAATAAATACAAAGCAGCAATACAGAAAATGACTGCATTATGTGAAAAATTGTACATTATGGAAAAAAATTGTACAAATATATTACTCACTAGTCCTTCAGGTTTAAACACTTTGCTAACAATGATAACTCAAAATTTTAAAATGTAGTGAATACAACCACCATAAATATGAAATGATAAGTATCATCTAGTATAAGCACGTTTTATCTACAGGTTTATCCATATGAATTTCCAAAGAAGAATATTTCAATTAAACAGAGTTTTCAAACCAGTGTTCATTTACCATAAAGTTGACATATGACATGAAAGTAAATTTGAAAAAAAAAAAACTAAGAGGCATACCAAAGCTATAAGGCATTTTGTGCTCACCAAAAACTATTCCATCTATGCCAATTCATGTGGTACCATTTGACTTGACACAAACTTTTAGAATAAAAGGACCTTAAGGTAGAAGACATATTTTAATAGCATGTTAGAAGCATGACCTTATGTAGAATTTCATATAACTGTGTAGTACACTAAAAGTAGCAAAGACTGCTTGACCATACCAGCATGAGAGCTGAAACTGTGAGCGTAAAGAACTTGAGATAGTTCCTTTTCCCTATATAGTTGTTTATTCACTACAAAAATCAAAAATATAAAAATACGATTAGGATATTTTTATATAAATGTCAACACGGTCAAGAATATATGATACATATACAATATTTCATACCACTCAAAGTTGTCAAATACCCTGCAATTATGGTCAAACTGATCTACGCACTTGTCGTATACTCTGCAATGCTTATTGCATTTAAATACCTGCAAGTGTCATCCCGCATTGAGATATATCGTATGAACATGTATTACAACAATCTAACAAAAATAAGAATAGGTATTTCAAGCTAAGCACATCATTTTAAACAAAATCACGAAATATTATATTCTAATTATATACATTGATAACTTAACAAATGTGTTTATCAATATTTCTAGCGAGATCTTTGACGCGTAGTTGTAACTTCCTATTCTATCTCATTATGATCTGCAGCTATTTTAGTTCTTTTTTCTTTTTTCAGTTGCATTTTCCCCAATTGATGTAGCATTAGCAACCTGGATAGATTAATTTGTCTCACATCCTAATTTAGATTGTTTAAATTGGACTTGCTTTTTCCTGTCTAGCTTCTGTAGATACTTCTTGGATTTAAAAACTTCTGAATCCACGAGATCAGCAGAAGCACACCAGATATACAATCCAAATGCACTAATAATTTGGAGAAACCAAAGGATCATATACCAAACGCCTCCAAATGAACTTATATGTTACAACAACAAAAGTTTTGAACCCATTCACATATCAGGTCGTTAAGCATGTGGAGAAATAGATGTCACCAGTTCATTTCAGGTAATTCTTTTACATTCTATAGGTTAAGAAGTAGTTACAAATCTAGGACCTTGTTTAAGTCTTCTTAATTTATATAAAAAAAAATATTGTGCTACTTGATAACGCGAGAGACAAATTATTCTACTTAGGCCATTTTCAGTTGGAAATTGGAATAGGTACTGAACACAAAATCTTTAATTACTTTGGGCCGCTAAAGTATGACTAAAAATACCAAGGTATATTACATCTAGATTAAAGGGGAAAGATGAGATTTTTTCGATAGGAGTACAATCTACAGCACTAAATCAAGCATATCATCCAATTGTTCTCAACAATGGACCTAGAGTGTTGGGTGTCCATTCAATTGAACCATTCCTCTTCAATTGAACCAAGGTATATATTGTTTTTCTAATAATTCATCTATATGCATTTTAAATTCTTTTAAATCGTCAAAATTATATGTTAATGGTTTTTGGGTTATTATACTGTTTTTATCTATTAATTCAATTTTTATGGTAATTTTATGTTTTTCCCATCCTTTTAACGGATCTTCACTATATAATTGTTCTATTTTTTTCTTAACTATTTCTATCTTATTTATTGAAAATATAGTTATTTCTGTTTTATTTATCGAGAATACTACTAATTCTATTGTATCTTCAGCGTTTTTTATATTTTCTAACTTTTGTGTAATTTTTTCACTTCCTTTTATCCAATCAGTTTTCTTTCTTATTTTATTATTAACTTTTTTTGCTCTTACTTTTTGTTTACATGGTGTTGTGAACCACCAATCGTTTCTAGTTATTATATGTGGGTATAGTTTATCTAAAAATGGCATTCCTAAAAGTATATATTTTGATGTTAGTTCATAATTATAAATTTCTTCTATTGTCAATATCTTATCCCATATTTGTGCTTTTACATTCCTAGCTTTATAAGTAATTAAGCTTCCTTCATTATTAAATCCTTTAACTATTATTGGTATTTTTAATTTATCCCATTTACTTTCTGGTAAGCAATTATATCTACATAAATTAGCTTCTGCTCCTGTATCTATCATAGGCGTATAATATCTACTGTAATATCCTTCCACTACTATCTTCATTAATACATATATTTTCATTTTATGTTAAGGCTCTTCTTAAGAATAATCTTTCCCTATTATATGTTATGGCTAATTGTGTATGTTCTATATTATATGGTTTTACTTGTTCTAACCATTTTATTCCTAATATTATATCTGCTTTTTGTATTTCTTCTTTTACCTCATATTCTATTTTTATTTTTCTAATTCCTCCTATTATTATTTCTTTTTCTACTATATCTGTATTATTTATTAAACTTCTCGGTAGATCTGGGCATATATCATTATTAGTTTTTATTTCTTCATTTTTTACTAAGCATTTTGCTATATAATTTTTTTCTTGTCCTGTGTTTAATAGTATTAAATATTCTTTTTCATTTATTTTTCCTGTTATGTAATATTGGTTTAAATTACATATTGAATTTGTTTCATAACTCATTCTTTTTGATGAGCTCGATGACTCCGGTTTTTCATTAGCTATTCTTTTTGTTGTACTTATTCTATCATTTACTATTTCTAAATTTTCTTCTATATCTATGTCTCTATAGCTATAGTCATTATAATCTATTTTTTTACAATTTGTTCAAATGGGCTATCTATTTGTATTTTGTTAATCTTATTTTTCCCTGTTATTTTATGTTTTGTTGTTAATACATATAAATTTTTACATCTCGCTGTAAATATCTTGCTTCCTGGGGTTAATTCTATTCCTGATATCTTCCAATATAATACTAATGATTTATCTATATTTCTATCTGTTACTGCTACTGAATAATTTGCACTTATTATAAATTTAAATTTTTGGTATATTAAATTTCCTTTTACGGCAGTTATTATACTTTTTTCTATAGGTTTTATAATTCTGTCATCTGCTAAATATAATTCTATTGGTGTATCTATTCCTTCTCTAAAACATGCTTTTATTAATATTTCTGTACCTCCAAGGTGTACATATTTTATTGGATCTCCTTTACTTTTTATATCATTTATTTCTTTATTAATTATTCTTTTTGTTACTAGTGGTATACTAGCTTTTTCTTTTGCATATCTACAGTCTATTACATGTTCTTTTTGGCATACTACATAATATTCATCTTTTTTCCTACTAAAAATATTTTTTATTGTTGGTATTTTAAATATTTTTTCTACACTTAAATCTAACTCTTTTCCTTTTATTTCATCAAATATATTACTGTCAAATATTATCTTTTGTTCTGTTCCTTCATCATTTAAATATTCTTCCTTTGTTATTATTTTTATATCTTCTTCAGTCATTTGATTCATCTATCTCACTATCTATTTCAGTATCTGTGTCGTTTTCTGAAATTTCATATATACTATCTTCACTTTCTAGTTCATAATCTATATAATCTATTTGCATATATTCTGTATTTTCTATTTTTATTTTGGATATTTGTTTATTTTTTGGATTTTTAGGTAATTTACAATCTCTAGCTAAATGTCCTAACTTTCCACAATTATAACAAGTACATTCTTTTATAGATTTTTTCTTTCTATATGGTCTTTTATTTTTGTAATTTTTTACATAATATTTTTTTCTTGGTTTCTTATATTTATATTTTGATTTTTTATATTTCTTATATTTCTTATGTCTTTTTCTTTTCTTTTAATATCTTTCTTCGCATCCAAATTGGGGTGCTATTTTATTTTTGCAACATGCTAAATTTCTTATTAATGTTTTTTCCATTTCTAATTCTTCTCTATATTTTTCACATAACTTTCTATACCATTGTTGTAAAAATTTTATTCTAGCTCCTAATGTATCTACTATTTTTGCTTCTTCCCAACTTTTTATTATTTTTGAACTAAATGGTTCGGGTAATTTATTAAAGTATAATTTTCTTATTTCTTTACTTTCTTCTATGCTAAATGTTCCTTTATAATAATATTCTTTAAATGCGCAAGTATATTCATCTATATAACACATATTACATATTGTTAATTTTATCATTAAATTCCTATTTGTATCTTTTTCTTCATATTGTTCTTCTTCTAATGTTGTCATACTACCAAATTCATCTTTTATAGCTGTTTCATATTTTTTCAATAATTCTATAGGTGTTAATTTAGCTGTTGTTGATGCTGCTCCTTCCATAGGTTTATTAACTCTTAATACTTTCTTACTATTTTCAGTTAAATTTGTAAACCATAATTTTACTGATCCTATTAGTGTTTTTTCTATGTATTCTGGTGCATCTGTTATGTTTATATTATTGTCTAATAATTGTTTTGTCATATATCCTACCCATAATTGTATTGTTTTTTCTGTATCTATTACACAGTCTAGATCTAAAAAGTTATAATTTTTATTAACTATTTGTTTTGGTGTCCATTTGTCATATTCATTATATCTTTTAAATTTATTTTTATAATATATAGGTTTTCTTATTTCTGTTGTTTTGGGTATTAAATTTTCATCTTCTTTTTTGTCAAGAGTATTTATTTCTGTATTATTATTTTCTAAGTTTTCTTGATTAATTCTTTCTTGTTTTTCGTTAATTTCTAAATCTTTTATATTTGTTAATATTTCCGTATATGTTTCACTATCTTCTGAATCATAATTATCCGTTTCTTCTACCTCTATATTATTTATTTCTAATTTTTCTTTAAATTGATTTATCTCGTTTATTATTTTTTGTTCCTTATCTATTTCTTCTTTTTCTTTTTGTCTTTGTTCGTATAAATCTTTTAACATTTGTAATTCTTTTTCTAATTCAGCAATTCTACTATTTTTAGTTTCTTCTATTTTTCGTATTTCTTCCGTAGATTGTTGTTTAATTTTTTCTATTTCCTTTTTTCTATCTATTTCTTCATTTTCTTTTTCTATTCTCACCATTGCTGTTAATTTATCTTCTAATTTTAATTCTTCTTTTTTCTAACATTAAATATAAATGTTCTCCTATTTTCTTGTATCTTCTTCCTAAATTGGAAAATACTATTTTTATTTTTGATCCTTCGTGATTTTCATATATTTTTTCATCTATTATAAATTCTTCTTTATTCATTTTATTGTAAATAGTTCATGTTGATATATATATTCTAAACTATCTATTTGGGATTCTAATTTTGATATTTCATCTTTTTGTATATTTATTGAATTTTTACTAACTCCGGCAAATATATTATAATGTAATCTTTCTTTTCTTATTTTTAATTCTTTACGTTTTTCAGAGATAAATTGTTTTAATTCTTTGTATTTTTGTTCTTTATTCATTTGAATTGTGTTTATAATATTTTGGTGGATATCTAAATCTAATTTTATCATAATTAAGTGGTATATGTCTCATTCTTCTAGATTTTAAATGGATTATTAATTTTGCTTCAATACTAGATATTAATGTAATTAAATAGGCTAATCTTTGTGGATTTTCTTTTGTTTTATTTAGACTTATATATTCTGAATAATTACTAACTAAAGATCCTTTAATTTTTCTAAAAGCTTCTCTATTTTTAAATGGTCTTCTCATAATTAATTTAATAAATAACTAAATTTAAATCTAACTTAACTAAATTTTCTAATTCCAACATAGCTATTTTAACTAACACGTATACCACTTCCATATCTTTTAAATTACTGTGCTCTGATACCATTTGGAGGGGGTGTGGATAACTAAGCTGATAAATAGATTTATTATAACTGATGAATCTATTCTTTTTTTTGTGCGTGGTTATTTCTTAGATTTTGTGTTAATAAATTATTCTTTTTATGAGATGTGTTCATTAATTTAGTTTATTATTTTATCCTGTGGTAACTGCTGAGTTATAAATTTCTGTGTAATAACTTATTCTTTCTGTACTGTAGTGTATATCTAATTCAAGATTTTCTATGTCATTTATTATTTTGTGTTGTTCTTCTCGTAGTGAGTTTTTTATATTATATAAACTGTTACATGTACTTTTTTCTAAATTTTCTAAGGTTTTTTCTATCCATATTAACTTTTCTTTTAGATCTTCCATTATTTTTCTAATTCGGTTTCTGTAATTAATTTCGTTATTTAGATTATCTTGGTTTTCTCTAGTTTTTCTAATATATTCTAACATCCACAATCTTGGTCTGAATAATATCCTTCTGGGTAAATGTCTTCGTATATTTGTGCTGTGACATTTATCATTTCTATTTCGTAATTTATTACTTCTTCTAGTATCATTTTCTTAATATCTATTATTTCTATATCTTTAAGTATATATAAGGTTAAAATTCTAAGGTAGTCTAAATGGGCTAGAATCTATTTATCAGCTTAGTTATCCGCACCCCCCTCCAAATAGTATCAGAGCACAGTAATTTAAAAGGTATGGAAGTGGTATACGTGTTAGTTAAAATAGCTATGTTGGAATTAGAAAATTTAGTTAAGTTAGATTTAAATTTAGTTATTTATTAAATTAATTATGAGAAGACCATTTAAAAATAGAGAAGCTTTTAGAAAAATTAAAGGATCTTTAGTTAGTAATTATTCAGAATATATAAGTCTAAATAAAATAAAAGAAAATCCACAAAGATTAGCCTATTTAATTACATTAATATCTAGTATTGAAGCAAAATTAATAATCCATTTAAAATCTAGAAGAATGAGACATATACCACCTAATTATGATAAAATTAGATTTAGATATCCACCAAAATATTATAAACACAATTCAAATGAATAAAGAACAAAAATACAAAGAATTAAAACAATTTATCTCTGAAAAACGTAAAGAATTAAAAATAAGAAAAGAAAGATTACATTATAATATATTTGTCGGAGTTAGTAAAAATTCAATAAATATACAAAAAGATGAAATATCAAAATTAGAATCCCAAATAGATAGTTTAGAATATATATATCAACATGAACTATTTACAATAAAATGAATAAAGAAGAATTTATAATAGATAGAAAAAAGGAAATAGAAAAAATTAAACAACAATATACGGAAGAAATACGAAAAATAGAAGAAACTAAAAATAGTAGAATTGTTGAATTAGAAAAAGAATTACAAATGTTAAAAGATTTATACGAACAAAGACAAAAAGAAAAAGAAGAAATAGATAAGGAACAAAAATTAATAAACGAGATAAATCAATTTAAAGAAAAATTAGAAATAAATAATATAGAGGTAGAAGAAACGGATAATTATGATTCAGAAGATAGTGAAACATATACGGAAATATTAACAAATATAAAAGATTTAGAAATTAACGAAAAACAAGAAAGAATTAATCAAGAAAACTTAGAAAATAATAATACAGAAATAAATACTCTTGACAAAAAAGAAGATGAAAATTTAATACCCAAAACAACAGAAATAAGAAAACCTATATATTATAAAAATAAATTTAAAAGATATAACGAATATGACAAATGGACACCAAAACAAATAGTTAATAAAAATTATAACTTTTTAGATCTAGACTGTGTAATAGATACAGAAAAAACAATACAATTATGGGTAGGATATATGACAAAACAATTATTAGACAATAATATAAACATAACAGATGCACCAGAATACATAGAAAAAACACTAATAGGATCAGTAAAATTATGGTTTACAAATTTAACTGAAAATAGTAAGAAAGTATTAAGAGTTAATAAACCTATGGAAGGAGCAGCATCAACAACAGCTAAATTAACACCTATAGAATTATTGAAAAAATATGAAACAGCTATAAAAGATGAATTTGGTAGTATGACAACATTAGAAGAAGAACAAGATGAAGAAAAAGATACAAATAGGAATTTAATGATAAAATTAACAATATGTAATATGTGTTATATAGATGAATATACTTGCGCATTTAAAGAATATTATTATAAAGGAACATATAGCATAGAAGAAAGTAAAGAAATAAGAAAATTATACTTTAATAAATTACCCGAACCATTTAGTTCAAAAATAATAAAAAGTTGGGAAGAAGCAAAAATAGTAGATACATTAGGAGCTAGAATAAAATTTTTACAACAATGGTATAGAAAGTTATGTGAAAATATAGAGAAGAATTAAAAATGGAAAAAACATTAATAAGAAATTTAGCATGTTGCAAAAATAAAATAGCACCCCAATTTGGATGCGAAGAAAGATATTATAAGAAAAGAAAAAAACATAAGAAATATAAGAAATATAAAAAATCAAAATATAAATATAAGAAACCAAGAAAAAGATATTATGTAAAAAATTACAAAAATAAAAGACCATATAGAAAGAAAAAATCTATAAAAGAATGTACTTGTTATAATTGTGGAAAGTTAGGACATTTAGCTAGAGATTGTAAATTACCTAAAAATCCAAAAAATAAACAAATATCCGAAATAAAAATAGAAAATACAGAATATATGCAAATAGATTATATAGATTATGAACTAGAAAGTGAAGATAGTATATATGAAATTTCAGAAAATGACATAGATACTGAAATAGATAGTGAGATAGATGAATCAAATGACTGAAGAAGATATAAAAATAATAACAAAGGAAGAATATTTAAATGATGAAGGAACAGAACAAAAGATAATATTTGACAGTAATATATTTGATGAAATAAAAGGAAAAGAGTTAGATTTAAGTGTAGAAAAAATATTTAAAATACCAACAATAAAAAATATTTTTAGTAGGAAAAAAGATGAATATTATGTAGTATGCCAAAAAGAACATGTAATAGACTGTAGATATGCAAAAGAAAAAGCTAGTATACCACTAGTAACAAAAAGAATAATTAATAAAGAAATAAATGATATAAAAAGTAAAGGAGATCCAATAAAATATGTACACCTTGGAGGTACAGAAATATTAATAAAAGCATGTTTTAGAGAAGGAATAGATACACCAATAGAATTATATTTAGCAGATGACAGAATTATAAAACCTATAGAAAAAAGTATAATAACTGCCGTAAAAGGAAATTTAATATACCAAAAATTTAAATTTATAATAAGTGCAAATTATTCAGTAGCAGTAACAGATAGAAATATAGATAAATCATTAGTATTATATTGGAAGATATCAGGAATAGAATTAACCCCAGGAAGCAAGATATTTACAGCGAGATGTAAAAATTTATATGTATTAACAACAAAACATAAAATAACAGGGAAAAATAAGATTAACAAAATACAAATAGATAGCCCATTTGAACAAATTGTAAAAACAATAGATTATAATGACTATAGCTATAGAGACATAGATATAGAAGAAAATTTAGAAATAGTAAATGATAGAATAAGTACAACAAAAAGAATAGCTAATGAAAAACCGGAGTCATCGAGTTCATAAAAAGAATGAGTTATGAAACAAATTCAATAAGTAATTTAAACTAATATTACATAACAGGAAAAATAAATGAAAAAGAATATTTAATACTATTAAACACAGGACAAGAAGAAAATTATATAGCAAAATGCTTAGTAAAAAATGAAGAAATAAAAACTAATAATGATATATTCCCAGATCTACCGAGAAGTTTAATAAATAATACAGATATAGTAGAAAAAGAAATAATAATAGGAGGAATTAGAAAAATAAAAATAGAATTTGAGGTAAAAGAAGAAATACAAAAAGCAGATATAATATTAGGAATAAAATGGTTAGAACAAGTAAAACCATATAATATAGAACATACACAATTAGCCATAACATATAGTAGGGAAAGATTATTCTTAAGAAGAGCCTTAACATAAAATGAAAATATATGTAGTAATGAAGATAGTAGTGGAAGGATATTACAGTAAATATTATACGCCTATGATAGATACAGGAGCAGAAGCTAATTTATGTAGATATAATTGCTTACCAGAAAGTAAATGGGATAAATTAAAAATAACAATAATAGTTAAAGGATTTAATAATGAAGGAAGCTTAATTACTTATAAAGCTAGGAATGTAAAAGCACAAATATGGGATAAGATATTGACAATAGAAGAAATTTATAATTATGAACTAACATCAAAAGATATACTTTTAGGAATGCCATTTTTAGATAAACTATACCCACATATAATAACTAGAAACGATTGGTGGTTCACAACACCATGTAAACAAAAAGTAAGAGCAAAAAGAGTTAATAATAAAATAAGAAAGAAAACTGATTGGATAAAAGGAAGTGAAAAAATTACACAAAAGTTAGAAAATATAAAAAACGCTGAAGATACAATAGAATTAGTAGTATTCTTGATAAATAAGACAGAAATAACTATATTTTCAATAAATAAGATAGAAATAGTTAAGAAAAAACTAAAACAATTATATAGTGAAGATCCGTTAAAAGGATGGGAAAAACATAAAACTACCATAAAAATTGAATTAATAGATAAAAACAGTATAATAACCCAAAAACCATTAACATATAATTTTGACGATTTAAAAGAATTTAAAATGCATATAGATGAATTATTAGAAAAACAATATATGCAAAAAAGTAATAGTAAACATAATAGTCCAGCATTTATAGTAAATAAACATAGTGAACAAAAAAGAGGAAAAAGTAGAATGGTTATTGATTATAGAAATTTAAATGCAAAAACTATAACATATAATTATCCAATACCAAATAAGATATTAAAAATAAGACAAATCCAAGGATATAATTATTTTAGTAAATTCGATTGTAAATCAGGATTTTACCATCTAAAGTTAGAAGAAGAATCTAAAGAATTAACAGCATTTACGGTACCACAAGGATTTTACGAATGGAATGTATTACCCTTTGGATATAAAAATACACCAGGTAGATATCAACATTTTATGGATAATTATTTTAAACAATTACCTAATTGCATAGTATACATAGATGATATATTATTATACACAAAGACTAAAGAAGAACATATAAAATTATTAGAACAATTTACAGATATAATAGAAAATTCAGGAATAAGTCTAAGTGAAAAGAAAGCCGAAATTATGAAAAATCAGATAGAATTTTTAGGAATACAAATAGATAAAAGTGGAGTAAAAATGCAACAACATATAGTACAAAAAATAATAAATTCGAAAGAAGAATTAGATACAAAAAAGAAATTACAATCATTTTTAGGATTAGTAAACCAAGTAAGAGAATATATTCCAAAATTAGCAGAGAACCTAAAACCACTACAGAAAAAATTAAAAAAGGATATAGAATATAATTATAATGAAGAAGATAAAAAACAAGTTCAAAAAATAAAATTACTTTGCAAGGAATTACCAAAACTACAATTTCCAGATGAAAATAGAAAATTTACATACATAGTAGAAGCAGATGCCAGTGAATATAGTTACGGAGGAGTACTTAAATATAGATATGAAGCAGAAAAAATAGAACACCATTGTAGATACTACTCAGGTACGTTCAACGAGACAGAAATAAAATGGGAGATAAATAGGAAAGAATTATGTTCATTATATAAATGTTTATTAGCATTTGAGCCATATATTGTATATAACAAATTTATTGTGCGAACAGATAATACACAGGTACGCTGGTGGCTAACAAAGAAAATACAAAATTCAGTTACAACAAAAGAGATTCGGAGACTAGTTTTAAATATATTAAATTTTACATTTATAATAGAAGTAATCAGTACTAACAAAAATGTTATTGCAGATTACATATCAAGACAAAGCTACGCAAACTGAAATGATAGAAGAAAATATAAATGAAAAAATACTCAACGCCCTGACTATGCTTTCATTGAAAGTAGACAGTATGGGTACTGAGATAGAAAAGCTAAAGCTAAAGACTAGTGAAGATAATCTGAAGTCTATAGCTATGAATCAGCTAACTCAGCAATGTGCAGAGCTATGTCGATCGGAAGACAATAAAATTCCAGAGCTAGAAGGAGATGTTGGGATACTCCATAAAACCCATAACGTTTATCAATCTACTTCTGCAGGTACAAGCAAAGGAGTTAGAAAAAATATGAACTTAAATAAGCTATTTGACAAGCCATATATACCAAATATACCAAAAGGCCCTATGTTTACACCCCCACAAGTTACCACATATCGAGAAAGCCTAAACCAAGACCAAAAGACATATAACTACACAGCCCGCATATATATAGAAAATATCTACAACGTACAAACTTTCTTAAATAGCAACCCAAAAGCTACAAATATCCAAGAACCAGATACGAACTATATAACCCAGAAATTGACCGGATACAACAAGCTAATTGCCTTACCTAAAACTAAACCAAGCCTAGTTAAAACTTGCTACGAATATGGATTACTTAGTACCGTATATACCACGGACGGAACTGAGATATCTACTATACCCGAGATATATGAAGCATTTACCACATTTAAAAGAATAACCAAAGGTACTTTATTTTTTATAAAAATATACACGGCACCAGCAGAGATATTATTTGACGAAGTTAAGAAACCTATACAAGTTGTAAAAATAGGAATGACAAGAGATATGATTATACCGCAAGATATTGGTACATAGCCAGAGATACCCAGAATCGAGATACCAAAATTTTACGCGAATAAAAGAGTTATCGGACTGTCTACGATTTTACAAGAACTAGCAAATACATATTGTAATCAAAATCCTATATGGAGTTATTATTCAAGAAACCATGTATTGATATATTCAAATTCAAAAGAGCTACGAGAAACAGATATGGAAACAATTAGGCAATGAATTATGACGTTGCTTAAACCAGAGACAGAACCTATCGCCAGAGCTATTAAAGAAAAATTTATTTCAGAAGAATTATTGACCAGATATTGCAAAACTATTGGACACAAATACCCAGACCACAGATGTTCAAAATGTAATGGAGGAGATAACGACGTCCCAGCAGTGCAGCTAGAATAAAAGAAGATAAGAACGACAGCTGGAAAGATAAAACCAGAGCAATAATGGAGATACATCAGATATGACAAAATAGACGGAAGACTTATTTGCAGATATGACAGATAGATGGAAGACTTATTTGTACAAAGTTTACATTTAATAGAAGACTTAAGCTTTAGAAATACGTAGTAGAAAGTAGTTTAGCATTTATGGTAAACTTTGAAAAAGTTGTAAAAGTTTGAAAAGATCTTTAGGTAGGTTAGGTAGGTTAGACTTTAAGTCTTTTCATTAATTGTTTTTTGTTTTCTAGTTTTACGTAAAGTTGTAAAGAAATGTAAAGAGTTTGAAATCATCTATAAATAAGAGCTCAGAAGGCATTGCAAAGGCAAGCCTTCAAACATTCAGCAAAAATACTCTCTCCATTCCGATTCAAAAATATTTAGCCCAGTTAATTAAATATATACACCGCAATGGAAAAAGCTATGGAACAACAAACCTCAGAAATATCAAAGCTACCGGAACAGGTATATCTATTTACGATTATGAATAGCTAAATTCATAATTCCCGACAATCATGATATGATAAAATAAATTCATATTAGTTACTTTATAGTAGAATTATTCGAAAAATAATATGTTAAGAAGTTTATTAGCAAAGTGGAAACGGAGAAAAATCCCAAGGAACTATGCCATCCTAAAGGTGAAACCAATGAGGCAAGAAGCCGTGGCGGGGAGTAACCAAAGTCGAGCCGCTGTTTAAGGGAAAAGTATCCGAATTACCATGCTAGTAGTGACCGAAGAACATGTTATTTAAGAATAATCTAGTATATAGTAATCTGAGATGACTATATTTTATTATGTATATGGTTGAAGGGAATATTTTGAAAAAAGCAATTTTATGATAATGAATGATAATATATCTGATGTCATGGTAGATAAATTTAAGATACTTATTTTGTATGCACTTAGAGATATAGATATTGCAGATATAAGAAAAGTTATATTAGAAAAAGCATATGGACAAAATTATACGGATAGGATAAATTATATACCACACATACCTAACTACTCTTATAAATATTTATTATGTTAAAATTACGTAGGACTTTTAAAGATACGCAAAAATTACAGTTACTAGAAAAACAGATAAAAATAAATATAGACAAATACATAAAAAATATATAAAATCTCTTAATAAAAATATGCAAAAACTACTAAGTCTAAAACAAATAGCTATAAAATATCAATTTTAAAAAATAGCCCATTTAGACTACCAAGAAACTTGAACCATTAAAGTTGTTGAATTAAGTTTAGATAGTGAATTTGCCTCTTCTTGCTTACATTGTATCAAAAAGACTAAAAAACTCATAATCATGAGTAAATTATGCCATACATATAGAACAACCTACATAAGGGAAAACAAGCCAGTATTCAAAACAAAAAGAACATGAAAATGTATAATGAAACACATAGAGGGAAAGATATGTGAAACGGATTCACAATCAAGAACCAAGAAGCAGCTAAAAATAGATCTGAGTTCTTCATTGTCATGACAAAATACAGATATGAAAGATAACGAAAAAGCCAAAAGAATTCAAGATTACTTACCGGGGGAGTATAAAGCCCCATCATAATATACTGAAATATTTTTTTTCCAACAAAAGGTACAAAGAAGACACAGAAAGAAAATCCCAATGCCAGAAATACAACAACAACTACCACCTGCAAATAAGATACATACGTAAAATCAAGAACTTCAAGAATTCCCAAATTAGATAAACCAGAACTAAAATGTACACAAGAATATAGCCCTCCCCTACCCCCTCCGCCCCAATAAATCACGATACAAGCCCCTGCAAGGCCATCAAAAAAATAATAAGAAACTATTAATAATCAAACAAGACAAACACCATCCCAAACACGGGCATCACAATAATAATAAGGAACTATTAAAACTCAAACAAAACCAACACTAACCCCACACAGGAGTTGGAAATATAATTACGTTTGAAATTAATAATAAGGTTCACAAAATCCTGCATGAAGTCATTACAATAATGATAATGAATCAAGTCAATAGTAAGGTTCACATAAGCTTCTACGTCAGCATTACAATAATAATAATCAAAGTCAATAATGAGATTCACACAAGTCCCTACATGTGTATCTATCATGACTATATTTACGAATCATGATAGCACCTACTAAACCCATCAGTAGGTAAGCCAACACCATAATACAAAGCTAAGGAAATGGGTTACTTCAATAGAAACGACCGACAAGGGCCACAATAGAAGAACATAATCATAAGCAATAATGTTTAACAATCGACAAAAAACTATGGATACTAATTCTCACAGCCTGGTAATATATGTACAAGAGCATCTAAGTTCAGAAATAGGAAATATAAGTCAAGTCTAAATAATCTTATATATTTGTCTCGAATACAAAATACAGAATAAAAATCGAAGGAAAATGAGTGACTCAAAACTCGAAGAGCTCACCCTATCTTTGATAGATCAACACAACACGATCTCATCTCAACAATGATAACTAGTACTCGGGTCTACACCAAAAAGATATAGTAGTATAGTATTAGTACCAAATCAACGGGTACTCAATAGGCATCATCGGCTAACTGAGCTAACTTATGATACAAAGCAAGATAATATCTTTAATTCAAGGTATATAATTTAACCTGAATAATCTTCATCATCACTATATACAATCAATAATCAAACTAGAACAAAACTATGACATATCCATTCATCATGTGCCAATACCATTATATATAACAATACATGATCGAAAGTGTAAAGCATCACTAATACAACCACAATAACAAAAGACCAAGAAGACATACAACATCTATTAAAACATATGTAAAAGAACCCATACGACGCCCCATACCATCGGAAATTACACACAAGTAACAATAAAGTAAAGAACTCATCACAGCGTCCCAAACCACCAGTGAACGCATGAAAGGATTAAACTATTAAGTAATAACACATACAACTAACTTCTCAATATCTAAGGTTCACGACTTTTCATATCCATGATTTCCACAATTCCCATAAAAGGTCATTTACCAAGATTCATGATCATTGTCAATTACCACAATTGAATTAACATGCACCAAGGTAATCAAAACCATAGCCATATAGCCATTTAGATATCTATGATATCAATACATTCTATCTAGTCATTGTTAAGTAACCAACATTTATTATTAAACTACTAGTTTGCTCGTAATGATATTACCTCCAATTATTAGACTAACCGATTCATTATATAATCATCCTTCATAAAATAGTAACTAGTTATTCTTCACTAAATAGGCAACATCACATCTAGTCAATATGTACGACTAAACCATAATCACTATTTAACCAAAGTTCACTTCTAGTTATCATAGGTGAACTAGTCATCATATAGGAAGAGGATACATTTTATCAAACACTCTTATCTGTCTACAAACCCATACCTTGTACTAGCTATCACCATAATTCTCTAAGTTCTTATTTAAGAAACCAACGACATTGCATACTAGACATCAAAATCACTAATCATTAACAATGCTAAGTCTATTATCAGCATAAGCTATTTTACAACCATAATTACTAGTTACCATATTTAAACTAAACAAGGTCTACCAACTAGTGTTCTAGGCTTCTAGCCATTAAGAAATATAACCACTCTACATAAATAACTAGTTACATTTTAATTCCATATAAAATTGATCACCCAACATGGATTTGATCATTCTCAACATAAACAAAACAAACCCAACATGAAATTCATAAAGAAATCCATAAACTTAAACTTACAAAAGAGATTCTCGGGCTTCATAGACAAAAGGAGTCCATGAATGAACACTACGCATACCTTAGTTTGTGATTTTGTGAAGATTGATGGTGAAACCTTCTTGAATTTAAATCCCTAATAAAAACCCTAGCTTGTTCTTGAGACAAACTTGAGAGAAACTAGTATATTTAGGTTGAAGAATAACTAAATCACATGTTATTGGTATATATAGGGGTAAGAAATTGACCCTTTTAACTCTGGACGCATCATTAATTTCTGAGAAAATTTCCCAATTTTCATCCTTGGCGTTATGCGCCACTATTTCGCCAAGTCATTGGAATGTGACAAATGAGAAATTGCACGGTGGCGCAATACAGATTATTGCATTGCCACCTTATCTGGGACTTTGAAGTTTTGAGCAACACGTCACTATTGTAGAGCAATATTGGAAATTGACAATTCCCATTTGACCTATCTCCGCGATGCGCTGAAGGCTCAGGTGATACACTGCCTCACTAAAAGGCTCTAACTCTTTACCCGGGTATCGGATTTGGGCAAATTTGGTATCGATGGAAAGCTTATTTGATTCCCCACATGATAAAAATTAAAAATATTGAAAATACCATATGTAAAAAAGTAGATTCATATTTCAAAGAAAAATTCTAACATTCTTGGGAAACTTTTCAAGCTAGGAAAAGTACAGGGTATTTCAATATCTCACCCTTGAGAACATTCATCCTCAAATGAGACTGAGAGGGGAAGAATACAAACTGACATAGATACTGAACATAACTGACTGGAACATGATTTCTTGACTGACATGACTGATGGTTGAATATAACATACTGAACATGCATATCTGATGCATGACTAACAAGCTGAATTCATGCATATTTGATGCATGACTGATAATTGACTTGTGAGTACATGACTGAATATTCTGATGAACTAAATTTCTCATAGTGAGAATGCATGTCTAATGCATAATTACATGCCTGAACTAATATATTAATGCATGGCTGAATATGCAAGGGTACTTAGTACCAAGTTTGTGATGAACACTGAACATAAAATTGAGTAGGACTAAGGAGAATTGTTATCTTAATCAGAAATGCTAATGAATTCGTGATCTTCTTACTAAACATGCATGAGCGAAAAATATGAGGACCTAACTGAGTCTGGTCTAAGATGTGACATACAAACTGAACATCATGACTGAAACTGAGCCTCTGAATACTTGGCCCAAAGCTGAGGTTGAGACTTTGAGTGTCAACTTATGAATACCCTTTACTCTAAACTAGATTCTTTATTCGAAGAGAAACTTTACTTAAGGCATGAGAACGTTGAGGAAATAATGGGGTATCTACCCTTTAGGACACTAAGTCCCTCTAAGAATGCTCACCCTACTAAGATACTGGGGTGATGCACAGGGAATCCATGGACTGATTCATGACTGAATAACTCATGCTGAAAATCTTAAGCTAAAATAAGAGCAAGAGGTCTAACAGTGCATATCATGAGTATGAAGGACAGTAACGTACCCGAATCTATACCGGAGGAATTTCCTTAATCATGATGAGTCTAAAGAGCATAAAACCTGTTCTGATGCTGACCACTAGTGGTACTGGAAGTGACGCCCTACTAGCACAAATCTTTTCCCTTTTGAGCCCTTACTCTATATTCCCATTGCCTATGGTCTGGCTTACCACATCCATAACATACCTCACTGCATGCTCTATATACACTTAGGTGATTCTTACCACACTTTTTGTAAAGCGGATAGGTAAGACTCCTATTCTCACTATCCTGGGCCTCGAATCCTGGCATTTCATCACAACTGCCATTCCTGAACTTGGTTACTAGTACACTATCTAAAGATGGAGCTGGGACTAAAATATTATGACTATACTGAGAACGGCTACCACCTCCTGACTTAGGCTGAGCAAAGCTAAAACTACCTGCCCCCGCCCTCTTATTTTGCTTTTCTTTTATCTTATTATTTTTTGTTTTTATCTACTTAGCATGGGTCATAAGTCTGGCTAAAGTCATGTCACTATTCATCATGGCGGATCTACACTTATTAACCACGCTATCATTCACCCCTGACACAAACTTACTAAGGGAATGATACTATCATGGCGGATCATAATAGAACTGAATACTGAGTTCTGACTACTGAGTCTACTGACATTGACATCTGAGTCACTGATGAGTGAGAAACTGATACTGTATTACTGAATACTAAGGGAATGATACTATGTTACTGATACATGGATAACTATGTTTGACAGTTTTGATTATGAAAAACTGGTCTGGTCGACTATATATGACAGTCTTAAAGCTGAATGCTAATAACATAAGTTCTGATAACCGATATAATTGATAACATGAGTGACTGTATCTAACAGTCCTGAACCTGATGGACTAGCTAAGTTTTATACTATATCTGAGTAACTGAATCTGAGATCAGTCCTATATAGCAAGTGATCTCTAAATTTGATGATATCATTACTGATTAACCATAGTTGAGATCAGTCCTGTCTAGTGGGTGATCCTGGAGTCTATTTATAATGATAAGGAGTGACTATATCTGACAGTCTTAGATCTATACTACTAAGCTAAATTGACAGTATCTGTCAGTCCTGATTCTGTAATTGAAATTTTGGGATGTATTCATCTAATCGACATGCTCCATACTAAGCTAACTGTGGTCCAACTTATAACCCCAACTGGAAGGGTGTCAGTACTGCACCACTGGTAAAGACAACTGTTGTGGAGTCAGTCCCAATCTAGCGGGTGACCCCTGTGATTAGTCCTATACATTTAAATGTACTAACAGATGATTCCTGAGTATATCAGTCCTATCTAACGAGTGACATCTTATACCTACACTGGCTACGTAGTTTTGGAACTTAGGATTGCTTCTAGGGATCTCAGTCCTATCTAGAGGGTGAGTCCCCATCCCTAGGCTTGCTCGGTGCTAAATCTTACTCCCATCTGAAAGACACTGAACTAATTAACTGAATTGAGCTGATTAACTGAACTGAACCAATACTAGTGGTATTGTCTAGTGGATCTAAACTGAATTTAGTGAGTTCTATTGAGTGACGAAATGTACTGAGTTCTGAGGATTGACAGAGAATACTGAAGTTACTGAGATTACTGAGCAACTGGAATTTCTTAGATTTCTAAGATTTCCTTAATCACATGACTGACTGAGTTCTATGGATCATAGCTTGACTAAGGAGATCGTGAAAACATGACATGGCTCTAGGCACACAGATAAATGTTTAGGTACAAGTACCCCAAGGACTCGATGAGAAGAAACTGACATAACATGGCTTACTTGAACACATGGCCAACAACACAATTTATAATTCATATATTGAAGCACTTCATCAAACATGTGATATGCATAAGCTTGTACATACATGGGGAATTTCATCGTATCATACTAGTTGGGCATTCTTCCTTCATCTAGGCATTTAATCATACATATGGTAGGTATAGCGCATGTAGACAATATTATACAATAATTAATCTTTATGATTCATCTCTAATTTCATCATCCTAGGGTTTATTTACAGGTTCACATGAATATACATCTATACAAATCAATTCCATATAAAATTGATCACCCAACATGGAATTGAATTCAATTGATCATTCTCAACATAAACAAAACAAACCCAACATGAAATTCATAAATAAATCCATAAACTTAAACCTACAAAAGAGATTCTCGGGCTTCATGGATGAAAGGATCCATAAATGAACACTATGCATACCTTAGTTCATGATTTCATGAAGATTGACGGTGAAACTTCTTGAATTTGTATCCCCAATAGAAACCCTATCTTGTTCTTGAGAGAACCATGAGAGAAACTAGTATATTTTGGGTGAAGAATGACTAAATAACATGTTATTGGGTATATATAGGGGTGGGAAATTGACCCTTTAACCCTGGCCACGTCATTAATTTTTGAGCAAATTTATCTATTTTTATCCTTGAAGCGATGTGCCACTATTGCGCCAAGCCACTGGAATGTACAAATGGGAAATTGTATGGTGGCACGACGTGGAGCTATCGCGTTTCCACCTTATCTACGACCTGGAAGTTTGGCGCGATGCACCACTATCGCGAAGCAACACTTTTGAGCTCTCTCCGCGACTCGCTGAAGGCTTAGGTGATACACTGTCTCACTAAAAGGCTCTAACTCTTCACCCGGGTGTCGGATTTTAGTGAATTTGGTATCGATGGAATACTTATTTAATTCCCCACATGATAAAAAGTGAAAATCTTGAAAATACCACGTGTACAAAAGTGGATTCATCTTTTAAAAAAAGCTTCTACCATTCTTGGGAAACTTTACAAGCTAGGTAAAGTATGAGGTATTACAACAATTCAAGATTAAAGTGGTTCAAGTTCCATTTCTAATATCTCGAATTAGCTTTTTCAAGTCTAACTTCTACCCAGAATTATACTAAGTTATCTAAATCACATCTCGAAGGTTTATCAATCTACCCTAGTCCTGTAGGACAATTCTTCCTTAAGTATTACTGTTAAGTCAACCAAAGCACCTAAAGCCAATTCACTACTATAGAAAACTAGGCCAACATACTCTTAAGGTGAGTGAAAAGGTCACTCTCATCTAACTATAGCAACTAGATTATTTTCATGCTATTGAAGAGATAACAAGTTAAACTAACCAGGGTTCTAGACTATGGGTCAAACATCACAGTTCATGTGTTCAAAATCCTAAATGATTCATCTAATAAAAAACATTATAATCTACCATTTTAGCTCCTAAGACCCCATCCAATCTTATTAAGATATCAAATTCATACAATATATAGCTTAATCTAATTACAAGTAAGCCTAAGCAACCTTGATTCCAAGTATAGCTCACAAACCAATAATCTTCTGTTTCCCTTTCCTCGAAGCTTCTCCAAGGATACATGCTATCAAAAACATAATCTATGAATTAATAATATAATAACACCCATATTGCACTATTGTGTTTCGGGTCCAAAATCATACCAAAACCCCCCAAGTGGGTCCAACATATGGAAAATAAGTTTTTGAGACCAACCCATTTTTCAAATACCATTAAGGAGTTATAACACTTAAGAAATTTGGCAAAACAACCATATTTAGGGCTAAAATCAAGCCTCAAGCCATTTGGGGTTTTGAGACTCATAATCAAGAAATCAACACCGCAATTAAAGGAATCTTACCTTATATTTAATCTTAATTACGAAAATACAAGATCTTCAAGCATGCAATTAACAAAAAATACACGCGTTAAAGACTACTCTCTCCATCAGGGTTTATGGAGCTTAAGACTAGGGAAATGTTCTATTCTCGGCCAAGTGAACATTTAATTACACCTTGACCAGGACCTCGGCTAGGGAGACTATGGACACATGAGCCATCGTTATCACACTCAATCCACTGCAGTAGAAGTATCTCCAGCCATAACAGAATACAATTCAAACTTGGAATTTTGATTCCATGTATCGGCCAATTTCTCGTGATGCATCTGAAATCCAATAAGAGCAAACAAAATATGTAGCCACACTAATTTTGATATTTCGGATGCATTGAAGAAATCAAATTTTCCATGCAAGATTGTTTCGATGAAGCTCTAGTTGGATTTCCATTAGGAACCAACAAAGACTTTTAAGTAGGGAAATGGTTCTAAAAACCAAACGGACTTCCCAGTACCGAACTATCAATTCCAATAAGTCATAAATGACTTGGGGAAACTAGAAAAAACGCTAATGGAAAAAGTAAGTAGAAACACGAGAAGTGACCTGAAGGATTATTACAGTATCACAATAATATAATCAACCCAAATCATGTAAAATAAAGGATTCACCTAAACAGTAACCTACTTTACATGGTAAGTTTCCAGCTTTCCTATTATGACACAATTAGACCCTAATACTAAGAAATAGAATCCTTAAATTGCAATCATTCTGAGTTAGCCTTAGAAAAAGACTAATCCACCACAAGGTCTTCTCCCATAATATTTTTGCAGCCCTAGTCATTCCACATGGTGGATCTCATCATTAGAGAGCGAATCAAACCGACAAATGAACAAGTTTGAACCTATAAGACAAATATATGATACATGCACACTTTTGCTAGCACTTGAAGATAATTCTAGGCATAAATATACCAATTGTAGACCTCTTTTATCCACAACTCATCATCGTAATAATTGAATCATTTCCTTAATCCCATCCGGTATCACAACACTCAAGTAAACTATCACACCTCAAATATAGTAAACTATCATAGCTTTAATATCATTGAGATGGAGAGGCACCCAACGCCCGAAAGACTCAAGAGAATCAACTTATAGCCTTACTGTTCATGTCAATATCTATGATAGTAATGAATCTTTGACAAATATATAAATGTAATAATCATGATAAAATACTAACACTGAGATAGGCCAAAAACATTATGTGAATTAGTCGTTAAAGCGATAACTGTTAAGAAACTAAACATAATTGCACTTTATACATGTAACGCCCCAAGAATACACCCTGGGAATCACACGGTGCTTACGAACCCAAAGGACCACAAGCTAACCCATAACTGGTACTTGCTGTGAGAACTGAAAAATAATCATAAAGTATATGCCAAAGTAAAATTAAAAATGCCATAGGATTCATAAAATTGAATCAAAACTAAACACATCTATAGAATATATTCTAATTAATAATGTCTGAAAGCCTCTAAACATCTGAAATGAAAGAGTTGAAGGGATAGGCCCCAACTAACTCATAACTACTGTCTGAAATAACTAAAATACTAAAATAATGCAAAGACCAAATAAGTATCGTGTCCTCGATGGATCAGGACTCACTACTGTAACTGTGGCTAATTGACTGATCTGGCTAAGTATAGTTAGGAACCCGAGCATTCGAACCTATGATATGAGATATCATAGTTCTAAGAGAGTGTATGTGTCAGTACTTTGAATGTACTGGTATGCTAGGTAAGGTTTGGCTAATATGCATGGGTTCGTGCGCATGAGTAATAATAATAACTAAATATCATGAAGTAACTTGATGAGATCATATACAACACTGGGACTACTGAAGGTAATGAACCTATAATACCAAGCATATATCGTCTACCTGAATTAGATGAAAACTGAAGCACTGGATTTTCTGATAAATAAATAATTGATAACTGTAAGTCATGATCGTCTAGAACTGAACTGAGTTCTGTAATGAATATTGAATATTGAATATTGAATATTGAATATTGAATATTGAATATTGGAACTGAGACTGTGAGAGTTATCATATTACCAACATACCCCATTATAGATAGATTAGGGGTCTAACTTGTAACCCCAATTGGAAGAGTGTTAGCACCGTGCCATGAGTTACTTACACTAGCTGGTTCAACCCTAATCTGGCAGGAAGACTCATTAGATGTATATGATTACGTCAACCCTAATGTGGCAGGAAGACGATTTACCCTACACTGGCTATATAGTTTTGTAACTCATGGACTGCTAGTAAGGGTTAAATCCTATACTGCTAAGAATGCCCCATCCCTAAATTCGCTCGGTGTTGAATCTTACTTCTAACTGAACCAACACTAATCACTAAGCTGTTTTAAGCTTGATTGAACTCACACTGATTCTCTTAACTAACCAAATGCTACTATTTAGGATATTACAAAATCATTTTATTATGATTAGAAACTAAGTAAGAAGCAAATTTCATGTATACAATACACCCAAGCCTCGATAGCATAAATAATTCATAAGTTTAAAAGTATTACAATTAGGATATCATGCACAATTTGTACACATAGACATTTTGTCAAACACTTGGGGAGTATGGTTCTTGTACATGAGTAAGAATAACATGGGTATATCATGACTACAGTATTCAACTCACAATTCATGGGTTATGACATGTGGAGTACATAAATCAACACACATTCTAGTTTATTTACTTAAAATCCATAATTTTCTTAGTTTAAAACCCATAAAATCAACAAATACATGAACACAGTTCGATTCAAGAATGTAATTCATAATTTAAATTCTCAAAATGGATTCTTGAACTCCAAGGGTGGAATGAACCCAAGGATGAACACCAAACATAACTTGATTTATGAATTTGTAAGAATTGATGGTGAATTCATGAGATTTGATCTTGAATCTTGAAGTTTAGGGTTGGTTCTTGAAATAGGTCTACTTTAATTTGAGTAAATTATGAGAATAATGAGCAATGAATGCTCTTTAGGACTTAAATCTAGTGTTTAGACTGAATGGGGTGAGGAAAAAGGACTTAAATTCCCTTGGAAATTAAAAATGCGGAACTGAACTCAAAAGACCACTTTTGACACCCGGCATGATGTAGTACAATTGCATTGGTCCACTGGAAAAGGGACAATCCTAAATTTATACCAGCGGCGTGATGCAATGGAATCGCGTTGAGCCACTGGAAATGGGCAATTCCTAAATGGCACCTTGGTACGATGCAGTGCCAATCATGGTGACAGACTGAAAAGTAATGAACGTGAAATTGGCCCTCACCGCAATGCAGCCTTATCGCATTGGGCTACTATTTTTACTAAAAGAGCTATAACTTCTCACCCAAGTATTAGATTTAGACAAAAATGGTATCATTGGAAAGATGATTCAATTTCCCCTAGTTTGGTGGGTCTTGAGCTGGAAAAATATCAATAGAGAAAAATCTATGCTCATTTGAATTTGACCAAAGCAACATTCTTGTCAAAAACTCAATCAGTAAGGATTATTTTGATTCATCTAATAGCTGAGAGTTATTTGAGGACTTAATATACATCAAACTCACGCATAACACTACCAAAGAACTATATTGTACTGTGCATAAGCTTGAAACATGGCTCTAATATTGGTTTGGATTTTTTGAGGTATTATAATATATTAGTCTACACATCCTCATAAGATTGACAAACTTTATCTAGGTTGGGACAGAACCTGCCTTACCTTAGCTACTATATAATACCAAAATATATAACAAATACTAGGTAAAGATCTTAATCAACCTGGATCTTACCAACTGTAATTGAGTATCATGTGCTCTAACTAAAGAGGTCTACTAGTTGGACTATACATACCAACGACATGAAACATAGTGCCTCTTATGAGTGATGTCAGTATGAAAGAATATACTATGTATATAAGGAATAAAGTGATTATACGTAAGATAAGATCTCAATAAAATAGGGTATTAATATATAACTATATAGATAAGGAGAAAAGACCATATTTCATGCACTTGTGGGATATTTAATTATTTTCTTTATTTGTATCTTTTTTCCTTTTTAACTTTGTAAGGAACATGATACAAATGACCAACTGATCAGTGGTTAAAAAGGATGACCCATATTAGGCATTTTAACCCCTAGGATATGATTCTCATAAATATAAGAATCCAAATAGACCCATGTTAGGATTTCCTTTTACCCCTGGTATACCACCCATAATATATGATTGTGATTGACCTATGACACATATTATCCCCTGGGATACCATCCATCAATATACAAATTATCTCAGATCATTCTTTTTATCTTTAAGGGTCTTCTTATAACCCTTTCTCCTAAAGTTACATCCCAACCATACAAGTACTTATAAGATCCCCCAAACAACTTTGGTTTTATTACACCCTCAAAATAATATACAATGTAGTGGGAAATAAGCATAAACAATATTTAGTTTGGTTGTGTATCGCTATATCCTCCTTCTATACTTTAATACAAACTGCTTACACCTTTTCCCTACATCAACAAGCTAGTTCCAAACATATACACATAAAAAAATACCCAAAGAAAACTCTAATATACTTTATCATACAACCAAATATTGAATACACCATCCCTAGAGTTCTTAATAACAATAACTCCATAATTATTTACCCAAACTTATACATAAGGAGGAAAATATAAAGCAGTCACTTTATCTCAATTTTTTATAACTTATCCTTTTAACTTGAACTCTTCAAGAACTTGATCTTTTATTCACACTTAATCCAAAGGAGAAAAAATGTCATTTAATAACCAAGAAAAGTTAGCAATTAACCTATGAAAACATTTTTCCCTATACTTATACTTAAGCATGAATAACGAATATTTCTAGTCTTCCATGGAATAATTAAGCTAAAATCATATGTTTTTTCACTAACCTTGGATTGCAATGGTGTGGGTTTCTTCAAGAACCCTAGAAAAAACTGTAAGGCTATTGTTTTAAGCCTCAAGAGAAAGGGAGAAAACTGAGTTAAAACCTTAAATTTGTGTGTTAAAATTAGTAAAAAAGATAATCTAATATTGGTGCAATATTGATCCCTTTTTACCGTTTAAAAAATCCTCTAGAACCTCCTATTTTAGCACCATTTTCATCCATAAATTGGTTGAGTAGGTGATGCACCTACTTTTTTATACCTAGCTACTCAAAAGGTCAAAGTAGGTGATGCACCTTATCACTTTATTTGTAGTTGGGCTTAACTATATTAGGGCTTGGATGATTTGGGTGTAATTTTTTTCTTTCAATGAGTTTGAGCCTCAAATGAGTCCAAAAGTGTCACGCGTCAAATCCTATTGGGGTGGACAGGCACCCATAGCCGTAAAGGCCTGAGAGAACCAATTCATAACCTTGTACTTCTTATGCATGTAACTATGATAACCAAAGGTTCTGACAAATATAATATTATGTATCGATGAGAATAATTACATAGGCAAGCACAAAGTTATATATACAACACTTGGCCATTGGGGCCACCACATCTAAAGTCAAGACACTATTATAACTTTACATTAGTCTATAAAGACTATACAAGATACATAGACTTAGTTAGGGTCGGGAAAAACCCCCGCCCTACTCTTGACTTACTACATAATACCAAAATATATGTAACAGACTCAGAGAGCCCTGAATCAACCTGGAGCTTACCAATAGTCACTGAATAGCCTGCGCTCCTACTAGTGAGGTGTATGAGCTGAAGTACCTATGCTCGCAGCATGAAATATATGTACCCCGTGAGGGACGTCGGTACAAAAATATGCACTGAATATGTAAGGCTAAAGGTAAAAACACATGATACAAGTGCTCAATAGAAATTAGATACAAGTGTATAAGTAGTACTAGTAGACCACCTTTATATATAATAGTGGGACTACATACATTACGTTCCTTTATTTATTTTTACCTTTCTTACTTCATAATCTTTGTAATCCATATATAATACAAATGACTAGCTGATCAATGGTAAATATATAAATTATGATCGGCCCATGCAAGGCTTACGCCTCTGAGCTGCCACCAACATATAAATATTGGGATCGGCCCATGCTAGTATTATGCCCCTGAGCTTTCACCCATAAAAAGGTATCTAGATCAGCCCATGCTAGTCTTATGTCCTTGAGCTGCCACTCGTTTTACAGATTTACGTTACTTAGTTTATTTAGCCTTTGAGATTGTTACTTTGGTGGTCATAATATAATGGTACCTTAAACTAATAATCTTCTAAAAAGAGACATATAAATAGACACCTAATGTAACAACAATGAGGTAGGGAGCTATTGGCACACAAATGAAGTATTTAGAGCTGAAAATAATACATAGGTCTTAGTTGAACAAGCGGAGAACTCCTAAATTTTTCTAGTGAAGATAGACATACATGTTTTATATTAAGCATGTATTGAGGTGTTTTAACATGTTAGAGAGTGGGAACAAGGTCATTGGATACATGCATTGTAATGTGTTGCTATTATGTATCACTTGTTATAGGATAATGTTGGAAGCTTACTTGATGGAACAAATGTCCGATTTTATGCCAAAGAGTGCAAAATAAAGCATGCCTTACATACCTGGTTATATAACTCTGAAACTAACCCGACTTGACTTCCCAACTTTAAGATTACTTATCTACAGTAAAATATATGGTAAACTAGTATTAATAACTAGCTAACATATTTAGGCTACTTAACTTCACCCAAAATAGTAACCAGGCCGTAAGCCATTAGTCTATCAATCAAGGGTGTTATTTTAACCCTTTTCTCCTCCAATTACACCCACATACCATATTGGCTCTTATAAGATTCACCAAAACCACCTCGGCTTCATTACACATTCCAAATAATACTCAAAACAGATTGGGTAGTAAACAAATGCAACAATTGGTTTGGTGGTGTAGCATCATACCTTTCTTCTATATTTCATTACAAGCTAATCTTACCTTTCTCCAACATCAACCTAGCATCCCATAACATATACATACAAAATAGTCCACGAAACAACCTCAAATTCTTTTTATTGTAGCAATCAATTATTGAACCCAACATCTCTTGAGTTCTCAATAACAACACATTCATAATTTTCTTTCAAATTCACATACAAGGAGAACAAAATGGAGCAGTCACCTTACCTCGATTCTACAACTTATTCTTTTAATTTGAACTCCTCAAAACTTCAACTTTCACTTTCCTTCACACTTTAAACCAAAAAAGAAAAGAGATCTCTTAATAATAAAGAAAAAGTGAGCAAGTAGCTTGTTCTATATTCTGCAATGTATTTCTAATTCGGCACCTATAGCATGTTTTTCTAATCTTCCATGAGATAATTAAGCTAAACTATAAGTTTTTTCACTTGCATTGGGCTACAAAGGTGAGGGTTTCTTCGAGAACCCTAGAATAAATTTTAGGGCTACTCCTTGTTTTAGAGAGAGTAGAGAGATTTTGTGAAATATACTCTTTTTGTGACTTAGAAAAGAATTAAAATGACCAGCATCTTGAACTTATAAAGTCCCTATTTTTTCCACCTCCTTATCTGCATTTTGGACCTTATAATTGGTCAAATTGGTCCAAGTAGGTGATGCACCTACTTATTTAAATTCTTATTTTGGGCTAAATTAATTTGGGCGTGTTGGGCCATTTATCCATTTTTTCCTCTTGTATTCAATTTGGGCCCAAATGAGTATATTAGTGTAGGCCCAAATCTGGTCCATAGCCATGGGTCCGTTAATTTGGTCCAAATAGCTTAAGTAGATGACTTATCTACTAGTTTAATTAAGTCAAGAAAGCACCTCAATATTTTATTCTATTTCCAGCTCCTAATCCCTTTAATCTAACCTTCAACTTATACACACTTGGTCATTTTAAACTGTAGATTCAAATACTAGCTTACAATCCCAAGTTTACATAGTTGTATCGATGATAACTTGGTCACATCACATTAAACTGTACGGGCAGCATTTATAATTCCATCTACACCATTAATACTTACATAACAAGTCTCATCTATTACCTATACCACAAGGCTATACCAATTTCCATATAATTAGAACAAGTACTAGCAAAATATGGGATGTTACATACTTCCTCCCTTAGGAACATTCATCCTCAAATGTTAGCATAACTATCCATCCAAAACAAGTTCAAGCCTAAGTTTAATATCCCTATTATCACATAGTACTTATATATTACACTTACTTGTTATTGCTTCAATTCAGCATCTTGGACTTTCTCTTCGTATTTGAACAAATAGGAGTACTTAGATTTTATCTCTTCTTCAGCTTCCCATGTTATCTCTTCTGTTTGTTGGTTCCTCCAAAGCACTTTTATAGAAGCTATTTCTTTATTCCTTAACCTCATAACTTGACGATCTAGGCTAGAAATTGGTATTTTTTCATAGGTAAGATCTTCTGTAACTTGTATATCTTCAGTAGGAGTGATATGAGATGGATCTGCCATACACTTTCTAAGCATTGAGACGTGAAGTATGGGATGAACTGTTGAAATATCTTAGGGTAGCTCTATTTCATAAGTGACTTGGCCAAACCTCTGAGTAATCTTGTACGGGCCTATATAACATGGACTTAGTTTTTCTTTCTTACCAAATCTCATAACCTCCTTCATTAGTGACACTTTGAAGAATACCCAATCACCTATATCAAATTCTAGCCCCCTCCTTCTAACATCTACATATGACTTGTGTCAACTTTGGGTGATTTCTAGCTGTTGTTGGATCACTTTAACCTTTTCCATATCTTAATGAACAAGATCTGGTCTGAATAAGGCAGTTTCACCCACTTCAAACCATCCAATTGGTGATATACACTTTCTTTCATACAAAGCTTCATATGGTGCCATTTTGATACTCGAATAATAGCTATTATTGTAGGAAAACTCGATGAGAGGTAAATGATCATCCCTACTACCTTTACAGTCCAATACAAAAGATCGTAGCATATCTTCAAGTGTTTGAATAGTATGTTCTGCTTGTCCATCTGTTTGAGGGTAAAGAGCTGTACTTAAATTTACTTGTGTTCCTAAATTTCTCTGTAAAGACTTCCAAAAATTTGCAGTAAATTAAGTTCCTCGATCTGATATAATAGAGATTAGAACTCCATGCAGCCGATCTATCTCTTTAATATATAATTTGGCATATTCTTCAACTGTGTAAGTAGTCCTAACTGGTAGAAAATATGTTGATTTGGTAAGCCTATCAACTATCACCCATATGGAATAAAACCTTTGAGATGCACGAGGTAAACCAGTGATGAAACCCATTTTGATCATGTCCCACTTCCAGATTGGAAGATCTATACATTGTATATAACCCCCGATCTTTTGGTGCTCTACTTTAACTCTTTGATAATTTGGACATTTGGCTACAAACTCTGCAATGTTCTTCTTCATGTCACCCCACCAATACATCCCTTTCAAATCATGGTACATTTTTGTTCACCCTAGATAGATGGAATACCTTGAATGATGTGCTTCTATCATAATCCTCTTTCTTAGCCCGTCTACATTAGGCACACATAATTTTTTTTAGCACCAAAGTACTCCCTCTTGAGTAAGATCAAATGCCTTTGTCATACCACATTGCACATTCTCCTTAAGCTATAATAGAATGGGATCTTCATATTGTTTCGTTTTTACTTCAGCTACTAGTGAAGATTCTGCAGCATTATGCATAATAAACCCCTCATCTGGAGTTTTAAGAAGGTGAACCCCCAAATTGTCTAGTTTGTGTAGATCCTTAGTCATCCCTTTTCGTTCTATAGACTACCCATAAGTGACCACCATAGAATTATGACTTAATGCATCAGCTACCACATTTGCTTTTTCCAAATGATATAAGATATTAACATCATAGTCTTTTAATAACTCAAGCCATCTCCACTGCCTCAAATTTAGGTCCTTCTAATTAAAGATATACTTCAAACTCCTGTGGTCAATATATATGTCAACATGCATCCCATACAAGTTGTGATGCCATATCTTTAAGGCAAATATAACCGTTGCTAGCTCCAAATCATGCGTTGGATAAGTTTTCTCATGTGGCTGCAATTGTCTTAAGGCATATGCTATGAATTTACCATGCTACATCAATACACACCCTAAGCCAATTATTGAAGCATCACAATACACTGCATACCCTTCTATGCTTTCTAGAAGTAGCAACATGGGTGTAGAAGTCAACTTATTCTTCAGATCTTGGAAACTTCTTTCACATGAATAATTATATTATAACTTGGACGCTTTGTGTGTTAGCTTTGTTAAAGGTGCTGAAATTGAAGAAAATCCTTCAACAAACTTTCTATAATAACCTGCCAACCCAAGGAAACTGCTAACCTCCTTAGGCATTATAGGTCTTGGACAGTTCTTCACGGCTTCTATCTTTTGAGTATCAACCTTTATTCCTTCATAAGATACAATATGCCCTAAGAATGCCACAGATTTTAACCAAAACTCATATTTGGAGAACTTTGCATATAGCTTACGATTACGAAGAATTTGTAACACCTATTATAAGTGACTAGCATGGTCCTTATTTGCAAATAAACTAGAATATCATCTATAAAAACTATCATAAACACATCCAAGAATGGCTTAAACACCCTATTCATCAAATCCATAAAAGTTTTAGGTGCATTAGTTAGCCCAAAGGACATGACTAAAAACTCATAATGGCCGTACCATGTTTGAAAAGCTGCTATGGGTATGTCATTCTCTTTGATCCTTATTTAGTGGTAAGCAGACCTCAAATCAATCTTTGAAAACCACTTGACGCCTTACATCTGATCAAATAAGTCATCAATTCTCGAAAGGGGATATTTGTTCTTAATAGCCACCTTGTTCAGTTGTCGATAGTCAATACACATTCTCAATGAGCCATCCTTATTACGCATAAATTACACTGGTGCACCCCAAGGGGAAACACTGGGCCTTATGAATCCTTTTTCTAGAAAGTCTTTCAATTGCTCTTTCAACTCCCATAATTCTTTCGGGGCCATTCTATACAGAGGAATTGAAATTGGTTGAGTACCTGAAATCACATCAATACCAAACTCTACTTCTGATTCTGGAGGCAAACCTGGAAATCTTCAGGAAATACATCGGGAAATTTATTCACTACTGGAATAGTTTGAAGAGTTAGTGGCTCCACATCTGTATTCTTTACCCTAACTATATGACATATCTAACCCTTGGAAATCATTCTTTTTTCCTTAAAATAAGAAATAAATTTACCTCTTGGTGCACCAATATTACCCCTCCATTCAAGGATTGCCTCTTTTAGAAAATAGAAATACACCTTCTTAGTTCAGCAATCTACTATGGCATAACAAGAAGACAACCAATCCATACTCATTATAGAATAAAAATCTATTATTTCTAACTCAACCAGTTGATCCATTCTATCATGATCGCAAATAGTTATTATACAATTTTGATACACTCTCCTAGCTAGAATAGATTCACCAATCGGCGTAGATACTTCAAGTGGCTTAACTAGCAATTCTAGTATTTTTTTTGAACTTTCCAGCAACCAATGGAGTGACATATGACAATGTATAACCCATATGAACTAATGCATATACATCATGTGAGAAGATGGACAATGTACCTGTAACCATATCTGGAGAAGCCTTTGAATTTTGTCGATCTGCTAAAGCATATGTACGATTTCTAACTCCACTAGAGCTAGCTTCTCCTATAGCACCTCTACCATAACCCATAGTCTATACATCTCTACCTGAATAAGGCACCGATGATGATGATGCAACAACTGAACTAGTAGGTTGTACCATACCATCTATGCCCCTTTAAGGGGATTCTCTCATCATATGTCCTGACGTACCACACCAAAAATCAGCATTTTTCTCGAACCGACATGCACCTAAATGAAGCTTTCCACATTGTTTACATGGCTTTCAAGGAGGACTTAATTGGCTCATACTCCCTTGCTCTTGATACCCCGCTATTCCTGAACTCTGACTCTCACTTCTTTGCCTAAACTAGTTGCCCTTAGACCCTTGAAATCTTGTGAAGCACTAGTTGTAGAATAAGAAGATAATGGCCTAGGAGGTCTATTAGAAAACTGAGGCCCAAACTCTATTTGGGATGCCATAAACTACCATGTAGATCTAGACCTCTTGGAATACCCTCTTTCCAATTCTTGTGTTCTTCTTTTTTGCCTCTGATCCTCCATTTTTTGTGCAAATTCTTGTATCCTTGCTATGTCCATGTATTTTTTAATAGCAGCAATAGTACAATCTCTAACTAGATATGGATCCAATATATCCACATATCGATGAACACTATCATCCATTGTAGCTACTACATTAGGAGCATACCTAGCCAAAGAGTTAAACCAGAGGTTGTACTCCCCCACGCTCATATTTCCTTAGCAAAGATTCAGGAACTGATCCGCACAGGCTTCTAAAATCTCAAATGGAAGGTAATGATCAAAAAATGCCTCTTTGAACTCTTTCCAAGTAGTTGAAGGTGCATCGATACCCCTAGATCATTTCCAGTCTTTATACCAAAATATAGCCTTCCCTTTGAATTTATATGTTGTTAGCTCAACTGTCTCTTTACCCGATATATGCATGAAATCTAGAGCCCTTTGGATTTTATCAATAAAGTCCTATGGGTTTTTATTAAGATCTGATCCAATGAATGTGGTAGGATCCAATTTAAGAAAATCCTGCGTTCGTAGGCTAGCTGCCCTATCTGCACCACTAGAACCTGTGGTTGGAATGGCTTGTCCAATAACTATACGAGCTAATAATTGTACTGTATTCCTTAGATATTGGTCATTAGCATTAATAGGTGGTTCCGAGGATGCCATTCTTCTCCTTCTTAGATTTTCTGGAGATAGAGGAGTAGAAGAATTTTGGCATACAAACTCAGCTTGAGCCTCACTTTGATTAGCTTGTCTAGGTGGTGACTTGTTGGTCCCTACTCTGATAGCCACATCTATTCGCTTACCTATATTCTTACTCCTTCTTATAACCAGCATCTTTACTATAGTAAGAGGAAAAAAATACGTTCAATGGTTAAATATGACTTCACTTACAATATGGGCTCTATTGCACGATCTAAGATATGAAGAAAAAGAGACAACCCCTAAATATCCCATAGCCTCATGTTTATAGATGTGGTTCACAACACACCCATAAACAGGACTCTATATAGACACGGCTTTGAAGATACCCTAGGATGACCAGCTCTGATACTAGTTTTGTCAGGCCTCAAATCCTATTGGGGCGGATAGGCACCTGTAGTTGTAAAGGCCCGAGAGAACAAATTCATAACCTTGTACCTCTCATGCATGTAACTCTGACAACCAAAGGTTCTGACAAATATGATATTATGTATCGATAAGAATAATTACATAGGCAAGCACAAACTTATATAGACAACACTTGGCCGTTGGGGCCACCACGTCTAAAGGCAAGACACTACCATAACTTTACATTAGTCTACAAAGCCTCTAAAAGATACATTGACTTAGTTAGGGTCGGTACAAACCCCCGGCCTACTCTTGACTTACTGCACAATACAAAAATATATGGAACAGACTCGGAGAGCCCCGAATCAACTTGAAGCTTACCAATAGTCACTGAATAGCCTGCGCTCCTACTAGTGAGGTGTATGAGCTGAAGAACCTAGTCTTGCAGCATGGAATATAGGTCTCCCGTGAGGGACGTCAGTACAAAAATATGTACTGAATATGTAAGGCTGAAGGTAACAATACATGATACAAGAGCTCAATAGAAATCAGATACAAGTGTATAAGTAGTACTAGTAGACCACCTTTATATATACTAGTGGGACTACATACATTATGTTCCTTTCTTTATTTTTACCTTTCTTACTTCATAATCTTTGTAAGCCATATATAATACAAATGACCAGCTGATCAATGGTAAATAGATAAATTATGATCGGCCCATACTAGGCTTACGCCCCTGAGATGCCACCAACATATAAATATTAGGATCGGCCCATGCTAGGCTTATGCCCCTGAGCTGCCACCCATATAAAGGTATCAAGATCAGCCCATGCTAGGCTTATACCCTTGAACTGCCACTCGTTTTACAGAATTACGTTACTTAATTTATTTAGCCTTTGAGATTGTTACTTTGGTGGTCATGACATTATGGTACCTTGAACCAATAATCTTCCAATAAAAGACATATAAATGGACACTTAATGCAACAACAATTAGGTGGGGAGCTGTTGGCACACAAATAAAGTTTTTAGGAGCTAAAAATAACACATGGGTCTTATTTGAACAAGCGGAGAACTCCTAAAATTTTCTAGTGAAAATAGACTTGCAGGTTTAATAATAAGTATGTATTGAGGTGTTTTAACATGTTAGAGAGTGCAAAAAAGGTCATTGGATACATGGAATGTAATGTGCTGCTATTATGTATCACTTGTTATAGGATAACCTTGGAAGCTTACTTGATGGAACAAATGTCCGATTTCATGCCAAAGAGTGCAAAATAGAGTATGCCTTACATACCTAGCTATATAACTCCGAAACTAACCCGACTTGACTTCCCTCCTTTTAGATTACTTATCTACCATAGAATATATGGTAAACTAGTATTTGCAACCAACTAACATACTTAGGCTGCTTAACTTCACCAAAAATAGTATCCGGGCAGTAAGAAATTAATATATCAATCGAGGATGTTATTTTAACCTTTTCTCCTCCAATTATACCCACATGCCATACAGGTTCTTATAAGATTCACCGAAACCACCTCGTCTTCATTACATATTCCAAACAATACTCAAAATAGATTGGGCAGTAAACAAATGCAATAATTTGTTTGGTGGTGTACTGCCACATCTTTCTTCTATATTTCATTACAAACTAATCATACCTTTCTCCAACATCAATCTAGCATCCCATAACATATACATACAAAACAGTCCACAAAACAACCTCAAATCCTTTTTTATTGTAACAATCAATTATTGAACTCATCATCTCTTGAGTTCTCAATAACAACACATTCATAATACTCTTTCAAATTCACATACAAGGAGAACAAAATGGAGCAGTCACCTTACCTCAATACTACAACTTATTTTTTTAATTTAAAATCCTCAAAACTTCAACTTTCATTTTCCTTCACACTTTAAACTAAACAAGAAAAGAGATCTCTTAATAACAAAGAAAAAGTGAGCAAGTATCTTGTTCTATATTCAGCCATGTATTTATAATTAGGCACCTATAGCATGTTTACCTATTCCTCCATTAGATAATTAGGCTAAACAAGTAGTGTTTTCACTTACCTTGGGCTAAAAAGGTGAGGGTTTCTTCAAGAACCTTAGAAGGAATTTTAGGGCAGCTCCTTGTTAGAGAGTAGGGAGATTTTGTGAAATATACTCTTTTTATGACTTAGAAATGAAATAAAATGATCAGAAACTTGGCCTTATAAAGGACCTATTTTATCTACCTCCTTAGCTTCATATTGGACCTTAAAATTTGTCAAATTGGTCTAAGTAGGTGATGCACCTACTTAAGGGTTCAAGCTGCTCAAATTTCAAAGTAGGTGAGCCACCTACTTACTTAAATTCTTATTTTGGGCTCAATTAACTTGGGCTTTGGCAGATTTTTCTGTTGGGCTATTTATCCATTTTCTTCCTCTTTTATTCAATTTGGGCCCAAATAAGTACATTAGTATAGGCCCAAATCTTGTCCATAGCCATGGGTCCATTAATTTGGTCCAAATAGCTTAAGTAGGTGACTCACCTATAAGCTTGTTTAAGTCAAGCAAGAACCTCAATATTTTATTCCATTTCCAACTCCTAATCCCTTTAATCTAACCTTCAACTTATACACTCTTGGTCACTTTAAACTCTAGATTCAAATACTAGCTTACGATCCCATGTTTACATAGTCGTATCGACATTAACTTAGTCTCATCACATTAAACTGTACAGGCAGCATCTATAATTCCATCTATACTATTACTACTGGCATAACAAATCTCATCCGTTACCTATACCACAAGGCTATACTAAGTTCCATATAATTAGAACAAGTACAAGCAAAATACGGGATGTTACAAAAAGTCTCAAGTAGGTGATGCGCCTACTAGCTTAATTAAGATGCATCTACTAGCTTAATTAAGATAAGCGAGCAACTTTCTATTTAATTCCATTTGCTAAGTATTAATCTCTCTAATTTAACTTAACACATGTATACACTTTCTCAGTTTGAATCTTAAGATCAATTACCACCTTGTTGTCTCGAGTTCAAATACTTTCATTAATATTAACTTTATTGTGTCACATTAAAATGTACAGATAATATCCTTTAAATCTGTTTACACAACTAATATTTTTAAAAGAATCTAGTCCATTAATTATATAACAAGGCTATAGCAATTCCCATATAATTAGAACAATACAACAACAACAATATTCCAAATGTAATCCCACAAGATGGGGTATGGGAGGGTAAAATGTATGCAGTACATACCATTTCCTCAGATGAAGTAGAGAGATTATTTTCAATAGACCCCTGGCTCAAAACAAATAATAGTATAAGAAACATAAAAACATAACAACACAAAAATAAACATTTGACTGCAATAGAACACCACTAGAAAATAAATGAAACAAAATACCTATGGAGTAATACTATACACTACCTATCTAAAATTACAAACATTGCCAAAATACCACAAACAAGAAACGACAATAAATATGCATAACACTATGACTATAGGTACAACTACATATAAATAACTCCTTCCAACTAGTAAGGATGCACTCCCACCCTTCCAACTAGTAAGGATGCACTCCCACCCACTAACCCTTTACGCTAATCCATATCCTCTACACCTTTCTATTAAGGGTCATGTTCTTCATAAGCTATAAATGTGTTATATCATGTCTACTCAAAACCCCTTCATAGTTCTTTATCCTATCTCTACCTCATTTAAAACTACCCATATAAAATATCTCACACCTCTAAACTGGGGTATTCGAGCACCTCTATGTCACATGTCCAAACCATCTTAACCTCACATCTCTCATCTTGTCTTTCACCGAATCCACTTCCACCCATTTTCAATTAATCTTATTTCTAACCCTGTTTCCCTTAGTATGTCCACAAATCAATCTCAACTTCTTAATATCTACCACCTTTATCTTTTTTATATGGGAATTCTTTATAGGACAACACACTGCTCCATAACACATAGCCGATTGAATTGTCACTTTGTAGAACTTGCCTTTAATCTTAGGAGACACCTTATCATAAAAAACACCCAAATCAACATCCATTTCAGCTACCCAAAACCAGTACGATATGTGACATCCTTATCAATCTCCCTATTCCGTAAACATAGTCCCATGATACTTGAAACAATTTATCTTTTGAATATCATAGGACTCCAAATTTACTACCACCTCAGCCTCATCCATCAATCCACTAAACTTACAATCCAAGTGCTCTGTCTTTTTTATGCTCAACCTAAAACCATTAGACTCTAGGGTCTCTCTCCGAACCCCCAATTTATATTTAACTACTCTCGAGGTCACATCAAGAAAAACTACATCATTAGCTAATAACTACAACACCCTAAAAATCCATGCTAAGATTATAACTAGGATTTAAGTAAATTTAAAATAAAACATCATGGATCAGTGGTATGAGAAGTAATTTATATATGTATTAATACTAAAAGTAACTCCTAGCTCATGGCCAAGTCAAAAACTCCTTTATTACCGATTGATTTCTTTTGAATAGTATACTTTAATGAGAATAAATACTAGATTCTAAAGTATTTTTGAGCTTAGTAAGCACCAAGTTATAGATATTTGAATTATCTTTACAGCTCATCCAGTTCAACCTAATCCAATATCAAAGGAAAAATTTATGGCCATTTTTGTGAAGCACTATCCAGCAGTGAGAAACTATGAGTGTTGGTATAATCGTGGTGAGATTTTACCATCGTACACTGATCTAGTCTTATTGAAATAGTTCTAAATATCTATAATTTTACAAGTATTACCTCTAACCATGTGAGTGAACTACGATCATGGTTAGAAACCATGATCTTAGGTAATATCATGACTTCTAAAGTTTATTCGGCTTGGACTTTGATCCTATAAATCAAGATATAGTTATAGGTGGGTACCGAAATCATACCAAGGCTCATCTGGTGGAGTTCACAGATTCCAAATTTAGACTCCAAACTATCATCATCATCCACGATGTAGGTTGGTCCCATGATCGTGGGATGATTCATACGACTCTATTCTGTAGATTTTTTGTTGCATTTTATGATGGGATTTATTATATTTTACCACTCTTTTGAAGTCAAAACAGAATATTTTAAGCCAAACAAAAGATTTTCATTAAGATTAATAATAACCTAAGACCTTATTACTCAAAAAAACACTCAACACTTAGCATCATGGAGAAAAAAAGGTAATTTCTCCTCTTCAGGGCAACTAGGGTTCATCTTCTTTAAGATTTTAATTTCAAATATTTCTTCAGGGTTTTCATCACTTGGTATGTGTGGGAGCTCATAAATAGGTCTTGTTTAACCCAATGATTCATAAAGTTAACTCAATATCTATATTTAATTCCTTTCTCAAAGCTTAGGGTTTATAAATACTATGAATTTCTTGATATTCCAGTTCCTTAATCTCATTAATTAATAAACCAATGTTTTAACATTAATTTCAGTAGCATTACATGTTAAAATTATAAAATTTTACAATGAAATCAATGATCGTTGGGCTTTATTTATATGACACCCCATATTTTTTGAGCTAGAATTTAAATTATTGTTCCAATATGTACGGACTTGAACCCAATTATTCTATGTATATACATATGTGATTAGAAAAATTATTATCTGGGAATGCCTTCTTATATTTATCGAGGTCATAGTACCCTCCTAACTCATAGATGAGCTGAGGACTTTTCCAGATAGAGTTTTAATAAATGTTTCAGCTATTGTAAACTTTAAACGAGTGTATAACCCAGCATATATTGATTCCAGTGTCTTACTATATATCAAGTAAAAGTTCTTTGAGTCTTCTTTCCAACGCATTTGGTTTCATCTTAATCCGATATCACAAAAAAAGTGATGATCGTTTTACTTCAGTATGTCCGTCTATCAACTATGTGACGACCAGAGCTGACAGGTCGTCAACTGTGTGATGACTTATCAGCCAAGTAGTCAGCCCAAATAAGAAACCCATCAAATTAAGCCCCTAACTAATGACCCGAGGTGACAGGCCATCAACTATATGATAACTTATCAGCCAAGTCGTCACCAGAGACCAACAACTCACAAAATCAGCCTATGAGTGACAACTTGTTGTGATAGGTTATCACATATGTGACGACCTATCAGCCAAGGTCATCACCCTTAAAAATTCAGCAATTTAATTCCGTTTTTATAGGGGTAGTTCGGTCTTTTCCTCATCTCAAACCCTACCCCTCCCACAATTTAAAGCATCATAAGGCATTATTTTCCACATATTCAACTACATAACATGCTATTTCCTCTCCCATACACAAGAACAAGATAAGTCCATCTTTTAAGAATTTCAAAAATCCATTACTCATTCTTCAAGATAAGCAATAATCTATGCTTTCAAATCCAAGAAGTTCAAGAACATTCCCGAGAACATCAAAGTCAATTTATCCTCTTCAACAAAGAAATCAAGAATTAAGTTTCATAATGCAAGAATCTCAAAAAAGCTCTCAAGATCATATCCTAGGGTTTCAAAGTCAAGTTCTCTGCATCAAATCAAGTCTATTAAGGTATGTGGGGCTTGAATATGGATAAATCTTTCATCCTTGTGCCCAAAGACTTATTTTAATTATAATTTTTTGAATTATAAATGATTTTCCATGAAATTCAAGTTGGCGTTTATACCCATTGTTGTTATTTCCAAGCTTATGGTACTCCCAATGATTTAGAAGTTGAATTACATGAATTTGTTTTATTTTCATAAATATTGCTGAAATTTCTAGATTTTATGATAAATTATAAATTTTTATATTATCAACCATGAATTTTGAGATATTTTCACATGAGATTAATATATGAGTCATTAAGCCCTATTAAAAGATTGTTATTTTAAGATTGTTTATACTAAGAGTACCTTATGATTAGATTATATTTAGATTTTGAGAAAGATTTGACCTTTTGGTCTCAATAGATTTAAAATCCACTTTACAGATTGAGATTATAGATTTATAGTTGGTTTTCATTATAAACCATTAGATTACTTTTAAAGTGGATTTTCTTGAGATTTTGAGCATGAGATTGATGGTAGTATTTAGCACCGAGTTGGGCATATTACTATGGTTTCATACCTCAAAACTACGTGCCACCGTAGGTACAAATATATATTCCCACTTTATATGGATGACAAAGATTGTGATCACTGAGATAAGATTATTCTATTCCAATGGCAAGGGTAGGACAACCCTAACCTTATGGGGGATGGTCGTGGGACACCATGGATGCTCACATGGTGTACATGTCAATTAGAAAAACCTCCCAAATTGATGTGCCCCATTCTTAAAATAGTTTACTGATTTAAAGTCTTGAGATAAAGTATTTACTATGCAGAATAAGTTTCAGACTTCTTTTAGCTTATACGACTTGAGAAAAAGATAGGATATAGATTTCAGAACTAAGTGTAATGACTCACGAGATATATTCTACATGCCTCACTATTCATGATTTATGACCTTTAGATTTCAAATTTACTCAAGCTATGTGAGTCATTTACATTTAGCATGCTTAATTTTACAAATTGTAATATTTTATTTACTTACTTATTGCATGCACCACCATATACTCAGTATATCCTCAAAGTACTGATCCACATATATGTCTATTTATATATTATTGCATAATATAGGTATGATTTGTAGCACGCATACCATAGTTAGACAGTTGCAGTTTCTAATTAGCAAGTGATGAGTCCTTTTGATTCAAAGGCTCGAGTCAGTCATATAATTTGAGTAATATTTTATTTTTATTCATTCAGTCGTATTGACTTGGGATAGTTAAGGGTCATGTCCCGGCTACCTATAGTCAATGCTAGTAGAGGCTTCATAGACAGTGAATATAGTTATGTATTTTATTTCTATTTTGGTTTTACATAAAGTGGAGTACTAAACATTCTCCTACAGTTGTATTGATCATATTCAAATAAAGTTGTATCTTCCGCTAGCTTTGTCCAAATTTATGTATCTTATTTAGTTGCTTATGAGTTATGCCATTACAAGGGTTAGCTTGGGATCACTTATGGTCATAAGCACTGTGTGACATCTTAGGACACATTTTCGGGGTGTTACAAACTTGATATCAGAGCATAAGGTTCAATTGTCCTAGGGTGTCTGAGAAGCTGTGTTTAGTGGAGTCTTGCGGAACGGTGTTGATACGTCTTTACTTTTCTTTGAGAGACTACAAGGAATTTAAGAAAAGTTTCCCTTCTTTTATACTCTAGATCATGCTGTAAATTTATCTCTTTAAAAACTACTGTCTATTCATGTGTTACCCCAAAATTCCTCATCTATGTATTCTTTTTTAGATAACATAATTAGAAAGTTCCAGTTCCTCCCCAGAGAATGCTTTCAGATTTACTAGCAAAAATTTTAGAAGTCACACAAAGGGCTTGAGAAGAGCTCTCTAGTGTGTCATAAGTCCCTCAAGTTGAAAGTTTGTGTCTTTATTCTTATGAGTCATTTAGTTAAGATAGAGTAAGATGTGTATTCATATTCCTCATTAGCCATTCAATACGGATAGTACTTATGAGAGGAGATAGTGTGAATATAGATTGTTGACTAGAGTTTGTATTCATGATATATTGAAACCTAGAGTGTTATGATTCACAAGTAGTTGAACCTTCTTATAGTTGGAAGTGGTGGTTTAGAGGTATAGTGATAAGAAAATTGGTAAGGGCAATTTATTGATTATATGTATAGCCGAATCTTTCTTCATATAATTGAGTTAGTAATGAAGTGATATATCCTTGTGTGTTAGTTTAGTAGAAGGTAGAGAAGGAGTTATTAGTTAAGTTGAATTGTTGTTTTCTTGAAGTATGAATATATTTGTTGATAGTATTTGTTATATTAGAGAAGTATAGGTTATTGATGAAAGTACTTGGTGGTTGTGTAATGCCCCACAAAATCCTTTTCCAGTCTGAGCCTTAGAACGTATTTGGTAAAGCAAAAATACGAGTCAAAATATTTTGAAAATATCCTCCCAAGTATGAAATACTTTGAATCATGTGAGAATCTATTTGAGCATGAATTAAGATCATAGAGGTCCCCTAACCCATGGTCGAGTTGAGATCTTTCCTATAGTTTAAGTTTTAGTGATTGTAAAAATTTGGGTAAACTTCAATTGACCATAAATCGTTGTATATGGAGAAATGGGTGGCTTATTATATATCAAATGAAATATCTTTGAATTATCTTTCCAACAACACCCATTTTGCCTAAATTCGATACCGGAACAAAGAGTTATGCTCATTTTACTCCAGCCTGTCAAGCTGGAAAATGGTGACGACATTTCTGATGGGCTACCACATTTCTGACGACCTTTTGACGATGTCATCAGATTCTGACGCCTTGATTGGGAGAGATCCCCTAAAATTAACCTGATTATATTATGATCCCTTCATCTTTATATTATGCATTGATAGATCCTTTGCTCTCATTTTGAGATTATATGTTAGCATGAGTCATGCATATGTTTCAGATCTTGATCGGTCAATTATGACCCAGTCTGTAGGTGCCCCGCGCACTGCTTTGGTATTTTAGCAAAGTGTGTTTAGAGGGATATAGAGTCCCAAGGGGGAGATACCCCATGGTATTATGATGTTGCATGCCATTACATTCATCTGGATGCATGTTCAGATTTTCCTTATAAAGTTAGCATCAATCATTGTTGCATTGTCAGTCGTGCTTTCAAAAGTCAGCTTGTCAGCGTGTGTTCAGTCGTGTATTCATGAGATCAACCCAGTTATAAATCTATGCATCAGATATGCATGTGTATTATGAGAATTCAGCTATGAGTATCATCAGTCGACTATTCCATGCATCATATATGATGCCCAGTGTGAGAACTCTATATGCCAGTCGTTCCAGTTGCATAGTCCTGATTTGAGATATTTTTATTTCTTGAGTATGTTTTGTTGATCCATATTCTCAGTCTATCAAATGACATTCTAGGATGAATATTCTCAAGGGGGAGATAACGTAATGCCCCACAAAATCCTTTTCCAATCTGAGCCTTAGAATGTATTTGGTAAAGCAAAAATCTGAGTTAAAATGTTTTGAAAATATCCTTCCAAGTATGAAATACTTTGAATCGTGTGAGAATATATTTGATCATGAATTAAGATCATAGAGGTCCCCTAACCCATGGTCGAGTTGAAAGCTTTCCTATAGTTCAAGTTTTAGTGACCGTCAAAATTTGAGTCAACTTCAATCGACCATAACTCCTTGTATATAGAGAACTGGTGGCTTGATATATATCAAATGAAATATCTTTGAATTATCTTTCCAACGACACCAATTTTTCATAAATCCGATATGGGAGCAAAGTGTTATGCCTATTTTACTCCATCCTGTTAAGCTGGAAAACGGTGACGAGGCTAACGGGCTACCACGTTTCTCACGACCTTTTTGACGACGTCGTCAGATTTTGATGACATATCTGACGATGTCATCATCCCTGGGCAGAAAATCATAAAATCCACCCTTTTGTGATGGCCTATCACAAGTTTGATAGCCTGTCACAAATGTCGTTAGCCATTTTTTTCCAGCAACTTAGAGACATTTTTATAAGGGTATTTTGGTCATTTCCCACCCTTTTTAGCCTCTATAAATATGGGAACCTCTTCTAAATGCCTAATTTCAATATTTTTCTCTTTCAATTCTCTCAATTCTCTTGAAAAGAGAAATAACTAGAGTTTCAATCAAGAACCTTAATCTTCCAAAAATCATCCATAAATTCTCAAGATTTCTTCAAGAATAAAGTTCTCATAGTGTGGGCTCTAAGAATTATTTATTATAAGTACAGATAGAGTCTCAAACATTAGAGTTCATCTAATTTCAAAGTTTAAGGTATGTAAGATGTTGATTTTTGGGTCCCTTTCATCCAAGAAGCTCAAGAACCCTTTTCAAAACTCAAAGATTTTTATTTTTATGAATTTTTAATAATTTGTATGAGTTGAAATTGATGCTCAATGTGTTTTTGATTTTTGATTTATGTTTGTCTTCAAGATTTATGAGCTTTGATCCTAGTATGTAGAACTCATGTGATGTTTGTGATAGACCCTCTTGAAGTTGTTGTTTTTTCATGCGATGTGTTCATGACTTTTGGGTATAGAAATGGTTGAATAAGTGAAGAATGTTCCCCATAGGTTTGATAAAGAGCTTAGGTAAAACATAAGAGCCATTATAATATGTTGAACGTGAAACTCCAAATTGTGAGCTAGTCCATGCATGCCTACTGTTTGATAAAATGCCTTAGTGAGTGAAAGTCCCAATTAGCATAAAATCCCCAAGTAGGTGTAAAATCGGCCATGTCTAGTGGATGTTGAAAGACCTTAGTGAACAAGTCGAGATATGGTAGTTGTAAGATTCCCCAATTTTGTGTTGTTTGATATATGCTAAGGTTTTAATACGTGTCAAGTGGTTAACAAGAAAATAGTGACGTGTTAGTATGAAGTTTTCCCCAAATTAAGTGATATCCAAATACATGACAAGACTAATATAGGTATGAAGTACTTGATGTAAGATCTCATTAAATAGGGTATAATCTAATAGCATGTCTTCCCTAGGCTAGTATATGATGGTGAACCAATGTTGATGATCCTTAAAGGTTTGGAGTGACCCTTTGGTGGTTGTGATGATGAATAGAGGTCTATGTTTCCTAAATGCTTAATGTGATATCCTAAGGATCTTGAGAGGGAAAGTATGTTATGATGCCCAACTACTTGAAGTGATGCTTTAACGATTGTGATAATACATGAATAATTATAATAATGAATGAATACTTGTAATGATGAATGAATGATTTGTGATGAAGAATGATTATGTCTTACTTTTATGTTATCGAGTTCTGGGGGTATTTATACCCGAAAATAGAGCTATTGTCTAGAGCCCGTGTCAGTTTCTAGATAATTATAATCGAGTCATGATTCTCAGAACTTAGTGAACTATAGAACTCTGTATCCTCATATAAGTACGAAGCTTAATAAAGCTCAGTAATCTCAGTTATCTCGATAATATCTGTATCACTAGTAATATAGCCTTAGACCTGCAATCCACTCAGTTCTAATAGTATTCAAGTGATTCAATTCTAATCTCAGAAGCGATTCGAGTAATCTATTCAAGCTTTGTATCATCAATCAGATACCATGATTCGATATCTTTTTCGTTAGATATGGAACCAAGTGATCTTAACGTAACTCAGTCAGACCTTTTGAGTAATATAATCAGTGTCAGATTCAGTTCAGCCAGTGTTTAGTTGAGAATTCAATTCTGCTTCTTCTAGTTGGGAGTAAAAACTAGCACCGAGTGAGCTCAAGGATGGAAACTCACCTACTAGTAGAGGGTGTGATTTGTAGAAGCAATCCTTGTGCTTTAGAACTACGTAGAGAGCATAGGTTGAGACATCACACCTGTTAGTTGAAGTTGGATGAGAGACATCATACCTTCTAGATGAGGGTAGATGAGGTGGCTTGACCTGCTAGATGAGGGCTCTACCATTCTCGCTTGAGGACCTGCTAGATGAGGGTCACATAGAGTTGTCTTTACCAGTGGCATAGTAATGACACCCTTCTAACTGGGACACAGGTTGGACTCCAGCATGTTGGTTAAGTGACTACCACCCATAGTTTTAGTTTTAGATTCAGTCTCAGTTTTAGAATCAGTACTTAGAAATTAGGACTGTCAGATACAGTCATCTATCATTATGAGGAACTGAGATAGTTCCATTGATTTATGGGCCATCTTATCAGATAGACTTGGTCTCATATACAGTTATTTGATATCATATTCAGAGGTATACCATCAGACAGGCTTGATCACAGTATCAGATATCTATTGAGTATTTTTGTTATCAGATTTAGATATAATTATATTTCTTATCTTTGATAAATCTTACAAAATCATCTATTAGAAAGGTTGATCTCTAATCCTGTCAGTCGAAAGCAGTAAGTCCAAGAATTCAGTCATTGATGTAAGCATATCCAGATCCTCAGTTATCAGTATCAGATGAGTCAGGGATTCAGTATCTTAGTGTCAGTAGTGAGTTAGGTCTATAGTAAAGTGGTATGTGAGTTTTAGTTTCTAGAGCTATGATAATTGTGTTCATGTTCTATGCATTTATGTATGTTTTCTCATGTGACATTTTCATGATTATTCAGTTTAGATATTGCATATGCATGAACCCTTGCATTACCCTACCCCGTCTACATACTCAGTATATTTTTGTACTGATGCATTTGCGCTATGGTGTTTTATTTGACACCATAGGTTTAGAGGCACAGGATCTAGATTATCCTTAGCAGTTCAGTCCCCGTCAGCAGCAGCAGTAGTGAGTTCTCTTCTTTCAAGGTGAATCTCAATTTACTATTATTGTTTTAGATTTTGTTTATTTTCAGTTGACGGAGTTAGTTGGGGATGTGTCCCATCAACTCCACAGTTTATATAGTTTAAAGGATTTTCAGACAGATGTATTAGTATTTAGTTTTCTGTATTATGAGTATTCATGGATGTGTTGAACCTTATGGCTAGTTTCCACATTTATTTTAGACATTATGCAGTGTACAGGTATAGATATCAGTAAAGGATTGGCTTGTGTTCCTTTGGGGTCATAATCACCGTGTGACATATCGAGATGAGATCTCGGGGCGTTACAGGTTGAGTGTTGTTAATTTAGGCTTCCTTGAGGTCACAAAAATAGAGTTTAGTTAAAATTTATAGAGCAATGAAAGAAGTTTAGGCGTATAGATGTGTGAATAGTATTGATGTGTAGAGGGAAGATGTGCTAATGGATTATAATAAGATAGGCCATATGCTCGTAATAAATTATTATTATTATGGGGTTCTAGTGGACTAGTGTTTCTTGATGTCTTATTTTATAGCTTTCAAGTGAGAATAGTATGTAAGGTTGGGTTGTAAATCATGTTTAGCACTAGACGTTAAGTTTGAATAGTGGAGGATCATAAAGGTGAGAATAATGATTTTTCGGTTATTGATACTAGTTATATGGAGGTGATCTAGTAGTCTTGAATAGCGTATACAAGAGTGCAAGTTCATATATTAGTAATTAAGTATGATCTAGAGGTGTTCCCAAGATGATATGGGGCTACACTATTTTTGAAGTTCACTAATTATTGTGTGTGGTTGGTAGTACCCTTAAGTTTCTACGTGAAAAAGGGCTAGTGATATAGTATATGGTGTTCTTAATAGCTAAGTTAAGAAGTATGAGTGATAATGTTGAGCCTTTTGATATAATCTTGATTCTCATGGCTTAGAAATATAAGTTTAGAGGTGTGATATTGGAAGGATATGATGGAAGTAGTATGGTTCATTAAGGTTTGGTGATATCCATGTTAAGTGTTAAAATCTAAGTTGGTAAGTGTTTAAGTTGTTATATGATGACTTTTGGGGCTATAAAAATCTAAGAGTTGTATCTCAGAAAGAAGTATTAGCAATGGGTTTTACACATTCAGGTGTAGTCTTTTTGGTTAAGTTTTATTATTTATGTGTATTGTTATACCCCTGAGCTCTAGAGTAAAGTGGATGTAGTTTAGTTAGAGTCTAGTAAAGGGGTTCAACAGACTTAGAATGGTGGCTTAAAGCTAAGGGAGAGATTATAGGATAAGTACTCAAGTCAGATTCTCAGATTCTAGTAGTGCTGCTAGTGTGGGAGGAAGATGCTCGGCTCATTCTTATTTTGGTATTAGTACTTTAGTCATCATGATATCTAATCATGCCTTACGTGTCGGCTCCATGATCATAGTTTGGTTCATGGATATCATTGAAAATCATGTCCTCTACTAATCCCTACTATGAGGAGATCCAGTTTATTCTGCAGTACGAATTATGTTCCAAGAATTTATGAATTCCAAAATCAGGTCATACAACTCATGACTGATGTACTTATGCTTTATAGTATACTCAGTTCCCGTAACTTATGCTACACTCAATGAAATTTAGATTATGTCATGTATATCCTTAGTTGAGATCTCTTGATGAATCCATAATGTTAATATTCTATTCCTCAGGCCTCAGTTAAGTGTCAAAGTTATACTTTCAAGTTTTAGGTCCTTATGTTTTAACCTTTTCAGTGACCTCTCCTTATGTAAGGATAGTAGGGATGAGTAATTATTTGGCTAGGAGAAATTATTGTATGTTTGTTCGATCTAAGGTTATAAGTGTGAAGTAAGATTGAGGAAAATTGTTTGATATATGTCATAATTAGTTGAGAATTCTTAGTATGTCTTCTTAAGCATAGTGAGAGAAATTTGTTGTTGATAGAAGTATTAATGTTTCAGCTCAGTTACATCCTTTCTTAGAAGACATATCATGTCCAGATTGTTCTATATCTCTAAGTCTTCAACAATATCCCATCCGTCACTCGAGGACGAATGATTCCAAGGGGGAGATAATGTGACACCCCACCTATTTTGGGCTAGAATTAAAATCGTTGTTCCTATACGTACGGACTTGAACCCAATTATTCAATGCATATACATGTGTGATTAGAAAATATATTATGTGGGAATGCCTTCTTATATTTATAGAGGTCATAGTAACCTCCTAACTCATAGATGAGTTGAGGACTTTTCCCAATAGAGTTTTGATAAATGCTTCAGCTATTGTCAACTTTAAATGAGTGTATATCCAAGCATATATTGATTCAGGTGACCTACTATATATCAAATAAAAGTTCTTTGAGTCTTCTTTCCAACGCATTTGGTTTCACTTTAATCCGATATTGGAGCAAAAAGTTATGATCGTTTTACTTCAGCATGTCCATTTGTCAACTAAGTAACGACCTGAGCTAATAGGCCTTCAACTGTGTGACGATTTATCAGCCAAGTCATCAGAACAAACAAGAAACCCATCAAATTAAGCCCCTAACTGAAAACCTGAGCTGATAGTCCGTCAACTATGTGATGACTTATTAGCCAAGTCGTCACCCAAGACCAGCAACTCACAAAATCATCCTCTGAGTGACGACTTGGTGTGATAGGTTATCAAATATGTGACGACCTATCAGCCAAAGTCATCCCCCTTAAAAATTTAGAAATTTAATTTCATTTTCGTAAAGGTATTTTGGTCTTTTTGTGACCTCAAACCCTACCCCTCCCACAATTTAAGCATCATAAGGCATTATTTTCCACATATTCAACTACATAACACATTTCTTCTCTCATTCACAAGAACAAGATTAGGGTTTCTTCTTAAGTCCATCTTCTAAGAAATTCAATACTCCATTACTCATTCTTCAAGATAAACAAGAGTCTAAGCTTTCGAATCTAAGAAGTTCAAGAACGTTCCCGAGAACATCAAATGCAATTCATCCTCTTCAACAAGTAACCAATAATTAAGTTTCATAATCCAAGAATCTCAAGAAAGCTTTCAAGATCATCTTTTAGGGTTTCAAAGTCTAGTTCTCTATATCAAATCAAGTCTATTAAGGTATGTGGGGTTTGAACAAGGATAAATCTTTCATCCTTGTGCCCAAAGACTTATTTTAATTATAATTTTCTGAATTATATATGATTTCCCATGAAATTCAAGTTGGGGTTATACCCATTGTTGTTATTTACAAGCTTATGGTACTCCTAATGATTTAAAATTTGAATTACATGAATTTGTTATATTTTCATTCATATTGCTGAGATTTCCAGATTTTATGATAAATTATAAATGTTTATATTATCAACCATGAATTTTGAGATGTTTTCACATGAGATTAATATATGGTTCATTAAGCCCTATTCATAGATTGATATTTCAAGATTGTTTATACTAAGAGTACCTTATGATGAGATTATCTTTAGATTTTGAGAATGATTTGACCTTTTGGTCTCAATAGATTTAAAATCCACTTTACAGATTGAGATTATAGATTTATAGTTGGTTTTCATTATAAACCATTAGATTACTTTTAAAGTGGATTTTCTTGAGATTTTGAGCATGAGATTGATGGTAGTATTTAGCACCGAGTTGGGCATATTACTATGGTTTCATACCTCAAAACTACGTGCCACCGTAGGTACAAATATATATTCCCACTTTATATGGATGACTGAGATTGTGATCACTGAGATGAGATTGTTCTATTTTGATGGAAAGGGTAGAACCGCCCTAACCTCACGGGGGCTAGTCGTGGGACACCATGGATGCTCACATAGTGTACATGTCGGTTAGAAGAACCTCCTAAATAGATGTCCCACACTCTTAAAATAGTTTGCTGATTTAAATTCTTGAGATAAAGTGTTTACTATGCAGAACTAGTTTCAGACTTCTTTTAGCTTATACGACTTCAAAAAAGATAGTATACAGATTATAGAACTAAGTGTAATGACTCACAAGATTTATTCTACATGCCTCACTATTCATTATTTATGATCTTTAGATTTCATATTTACTCAATCTATGTGAGTCATTTACATTTAGTATGTATGATTTTACAAATTATCATATATTGTTTACTTACTTATTGCATGCACCCCCATATACTCAGTACATCCTCAAATTACTCACCCATATATATTTTTATATGCTATATTTTCTCATAATGTAGGTACGATTTGTAGCACGCATACCATATTTAGATAGTTGCAGCTTCCAGTCAGCAGGAGATGAGTCCTTTTGATTCAAGGTCTTGAGTTAGTTATATAGTTTGAGTAATATTTTATTTTTCTTCATTTAGTCGTATTGACTTAGAATAGTTGGGGGTCATGTCCAACCTACCTATAGTCAATTCTAGTAGAGGTTTCATAGACACTAAGTTGAGTTGTGTATTTTAGTTCAGTTTTGGTTTTACATAAAGCAGAGTAGTAAGCATTCTCCTAGCTTTGAATTAATCATTTTTAACTCAAGTTGTATTTTCTGCTTACTTTGTTTAGAATTATGTATCTTATTTAGTTGCTCATGAGTTATTCCAGTATAAGGGTTATCTTGGGATCACTTGTGGTCATAAGCATTGTGTGACATCTCGGGACCCATTTTCGGTGCGACGTAATTTATTAAATTCGTTGATTTAATTTCTTTATGAAATTGTCATCACTGCTACTGCTAACACGACCCTTCATTATAGAGGTTTTGACTCCGATGAGATTCCTTTAACCATGATCAAAACAGACTCCAATTAGACCCAACTGCTTTGTCATACCACTTCGGTCAGACCCAAACAACCAGTGACTCTCTTGTTCACTCTCCGATTGACTACTCTGTCGGCAACTCCTTATTTACCAATGACACCTTCTTAAACTATTGCCACTCTGATAAACCATTTTTGGCAACCTCTCGCTCCTATTTTCCTAACCCCTTATAGGTACTTCAAGTTTAGATCTTGCATACCTTCTCAGGCAGTGACAACACAATTTTGGCTACCAATTTCTATCATAAATTTCTTAAATCCAATGACTCAATCAAGTCAACTAACCTAGTTTTGATCAGGTGCACTCACTTCATCTTTTCTAGTTATGTATATAGCTTTCTTAATTTTAGTGGTTGCTACTATTTGTCTTGTTTACTATTTCTATTTTGATTCTATTTTCTTGGCAACTTGGCTAACTATCTTGTTGTGGGTAATGATCTACTTGTGTATTTCTTATGTATTTTTTTATTTCATAAGTAGTGTTTTACTTGTTAATTCTACTTGTGTTTTAGCCATTTGTGTTGTTATTAGTAGTTATGTAGTGTAGACTTGATATTACTTATTTGGTTTGTTTTGTTGTTTAAGCATTATGCTTTTAGTGTTATTGGTCTGTGCTATCTCTGGCGGCTGTGGTATATGGTGTTGGCATAGGGCCATGTCTTTGGGTGGGCCTTGGATTGAGGGCGGGGTCAGGAGTGGGGACTAAGGCAGGGGAAGGGTTAGGAGTAAGAGGTAGAGAGGGTAAAGAGGATAAGAATGACTCTAGGTTAAGAGTAGGGTCACTGAAAATAGGGTCATTATTGAAGAAGTCATTAGAGCTAGGGAGAATTATTAGAAAAAGGTGAATAAATATAGTGTGTCTCCAAAAGAACAAATAGGTAGGTACTAAGGTAAGGGTAGTTGATTTTTATAAGTTGTGGTACTCAAGAAGCGTAAGGAACAAAAATGATGTAGGTATCCTAGTAGATGATGAGCTTAAAAAGCAAGTGGTAGAGGTTATAAGGGTCAATGATAGGATGATTTCAATTAAGCTAGTTATTGGAGGGTCTTCTTGGAATATTTTTAGTGTGTATGCACCATATGTAGGCTTGGATGATGAAGAGAAGAATAGATTTTGGGAGGATTTAGATGAGATGGTGAGGGGCATACCCAGTAATGATAATCTTTTCATAGGAGGCGATTTCAATGGGCACATAGGGTTTTTTTCTAAAGGTTACGATGATGTGCATGGAGGCTATTGGTTTAGTGTAAGTAATGTTGAAGGAGTGGCACTTCTGGATTTTTCTTAGGCATTTATATTGGTGGTAGTCAATTTGAAATTTCCCAAGAAGGAGGTTTACTTGGCTACTTTTTGATGTTCGGCGTCCAAGACTCAAATTGAATTTTTGCTCCTTAGGAAATAAGATAGGGGTATTTGTAAGTATTGTAAGGTATTACAGAGTGAGATTCTTTCAACCTAACATAGGCTTTTGGTTATGGACTTAGAGATTAGGAAGTAGCAGAGGAGAAAAGAGATGGAGGATCAGTCGAAGATTAGATGGGGCAGTCTAACATTGGCCAATGCATTAGATATATGGGATTATTTGATGGAAAGGGAGGATTGGGAAAGTGAAGGGGATGTTGATAGTATATGCGATGAGATTTCCAATATTGGAGAGATAACTAGAGAGGTTTTAGGGGTCTCTAGAGGATGATCGGGTTAAAACCAAGGGGACTGGTAGTGGAATAGGGACGTAAAGGGGAAGGTGGAGGATAAGAAGAGAGATTATGAAAAGTTAGCTGAGAGTAAGGATACAGAAGATCAACAGAAGAATAGGAAGGAGTATAAGGTTGCTAGGTGAGAGATGAAGTTAGCAGTCATGAAGGCTAAGGATGCTGCTTTCAGGAGTTTATACACATTATTGCTGGGGATGAAAATCTGTAAAGGCTCACCAAGGTTAGGGAGAGGAGGTCTCAGTACCAAGATTAGGTAAAGTGTATTAAAGATATGGATGGAAAAGTTCTGGTGGAGGAGGGTCATAGTAGAAAGAGATAGTAGTCTTACTTTCATAAGCTCCTAAATGAAAGAAGGGATACTAGCATTGTGTTTGGGAATTTATAGTATTTTGAGAGGTTTTAGGATCATGGTTATTGTCGGCGCATTAAGGTTTAAGAGGTTAAGGGGGATATTTGTAGGATGCATAGAGGTAGAGCGACGAAGCCTGATGAGATTCCAGTGAATTTTTGGAAGTGCACAGGAGGGAAAGGTATGGAGTGGTTGACTCAGTTATTTAAAATAATTTTCAAAATAGAGAGGATGCTAGATTCTTGGAGGTAGAGTATGATGATTGCGTTATATAAGAATAAGGACGACACTCAGGATTGCAACAATTATATTGGTATTAAGTTGTTTAGTCATACTATGAAAGTTTGGAAGAGGGTGGTAGAGTTGAGGTTGAGAAGGATTGTTACTATTTCTAAGAATCGGGTTGGATTTATGCCAGGGCACTTGAATACTGAAGCCATCCATGTCGTCAGGATACTGGTAGAGCAATATATGGATACGAAAAAGGATTTATACATGGTGTTTATTAACTTAGAGATAATGATAGAGTTCCCAGGGAGGTTTTTTGGAGGTGTTTGGAGGCTAGAGGTATACCTATAGTGTATGTTAGGTATATTAAGGATATGTACGATGGTTCCAAGACTCGTGTAAGGTCTGAGGGAGGGGACTCAGAGAAATTTCCCATATTGAGGGGTTACATCAAGGTTTGACGCTTAGTCCATTTCTTTTTGCCTTGGTGATGGATGTTTTGACACGACACATTCAAGGTGAGGTGCCTTATTGTTTTCCTTTTGTGGATGATATAGTCTTGATTGATGAGACATGTAGTAGAGTTAATGCCGAGTTTTGGAGGCAAGATCTTGAGTCTAAAGGGTTTATATTGAGTAGGTCAAAGACAGAATATTTAGAGTGTAAGTTTAGCGAGGTGTCTCATGAATCCAATATGATTGTTAATCTTGGCACTCATTCTATCGGTAAGAGAGATAGTTTCAAGTATCTAGGGTCTATGATTTAGGGGAATGGAGATATTGATGAAGATGTTACCCATCGGATTAGGGTAGGGTCGATGAAATGGAGGCTCGCCTCTTGATTCTTGTGTGATAAAAAGGCACCTACCAAACTTAAAGAAAAGTTCTATAGAGTGGTGGTCAGACCATCTTTGTTGTATGAGGCGGAGTGTTTTCCTGTTAAGAAGGCCTACGTCTAGACGATGACAGTGAAAGAAATGAGAATGCTTTGGTAGATGTGTGTATGTACTAGGAAAGATAGGATTAGAAATGAGGTTATTTGAGATAAGGTAGGTGTAGCTTCGACGAAATCCAAGATGAGAGAAGCGAGATTGAGATGGTTCGGTCATGTGATGAGGAGGAGCATAGATGCTCTAGTATGGAGGTGTGATAGGTTGGTTAGGGATGGTTTCAAATGAGGTTAAGGTAGATCGAAGAAGTATTGGAAGGAGGTGATTAGACATGACATGGAGTAGCTCTAGCTTACCAAGGATATGATCTTAGATAGTAAGTTATGGAATAGGCGGATTAGGTTAGAAGGTTAGTCTGAGTTTAGGGTATTGTATCTTTTGGTGTGTTACTTGGAGTATCTTGTGTATGGTATTATTGAGTATTATAATTTCTATGGTATCTTGTTCTTTTACTATTCCTACTATTAATATTCCTTATCTTAGATTGTTTTATTTTGAGTCGAGGGTCTATCAAAAATAGCCTCTCTGTCTCACATTTGAGGTCGTGGTATGGACTGCACATACTTACCCTCCCCAGACCCCACTTGGTTGGAATATACTGGGTATTTTGTTGTTGTTGTATGGAATTTTGAATATAGTTGCACTCTTCAGAGATGGTGGGTTATGAATGCCTGATGACCTAGGATTTCATGCATATACTTATGATTCTTTACCTTCTAGTTTACAAGTTTTGAATGCTATCAGATAATGCCTTTATTTTTTAGTCTTCAAGATATTACTACTATTAAGCATTTTAGCTATTAGTGTCATTTAATTAGGAGTAGTACTTTGCATTGAGTAGATGGAGGGATTAAGGCTCAACCATCAGTTAGGCGGGGACCTTTAGTAGAAATCCTTAAGTCTTATAACTACAGAACCACCATAGGTTCTTAAGGTCACCCATCAGACCAAGCTTGATAGATTAGTCCTTTTGGACATCTGTTTAGTGGATTCACGGTCAGTATTTGTACCCTTGGCAAGGTACAAAACACCTTTCCTGATGGGGTTATAGGTTGAACCTCAATTAGCTCAGATTAGGGTAAGTTGGTTATTAGTAGCTCCTAAAGTCCATTAACTGTATTTCATAGTTCATGGTTCAACTTCAGATACTTACACCACCATATATTCAATTGTTTATCTTATCATATAGTTATGTTTATTACTTGTTCTCTTATCAGTTTAGCATGTCACATGCATTATGATCAGATTATATCAGTTATTCCCTATCTCACATGCCTTGTTTATTTAAAGTACAAATTGTAAACTTTTTTTCTATATTTTCTAATATTATAGGATCTGACATTCAACATACAGATAGCGCATAGTACGATCCCTTACCACATCAACAATAATACTTAGGTGAATCCTCATCATTCTAGAACTAGTATTAGTATTTTTAAAATTTTATATTAGTTTCAAATAGTTTTAGTTAATTGGGGGCTTGTCCTAGTAACTTGTCTTATTAGAGGCTTATATACATACATTTAGATATTCAATTTTTATGGTATGAAACTCAGATGCTATTATTGGTTGATTTATTACTTCATCATTCAGTTTAGCTTTTGCATATTGTTCTACATTAGTTATTTCAGTATTCATAGTGTTATGCCCGGTCATAGGTTATCCTGGGGCCACTTTTGACTCTAAACACCATGTTGCGACTAAGAGGTAGTCTTAGGCCGTGATGATAACATAGACAAAGGCACCACCCCTTGAATATGCCATGTCAAAACATCTATCACCAAGGTGAATTAAAATTGACTAAGAATTGATCCCTAGTGCAACCCCATCTGTTACGACCCAATTTCACAATTCACGATGGCACCTACTCTTTACCACCAATAGGTAAGCCAAATCATATCCCAAAGCTATAACTAATGGGCTAGATGGTGGAAAATGGCATAAATATTGGAATTATGCATGTAAATGAATTACAAGTCATAAATCATAAGAATAGTAACATACTGAAAAGAAATAAAGCGAAGAGTAATATCAATCCACAACCTAATAAGGCTGGTACAAGAGTCTCTAATCAAAAGAATGAGTACTATCAAAGTCAAGATACATTAGTCTCGAAATAGAAAGACTATCCAAAAAATAAAAGAAAGAGAAAATTGCTACTCTATCTTTGAGAGCTCACCATGTCTCCAAAATTTGTCCAATACAATCATAGTGTCAACAATGGCAACTAGTACTCGAACAACACCAAAAAAGTACAAAAGTGTAGTATGAGTACCTAAGTCATGGGAACTCAATATGCATCATCGGTCAACTAAGCTAAATCATAATATAAATACAATAAAAATGAGAGATATAAGTTAAGTTAAAGGAGAAGGAAAAACCAAGAATAAAGCTACAAATACTGAAAGTAAACAATTGAAATAGATAAACATAAATAGAACATAAATATCTCTTGTATAACTAGGCCCCCATAATCCCGGTGGATTAAATCAAGAAGAAGTAATAACAATAACTAAACCAACTTTCCATATCTTGTAACCATAATTATGGATCTTTCCATACCATAATCACCAAGCTAAATTGTTTCCATAACCGGCATAAATAACCTCTCAATGCTGGAATTGAACTTAAACTAGTATCTTATATGCCAGACATGAACCGAAACTAGAATCATGAATATCGGACACAAACTAGAAGTAATTTAATCAATGATGACAGAATCAAATTGGTCTTATGATTAAATTATAGGACTTAAACCGACCTTAATATCTCCCAAGTACATGTCTAAAATAAGGCATACTATGTCTAAAACCTCCTCATACTTAGGAATATAATTAAAATAATTCATTAAGTCCTATTGAGTCTATAAGGAAAGAATAGAAATCTTGGCCTAAGGTGGAGTGGAGGGGCCCATTTCTACCCCTGATAATATACTCTAATAAAATTTCTACCCAAACTATCCTAGGTAGTCATATCTTACTATAAGATGCTAAATAAGACTCATTGTGTCCTTATATAGTGAATTCTATCTAAAAATAGTTAGTTAAGTCAATTACACCTAATTACGATCCCTTAATGGGTTAAAGAACCCAATTCACACTAAAAATACTTCCAAGTCTTAATTCCCATTTCAAAACTAGCACATTATCACAGTGATACTATAATTAAGTCAAATCTAAGAGAAGGATAAGCCTATCCTACCTGGATATAGAAGAAAGCCCGATAAAGTCTGCAAAATTAGTAATTTTCCCTTTCAAGAAGCTTCTGCAGAATTCCACGCTACCAAAATAATAATCTACACATTAGTAAAAGAACAACAGTACCCATATACACACTTATACTTTGGGTCCAAAATCAATTCACAATCTCATAAGGGCCCCGCTTGCGGAATCTCACATTCAAAATAATCAACACATCCCACTATGCTCAAGGGACATTTATCATAAAAAGTACATAGATTCTGAGCTCAAATGATACTAAATTAAACACATGAAGAATCTTGTGATTTATGACTAAATTAGGGAAGTAAACCAATAATTTAATAGAAACTTACAAGTATTACGATAAGGAAATAGTTATTCAGAGCTCACCAACACTTCCACAATCTCCCAAAGATCACTATCCCAATTTTCCACACTCTCTAGGGCTTCGAGGCTTTTGAGACTTGAGAAAAATTTTGAAAATAAGGCAAAAGTGTTGAAATTAATGCCCTCCAGGTGCCTTTTTGGAGACAACTTAACCACTGAAGCAGCCACTGCTAAAGCAGTATATACCGCTATTCCTTTCATTAACGCAGACAAGCTTCTACTTAAGCGACCCAACTGGGAAGCCATGGTCACTAAAGCAACCTCATGGATGATTAAGCAGCCTATGCTAAAGCAATGAAAGGTCCACTATTGCATATGCACTAACTGAAACTTGTAAAATCTTCTAAGTTTCCATTGATCCCTCAGGATTGGATATCGGGTTTAAACTTTAGGTTAACGATCATAGTCTTCAATATCTTATGGCTCAGAGAGAGATAAATTAGAGATAGCGTATATAGATATAGTTTTTGAAGGATTATGACATCTAAATTCTAAACTATCCAAGTAAGGAAAATGTGGTCACAAACACCTTGAATTGGAAGGTGGTGAGTATAGGTAGTTTGACCTTTATTTCAGTTTCTGGGAGGTTATTGATATGGGATGGTTAGTCCATAGCCGACTTGATGGTATGACTTAATATTTTAGATCCCAGGAGGATTTGTGCTAGTGCTGAGATAAGGTATACCTTATCTGAGCAAATTCAAAGTCGTTCGTATTAGAAAAAGGGACTTTGTGTCATTTGTGATCCCTTTTCCTCATATGAAAGACTTCGAATTTTCTCAGATAAGGTATACTCATCTCAGCACTACCACAAATCCTCCTGGGATCTAAAATATCAAGTCGTACCATCAAGTCGGCCATGGACTAACTGTCCCACATCAATAATCTCCCAGAAACTAAAACAAAAGTCAAACTACCTATACTCACCACCTTTCAATACAAGGCGTCTGTGACCACATTTTCTTACTTGGATAGTTTAAAATAGAGATTTCATAGTCCTTCAGAAACTACATCCATATACACTATCTCTAATTTACCTCTCTCTGATCCATAAGCTATTGAAGACTATGATGATTGGTGTAGATCTCATAATGCATGCCATATAGATAATGCCTCTAAATCTTAACTGCAAAAACTATCATTGCCAACTCCAAATCCTGAGTGTAGTAATTGCACTCATGCACCTTCAATTGCCTCGATGCATAGGCGATAACTCAACCATATTGTATCAAAACACAATAAAACCAAAACCAAAATATTACAAAATAAGGTGAATCCCTCACCCTCAGTATGAATAGACAATATAGGAGCCAACTTGAGAAAACCTTTCTGCTTTAAAAATCTTGACTTACACTTCTCAAACCACTTTAAAAGAACCTCATTCTTGGTTAAACTCATCATCAATGCTTTAATAGTAGCAAAACCCTCAATGAATCTCCAGTAGTAACCAGTTAAGAAAACAAAGCAATGAACCTCAAACGGAGATGTAGACCTCGTCTAATCATGAATAACCTCAATCTTTGCTAGGTCTACCATAATCTCATCCTTAGACTCCATATGTCCTAAGAATGTCACCGACTCAATCCAGAACTCACACTTTGAGAATTTGGCAAAATGTCTATGATCCCTCAAAGTTTGGAACACAATCCTCAAATATTGCATATGCTCCTCCTTTTTCCTCGATTATAGAAGAATGTCATAGATGAACACAATAATGAAGGAATCCAAAAGGTCTAAACACATAATTCTTTAAATCTATGAACACTGGCATTTTTCAACCCAAAAGACATCACCAGAAACTCAATGGCTATAGCAAGTACTAACGTTGTCTTGGGGATGTCCTCAGTTCAAATCCTTAACTAATGGTAACCAAACCTCAACTTAATCTTAGGGAATGACTCTACTCCATGTAGTTGTTCAATCAAGTCATTAATATAAGGCATAGGATATTTGTTCTTTATCATCACCTTATTAAATTGCATGTAATCAATACACATATGGAAGGGACCATCTTTCTTCTTCACAAAAAGATAAGAGCACCACAAGGCAACATGCTTAGACTAAAGAAACCATTAAACAGAAGATATTAAAGTTGAGAATTTATCTCCTTAAGCTCAGTAGGATCCATACGATAAGGTTCTCGACTTAAGATCAATAATAAACTCAATGTCATATAATGAAGGAAGACCAGGTAAATCGGTATGAAAAACATCAAGAAAATCATGGACTATAAGAACAGAGTGTCACGACCTAATTTATGAATCAAGATGGCACCTACTAAACCCACCAGTAGGTAAACCAACACTGTAACCTGAAGTTATGGCAATGGGTTGCTTCAGTAAAAACGCTTGACAAGGGCCATAATAGAAGAACACAATCATAAACAACAATGTTCCACAGCAGACAAACAACTATGGATACCAACTCCCACGACCTAGTAATACCAGTAAAAAATCATCTAAGTTTGACAATAGGAAATACAACTCAAAGTCTAAATAGTCTTATATATTTATATCAGATATAAAAGACTGAATAAAGATGGGAGGTAAATGGGAGACTCGAACTCCAAAAGCTCACACTATCTTTGGAATATCAACATATCACGATCTCAACTCAGCGGTGGTAACTAGTACTCAGATCTACACCAAAAAGGCAAAGAAGTGTAGTACGGGTACCAAATCAATGGGTACTCGATAGGCATGATCGGCCGACTGAGCTAAATTATGATATAAAGATGATATAAAGTAAGACAAAATCTATAAGTCAAGGTATAGAATTGAACCTGAATATTCTTCATTATTATTGTAAAAAATAACTAACAACTAGAACAATAATATTAAATCTCATATTAATATGTACCACAATCTTCATACAAAGTGAATAACTGATCAAAATGTGTAAAGCAATATGTATATACAATTACAATCGCATAAATACCAAATTCAATAGTGTACAATCATCAAAGCATAAAGTAAAAGAAATTACCATAGAGTCCCATACCATAGGGAAGTACACTCAAAAGAACACAAAGTAAAGAACTCATCACGACATCCCATACCATCGGAGAGTGCATCGATACATCAATTCATCAACGCATCAAGATATATAAATATATATACACAACCAACTCATATTTACCATGATTTCCACATTTCTTGTCACGATCACTTTCTAAGATTCATAATCATCATCAACTACCACAAGTCGAACTAACTTATAACAATGTTACAATGATCATAGTTATATAGTTATTTAGACCTCTAACTCATTAATATACTCTATCTAGTCTATGTTAACTGGCCACTATTTAGTATTAAGCTACTAGTTTTCTAGTCATCATAAAGCTTCCAACCATTAGCCAAACCGGTTTCTCCTAGTCCTTAATCCTGAAATTACAACTAAATATCATTCACTAAATAGTCAACATCAACACCTATCCAAGAGCACAACCAAACCATAATCACCATTTAGTCAAGATTCTTTCCTAGTTATCATAGTTGCACTAGTCATCATATAGGAAGGGGTTACATATTATTAAACACAGTTAACTATCTATCAATTAATACCTTTTCTAGTTAAATTCTTCTACTAATAATCCCCAAATTCTCTTTTACAAGTCTAGCTTCTACCCAAAATTTGGTTAAGTTATATAAATCATGCCTTAAGATCTTACTAATCCATACTAGTTCTATGAAATAAGTCTTCTTCAAGGATTCCTCTTAACCACCCTAAGCACCTAAAGCCATTCAAAAACTAAGCATATCTAGGTAGCATACCTTTAAGGTGTGTGAACAATGTCACTCTCATCCACTAGAGCAACTAGAGTATTCTCATTCTATTTATGAGATTACAAGTCCAACTAACCATGGTTCTAGGCTATGAGTCAACTATCCCACTTAATGTGCTTCAAGACCCAAGGGATTCAACTAGTTCCAAACGTTTCCATCTATAAATTCAACGTCTAAGACCCTTCTTAATCCTATCAAGATATAAAAATAATATAAAATAAAGCTCAATCTAACAACAAGTAAGCCTAACCTACTTTGATTTTAAATAGCTCACGAACCAACAATCTTTGCTTTTAATTTCCTCAAGGCTTCTTCTATGAGCCAAGCTATCAACAACATAATCTATGCATTATTATTAGAATAACAACAGCCATATTGCACAATTGGGCTTTGGGTAAAACATAACACAAAAAATCCTCAAGTGGGTCTCACATATGGAAAGCGAGTTTTTGAGACCAACCCGTTATTCAAATACCATTAGGGAGTTATAACCCTCAGAAAATTTATTCAAAACAACAATATTTGGGGATAAAATCAAACCTCAATATATTTGGGTTTATGGGTCTAATAATCAAGAAATAATCAACAAATTTAAAGGAATCTTACGTTAAATTTGATGTCAATCATGAATATGCAAGTTATTTAAGCTCCTAATCAACACCCAACACACACTTTGAATACCACTCTCTCTATTGGGGTTTTAGAGGATCAAGACAATGAATAAATGACCAAATTTCATCAAAAAATGGGTTGTTATATGGACCATTCCAGGCTTCAAGAGTAGCGATTGTGCACCTCCGCTAGACCACAGTCGTGGCTATCACAATCGCACTACTCCTCATGCGATAGTAGTACATCAAGAATTAGATGATGGTTGAAACTTGGAATTTGATTCCAAGTTTTGGCCAAAGCCTCAGGATACATCTGGAGTCCAATACGAGCAAACAAGATATGAAACCATATAAATTTTGAAGTTCTAGATACATTGGGGAAGTTGGATTTTCCATCCTGTATTATTTTAATGAAGTTTTTTCTCAGTGGTCATTGGAACCAACAAAGACTTCTAAATGGAAAAGTAATTCTAAATAACAAATAAATTGCCAAGTAATCGAACTATCAATTCCAGTAAGTCATAAATGACTTGGGGTAGTTATGGAAAAGATCTAATGGTGAAAATTAGTGGGAACATAGAAAATGACCTAAAAGGTCATTACAACATCCACTGCTAAGGAACTCTCCTTCTCGAAAGTTAAGGATGAAGAAAAATACCTGAAGTCTCAAATAAATATGGATACCAGGCCTGTATCTCACTCTCGACCTCCTAAGTTGACTCCTCTACAGGGAGGTGCTTCCACTAAATCTTAACCACATGAATCTCTCTAGTTCATAACTATCTTACATCACTAGACAAAATAAGCACAGGCTCCTCAACAAAGGCCAAATGCTCATCTAACTGGATTAAGTCCCACCTAAGAACATAAGATAGATCAGTAATATGTTATCTCAACATTAATGCATGGAAAATTGGATGAACAACAACAAAATTTGGAGGCAAGGCTAGCTCATAAGCCACCTCACCAACTATGTAGAGAATCTCAAAATGATACAAGCCAAATTGTTATCTTATCTTTTGATGACACCGTAGGAGGCTACATATGAGGAATTAAGATCGAGGGCTGCCTAACCCATGAATTAGAAACAGAGGTTGCTTGGGGATTCTGATTCCCTTGATGTCTTCGTAAGAGTATGGTGTTGTTTATATGGTTTATAGGGGTCTTTAAGTTTGATACACACTTAGGTTGTTGTTTATTGTATAATCCTATTTCTCACTATCTATCTTTACTTATTGTATTTTGTTATCTTATCTCGTATTCGTGTTGCTGTCATGAGTTATTGTTAATCTTGTGTTTGGTTTTCTCATGTGTTCTTGTCTATTTTTAGTATTTTGTAATCATTCTTGTTTCATTTGGTATTTGACCAAGGATTGATTTTGTTCCTACGAGATCAATCTTAGGCTTGTTATCTTGAAAAATCTAAATAAATGAGTGTCTAAAACCAAAAGACCAAAGACTAAGTATTTTATCCCATTTTTTTTATCTTGGCCAAAATTTTGAACTTAGATTTAGGAGGTTTTTGTGTTTCTTAATTGTTTTTAGTGCTAAGTACTTCTTCATTAACACTACTAGATTCTATATCCGATGTTTGAGTTGTTTTCGAGTTGTTCTTGAATTTTGAAATTTGTTGTTTTTGTGGATTTGAACTTGAAAATGTGTTGTTGATGTTTGTATTTTAATATTGGTGGCTTGAATGTGCGTTGTTGATGTTTGGGAGTTCCAACGTGCACCTAGAACTTCAATTTCAAAAGTTGTGTTCTTGGTTCTTCACCATTTCGTGTCTTGTTGAAGAAGAGTCTTCAAAGAAAGAGTAGTTGAACTAGAATAAAGTGAAGAAGAGTGTGGTCTTATGTTTGTATTGAAAACATTCCCCAAAAGTACACCAATGAAGAAATGGAACAAAAGACTTTCAAAAGGTCTTCTTACCAAAAGGGAGTGAGGACATCTTCCAAGACAAACATAAGAGGAAAAAAAACAGGTTGAAAAAAGATGTTTTGCCAAAAAGGTGCAAGGAAATTCAAACCTTTTTTAATATTGAAAAAAGCTCCAAGTCTTGAGTTTTCCCTACCAAAGCTGATTTCCACTATTCCAATTGAAGATTGATCAAATACCAATTGAATAGAAGAAATATTTTTCAAAATTTCAACAATTCCAATGTCCAATCTAAGGCTGCCATATGGCTGCCATGACATCACCCTCAAAAAATGACCTAAGCTCAAAATTTTATATTTCTAAGTTTCTTTTGTTTGTTTATTTAACTTCATTTCTTGATTATAGTACTAACTAGAAACTAGTAATCTTCTACTTAGTTGTGAGTTAGTTGTTTGAGTCTATTTCTTTTGTGTTACCTTTTCTTTGTATGCTTTTATCTTTTGTGATTCGTTGAATTTTCTTGGTTCAAGTACCTATATATTTTTATTTGAGTCATTTCAAAAAAACATTTACTCCGACCTCGAGATACAATTGGTACCAAGTAACTTCATTGGAGTACAAATAAGATACCAACACTTGCGTTGCCAATTGAGTGACATTTTAAAGGTGTGAGCTTGAGATCTTGTGAGGATGTTTTCTTTTCTAACCTTAACTTGTTTGCTATTTTTGTTGTTTGTTTAGTGATTCTTTTTTATAGGTACAATGGCGGATGAATTTGAAATGCCTAGTTGGGCTAGTTATATCATCGAGAAGCTCAATATATAGAAAGTAGAATGAAAAGAATGGATGGAAAAATGGAAGGGATGGAAAATGACCTTTGCAAGAAGTTGGATAACTTGATAGAGCATCCAAGCTTTCCTAAATACACCCTTCCTACTTCACCAAATTGTCAAGTTGCCTTGAGTGGACATGTTCCAAATGAGCCATAAGGTAACAAAGCTAACTCTTGCACTCTAGTGAATGAGGCTAGTAGCCAACTAAGTTTGAATGATACTTTGTCTTTAGGTGAGCCGAATGTTCCTTCACTACATGATGATAATGTACAACTTAATATTTCGGATACACTATTTGATCCTAATGATGACTAAATTGTTTCTCTAGATAGATCAATTTGTGTCTACCTAATATTAAGGCCATTGTGACAAGTGATAGTACATTGTCTTGTGGAAGTCATAAAGACCAATTGTGTATGAAGATGGTGATGTTGAAAATATTGGTTGATTGACTAAGGATGCCCCTCTAATTATTTTTTTTATCACTCTAGAATAGATGGTATAAATGATTTCATTGGTGGTAATCTTTGATAAAAGAAATGTTTGCTAAACCCGTGTCCATGGACACTCTACCCATTTGATCTCGGTGATCATTTGAAATATGGTAATGTTGATGTCCTTCAAACCGTGGTTGTTAATGACTTGTTTGAGTTGTGTGAGCATGATAATGATCATTCTAATCATGTTTTATGTGTAAATCTAGTTTCTCATTATTGGAAAGGGTAATTTATCCTCTAAGATGGATATTGCTTATCCATGTGCATCCTTGTTTGACACACTTATTCTTAAGTTGCTTGAATCCCAACTTGTGGATGCCAAGTTGATTTTTTTCTTAGGAGGAAGAAGTCGTAGGCTTTTAAGTGACTTGATCCTATATTTATGTGATGTCTCTTTTGAGCCAAGTGTCCTTCTCATAGATGATAGTACCTTGGATGATATCTATACACATGATTCCTTCCTATACTACCTCTTTGCTTATGATGATATCCATGTCAGTCTTGGATTTGTTTTATATGGAGGTAGCACATTTGTTAGTTGGTCCCCTAATAGTGACAATGCTATATGGATTTTATAGACTTTAATACTAATTGAGGCACCACTCATGATGTGGTCACTCGACTAGGTGAAGAAACAATTTTGTGTTGTTGCTCGTAAGGTGAAGGTAGTTCTACCTCTTAGATTAATTGATGTCATTCATACCTTTGTAGCTTCCTTATATCTTGATGGTTGAAATAACCAAATCCTATGTACCCTTTTTAATGTATTTTTAATATAAGGATGCTTGCTTATATGTGACGTGTGCAACCTTGGCATGATGCTATGCTTGAGTATGCTAACCCTAACCTTCATTGCATGAGGATGTTGTGATTGTTTGTCCTTTCTTTGGTTTTGCGAGGTGTGGATTTAAGGTTGAATCCTTTTCAAGAAAGGGAGGTTGATAAGAGCCAAATGACCATCTTATCTTTCGATGACACCGTGGGAGGCCAACACATGAAGACTCAATCTCGGGGGCTGCCTAACCGAGAGAACAAGGTTGAATAGTGATGAAGAGCCTTACTACACTCCATGGCCACCCCTTATTAAGGGTCCTTTTTCATTTCCTTGGAGTATGGGGCACTTATGGAGTGTAGGAACTTATTAAGGCATTTTTGTCATATTGCTATGTAATAAGTTTATCCAAGACTTTAAATAGCTTCTATTAAGTTCAGTTTTCAGCAACTTTGATATTTTGAAAGACTCCTCTTTGAGAGTGTATTACAAGTATGGAATCACTTGTGCAAGTGTGGATTCACTTATGGCGACATGGAATCATTTTGTTGGTTACTAGTTTAGAATCGGAGGTTTCTTGGGGATTGTGATTCCCTTGAAGTCTTCGTAAGAGTGTGGTGTTGTTTATACATTTTATAGGGGTCTTTGTGTTTGATACACACTTAGGTTCTTGTTTATTGTGTAATCTTATGTCTCACTATCTTTACTTATTGCATTTTGTTATCTTATCTCGTGTTTGTGTTGCTGTCGTGAGTTGTTGTTCATCTTGTGTTCGGTTTTCTCTTAGGTTGTTAGCTATTTTTGTGTTTCGTAATCATTCTTGTATCACAAAAGGACCTATATAATGAGGACTGAGCTTACCCTTCCTTTTGAATCTCATCACACCTCTCATAGGTGAAACACGAAGGAACACATGGTCACCGACTCCAAATCTCAAGGCACGAAGTCTATGATCGGTATAGGCCTACTGCCAACTTTAGGGTGCTCTCAGCCTATGCTGAATCACCTTGACACTATCCGATGATTCCTGAATCAAATCCATACGACGAGGTATAACCTCAAAATTCTCAGACCATCCTATCGGAGAACGATATCTTCTACCATACAAAGCCTCATAAGGTTCCATCTCAATACTCAAATGATAATTGTTGTTATAAGGTAACTCTGCCAATGCTAAGTGTTGATCCCACCGCCTTACAAAATCCATATCATAGGCTTTGAGCATATCCTCAAGTACCTGAATAGTACGCTCGGACTTACCATCTTTCTGCAGATGAAAAGTTGTAACAAATCCATTCGAGTACCCAACTCCTCCTGAAATGCTCTCCAAAACCTCAAAGTAAATACCACACCACGGTCTGATATGATAGAAAAAGTCACCCCATGCAAACAAACTATCTCTTGAACGTAAACTTGGTCTAATCTCTCAGCACTTAAGTTATCTAAATAGGAATGAAATATTCCGACTAGGCCAAACAGTCTACAATGACCCAAATACCATTAAGACCATAGTGAGTACGAGGCAAACCACTGATGAAGTCCATAATAATTTGTTGCCACTTTGACTCGAGAATGGGTAATCTCTGAGTCAATCCATTTGGATGTTGATTCTCAGCCTTAACCTACTAACAACATAGGCAACGAGCCACAAAGTCAGCCATATCTCTCTTCATCCGTTCCCACCAGTAATGCTGCTTCAAATCTCTATACATCTTTATCGTACTAGGATAAATGGAATACCTAGAACTGTAAGCCTCATGAAGAATTGATTAAATCAAGTCATCTAGCTGGAGAACACTAATACGACTTTGAAACCTCAAGATTTCCTCGAAATCAGCAGTGTGCCTCCTAGACTCACCACTCACCACCTAATAACAAAGAAAACACAACTTGCTATCCTCATAATGTCTATCACAAATCTGCTCAAATAAGGAGGACCTCACCTCAATACAAGCCAAAATTCTAGAAAGATCTAAAATATCAAGGCGAACCATCAAATTGTCTAGGTACTAGATGTCCCGTGCCATTGGCCTGTGAGAAATAGATATACAATCCAAGCCACCCATACTCACTGCCTTGCAACTCATGGAATCAACTACCACATTCACCTTACCCGGATGATACAAGATAGAAATATCATAGTCTTCCAACAACTCCATACATTTGTGTTGGCGAGCATTAAGATTTTTTGCTAGGTCATAAGATGAAGGCTATGATGATCAGTGAAGATCTCACAATGCACACCATAAAAATAATGCCTCCAAAGTTGAGTGCAAAAACTACCACCACCATATCCAAATCATGAAGGGGTAGTTGCGCTCATGCACCTTATGTTGTCTAGAAAAATAAGCAATAACATGACCCTGCTACATCAAAGCACAACAAATACCAACACCAAAAGCATCGTAAAACATGGTGAATCCCTCACCCTGAACTGGAAGAGCTAACATTGGATCTTAAGTAAGATAGTCCTTGAGCTTCCCAAAGTTCAACTCACACTCCTTGAGCCATCGAAAAGGAACTTCCTTATGAGTCAATATAGTTATAGGGGATGAAATAGCAGCAAAGCTCTCACCCAAATGCCTATAATAGCAAGCCAAACCAATAAAAATAAGAACCTCAGTCGGAGGCGTAGGCTTAGCCTGATCACGATTTGCCAAAATTTTAGTTGGATCTATATGTTACCCGTTTTGGACACTACATGTCCAAGGAATAACATTGACTTAAACCAGAACTCACACTTAGAGAAATTGGCAAAAAGCACATGATCTCTTAGAGTCTGGAGCACAAGAATGGCATCAATGAACACAATGGCGAAGGAGTCTAGATATGGTTTGAACATATAGTTCATCAAACCCATAAATGTGGCTGGAGCATTAGTCATCCCAAATGACATCACCAAAAACTCATAATGACCATGACAGGTGTTGAAAGCTATCTTGGGGATATCGTCAACCCAAATCCTTAATTGATGATATACCTTAGAAAATACGGCTGCGCCCTGAAGTTGGTTGAACAAATAATCAATGTGAGGTATAGGATAATGGTTCTTCACTGTCACCTTATTAAGCTACCTATAATCAATACATATGTGCATCGAACCATCTGTCTTCTTCATAAACAAAATAGGAGCTCCTCATGGGTTCACGCTCAATCTAATGAAACCCTTACAAAGAAGATCCTAAAGGTGAGAGTTCAGCTCCTTAAGATCAATAGGATCCATACGGTAAAGTGCTATAGAGATAGGTCAGGTTCTAGGCTCAAGGTCAATAGCAAACATCTCACAGTCAGGGGGAATACCAAGCAGGTCGGTATGAAACTTATCATGAAACTCATACATGACAGAAATAGAATCAAGTGATGGACTCTCTATATGAGTATTGCATGCATAAGCAAGAAAATACTCGCAAACCCTCGAAATAAGCCTTTTAGCACAAACATCAGAGATAATCCCCAATGATTTATGGATAACCTCTCCCTACCACATGACTAGGGGTACATCGAACATGGCTATGGTAACGATCTTGGAAAAATAATTGATGACCATATGATAATGGGATAACCATTCCATACCCAAAATCACATCAAAATCCAGTATATCCAAAATAATAAGATCCACTTAAGTATCAACATCATTAACTTTCATAACACATGATTTGAATACCAGATCCACTACTAAAGAATCACCCATGGGAGTAGATACACGCAATATCATAAATAATAAATCAGTAAACAAGTCCAATCATGGTTCTGGGATCAAACAAATCAAGAGACAACTTGTGAAACACTAAAATCATAACTGTCACAATAACATCTGAAGTCTTAGCCATAGGCCTAGCAGGTACTGCATACAACTAACCGTGCCTACCAATTGGCTGGGCATCTGACCAACCTCCTATCCTGACTAACTAAGTACCACCTCGAGCACCCTGGTAGTCACCCCTACGACCTCACGAACCACCTCTACCTAAGGGATAAACTACCTAATGGATTAACCTTAGAAACCACCATGCCTAGCATGACCTACAAATATACTTCTTAAGGACAGATCACCATACTTACCAGGGTGACCACTAGTACCAAACTAACCTCTGTCGGTAGTCTGGAGAGCTGCCTGAGCTAGTAAACTAGTCTGACCCTGTAGCTGAATAATGGACGTAGAGGAGGCCGAACATAAGGAGTACCACCTCTGAATCGGGCGCTACTACGGCTCCTACCAAATCTGCCCTGATACTTTGGCCTTTTATCATGAACCTCACAATGCATGTCCTCTATCACTTTAGCTTAACAAGAAAACTCAGCAAAAGTCCTACCTGTAGCAACTAAACTCTGAGTATCCATTTGAATAGGAAGTCTCAATTCTCTCACAAAGCAGTAAACTCTCTCATACTCAGTATCCAAGATAGAAATTGCATGTCAGGCCAACTCATGGAAATGAGCCTCATACTCAGCAAATGTCGTAGAACCCTGCACCAATCTAGAGAATTGATCTCTTAACTGATCCCTAAGGCTACATGACATATACTTCTCCAAAAACATATCAGAGAAATGAGCCCATGAAAGAGGAGGAGATCCAACTAGCCTAGAACTCATAAAACCTCTCCACTAGTGTCGAGTAGATAAATCCAACTGAAATGTGGTGTAATCCACACCATAACTCTCAATAAGTCCTAACCCACAAAGCGTATCCTTACAAATTGTCAGAAACTCAAAGGCATCCACTGCTGGACCACCAAAATACCTAGGTAGGTCCAACCTCAAAAACCTACCTAGAATCTTCTGCACTGCAGCAGACATAGCAGGTTGGGTAACCACTAGTTGAGCAACTGTCGACTAAGCAACTGCTGACATAGGGAGAACCTCAACTCCAGGAGCTATAACTATAGGCTACACTCCTACCCCAATAGTCTATGTACCATCAACAATACCCAACAACTAAACAAAGGAATCTCTAAGAAATGAAGAGGGAATAAAACCTTGTGGACCCTGGGCTGGTCCCTAGCCTACCACTGGATGTGGTAGAAAAAACTCTAGCTCAGGTGTAGGAATGGGGTTTGGGGAAGGGTCGTCTTAATCCCTAACTAGGGACACATCTCAAGGTTTTCCTCAAACATGGGAAAGATCCCTAGGTTGGGTCTCAAAACCCTCATCACGCATAGTTGTAACACATGTCCTAGGCATCTCGGAAAGATTAAAGTCAAGAAAACCTCCTACAAATCAACTCAAAATCTTTGCATAATACGTGTGAAAGAAGTGAAGGACTCCTAAAAATGTTCCATTGTCTCCCGAAGATAGGAAATAGATGTTAACATTCCGATCCACAAGACTCTACTAGACACTTGCTCTTGTACCAATAATACCGGTTAAACCTAGGCTCTAATACCAATTTGTCATGACCTAATTTATGAATTGTGATGGAACCTACTAAAATCACCAGTAGGAAAGCCAATACCGTAATTCTGAGCTACAACATTGGGTTACTTCGGTAGAAACACCCAACAAGTGCCACAATAGAACAACACAATCATAAACAACAATGTTCCACAATAGACAAACAACTACGAATACCAATTCCTATGACCTGGTAATACCAGTACAAGAGCAGCAAAGTTAGAAAATAGGAAATACAACTCAAAGTCAATATAGTCTTATACATTCATCTCAAATACAAAAGACTGAATAAATATGCGAAGGAAATAGGCAACTCAAACTCTAAAAGCTCACCCTATCTCACAAAGATCAACACAATATGATTCTAACTTAGAGGAAGCAACAAGTACTTGGGTCTGCACCAAAAAGGTACAGAAGTGTAGTATAGGTACCAAAACAATGAGTACTCAGTATACATCATTAACCGACTGCGCTAAATTATGATATAAAGATGAAATAAAGTAAGGCAAAAACTATAAGTCAAGGTACATAATCGAACTTGAATCTTCTTCATCATCACTGTACAAAATAAATAATCACTAGAACAATAATACGATATCTCATATCAATACATGCGTACCATAATCGTCATACAAAGTGAATAACCAATCAAGAATCATAAAGCAACATTTATATACAATTACAATCACATAAATATGAAGTTCAACATCAAAGAATAAAGTGAAAGAATTTACCATGGCATCCCATATCGCCGGGAAGTACACTCAAAAGAACCCAAAGTAAAGACTCACCATGGTGTTCCATACCAAAAAAGAATGCACCGATAAATCAATTCATCAACCCATCCTGATATATAAATAAATATATAACAACGAACTAATATTTACCCCAGTTTTCATATTTCCCATTATGGTCACTTGCCAAGATCCATAATCATCCTCAACTATCGCAAGCCAAAACAACATATACCAAAGTAATCATGATCATAGTTATTTAGAACTCTAACTCATCAATATACTCTATCTAGTCTATGTAAACTAACTATCATTTAGTATTAAGCTACTAGTTTGCTAGTCATCATAAATATTCCAACCATTAGCCTAACCGGTTCCTCAAAATCCTTCATCATGAAATTACAACTGATTATCATTCACTAAATAGTCAACATCTATGCCTATCCAAGAGAACAACTAAACCATAATCACGATTTAGTCAAGATTCTTTCCTAGTTATCATAGACGCACGATTCATCACATAGGAATGGGTTACATATTATCAAACGCGCTTAGCTATCTATCAACCAATGCCTTTTCTAGTTACCACCATAGTCATCTAATTCAAAATTTAAGCAACCCACGACATTACATACTAGACATCAATATCACTAACCATCAATGATGCTAAGTCTAATATAATCATTATCCATTTTACAACCATAATTACTAGTTACCACATTTCAACTAAATAAGGTCCACCAACTACTATTTTAGCTTCTAGCCATTAAGTAATATAACCACATATATAGACAACTAGTTATCACATAACCCATTTTACTAGGAAAAATTTCATAACACCACTATTAATTCAAGCAAAATATATTCACTAGGTGAATCCTTAGTTCTACACATGATTACACTTATCAATTAGTCTTAACTCAATAATCGGCATATTCTACATCTATTCACTATTTAGTATTAACAAGAGCCACAATACTTAACTAGTGATTAATGGTAGAGAATTATGAACAACTTCACAAGGAAAACATCATGTCATTGGTGCACATAAAGATTTAATCATACAATGGCATAACCACATATATACCCATGTATTCATATATGCTTACCATACATAGTATCACTACAATATAAATATATATACCCTTCAAATTAACTGGGCATCATCATAACATCAATACCTCTTTTAGGTTCATTGGCATCATCATAACATTAATATATCCTCCGACATCATCATAACATCAATATATTCCTTAGATTCACCGGGCATCATCATATCATCAATACCCATTAAGACAATAATAAATACATACATATATATCTAAATCAATAAAAAGTACAAGCCCATAACAATAGGGTATAAAAGATGTAAGGAAATACATATCATGGTACTTCACCATTATTTATCACTATAGTATAGGAGAAGATACATGGGCATGTACATATAAATTATATGAGCAACCACCACTTTTCCAAGCTTAATCATGATTATTAAATAGCCAATTATAAGTCATGGGTATAACTTCTAGAGTCCTTCAATTACCCACATGGTTAATCATACTAGCACAAAGAGATTCTTTTACACAAATATTAGCCTAGTCATTATGCTTGAATCATAATAAGAGTTGTTATATAGTTCAAGGTTTATATGGTAAACTAGCCAATAAGTTAAGTGATAGCATAGCCATAGGTTCAATTAACAAGACTTTCCAATACAACCCATATCATGACAACAAGAAAATCAATCAAGTATATACATTATTCCAACAGTGACAACATGATAAACCATATACTGGGTTTAGCCATTATATCGCCAAAAGCATAATCTAGGCGATCATCATGTATCTAGGTCACCAAAGAAGTTACATAGTTCAAGCTTAAGGTAAGTCAAATTCAACTTCTAATAATCCCTAAATTCTCATTTACAAGTCTAACTTCTACTCGGAATTAGGCTAAGTTATCTAAATCATGCCTTAAGAGCATACCAATCCACACTAGTTATGGGAAAATTCTTCTTCAAGGATTCCTCCTAAGCCACCCAAAGAACCTAAAGCCATTCCACAACAAAGCATATCTAGGTCAATATACCTTTAAGGTGTGTGAACAAGGTCACTCTCATCCATAAGAGTAACTAGAGTATTCTCATACTATTCAGGAGATTACAAGTCCAACTAACCAAGGTTCTAGGCTATGAGTCAACCATCCCACTTAATGTGTTTCAAGACCTAAGGGATTCAACTAGTTCCAAATATTTCCATCTACAAATTCAACATCTAAGACCCCCGCCCAATCCTATCAACATCTCATAATTATGTACAATAAAGCTCAATCTAACTACAAGTAAACTAACTTACCTTGAGTTCAATTAGCTCACGAACCAACAATCTTTGCTTTCGCTTTCCTCGAAGCTTCTTCCATAAGCCAAGTTGTCAATAACATAATCAATGCATTGTTACGATAATAACAACACCCATATTGCACCATTATGCTTTGGGTCCAAAATGACACCAAGAACTTCTAAGTGGGGCCCATATAAAGAAAATGAGTTTTGGAGACCAACCCGTTGTTCATATACCATTAGGGGGTTATAACCCTTAAAAAAATTATGCAAAACAACCATATTTGGGGATAAAATCAATCCTAATGCCATTTGGGGTTTTGGGTCTAATAATCAAGAAATCATCACTAAAATTGAAGGAAACTTACCTTAAATTTGATGTTAATTATGAATATGCAAGTTGTTTAATTTTCCAATCAACACCCAACACACATAAATTTGTGATTTCTTCTACTTGTTGGCTCCTTTAAAGTACTTTTACAGCAACTACTTCTTTATTTATTTACTTCTTAACTTACCGATATAGAGTAACAACAAGCATCTCTCCATAGGTAAGTTCTTCCATCACTTTACATCTTCAGTAGGAGTAATATGAGATAGATCTCCTATGTACTTTTGAATCATCGAGACATGAAAAACTAGATGCACCATTGAAAGCTCTTGAGGTAGCTCTAAATCATATGCAACTTGGCAAAATCTCTGAATAATTTTGTATGGACTTAGTTGGTACTGATTGAATTACTTATCCCATGTTCTAAATTGATTATTCATGCTTCAAATTAATGTTTTTGGGACCGAATTAGTGCATGGTATAAATGGTTGGAATGGGGGACATGGGTTTCCTCTAATTGATGGAATTTTGGCTTGATAATCGAATTAACCTTAACCCACTTTGTAAACTTGATTTTGAATATGGAAATTTGCATGGTTTAACTTGTTTTTGAACCCAATTCATTACATTAAAGGATGAATAAGTGAATATGGTTTTGTATACCCTTGGTTTTTTATTTTAAATGGAACTTGGGAGTTCAATTTGGTTATATAGAATGGTTTGCAATAAATATATTAGCTTGCAAGCATATAGGTATGACGATACCAAGAGGGAAATACATTAATGAATGACTCCTTGGTTAATGGTTGGTTAATGAGCAAATTATTTTAATTTAGGCTAAAGGAAATTATGTAGCTTACCGTGAAGGTGTATGTCCCTGTCACGGCCCAATTTTTGAGTCTTGATGGCACCTACTAAAACCCACTAGTAGATAAGCCGACACCGTAACCTGGAGCTAAGGCAATGGGTTACTTTGGTAGAAACGCCCAACATGGACTAAATCTACAAACACAAATATAAGCAATAGTGTTCCACATAACAGAATGCAACCAACATACGAATACCAATCACATGACCTGGTAATACTAGTACAAGAGCATCGATGTTTGACAATAGGAGATAAACTTGAAGTATAAATAGTCTTATTCATTTATCTCAAATACAAAGACTGAATAAAGATAGTAGAAAATGGACAACTCGAACTCCAAGAGCTCACCCTATTTCTAGAAGATCTTCACAGCACAATTTATAATCAGTTGCGGCAACTAGTACCCGGGTCTGCACCAAAGAGGAACAATAGTGTAGTATGAGTACCAAAATAATGAGTACTCAATAGGCATCATCGGTCGACTGACTGGGCTAAATTGTGATATAAAGTATATATAAAGCAAGATATTATCTCTAAGTCAAGGTACACAATAAAACATGAATAATGTTCATCATCACTGTATATAATCAATAATCAAATAGAAAAAAACTATGACATATCCATTAATCATGCGCCAATACCATTATATAGATAACAATACGTGACCCAAAGAGTAAAGTACCACTAATACAACCACAATCATAATAAGATCTATAAGATATACAACATCCATTAAACCATAAGTAAAATAAATCACCACGGCATCCCATACCACCGGGAAGTACAGACAAGGAACAATAAAGTAAAGAACTCATCATGGCGTCCCATACCACTAGAGAGTACATGCAAAGATCAAACTATTAAGTAATTACACATGTAACCAACTTCTTAATATCCGAGGCTCACCACTTTTCATATCCATGATTTTCACAATTCCCATCGAAGGTTATTACCAAGATTCATGATCATTATCAATTACCACAATTGAATTAATATGCACCAAAGTAATCATAACCATAGTCATATAGCCATTTAGGTATCGATGCTATTTTACAAACATAATTACTAGTTACCACGTTTTAACTCAACAAGGTCTACTAACTAGTATTATAGTCTTCGAGCCATCAAGTCATATAGCCATTTTATATAGACAATTAGTTATCACATAACCCATTTTACTAGGTGAAATTCCATAAGTTACCCATTTATTCAAGCCAAGTGTATTCACTAGGTAAACCCTTTATTCTATACTTGATTACACTTACCAATTAGTCTTAACTCAATAATCAACATATTCTACTTTTATTCGCCATTTAGCATCAATAAAAGGCACGCCACTAACCAAGTGATTAATAGTAGAGAATTATAGACAACCTTTCAAGGATAACAACCTATCCCTAATGCACATACGGGCGTTGTGATAAAAGGGCATAACCACACACATAAATATGTATTTATATATGCTTACCATACATAACATCACCGTAATATTAATATCTCTTCAGGATGTATCGGGCATCATCATAACATCAATATATACTCTGAACTTTTTGGGAATCAACACATCATCAATATATTCTCTGACTTTGCCGAGCATCAACATATCATTAATATTTACTCCAGCCTTGTCGGGCATCATATATCCTCCATCCTTGCCGGGTATCAACATATCATTAATATACCCTCCATCCTTTCCATGCATCACTATATTATCAACATATCCTCCGTCCTTGTCGGGCATCATCACATCATCAATAACCACCAAGATAATAACAAATACATATATATGTAGAAAAATCAATAACAAGTACAAGACCACAATGATAGAGTATATGAGATGTAAGGAAAAATATATCATGGTACTTCTCCATTAATCATCACTATATTATATAAGTAGATAGATGGGCATGTATATATAAATGATATGAGCAACCCCCACTTTTTCGAGCATAATCACAATTATTACCAAGCTAAATATAAGTCATAAGTATGTCTTCTAGAATCCTTTATCCACTAGTTCATAATACTAGCACAAGGAGATCCTTTTAGACAAACATTAGCTTAGTCATTAAGCTTGAATTATAATAAGAGTTGAAATATAATTCAAGGATCACATAGTAAACTAGCCAATAAGTCAAGTGATAGCATAACCATGGATTCAATTTGCAAGACTTTACAATGCTATCCATATCATGACAATAAGATAATCAATCAAGTATACATATTATCCTAACATAGACAACATGCATAAACCATCTACCGGGTTTACTCATCATATCACCAAAAGCATAATCTTGGTGTTCATCGTGTATCTAGGTCACTAAAAAAGTTATATAGTTCAAGCTTAAGGTGGGTCAAGTTCCGCTTCTAATAATCCCAATTTTTTTTTTTAAAAGTCTAAATTCTAGCCGAAATCAGTATAAGTTATCTAAATCCTGCTTTAAGAGCTTACCAATCCACACAAGTTCTATGGGGCAATTCTTCTTCAAGGATTTCTCCTAAGTCACCTTAAGCACTAAAGCCATTCCACAACTAAGCATGTCTAGGTAAAAATACTTTCAAGGTGAGTGAACAAGGTCACTCTCATCTACTAGAGAAACTTGAGTAATCTCATGTAATTCATGAGATTACAAATCCAACTAACCAAGGTGATAGCCTATAAGTCAACTATCCCACTTAATGTGTTTCAAGACCTAAGGGATTTAACTAGTCCCAAATGTTTCCATATATAAATTCAATATCTAAGACCCCACCCAATCTTATCAAGATATCAAAGTTATACAATAACAGAGCTAAATCTAACTACAAGTAAGCCTAACCTACCTTGAATTCAAATTACTCACGAACAAAAAATCTTTGTTTTCCCTTTCCTCGAAGCTCTTTCTACGAGCCAAGCTACCAACAACATAATCTATGCATTATTACAAGAACAACAACACACATATTACACCATTGCGCTTTGGGTCCATAATGACACTAAAATCCCCAAGTGAGACCCATATATGGAAAATGAGTTTCCAAGAGAGATGCATTGTTCAAATACCATTAGGAAGTTATAACCCTCCAGAAATTTATGCAAAATAACTATATTTGGGGCTAAAATCAAGCCTCAAGCCATTTGGAGTTTTGGGTCTTAAAATCAAGAAATCAACACCAAAATTGAAGGAATCTTACCTTAGATTTGATATTAATCGTGAATACATAAGCTATTCAAGCTCCCAATCAACCCATAAGACGCACTATAAGGATTTTACACTCTATTAGGATTTGGGGACTCAAAGCAACGGAAGAAATGGGCTAATTCATAGCCAAATGAGCATTTAAATAGACCTTGCTAACCTCTCAGGAGGTGTGATTATGCATACGTGCTAGGCCGCAATTACGGCCATGGTGATTGCAGTCAACACACCACGATCACGGTACCTCCATCCATGACAGATGATGACTGAAGCTTGTAATTTGATTCGATGCTTCAACCAATGCCTTGGGATACATTCAAAACCCAATATGAGCAAACAAAATATGTAACCAGATAGATTTTGATGTTTCAAACACGTTAGGAAAATTAGATTTTCCATCTGATATCTTTTTATTAAAGTTTGCATTCAATTTTATTTGGAATCAATAAAGACTTCTAAATGGGAAAATGGTTCTAAAAAACAAACAAGTTGTCAGGTAACCGAACTATCAATTCCAGGAAGTCATAAATGACTTAGGGGGGCTATGGGAAAGCTCTAACGATAAAAATAAGTAGAAACATATAAAATGACCTGAAAGGTCATCACAACATCCACTACTAAGGAACTTTCATCCCTAAAAGTTAAAGATGATGAAAAATACCCAAAGTCTCAAAAAATTGAGGATATAGGGCCCATATCTCACTGTCGATCTCCCAAGTAGCCTCCTACACTGGGCGGAGCTTCCACTGAACCGTAACTATAGTAATCTTTCTTGTGCACAACTATCTCACATTACTAGCCAAAATAAGCATGGGCTCCTTATCACAAGAAAAGTGCTCATATAACTAGACTGAGTCCCATCTAAAGCATATGGCATGAATTAGGAATATATTTCTGCTATATCGATTCATGGAAAATTGGATGAAAAATAGCAAAATCTGGAGGAAAGGCTAACTCATAAGCCACTTCGCCAACTGTATAGAGAATCTCAAGAGGATCAATATAACAAGGGCTAAGCTTATGCTTCCTTCTGAATCTAATCGCACCTCACATAGGTGAATCACTAAGGAACACACGGTAACCGACTCTGAATCTTAAAAAAGAGAGTTTATGGTAGGCATAGGACTTCTGTCTACTCTGGGATGCTCTCAGCCTATCTTGAATTATCCTGACTCTATCCAATATGCCCTAAAGCAAATTCATACTGTGAGTTCTCACCTCAGAAGTGTCAAACCAAACTATCAGAGCACGATACCTCCTACCATATAAAGCATTATAAGGTGCCATCTTAATACTCGAATGATAGTTGTTGATGTAGACGAACTCTGCCAATGCTAAGTGTTGATCCCACTCTCTCCAAAGTCCATAACATAGTCTCAAAGCATATCCTCAAGCACCTAAATAGTTCGCTCAAACTGACCATCTGTCTGCGGATGAAAAGTTGTACTCAAATCCACTCGCGTACCTAACTCCTCCTGAAAATCTCTCAAAAATCTAAAAGTAAATATAAAACTAGGGCTGAATGATAGAAAAGGGCACTCCATACAAAAACACTATCTCTTGAACATTAATCTAGGCTAATATCTTAGCACTGAAGGCCATATGGATAGGAATGAAATGTGTTGACTTGGTGAACTACTAATGAAGTCCATAGTAACCCATTCCTATTTCCACTCGGGAATGGGCAACCTCTGAGTCAACTAACCTAGACATTGATGCTCAGTCTTAACATGCTAACAATATAGGAAATTAGCCACAAAGTCTACCATATCTCTCTTCATCTTATCCCACCAGTAATACTGCCTCAAATCTCTATACATCCTAGCTGTAGGTGGATGAATAGATTATCTAGAGCTGTGAGGCTCATAAAGAATCAACTAAATCAAGTCATAAAGTTGGAGAACACAAATATGGTCTTGAAACCTCAATATACCCTTGAAATCAATAGTGTGCCTCATAGAACCACCACTCACCACTTGATCATGGAGAAAACACAACTTGTTATCCTCATACTGAGGATTATGAATCTGCTTAAATAAGGATGACCTCACCTCCAGATAAGCCAAAATCCTAGCAGGATTTGATGTATTAAGGCAAACCATCAAATTGGCTAAGGACTGAATGTCCCATGCCATAGGTCTATGAGAAAAAAATATACAATCCAAGCTATCCATTCTCACTGCCTTATGACTCAAGGAATCAACTACCATATTCACCTTGCCCGAATGATACAAGATAGAAATATCTTAGTCCTTTAACAACTCCATCCATCTGCATTGGTGAGCATTAAGCTCCCACTAGGTCATAAGATGCTGAAGGCTACGATGATTGTTGAAAGTCCCACAATGCACACCATACAAATAATGCATCCAAATCTTGAGAGTGAAAACTACCACCACCAACTCCAAATCATGAGTGAGGTAGTTGCACTCATGCACCTTATGCTTTCTAGAAGCATAAGAAATAACATGACCCCACTACATCAAAACACAACCAAGGCCAACACCAGAAGCATCACAAAACACGGTGAGTCCCTTACCCTCAACTGGAAGAGCTAACACTAGAGCTGAAGTAAGATAATCCTTGAGCTTCCCACAGCTCAACTCACACTCCTCGGACCGTCAAAAGGGAACTTCTTTCCAAGTCAATCTAGTCATAGGGGATGACATAGTAGGAAACTCTCTAAAAAAATGCCTGTAATAATCATCCAAACCAATAAAACAACGAACCTCAGTCAGAGACACAGTCCTAGCCGAATTACGAATTGCTAAAATCTTAACTGGGTCTACTATAATACCCGCCTTGGACACCACATGTCCAAGAAATAACACTGACTCTAGCTAAAACTCATACTTCAAGAACATGGAAAAAGGTATATGATCTCGTAAGGTTTGAACCACAGTCTTCAAGTGCATCGCATGCTCCTCACTACTCCTTGAAAACACTAAAATGTCATCAATGAACACAATAACAAAAGAATCTAGATAAGGTCTGAACACGCGGTTCATCAAATCTATGAATGCAGCAGGGGTATTAGTCAGCCTAAAAGACATCACCAAAAATTCATAATGACCATAACGAGTCTTGAAAGCTATCTTTGGGACATCCTTAACCCAAATACTCAACTAATGATAACTTGACCTCAAGCCTATCATAGAACACATGATTGCACCTTGAAGCTGGTTGAACAAATCATCAATATGAGGCATAGGATAACGGCTCTTAATTGTTACCTTATTAAGCTGCCTATAATCAATATACATACCCATCAAACCATCTTTCTTCTTTACAAATAGAATAGAAGTTTACCACAGGGACACTGTTAGTTTAATAAAACCCTTACCAAGAAGATCCTAGAACTCAGAGTTTAGCTCCTTAAACTCAGCAGGAGCCATACGATAAGGTGCTATAAAAATAGGTTAGGTGCTAGGCTTAAGAAAAATAGCAAAGTAAATCTCACGGTCAGGGGGAACACCAAGCAGGTCGGTAGGGAACACCTTCGGAAACTCACAAATAATAGGAATAGAGTAAAACAACTAACTTTCTATACGAGTATCATATACATAGGCTAGATAAGACTCACAACTCTTAGATATAAGTCTCCTAGCAAAAATATAAGAAATAATACCCATTGGCTCATGGCTAACCACTCCTGCCACTCAATTAAGGGTACATCGAGCATGGCTCATGATCTTGTCAAAATAATATATGATTGCATGATATGGTAAAACCAGTCTATGCCTAGAATAACATCAAATTCCAGCAAATCCAGAATAATAAGATCAGCATAAATATCAACAACCCTAACTGTCACTACATATGATCTGAATACTCAATCCACTACTAAGAAATCACCCATAGGAGTAAATATGCACAATGGCACAAATAATAAATTACTAGTCAAGTCCAACTCTGGTGCATTATAAAAAGATATATAAGAATACGTGGATTCAAGATCAAACAAAGTAAGATCTGACTTGCGGTACTCCAAAATTATACCTATCATAATGACATTCGAAGTATCAGCCTCAGGTTTAGTAGGTACTGCATTCAATTAACCATGCCTGCCATCTATCTGGGCACCTGACTGACCTACTATCCATCCTACCTGAGTACTACCTCGAGCACCCTGATAACTACCTCTACGAAATTTTCCATCCACCTTTATCTGAAGAATGAACTACCCTAATAGGAGTAGCACTCTAGGCTGAAACAATCATCACCCCATGACTAGGTCAATATCTTGAAAAATTACCAAAAAGACCACAAGTAAAATAGGAATCATAAGTAGAACCAAAACTCACAAATCTGACTGAACCAGAGTAACCCTCACATTTAGCACGACCTATAGATGAACCCCTCAAAGAGTAACCACTGCCCTTTCCAGGGGTACCACTAGTACCAGACTAACCTTCGCCAGTAGTCTGAAGAGCTGCCTAAACTTGTTGACTAGTCTGACCTTGGGGCAGAAAAGTTGGATACGAAGGATGCCCAACATAAAAACTATCACTATGTCTCCCACCAAATCTTCCTTGATACTTGTGCTTCTTATCATCACCCTCGCGATGCATGACTAAAAACCATAGCAAAAATCCTACCCACAGCAACTAAACTCTGGGTAGCCATCCAAATATAAAGTCTCAGTTCTCTCACAAAGTAGCAAACTCTCTCATACTCAGTATCCAAGATAGAAGTTGTATGCCTAGCCAACTCATGGAAATGAGCCTTATACTGAATGACTATCATAGAACCCCTCTCTAATCTAGACAACTAATCTCTCAATTGGTTCCTAAGGCTGTGCAGCATATACTTCTCCAAAAATATATTGGAGAACTGAGTCTATGAAAGGGTAGAAGATCCAACTGGCCTAGAACTCATGAAAAATCTCCACCAGTGTCAAGCAAACAAATCCAACTGAAATCTGGTGGAATCCACACCACGAGTCTCAATAAGTCCTAACCTGGGAAGCCTATCCTCAGAGGCAATTAAGAAATCAAATGCATCCTTTCTAGGGGCACCAGAAAACCAAGGCGGGGCCAACCTCAAAATCCTACCCAGCATTTTCTGCTTCTCAACATAAATAGCAAGCTGGGTCACAATTGGCTGAGTCACTGTCAACTGAATAAATATTGGCATAGGGGGAACCTCAACTCTAGGAGCTGCAGCTGCAGGCTTCCCTCCTACCCCAATAGTCTGCATACCATCAACAATACCAAATAGCTAAACCAAGGAATCTTTAAGCAAAGAAGAAGGAATAAAACCTGGTGGAGCCTGGGCTGGTCCCTGGCCCACCGCTGGCTATGGCGGAGAAATCTTTGGCTCAGGTGCAGGAATGGGGTTTGAGGGAGGCCCATCCTTATCCCTAGCTGGGGATACATCTCAAGGTTGTCCTCAAATAAGAGAGATATCCCTAGGTTGGGTCTCAAGACCCTCATCACACATAATTATAACATATGTCTTGGGCATCTATGAAAGAATTAGGTCAACAAAACATCTTACAAACCAAATCAGACACTTAGCACGATAAAAGTGAAAGAAGTTAAAGACTTCTAAGAAAGTACCATAACCTCCCAAAGATAGGAAACAAACGTTAATGTTATGATGCGTTAGACTTTATTATACATTTGCTCTTGTACCCATAATACCGGTGCAACCTAGGCTCTGATACCAATTTCTCACAACCCAATTTTTGAATCATAATGAAACCTACTAAAACCCACTAATAGGTAAGCCAACACCATAACTCGGAGGTAAGGCAATAGATTACTTAGGTAGAAACGTCCAACATAGACTAAATCTACGAACACAAAAATAAATAATAGTTCTCCAAGTAACAGAAGACAACCAACATATGAATACTAATCCCATAACCTGGTAATAATAGTATAAAAGCATCTAAGTTTGAAAATAGTAAATACAACTTGAAGTCTAAATAGTCTTATACATTCATCTCAAATATAAAAGACTGAATAAAGATATGATGAAAATAGGTGACTCAAACTCCAAGAGCTCTCCACATCTTCAGAAGATCAACACAACATGATCTCAACTCAGCGATAGAAACTAGTACTAGGGTCTTCACCAAAAAGGTACAAAAGTGTAGAATAAGTACCAAAATAATAGGTACTCAGTAGTCGTCATCAGCCAACTGAGCTAAATTATAATATAAAGATGATATAAAGCAAGATAATATCTCTAAGTCAAGGTACAGAATCGAACCTGAATAATCTTGATCATCACTATATACAATCAATAATCAATTTGAAAAATACTATGAAAAATTCATTCATCATGCACCGGTATCATTATATATATAATAGTACATGATCCAAAGTGTAAGGCACCACTAATACAACTACAATCACAATAAGATTAAGAAGATATAGAACATCCATTAAAACATAAGTAAAAGAACTCACCATGGTGTCCCATACTACCTGGAAGTATACCCAAGGAACAATAAAGAAAAGAACTCATCACGGCATCCCATACCATCGGAGAGTACATGCAAAGATCAAATCATTAAGTAATTACACATGTAATCGACTTCAAATATTCGAGACTCACCACTTTTCATATCCATAATTTCTATAATTCCCACCAAGTTTATTACCAAGATTCATGATCATCATCAGTTACTACAATTGAAATAATATACACCAACGTAATCATAACCATAGTCATATAGCCATTTAGGTATCTATGCCATTTTACAGCCATAATTACTAGTTACCATATTTTAATGAAACAAGGTCCACTAACTATCATTCTAGTCTTCTACCTATCAAGTTATATACCCATTTTATATAGACAACTCGTTATCACATAACCTAATTTACTAGGTGAAATTCCATTATTTACTCATTTATTCAAGACAAGTGTATTCACTAGGTGAACCCTTAATTCTACAAATGATTACACATACCAATTAGTCTTAACTCAATAATCAGCATATTCTACTTCTATTCACTATTTAGCATCAATAAAAGTCATGCCACATAACAAGTAATTAATTCTAGAGAATTATAGACAACCTTCCAAGGATAACATCCTATCCCTAATGTACTTACGGGCGTAGTTATAAAAGAGCATAACCACACACATAAACATGTATTTCTTTATGTTTACTATACGTAGCATCACCATAACATCGATATCTCTTTAGGATTTACTGAGCATCATCATAGAATCAATATATCCTCCGGCCTTTCCAAGCATTAACATATCATCAATATATCCTCCGACCTGGCCGAGCAGCAATATATCATCAATATTTTTTTCTACCATGTCGGGCATCAACATATCATCAACATGTCCTTCGGCCTTGCTGGGCATCAATATATCATCAATATATTCTCCGGCATTTTCGGGCATCAACATATCCTTCATCCTTGACGGGCATCATCATATTATTAATAACCACCAAGACAATAATAAATACATACATATGTATCCAAATCAATAAAAAATACAAGCCCATAATGATAGAGTATAAAAGATGTAAGGAAATACATATCATGGTACTTCATCATTAATCATCAATACATTATATGAGTAGATGGATGGGCATGTATATATAAATAATATGAGAAACCCGTACACTTCCGAGCATAATTATAATTATTAACACTCCAAATATAATTCATGAGTATGCCTTCTAGAATCCTTCTTTACCCATATGGTTCACAATACTAGTACAAAAAGATCCTTTTAGACAAACATTAGCTTAGTTATTAAGCTTGAATCATAATAAGAATTGTAACATAATTCAAGGCTCAAATTGTAAACAAGCCAATAAGTCAGGTGATAGCATAACCATGGATTCAATTCACAAGACTTGTAATGCTATACATTTCATGACGACAAGATAATTAATGAAGTATAGACATTATCCCAGCATCGAGAACATACAGAAACCATCAACCAGGTTTAGTCATCATATCACCAAAAGCATAATCTAGGTGTTCATCATGTATCTAGGTCACTAAAGAAGTTACATAGCTCAAGCTTAAGGCGGGTCAAGTTTCGCTTCTAATAATCCCCAAATTCTTTTTTATATGTATCACTTCTACTCAAAATGAGTCTAAGTTATCTAAATTATGCCTTATGAGCTTATGTATCCACACTAGTTCTATGGGATAATTCTTCTTCAAGAATTCCTCTTAAGTCACCTCAAGCACTAAAGTCATTCCACAACTAATCATATCTAGGTCAACATACTTTCAAGGTGAGTGAACAAGGTCACTCTCATCTACTATAGAAACTAGAGTAATCTCATGTTATTCATAAGATTACAAATCTAACCAACCAAGGTGCTAGGCTATGAGTCAACTATCGCACTAAATATGTTCCAAGACCTAAGGGATTCAACTAGTCCTAAATGTTTCCATCTACCAATTCAACATCAAAGACCCTACCCAATCCTATCAAGATATCAAAGTCTTACAATAATAAAACTCAATCTAACTAAAAGTAAGCCTAACCTACCTTGAATCCAAAAAGCTCACAAACCAAAAATCTTTGCTTTCCCTTTCCTTGAAGCTTCTTCCATGCGAACAGCAACACACATATTGTACCATTGCACTTTAGGTACAAAATGACACCAAAACCCCCAAGTTGGTCCCACATATAGAAAATGAGTTTTTGAGACCAAGTCATTGTCCAATAATATTAGGGATTTATAACCCTCAAGAAATTTATATAAAACAACCATATTTGCCTCAAGCAATTAGGGACTTTTGTTCTTAGAATAAAGAAATCAACACTAAAATTGAAGGAATCTTACCTTAGATTTGATGTTAATCATGAATACACAAGATATTTAATCTCTTAATAAACCCACAAGACACACTTTAAGGATTTTACACTCTATAAGGGTTTGGGGACTCAAAGTAATGGAAGAAAGGGGCCAATTATCTGCCATAAGATCCTTTAAATAGACCTTTCCAAACTCTCAACAAGCTTGATTTTGCATACGCGCTAGGCTATAATTATGGCCATTATGATCGCACTCAACCCTCCATGATCACGGTATCTCCACCCATGACAGATGATCGTTGAAGCTTTGAATTTTATTCCAAGCTTTGGCCAATGCCTCAGGGTGCATCCAAAACCCAATATGTGCAAACCAAATATGCAACCATATAGACTTCAACATTCTAGATGCATTAGAGAAGTTGGACTTTCCATTCAATACCATTTGCCCAAAGTGTTCGCTTAGTGGTTATTTGGAACTAATGAAGACTTCTAAATGGGAAAATAGTTCTAAGAAACTAATGAGCTACTAGGTAACCAAACTATTAGTTCCTGTAAATCATAAATGACTTAAGGAAGCTATAGAAAACCTCTACTGAAAAAAATAATTAAGAACATGGAAAATGACCTGAAGGGTCATTACGACATCCACTACTAAGGAACTTTCGTCCCTGAAAGTTTAAGATGAAGAAAAATGCCTGAAGTCTCAAATAATTGAGGATAATGGGCCCGCATCTCACTCTTGTTCTCCCAAGTAGCCTCCTCCACTGGGTGGTATTTCTACTGAACCTTAACTACAGGAATCTCTCTGGTGCACAACTGTCTTACATCACTAGCCAAAATAAGCACGGGCTCCTCAACAAAGGTAAAATGCTCATCTAACAAGATGTAGTCCTATCTAAGCATATGGGATGGATCAGGAATATACTTCTACAACATTGATACATAGAAAATTGGCTAAAAAACAACAAAATTTGGAGGTAAGGCTACCTTATAAGCCACCTCACCAACTGTACGAAGAATCTCAAAAAGACTAATATAACAAGGGTTGATCTTACCATTCCTTTTGAATTTTATCACACCTCTTATAGGTGAAACATGAAGGAACACATGATTAACGACTCAAAATCTCAAGGCACAGAGTTTACGATTGGAATAGTCCTTCTTCCTACTCTAGCTGCTCTTAGCCTATCTTAAATCATCCTAACTCTATCTAATGTGTCCTAAAGAAAATATATATCATGAGGTCATACCTCAGAAGTCTCAAACCAACCTATCAAAGAAAGATACCTCCTACCATAAAAATCCTCATAAGGTGCCATCTCAATACTCAAATGATTGTTATTGTAGGAAAACTCTGTCAATGCTAAGTGTTGATCCCACTATCTACAAAATTTATTACACAAGCTCAGAGTATATCCTCATGCACCCAACTTCTACTAAAATGGTATTGGATGGAAAGTCCAACTTCTCCAATGTGTCCAGAATCCACTTGAGTACCTAACTTCTTCTAAAAAGCTCTCCAAAATCTCAAAGTAAATATAGAACTATAGTTTGATATAATAGAAATAGGCACTCCATACAAATTAACTATCTCTCAAACATAAATCTAGGCTAATCTCTCAGTACTAAAGGTCATCTAGATAGAAATAAAATGTGTCGACTTGGTTAAACTATCCACTATAACACAAATACTATCAAAACCATGGCGAGTATGAGATAAACTACTTATGAATTCCATAGTAATCCATTCCCATTTCCACTCAGTATTGGGAAACGTTTGAGTCAACCCACCTAGATCCTGATGCTCGACCTTAACCTTCTGACAATTTAGACAACAGGCCACAAAGTCTACCACATCTCTCTACATCACATCTACTAGTATTGGTGCCTGAAATCTCTATACATCTTAGTTGTACCAGGATAAATGGAATATATATATATGTGAGCCTCATGAAGAATCAACTGAATCAAGTCATCAAGTCATCAAGTCAGGGAACACAAACATGACCCTGAACCCTCAATATACCTCGGAATCAACAATATGCCTCCCAGACTCACCACACACCACTTTATTAGGAGAAAATATAAATTTATATCCTCATACTGATGACCACAAATCTGCTCAAATAAGGAGGACCTTGCCTCCACACAAGCCATATTCCTACCAGGATCTAACATATTAAGGTGAACCATTAAATTGGCTAAGGATTAAATGTACCATCCTATAGGCCTATAAGAAATAAATATAAAATCCAAGCTACCCATACTCACTACCTTTCAACTCAAGGAATCAGTTACCACATTATCCTTACTCGGATAATACAAGATAGAAATATCATAGTCTTTCATTAACTTCATCAATCTGAATTAGAAACCCAAATATGAAACCATATATATATATATATATATATATATATGTCACGGATGTGTTAATGAAGTTGGATTTTCCATTCGATACTGGTTTATCAAAGTTTTTGCTAAGCGGCCATTTGGAACCAACCAAGAATTCTAAAGGAGAAAATAGTTCTAAAAATCAAACGATCTTCCTGGTAACTGAACTATCAGTTCCACCAAATCATCAATGACTTGGGGAATCTATAGGAAATCTCTAATGGAAAAAATAAGCAGGAAAACACAAAATAACCCGAAGGGTCATTACAGTCCTGGAGGAACGAATACTAGAAACCATGTTTGCTAGCGTTAGGGGTCTATATGACCACGTACTTGGTGAAAATTTGATATATATATATATATATATGTATATATATATATATTAGAAATGCTATTTCCTTGGTAGTTATAGTTTTCCCTCAGTTTTTCCTCGGTTCATGTAGCTAAAACGCATTGGTGCTCTTTCAGCAGGGGAGCTGAACCCATATAGCCCATGGATGCCTTTAGGATTAATTGAGCTATATAGTTTAGGTTAAATCTTTAAACTCTCATGTTCATTACCTTGTCCCTATCCCGACTTCCTATATATGTATATAAAAAATATTATGCATATGGTTTTTACTGGTTATGGCGTTGACATTATTTATCCTTTACCTAAGTTATATGCCAATAGTTATCCCATTATCCATCGTTTAATTCTACATCATTTCATGATGTAGGGTTTAAAGGGTTTTATGTTTCTCTTGTGCAGCATTAGGTAGCTAAGTACTCTTGTGGATTTACTGTGAAATAGTAATCTTGTATCTTTAGGAACAGCTGGTAATTTTACATTTCATTGTTATTTTAGTATTTTATTTCGATCCTTTATTCATAGTCGGGGGCATGTCCTCTCTGAGTTTTATATTATAGTTTTAGAGGCTTTTATGGACAAGTGTGGGTTGGATGGTTATTTTGATTCTTAGAGTTATACTTGGTCTATCTATTCTTTTTATTTCTATCTGGATTGGTTTCTGTTATAAAGTGTTTAGGTTGAGTAGGTCCAATATGGAATACTTCGAGTGTAAGTCCAACAAGTTGTCTCATGAGTCTAATTTAGTTGTTAAGCTTGACACTTATTCTATTAGTAAGAGAGATAGTTTTAAATATTTGAGGTCGATGATTCAGGAGAATAGAGAGTTGACAAGGATGTCACTCATCGAATAAGGGTAGGGTGGTTGAAATAAAGGCTCGCTGCTAGTATCTTGTGTGACAAAAAGGTACCTCTCAAAATTAAAGAAAAGTTCTATAGAGTTGTTGTTAGACTGGATTTACTATAAGGGGAGGAGTGTTGGCCTGTCAATAAGACCCACATCCAAAAGATGAAGGTGTTTGAGATGAGAATGCTTCGATGGATGTATGGGTATACTAGAAAATATAGGATTTGAAATAAGGTTGTTAGAGATAAGGTGAGAGTGGTTTCAATATAAGCCAAGATAAGGAAAGTGAGGTTGAGATGGTTTGATCATATGATGTAGAGGAGCATAGATGCCCCAGTAAGTAGGTGTGAGAGGTTAGCTATGGATGGTTTCAAGCGGGTTAGAGGTAGACCGAAGAAATATTGGAGAGAGGTGATTAGACATGACATAAAATATCTTCACCTTACTAGTACGTAACCCTGGATAAGAAGTTGTAAAGGAGGTGAATTAGGGTACAAGGTTAGTCTGAGTTAGGATGTTGTTTATTTTGGTGTATACTTAGAGTATCTTGCTTTTGGTATTACTGAATATGTTAATTTCAATTGTATCTTGTTCGATTACTGTTCCTTATATTATCTTACATTGCTTTATTTTGAACCAAGGGTCTATCAAAAATAACCTCTCTATCTCATATTTGAGGTAGTGGTATGGATTGCGTATACTTACCCTCCCCAGAACCAACTTGGTTGGAATATACTGGATATGTTTTTGTTATTGTTATTGTTGTAAGCATCAAAATTTTAAAATATTTCTAACTTTAACAAATTTATCCGGATTAATACTTTGGGCTAAATGATTAACCCAACTTTTTTAATGTAGATTTAAACTATTAACAACTATGAACGGAAATTCTCAAGTTATATTAAAATAAATTAGTTTGCCTAAGTAGAGAAATTAAAAATATTAAATAACCAAATAAATTAAATAATTTCAACATAAACTTGCTCCTGAGGATTCATGTAAATTGATTAAATTAAATTATACATGAATAATCAAATCAATTTCAAGAAAATAAATAAAGAAAGGATGAGAATTGGGCCCCTTTATGGCTATGTGTAAATTTGGACAACCTTGGTTTTGGGCTCATTTAGATGGACCATTTTTAGCCCTCTTTCAGTTGTATATACCAACTGTATATCACAACCTTTTATCCTTGTATTTTTAATATATTCTTAGTATATCTGCATGTAAATGGTTGCATATTTGCTTCCATCTTCACTATGCATCATATGTTTGTGTAAACCAGCCACCTTTTACCTTGAAAACCCGTATATCTATTGTAGACTGTGTATACCACTCCATTTTTGGCCTTTAGTGAGGTATCACTCGACAAAGTTCGGATGCAAAGGAAAGGGAAGTCCAATTGGACTCGTTCAAGATGAGTTCATGCAAAAGACAGAAAATATAAGGATTAACAAGTATTCACTAATAGTACAATGAGCAAAACAATATATCTCATGTCAACTTATGCAAACTATAATAATCACGCAGCTAAGGTATAGATCACAAACCATAATGACCATAATAATCATAGACCATAATAACCATAATAATCACATACTTTAAAAAAAATGGCACAAACAACCAACATGGAGAAAGGACTCACAACTTTTTATTATACACTCAACTACTCGAATACTTCATCACTTAGCCAATTTTAATAATATAAGAGACTTAAAGCTTAAAATTATTCAACCGGTGACTTAAAATATTAGACATATCATATAAGAAATGCATTTTATTCAATATATTAAATATAACATACAAAATAAATGCATACATGAAAATCGAAGCGATTCGTGCAAGTTTTAAAACTCAAAGCTTGTTTAGGTCAAGATTGACGTAGAAAACATCCTAAATTATAGCTTAACCTTTTTTCGAAGTAAGCTAATACAAGACGTTTATGGGCGTCAAAAATAACTCTTTTTAGCCTATGTTCAATCTAGTTAAACTTTGACACAAAGTGAGAAAAAACGTAACGGTAAAGGAACAAGAAAGTTAACTTAATCAACTAATCTACAACATTAGCACAGCAATGGTGGTTAATGCAGAAAAGGACATGGAGATACTAGTGATATTATTGTTCACACTATATCATCTTAAAGATGAAAGAATAAACTATAGGGGAGTTCATTTCACCCCTCCTTACTTATAATATAGAGAAATCAAATCAAGATAGAGACTGATATAGCCACTGTTCAAAACAACATATTGATACAAGAAATCTATCAGAGCCACTACGTGTGTTTACAAATGCTTGACATGTTACTCCTTAATCAAGAGGTATGATAACTCTTGATTTAAAAACCAAGATAGCCTCAAAGAGACAGATGGATAATTCAACCAGGAAAGAACAAATTAAAGGAAAATGACCAAAACAAGATTATTCGTTTAACAGTATAACCATCATATCACATGAAAATCCTATAGCCTTTGATACCCTCTACAACATACAATCCCACCAGTTACGCGAAAGGAATACTAGCATAAAGAAGAAAATGAAGAAGAAAAAATAACAAAAAGAAAGATATGTTTACCTTTTTCGAGTAGCGATATAGGACAACGATTGATAACGACCTCACCAACTTGACTATGATTTGAAAACGACAAGAAGAAAAACATAACTTAAACCAAAATTCTCACAAGTTCAGGCTGGGGACAAAAGTCCAAATCCTAACCGAGTAGAGAATTTTAACCTTTTTTGGTGCCCCAAAAACTCCTTTGAATAGTTAATGAAATAGGTTTTTATAGAAATCCAAAAATCTCAATTCTTGAGGAATTAGCGATGTGGGGTATAATAATTTAAGGGTATTTTAGGGATTTAGCTAAGGGATAAGGTTTGAGAGCTAGAAACATACGAATTTATACTAATTAGTACAAATTCAAATTTTGAATTTCAAATTGAAAAAGGAAGAACTGTCGATTGGATTAGTTGGATAGGTCATCGATTCAGTCGCGGGTCAATTCTTAACTATTGGAGTTGTTTGGCTGAAGTTATTACTGATGTTGAAATTGTTGGTGATGTATGTTGGTTTCTAGAGTTTGTTGGGGTCGTTGTTGGCTATTAGCTAATATTATTGAAGTTGTTGGTTTTTCGATGTTTGGTGAGAAAGGAGGTGGTGGTTGGGTTAGGGGCCGTTGGGATTAGGCTAGTGTGATGTTGGGGTTGATCAGTTCTGGGCTGGCTGAGCGAGTCAGCTGGCCCAATTTTTAAAGATAGGAAAAGGGTTGAGTAATTAGGAGGGTTTTAGGGTTATTTTAAAAATAATCTCAATTCAATTAGTATTTAGCCATCTTATTTAAATTTTGACCATATTGAAAACAAATTGGCCTATTGTATTGCAATTATGGCCAATATGATTTCAATTATGGTCAATTTTAATAAGTTGGCTAAATTAAATTGTAATTCAACACAAATTAATATCCAATTTAATTTCGAGTTTATTAGTTTGATAAAATCAAACACATAGTTTTCCAAATAAATTAATTTTTGATGATAAATTATATTTAAGTAAAGACTTTTCCCATTTGAATTAATTTTCAAGATAACTCTTGGTTAAAATCTGATTTTCCATAAAATAATTATTTATGTAACAAAATTACAAGATCTCATATAAACAAATATGAGAACATATAATCATTACTTAAAATGACTAAATTACCTAGATAAATATTTTTTAAAAAATTTATTCGGATAAAAAAAATATTAGAATTTTATTTCAAACTGAAGAAACTCAAAATTAAACTGAGTCTTGGAGGGCCAAAATTAGGTGTTAACAACTTTCCCTCCCTTTGGATAGGGTGGATGCAAGTAATCCTGGGCAAAGGGAGCTTGAAGTTCCTAACTTTTGTCTAACCATAAATTCGTTGCTCGAAAGGGATTGGTTTTCACATGAGTTTTGTGGAGTTATGGTCGGACCCTGGTATCGAGTTCCCTACATATCTCAAGTTGCAGGAGAATTCAGGCCACTAGTAGTTCATAAAACTTTATTTTAAAGCATGATTTTCAAATAATTCACAAGTTATTTTAGTTTTGGAATTTTAGTGATATCAGAAAGTTGTGGAATAAGATAATTTGGGAGGAGGTTAGAATGCAGTGGAGCTTTCACCATGGATCCCAGCTAGCATATCCTAATAATTTGGGGAATCAGACTGCTTATAGTTTGGCTCGATCGATAGAAAAGGTAGTCTTTTATTTTAGACGATCTTTGACTTAAGATGAGTGACAAATCAATTGAGTTAAGTAAAAGAGGTTGTTAACCTCTTAACCATAAATGTGGGATCCTTCACACCTATAGATAAGAATTTACCTAGACATAATTTTTTAATCTCTAAGTGTATTATCACCCGATTGAAGAAAAGATAAGGTTACTTTCAGTAAGACTTTAGAAATATCCTTAAGGTGAAACTGAAACCAAAATATCCCAAAGTACCTCATATTTCTTCTAAAAGGGGTATGGTTTGATGGTGGTAGAAGTTTCCCTTCACCTTGGAGATATGGTCATTATTCAAAAATAGCTACCCAAAGACAAAGACCCATTTATAAGAGATATGGCCAATCAACTTCATATAAAATTAGGTTGTAAGGTGAGTTATTGTAATATTTATAAGGGCATAGAGATTTAAAAAGTGTTTGTGTAATGACCCGCCAGGTGATTTTTTGCATTTTCATGTATTTGTCATTTAGAGCTTTCCTATAGCTACCCTAAGTCATTTATGACTTGCTGAATCTGAGAGTTCAGCTACTGGGTAGTTCGCTTGGTTTTAAGAGCCAATTCCCTATTTTGAAGTCTTTTTTGTAAGAATTAGATACCAGATAAAAATGTCAATCAAATGAGCTTAGATGTCAATTCTAACAGTTCCAACAACTCTAAATTATCAATTTTAGAATATGAAGATCTTTGGTTCGGGTCCCAAGACTTTCGAACTCATTTTGGGCTACTGGATGGAACTTAAGTAAAATGGCATTTGGGTCTGGGATCCACTATTCATTGAAACAACTACAGATTGAAATTTTGACTGCGTCATTGAGTTTGAAACATCGAATTTGAAGATTATCATAGTTTGTTTGCATATATGGTATTTTAAAAGAGTTTAGAGGGTTCGATGGAGACTTGGAAAAAATTTTAAGTCTTCAGCTAATGCACTTAGCTTCACTCAGCTGGTACATTCGCTAAAGCAGCCCTTTGGACATTTAGTGGCCCGAAATGCCCTAACGAGCTACTTTAGCAGCAAGTTGACCACTGAAGTGCAAGCCGTTTTAGCGATATGCCAGGTGTTAGCGGGTACTGCTAAAGTGGCCTGGTGCCTACTTTAGTGGCACTTGGGATCCATTAAAAGCCCTATTTTGCCCAATTTTTCTCTCATTTTCACCCAAATTCAAGATTGAAAAATCCTAGAATGTGTGGAAACTAGTGAAAAACATTATTAGGTAATTTTAGGGTGTTCATAAGGGTGAATTACTTGTTTCTTCGCTGAATTCTTAGTGGGTTTCATTAAATTCATGGTTAATTTCTCAATTATTTTCTAACATTCCTAGAATATTGGTAGATTGATTTTAATACCATTTGAGCTCGGAACATACACATTCTTGAGGATAAATGTCCCTTGAGCATAGAGGGATGTGTTTCAAATTTAAATGTGTGATTTTGCAATTAGGACCCACATGGGATCTTTACTTCATTTTAGACCCGAAGCATGAAAATGCAATTGGGTACTGTTATTTTTATTTTGATGAGTAGATTATCATTTTGGTAGTGTGGCATCTTGTGCAAGCTTTTCGAAAGAAAAATTCAGCAACTTATCAGATCTTTTGGGGCTTTCGTCGACATCTACGTAGGCTAGACTTTCTTATCTTATAGATTGGGCTAATTTGTAGTATATTTATGATAATGTGTTAGATATGGGTTGGGAATTAGGTCTTAGAGGTATAATTAGTATTATTTAGAATATTTATCCTATTATGGGACCGAAAATTAGGCATAATTGACTTAGATACTCATGCCTTAGGTAGAATTTCTATCTTAGGACTAAAAGTGGTTTATTTAATATCTAGCAAAAGAATTAGATACCTTAGCCTAGTCCAGAGTAGAATTTGACTTATAACAAATTTCAAGGATTAGAAGTGAGCCCCTTCGTGTCATATTAGGCTAAGAATATCTGACATGACCCAACCTGGAGCCTTGTTATAATGGGCATCCCAAGTCCAACTAGGATCAGGGACCACCCCCAATACCCAACCCAACTAACCAAACGCGTATCCATAGTCAAATGAATTCCAAACGTATAAAAAATAGTGTTATTATGTAATCCAAGGCTCTGGGATAGGTCTATGAACTTGATCGACCCAAATGAGCCCAATCGTCTAATACCCAACTGATAACCAATACCAAACCAAACCATACTATATGAGTTCCAATATAATTATATGATCCAAAATAAAACATGATAGAACACTAATGCCAATACTAAGACTGACACTAATACTGATCCCACCTATTCCAATCCATAGTAGTAATACAAGCCTCTAACCAAAACAAAATCAATATCCGGTTGGGACATGCCCCGAACCATAGCGAAAACCAATATCAATAAAATAAACCAAGTATGTAAAGATGTCCATGATATAAAATGGAGCCTTCTAGAATATGGAAGCTCACCACTTCAATTCAATAGCTGATCCCAAATCGATCACTAGGCAGGAAGAGTAGAATGGTCAATTCCTGCATCGCGTGGGGATATAGTATCCCAAAGATGAGTTAGCGGGGGAACGCTAGCATAAAATCAAGATAAGAATAAGATAATTACATCTAGTAAAAACTAAGTAAACCAACTATATGCATACAAGCCATACATATATATATAACCATGCTGGAAAATGGAATTGCATTTAGCATGCATTTAAAACCATTAATCTAAGTGTGTGTAGCATAACCATCCTAACACCTCCCATGGGCTATATGGGTCCAGTGTAACCCCCTGAATAGGACTCGATGTATGTATCCGCATGAACCGGAGATACCAAAAGAGTAGGGGATTCCTAAGTGTTTTATCCTTTTTCGAATTTCATTTAAATAAAATGGTTTAGACCATTTTAAAACTATTTCAAAAATTCAAGAAAATATTTTGAAATAATGTTAAAGAAATTACAGAGTCTCCACATTATTTTTATAGAAAATGTGAAGAAAACTTAACTATATTTCAAAGATTAAAAAATAGAAATAAATCTTTCAAATAAAAGAAACAGAGTAACGGTTCAATTAACGCCCTAAGAAGGTTTTTAAGGAACTTAGGACCATCCGTTTAGAACGGTTCACCAAAATATCATTTTTAACTAATGTAAAAAAAAGGGTGACTAACTTTTCAAAAAGATTACTTGTATAAAATTATTTATTTACATGTTAAAATTTGACATTTGCTTATTCATACGTGAAATAGTCTACTTAAATTAGAAAAAGGGTTACGGCATATTCTACTTAAACTAGTGTTAGTTTTGAGAAAAAAAATAGGAAATACTCCACTTCATTCATGATTACATTTTTTGAGAAAAATTAAAAAATGTTCTACTTGAGAAATATTTTTATTTAATTCATAATTAATTGCGAAAAGTTAGGATTTGAGAAAAAAAATTATGGAATGATCTAGGTGAAAAATATTCTTCTTAATTCATAATTACTTCTAAAAAGTTATGAAATATTATTTTCACTAGAATTAAGGAAAACAGATTTAAACTAGGTGGGACACTTGGATTTAAGAAAAGAATAAACTTATTTTTTATGGGAAAGAGAATTACATAATTACTTATTATTGTTATCGTCATGAAATGGTCGTGTTGTTATAAATAACCCCTTTAGAAAATATTATGAAAATATCGTGTTAAAAATAGTTCATCAATTATGGAAAGTTAGAATTTACGAGAAAACTTAACCTCTTGAGTTTAAAGAAAAGTATTTTTAACTTAAGTAGACTATTAGTCATATGAACAAAATAAATGTTACTTTGGGACTAAATAAAAAAAATATTATTAATATTTAAAAAGAATCATTTGAGGGAGAACGATCGAAAGAATCAATTTAATTCATTTAGACGAGATAAATTAGATGAGAAAATGGTTAATTAAAATATGAAAATCAAGGTAAACTAGAATGGCCATATCTTAGGGGATGACTAGGTTAATTAATTAAAGTTAAGGTTAATACAAATACATAAGAATGAATTACAAATTATAAGGGAATAAAAGATAAAGAGTTGGAGTTGGGCCCCTTTTTGACCCATCCACATACTGCCCAAATTTTGGGTTGCTAATTTTATGGACTTTGAGTCCATTTTCTTGTAGATATAACAGTTGCATATCACAGCTCTTTTGCATGCATTTTTCTGTATATCAAGGTTTATCGGTGTATGAATATCCATATACTTACTTCCAATTTCATTGTGCATCATATATCAGCGTATATTATCCACATTCGACCTGAAAAACCATATATTTGTGGTATACATATGTATACCATCCTTGTTTATCCATGAACTAGTCCTTTTGAGGTTCTTTGGGACTTGATCCCAGAATGATGTAGGAATATTGGAGAATTTGCTCCTGAAAAATATAGTTGAAGAGGGTTTCATGGACCCAAATCAAGGTTCCATGTAATAGAGAAAGACTGAATTAGTACATGACCTAGGATTAGTATTATGAAGAGTATATCAATATTAAAGGAACTAAAAAAAACTATAACAAATTATGATAGTGGAAAATCAGGTAACCAACATAGTATTTTGGGAATGACTTGCTTGCATCAAGGCTAAGGAAAATAACAATGCCCAAACAAGCAAATCGAAACATCTTTTATTTAGAGATAAAAATGATGGTTGTGTACTCTTAAACATGAACATACTCGTAAAATTAAGAAAATGAAAATGATTGCTTAGAATTTGTTAAGCATAACATTATCAAATTCCTTTCAAAAACAAAAAAAACTATCAATTACTCCTCTTAGTAGAAACCAAATAATTCTCAAACTAGAATCCCATGGAAAACAATATTTCTCAAACGATAATCCCATGGCAAATAATATTCTAATGCAATATTTCACCCCTTTACAACTTCAGACAGTCAACCAAAACAACAATAAAGAAATCCAAGAGAACACACTCAATACCTATCTTTGAATATTATTACACCCTCGGCAACATGAAATCACAAAGAAACTCCATTTTTGAACATGAAACAAGGGTGTAGATATCAAATAAATGAAAAGAAAAGGCAGTCAACACACTACATATAGCTAAAGTTTGAAGCTTTTCAATGCCAAAACATATATTTTCATACGAGACCAAACTATTCTCATAATTATTGTGAGATTCAAATTGTAATACTCGACAAAATTGTAGAAAAGATGAGTTCTTTACCTTTTGTGTTGCAACAAATGAGACTACAAACTCTCGTCCAAACAATTTCCACCCCAATTTTGATTTGTTATCAAAATTCCAACAATTTTGATGAATTATTTAGAGCGCTCTAAAGATTCCTTGGCTACATAGGGTTAGAGGTGCGCACCTCCAAAACCCTCAATTTTTTCCCCAAAAGAACTCCCTTTTTTCTCTAAATATATGGTATTTATAGAGAATTTCGGAGTTGTTTTGAAAGAGTAAAATCGAAAGGCTTAAAGGGAAAACAAGTTGAAGTTTTAAAATTCAAAATTAATACAAAATGAGATGGAATTTGTACAAATTCAGATGTTTGTTACAGCTGTTGTTTACCGTTAGGTTGTCCTTATCTGTTGGACTTGTTGGAGCTGAAAACAACGTTGTTGTTTTGATAATACATTATTGCTATTGTTACAACGTTGCACATTGTTGGTGGTGGTGGTGTATTGTTGTTGTATGCATTTGTTGAAGCTGTCGTTGTTTGTTTAATGTAGAAGAGAAGTGGGTCGGGTCAGGTTGAAGGCTATTGGTCCTGGGCAAGTCCATTTGACTGCTGGCAGGTTTAAGGAGGAATTTAGGGGGCTGATTTGTTGTTAGTAGTTAATGGTCAAATAGATTTGGAAATGGTAGATTAGGATTTGGTAATTTTTGGGGGTTTATTTAGAAAATAACCCTTATTATATTAGGGGTTAGTCAATTCCATTTAATTTTTGGCAAAATTAAAAATCAATTGGTCAATTTCATTACAATTATGACCAATTTTATTTCAATAATGGTCGAAAGTAAATTGAAATTTGTTTGGAATCAATACCTCATTTAATTCTCATCTTCTTGATTTAATAAAATCAAACACATATTTATCTAAAGAAATTATTTATGAGAATAAATTATATTTAAATAAAGAATTTATCAATTTGAATTAATTTTTAAAACTATCTCAATAAAAGTCTAAAAAAAAGTTTATTCAAGTAACAAAATTTATACAATCTTAACGTATAACTGTCACTAATAAAATTAACTCAAATAAATGTTTTAGAGTATATTTATTCGGATGAAATAAATATTTTAATTTTATTTAAAATCGAATAAACTCAGGATTAAATTTAGTTGTGGAGGGCAAAAATTAGGTGTTAACAACTTTCCCCTCTCTTAGGATAGGGTGGATGCAAGTAACCCTGGGCGAAGGGAGTTTGACGTTTCTAATATTTGTCCAGCACAAATTTATTTCTCAAAAGAGGTTAGTCTTTGCACGAGTTTCGTGGAGTTATGGCCGGATCTCAATATTGAATTTTTGACATATCTCAGTTTGTATGAGAATTCAGGTCACTTGTAGTTCATAAAGTCTTATTTTAAGCACAATTTTCAAAGAATTCATAAGTTATTTTGACTTTTAAATTTCAGTGAAATTAGAAAGCTAGGAATAAGCGGTTTGGGGGGGGTTGGAATGCAGTCGAGTTTTCAACATAGAGCCCAGCCTACATATCCCAGCGAGTTAGGGAATCAAATTGGTTGTAGTTCGACTTGATTGGTAGAAAAAAATAGTCCATTATTTTAGACTATCTTTGGCTTGGGATGAGTGAAAATTTGATTGGGTTATGAAAAAAAGGCTTGTAACCTGTTAACCATGAATGTAGAATCCTTCACATCCATAGGCAAAAACTTACCTGGACATAATTTTCAAAACTCTCAGAATGTTGTTACTCAAATTTGAAGGAAAGAGAAGGATTACCCTCGGTATGAGTTTAGATATATCCCGAGAGTGAAGCTAAAATTGAAATATCTTAAAGTACCCACATTCCTTCTAATAAGGGTGTGGTTTGATGGTGGTGGAAGTTATTTTGTAGCTCACGTCCAATGAGTTTGATATTCCTCTTCAGACTATGTCCCAGTTCACTGCTAAGAAAAAGTTCCACGTTGTGTTGTGTCCCTTTTAGATTTGTCCACACTTGTGGTTTTGATTTGAAATTTTCATCCTTTTGGATTCTCTCGACAATATCTCAAACAAAATTGTTAGTCATAAACATAATTTACAAAGGTTTACATGATTTTTTACCATACCTCCGTGTGAGTTGCTATTCAAAAAAATATGTCATCCTCTCATATACCTGTTTAGAGGGTGACAATTCTTATGATAACTAACACAATAGTCTTCTTGGTTGTTGGATAAAATATTTATTTTGACGGTTGAAAATTTTCTTCAAAGTGGGGTGGCCCTCTTGAGCACCGAAAACACTTTGTGTACAATTGTCGCTGCAACTGCATAATCTTATGCTAATGTGGTAACCATTTTGGTCACCTATAATACTTCTCATATTTGACCTCAAAGAGTCTTGTACATATTTTATATCGATACGACTTATTGATATCCCTCAAATTATTAGTCTTTGGGTAATCTTGGATATTATTTGATGTTAGATATGAGGCGACTTACAAATATCCTTTGAGTTGCTAGCTTTTGAGTAATACTGCACATTATCCAACCTTGGATAAGAGATTACTTATAAATATCCCTCCAATCGCTAGCTCTTAGGTATTCCTGGACATTATTCGACCTTGGATACAATATGGCTTATAGATATCTCTCAAATTGGTGGTCTTTGGGTAATCCTGCGTATATATCTTGGATATGATGCGACTTATAGAGAATCCTTGGACCTATCAATTTTGATAATTTTGCATATTTTCTGGTAAGGATTTAGTTGTGGCTTATAGATAACCTTCAAACTGTCGATCTTCGGGTAACCTTGCACACTATCCGATTAGGATGTTGTTGCGGCTTATGGATGAACCATGGGCAGTCAACTCATGAATAAACTCACACACTATCTTATTTCAAATAATGTGACTTATAGATGGACCTCGGATTGTCAACTCTCAAGAAATCTCGTACGTTGTACGTCTTTGGACAATGACTTATAGACATCCTTTGGACCATATGTTTCTTGCAATCCAATAGTGAATGCCATTAAATCTTTGGTAATTGATGCACTTGAAGTTGATGAATATCTCTCAACGCAGACTGTTTTGCCTTTGTATGGTATGATTAGATATAAATGCTTAGAATAGACTCTTTGATTTTTATTTGATTAACAGATATAGAAGACTTTGAATCAATTATGGGAATCATAAGCAGCATGCAGATGCCCTTGAATTTTTATCTTCTTGAAACTAGTCAGAGATGGAGATATAGTTTTTAGGACACGACCATTACAGCATAGTCCTCTTGGCATGGACCTTTCGGTATGTCCCTCTCGGCATGGCCCTCATGGCATGGCCCTCTCGGCATGGCCCTTTTGGCATGATATGATGCAGTAGAAAGATGAAGAGGAATGTAAATAACTGTGCAGTGATTCTAGAAGACATCACCTTAACCATTCTACTAGTACATTAGACCTTCTGCATATACTATTTTAAACATCTATCCATGACTTGCAGGGGGATGTAAGTAAGTCATTATTTTGCTTTTCACGTTTGATGATACCTGCAACCACAGAAAACTTTTTAGTTTTGAGAAGCTCAACCATTTTTATCTTTCTCTTGGCCCATTATTATAGTCGTTTGGACACTCGACTTTGTTGTATACCTTTAAACCAAAGGAATATGGTGAATAATTGATGCTTTGCTGGTTTTGTTGGCTTCAAGATAACCTGCATCCACAAAAAAGTTGTTCGTTTTTAGTAAAACTAATCTATTTTCAGCTTCCATCTTGGACCTTGCTTATCGACCTTTGGATACTTGGGTTTGTTGTATTCTTTTAAACTAAAGAAATATGGTGAATAACTGATGCTTCTACTGGTTTTTGCTGGTTTTAGAATAACCTTCATCCACAGAAAAGTTGTTAATTTTTAGTAAAATTGATCTGTGTTGACTTCATCGGTCTTCAGCTCCTATCATTTTCATCGTAGGGTTCTCATTTTTTTCAGATGTTGGTCATATTTTGAATCCTAAAACAAGTCCCTAAGTTGGTGGGTGTGAGGCAAAATCATAGTATAAATTAATTTATAGTAAGTACATTTACAAATAGTTGAATTTTCAAAATCCTTTTATAAGATTGGGGTAAGTTTCTATCGATTAAGTAATGCCATGTACGAGATTTAATGAACTTTCTTTGCTCGAGGCATTGATACATTTGTCATTCTGTTAGTAAGCTTTGGAGATCCTTTAGTATTGTTGCAAAAGGATTTTGGAGTCGAGCCTTCGTAGTTGAAAGTCTATGAAATTGACACTACTCTTTCTACACTGAAATCTTTGTTGTTGTTTTTGAAATCTTTAGTACAGCATGGAGGAAATTTTGAGGTCTTCCTCAAAATCTTTGCCCCAGTTACTGATATCTCTCTCAAAATTTAATTCAGCTTGCAAGAGGATGATTTTATTCTTTTGAATTTTTTAGGCTCTTTTTAAAAAATTTTGCCCCAGCTTTCATTTCCTGGGGTGATATGATCGAGTCGTTGTGGCGCCTATGTATATCGTTGGACAAGAATCAGGTTAAAAATAGTTCCCATAATGTAAGAGAATAAAATATAGTTGAAAGGGTGACCTAAGACGACAAGGCTGCCTATGTATCCTCTCCTTTGGAATTCAGGTCATCACGTAGTTCAGGAGAATAAAATTTCCTAAGGGGTTGATCGAAGTCGAAATAGGCTGCCTACGTATCTTCTTATCAGGAATTCAAGTCAAACGTAGTTCTTATAGTGTATGGGTTATTTTAAAACTACTACAAAGCAGAAAACAAATACAAATGAGAAAAGCAATTACAGGGAAATAAACGCAAAGACACCCCTTATTAGACATAGTATCTCTTTACTGCATCAGAATTGATTTCTTGGTCCACCTTTGACCATCCATTTCAGACCAAATCAAGGCTCCTCCTGATAACACTTTGCAGACTACATACGGCCCCTGCCAATTTGGAGTGAACTTTCCCTTATACTCTTCTAAGTGAGGGAATATGCATTTGAGCACCAATTGTCCAACTTCAAATGTGCGAGCTCTTACTCTTTTGCTAAAAGCACGAATCATTTGTTGTTGATATAATTGTCCATGACATACTACATTCACCTATTCTTCATTACTCAATCCTGCCTCTTGGATAATTCTTAAATATGGTATTTCAACTTCAGCGGGTATTACCATTTCTATCCCATAGACTAACTCATAAAGAGTTTCCCTAGTCGAAGTTCTTACTATCGTGCGATATCCCATCAAGACATAAATAAGCATATTGTGCCATGATCGGTGACTATCAACCATCTTTCTTAAGATCTTCTTGATGTTCTTGTTGGTAGCTTCTACTATACCATTCATTTAAGGGAGATATGCAATTGAATTTCGATGAGTGATCTTAAACTATTCACATATCTTTTTTATCAGATGACTATTCAAGTTTGCTCCATTTTCTGTGATGATTGACTCGAGTATCCCGAATCAGCAAATCAGGGTTGTTCTTCACAAAATATGCTACCACCTTCTTGGTTACCACCTTGTATGAGGCATATTCTACCCAATTTGTAAAGTAATTAATAACAACTAAAATGAATTTTTGTCCATTAAAAGCTGGTGGCTCAATCAAACCGACAATATCCATGCCCTAAGCTACAAATGGCCTAGGCATGTTCATAACATTAAGTTCATGAGGAGGCACACAGATTAGATCCTTATGTATTTGGAACTTATGATATTTTTTCACAAAGTTGCTATAGTCAGTTTTCACAGTCATCCAGAAATAGCCGGCTCTCACGATCTTCTTGGCTAGAGTGAATCCATTCATATGAGGTCCACACGTTTTGGAATGAATTTCTTTAAGTAATTTTGTAGCTTTAATGGAATCTACACATCACAGAAATCCCAAATCTGGGGTTCTCATGTAAAGGACTTCGCCATTAAAAAATAAATTATTGTCCATCGAATAGATCATTTTCTTCTGATTGACGGTTGAATCTTTGGGATATACCTGACTTCTAAATACCTCTTGATATCGAAGTACCATGGCATTCTGTCTAGTTCTGCCTCAACTTGTGCGTATTGTGCAGGTTGCTCCTGCACACTTATTTCTAATTAATCGATGTAACTTTGATCCAGATGTTCAATCATAAAGGATATAGTGGCAAAAGCATCAACGAACTCATTTTGTATTCTTGGAACCTGCTTGAATTTTACTTCCTTGAACCTTCTATATAACTTCTATACCAATTCTATATATGGCCTGATTTTGAGGGTTCTTTATTGCCTATTCACCCCAAACCTGGTGAACTAATAGATAAGAATCTCCAATGACTAGTAGCTCCTAAATATTAATATCAATAGCCAGTATGATACCAAGAATACAAGCCTTGTATTCATCCATATTGTTAGTGCAAGGGCAGGACAATATGGCGATAACCATTTAGTGTTGAACAATTTTTGATATTAAGACTACACCTATTATTGAACCCTTAAAATTAATTGCCTCATCGAAGAACAATCTCCAACATGTGTATACTTCTCAATTTCTTCTCCCACAAATGATACCTCTTCATCTGGGAAATAAGTTCAAAGTGGCTCATATTCTTCATCAATCAGATTCTCTACTAGATGATCTATTAGGGCCATCCCTTTGATTGTCTTTTGAGTCACGTATACAATGTCGAACTCACTCAATAGAATTTTCCATTTGGACAATTTCCCCATTTACATGGCCTTTTGGAATATGTACTTTAGAGGATCCATTTTGGAGATGAGATACGTTGTATATGACGTCAGGTAATGCCTCAGCTTCTGGGCCACCTAGGTCAAAGAACAACACGTCCATTCCAATAGTGTGTAATAAGCCCTATGTGGAGTGAAATTCTTACTTAATTGATAAATTTCTCTTTCCTTCTTAATAGTTTCATCATGTTTCAATAAGACACATCCATATGCTTTATCTGAGACCGATAAATACAAAAACAAATGGCTTCCTTCTCTTGGAGAAACTAGTGCTGGTGGACTAGATAGATAATCCTTGATCCGGTCAAAAGCTTGTTGGCATTCCTTAGTCTATTTATTTTCTGCATAATTCATTAAAGTCTTGGGGATTGGTTCGCAAATAACCACAGACTAGGCTAGGATCCTGCTGATATAATTCAATCTCCATAAAAAACTCATAACTTTCTTCTTTATCTTTGGAGGAGGCAGTTCTTGGATCGCCTTAATTATTTGAAGGGTCGAGCTCAATGCCCCTTGTACTAACTATGAATCGTAACAACTTCCCTTTTGGTACCTCAAAAGCGCACTTGGCAGGATTCAGCTTCAAATTGTACTTCCACAATCTATCAAAGAACTTTCTCAAATAAGACAAGTGGTCTGAACTCTTGCGAGACTTAATGATCACATCATCTACTTACACTTTAATATATTTATGAATCATATCATGAAATACGGTTGTCATAGATCTCATATATATAGAACTAAATTCTTGAGACCAAAGGGCATCACTCTATAGAAATAAATACCCAGGGTGTGATAAAGGCCGTTTTCTCTACACTTTCTTTGTCCATTAGTATTTGATGATACCCAGTAAAGCAATCCATGAATGATTTTGTTTCATGCCACGCAAAGTTGTCAATGAGAATGTGGATGTTGGGCAATGGAAAGTTATCTTTAGGACTATCTTTATTCAAGTTTCTATAATCGATACAAATTCTGACCTTTCCCTCATTCTTTGGTACTGGAACAATATTGGCTAGTCATGTTGGATAATTCGTGACCTCAACCACATTGGCTTAGATTTTCTTAGTGACTTCTTTCTTGATTTTTTGACGTAAATTTGGCTTAAATTTTTGCAACTTTTGATTTACGGGATTGAACCCCGGATCAATTGGCAACTTGTGCGACACAATATTTGTACTCAATACTGGTATGTCATCATAGGACCAAGAAGATACATTAATGTATTTTTAAGCAACCCAATGAGATCTCTTTTCTATGCTTCTGTAAGATGAACGTTGATTCTGGTTTCTTTGACTTCTCTATAATCACCTAGATTAACTACCTCGGTTTCCTCTAGGTTGGACTTTTCTCGATCATCAAAATCTTTTAGTTCCCTTATTTATTGGTCTGGGTCTATTATTTCTTCATCATAGTCCTCTCATTCGTCATTATTTGCTTTGATTTGTTCATTTATCTCTTGACATGACATGACATAGACAGGTTTTAAATTATTATTCTTGAAATTATAGGCAACATAAGTTAGATTATAGTGATCAAAATAAGTGAAAAAAAAAATTTGCAATAAGGGAGGCTTTAATTGAAATTTAGAAGATTACAAACATTGGTTGTGATTTGCACTAGTGCGGGTCTGAGCCTTTTGGAAAGCATAGAAAATGAAAATGAGGTAAATAAAACTTAAAGGGTGGGTCTCGAGCCTCATTTGGACTACCACTGATTTTTCAAAAGTTAAATTTCATCCTTTCATCTGCCATATCAACCGGGGAGTCATGACTGGAGTGAAAGTCCAATTCTATATCTTTTCCCCTAATTCATCTTTCTTGATATTGATCTTATCAGGACAATCTTCTATAATAGCATCCCACTCTTTGAATAAGTTCCCTATTCCATCCTCGAGACCATTGTTTGTAGGCTTTACAAATATAGGAGATGACTGGTAAAGCAGAAGTTATTTCTTTTCCTTTTCATCACTATTACCAATCATTACTTCCTCTTTAGAAACTAAGAGATAGTCAATGGAGGAATGTTTATCTTCTTGGAAGTATTTATGTCCAACCAACTTTTGTTAGCATGGATCAATTTCTACTTATTTCATTACCTGTTAAAGTAAAATGAATCAAAAGGTAAATATATTAGCTCTCATTAGTGGTAAGAAATGCAAGATATCCGACATAAAGTAAACACATAAATTTTCTTTCATCTTTGGTAAATTTATCCATGAGTGGGTATCGACTCGAAAGAAATTAACAGGCGGGACTTTGTCCATTGATTTTTTGGATAAATGGGTTTTATAACAGGATATTTCCTAAGTATATTGACTTTGGACTCATATGACTTTTTTTGACGAGACATAACTATTTTAAAGTATAGAGACCAAGCCAAAAGGTTGTCTACGTATCTCATAAAGGAGAAATAAGGCCATCATATGTAGTTCAAATAGGCAAGGATAAAACTTCATTTCATTGAAATATCGTCAGGTTTCATTACATCATGGAAGCATAAAAGAAAAATGACAACAGAAAGGACCAGACTTAAATGCCTAAGTCTTATATAGAGGCAGACATTCCTACTTCATTCTACTTCTTCCATATCTTGATATTCAACGGGTGGTATGGTGGAAATTCTAGCTTGACCCATCTTGTATTTAAAGGTAAGGCTTGTCCCATGCCTTTTTCTCATAACCTGCAGTTGGATCTTCAGGTTTTTGCTCAAAATTATTCTTTTCTTGTGCTATCAATTGCTCGACTTTAGCAATTTTCTTGTCAAGTTGATTGATCTTTCTAACCACTCTCTTGGTCTCTGTTTTTAACATTTTCTCCACTTGAGCTAAATCCACTATCCATCTCTTCAGTTGAATCATTCTTGAATCCATGATCGATTTTCCTGAAAGACATAGAATGCATTTAGAAAGGAAGTTAGTGAAGACTGGTTGAGGACTTTTCTGGGAGACTTGAGACCTGAAATGTTTTGGGTGGACATTGGATAGTAGCCGTATATTTTTCCTAGAGGGTTTCTAAAACTTTGTTAAAGAATAGATCAATTTAACTTTGATTCAACAACGCACATAAGCACATAAAACAATTATATCACACAAGACAATTGTATCACACAACAATAGAATAATAAGCGTGTCTTAATTGGGTCACCCTTTTGAGCCAAGGGTTGACCTAGCAGATTTGAAGGAAGTATAAATATTTTAAAACCAATCTATTTGCATAAAAAAGGATACAATCTTTAGGGAAAGGAAAAATAACATGAGAAAAAAAACAAGGTCCCACGCATGGGATAAAAGAAGAAAACACTATTGCCTAGATGTTCTCGGATTTTTCCCTACCCCAAAGTATAATGGATTAAATTAATTAACATATACTCCTTCAACGCATAAGTATGATTCGTCTGTGATTGATCATGGTCACTAGACGTAGGAAAGGTTTTATAATGGGCCTAATACCCCCTCAGGTATTGGGTCATCCTAGGCTCATGCCTAAAAAAGAGGTTTTGGTTTTGCTCTATCCTGGGTGTTTAGAGTGGTCTTTGACCAGGTTCCCAAGCGAACGACTAGGGTTTGAATACAAACATCCATCGGACACCTGACGTGCCAATAAACTATTGTATTTCAAACACTTGATTTGGAATTCACAATAGGGGCTGGGACATCCATGAAACCCCCAAACAGTTATATATTTCGAATGTGAAAGATTCCATGAAATGCAACAGTTTAAATTTTGTGAAAATTTAAATACAAGCGGACAAACAGTTTAAATATTACAACTCGAATAGTTAGTCAAAGAAATTAATTCAAATTTTTTATTAGAACCTAGTTAATTCCCCAACAGAGTCATCATTTCTGTTTTAACCTTTTTTGGATTTCATTTAAAGAAAATGGCTTTAAATTTTTAAAACTATTTCAAAAATTCAAGAAAATAATTCTAAAGAAATTACAGAGTTGCTAGTTGATTTTTATAGAAACTATCAAGAAAACTTAATAGTATTTTAAAGATTCAAAAATAAAAATAAATATTTAAAATAAGAGAAACTGAGTAAGGGTTCAATTAACACCCTAAGAAGGTTTCTAAGACACTTAGGAGCATCCGTTTAGACAGTTTATCAAAATATCATTTTTGACTAACTTAAAAAAACGGGTGACTAACTTTGCAAAAATATTACTTGTATAAAATTATTTGTTTACATGTTTAAAGTTTGATATTTATTTATTCAAATGTGAAATATTCTATTTAAACTAGAAAAAAGGTTATGGGATGTTTTACTTAAACTAGTATTAATTTTGAGGAAAAAAAATAGGAAATACTCCGCTTCATTCATGATTAATTTTTTGAGAAAAATTATAAAATGTTCTACTTGAGAAATATTTTTTATTTAATTCATAATTAATTGTAAAATTTTAGGATTTGAGAAAAAAAATCAAGGAATGCTCTAGTTGAGAAATATTCTTCTTAATTCAGAATTACTTCTAAAAAGGTATGAAATATTATTTTCACTGGAATTAAGGAAAACATATTTTAACTAGGTGATCCTGTTCTGTGCGTTACTTTATATTTGTGTGGTGTCTCATGTCTTGAGCCGGGGGTCTATCGGAAACAGCCTTTCTACTTCTTCAGAGGTAGAGGTATGGACTGCGTACATCTTACCCCCCCCCCCCCTCCCAGACCCCACTAGGTGGGAATACACTGGGTTTGTTGTTGTTGTTGTATATTTTAACTAGGTGACACACTTGGATTTAAGAAAAGAATACGCTTGTTTTTATGGGAAAGGGAATTATATGATTACTTATTATTGTTATAGTCATGAAACGGTCGTGTTGATATAAATAACCCCTTTGGAAAATATTATGAAAATATCGTGTTAAAAACATTTCATCAATAATGGAAAGTTAGAATTTACGAGAAAACTAAACCTTTAGAGTTTAAAGAAAATTATTTTTAACCCAAGTAGATTATTAGTAATATGAACAAAATAAATGTCACTTTGGGACTAAATTATAAAAAAAAATATTATTAATTTTTTAAAAGAATAGTTTGAGGGAGAACGATCGAAAGAATTAATTTAATCCATTTAGAGGAGATAAATTCGGTGAGAAAATGGGGAATTAAAATATGAAAATCAAGGTAAACTAGGATGGCCACATCTTAGAGGATCACTAGGTTAATTAATTAAGTTAAGTTTAATACAAATACATAAGAATAAATTACAAATTATAAGGGAATAAAAGATAAAGAGTTGGAGTTGGGCCGCTTTATGGCCCATCAACATGCTGCCCAAACTTTGGGTTACTAATTTTGTGGACTTTGAGTCTATTTTCTTGTAGGTATAACAGTTGTATATCATAGCTCTTTTGCATGCTTTTTTCTGTCTATCACAGTATATCAGTGTATGAATATCCATTTACTTGCTTCCAATTTCATTATGCCTCATATATCGACGTATATTATCCACCTTTGACCTGAAAAATCCATAAATCTACTGCATATAGATATATACCAACATCGTTTATCCTTAAAATAATCCTTTTTAGGATTTTTGGGACTTTATCCCGGAAAGATGTAGGAATATTGAAGAATTTGCTCCCACAAAATTACAGTTAAAGAGGGTCTTGTGGACCCAAATTAAGGTTCCATGTAATAAAGAAAGACGAAAATTAGTACATGACCTGGATTGGTGTTTTGAAGAGTATATCAATATTAAAGGAACTAGAAAAAACTGTAACAAATTATGAAAGTGCAGAATCAGGTAACTAACACAGTATTTTAGGAATGACTTGCTTGGATCAATACTAAGGAAATAAACAATGCCCAAACAAGCAAACCAAAACATTTTTTATTAAGAGATAAAAATGATGGTTGTGTACTCTTAAACATGAATACTCATAAAAATAAGAAAAGGAAAATGACCGCTTAGAATCTGTTAAGCCTAACATTGTCAAATTCCTTTCAAAAAAAACATCAATTACTCCTCTTAGTAGAAACCAAACAATTCTCAAACTAGAATCTCATGGCAAACAATATTTCTCAAACTAGAATCCCATGGCAAATAATATTAGAGTGCAATATTTCCCCCCTTTACAGCTTCAAGCAGTCAAGCAAAACAACAATAACGGAATCCAAGTGAACACACACTCAATACCTATCTTTGAATATTATTACATCCTCAGCAACACGAAATCATAGAGAAACTCTATTTTTGAACATAAAATGATGGTGGAGATATCAAATAAAGCTAAAGAAAGGGCAGTCAACACACTACATATAGCTAAAGTTTGACGTTTTTTAATGCCAACACATAAATTTTCATACGAGACCAAACTATTCTCACAATTATAGCAAGATACAGATTCTAATACTCAGCAAAATTATAGAAACAATAAGTTCCTTACCTTTTTGTATGCAGCGAACAGGATCGCAAACTCTCATCAAAACAACATCCACCATAATTTTGAGTTGTTATCAAAATTTCAATGATTTGGATGAATTTTTTAGAGCGCTCTGAATATTCCTTGGTTATGTAGGGTTAAAGGTGAGCACTTACAAAACACTCAAATTTCCCCCCAAGAGAACCCCCTTTCTCTCTCTAAATAGATGGGTATATATAGATAATTTTAGAGCTATTTTGGAAGGGGAAAATTGAAAGGCTAAAAGGAAAACAAGTTGAAGTTTTGAATTTCAAAATTGAGACAATAAGCTGAAATTTGTACAAATACGAATATTTGTTGCAGTTGTTGTTTACCGTTGGATTGTCGCTATTTGTTGGAGTTTTCGGAGCTGGAAACGACGATACTATTTTGATAATATATTGTTCGTGTTGTTACGACGTTGTACGCTGCTGCTGTTGTTGGTGCATTTTGGTTGTACGCATTAGTTGAAGCTTTCATTATTTTGTTGATGTTGAAAAGAAGTAGGCCGCGTCAGGTTGAAGACTATTGGGCCTGGGTGAGTCCATTGGAATGCTGGCGGGTTAAAGGAGCAATTTGGGGGTCTAATTTGTTGTTAGTAGGTAATGGGTCAATTAGATTTGGAAAAGGTAGATTTATGCTATTTTGGGGAAAAGGCAAATTAGGATTTGGTAATTTTGGGGGGGGTTACTTAGAAAATAACCTCTATTAGACTAGGGGTTAGTCAATTCCATTTAATTTTCGACCAAATTAAAGATCAATTAGCCAATTGCATTACAATTATGACCAATTTGATTTCAATTATGACCAAAATTAAATTGAAATTCATTACGAATCAATACCTTATTTAATTCTGAGCTTCTTGATTTAATAAAATCAAACACATATTTTTCCAAAGAAATTCTTTATGAGAATAAATTATATTTAAATCAAGACTTTATCCATTTGAATTAATTTTGAATATAATCTCAATAAAAGTCTAAAAAAAATATTTATTTAAGTAACAAAATTTGTACAATCTTAATGTATAACCGTCACTAATAAAATTAACCCAAATAAATATTTTATAGTGTATTTATCCAGATGAAATAAGAACTTTGATTTTATTAAAAATCAAAGAAAATCAGAATTAAATTTAGTTATGGAGTGCAAAAATTAGGTATCAACACCAAGTACCCTTCACTCTCCATGATACATATGTACAGTGTAGTTGAGGATTCCCATGTACCTCATAATACCATATATGATCGCTATGACCAACCCTCATGTCGGCAAACATAGGTTTCCACTGTCTGCCTATTAGACTCGCACCTTCATGGTTAGTTATCACACCCCACCATTATTGCCAAATTAAAACCATTTCCAACCAACCAAACCATCATACCATTATTATTAACCAAAGCTATGAGTAGTGGTATCATCATACCGACTATAGCTTGCAAGCAATGTCCTTGGCCAACCTTTTTATATAAAGGGATGTATATGTATCTATAAATTACATTATCAAGTTAACTTGGAGGAATACTATGTACCTCACAAGTGTTCCATTATTAAGTTTTCTTAGGGGAATCCCATGTACCCTACAAGGAAGTTTAATTATCTATAATCATGACCGCCAAACAATTCCATTTAATCATTCCAAACTATTTAAGCTAGTTATACCATTTAGGGTTCCATTACCAAAACATACCATGCAATAGTTCCATTTAAAGTCCCATAATATAGTAAAAGCACTATCATAAGCATTTTATCAAACAAGTTGGGGGCAAAGTATTTCCAAAACCAATTCCAATTACCAATTAAGCATCCACATACAACCAATTGTACATGACACCGTTAAAGCATGCAAATACATAATTAAAACATGGGAAATCCATAACCAAGAATTTAATACCAAAACCCCAACATACAATTAAAAACCCCAAAACCATACAATAATCATGCCATGAAAACATTGTATAAAATATGCCTTTATTTGGAACTAAGAATGAGGGAGGAGTACATGCCTTAGACTATGAATATGATGGAGAGAAATCATCCAAACAAGTCCCAAATTGCTCCTCTAGATGAAACCCTAGCATTCTTTTACCCAAGAGCCTTAGAGAGAATCAGAGAGTCTTTTGAAGTATTTAATATTACAATAATAGGGTAAATAACCTCCCAAGTATGATATAAGTCGTAGGGCCTTAAGAGGTTAAGTAGGGAAATATCCAGATTACCCCCAATTTAAACAACTTAAAAGTCCCATCAGAAGGTATGACTCACCCATACTAGTGGTACCCACCACTCGTACCCAAGGTCTCCCTCTTAGACCCAACATTGTCCAACCTATGAATTACCCATCCCCAAGTCATACCCAACTATACAATCAGTACCCTTAAATCGTATCCCTAGAAGAATAGAATCAAAGAAGGTTTGATCACTGTCTACTATACTAATTAATGGTGTGACTTGTACCCCATCTTACGTCACATGGTGAGATACTCATACTCAGATCTAACTTAAGTTACTAAGTCTCAGATTAAGTGAAAGAATAACCCAAACCATATGACCAGTATCTAACCATACGACTCATATTCTCCAAGTCGTACCTATTCCAGAAACCAATCCAACCCACTAACCGACACTGGTTAGTATACAACCAAGCCTTGCCAACTGTAACCCAGCATACGACCTTTACCCCTTAGTCGTATCTTGACGAGAAACTAGAAATCCAAGAAATTTTATAAGGGTCCCAAAACCCAAGGGTGTTTTAGTCTCCCCGACTAGGATCATTCGTCCAAGAATATGGACAAGGTAGGTCAAACACAAGCATGATTCATTTGCATTATCAAATATCAATCAACCTTTAACCAAGTTAGAAAACAAAGATGTGCAGATCTATTCTAACCCTTAACTAATTTAGAAACTAAAGATGTGATTAAGAATACATACCTTCTGCATGAATATCTGAAGCAGGAAACAAATGCTGATATTTAGACTTCATTTCTTCTTACGCTTCCTATGTAGCCTCTTCCACCTTATGGTTCTTTCATAAACCCTTAAATAAGGTCAGATCCTTGGTCTATAACCAAAGAACCTATCGATCTAATATCGCAATCGGTACCTCTTGATAAGACGGAGAATCATAGATATCCAATCATTCTAAAGGAACCACCAAAGAAGGATCACCAAGACACTTTCTCAATATAGAGACATAAAATACCGGATGAATGAAGATCAAACTAAAATGCAACTCCAATTCATACACCACATACCAACCCTCCGAAAAACCAAATAAGGACCAACATATCAGGGACTGATCTTCCCTTTTTTACCAAACTACATCACTCTCTTCATGGGAGATACCTTTAGGAAAACCTTATCCCCAACCTTAAACTATAATTCTCTATGCCTTACATACGCATAGGACTTTTGGCGACTTTGGGCAGCCTTACGCCTATCTTGAATCACTTTTACCTTTTTTATAGCTTGATAAACAAAATCTGGGCCAAACATATCTGCCTCACCAAGCTTAATTCACCAGATCGAATATCTACACCTCCTACTATACAATACCTTAAAAGGGGCTATCCCAAAACTAGAATGATAGCTATTATTGCAAGAACACTCTACCAAAGGTAGATGCTCAACCAGATATGAGCCAAACGACCATCATAGTTTTTAATGACATTATTACAGACCAACACTTAAATACTCAAGACTTGGTCACCTCTAGGACATAAGAGCATTCATGGATGACCCATTGGGAGCACACCATAAGGTAAACCCGCATGTGGAAGATTTCTTGGGGGCTTGCCTTTAATCCATACACAAGGACAAATATTTGAACCCATGGCTTGGAGATTAGTTAAGGTGCCTTTTAGAGTGTTGGGACTCATTAAGGGTGTTTTAGTCATTACATATATTGATCCCAAACACTCCATGGTCGCCCCTTGTTCATTAAGGGTGTTTTGGTTATTTTATCTTTTATTATATAATAAGACTATATATAGTCCATGATTAGGTCTTTAATACTTAGTTTATGAATGATGAATAATTGATAAGAAAATTTTAAGAAACACTTCTCTCTTTTGAGAGTGAAAACCATAACTAGGTTGCAAATTCAAGTGTGGATTCAGTTGTGTTGCATGTTGGCTTAGAAACACTGGTGTTTGAGGGGATTGAAGTCCCTCTTATTTCTCCATGAGAGTTTGGTGTTGGTTGTATGAATTCTTAGGGGTCTTTGGGTTTGAAACTCCCTTAAGTTCTTAGTGTTTGTATTATTCTATGTCGAACTATTTACCCCTTTACTTTCTTGCCTTTTATTATGTTTGTTTCTTTCCTTTGTACTCTCAGTTTTGGTGTGTTGTTCTAGCTGTCGTTTTTTTGTCTTATTGTTCTTAGTTTCTCTCGTTGTTCTTATCTTGTTTCCGTGTTTGTGGGTTGATTCTTGTATCATTTGGTATCAGAGCAAAGATTAATTTTGTTCCACAAAATCAATCTTGGGCTTGTAAACTTGAAAATAAAAAAATTATTGTAAACTAAAAATCTCAAAAAAAATAACAATCGGTCCAGTTTTTTGCTCTTGGCCAAAATTTTGATCCTGAATTTTGTATGTTTTATGTGTTCTAGTGTTATATCTTTGTTTTCTAACACTAGAAGAGGTATCCAAAATTTAAAATCTCATAAAATAAGAAGTTGTTCCCATTTTTGTACCTTGGCCGAGAAATTATTGTCTTATTTGTGTATCTTGGTCAAAACTTTGAGTCTTGATTTAGGAGTTTTTATGTGTTTTGTTGTTTATAGTTTTAGTCCTTTCATCACTAACACTAATAGAGTCTACGTCTAAATTTTAAGCTAAATTTGAGTGGTTCTTGAATGTTGGAAGATTGTTGTTGTTACTGTTGAGGACTTGATCTTGAGCCATACGTTGTTGTTATTGTGGTTGAGAATTGGTCTTGAAATTATGGTATTGTCATTTAGGAGATTATATGTGTTTGAAAATTTCAAAAATCATTCAATTTGGAGGTCATTGCTTAGGTGCACTTTGAGTGTTCTTGGTGTTCTTCACAACCTTTATAAATTGTTGAACCAAGAACACTCCAAATGTGTTGTTTAATCTTGAACAAAGTGGAAATAATGTGTGGTATTTTTTTTTGTCTTCGGAACATTTTCAAGACAACACCAAAGAAGAAAGTAGGTAAAAGGCTTTCAAAAAGTCTTGTTGCCAAAAAGGAGAAAAGGGCATCTTCCAAATCTTACAAAAGAGGAAAGGGAGACAGACTTTAAAAAGTTGTCTTGCCAAAAAGGTGCAAGGAAAGTCAGAGACTTTGTTTGAAAAAAAACGGCTCCAAGTATTGTTCTTTTTCCCTCTAAAGCCAATTTCCACTCTTCCACATTAAAATTGACCAACTCAAATTGCCAACAAGAAAAATAAAATTTCCAACGTCAAAACTGGTACATCACCAATTGCCACATTACAAAACTGCCACATCATCATAGTTGCCACATCATCAAACTTCCAAATAATTTAAAGCTAAAATTTAGATTCTAAGTTTACTTCTTTGATCCTTTGGTTTCTTATTTTTTATTCTAATACTAATTAACAAACTAGTAACCACCAACTAGGTTGTGAATTAGTTTTGTGTTCATTTTCTTCGTGTTTGTGTTTTTGTGTGCTTTTATAATTTTAATTCATTGTAGTTTCTTGGTTCACGTCTGATAAGATTTTTGTAAGTCTTTCAAACAAAAATCTATTCTGGACAAGAGTAGAATTCATCACTCAGTATCTCACGAATTATAAACAAACTTTCAATACTTGTGAAGCCAAGTATGGGAAAAAATGAAAGGTGTGAGAGTAGAGTTGTGAGGAACTTTTGAGCTAACTAGCTTGTTGATTTTTTTTTTTTTTTTTTTTTGTTGTTGTTGTCTTTCTTAGGTATCATGGACACCAATGCTATCTTGGTCTGTCTTCAATCATTCAATCGAAGCATGGAAATGATGCACATGGGCATGTCCTCAATCAAAGGAAACATATCTACTATAATTGAAAGGTTGGGTCATATGGTAGGTTAAAGGGAGAAAGTGGGCTTCCATGAAACACATCACGGTGAAGGCCACATCTTATGTGAGCTACAAGGTAATAATGTTGTCTCCTACACTCCTACAAATTTAGAATGTTGTGATGTGGCTAGTAGTAGCCAAGTGGATATAGTTGGTGATTTTCTAGAGGATTTGCATTCTCGTAGTGATACTCTTGACATTTATAGGTTTCATGAAGACCAAATCTTTATTGTAAGTAAGAAAGCACTAGTTGATCCTATAGATGACAAAATTGATTCTTGCGTAGGAATAATTTGTGTCCACCTAGTGCTAGAACTTGTAACTTGAATAAGGTTCCAATTCCAAGTGGTAATATTATTCACACACTAGTTGACCCTTGTGAAAACCAAGGTAAGTCTATGTCGGTATGGGAGTTGCCCACAACTAGTGGCGGTGTGAATGATGATCAACATACTCCTAAATGTAGTCCACTACTTGAGTGTGTGTGGTGTGTATTTATGAATCTCAAGTTAGTGATGATGTTGATAGAGTTGATCATGAGGATGAAAATGATTCTTTATGCATATTGTTTGATAAAAGCCTTATTATTTGTTTTGCTTATAGAAGTTATGTAAATGAGAATATTGGCCAAAGGAATAGGAGGGAACCTGTGAGCTTGTCTTGTGGTAGAGATTCTAATGTTTGCTTGGCTCGTAGGGATAATCTTTTTCTTGAAACATCTTTAAAACTTGATAATGATCTTTTAGAGAGTGAAGAACTTGATTCATCCAAATCTACCCATGGGATAGATCATGTTCTCTTTAGGTATAATATCTTTTTTTGAAAATGATAGAAACACTCTTAATGAACCTAGTGGTGAGAATGATGGTATAGCTTGTCTTGAAGGCTATAGCCTATATGCCAACCCACTATAGTGTAACAACATTCCTCCTAAATATAGAAATACCTTTTTGGAAGTTGAGAGTACTCTTAAGGGTAAAGAATGTGTAGTCATTCTTGAAAATATGAAGGCAAAGGTATCAATGACTCCTTGGGGTAATGCTTTTAAATGTGCATCCTTCCTTGACACACGTGTTCTTAAGTTGAGTAAATCCCAACTTTTGTATGACAAGTTGTCTATTTGTTTTAAAGGAAGTATATGTATGTTCTTAAATGCTTTGTCTTCACCCGTGTATGCCCTTACACTTGACTCCTTTATATACTACCTTTTGGCTTATATGACATCCATGCTAGTCTTGGATTTATTCCATATAAAGGTAGGGAACTTGTTGGTTGGTCCACTTTTTTTAGTAAGAATTCTATATGGGTCTTGTGGACTTTGGGACCACTTGAAAAACTACCCTTGGTGTGGTGTCTTGAAGAGGAAATGAAATAATTCTCTTACGGCTCACAAGATACTAATCCAACCTTTTGGATCATGTGATGCCATTAGGACCTTTGTAGTTGCTCTCTCTTGGTGATTTCTATAACCAAATCCTTTGTGCATCTTTTTTTGAGTTTTTAATATTCAATTCAAAGGATCCTTTGTTATATTTCAAGTATCTTCAACCTTGGCATGATAAAATGATTGTTTATGCTAATCCTAACCCTCATGCCATGAGGAATTTGTGTTCGCTTGTCCTTCCTTTGATTTTGCAAGATATGGATTTGAGGTCAAATCCTTTTCAAGAAAGGGAGGATGATACGAGACTAACGACCATCATAGCTTTTGGTGACATCATTGGAGACCAACACTTAAAGACTCAAGCCTTGGTCACCTCACGCAAGATCATGCATGGAGTATAAGGCAAACCCATGCGTGGAATATTGCATGGAGCTTGCCTTTGATTCATACCTGAGGACACAGGTTTGAACCCACTGCTTGGATCCTGAAGAAGGAATCTTTTGGAGAGTTGGGACTCATTAAGGGCATTTTAGTTATTACACATGTTGATCCCAAACACTCCATGGCCGCCCCTTGTTCATTAAGGGTGTTATGGTTATTTTGTCTTTCATTATGTAATAAGACTATCTATAGTACCTTATTAGGTCTTTCATCCTTATTTTATGAATGATTAAGAATTGATAAGAAACTTTTGAGAGACATTTCTCTCTTTTGAGAGTGAAAACCATAACTAGGTTGCAAATTCAAGCATGGATTCACTTGTGTTGCATGTTGGCTTAGAAACGTTAGTGCTTAAGGGGATTGAAGTACCTCTTGTGTCTCCCTGAGAGTTTGGTATTGGTTGTACGAATTATTAGGGGTATTTGGGTTTGAAACACCCTTAGGTTCTTAGTGTTTGTATAATTCTATGTCAAACTAATTATCCCTTTACTTTCTTGCCTTTTACTGTGTTTGTTTCTTCCCTTTGTACTCTCGATTTTGGTGTGTGGTTCTTGCTGCCGTGTTGTTGTCTTGTTGTTCTTAGTTACTCTTATTTTTCTTGTCTTGTTTCTGTGTTTTTGGGTTGATTCTTGTATCACAACCCAATTTTCACCATAATCAATCACACACGCACGAAGCATGTGTTTTAATATCTGAATAGTTCTCTCTGCATGCCCATCCATCTGCGGATGAAAAGTAGTACTCAGACTAACTTTAGTCCCTCACCCTTTTTGAAAAGATCACCAAAAATAAGAAAAAAACTATGTACCATGATTTCAGATAATCAAAATAGGTACCCTATGCAGATTAACAATATCATGAAGATACACCGCACATAGTCCTCAGCCAAAAGTTAGTCCTCACTGGTAATAAATAAACGGACTTTGTCATCCTATCCACGATGACCCAAATTTAATCGAATTGGTTCTGAGACCGAGGAAGACTGGTAACAAAATCCATATTGATTACCTCCTATTCCATTTAGGCAACTCAACTCTTGATACAAGCCTCTAGGCCTTATGTGTTCAACTTTTAACTTATTGGAACACCATACACATGGCCAAAAAATAAGACACATCCCTCTTTATACCATTCTACCAATACATCTCCTTGAGATCATGATATATTTTTGTCGAGTCGAGATAAAAAATGTAGCACGATTTATGCTCCTCAGCCAAAATCCTTTGTTGTAAACCATCGACTTCAGGGATACATAACCTCCCTTGGTACCTCAAGGTACCATCACCGCTGATCTTTAACACCATCACCCTTTGCCCACTAACCTCACTCTTGATTTTCATCAAGATGGGATCTAACATTTGTTTTTCCTTGATGTCTGCACCAAGAGCTAACCGAACCACTTCCTATACTATCATACCTCCATCATTGGAGTCCAAGAGAAGAACTCCAAAATTATCCAAGCAGTGAATATCCTTCACCAATATTTCTTCTCCTTATCCACGTGAACTAACTCCCCATGGACAACCTTCTACGAGTATTAGCAACCACATTAGCTTTACCTTGGTGGTAGTGAAGACTCATATCATAGTCCTTACGAAGCTCCAACCATTTCCTCTACCTGAGATTTAGCTCATTCTGAGTGAACATATACTGTAGAATTTTATGATTAGAAATGATGTCCACGTGCACTCCATTCAAATAATGTTGCTATATTTTCAATGCAAAGACCACCGCTAAAAGCTCTAAATCATGAGTAGGATAATTCCTCTTAAGCACCTTTAACTTCCTAGAAGCACAGGCAATTACCTTACCATACTACATCAAAATACAACCAAGTCCCATCCGAGACGCATCATAATAAACCACAAACCCCTCATTACCTTCCAGCAATGCTAAAATCAGAGCCAAAGTCCTTTAGCTTCTTCAAACTCCCCTCACAGGCATCCAACCAAGAAAACCTTACCTACTTCTGAGTCAACTTAGTCAATGGGGAAGCTAGCATCGAGAAACTTTCCACGAACCACCTATAATACTCATCCAAACCCAAGAATCTCCAAATGTCGATTGGAGTCATGGGTCTAGGCCACCTTTTAACCACTGCCACCTTTTGCAGATCTACCATGATCCCCTCACTAGAAATAATATGACCAAGAAAAGTTACAACGTTCAACCAAAACTCGTACTTGGAGAATTTGGTATACAAATTTTGCTCTTTAAATGTCTACAGCATCACACGGAGGTGATTTGCATAATCCACCTCACTCTTAGAATACACCAAGATGTAATAAATGAACAGAATGATAAAAAGATCAAAAAACTGCCTGAAAACACTGTTCATCAAATCCATAAATGTCGTCGGATCATTAGTCAAACCAAATGACATAACCAGGAACTCAAAGTGTCCATAGCGAGTACAAAAAGCCATCTTAGGGATATTTGGCTCCCTAATCTTTAGCTGATGATACCCAAGCTCAAGATCTATCTTAGAAAAGCATTTGGCACCCTGCAACTGATCAAATAAGTCATTTATCCTTGGAAGAGGATACTTGTTCTTAACCTTCACCGTATTCAACTACTGATAGTCAATGCACATCCATAGGGAACCATCTTTCTTGCAAACGAATAATACCAGTGCACACCATTGGGATACACTTGGATGGATGAAACCCTTATCCAAAAAATTCTTATGTTACTTCTTGAGTTACCTCAACTCAATCAGAACCATTCTATAAGGAGGAATGGACATTGGACAAGTGTTCGGAACCATATCAATACCAAATTCAATCTCCCTATCTAGAGAAACACCAGGAATATCATCCAAAAAGACCTCAGGAAAATTATTTACCACCAAAACTGAATATAAAGAAAGACCTTTCAAGTTAAAATCTTTAACCCGGACCAAATGATAGAGACATACTTTAGAGATTAATGTTTGAGCTCTAAGATAAGAAATAAACCTACCCCTAGAAGATAGGGACCACCCTCCCAATCAATAATCGGTTCACCAGGAACAAATAGACAACCTTACAGGTCCGACAATCTAAGGACGTAAAAAAAGAGTGTAACCAATCCATCCTTAGAATAACATCAAAATCCACCATAACAAGTTCAAACAAATCCACCAAAGTATTCTTCCTACAAACAGATACCACACCCACGCTATAGACTCATTTAGCAATCACAGAGTCACCTACTAGGGTAGAAATAGAAAAGGATTTGAAATAACCTCAGGATCAAAACCAAAATACACAGTCATAAATGGGGTCACATAAGAGAGAGTGGACCCTGGATCAAGCAAGTAATACACATCATGAGAAAAGAGTTGTAATATAACCTATTTTGACCAATGTCAGTACCTGAAATAGAAACAGATGTAGAAGCAACACTTTTTGGTGCGGGAGCAAAAAATAAAGCAATTAAAGCCTTTCTCACTCCTGAAGCACCCTTACCAACCGGATAATTTTTTAGCATATGGACTAGCTGACCATATTTAAAACACCTATCCCTCCCTTTATCATAAAATACCATATGCAACCTACCACAGAATCGATAAGAGGGACACAATAAAGCTGACTGTGCCCCACTCGCCTGAGATTAGGCACCCTATGCCTGGAAATTATTTTCACCCTACTATCGCCTATCACTTGATTACTTTGGGTAAGGAGCATTAGTTGTAGAGAAGGAACCAGAACTCCCCCACTTCTTTTTTGTCCACTTACCACCATCCTGACCACTATGCTATTGTGAACCACCCTATTCAGAAGACCTGAACTTCTTACCCTGCCTTTCCCCAAACTTAACCTGCTTCATTTTTTCCTCCTCCAAATTCTATATATGAACCACCAACCTAGAGATGTCCATATCCTTGATCAGCAATACAGTCTTGCTTTAAAGTATCAAATCTTGAGATAGTACAGAAGAGAACTTTTTCATCCTTTCCCTTATATCAAATACCAATTCCGAAGCATACCTTGATAGCTGATGGAACTTTAAGGAATATTCCTTGACAAATATTTTCCCTTGTCGTAGATTGCCAAATTCCTTCGTCATTACTTCCCTCAACTTTTGAGGAATGAAGCAGTCTAGAAAATCTTAAAGAAAGACTCCCACAAAGTTTACTCCTCAACATCACCTCTCACCCTATCTCACTCCTCATACCATTGTTATGCCACATCCTTAACCTGGCAAGAAGCAAAATTCACCCCTTTCACATTTGTAACCTGTATTACCCTAAAAATTTTCTCCATTTCATCCAAAAAAACCCTGAGGATGCTCCTTCACCTTCACACTAGTAAAAGTAGGAGGATGTATCTTCATAAACTGGCCAACCTATATGGCCTCTACAGATAAAACACCAAATATATTCCGCTCAGCCTAAGCAGTAACCAACTAACTAATAACATGTATTGATTGAAAAAATTTCACATTAGTTACCTCATCATAATGAGGGTGGTAGTAATTGGTAGAACTCTAAAAATATTAGGGACTAAACCCCTATACTGAGTATGGATTGACTGAGTAGTACGTGTCCCTTCAATATTGCCCCCAGTTGGGACAGTAGAGTTACTATGCGTCTTAGATCGTCGAGGGATGATTTGAAAAGCAAAAAAATTAGAATTAGAGAAGATTTTAGGACTTAGACTCCAATCTTAAAAATAGAATACCAAGAAAGTGAAACATTTTCTAAATGCCTTATAGCCTCTCTCTTATGAGTGTGGCATTGTACACACCCTTAATAGAGACTCTACTCAACAAGGCATTTGGACTCTCAATTGACCATGAACCTAAAGCTTTGATACCAACTTTAAATAACCCGACCTGAGGCCTTTTCATAATGTGTATCCCAAGTCCAAATAGGAATGAGAACCACCCCCGATACCTAACCCAACCATCCAAATACGTACCCTGAGTTGGATGAATTTTGAACGTATAACTAGATAGTGTTATTAAGTAATCCAAGGTTCTGGGATAGGTCTATGACCGTGACCGACCTAAATGATCCCAACCATCTGATACCCAACTGCTAACCAATAACAAAAAACCCATAATCTAAAACCATGCTATATGAGTTCCAATATAATTATATAATCTAAAATTAAAGAGGATGGAACAATCATAGATTCAGTCCAAAGGTATCAAAACCAATACCAATGCCAATACTAAGGAGGACTCTCACCCATTGCAACCCATAGTAGTCATACAAGCCTCTTACCAAAAGAAAAAACAATAACCAGTTGGGACATGCCCCCAACGATATCTAAAACCAATATCCATAAAATAAATAAAGTATGTAAATATATCCATGATATAAAATAGAGCCTTCCAGAATATGGAAGCTCACCACTTTAATCCAATAGTTGATCCTGAATTTGATCACTAGGCAGGAGAAGTAGAATGGTCGGTTCTTGCAGTGTGTGGGGATACAGCCGCACAAAGATGGGTTAGTAGTTGAACACTAGGATAAACTCAGGATAAGGATGAAAAATGCTATCCAGTAAAAAATAAGTAAACTAACCATATGCATACAAACCATACATAAATATATAACTATGCTAAGAAAGGGAACTGAGTTTAGTATGAATTTAGTACCATTAACCTAGGTATATGTAGCTTAACTGTCCTAAAACCACCCATGGGTTATATGGATCTAGTTTAACCCCCTGAACAGGACCTGATGTGTGTAGCTGCGTGAACAGGGGATTCTATAAGAATAGGGGATTCCCAAGTACCCTTCGCTCTCTATGATACATATGTACAACGTAATTAGAGGATTACCATGTACCTTATAGTATCATATATGGTAACTATAACTAACCCTCATATCGACAAACATGTGTTTCCAGTGTCCATCCATTAGACTTGTACCTTCACGGTTAGCTATCATACCCTGTCATTAATGACCAATTAAAACCATTTCCAACCAATCAAAACATCATACAATTATTATTAACTAATTCTATGAGTAGTGGTATCGTCATACCGATTATAGCTTGAAAGAAATGTCCTTAGACAACTTTTTTATGTAAAGGGATTCCAATGTACCCATAAATTACTTATCAAGTTAACTTGGAGGATTCCCATGTACCCCACAAGTGTTCCTATATTAAGTTTTCTTGGGGAAATCCCATGTACCCCACAAAAAAGTTTAATTAACCATAATCATAACTGCCAAACCATTCTATTTAACCATTCCAAACCATTTAATCCAGTTATACCATTTAGGGTTCCATTACCAAAACATACCATGCAATAGTTCCATTTAAAGTCCCATAATATAGTAAAATCATTATCATAAGCATTTTGTCAAACATGTTGGGGGCATAGTGTTTCCAAAACTAATTCCAATTACAAATTAATCATTCCCATGCAACCAATTGTCTTAACCACTATTAAAGTATGCAAATAAATAATTATAACATGGGAAAACCATTACCAAGTATTTAATACCAAAACCCCAGCATATATTAGAAAACCCCAAAACCATACAATAATCATGCCATACAAACATTATAGAAAAAACCATACAATAATTATGCCATACAAATATTGTATAAAACATGTCTTTAGTCAGGACTAACAATGGGGGGTACATGCCTTAGACTATGAAGATGATGGAGAGAAATCACCCAAACAAGTCCCAAGTTTCTCCTCTAGATGAAACCCTAGACTTCTTCTACCCAAGAGCCTTAGAGAGAATTAGAGAGCATTTCCAAGTGTTTATGATTAGAATAATAGAGTAAATAACCTCCAAAATGTGAAATAAGTCAAGTGGAAATGTCCATATTACCCCCAATTTAAACTAATTAAAAGTCCCATTAGATGGTACGACTCATCCATACCAGTCGTACCCTCTAATACGAGTAGCAACCACCACTTATACCTAAGGTTTCCCTCTTAGACCTAACACTTTCAACCTATGACTTACCCAACCCCAATTCATACCCAACCATATGATCAGTACCCCTAAATCATATCCCTAGCAGAAATAGAATCAAAGAAGGTTTGATCACTATCTACCATATGAGTCAATGGTACGACTCGTACCCTATCTTATGCCTCATGGTGATCCACTCACACTTATATCTAACTTAAGTTACTAAGTCTCATATTAAGTGAAGGAAAAACCCAAACCATGCAACCTGTATCCAACCATACGACTTATACCCTCCAAGTCGTACCCATTCCAAAAACCAATCCAACCCACTAACCAACACTGGTTAGTGTACAACCAATCCTTACCCACCGTACCTTAGCATACAACCTATAACCCCTAGTCATATCATTACCAAGAACCAAAAATCTAAGAAATTTTCTAAGCGTCCCAAAACCAAGGTGTTTCAATATCATTAGCTTCTTTTAAACTTTTATGAGCATGTTATACCCTTTAAATGTTAATTTTAGATTTTGAAAAGGCTATATACATGATACTTATGCTATATTGGTACTTGTGACTTGATGCTAATACTGGTTCAAGTCAGACAATTTATAATCTATAAATTTGTTTCAAATTTGATAATTGATTACATTGGTTCTGATTCAAATTTGGAATTAAGAGGTTGTTTATAGTATTTATTATATGAAAGGATTCTTGATTTTGTTTTTGAGATGTTGCTATTTAATATATTGTTGGTTACTTCTTCTCTTGAGTTGCATCCTTTAGGATTATGGGGATTGCATTGAGTTATTTACCTTTTTACACTTATTGCCTTATAAAGGCTAGTTTTGTAGTGATAGTTATGCATTTTTTATGTCATTATTATTTTTAATTAATTATTTACTTATATATTGAAGTATTATCCCATGTCTGCTCTTTTACTTGACTTAACTTATTTATCTTGCATTATTTTTATTATTATATTATAACTTAGCTCAGTTGGACGATGATGTATACTGAGTTCATATGTCTTTGGTACTCACTCTACACTTCTTTACCTTTTTGGTGTAGATCCAAGCACCAGTGGTTGCCGCTAACATGACAATCAAGTTTTGTAGCGGAGACAGGGTGAGCGCTCAAAGTTTGAGTTACCCTTTATCCTTCTTCTACATTTGCTAAGTCTTTCATTATTTGAGAATGATGTATATTTGTATATAATAGTGCGTATATTCCCTTTTCTAGTGGCTCTTTTTCTGACACTACTAGGTCAAAGGATGTTATTGTTATTTTATCTATCTTTTGAATTATTACTATTACTTGATTTATTACTGTAAGGCTTTAATTGTAAATTTCCAACTTTTATGATATTTTCCACCAAGTTAGACCATTGCTTATAGCTTCGTGCTTTGGTTTAGGCTTACTTACTAATGGTATAAAGTATGTGCCATCATAACTCGTAAATCAGGTTATGACAAATTGTTATTAGAGTGCCATATTAACCAATATTGTTGGTACAAGAGCAAGTATCTAGTAGTGTCCCATATATCAAAACAGTATCGTTTGTTTCTTATCTTCGGGAGGATATAGAACATTCTTTGGAGTTATTTACTTTTTTCACTTATTTTATGCTAAGAGTCTGAGATGGTTTCCAAAGATTCCTTTGGATTCACTCTTTCATAAGTGGCTAGGACACGTGCTACTACTACACAAGATGAGGAACCTAAGTCCATGACTAAGGATTGTGTCGCAGTTTATATATGACCTAATGGTCAAGGAAATCCTAAAGATTCAGCCCTATCTAGGTACCAGGATAGAGGTCCTTTACCAGACCCTATTCCTGCTCTCGAGTCAGAGATTCTTCCACCCAAGCCAGTGATGGGATAGGGAGCAGCCTAGGATACATTAGTTAAGCTTTTAGGATTATTTGGTGGTGCACCATCTGATGATGTACTGTCTACAGATCAGAATGGTATTAAGGGGGGCGCAACCTATAGTTGTCTCTCAGAGTTGAGGTCCCTTCTACACCGGAGGTTGCTCAGCCAGTAGCTACTTAACTCGTGGTTTCTCAACCTACTATGTTTGTTGAGGATAAAAATATATTGGGTAGGCTTTTTAGGTTGACTTCACCTGGGCTTTCTAGTGCACCATGCAAGGATGCTTATGAGTTCTTGGTTGATTCCAAGGATAGGCTCCATATTTTGGGCCTAGTTGATACACATAGTATGGGTTACACTATTTTTTCAGTTGGACTTGGTAGATCGGCATTGGTGGAGGGGTTATAAAGAATCCAAGCTAGTGGGATCTCCCCTATTGACATAGACTCAATTCTTTGAGGTTTTCTTGGAGAAGTATATGCCTCGTAACCTTAGGGATCATCTGAAAGATCAATTCTTGAGGTTGGAGCAGCACTCCATGACTGTTGTGGAGTATGAGCCTTAATTTTATGAGTTGTCTACGCATTCTACATCAATTTTAATGACCAAGTATATGTGGGTTTGGTGTTTTGTTTGGGGATTAAGACTTCTTATCCATATGGCTATGCAGAGTTTAGTTATTGTAGGTAGATCTTTTGCTGAGGTTTTCTATCATGCACAAGTTATAAAGGAGATGCATCCTGAGGCCTAAAGGGCAGCAATAAGAGGCAACAATATTAGGGTAGTTTCAGTGGGAGCCAAAGTGGCTCATGATTCAAAGGCAGTGGTTCTCAGGTTGCATTATCCTTATCAGCTTCAGGATCAGTCTAGTAGGCCTGTTCATACTATATTTCATATTACTGATGATGGTTAATCAAGTTAGAGTACTCATCCTAGCTAGAGTAGTGGATATCCTCTGAGTGGTTCATCTTCAAGGTATTCTATCTATGGTAGTTATTCCAGGTCAGATGAAACTTATAGTTTTGGTACAGCACCAGGTGCATACTATGGTTGTGGGGCCTTTACCCATTTCTCGAGAGAGTGCCCTAGTTATGGAGTGGTGGTTTCTTTAACTCCAACTGTTCCACCAATTAGGAAAGCTCTACCCACAGTTAAAATTAGTATGCATAGTCATGGAGGTAGTCTTCAGGGTGATCGTGGAGGTCCTCAGGTAGGTAGGATGGAAGATTAATTAGGATCCCAACCAAGGGATGAACACAGTTAGCTGTATGTCATACCTTCTAGACCCGAGGTTGAGCCTTCAGTTGCTGTTATTTTAGGTACGATTTTAGCGTTCCATTAACTAACTTTTTGTTTATTTAATCTGAGATTCACTTATTCTTATGTGTCTTCTTATTATGCCTCGTGTTTAGAGTTATCTTGGGATTCTTTATCTATGTATTTATTTGTATCTACTCCTGTGTGTGATTCTTTAGTAGTGGATTGGGTTTATAGATCATGTGTTGTGACCATCGAGAGTTTGATACTCAAGATTATCTTATTCTGTTACACATAGTGAATTTTGATATAATTCTGCACATGGTTTGGTTATCATACTTTCATTTAGTCTTGGATTTTTTTTACAAAACCGTTACCTTAGCCATGCCTCACATGCCCCCAGTTGTATGGAAGTGATCTATTATCCATGAGCCAACGAGGATTATTTCTTATATTTGGTCTAGAGGACTTATTTTGAGGGGTTGCAAGTCTTATCTTGCTTATATTTGTGATGTTAGCATAGAGAGTACATTGCTTGACTCTGTCCCTATAAGTCATGAGCTTCCTAATGTTATTCGTATCAATATACTCAGTCTTTCTCTTAGCATGTTATTGAGTTTATTATTGATCTTGAGCCAGGCACCCGATTTCTATGGCACCTTAGCGGATGGCTCCTACTAAGTGTAAGGAATTGAATTATCAACTTCAGCATTTTTTGGGTAAGAGTTGCAAGAGACCGAGTGTGTCTTCTTGGGGTGCTCCTAACTTGTTTGTAAAGAAGAAGGATCATCCTTTGCATATGTGTATTGACTACAGACAACTTAATAAGGTGATGTTGAAGAATAGGTATCCTATGCCTTACATTGAAGATTTGTTTGACCAACTTTAAGGAGCAACAGTATTTTCTAAGATTGACTTGAGGTCCAATTACCATCAATTAAGGTTTCGGGGTGAAGATATCCTTTAGTACTTGTTATAGACATTATGATTTCCTAGTGATGTCTTGTGGGTTGACCAATGCTCAACAGCGTTCATGGATTTGATGAACTCTGTGTTTAGGCCTTATTTGGATTCGTTAGCACTTGTGTTCGTTGATGATGTCCTTGTGTATTCAAAGAGTAGAGAGGAGCATATGCAACATTTGAAGATTGTGCTCCAAACTTTAAGAGACCATAGGATTTTTGCCAAATTCTCTGAGTTCTGGCTTGAATCAATGACATACCTTGGACATGTGGTGTCTAAGGATGGGATTATAGAAGACCCAGCAAAGATTGAGGGTATTTGTGATGGGCTATGCCAACATCATTTTCTAAAGCTTATGTCTTCATTGGTTGGCCGATTACTATAGGTGATTCATTAAGGGTTTTACTACTATTGCAGTGTCTATGATCGGATTAACTAGAAAAGAGGTTCCTTTCCAGTGGTCCGAGGAGTGATTCAAGGTTTTTGAAGTTCAAGGGATTTAACACTTCAGCTCCTGTATTGGGTCTTCCTTTTGAGGGTGATGTATTCACCATAATTGTGATTCTTTCTATCACGATGCGAACTAGGGTCTGGCCATGACGGGTATCTCACGTTCATCGAGGAAGGAAGACCACCCCTTTGCCTAGACAAACATAACATCAGACACCTGACAACAACTGAATTTCAAACATATAATAAGATAGGCAGCAATAAGTTCAAAGATATCTAAGAGTGTCAACATCAATACCCATCCCACAGTAATATCTGCAAATACTCTATCACCTGTCACTGTACAGGGAAAGGAGAAGTGCCTTCGGACCCCTATATCACGTGGGGATACAGCATTTGAAGAAGGTTAGTAGGCTGAGAACTAGCATGTAACTCAGGATAGGGGTAAATTAATGTCAGTCAAAATTTCAACTTTAAACTCATTATACATGTTCACATACATGCATACATATATATAATAGATTTTGGGGTAGGGAACAAGGTTTAACATGATACTAAACATTATCCTTGACTATGTAGCTCAACAATCATAAACAGGCATCTACGGGCTATATGGGTTCAGTTTCCCTTGCTGAAAGGGACCCAGTGAGTGTTAGCCGCACGAATGGAGGTATCAAGGAAGACCAGGGAATGCCCTGACCCCATGTCAATCCAAGATACAAATACATATATCAATAGTATGAACTGTGCACATGGTCATCAAGACCAACCCTCACGTCAGCAAACATGAGTTTCCAGTACAAGTCATTCAAGAACCACACCTTCATGGCTCAGCTACATAATCCTCATTAAGCCCAATTACAACAAGTTTCACATAAATCATCCATTAGCCACAGAATTATTCATTAAGTTACACCACAGATATCATCATATTGTACGTTTGCAAGCTTATAATTTTTCCATTACAATTCCATTAACTTGGGGGAATGCCTCGACCCCTTTTGTTCATTAAATCAAGTTGGGGAAATGCCTCGACCTCCTTTATTTATCAAATCAAATTAGGGAAATACCTCAACCCTCTTTGTTCATTAAATCAAAAAATAGCAAATCCATGTTCATTGTTAACCATTTATGCAAAACAATAGTATGGTGTGTAAGTCAAACCAAGAGGCAATTCCACAATTCAAAACCATTTACACAAGTTCTGTGTCATAATTGTGACTCGTAGGGTCAACTTACAACTAATGACCTCTAGTTGTAGTCTGGAGAGTATCCATAGGCACCCACACTAGTCTGGCTATGAGGCATACCAAACGACTTGTACTAAGACATTATGACTCGTTAGGTTCAATCATAGTCAAGGAAAAATCAATTAGGCACTATACTGGTTTGGCTACAGATGGGACTATATGACTCATATAGAGTCATTACAACTCGTTATGAGCCAATCACAATCACAATAGAAACTTAGCCAATTCACATTGGTCAGGCTACGATTAGGGTCCTACGACCCGTAATGACTCCCAATGACTCGTAGGGTGAGTCATAATCTGGGCAGTAAGCCCATAGGTCAAGATATTTTCAAGGACCAAAAATCTGAGATGTTACATTCTCCCCTCTTAGGATCATTCATCCTCTAATGATGGGTCAAGCAAACCTTTGGCATGATTCAACACAGAAACACAACCACGCTTACCTTTAACAAAGACAGAAAACAAAGATGTCAAGGAAATTGCAATTTCACTTAACAAAGTCAAAAAAAAATGCTAAGATTAACATATACCTTAAGCATGATTTTCCAAAATGGAGAATAAGAATAGTTATTTGGACTTCATATCCTTTCAGCTTCCTAAGTATCTTCCATCAAATTTCTAATTCCTCCAAAGAAATTTGACCAAAATCACATCCATTGTCCTCAGACAACGGACTTGCTTATCCAAAATCTTAATCAAGACTTCCTCATAAGACAAGGAATTCGAAACGCCAACACTCTCCAAAGGAACAACCAAGGAAGGATCACCCATGCACTTTTTCAACATTGAAACGTGAAACACTAGATAAATAGAACCCAACCTAGATGGAAACTCCAACTTATAAGACACATAGCCCACTCACCTCAAAACACGAAAGGGACCAACATACTAGGGACTGAGATTCCCCTTTTTTCAAAACCGCATCACTCCCTTCATGGGATATACCTTCAAGAACACCAAATCATGCACATTAAACTCTAACTCACTATGACTCACATCTGCATAGGACTTTTTGCGAATTTGGGCGGCGTTAAGTTTATCCCGAATCACCTTTAGTTTTTCCATGTCTTGGTGAACCGAGTCAGGACCGAATAACCTATTCTTAATAACCTTAAACCACCTGATAGGAGACTTAGACCTCCTACCATAAGGGTCTTCAAAAGGAGCAATCCTAATACTAGAGTGAAGACTATTATTATATGCAAACTCTATAAGAGTCAAATGATGAACCCAACTTCCGCCAAAATTGATCACACAAGACTTTAGCATATCTTCCAAAGTCTAAAATGTCTGCTCCGCTTGACCATCCATTTGAGGATGAAAAGCGGTGCTAAGGTTCACCTTAGTCCCTAAACCTCTCTGAAAAGAATGCCAGAAATGAGATGAGAACTGGGTATCGCGATCATATATATTAGAAATAGGTTTACCATGCAACTTGATGGTTTCCTAAAGAAAGAGCTTGGCATAATACTTTGTTGAATAACTAGTCTTCACTGGTAGGAAATAAGAGGACTTGGTCATCTTATCCACAATGACCCAAATTAAATAAAAAACGGATGGCAAGACCATAGAAGACCGGTAAAAAAATCCATATTAATCAGTTAGAATTTTCACATGGGCAAGTCAATTTCTTGAGACAACCCATCAGGCCTCAAGTGATCCACCTTCACTTGTTGACACACCATGCACTTAGCCATAAAATTTTCCATATTTTGTTTCATGTTATTCCACCAATAAATATCTTTCAAATCATGGTACATCTTTATCAAACTAGGATAGAAATATACCTCAACTCATGAGTATCAGCCAAGAACCTCTCTCTCATCCCATCAACATGGGGAGAACACAATTTACCTTGGTACCTCAAGATACTGTCACCACAAATCTTAAAAGCCATCATCTTCTGGTGACCCACGTCATCCTTGATTCTCATCAGAATAGCATTTAAAACCTGCTTCTTTTTCACCTCGGCCACCAGAGAGGACTTCACCACCTCTTGAACAATCACAACACCATCCTCAAAGTCCAAAAGACGAACTCCAAGATTAGCGACACGATGAATATCTTGCACCAACCCTTGTTTTTTCTCATAAACATAAGACAAACTCCCCATACATAACCTTCAAAGAGCATTAGCAATTATGTTAGCTTAACCTAGATAATAATAAAGACTCATATCATAGTCCTTGAGCAACTCTAGCCATCTTCTTTGCCTGAGATTCAACTTCTTCTAGGTGAACACATACTGCAAACTCTTATGGTCTAAAAAGATGTCAACATGAACTCTATACAGGTAAGGGTGCCAAATATTTAGGTTGAAAACAAAAGCTAATCACTCTAAATCAAGAGTTGGATAGTTCTTCTCTTGCACCTTCAATTGCCTAGAAATATATGCCACAACCTTACCATGTTGCATCAACACACAACCAAGTCCCACATGAGATATATCACAAGAAACAACAATACCATTAGTACCCTCAGGTAGGGTCAAAATTAGAGAACAAGTCAACTTATCTTTCAGATTCTCAAAGCTACCCTCACAAGCGTCAGACCGTAGAAACTTTACCTTTTTCTTAGTCAACCTAGTCAATGGGAAAGCAATAGAACAAAATCTCTCCATAAACCTCCTATAATACCTAGATAAACCCAAGAAGCTCTAAATATCAGTTGGATTCATGGGTCTAGGCCACTTCTTAACCACCACAACTTTCTGTGGATCCACCATAATCCCTTTGCTAGAAACAAAATGACCTAAAAAAGTAACAACATTCAACCAGAACTTACACTCTGATAACTTAGCATACAAATACTAATCCTTAAGGGTCTGTTATATAGAGGTGATCAGCATGATCTGCCTCTTATACAATTAACAAGGACGAAATCAAAAAAGACAATGATGAATAAGTCCAGGCATAGATGGAAAACTCGATTCATAAGATCTATAAATGTCATCGAGTAATTAGTCAATCCAAATAACATCACAAAAAAACTCAAAAAGTCTATACCAAGTTTGGAAAGTGGTCTTATGGATATCCACCTCCCTAATTTTTAATTGATGATAATTCGACTGAAGATCAATCTTAGAAAAGTATTTAGCACGCTAAGGCTTGTCAAATAAATCATCAATCCTAGGAAAAGGATAATTATTCTTCACTATCACCTTATTCAAATGACGGCAATCTATACAAATTAAAGGGACTCATTCTTTTTATGGACAAAGAGTATTGGCATGCCCTACAGGGAAACACTAGGGTAGATCAAACCCTTATTAAGGAGATCTTGCAACTACTCCTTAAGTTCTTTCAACTCAGCTAGAGCCATTCTATAGGGAGGGATAAAGATAGGATGATTTTTCAAAAATAGATTGATCATAAAATCATTTTCCCTATTACTTTGGGAAACTCACATAACACAAGGATAGATGACAAGGAGGTACCCTCAAAATTAAAATCTCTAACCCTAACTAAGTGACATAAAAACCCTTTGAAATTAATATTCAAGCCCATATATAAGAGATGAACCTTTTCTTAGGCACTAGGGAACTCCTCTCCCACTTAATCACTAGTTTATCTAGGAATTAGAAATTGACCCTTTGGGTCCTACAATCAAGAGACGCATAGGACGAATAAAACCAATCCATCCCCAAAATAATATCAAAATCTAATATCTCCATCTTTATCAAATTCACCAATGTCTCCCTATCACAGATATGTGTTATAGAAATATAGCACTTCCAACTCTTAAAATGCAGAAAATATGCAAGTTTTTGAGGTTGTCTTGTTAGATATGATGTATTTTAGGTATGTTTTGCAGGAAATTATATTTTGGATGCTAAGATCATGAAAAATATTAAAAAGGTGTTTTATTGGAGTAATTATGGATGTTCAAGACACTTTCTGGATTCTTCATGATTAAAGCATGTTTGGGACTTAAAGAATAGTTGAAAAGTTGACTTTCGACACTTGCTAAGTCAATATATGGATCGCAAGTAGAACTTATGGACCACATCTGGGCAAAGAAAGTGCCAAAAGTCCAAAATCCTGAGAGATGCCCTGCAGGATTGTTGGTTCTAGCACTTGTGGTTGCTACTTGTGCCCACCCTGTAGGCTATAAATGCTACCTGCGCCTAATGTCAGGGAGCAAGTAAAGACCATAAGTGGCCACCAACCCTATTTTCTCTTATTTCATTCAAGCTTTGGTTGGGTTTTCTCATGTACTATAAATACCTTTTATGTGCTTTTTAGTAGGAGTTATGTACTTTTGATATTTAAAACATATTTTAATTTTAATCTTGAGATTCTCTTGTATTGACTTCAGTTGATTAATTCAGTTATGGTTGTGGGCTTTTTTATTTTTTATTATTATGATTTCATCTATGCTTTCAATGATGAATATTGTTGATTTCTTCAAAAGCATGAGTGGCTAAAAACCTATAGCTGGGGTTGTGAAAACCTTGATAGGTTAACAAAGTAGGGAAAGTATTGTTGTTGCTCTAAATCGATACTTATGTATTCATTGCTTTATCTTCAATATAATAGATTTCTTAATGGGGCACACATTAGAATCCCGCCTACATTATTTCTACTTACTCCAAAAGAGTAGTAGTAACTAAGAAAAGATAAAGACAATAGTAATTTATAGTTTAACTATCAATCCATACTTCTAGGCTTTATCTTAGTAAGATGGTGATGTTTTATAATAACTAGAGACTCAAAAGGTAATAGTTAATTGGGATCAAGATAAGGGTTAGTAAGGCAACATCCTGAGACTTAAAAAGTAAAAGGTGAGATCCTTCTACTCGTCCAACAGACTTTAGAAAGTACATAACTTATCAATTCTACATGTAAGGTATCGGATTGGTTCAATAAATTATGATAAGGCTATAAAGTTGAGAAACTAGGGGAAACACAATCCTAGTGTTTTCTTATGACTAATTACAACCAAAGTTGATATTTGCTACTAGTTTAACATTGATACTCAAATCCCACCATTTATTTTTCTAGTTATGCCCGTTGATTACAACAAATGATAGCCATAATTCCATGTATTCCCTTGGGATTCGACCCCAACATTTATTGGGTTACTATATTTGGCAGTGATCATATCACCTTTTAAGAGGAGATATATTTTGGATGTCACCAAAATTTGGCGTCGTTTCCCAGGAATACGGTGTTAATTTGTGATTTAAAGTTGTTGCAGTTTTTGGGTTTTTTTGTTCTTAGTTGGGAAAACACCTGTGAATTCCTACTACATGGATTAGAGGAAATCGCTTACACCCCGTGAATCCAAATCTATAGAGGATCCAACAAACACCTAGTAGGATGGTGAAACAAAAAAATGATAATCCTAAAAGGGTTTATAATGTTGTACCTCCCTTCCTCCTAGAGGAGTATAGGATATTGTTAATCAATAGATCTATAAACATTTAGCTCAAGATAAGACCAAGAAGAGGGCATTAAAAGAAGCTCAGTGGGTTGCTTGGTAGGTAGAGCTAGCTAAGAAGAGAGAAGAAGCAGACTACCGATCAACACTCAGTGGGAATCAGAATAAAGTAAGAGCTACCCATGTTCAAGTGTTCCAAACATATCAGTATGTGCAAAAATATATAGATGATGAAAAGATTTGGGATATGTTGAGCCGACAGAGACTAGAGCCATTATTCCTCCTATTTTACCCACAATCATCAAGTTTGACATAACAAGCATAATGATCCAGCTCTTAAATCTAAAGGGTGTGTTCGTAAGTCTGCCTATAGATGATGCAAATTTTCACTTTACAAATTTCATCAGGATTTGTATTTTTTATTCAAATCTAAGGGTGAATCATAAAATGCTTAGATTGAGGTTGTTCCCCTTCTCACTTATAGTAGAAGCATCTTTATGGTTAAAGGAACTGCCAAGAGGCTCTATCATAACATAGAATGAGTTATGTAGACAATTCTTGAACAATTTCTTTCCTCCATCCAAGCTATTGTAGCTCAGGACTGAGATTTATAATTTCAGGCAATTACAGTCAAAATATATTTACAAGGCATAGTTCAAGTTCAAAAAGAAGCTAAGTATGGTGCCCAACCATTAGATGTCAAGGACGATCTTATTGAAGATATTCTATCGAGCCTTGACCATCATCTCCAGAGCCATGGAAGAGACCATATCTGGAGGATCTTTTCTGAGACTACGCTGGGAGACAACTTTAGATATGTTAGCTCAGATCTTACTCACAAATCGAGGGTGGCAAACTCGTAAGGCTAAGAGATAATCTAGCACATATGCTATTAGTGCCCTCCACGACTAGAAAGTAGATGATGACTAAGTAATACAACATATTGCATTGCTAAGAACTGATCTAGGGGTACTATCAAAATAGCTTACAGCAGTGACTTCTAAGAAAGTAAATGCAGTAGCAGCATAAAGGTCAGCCTCCATAGCTTATGAGTAGAATTTGAGGAGGAAGTAAATTATCTGGATTATTGGTTGGCGGGTTTTCAATCCTAAGGGTAAGGAAATCAAGGTCAAAACTACTATGACATATACAGAGACCATAGTAAAGAGCGAGATGGTGACTGCAGAAAGAACGATGACTATAAAGAGGAGGGAAATAAGTATATTTTTCTTGGAAAACGAGATGCGAAATTAAGAATAAAATAGATACTAGTTAATCTGGTGAAGGAGCAAAAAAATCAAGAGATCAGCCTTAAGGAGATTAAGGCCTATATTTTAGGATTAACCCAAATGGTCAAATCACATACAACTGCTATCAAAAAGCTGGAGCACCTATTCGGGTACATGTTAGCAAATCTGAACCAAAGGTAGTTAGGTAACCTTCTGAGAAATACTATATAGAATCTGATAAACAATGGTCATATTCTTGACATTACCACAAGGAGTGGCATTAATGTTGATGAGACACCTCTTATGGAGCTAGAAAAGGCAATAGGTGGTGATGATTTAGTATCTAAGGAAAAGGTAAAGGTCTAGTTATTGAGTAGGAAATAAGACAAATTTTGTAATGTCCCTTACCTTTTCCTTAGTGACTAAAGAAAAAATAAGAGGAAGGTAAGTTTAAGCAATTTATTGAGATGCTGAAAGAATTGAGCTTGAATACTCCTCTTCTCGAGGCATTGGAGCAGATTCCTATATATTCCAAGTTTATGAAACAGATAGTCATAAAGAAGAAAGAGGCGATGACTAATGATATTGATGGCTTGCACCATTGTAGTGCAGTCACTACAAGTTCTTTGGCTCCAAAAAATAATGACCCCAGAATATTCACTATACTATGTACTATTGGGTCATCCTGATTCACCAGAGCTTTATGTGACTTAGGTGCCAACATTAATTTTATGTCGCTGGGCATATTCAAGTAATTGGGTTTGAACCCTCTAAGAATGACTTAAATACAGTTTTTGGTGGTTGACTGTACTATAAAAAAAACCTATTGGAATTTTGTTTGATGTGATTTTAAGAGTGGACAACTTTATATGCTCGGCTGACTTTGTCATTCTAGTTTGTGACATTGATATCGAGATGCCTATTATATAAGGGAGACTATTTATGGCCACTAGTAGAGAAATGGTTGACTTGGAGAAAAGAGAGTTGAAATTTAGATTCAATGATGATAAAACCATAATCAACATCTGAATATGAATGAAGCAAACTACTGACATGAGGTTGGAGTCAGTGATCGATTATATTGATGACCCTAGAGGGTACTTTTATAGGTGTCTTAATGAATTATTAGTAATCAAGATACCCACGCCATGCCATGGTGTTAAATCAAGAACTTTATGGGAGGCAACCCATGGTCTTGTTGGTGAAGTTTTAGTAACCAACACAGCAATATCGTACCTCAATGTTAAATCAAGTGTTGGTGAGAGGCAGCCTACTATTTTAGTGTTCACATTTTTATTTTCTTTCTTTTGTAGATTTTAGCTTATGTACTTGCCCAGAATATAGTAAGAATGCTACATTCATCGATTTCCAAGCAAGGGGATTATGTGACCAACCTATCATGGTCACTAGTCCCACACAGACCAGGTGCATATGGCACCTAAAGTTGCTAAGTAGAGGAATATTGATACCTTGAGGCTATAGGAAGAGTCTCCTGAGCCTAGTGGTTCAGTGGAGGAGTACCCGATACAATGATATAGAGACACTACAATAGGGGTGACATGTAGAGTTACTAAAGAATAGATGTGTCAGGCTTTTCAGGCAGTTACAGCCTGGCCATGGATGAATTCAGCACAGATGTCTCCCCCACACACTCCTTTACCGAATAAATATAAGTATGAGGAAGAGATAGATTTAGAGAGTCTGGTCCATAGGTTGTAGATCCGGACCCCCAGTCTGTAAAGGGCTTCCAGGAATCATCGAAGAATACTGAGCAGGAGGAGTCATTGGCAGTAACCCAATTTGAGAATGGTACTGCCACACATATACAGTAGTCATATGTACCCCAGTATGAGAAGGGTATAGACCAGGCTTCCCATGAGGCATCAGTACTGGAGAGGAAGAGTCCTATACCCACACACATCTTAAAAGCACCTCTTGAGGAGGAAAATCCATGGTGGTGTATGGAGAGGATGTGGGAGATATTTGATAGGTACAGTCATATTTCAGAGGTAGGCAAACCCAAAAGAGTTATTTATGAGGAGCACCAGATTGATCTATCTGGTCTAAGTCGAATACCATGCTTATTAGCTACATTCAATTGATATCAGTTAAAGTAGATGACTAGACCACTCAGTTCTTATAACTCGGCTATAGTACAAGATTTTTATGCATTATATCGAGATACAGTAGTCCTTTCTATGTGCAGATCCCAAGGCCTGGTGAAATTTGTGGAGATGCCACAGCTTGATCATAACTTATGATAGGGGTTAGATTTGATTTGTCAGTAGAGACTATCCATCGAGTTATTTTTGGTCCTGATTACATCACTCCCATATCTTCAGCTTAGTGCAACTACATACTAAGATTTTCATATGATTAATATATTATGCTAGAGGCTGAGCACATACAAGAGAGGATAGAGATGGATAGGTAGATATCCAGTTACATTTCACCTTTGGGTGATGCTACCCTATGGATTAAGGGGCGTGGTATGATCTAGAAGGGTACATCAACCTTTGAGGACATATTTAGGTAGTTGCTCATTCGGTATCGATTATTCCCCACTACTTCAGATTATTTTTTGACTTGGGAGGGAGAAACCCTAGTTGCTTGTATGATGGTTGGATATTCTATTGATTTTTTACCTATCCTCTGGCATAAAATCCATGATAGAGTATTTAAGGAGTTGACTAATCTATTATTCCATTGCATGATTCAGAGACTATGTGATAAGGCCGGTGTACCTAAGATACTAGGAGTAGACGAGAGGGTATGTGCGACAAATACAACATAAACAAAGAGTGTGAAGGTTCTGGCATACCCTGACCTTCCCCGGAGATCTACAGATCAATCCACAGTAACTAGGGCCAAACTGAGGGCCCAATAGTTTCCATAGAGCCTGGTGATGCATATGGAGGTGATATGGGTGTTGGTGTTGATATGGTGATAGGGGAACAAAAAGAGGCTATAAATTTGAGTACGCAGGGTAAGGGGACACCAGCTAATTATTCATCAACCCCTGCACCAACCTCATAGCTGGTTGGCATATCTTTAAAGCCTACTCACCTATCCATAATAACTCCTACTACAAGTATAATTACTTTATCCAGAGAGTTCTTTTAGAGCTTAGTGGACAGCCAGTGGACCACTGATACTCGATTGAGGGTTGTTGAGATAGAGATGACTACTCTCTACTAGTAGATGATATTAGGGGTGCGAGCTAAATTTGAGTAGGCAGAAGCTAGATGGGAGGCCGCAAAGAGAATACACTATCTAAGCTACGTGTTGACTTCTAGACATGCCTCGATGAGTTTGAGAGATAAGTTACATTCTAATTCACAAAAATAGATGCATCGGATCTAGCCCAAATATGGAAGGATTTTGTTATATTATGAGTAAAGGTACACTCTCTCACAGAGAGTTGTGTACCAGCCACTCCCTCAGTTTTACCCTTAGTGGTCCAAATATCACCTCCGCATGCACTAAGACAATTTTATTTCTCCACATAGAATAATGAGGAGGTCCCAGAAGTTGGGGCCAAGAGAGGTTACATTAGAGACTTATAGGATCATGATATGCCATATGACCAGGTCATTAAAAAGGCCAAACATAATTCTATGGAGACTCAAGTTCTTGACAGTTAGAGGAATATAGATATTAACTTGGGTCCATCCTTTAGTAGAGCACTGCCACCACCACCGCCACTTCTAGTTGATATGCCCCCATGATATGAGACAAATAGCCAGCATAGCTTTTGATTACATTATTAGAGGACAACACGTAAAGACTCAAACTTTAGTCACCTCAAGGTCATAAAATCATAAATGAAGAGACCATTTTGGGCACTCGATAGAGCAATGCTGAGTGTGGAAGGTCTCTTGGGGTCTTTCCTTGAGGCCTACCCAAGATCCCTAAGGGATTTCAAATCTTAAAGCTTTAAGTTCCTCAACTTTGGATTGTTTATTTTCCTTACATTATGAAGCTTAAGGAACCATACTTTTGAGAGCATTAAGGAGGCGCCCCATTCATCAAGTCAAAATACTACATGGTTATCCCTTATTTAAGGGAATTTTAGAGATTGCAAATGATGTCTTAGCATACCATGAAAGCCTCTCTCATTAAGGTCATTAAGGTTATTTTATCTTTATTTTATAATAGCTTACAAATTGACTCTTTTAGCTTATTTCCTTAGTTTTGTTGAATATGGATATTTGAAAGAAATATTGTATCATCTTTCTCTATTATGAGAGTAGACTACCCAAAACTAGGAACAAGTGTACACATCACTTATGTTCTTCTTTGGCATAGAAAAATAGGTTCTTGACGTGAGTAATTTCTCTCTTGGGTCGTGTAAGAGTTAGGTGTTTGTTATTACGGGATTTAGGGGTCTTGAGATTTGGGACACGTCTTGGTTCTTTGAGTTTGTAATCTCTGTATGTCAAACTACCTATCCTTTATTTAATTGCATTTGTTGTTTTTGTTTTTATTATCGTGTGTTTGTTGTTGCTACCATTGTCTTGTCAAATCCTGCTGTCGGGTTTCCCTTATGTTCTTGGATGGTTTTGGTGTTCATAGATCATCCGTTATCATTTGGTATAAGAGAAAGGATTGGTTTTATTTCTATAAGATCAATCTTGGCCGATAACTATTTCTATAAGATCAATCTTGGGCTTGTTATCTTGAAAATAAATAAAAAATTGTTAAAACTGAAAATCCGACGAAAAATATTTTGCCTTATTTTTGTTTTTTGGACGAAATTTTTAACTTAGATTTAGGATATTTTAGTGTGTTTTATTTGTTTCTAGTGTTAATTTATTTTTCCCTAACACTAAGTGATTCTAGATCTTGGATTTGAGCTTAATTCGGGTGGTTTTGAGTTGCTCTTGAATTTTTGAAGATTGTTGTTAAGGGCTTGATCTTGACCATGTGTTGTTGATGTTGTTGTTGTGTCTTTCAGTTTGGACGTGTTTTTGTGAGCTTTAACATGTGTTGTTGATGTGTGGTGAACCCAACGTGAACCTAGAACTTCAAAATTCATAAGTGGTGTTCTTGGTGTTCTTCACCATCTTCATATCTTATTGAAGAGAAAGTGGTTTGTTTGATCTTAAAAAAGTGGAAAAAGAGTTTAGTTTTGTGTTACTCTTGAAAGCCTATCCCAAAAAAATACCAAAGAAGAAAAGGGACACAAGGACTTTCAAAAGTCTTGTTTACCAAATGAGGGAAATAACACCTACCAAGACAAAACAAAAGAGGAAAGAGCCAACAACCTTTCAAAATGGTGTCTTGCCAAAAAGGTGCATTGAAGTCAAACCTTTTTGAATTTGAAAAAGAGGCTCCAAATCTTTTTGTTTCCCTCCCAAGTCTGATTTCCACTCAGTCTTAGTTGAAAATTAATCAATACAAATTGAAGTCAAGAAAAAAAAAATCAAATATCGATAATTCCAACGTCCAATCTAAGGCTGCCACGTGGTTGCCATGTCATCACCCCTCAACAATGATCTAAGGCTCAAATTTCAGATATCCAAACACTACATAGTCGCCCCTTCTTTAAGGGAATTTTAAAGATTGTACATGGTATCTTAACATACCATGGCCGCTCCTCTCATTAAGGGCATTATGGTCATTTTATCTTTATTTTGAAATAGCTTATAAATAGACTTTTTTTAGGTTATTTTATTAGTTTTTTGAATATGGATATTTGAAAGAAACATTGTATAATTTTCCTCTCTTGTGAGAGTAGACCACCCAAAACTAAGAACAAGTGTGGACAACATTTGTGTTGTTCTTTGGCTTAGAAACGTAGGTTCTTGAGGTGAGTGATTTCTCTCTTGGGTTGCGTAAGAGTTTGGTGTTTGTTATTAAGGGATTTAGGGGTCTTAACATTTGAGACACGTCCTGGTTCTGAGGTTTTGTAATATCTTTATGTCAATCTACCTATCCTTTATTTCATTGCATTTGTTGTCTTTGTTTATATTACCGTGTGTTTATTGTTGCTGCCATTTTATTGTTTAATCTTGCTCTCGGTTTTTCCTTGTGTTCTTGGATGTTTTTTGTGTTCATAGATCATTCGTTATCATTTCATTTGGGGATGCTCACGACATGAACACTTTTCACTTTCCAGGTATGTTGTCACTTCCCTTTGTTTTGTATTATTTTAGTGCATTAAGGATAGTGTGCAGTTTTTTAGTTAGGGTGGGATGCACCGTAGCCACCATAGGTTTTTTTTTGTCATGCTTCTTTTCCTTTCGGGTGTGGTATGGTTGTAGAACCATCATGTCTAGGATAATTTGTGTAGTATTATGTGTTGTTTTTGTATAATTAGGAGATTTTTAAGTATTTAGGGCAGCAGTCATGTTTTGATGGATTGTTGATACCTCTCCAAAAATTGTGTTTTAGAGCTATGTGAATGTATGTATGTGAGAACATTATGGATCTTATTATGGCATTAGGATTAGGGGCATGCTAATCACTTGCTAACAATTGCATGAACCGAATAAGTAATAGTTTGTAATACTGACTCTGTGCTATGTGTGTGTGAGATACTACTTAGTTCCCTTTGTGTGTGTTAAATTCAAAACTTGCCTGGTTAGTCTTGCCTAGGTTGAAAGATAGTCGGTTTGGAAAGGATCATAGGTCATTTTTTATTTAAGACCACTTTTAGCCTAAATGACTTTCCATGTGTAAAATGTATCCCTTGATTCCCATTTTGAGCCTTGTAGCCTATTTTTCTTTGTTTTCACATATTCACCTTCCTATTTGTGTTACAATGAACCTATTTTTGCCTTGGTCTTCCTTGGACATTGTGCAACTTAAATCAAGCAAATTTTCTAAGTTAAGGGTGGCTATTATAGGGGTATGTAATCAAAAGTGGGTATGTAGAAGGGTAAAATAAGAGAAAAAGTTAGTAGGGCTAGGTGTGGTAGAAAAACAAAAGAAAATGAAAGAGAAAAAGGAAAAGAAAATAAAAAATGTGCAAAAGTGAAAAAGAATGAATAAAACACCACACCTAACCTAAATGTGCAATAAAGAATAAAAAGAGAGCAAAAAGGTGGAAATAAAGTAAAAAATTGGCTAGTACGTGAGACCCCAAGGTTAGTGAAGTGACAAGGAAGCTTAGTCACATGATATATCCATATGTATCATACCATCCCCCGAGCCTACATTACAAGCTGAGAAAAGTCCTATAGTGATCCTAACTTGACTATCTGAAAACTAGTGATCCTAACTTGACTATCTGAAAACTAAGGCAAAGAAATAAGGGGAAGCCTATGGCATTTGATGCACTTTGATTGTAACTTCTTGATAACGCTTAACTTACACGTCCGATTTAGTGCAAGGCAGTCATCGTCAATATATTTACCCAACTTTGGAGTCGGGGTTGAATCCACATGGAATAATGTTACTGGCAATCAAGATAATTCAAAATAATAGACACGAGTTAAATTCAAACCAATGTTACACGACGATAAAAATGGGGGAGATAGATATCTACACTAATGTTTATTTTTGGGTTTTTCTAGTACAAATTTGGGGCTACGAATAATTAGAGTTTTAACAATCATGCACGGATTTTGGGATAATATATTACTAAGAGAGTGATGTATGGGTGTTATCAATCAATCATCAATTTAGTAGGGCAAATATGGGTAGGTTTGGTTATAGATTTTGATGCTAGTCTTTTAAAGAAACACCAAACTTTCACCCATTGATTCTTTCGAACACCTAACGGATATGTTGAACAATTGGTAACCACAACCTCAATCTAGGCATCCCTATTTCTAGGATGATACCCATGGTATAGTCAACCTCACATTCACCCTTATGTCCAAAATAGAGAAAATTAAGCTAATTACATGCACAATTGTCTAACATTACTTTGGTCTCCATATCCCTCTTTCAAGGATGATATGGATTCCTAAGAATCCACACACACTTTATTCCCTATTCTTACATAAACTCAAGAGGGAGATCTAGCTACATATAAGATAAATAAGCATAGGTATACCCATAGTCTCCATTGAAATGATTATTGAAGCTTAAGTGAATGTTACTTCAAACTTGGAACTCCCACAAATCAACAATGGAAATAAGCTAATCTTCCACTTAGAAAGTCTCCAATGTATTCTTCACCCAAAAATTATACAATATATTCTTTCCCAATAAATGGAGGCTAAGAATCCAAGAGCTAAGAACTAAAAATTGGGGAAGATGGATTCCCCTTACAATGCTAGGGTTTGGGGATATTTGTCAAAATTGGGATCAGCCACGTGCATTTCTAGATTTCCCTTAGGCTGATGTCTTCCACTAAGCCGTGATCACGCAGGTCTGGAAGCAACCACGGTTAACTTTGCGATCGCAATTTATTGACTTTTTCTTAACTGTCGCGGTCGCGGTCAGCGGACTGCGACCGTGGTACCTTGGGCCTTCATCTGGACTTTCTTCTTCTTTTTCAATCAATTAAGCTCCATTCCACATCTTTCTATCTCATCATCTCTATACCTATAAATAGTGGATTTTAGTGCATTTGCTTACAAATATATCTCATTTATTCATACAAAACAAAGTAATGTGCATAAATGTTGAGTGCGGATGAGTGGTAAAATCACCACTCATCACACCCCCCAACTTAAAGCATTTGCTTGTCCTTAAGAAACACTGTCTCTTATCATGAGATACAATTATATAAGCCCAAACCTTATGCCTTAAGGATCAAAGTGACTTCTACTTTAGTTACTACCACGAGTATCTCATTGCACATGGGCTAAGATAATTTCCACTACACCCCTCATCATAAGATACACTTTCAAAGGATGCACAAGACTTCAAACAACAATCAAGAAACAACCACTAATGCTCTAGAAGTGACTCACCTTTCGACAAAAATTAAGTCATACTCCATTTTCCTCGTCGCTCAAAAGGTGACATAATCACCTACCTCAATTTGTTTCTCATGCCAACCTCATAAGAAAAAGAATTCCTCACACCAAACTACAAATTATGAAACAAGGAATTTTAAGTGGACAACTCTCTCCCTCACAAAATAAATCTCCATTCAATAAGTGTCATACCATAGGATTGCCCCTATTCTCAATCTCCACTACAAATAAAGTAAGTGGTTGGAGATCTCATAGGACTTTCTAATCTTGTAAGTTAGATTCGAGTTAAGGTAGGGTATCATTTTGGGAACTACATGGATACTCCCTTTGTTGAAAGTCTACATCACATTTTTTCAATCTTCCTTTTTGACTATGGGTCACTCTTCTTTGTTTTCTCTCTTTTATAATGCTTACCCTTTGTTTCCTTTGTTTACCCAACTTCTTTCATCTATTTTCTTGAACTTTCACGTAATTCTTTCATTTGTTCTACTCTTTCTTCTTCTATTTGGTTCTTTTAAAAGTTTAGGTACATTAGGCATATAACTACATCTTTTCGACACCAAACTTATGTCCATTAATATTTACCACCCCCAACTTAGTCTTTTAGCCTCAAATTATGTTTTCAAGTTCAAGGAGGTATGGCTCAAAAGAGTGAAAAAAAGAATGGTTCACGGCCTAGAGTGAGTTCCAAAAAAACAATGGTGGCCTAAGATCATTTCTTCAACCAAATACAATCAACATTAGCTTTAAAATATTAACAGGGCAAGTTCTAAATAACACAAGTATACAAGAGATGCATGCAATTATCCCTCCACACATGGCATGAAATATTTGCCAAGGGAGCTCAATGTCCCTCCCGCTAGAAACAAATTTGGAGTATCTATTTCTATTCATAAGTCAAAATCTTGTGGAACCACAAAAAGAGAAAAAGTTTCATTACCAAATTACTCATGCCCATGCCCTTGATTTTGTTTTGAAAAACTTTAGACGGAGGGGATCGTTCATTTTACATTACCAAAACACAATTTGCTAAAATATAGCAACAACCCAAAGACTAAGTCTCATATTTAGCCTCAAAATGGGGAAACTACCTATATGGCTACTCTGACTTTGCTAATGGCATATAACATGATCCCAAACTTAAAACTTACCATGCTACAGGTACTCAGGCTTCCATTGTATTTTTTGATATTTATGCTATGGGTACTAAGAATTCCCCTGCATCTATGCCTCAAAACCCAAACACAATGCTTTACCCTTAAGAATGTAGTCACTTAGAACATCATAGGGCAACACTTGTTATGCATCGTCAAAATCAAAATAAAAGCTAAGGTAAAAGGAGAAAAATTAAAACTAGCATAAAAACATGATAATTCATAAAATTTAGACACCATCAGGGTACCCAAAAATGCAGCATCCCAAAAACACAAAGAAAAACTAATATCCAAGATGTCAAAGAAATATCCAATAGCAAAATACCAAAATAATACATGACCGATAGCACCCCCAACAAAAGAAAAATGTTGTGTCCCCATTCAAGTGTAGTCAAGCAAGAGTAAGAGGGTCTAGTTGAACCGGCATCAAGAGTTGCTCTCTCCTAGTGACTCTGCACCATCACCATTAGCATCATCAGTAGACTAATCTACAGGGACCTTATCTTCACTGTCCATCCTCGGTGAAGGTAGCGGATGATTGGGTTTGAGCACCTTAACGATGCCCTTTACTTCCTTCCAAATCTTCCTGCAGAACTTATCTTTTTTATTTTATTTTCTTCTCTCTCTTCACCATCTTCTTATGCGAATCCCTGAGGTCCCTATGTGCTCCAGTTAAGGTCAAGTTGGCTCTATCCAATCTGGAAATAGTTGCTCCCTGCTTTTTCTTCTCCACTATGTACTTCTCATAATCTAATTATGCCATATATGAATGATGGGAAATTAAGAACTCTCTCGATCCTTGAGGCAATCTGGACACTAGCTCCTGAACCTCTCTCATTTGATCTAAGATATTATCAAGGGGGGTGGCTGATGAGGGTCTACATGAATCTGTCTCCTATTGGACTAATTTCGATGTGTTCATCTTTATTTTCTTAGTCTGACCTGTGGCACCCTTACCACGAAATTTGAGTGGGTAGATGAGGGAGCCTAGATGTACCCAAGTATCTGCAACATATTTTTTCACTGCTGCCCTCTTGCAAAGCTCCGTGATAAGGGAAGGAAAAAGAAGACGCATACCTCTATGAGTCTGGAAATACCTCCACTCTAAAAGAACAATATCGCCTACATTAAGAGGGATGCCAGATAGGATGCAAGCTACCATCCAAGCTCTCAAATTTATGATAATGGTCATATAGGTGTATGGCGATACTCGGTTGCATCATGAATGTATATGATGTTCAACCAAAGAATGGATTCTTCTATGAAGTCCTTCATCAAAATATCTCTCTTGGTGATGGAAAAGGGAACTGCTTTTCTAGGACATAAAATATTAGCCATCCAGGTCCCTGGCTCATATGCTCTTTCTTGGAACTGCCCCATGTCAGCATCTGGGAGCCTATACACTACATTAACCTGCTCTTCTATGAAGTTCACCTTATTAGCCTAGATTATCACCATTGGGTTTATGAGATAAACTATTCTGAGGTTTGCATAGAACTCATATACCAACTGTTGATTAGCATAGCAGGGTTCTGGGGAAAAACACATCCACCGGGTCATAGAGAGTTTGGTGTGGAATACTAGGAGCTTTTCCTCCACCTTGTCTAATCTAATACCCCTTTCAGGGAGTATCTTAGTCCTGTGATAATCTTCGTAGTAGGTGTTTTGGCACTGTACGGCCATGAATCGGGTATTATCAAAAACTCCAATCTTTGAGGATAAGAACCTATAAATAATGCAGCTCAGGCCAACATTAGTATTATCATACTGAAAACATGCTAAATTAAATAAGTAATCTCATATGGTAGTGTTATGAAGGTTTCAGGGACAACAAAGGATGTGCAGAAGTTTTGAAGTCTGCCTAAAATGGCCCTCAGGTATGGTGATTGAAGAGAGTTAATCGTGACTACGATGCCGCGATCGCGGTCATCGGGACCGCAATCGTAATCCTTGAGACTAGGTTTGATAGTTTCTACACAATGTTTGACACACAATTTTACCCTAAAAGTTTGCTTAAAATAGGCATGATAACATTATAAACAGAAAATTTCAAGCCTAGAGTGTGTGATCACATCCCCGAACTTAAAGAAATTGAACATTAAATTCATAGGGGCATTCTAATTGCACACACAGTGTACACTAGAATTTAAATAGTTGAAGTCTTACTCTTAAGTACTCAAGACTTCCCTAAATAGTATGTACACTAACTACAATAGCTAACCACAGAACAATGACAATTAAGCATGGGTTTGGTAATGATAACATTATTTCAGGATCTTTTTATACAGTACAAGTTCAAAGCATGCAATTATATCAAAATAAAGGTAGTTGAGAAAACTTACCAAGTTAGATGATGTTATTGGAATGAGATAATCCTTGGATATGTGATGCAGTGGCAAAAGGTGGAAAAGATTTTGAAAGAAAGTGGGAGAGGGGCATGGGATGGTCATTAAAAATGACTTAACCGTGATTTCAATTCTAACATGCGGTTGCAGTCACACAGCCTCTGCTATCATGGAGGCACAGACCGTGGTCGTGGTAACAGAGACTAAAAAACCGGTTACCTGCACTTCTTGTTCTTTCCAACTTACCAATTTTACATGTTCCCTTCTCAAATTCAACCAAAATTCCCCTTGGCACAAATATTTCATGGATTGTGCATGCTTAAACAAAAATGATATCTTCTCTATCATGCGTAAATAAAAAGGATACGGGCCACTTTTCATGGAGTGATGGGTTGCCTCCAATCTAGTGCTTAGTTTAACTTTACGACATGACACTTTCACCCCTTTCCTTTATGTTTCCACTTAGAGGATTTGAATCTCTGTCCCAACCTTTGTTCACTATGCAACCAGCGGTAGAAGGATAGAAGATTTAATTTTCCAAGTGGAAACTTGGAAGATATGAGGATATGGTGAGCATTCTTCTATCTCTCCATTTTGAAGACTTAAACCTTTTACCCAACATACATCAAACTTTCATCTTGGCTCCTTGGGTAAAAATGAGTACATCAATAGGTCATTCCTTGTACATCAGAAATTGAATTCCTTGGCTGTTGATGGGTGGAGTTCTATATACTCTTTTGGAATGACAAGCTCCAAAATATAAGAGTTAGACTCCTTCTTCCCACAATCCACCATTTGCTTAGAGGCACGGATCCTCATCACATCCTCTAAACATAATGTTGAAAATTGGCTTGAATGAGGTCCAACCCCTAATTCTGGGTTAGCCTCCTCAAAAGCATCTTCATCCCGAAATAAGCTAGAGTCAGTATAAGATATTTTCTTTTCTTCTTCTTGAGACTATAGCACTAATCCTTTTATTGTGGCTTCTTCTTCCTCATATGACTCAGTTGATTAGGAAGTCACCGAGGAGTCTTTACTACCAACCTCATCATCATAGCTTGATTTCTCTCCTTGATGAACCTCCTCTTGGAAGATGGGAAAGGTTGTGAGATTTGCAAGAATGATGTTCTTGCCCACTTCCCTTGCCTTGATATTTTCCCGGTTGAACACCCTGTAAGATTGATGCAAGTCTTGAGCATTATCCTTGGTTATAATTACCCAATCACAAATAGTTTGAAGCATTGCTTAAAAACCAATGGGTCCGGTTTGTCTCTCCTTCTTATTCTCATCATGAGACCTATCAATCTCATAACAATAACTAGAAATTTGGTTTGTATAATAGGAAGAGGGGGAATTTGGACAATCATCCCAATGTCCATCTCAACCACTACATAATGAGCACCTATACTCCCTATAGGGAGTATAGCTACAATATATCCTGAAGTATGGTCCTTTATAAATTGGACATAGGTCGTCAGGATAGGAATCTCAATTATCGACATCATATTTATTGAAAGATGCCATAGAGAAAAATAAAAATAAATTAAAATATACCTACAAATATAAATCACAAACAAATATATACAAGATTGAATTCAAGCAAGTAACTAGAATTCCAAACTAACTTAATACGCCAAATTATTCCCTGGCAACGGCACCATTATTTATAACGTTCAACTTACATGTCCGATTTAGTGCAAGGCGGCTGTTGTCAATATAGTTACCCAACTTTAGAGTCGGGGTCGAAACCACATGGAACAATGTGAGTGGGAATCAAGTTAATTCGAAATAATAGACACGAGTTAAATTCAAACCAATGTTACATGAAGATAAAAATGGGGGAGATAGATATCTACACTGATGTTTCTTTTTGGGTTTTTCTTGTACAAATTTGGGGCTACAAATAATTAGAGTTCAAACAATCATGCATGGATCTTGGGATTATATGTTACTAAGAAAGTGATGTGTGGGTGTTAGAAATCAATCATCAATTTAGTAGGGCAAATATAGGTAGGTTTGGATATAGATTTTGATGCTAGTCTTTCAATAAAACACCAAACTTTCACCCATTGATTCTTTTGAATACCTAATAAATGTGTTCAACAATTGGTAACGACAACCTCAATCTAGGATTCCCTATTTATAGGATGATACCCATGGCATAGTCAACCTCACATTCACCCTTAAGTCTAAGATAGTAAAAATTGAGCCAACTACACGCACAACTGTCTATCATTGCTTTGGTTTCCACATCACTCTTTTAAGGATGATATAGATGCCTAAACTTCAGCCAAAACCCTTCTTTCAAAGATCGCTTTGGGTTTTATAGAGCATGGAACTTTCACTCATCACACCCACGTAGGTATTTGGAGCTTTCACCCATCAAATCCCAACCATATTAGCTTACCAATGATAAAACCCATAACATGTACTACTAATTAGAAGCTAATTAATAAAAACCCACATGCACATTATTTCCTATGCACACATAACCCCAAGAGGGATATCTAGCTACACATATGATAAATAAGTATAGGTATACCCATAGTCTCCATTGAAGTGATTTATTAAAGCTTAAGTGAATGTTACTTCAAACTTGGCACTCCCACAAATCAACAACAAAAATGAGCTACTCTTCCACTTAGAAAGTCTCTAATGTACTCTTTACCCAAAATTATACAATATTTTCTTTTCTAATAAATAGAAGCTAAGAATCCAAGAGCTAAGAATGAAAAAATTGGTGAAGATAGTTCAATTAAATAGAGTGCCTATATCTATAATTTCATATTGAGGTTTGGTGTTTTCTTCTAGATTTTGGAGAGCCTTTCAGAAGGAGTTGGGTACTAAGGTAAATCTTAGCACAGCCTTCCACCTTCAGATCGATGGGAAGTAAAAGCAGACTATTTAGGTTCTTGAAGATATGCTTCAAGCCTATGTTATAAATTTTGGGGGTCAGTGGGAGTAGCACTTATTATTGTCAAAGTTTGTATATAATAATAGCTATTATTTAAGTATTGAGATAGATATATTTGAGGATATATACGGGAGATGATGTTTTTCTCTGATCAGTTGGTTTGAGACCTCCAAAATTATACCTCATGATATTAGCTTGCTTTAGGAGTCGTTGGATAGAGTCATGGTTATTCAAGACAGGTTGAGGGTATCTCAGAGTAGGTAGAAGGCTTATGTAGATAGTAGCCTTCAAGCCTTGAGATTCGGGGTTGGTGACTGGGTATTCCTCCAAGTATCGCCCATAAAGGGTATGATGAGGTTCAAGAGGAAAGTCAAGCTCAGACCTAGGTATATTGGACCTTTTGACATCCTTCGTACTGTTGAAGAGGTGGCATATAAGTTAGACTTGCCTCCAAACTTTATTGTTGAGCCTTGCCTCCAAACTTTATTATTGCTCATTGGTTTTCCATGTTTCTATGTTGTCTCAGTACATCCCAGATGCATCTTATTTGCTCGGATAGGACTCAGTCCAGTTGGATAAGAGATTGATATTGGTAGAGAAGTTGGTGTTCATATTCGCTAGGGATTCAGACAATTGAACACTAAAGAGATTTTGATAGTTAAGGTTTAGCGGAAACACCACCCAGTAAAGAAAGCTACCTGGGAGATTGAGAGTGAGATGTGGTCTCGGTATCTTCAGTTGTTCGAGGATTCAGGTACTTTTTAACCCTTTACTTTTGTGGATGGAAGTTCTTTTAGTAGTGGATATTGTAATGACCCTCCAATTCATTTTCTACATTTCCACTTATTTTCTCCTTTTAGAGATTTCCTATTATTTTCGCAAGTCATTTATGACTTGCTGGAGCTGACATTTTAGTTATGGAGTAGTTCATATGGTTTTATAGCCAATTCCCTATTTTGAAGTCTTCACTAGTAAGAATTGGCCACCAGGCAAAAACATTAGTCAAATGAACTTGTATACCAATTCTGACAGGTCAAACAGCTCTGTAACATCAATTTTAGGCTAGGTGGACCTTGGTTTGGGTAACAAGGCATCCAAACTCTTATCAGACTATTGGCCAAAACTTAAAAAAAAAGGCACCTGGGTGTAGGACCTACTTTTTGTTGAAATGACCTCAGATGGAAATTTCCACTACGCCATTGAGATTGAAATATCAAATTTGATAAGGTAGCATAGTTTGTTTGCATATACGAGATTTCAAATAAATCTTGGGGGATTGATGGAGACTTGGAAAAATTCCAAGTCTTCAGCTAATGCGCTCAACTGAGCATCTACTGAAGCGTCCCTTTGGGCTCTTTAGTGGCCAGTTGGGCGGTTTAGCGGCTCGACATACCCTAGCGAGCCACTTTACTGGAAATCTGACCATTAAAGTCCAAGTCGCTTAAGCATCGGCTTGTCTGCTTTAGCAGCATGCCAGATGTTAACGGGAACCGCTTTAGCGCTAACTGCTAAAGAGGTTTGATGCCTGCATTAGTGGCACTTGGGAGCCATTAAAAGTCTATTTGCCTAATTTTTCTCCAATTTTCAAATAAGTTTAAGAGTGAAATAACCTAGGACGTGTGGAAACTTGGGAAAATATTAATAGTTGATTTTGAAGTGTTCGTAAGCATGAATACTCATTTCTTCTCTGAATTCATGGTGGGTTTTCATTAAATTCATCTTTAGTTTCTCAATTATTTCCCAAAATCCCTTTAATATTGGTGTATTGATTTTGGCATCATTTGATCTCGAAACTTAATGTACTTGCAGAAGGAACATTGAAAATAGTATTTTGCTCCTCTCTCTCTCTCTCTCTTAGCTCAGCTTCCAACGGCTCTCTCCCCCTCCTCTCCCCCCCTCTCCTCTCCCTACCCCCCGGTCCCCAGTTCCGACGCCGTCGCCGTCCCCAGTCCCGTGCCGACCTCCGTCGCCGTCGCCGACCTTTGGCGCCATCGACCTCCAGCAGAACTCCAGCAGACCACCCCGTCGCCGTCACCAGTCACCAGCGCCAAACTTCGGAGCCTCCGCCAACCCCCGGTAGACCTCCGTCGCCGTCACCATCGCCGAACTTCGGAGCCACCGCCGACCTCCGGCATCCCACTCGCTCCCCAGCTCCGGCGCACCCACCAGACGGCCCCAGCCCCCCTGGCTGTCGATTCCCTGCTCCGGCGAGTCCCCCCCCACCAGCTCCGACGAGATTTCAACAGTCCCCAGCTCCAGCGAGACCCCCCACCCGTAGATCCAGCAGCCGACGCAGCCGACGCCCGGTGACTTCTAACCTTTGCTATTTCATTTTTATATTATGCTAGTCTTACTCCTTGTACCTTGATTTGCGTGTGATTTGTGTGCTTGTATTTCTTGCTGCTACTCTGTTTTTACTATCGTTTATATTTTTATTTTGCTTAAATATTTTTATATTTTCTTATTTTCCTCGTAGTAGTGGCTGTGGGCAGTAATGGTAGGATAGGGTCATGTTTGAGGGGGTTGGGGCGTGGGGTTATTGTGGGGGCAGGGGTTGAGGAAAGGGAAGGAGTGGGAGGGAGGCCAAGGTTTGGCCGTGGGGGTGGTCCGGGAGGGCGGGTGGATAGTGATGGTAGGCTGAGGGTTGGGTCTTGGAATATAGGGACCCTTCAGGGTAAGTCCGTAGAACTGGTGAAGATCCTTAGGAAGAGGAGGATCAATATTGCGTGTATCCAAGAAACCAAGTGGGTAGGGTCTAAGGCTAGGGATGTGGATGGTTATAATCTATGGTACTCTGGGAGCGAGAGGCGTAGGAATAGAGTTGGCATCTTAGTAGATGAAGAGCTTAGAGGTCAGGTCGTAGAGGTGAAGAGGATCAACGATAGGTTGATGACTATTAAGTTGGTCATCCGGGGGTTTACCTTGAACGTGTGTAGTGCCTATGCGCCCCATATGGGCTCGGAGGGGGAGGAGAAGATGCGATTTTGGGAGGCTTTGGAGGAGGTGGTGAGAGGCGTGCCCAGCTCGGAGAAGATTGTGGTAGCAGGAGATTTCAACGGGCACATCGGGGCGTTACCGGGAGGCTTTGATGATGTGCACGGTGGCTTTGGTTTTGGGTACAGAAATGAAGAGGGGACTACTCTATTGGAGTTTGCGCGGTCCTTTGGGTTGGTGGTGGTGAATTCGGGCTTTCTGAAGAAGGACGATCACTTGATCACCTTTCGAAGCGCGTTAGCCAGGACCCAGATTGACTTTCTGTTACTTCGGAAAGGAGATAGGGTGCTGTGTAAGGACTATAAGGTTATACCGAGTGAGAATCTTTCGACCCAGCATAGGCTCTTGGTTATAGATTTGGGTATAAAGAAGATTAGAAAGAGGAGATGTAAGGAGGGTAGACCTAGAATTAAGTGGGGCGGCTTGACGCCAGCGAAGGCGTGGGAGATAGGGGAGAAGTTGGCGGGAATGGGGGTGTGGCAGTATAAGGGGGACGTGGATAGTATGTGGGATAGGGCGGCGAGGTGCATCAGGGAGAATGCAACTGAGGTGTTGGGTGTCTCTAGGGACCGAGTCGGGCACCATCGGGGGGATTGGTGGTAGAATGAAGAGGTGGAGAAGAAAGTGGGGGCCAAGAAAGGGGCGTATGCTAAGTTGGTTGAGAGTAAGGACGAAGAAGAGAAGCGGGTAAACAGAAAGGAGTACAAGCTAGCTAGGAAGGAGGCTAAGTCAGCTGTTACGGCAGCTAAGACGGCCGCCTTTGAGAGCTTGTATGCAGGGTTACAGGGGAAAGGAGGGGAGAAAAAGTTGTTTAGACTCGCTAAGGCTAGGGAGAGGAAGGGGCGAGACCTCGATCAGGTGAGGTGCATTAAGGGGGAGGATTGTAGAGTGTTGGTGGAGGACGGCCACATTAAGGATAGATGGCAGTCGTACTTCCACAGGCTCTTAAATGACGAAGGGGATAGAGCTGTCGAGTTAGGGGATTTGGAGCGCTCAGAGGAGTGTCGGTATTTTAGTTATTGTAGACGGTTTAGGGTAGAAGAGGTTAGAGAGGCTGTTCGCAGGATGCGAAGGGGGAGGGCGACGGGGCCGGATGAGATACCGGTGGAGTTTTGGAAGTTCGTTGGAGAGGCTGGTGTAGGTGGTTGACTGGTTTGTTCAACGAAATTTTCAAGACGGCAAAGATGCCCGAGGCTTGGAGGTGGAGTACCATGATCCCTCTCTATAAGAATAAGGGGGACATCCAGAGTTGCAATAACTATAGGGGGATTAATTTATTGAGTCACTCTATGAAGATTTGGGAGAGAGTGGTCGAGGCGAGGCTGACACGGTTATTGTCTATTTTGGAAAACCAGTTTGGGTTTATGCCTGGCCGTTCGACGACGGAGGCAATTCACCTGGTACGGAGGTTGGTGGAACAGTATAGGGAAAGGAAGAAGGACCTGCACATGGTGTTTATCGACCTGGAGAAGGCATACGACAAAGTCCCCAGAGAGGTGCTTTGGAGGTGCTTGGAGGTGAGTGGAGCCCCGCAGGCATATATCCGAGCAATTAAAGACATGTATGAGGGAGCAAAAACACAGGTGAGGACGGCGGGAGGAGACTCAGAGCACTTCAACGTCTTGACAGGGTTACATCAGGGATCTACTCTTAGCCCTTTTTTGTTTGCTTTGGTGATAGATGTGTTGACGCGACGTATTCAAGGGGAGGTGCCGTGGTGTATGCTTTTTGCGGATGAGGTGGTAGTGAAGCTGGAATCACAGGTGGTTTGTAAGAAGGATAGTTTCAAGTATCTCGGGTCCGTGATCCAGGGTAACGGGGAGATTGACGAGGATGTCTCGCACCGTATTGGGGCGGGATGGATGAAGTGGAAGCTCTCGTCGGGGGTGTTTTGTGATAAGAAGGTACCGCCCAAGCTTAAAGGCAAATTCGACAGGGTGGTAGTCCATCCGGCCATGTTGTATGGAGCAGAATGTTGGCCAGTTAAGAATTCCCACATCCAAAAAATGAAGGTGGCAGAGATGCGGATGTTGCGCTGGATGTGCGGGCTGACTAGGGGGGATAGAGTTCGGAATGAGATTATCAGAGAGAAGGTTGGTGTGACACCGGTGGAGTGCAAGATGCGGGAAGTCCGATTGAGCTAGTTCGGACACGTGAAGAGGAGGGGCATGGATGCCCCGGTTCGTAGGTGTAAGCGGCTAGCGTTGGATGGTTTTAGGCGGGGTAGGGGAAGGCTGAAGAAGTACTGAGGTGAGGTGATTAGGTGGGACATGGAGCAGTTACAGCTCACCGAGGACATGACCCTAGATAGGAAAGTCTGGAGGACGCGAATTAGGGCAGAGGACTAGGCCAGTTGGGGGTCGCTAGTGTAGGGAATTACTTGTTGGGGGTAGTATTCTGATTATGATTTTCCGTGTTCCTTATCCCTTGTTTCAGTACGAATCTGGGTGCTTTCCTCTGTTTTCCCTCTGTTTTCTTTCTGTTTTTATTTCTTTTACTTATGGCTGCTGTATTTATGTTATGGATGTTATGTTGTGTAATCTTGTAACCTTATTCGGTGCTTTACTTTGTATTTGTGTGGTATCTGGTGTTTTGTGTCTTGAGCCGGGGGTCTATCGGAAACAACCTTTCTACTTCTTTAGAGGTAGAGGTATGGACTGCGTACATCTTACCCCCCCCAGACCCCACCAGGTGGGAATACACTGGGTTTGTTGTTGTTGTTGTTGTTGTTGATCTCGAAACTTACCCATTCTTGAGGGTAAATGTTCATTGAGCATAGAGGGATGTGTTGTCGATTTCAAAAGTGAAATTTCACAATTAGGTCCCACATAGAATTTTTACGTAATTTTGGACTCAAATCATGAAAATGCAATATGGGTATCATTTTTCTTGTTTTGATGAGTATATTAGCATTTTTGTAGCATGGCATATTGCGGAAGCTGCTCAAAAAAGAAATTCACTAACTTAGTAGATTTCTTTGGGCATTCTTCGGTGCCTAGGTAGGCTAGGATTACTCTCTCATATGTTGGGATAATTTGTAGTATATCGATGATAATGTATTGGACATGGGTTTGGAATTAGGTCTTGGAGGTATAATTAGTATTATTTGGAATATGTAGCTTATTAAGGAATCATAAATTAGGTGTAATCAACTTAGTTACTTATGCCGTAGGTAGAATTTCTATCTAAGGAATAAAAGTGTCCTATTTAGCATCTAGTAGAAGAATTAGATACCTTAGCCTAGTCCAGAAATGGGGTTTTGGTCAAATAATCAAGAAATTTAATACTAGAAATGAAGGATTTGCGCCATAAATCCTTTGTTAATCACAAATATAAAAGTTATTTATTCTCCCAATCCACACCCAAGACTCAATTTATAATATGCACACTCTAATAAGGTTTATGGAACTCAAAGAAAGGTGAAAATATCCAATTCTTGAACAAATGGCATTTGAATACCCCCTTCCAGGTACTCGGATCTCGCGATTACATGCATACGAGCCGCGATCGTGACATCTTGATCGCGATACTCCCTCCGCGATCGCGGTATCCTTCTATGACACTAGATGGCAACTAAAACTTGGAATGCCTCTGGATGCATCCAGAATCCAATATGAGCAAATAAAAATGTAACCACATTAATTTCAATGTCCCGGATGCATTGGCGAAGTTGGATGTTCCATCCGAGGTAGTTTTGACCAAATATGGGTCCCATGCTTGAATTTCCAAATTACCAACGTTTTGACCAATAGGTCGAAATAAGCTCGGGTGCAGTGGGACTCAAACCAAAGGTCCACCTAGCTAAAAATTGATATTTTGGAGGTGCTGAAGTAGTTAGAATTCGTATCCGAGATCGTTTTATTGAGATTTTTGCTCGATGACCATTTGAAACCAGCGAAGACTTCTAAATGGGAAAATGGTTCTAAAAACCAAACAAACTGCCTGGTAAACAAACTATCAGTTCCAGCGAGTCATAAATAACTTCAGTCTACTATGGGAGAGCTCTAATGGTGAAAATACATGGGATTATGAAAAAGACCCAAAGGGCAATTACATTATCCACTACTAAGGAACTTTCATCCCCAAAAGTTAAAGATGATGAGAATACCTGAAGCCTTGATAGGTGAGAATACTGGGCTTGTATCTCGCTATCGATCTCCTAAGTGCTCCTCTACTAAACCTTAACTACAGGAATCTCTCTGGTATGCAACTGCCTCACATCATTAGCCAAAATAAGCATGGGCTCCTCCACAAGGTTAACTTCTCATCTAACTAGATTGAGTCCCATATAAGCACATGAGATGGGTTCGGAATATACCTCCGCAACATGAAGACATGGAAAACTAGATGAACAGTAGCAAAATCTAGAGGTAAGGATAACTTATAAGCCATCTCGCCAACTATGCAGAGAATCTTGAAAGGACCAATATAGAGATGACTGGGCTTACCCTTCCTCCTGACCTCATCATACCCCTCATGGGAAAAACAAGAAGGAATACACGGTCACTAACTCTAAATCTCAAGGCATAGAGCCTATTATCGACATAGGCCATCTACCTACTCTGACTGCTCTTCGCCTATCCTGAATCATCCTGACTCTATCCAATGTGTCCTCAAGCAAATTCTTACCATGAGGTCTTACCTTAGAAGTCTCAAACCATCTAATCAATAATGACATCTCCTACTAGACAAAGCCTTATAAGGTGCTATCTAAATACTCAAATGATAGTTGTTATTGCACGCGAATTCTGCCAATGCTAAGTGTTGATCCCACTGCCCTCTAAAATCCATAACACTATATCGTAGCATAACCTTGAGCACCTAAATAGTCCACTCTAGTACCCAAATCCTCCTAAAATGCTCTCCAAAACTGTGAAGTAAACACAAAACCACAGTTTGATATAATAGAAATGGGCACCCTATGCGATAAAACTATCTACCAAACATAAATATGGGCTTTTCTCTCAGCACTGAAGGTCATCTAAATAGGAATAAAATATGCCAAATTGGTCAAACGATCCAGAATAACCCAAATACCATCAAAACCAGGGGAAGTACTAGCAACCCACTAATGAAGTCTATAGTAATTCATTCCTATTTCCATTCAGGAATAGACGACCTCTGAGTCAATCCACCAGGACGCTGATGCCCGGTCTTAACCTTTTTAACAACATAGGTAATGAGCCATAAAGTCTACCACTTCTCTTCATGTCATCCCATTGGTAATATAATCTCAAATCTCTAAACTTTTTGGTTGTGTCGGGGTGAATAGAATATTGTGAAACTCATAATGAATCGACTAGATAAAATCATTAAATTGGGGAACACAAATACGACTCTAAAATCTCAAACACCTTCAAAATCAATAGTGTGCCTCTTGGACTTACAAATCTAATCATGGAGAAGGCATTGCTTGCTATCCTCATACTGACGATTATGAACCAGCTCAAATAGGGAGGACCTCACCTCTATATAAGCCAAAATCCTCATAGGATCTGAAATGTCAAGATGAACCATCAAATTGTCTAAGGATTGAATGTCCCATGCCATAGGCCTCTAAGAAACTAATATGCAAGCCAAGATACCCATACCCACTACCTTGTGACTCAAGGCACCAGCTCCTACATTTGACTTACTTGATTAATACAAGATAGAAACATCATAGTCTTTTAGCAACTCTATCCATCTATGTTATCAAGCATTAAACTCTCACTGGGTCATAAGATGCTGAAGTCTATGATGATTAGTGAAAATCTCACAATGTACCCTATATAAATAATACCTCTAAATCTTGAGCGCGAAAACTACTGCCGCCAATTCCAAATCATGAGTGAGGTAGTTTCACTTATGCACCTTAAGTTGTCTAGAAGTTATCCAATGAAATGACCCTACAGTATTAAAACCCAACCAAGACCAACACCAAAAGTATCACAAAATATGGTGGATCCCTCACCCTCAACTAGCAAAGGTAACACTGGAGCTAACATAAGACAATCTTTAACCTTTCTAAAGCTCAACTCACACTTCTGGATCCATCAAAATAGAACATCCTTTTGAGTCAATCTAGTCATAGAGGCTAATATAGTCATAAATCTATCAATAAAACGTTGGTAATAACCATCCAACCAATGAAACTATGGACCTCTGTCAGAGACATAGGCCTAGTCGAATCATAAACCGCCTCAATCTTAGGCGAGTCTGTCATAATACCAGCTTTAGATACCATATGTCCAAAAAATATCACCGACTCAAGCCAAAACTCACACTTGGATAACTTGGAGAAAATCAAAATGGTCTCGCAAGGTAATTGTGACAAAGGTGATTGTGCACACAGACCATACGGAATTGTGATACTTAATGGCTAAGAAGGATGCAAAGCCAAGGTTTATTCATTGGGTGTTGCTATTGCAAGAATTTGATTTTGAGATAAAAGATAGAAAAGGGACAGAAAATCAAGTTGCAAATCACTTGTCTAGACAAGAGAAGGAAGTTATGCAGAAGGTTTCTATGGGATTAGAGATTGATAACAGTTTTCTAAATGAACAGATATTGGTAGCTTCCCAAGATTTAATTCCATGGGTTGCAGATTATGAAAATTACTTAGCAAGTGATCTAGTATCAGAAGATCTTTTATATCAGCAAAGGAAGAAGTTCATGCACGAGGTAAGAAAAATTTTCTGGGATAAACTTTATCTTTTTAAAATTTATGCAGATGGAATCATTCATAGGTGCATACCTAAAGCAAAGATGATGAGCATACTTGAAGTGTGTCATTCATAAATAGATGGTGGTCATCATGTAAGGGCCCACATAGCTCATAAGATCTTGCAATGCGGCTACTATTGGCCGACCATATACAAAAAAGCTCATGACTATGCTACCATGTGTGATCAATGTCAATGTCAAAGTGCTATTTCTAGAAGACATGAATTACCTATGACTCCTATCTTTAAATTGGAAGTTTTTTATGTATGGGGCATAGATTTCATAGGACCTTTTGTGAGTTTTTATGGAATGAAGTATATACTTGTAGTTGTTGATTATGTTTTAAAGTGGGTGGAAGCAATTGTGCTTCCTAGAAATGAAGCAAGGAGTGTCACTGCATTTTTAAGAAAGAATATTTTATCTCGATTCGGAATGCCACGGGCTATTATTAGTGATATAGGGTCATATTTTTTAAATCATCTATTCAAGAGTTTGCTTTAAAAATATGGTATGAATCACAAGGTGGCAACACCTTATCATCCGCAGACTAGTAGACAAGTTGAAGTGTCTAATAGAGAAATCAAGTCCATATTGGCGAAGACTGTGAATGCCAATAGGACTGATTGAGCAAGGAAGTTAGATGATGCATTATGGGATTACCGTACAACTTACAAAACCCCCCATAGGTGTTTTACCCTACTAGTTTATGTATGGAAAGGCTTGTTATTTACCAATTGAGCTTGAGCATAAGGCACTATAGGTGTTAAAGAAGTTGTATTTAGAGTGGAAGAATGCAGCAAAATCAAGGTTTAATAACATCAATGAGTTGGACAAATTCTAACTTCGGGCATATGAAAGTTCAGCACTTTACAAGGAAAAGATAAAGTTGCATCATGATCGAAAGATTGAGAAAAGGGTATTTGAAAAAAGTGACCAAGTGCTACTTTATAATTTCAGGCTTCAATTATTTTTGGGTAAGTTAATGTCAAGGTAGTATGGTCCATTCACAGTTACAAGGTTTTACCCATATAGTGCTTTAGAAATAAAGAAGGATAGTGCAAGCCCATTCAAGGTAAACGAACAAAGAGTAAGTCACTACATGGGAAAGACAGAAGAGGTGAAAGAATTAACTAACATTAACCTTAATGAAGTCTGAGTAATCAAGGCAATTGAATCATACCACGATGTTAAATCAAGTGTTGTATGGGAGGCAACCCATAAGGCTAGTTGGTGAATTCTAAGTATCCAACTTAGCCATGCCGTGACGCAATGTTAAATTAAGCATTGTGTGGGATACAACTTATGTTTTTATTCTTATTTCATTTATAGGGTAATGTGTTTGTTCAATGTGCAGGAATAAAAGAATGCAGACAAAATCTAGAGAACTAAAGAAGTTATCACATGGACTCTTTTTGACTCATACCTATATGGTACAACTCATGAGTAACAGCCGTATTGACTTGGATAAAAAGAAAAATTAGTTATAAGTCTCCGAAATGAATACGATTCCCAATACGAGTCATATCCTTAGGGTATGATTCATAATTGAGAATCGTATCCACTTCAGAACCCAGATAAAATCTCGGGGCCATATGAGTCAAAGGAATAACCCATAATCCTAGGTACGAGTCATATAGACCACTCATACCCTGGCTTACTAGGGCAAATATAGGGTTTGGCCCTTTGATTATAAAGGGAAAAGAAAACCTGATCGGGTACCCAAGACCTTCAAAGAATACCCAACACATTTTTCATACAAATTTTGAACTAAAAATGGAAAAATCAACTTATTTTCAACTCAATTAACTTACCAACAACCTCACTTGGTTCCTATTTTGTGATTTAAACTCAAAATTGAGGACTACTAAGATCGAAAACAAGAACTCATTTCATCAACTCATCAAGTATGTTCCCAAGCTCATTCTCTTTACTTTTCAAGTTGAATGGAGTAGATGTGATATAATTAACTTAGTTTAAGTAGAATTTCTATATTTCATGGATTGCTGGTATAATATTTACAATATTTGTGTTGAAAATTTAAAATGAGGGTAAAAATAGGGTTTAGGAATGGATTTTTATGTCTATGTATGTTGAAATGTTTGATATAGCTTGAAATTTAGTGTTGGGTAATTTGGGAATTTCATGAAAGTCAAACTTTAAAGTTGGACTTCTATGTTGCAGTAGATACGAGGCTTCTTACAACTAATAACTAACAGTACAGGAATCGTAATGGGACTCGTACGCACTGATAATATGGAAATCTAAAAAATTCAAGGTTATGGAATGGATACAACTCATCCATACGAGTCGTAACCATACTATATGAGTCTTACACACTTATCGTACCCACCAAGTAAATATAAAAATAGAATAAAAGTTTTTGACCAGCTTACGACTGTTAGATACAAGTTGTACCTATCCAATGTGACTGGTAAGGAGGAACCGTAAGCTGTCCAATGAACAAAGGTCATTCATTATCTAGGACATTTCTTGGATATATGAGTCATACCTAGTGGGTACGACCAGTACGTACCACTCGTACCCAACTGAAACCAAGCACATTGAACTTTAATTTTTCTTTTCTTTTCTATTCTTTTCTTAGTTACTAATATTAGTATACTTGCAGCAAATACCTCCAAAAAATGTTTCTTTATCCAAAATAGTTGACAAAAAGGGAACAAACAAGCACCAATTGAGAGTGTGGAAACCAGTTTCTCCGAGTCTAAAACAATATCACAGAGTAGTGGAGAGGAGTATAATGGAACTACACCAAGAAAGCTGTGAACAAAGGAAAGGCACCTGCTAATTCTAAGGGTAAGAAAGTAGTGCAACAAGAGTCTGAATCACTACCACAAAGGGGGACAAGAAAAAAGAATGCAATTGTCTCTCCTCCATACACATTAGTGCCAGTTGATGATGATGATGATGAGGGTGAGTTTAGTTCAGCTGAGGAGAGTACAGATGATGCTCAGGATCCCGAGGTAGATGCGACCCCTATGGATAGACAGGACTCTCAAATCGTATTGAACACTGCTCTGGTGCCTATAGTTGAACGATGGGTACCCCGACATACAGCAGATATTTAATACAGGATTGTCTCATCATTCGAGTGGTAATATTAAGAGAGTACTATACCTAGAGAGGAGAATAACTACTATTGGGATGGCTAGATTACTCGAGTTTAAAAAGCTCTTTAGGTAATACAGATTAGGGTGGATGATAAGAGAACTGGGTAGATACAGTGAGGTACTTATTTGTGAGTTCTATGTCGCATACAAAGAAGAACTTCAGCGGCAATATCCATAGGGTATGTTGTGGAAAGAAAGTGACCTTATTGCCTCCCTCATGATCTAAGATGTACGTGTTGATATTTCTTTCCAGACTATCGGGAGATTTCCATATGGTTTGGAATATCAAGCGCTAGCCAACACTAGATAGATGGACTACAGAATGGCCAAGATGAGAAAGATCATAAATCAGACATTGGGTACTGATGATAAAATGGTGATGTTTAGATGGATAGCTGAGAGGATAGCTACACAGGGTGAGCATGCTACTTGGGTGGCAGGAGGTATTGGTGATTCTCAGAAGATAAAGAAAGCATACCTCAACTTTAAAAGTAAGGTGTGGTGGACACTAGCCCATCACCGGTTATATCCCACAAAAGGCGATGACGTGTTGAGCTTAGTTTGGACTGCTGTGATAGAAAGTTTCACAGCAGGGAATGCATTTGATGTGGGTGAGTTCTTGGCTCGAGAATTAAGAGATTGGGTAGTTGGGGGTCATAAGGCATTGCTATCCTACCCCTGTATGATCAATCAGATATGATTAGCAGTGAGAATATTTGAGATACTAGGATTTGATGAGATGATCGGGCCCGGGCAAACTTTTGATATTAGATTGATTTGAGATATGGGTAACACTTTGGCCCAACCAATAAGACAGGTTGTAGATACTATGGTGGTAATGTTCCTACAAGATGACCATAAAGACGCCCCTACTCCAGCTAAGACTACTAAGACAGGTCCATAGATTAAGACTGCACCCACTGATGCAGTGGGTACTTCCAGTGCCCCACCGCCAGTATATTTTATGCCACCTCGGCCATGGGGTAAGCCTCTCGGTATGATGATGATATCTCAGGCTTCCTGGACTGAAGTCGTGACCCAGTTGGCTACTCTCACTATGAAAGTAGGTCACATAGAGAGCAGAGTACGAAGTTGGATGGATAGGCAGTTTGAGGCACAGGATTGGCAAGTCCAAGGGTTCCTAGATACATTTAAGTCAATAATTACTCGATAGTTAGGTATTGGTCAGGCGCCCAATGTTGTTGATGTTCGAGAAGAGATTGCAGAGATAAAAAAGATGGTCATAGAGTTGTATAAGAGTCCATTTATTGTTGAGCCAGTTGTGGAGACTGTGATTCCCATAGTTGAGGATAGAGCTGATAAGAAGAAAGATAGACTCAACAGCACTCAGGATGAGGTTCATCGGGAGACGCGAGTCAAGAAGATGGCTATAGGAGCTAGTAGTTTAAGTGCTCCAAATCCTAATACAGAGGGGGTTTCTTTTGTGCCCCCAACTACTGTTGAGTCATTCTCGATTGTTGGGATAGTAGATTAGGAGAGTAGGACCCGACATGAGGGTCCACATACTAATATTGATGCTCTGATGCCTTGAGTGCATAGGTATGACCCTGATCCTTACTATCTCTTATTTTTGTAGCACTGGGGATAGTGAACCGTTCTAAAGGTAGAGGTGGGGTACCAAAAATTTTGGGAGCAGTTTGAAAATTTTTAGATGTAGCTAAAATTGAAAGTTATTAGGACTTACAGGTTTGATGCGGGCAACAGAGATAGGGAGTAGATCAGTGTGCCTATGACAGCGGATATTTTTTATTTTTTATTATGATTTTGATATATTTTGAAAGAATTTCAAGTTGTATTGAAATATTTGATTTTTACTTTATGATAGATGAAAGATTTGTGCTAATTTTAGAAATATTATTGTGAAATTGGGGGCCTCTCAAAAATTTTGGATTTAATGAACTACGTGATTTATATATGTGTATAAAGTTGTTGAGTATCTAATAATGGCATTAGGATTAGGGATAGTAAAGATCGGGATAACACAATTTCATAGTTGGATAACTAGTACTTAGTAGTGTAGCCCTATGCAGGTGTACTGTAATGTTTACTGAGTTCTCGGTTGTGTTAGAATCTAGAACTTGCCTAGTTGATTTTACCTAGGTCTAGGATGGTTAACTAGAAAGTGATCATAGGCCCTTTTTGTATTAGTCCACTTAAGCCTAAAATGCCCTAACCAAAGGAATAAATCCCCTTGATCCAAATATTTGAGCCATTTTAGACAAATTTTTCTCGTTACACCTATCACCTTCCTATTTAACTTACAATGAATCTGTTTTAGCCTAGGTCCTCTTGTAGACACTAGGCATCTCAACTCAGGAAAATCTCCTAAGTTGAGGGTGGCTATTATAGGGGTGTGTAAGAGAAAAGCTAGAATAAAGAAAAGTGTGTACAATGAAAATAGTTAAAACATGGGCAGGTATGATGAAAAGAAAAGAAAGAAATGTACAAGGTATAGAAATAGAAAAAGAAAAAGAAAAATAAGTTCTAGAAATCAACGCCTAACTCAAGTGAAATTTGCTTAGAAGAAAAAAGGAGACATAAGGGTGGAAATAAAAGAAGTCAAAAGTAGTGGACCCTGAGAAGAGCATAGTATCCAGGAGGCTTAGTCCCTTTAGATATCCATAAGCATCATACCATCCGCAAGACTGTGTTACAAGCCAAATAAAGTCCTATAGTGATCCTACTGTGACTGTCTAAAAACTTAGGAAAAGAGCATAAGGGAAAGTATAAGGTATTCTGTACACACCGGTGATACTTCATTGTGAGAGAGAGGGGCATTTGTCATATCCGTAAATAGAGTAGTCTATCCATGAAGAGTGAATGGGATTTCTTTGACTGTGAGTGCACATGGGTTATATTGCTAGGTTGCTAGATTGTTTGATGAATGTAAAGCATGTCTATACCCAAGTGTATACTGCTAATGTAATGCCATCATCAGATTCCTTGGTGTTTCTACATGTGCTAAACAGTTATATGCAAGTTTTAGTTGAAAAGTTGAAAATTAAAAGGGGGAACAACATAATTGAAATTAAATTCAAAATCACCGCCATGGGTTTGCTTGAGATCATCCTATTTAAGCATCGGCTCTGTGCTAGAAATTAGTAATTTGGTTTTATTTGCCTAAGGACATGCAAAAGTGTGAGTTGAGGGTGTTGATGTGGTGTGGAAACACAACACTTTCAATGCTTGATACCGCAAATTTATGTGTGATCTTAGGGCATTTTGTTGGATATGATGAACTTTGGTGTGAATTGCAGGTAAAACCGATCTACAACGGTGTTTGAACTAAAAAAGAAGAAAAAGACCTGAAAAAGGCCAACTCTGATCAGTATACGAGTCAGTCTCTAAGCCATAACCAATCAACATGACTCATATATTGAATCATATGAATAACATAATTAAAAGCCAAACTGAGTATACAAGTATGTGAAAAATACTACTCAAGTACCCCCAGTCATAAGCCAGGGTATGAGTCGTATGTGAAAGTCATTAGTATAACAGAACTTGAGCTACTATCCAGGGGTTGAAGTGTCAAAGGTATACTAGTCGGAAGTCTGAGTACGACTCGTATAGGGATGTCGTATACAAACCAGTGTTCAAGACCTAAAAAGACTGAAGTCCTAGGTGGATAATGATGAAGGACATGATTCGTACACTAAGGTAAGACTTGTAAGTAGAAGTCGTATGTTGAACAGAGAGTTAAAGCCTTGGGTAGATCAAACCCTAGAATGGATATGAAAAGACAAGGTACGACTCGTAAGCTGAGGATATGAGTGAAGACCGAGTCGTACTGACTGTCGACTTAACTTTACCTTTTCCATTTTTAATAGGATTTTTATGTTATTTTGACATACTATAAATACCCTAGGGTTTATCTTTTATTAGGTTACGCGTTGTGACATTCTTTTATGCGCTATTACACATTATTACATACACTTACAATTTTTCTTAAGATTTTTAGGGTTTTATTCAATTAAAGACTTTGGAGTTTATTCATCTTATTCTTGTGCAACTGACTTTATGTGTTCTTCATTGTCAATCATGGTTTCTTGCACAAATATGAGCGGCTAATCTTCTTAGCTAGGGTTGTGGGAACCTTGGTGGATTAGCTATGTAGAGGAAGTGTGAGACTCAATTGTTTTAGGGTTTCTCATGTATCTTAATTCATCTTCACAATAATATGCCTTAAGTAGTTGCAGTATCTTAGATAACCAAGAAGATTAAGACAATGATATGATAACCAAGTATAACTGAAGTCGTAGCAAGGGGAGACAAGGAGACACCCTGAGATGATAACCAAGGCAAAGGATGAAATTTATCTTCTAAGCAGTAGATAATACCTATCTTGTAGGCTTTGCATGCAGAACAACAGAATAATTGGGTTGATCACAATAAATTTATGCAGTTGAGAAGCTAGGGAGAACATAGACCTAGCATTCATTCCATATTGATCTCAACTCGTAAGCACTCAAGAATTAGTTACTAATTACCATTGATAACAAAACCCCCCTCATTTACTTTCCTGGACTATTCATGGAATACATCAAGGCAAACAACTGTTCACGTTTTCCCTGTGGGATTGACCCCAACCTTGTTAGGTTTCTATATTTCCAATTGATCGTATTATACTTATAGTTGAGGTGTGGTTTTTGGTGACATCAGTGAGCCACTTGTACTCAGAGCAGAATCAAGCCAACAACTTACATGATTTGGTTACGACTCGTCCTAACGACTCATCACAAGTATTCACGACTTGTGTCCCCAAGTAGTACCCAGGATAGAAACTCAACAACATCCACTGGACATCCTATGACTGGATCACATGACCCATCAAGACACCTGACGACTTGTGGGGTAAAGTTTTAACCAAGGCAGCGAGCCCAAAGCTCAAGAAATTTTCAAGGGCCACAGACCGGAGTGTTTCAGTCTCCCCCTTTATGATCATTCATCCTTGAATGATGGGACGAGTTATTTCTAGCACGATCGACCTCAAACATAATTACTCTTACCTTTAAGACAAAAAACAAAATACAAAGGAAATTTTCAATCTTTCTTATACAAAGACAGAAAACAAAGATGTTAAGAAAACACATACCTCAAGCATGAATTTCTGGAATAAGGAATAGGAACATATACTTGGACTTCATGTTCTCCTCAGCTTCCCAAGTAACCACAGACCCTTTACTGAAGCCACGTCCTTCGTCTGCAACCGGCAGACTTGCCAATCCAAAATCCTCACTAGTACCTCCTCATAGGAAAAAGAATTTGAAATACAATGTTCTCTAAGGGAACAACCAATGAAGTATCACCCACCCACTTCTGCAATATGGACAAATGGAACACCGGTGAATGGAACTATTGCTATAGGCAAAATCTAATTCATATGCCATATTACCAACCCTTCTCAAAACCAAGTACGAGCCAACATAATGGGGACTGAGTTTTTATTTCTTCCTGATCTACATTACTCCCTTCATGGGAGACACCTTCAAGAACACCTAATCTCCAACCTCAAACTCCAAATCCCTCTGCCTCACATTTGAATAGGACTTTTGACGACTTTAGGTGGTCTTAATCCTATCCCGAATCACCTTTACCTTTTTTATAGCTTGGTGAACCAAATCTGAGCCAATCATCTACACTTCACCAACCCTAAACAACCCAATAGGATATCTAAAACTCCTACCATATAATGTCTTAAATGGAGCCATACCAATGCTAAAATGGTAACTATTGTTATAGGTGAGTCAATGAGAGGCAAGTGGTCAAACTAACTACCACCAAAGTTAATTACACAAGCTCGCAGCATATCTTCCAAAGTCTGAATAGTTTTATCTGCTTTCCCATCCATCTATAGGTGAAAGGTGGTTCTAAGGCTCACTTTACTCCTCAAACCATGCTGAAAAGAGTGCCAGAAATACGATAAGAGCTTAGTACCATGATTCAAGATAATCGAGATAGGTGCGCCATGCAACTTTATGACCTTCTAAAGTAATAACTTTTCATAGTCCATGGCAGAATAATTAGTCCTCACTTGCAAGAAGTGAATAGACTTAGACATCCTATCCACGATTACCCAAATAGAGTCACACTAATTCTACAGCTGCGGAAGGCTGGTAAAAAAATCCATATTAATTAGCTCCTACTTCCATACCGATAATTTAATTTCTGTAAATAGCCCACCGAGCCTCATGTGCTCCACTTTCACTTACTGACACACCATACATTAGCCACAAAGTTGGCTATATCCTGCTCCATGTTATTCCACTAATATATGTCCTTGAGATTATGATACATCTTTGTCAAACAGGGATGAATCATACACAGCGATTCATGGGCCTCAGCTAAGATCCTGCTTCGTAATCCATCATCATCAGGAACAGACAACCTTCCTTTGTACCTCAAGATACCATCACCACCAATCTCGAAGGACATCACTTCTGCTTATCCATATCATCCCTGATCTTTCTCAAGAAAGGGTTTAATATTTATTTCTCTTTTATTTTAGAATAAAGAGATGATTGCACCACCTATTTCATAAATATACCACTATTCTTAAAGTCTAAGAGATGGACTCCAAGGTTAGCCAAGCAATGAATATCTTTCACCATTCTTGCTTATCCTCATCCACATGCGATAAGCTACCCATCGAAAACCTGCTAAGAGCATGAGCAACTATGTTAGCTTTACCTGGGTGGTAGTGAAGACTCATATCATAGTCCTTCAGCAACTTAAACCACCTTCTTTTCCTGTGATTAAGCTCCTTCTGAGTGAACACGTACGGAAGGTTCTTATGATCAGAAAAGATATAAACACAGAACCCATATAGATGGTGATGCTAAATTTTTAATGTGAACACCACGGCTAATAATTCCAAGTCATGAGTTAAATAGTTCTTCTCATGAACCTTTAACTGCCTTGAGGTATAAGAAACCATCTTACCATGCTGCCCCAGTACATAACCAAGTCTCACCCGGAATGCATCACAATAGACCAAAAAACCATCAATACCCTCAGGCTGGGTCAAGACTGGAGCCAAAGTCAACTCTTTTTTAGCTTCTTAAAACTACCCTCACAAGCATCAGACCACAAGAATTTCACATTCTTCTGAGTCAACTTGGCCAATGGGTAGCAATAGAAGAGAAACTTTCCACAAACCTTTTATAATAACTGGCTAAACCTAAGAAGCTCCAAATATTAATTAGAGTAGACCATTTATTAACTACTGCAACCTTTTGTGGATCCACCATGATCCCCTCACTAGATACAACAAGACCCAAAAATGTAACAACATTCAACTAAAATTCATATTTTGAGAACATGGCATACAACTACTGATCTTTTAAGGTCTATAACATAATACAGAGGTGATCCGCATGATCCACCTCGCTCTTGGAGTACAGTAAAATTTCATCAATAAGGACAATCACGAACAAATCTAGAAATTGATAGAAGACCATATTCATCAAGTCCATGAATGTCGTGGGGGCATTGGTCAAGCCATAAGACATGACCAAGAACTCAAAATACCCATACCGGGTATGAAAAGCTATCTGAGGGATATCCATTTCCCTAATCTTTAACTGATGATATCTTAATTAAAGATTGATCTTAGAAAAGAATTTAGCACCTTGGAGCTGGTCAAAGAAATCATCAATTCTCAAAAGTGGATACTTATTCTTTACCATCACCTTGTTAACTTGTTGATAACCAATGTACATACGAAGGGAACTATTTTTATTATACATGAACAATATAGGTTAACCCCATGGGCATACACTAGAATGGATGAAACCCCTTTTTAAAAGTTCATTTAACTTTTTCTTAAGTTCATTTAACTCAGCTGGTGCCATTCTATATGGAGGGATAGAATGTCTGAAACAAGGTCAATACCGAAATCAATCTCCCTATCAGGGGGACACTAGGAAGATCATCAAGAAATACTTCAGGAAACCCATTTACCTCTGGAACAAAATGTAAGGATGGGTCCTCCAAGTTAGACTCTTTAACCCAGACAAGATGATATAGACAACCTTTTGAAATTAATTTTTGGGCTCTAAGATTTGATATGAACCTCCACTTAGGATCTAGGAAACTTCTCTCCTATTCAACAATTGGCTCATTAGGGAATTTAAACATAATTATACGGGTCCAGTAGTTTAGAGAAGCATAGCACGAGTACAACCAATTCATCCGTAAAATAAAATAAAATTCAACTATGCCTAACTCTATAAACTCCACCAAACTTTCTCTATTACCAACAAATACCACACAAACCCTATAGACTCTTTTAACAACAATAGAGTCACCGAATAGGGTAGAAATAGGAAAAGGGTCTGATAAATACTTAGGATCAAAACTAAAATGCACAGCAATAAATGAGGTCACATAAGAGAGAGTGGACCCCGAATCAAGTAAACAATACACATTATGGGAAAAGAGTTTCAACATACCAGTAATGACATTTGGAGATACCTCAGACTCCTAAAAAATAGTGAGAGCATAAAGGTTGTTCTGACTAGTGCCAAAGCCAGAAGTGGCACCTTTTCGTGCAGGAGCTGATAAAGAGACAGCAGGAACCTTGTTTGCCATAGAAGCAACTCTAGATTGACAATCCCGCTATATATGTCCAATTTAGCCATAATGAAAACATCAGTTCCTCCCTTTATCATACTAACTATGATGGTGTTGACCATAAAATAAGAAGGAACGGTAGGATGGTACTGACTGCGCCCTACTAGCCTGAGATTGGGCACCTTGTTCCCTAGAAGCATCACTGCCTTGAAAATATTGGTCACCAGATGACTTTGGGTAGGGAGAAATAGCCATCGAATAGGAGTTAGGACTTCTACAACTCTTCTTCTTAGACTACTTTCCACTATGTTGTTATCCTCCACCTTGTTCTGATGCCAAAATTTCTTAATCTTTCTCTCACCAATATCAACTTTTATTTTTTCTTTTCTTTAACCTATTGCATATAAATCACAAGAACATACAGGGACAATTAATGAAATTTTAATGCATACCCTTTTAATTCTTCCACCTTCATCTCCCTCAACTCCTGAGGAAAGAATCAATCTAGAAATTAACTAGAAAAATCATTACATAAGGTAGAACCAGCATCTTTGCCTCTCAACTATTCCCATTCATCGTACCACTAGTATGCCACATACTTTACTTGGTAGGCAGAAAACTCTACACCTTCAACCCCCAAAGCATGCATAACTTGAAATATCTTATCTATCTCATAAATAAAACTTTAAGGATCTTTCTCAACCTTAGTGTTCATAAATTGGCCAGCTCTAGTGGCCTCAGACAAACCCATAGCAGAACTACAATAACTCAATTATTATGACTGAGATGTCACCAACTGGGTCAATAAGTTAATGGAGTGATGGAAATCAATATTAGTAACCTCTCATTGAGGTGATGGAGTATGAATATCACTCTTAGGAGTAGGATCAGTAAGGACAGGTAGGAATCCAGGAGGACAGTCAGATGCAGTGACCCTTGATTGGGTCTGGACCCCAAAAGTTGGATGAGCTTCATCCACATTGTCCTCAGATAGGATAGAAAACATTTTACGGATATCAAATCTTCTTGGGGGCATGATTTGAAAGACAAACAAATAGAAATCAGAAGGATCCAAGACCTTAGACTCTATAGCCTAAAATTAAGACAACAAGAAAGGGAAACATTCTTAAATGCCTCATAGTTTCTCCCCTATAAGTATGGCGCGCTAAGCACCCATAAAAAAACTCTAATTAACATGGATTTATGGACACCTAATTTACCATAAACCTAGGATCTGATACCACCTTTTTCATAATCCAAAGTAAGGCCTATCCATGACGGGTATCTTGGGTCCTCCGAGGACCAAAGACCAACCCCCAACCCCTAAATGCCCAAACCACCGACTACCTTATACCCCATGTTGGATAAATTTCAAATATATAACAAGATAGCATACAATAGAACTTATGATAATTCATGATATATCTATACTAACTACCGATAACCGAACAACTACCCATCACCAAACAACCAACCAAACCACCCAAGTCCATAGTAATCCGACAAAGCCTCTACAAAACCTAAAGTCAATAAAATATTAGGACATGTCCTTAACAAGAGACAAAACCAATATCCAAGGAGATAGTCAACACATAAAAAGGAAACCATAACATAAAATAGGGTCTTTCAAAGGATGAAAGCTCACCACTTCAATCTAAATCACTAGCTAATCCCAAATCCAAGTCACTGAGCAAGAGATATGGAAATATGGCCGATTACTTCATCGCGTGGGGATACAAAATCTAAAGATAGTTAGCGGTTGGAGCTAGGGGTATTCATGGTTTGGTTTTTAACCAAACCAAACCGCGATCCAAACCAAACCAATTAAAAAAATCGATATTTGATTAGATTTGGTTTGGTTTTGAATTTTAAAAGAACGATACTAATTTGGTTTGGTTTGGTTTGGTTTTACTCTAAAATAACCAAATCAAACCGATATATATATACATATATATATATATTATAATTATTTATGTATTATTCATAAATACAATATAAATATTTGTTACACTAAATATTTGAATCATGATTTAACTTAGTCGTAACACATTAAGTCATTTCTTCATCTAGTTAATAGTACCTTATGAGATTCTAAGTGAATTTTGCACTTTGAATGACAAATGATACTAATTGTGAAAATAATATCTTGTTGTATATTGAAATTTATAGCTGAGATTCATTTGACTATAGACAATCATTAATTTTAACTTTTTTTAACCTTGTTAAGTAAGAAATTTATGTGTTCACCTTTTGGGGGGTTTGTTATATCATTTTGTTAAATGCAATTTTAAAATATATTTTTAGAACTATTTATATGGTATTGTTCATAGCTTTCTTGAAGTATAACACTCAGTTGACATCTTAGTTTCACATTTGAGATACAACACTCGGTTAACATCTCATATGTTAGATTGGATTGATTTTTTTTAATTTTCAACTTTTATCATTAGTTAAAGTTATAAACCGAAAAAAAACAAACCAAACCGAACTAAACCGACAAGAACCATACCGATGGTTATTTTTTTGTTTGGTTTGGTTTGGTTTTAGAAATTTAAAAACTGACTAAGTTGGTTTGGTTATGGTTTTGACCAATAACCGACCCAAACCGATCCATGAACACCCCTAGTTGGAGCGCTAGCATGTAACTCAGGGATAGAGTAACAAAATAATGCAAAAATAACAGTTCAAAACTAATACAACATTCAGTGCATAATATCATATGAGATACATATACATATATATATATAATACCATATGTTGGGGTAAAGAGCAAGGCTTAGAATGAACTTTAAAAACCTTAACCTGGGTTGTGTAGCATAACTGTCATATAACTAGGCACCCATAGGGTATATAATCCCATCTCTCCCCTAGTTGGAAGGTCCTCAGTGTGTGTAGTTACACGAACCAAAGAATATCCATATCTGTATATGCCTTTATGGGGGACTCAAACCTCCCGAGATAATCAAGGTGACTAAGGTACTAATGTATACATTATGGGGGACTCAAACCTCCTATTTATTTATTTAATATGGGGGATTCGAATCTCCTGATCATAGACACCTGCACCGGCTAGCGTGATTTCTAGTGCTAGTCCTTTGGGACCTCCACTTTCACGGCCCAACAACACATCTCGCATTTAAGCCTAATTTAAAATATTTAATATGCATCACCATTTATTAACCCATTATACATATAGGTACCCTATCGGTATCATAATACCAACCCTACTTGCAAGCGTATAATATACCACAATAATAAGTTAATTAATTGGGACTAAAACCCATTGTCTAAACAAATTCATCAAATTAGTTTAACATTTGGACCGAACCCATTTAGCCAATCAAATCTCGAGGTTACAATTTAAAATAATTTATGTCCATCAAGGCCTTTATAAAGCCATTTATCATTCATTAACCATTTTATGCCAATCTATTAGTTCAACACATAATTCAAACTTGTGACAAGGTCATTCTCATTAACAATTTCACAAATAGGCTGAGGGCATACCATTATCAAATCCAAAATTAAGGAAAAATAATCAAATTGATGGTTAACTATGACCCCTTAGTTAAATCACCATTCACATGCACCCACATGTGCAAAAACCATAATTAAAGCATGGAAATCATAATTAAACCATGGAAAAACATTATTCAACAATAAATATTCAAAACCCTCAACCCTTATTTTAAACCTTATACCAATGACTCATAAACAATATTTTAAATTGTGTGTTTTTAAAAAATTAATAATGAGAGAAGAGTTGCGTGCCTGAATCAGGAAGATTTATGGAGATAAATAACCCCTTAATCCCTTAGATAACCAAATTGGTAAAACCCTACCTTAACTTACTTGAGAGGATTTAGAGAGAGTGTTTAATCCGTTAAAGTATTGAATAAATGCCCCAAAAGTGTTTTATGTATGTGGGGTTTAAAAGGTTTTAAGTGGGGAATATCTGAAGTGCCCCTTACTTAAAAGCTGGAAAGCATCATCTTTGGTTACGAGTCATCCATCTACTCGTAACATCACCTAACGAATCATCGCCATGATTTGTAACTAGGATAGTCTCTAGGACCCCGAACATTGTTATTCTTACGACTCAACCAACCAACTCATAACATGACCCTACGACTCATTGGGTCCTACTCGTTACCAGAGTAGAACCAGATAGGGTGAACACTGGACATCCTATAGTTTGATAATTACAAATCATAAAAATTCATTACGGCTCATAGTAAGCCACTCATACTCAGAGAAAAATTAAGCCAACAACTTACATGATTTGGTTACGACTCATCCTAACAACTTATCACGAGTATTCATAACTCGTATTCTTAAGTCATACCTAGGATAAAATCTCAACAACATCTATTATACATCTTACGACTAAGTCACATGAATTATTAAGACACCCTATGGCTCCTGGGGTTAAATTGTGACCAAGGTAGTAAGCTCAAAGCTCAGGGAATTATCAAGGGCCAAACTCTGGGGGGCCAAACTCTGGGGTGTTTCAATATTCCTATACTATATCCCTCAAAAAATAAGATGGTGAGCAGATTTGTTAGAGGATTTGCATTGCCCCTCTATTTGGCATTGGAGCATCTGATAACAGATAGATTTTTCTTTTCTATTGTTGTTGAGCATTCAAAGGCCACTAGGAGATCATGTATTTAGACATATAAAGGTAGCAATAAGAGGCCATGTAATTAGTATAGTGCTATTGGTACTCCATTTGGGAGCAAGGATTCTTTCAGTAGAGATCAGCAATATTTGTAGTCTACCAATTCTACACAGATAGTGACTTAGACTATGGATGGCTCTCAGGTTATTAGTGGCAATCACAATTGACAGACTTCTCATCGGATCTTATGGGGAATTGGGTATGGTTTTTTATGCCATAGAGGCTATTTTGGATTAGTAGGTAGCATTTTAGGGTATTATATGATCTTGTTTTGGTTGTGAAAAGATAGGACATTGGTCTAGAGAGTGCCTTATACATGAGTTGGTTTGTTCAGACAGAGTTAGCATAAATTTTTCACTAGCCTGAGTTCCTAAGGTATGTTATGATAATGGAAAGATGGTCATTTTAGTAGAGAGTGCCCTCAGTATGTTTTTGCCAGCCATTTAGGGTCAACTAATGTTTCTCGCCAAGTTAGTACTTTATGGGTTTGCTACAACTATAGAGAGATTGATCACTAGTCTATAGAGTATCCCTACGATATGTGATTATCAATCCATGAGCTCATTAATATCTGTCTCACAGTATTGTGGAACCTTTGGTTAGAGGTAGGGCACTTAGTACCATAGTTGGTTATTCAGATAGCCAGTCCTAGTCTGGACTTATTTAGATTTATTCTCCCATAAAAATATCAGGAATGTGACATCAGGTTTCACCATGATAAGTGTACCTTTTTATTTCTTTTCTTTACCTTTGCATTTGAGTGTATTTGGGTTCTCAAACCTATCCATGATTATATGCTCTGGTAGGTTTATATTGATTTTTTCTACCTTGATATAGAGTTTATTATTATATGACTACCCCCATAGATGATTTATTTTAGTAGTAGATAGAGTGGATCAGTGTTGATATTTTGTATATGGGTATTGCATTTGGGTTTGAGTCTCATTTACCTTGGCTTATTGGCCTTCTTATGGCCCTAGAATAGTACTTGTTATTGATTTTCATTTTTAGTACCACATATTCCTTATATTGATATTTATGTAATTATAGTAATTATTATCATTGTTTGATGCTTATCATCCTCGCTTGGTAGACAACTAGACTAGAAATATTTAGTTAGAATCTTTCTTCCTCATAATTTTGATTTATTAGCTTGTATAGCTAGCTTGTTTGGATAATTTCTCTTCTATAACTAGGTAAGATTGGTCATTTTCATCTTTTGTTAGCTATGCAAGATTGGTTGTGGAGTGGATTATAGTATTAAAGGTAAGTTGGTTTTCCATGGTTTTGTTGTGGTTTTAGAGTTGGCAAGTGGGTTATGTAGCCTATTTCTGAGGTTGACTAGTTTAGGATTAGTCCTTCCAATTTAACTAGTTCATTTCCTAGTAGTGGTTTTGATGTTGATGTTAAAATATTTTGGATTTATATTTTAGGTTTGTTGGGTTTGTCTCCTGGTGATGGTTTATTCTTAGTATTGGTATGAAGTTGCATACTTTATTCATGTCATGATATGGTTCTTATTCTAGTAGGGTTAGAGAGTTGGAGATAGGTGATCTTTCCTATGACCATTTCCTAAGTAAATGAACTGAGTATTCATTGTCGACATGGAGTATTGGACTGATCAATTTTCGGCTAAGGTTGTATTTCTCCAAATTACTAGTGTTTTAGTTATTACTATGTGATTTGCAGCCTTGGTGAGTTCTTGAGCATGCTTGGTGGTTCATGCCCTTCAGTAGATATAAAGTTGATTGGTTGTATTTTTATGTTACATCCTGGGTTTTGGACTTGGAAATTTTCCTTGAAAATCATTCTCCAAACCCAATACGACTCATGGGTACGAACCATATGTTGGGGGTACGAGTGGTATGGTCCTATCATAAGCTGACCAATGTTAGTTGGTGGGATGGTTTTGATCACTAGAATGGTCACGACTTAAGGGTATGAGTCATAAGGCTTTGATATGAGTTGTATTAAGGACTCGTATAATGGCCAGTGCTTGATCCTCCTAGTAATTCATTCTACTAGGGATATGGATCATGGGTACAGATTGTATGTTGAGGTAACAACTTGGTTGGAGGAGTCATATACTGTACAGTGTCTGATCCAAGGTTAAGGCCTCGGTACCACTAGAGGGAACCAATCATAAGGAAGGGCACGACTCGTAAAAGGGTCAGTCATATCCCTGTGATGGGTTTTTAAGGGACTTAAGTGGGGGTATTCTAGACATTTCCCTACTTACCCTAATTATGACCCACAACTTCTAATACACTTAGGAGTTTATTTACCCTATTATTCATTAACACATAGAAAATTATTCCTAAATATTCAACAATCCTCTCAAAAGATTATAGGGAAAGAGAGCTAGGGTTTCAACTTGGGGATTGCTTTGGGGCTTGCTTTGGTGATATTTTTTTATCATCTTTCTCTGTTTTAGACAGTGTCTCTTCCCTTCTTACTATTTCTAAAAAGGCATGAATTTTTTGGTTGTTTTCATGGTTTCAATATTGCGTGGGTTATGGTTTTCCACTAATAATTGGAGGGTTTGGTGTAAATGGTTTTGTTATGGTTTCCTATGGTTTAATTATTCTTTTATATTCATTAATGGTGGTTTTAGGAAATAGATTGCATGGTAATGGTTTAATGGTCTTTGGAATTGGGTTTGGTTATATTATACCCCCAAGGTGTTTATAAAATGCTTATGAAGATATGTTTATTTCATTAACTTCTTTAAAAGGAACTCTTGCATGTTTTTAGCTTATGCATGAAACTATAAATGGTTTAAACAGTTTACAAAGGTTAAAGGCTTATAGGTTTTGTTTGTGGAGTATATGGAAGTCTCCCAAGACGTTAATATGGTAAATGGAAAGGGCACCTGAGAGTCCCCTAACCTAAATGGTTTGGCTATGGATAACTCTTTCAAGTATGGTTGGTATGATGATACTGCTAATAAATAGCCTTGGTTAATAAATGGTAATTATATTTATTTGGATATGGTTTTAATTTGGGCATTAATGGCGGGATGTGTAACTGATCATGAAAGGTGGAGATTCTAGGGAAACCAAAACTAGAAACTCATATTTGCTGATATGAGAGGTCTTTAATGGCCGTGTACGAGTGTCACATTTTATATTATAGAGATGTACTAGTCATCCTATGGGATATTTCCTGGTCGTGTGGCTACACATACTGGGACTCTTTCAGCAGAGGGAGTTAAACCCATACAGCCCATGGATATAGTTAAATGGCAAGGTTACATAGCTCAGGTAAAGGTTTTAAATATATGTTAAACACATATTCCCTTTCTCGGCACTTATATATGTTTGGTCGTATGCATAATGAATGGTTTTACTTAGTTGTTTAAATGGCATTACTTTATTCTTATCCTGAGATACATGCTAGCGGTCACTCGCTAACCCATCTACTGGCAGCTGTATACCCACGCTATGAAAAAATTGACAGTTCAACTCCTCTTATATAGTGATTGACTTGGGGACAGCATTTGGATTAAAGTGGTGATCTTCTATCTTTTTGAAAGGCTCTATTTCATAATATGGACATTCTTAGACATTTTGTGTTTATTTTGGATATTGGTTTTAGCCATGATTGGGGGCATGTCCCAACTGGATATTTGTATTCTTTTGGATAGAGAATTTATGGTACTTCTGGGGGTTGGTATGGGCGGGATCAGTATTGGTGTCGGCCTTAGCATTGGCATCGGTGTTAGGGATGACATCATTGGATGATATTATTGGTTGTTCCATAGTATTACATTTTAGGATTGATTATTATATTATGTTTTGATATTCTCTTTGGTTTGGTATGGTATGGATGGCTGGTTTTGATACGGTTGGACTTGGTTGGGTCGATCACGGTCATGATCCTATCCCAAAGTCTTCATGTGAACAATAACACTATCTTGTTATATGTTCAAAATTCAGCTTATCTGAGGCTGTAATAGGTGGTTGGGTTGGGTTAAGGGGGTGGTCCCCAGTCCTAGTTGGACTTGGGATGCCCATTACATCTAAGCCCTAGTTTGGGTCATGACATTTTAGCTGGTGATTTATCCTCTGTGATGATTTTATTCTTCAGCTATATTTTGGTTTAAGTTTTTGGCATAATTTAATAAGGATATGTCTGATTTGGATAGTAAGGCCAATTTGAGTATTTGACCTTAGTTCAGACTTGTTGGCTCAGTTTTAGACTTGACGCCTTAGAATGGCATTTTTGAGGTTATAAAGGATTTAGAAGGTGGATGTTTGTCCATCTTCAAGTTTGGTTTGGGTAGTTGAAATCGAGCCATTCAGCCTTGGTGTTAAGATTTCAGCGGGAAGTTGTAGAGCTTGGGCATAGCCTTTGCTTTCAGATTTGTCTATGTTGGGGTTTCATCTATCTGTAGGCTAAGCCTACTCTTTACCTACATATTCATTCTTCTTCAGTTCAAATGTATTATTACTGATAGGTGTTCAGATAGTGGTCTGATTGGCATGGTATTAGCTCTTTCAGCTTTGACCTCAGTTTTTAGTTTTCATCAGAAATTTTAGATGATCCACTCTGCATGAGTAGTATATGTTAGTTGGATTTAATAAGGATCTATCCTCAATTGATGGGACATCCTAGAGTGGATTGTTCTGTGGTAAGTGTTGTTCTTCAAACTTCTGGCTTTTAGTTTTGATGGTCAACCAGACCAGTTATAGCATTGGCATAAATTATAGACATTGGTTGTCTCTATTTATGTGCCCAGGTATCACCTTATGGACTTATTCTCATGCTTTAATTTATGGATTTTTGGTGGATGGGCTTTTATTCTTCAAGGTTGATATGGTGGAGTTGTGTATATAGGACTCAAGTCACTTTCTTCTTGGTTTGTAGTGGATAGCAAGTTTAGCAAGGCAAAAAAAGTTTATATTTGATTATTGGAGTTGGTGGCATGAGTCATGCCTTGGTTTGCCTTTGGATTTGATGAGTTTTCATTTCATTATGTTGGTATCAGTGCGGTATCAATGTGTCGTGATTTGGATTTGCGTGTATCGGCCTTTCTTGAATCAGTTGGAGGCCTATTGATGGTTGAGTTCTAGTTTTGGCTATTTGAAAGTGAAGTGTATAAGTTGGATAGAAAATGGATACATGTGGAAAAATCCCTTGGAAGTGTCATTTCTTCTTAAAGGTTATCTGGGAAGTCGTGCTCGATGCATGCTCTCCTAGTACCTCATCTCTTTAAGATTTCATGATCATTTTATCCATTGATTTTTGTGAATGAAATTCCTTTTAGTAGTGGATATTATAATGACCCTCCAGGTCATTTCCTCAAATGCATTTGTTGTGTTTCAGGTATTCCAACGGTGGCTATAGGTGATTTATGACTTGTCAGAACTATCAATTTGGTTATTGGACAGTTAGTTTGGAATTTAGGATCATTTTCCTATTTTGGAGCTTTCATTATTTAGGATTTGGTCTTGGTCCAAAACTCCTAGTAGATGACCTCGGATCAGGATTCCAACATTATTATCAGCTCCGAAATATTGAATTTAGGCTAGGAGGTCCCTTAGTTCAGGTCTTGAGGCTTTCGTACTTATTTTGGGCTATTGGGCTAACTATATAAAAAAATAGAATTGTATATGGTGGATCCACATTTAGTTGAAACAATCTCGGATGAAAGGTTTTATGATTCCATTAGATCCGGAATGTGTTTTACAATCAATTTGCTCCATTGGATCATGTTCATAAGGTTCTGAATGAGTTTTGAGGGTTAAAAATAAATTTTGAAGGTTGCTGGTGTTGGTGTGGCTTCTTTAGCATCCATTGAACATTTTGCCGAGCACTAAAGCGAACATATGACCACTTTAGTAGTATTTTTACCTTCTGAACTGACCTCTTTAGCAGTCAAAGTGCAGCTTTAGCGGCCATCTCTAAGTATAAGACCCAAATTCATATTTTTGATATTTTAGGATCTAGGAAGCTTCGATTTTGATGTTTTAATGTGTTTTTCTCGTAGATTCATTTTCTATCAATTTAGAACTCTATCTTCCCCATTTCTCAAGAACTTCTACTTTACTTTTTATGATTTCCACCTAAGTTGAGAATCAAAACCCTATGTTCACCATTTTTGGGCTTGGGAACTCGGATTTGGGCGATTACAAAGGCATTTTTGATATTTCTTCCATGGGTATGTTTTCTAATCTTATAATTATTATTTTCCACTCGATTTCATCATCAAAAGAACTTCAAATTCTTGATTTCAAAATGGGTTTTGGGGGTTTTGTCAGTAAATCATGAAAATGATTTTTTTTTATTTGAACCTCATTTTTAACTAATTTTCCTATGGGTTTTCAAATGTAGACTTCTACAAGTATGGGGAATATATTACTAAATTAAAATTATAATTTTACCCCTTTTATTTTTTAACTCGTTTTTAGGATTCATTTTAGACGCGTCTTAAATATAGCAATATGGATCTCATTTTACTCCTAACGATGTATAGATTATAATTTTGATAGCATGGTGACATTTTGGGATCATGGAGTGAAAATGGACAATTTATGGATGATTCAAGAAATTGTGGTTCGACATTAAGGTAGGATTTTGTTTACTATTCTTCATAAGATGGTGTATTATATATGTTGCATGGTAGACAGGGATGTTAGAATGTGATATTGGGTAAAACACCGTGACTTAGCCTAATTTATGAGTTTTGGGGATAGAAGGGAAATTCACCCTTAAGTTGCAATACGTATTATGATTCTAGGATCCTATTATTCTAGGTTGCCAGCATATAAGTGTAGTTGAGATGAATGAACCTTTAGTATGATGTTTAATATGATACTTGGTGGATTGTGATGGTTTTCTCAAATTATAATGTTATGGTTATGTTGGATGTTTACACTATTGGGCTCAAGTCTATGATTATGATATTGGTTGGAATCTGAGAAGTGATTTATCCTTGTGGAAGACGTGATTTAGCTCATTGACATTTAGATACTTATCATGATGCTTATAGTTACATTGTTTGGATATTTTGGTGACGGCTTGCATAGATTTGGTACCTTCATGCTTTCTAAAATAGAAAATGGTACGATCCTATCTAAAATATGATTTTTACTAATCTTTTCCTAAGAAGGGATTTATTCCCAATTTTCACTTTTAAAAGGGATTTCTTCGTAACGGGGATCATACCATCTAAATGAATAACCTATGTGCATTGAGATTGAAAATAATATTTTAGAGATTTGGCTGAGATAGATTCCGATCCATGATTTTGCTTCTATTATTTACCAAGATCAAGAGAGATTCTGACCTTTTCTACAGTTCTATGATAATTTAGGTGGCATTTTTTTTTAAGATTCATATAGCTGAATATGAATGAACATTTGAATGATTAAGATATTGTGTCTAGATCTGAAAACTGGATGATTAAGACTCTTTGTTTTCAACATTTGAATGTGTAAAATGTATTTATTTATGTATATAACAAAAATATAATTCAAATAATAATTAATTATATATTAGAAAAAATTAATTTACTTAAATAAAATTATTATTTGATTGAAAAAGAAAAATTTATGTTTTGTCAGTGATAGTGGAGATGGTTTGTAATGGTGTTGGTGGTAATGATTGATGTTAGTGTGTTGGCGATGATAGTTGTGATGGTAGAGATGGTTAGTATTATGTTGATTGTTATGATTGTGGCAATTGGTAGTGGTGATAGTGGTTGGGATGTGAAGTTGGTTGATGTTAGTAGTTGGAGGTGTTGATTGTGATGGCTGAAAAATGAATGCATAATGGTTGATGATGTATTGCTTGTAGTTGGTGACATTATTATTTGTGATAGTGGAGATGGTTGTTATTAGAGATAGATTACAGCAATGGTAGTGGTTGGAGCAGTGGTAGAGATGGTTATATAGATAGGAATGGTGGAGGTGGCCAAAGAGTGTAAGGAGGTTGATGACATATTAGTAATAGTTAGTAGTAGTGCTAATTATGATAGATGAGTTGGTCAGTAGTAGTAATAGGCCGATAGTGGTAGATAATGGTAGTGGATTTGGCATTAGCGCCAGCATTAGTAGTGGGTATAGTTAGAATAATGGTGGTGGTAGGTGTGGTAGCAGCTAATAGCAGTACTTGATAGTGATATTGGTTGTGAATAGTGGTTGTGATGGTGGAGGTGGGTGGTTGTCATGATGGGTGGTTGGTGGTGGTTGGAAGGTGGTTGTTGGTGGTGGCGGTAGGTGGGGGTTGACAATAGTGATGGTGGCAGAGATGGTTAGTAGTGGTGAATATTATCAACATAAGAATACCTCTTAATGATATTAAGACTTTGTTCTAGATCTGAATGATTAAGACTCAGGATGCATTTGTTTTTATTAAGATTCAGACATTTGAATCTGAATAAACATCTGAATGATTAAGATGTTGTGTCTAGATCTTAAAACTGGATGATTAAGACTGTGTGTTTCAACATCTGAATGTGTATAATTTATTTATTTGTGTATATCATAAAATAATATTTAAATAAACAATTAATTATATATTAGAAAAAAACTCAATATAATAAAATAAAATTATTATTTGATTGAAAAATAAAATATTAAGTTTTGTTAGTGATAGTGGAGATGGTTTGTAATGGTGGTGGTGGTGGTAATGATTGATGTTAGTGACTAATAATGTTGGCGGTGATAGTTGTAATGGTAGAGATGGTTAGTATTGTGGTGACTATTATGATGGCGGCGATTGGTAGTGGTGATGGTGGTTGTGATGTAAAGTTGGTTGGTGTTAGTAGTTGGAAGTGTTAATTATGATGGCTAGAAAATAAATGCATGATAGTTGACGATGTATTACTGGTAGTTGTAGACGTTGTTAGCTGTGATGGTGGAGATGGTCATTAGTAGATATAGGTTTTAGCAATTATAGAGGTTTAAGCGGTGGTAGAGGTGGCGACACTGATGAGAATGATGGTGGTACTGGCCAAAGAGTGTATAGTGATTGATGACGTGTTAATGGTAGTTAACGGTGGTGCTAATTGTGATAGATAAGTTGGTCGCTAGTAAGAATTGGATGATAGTGGTTGATGATGGTAGTGGCGCTGGCATTGGCGTGTCACAACCCAAAAACTAAGGGTCATTATGGCACTTATCGCGGCAAGCCTTGACAAGCAAGCCTATCACACAACTGATACAAGAAAGGAAAATAATAACAATAACCTAAAGTGAGGCTTCTAGAACAAAGTCGAACCACACAACATAATGAAAGTGGAAGAACATAACCAAAGACATCATACCATAATCCTAAAACCTGGTGTCACATTGTAAGAACATCACTAGTACAACTTGAGATCAAAATATAGAGGATATCTAAAACAGGAACAACTCTATCTTTGAATGCAAAACAAAGACATAGTCTAAATAAAGAAAGGTAGTAATAGACTCTGGAAGTAAGAATCTAACCGCTACCTCGAATAGCTCCAAAGTATCGCCCAAAATCAACCACCGTGAGACGCACTCGAACCTAGATCTGCACAGAAAGGGCGCAGTAGGGGTGAGTAAGGTCCACTTGTAATCAGTAGGTATCATAGGCCAACTGAGCAAAGTAGAAAAAAAAACATACAAAATACACTCTAAGAGCACGCCACCTGTAACCAGAAAATGTACCACAATAGTAGCCCATATCGTCTCCCCTAACAGTTCTAAAATATTCACATACACCATAGCAATATAAAAGAGAAAGAGAGGTAGACAGGTATCGCACATACAAATATGAATGAAGAAACACACATAGGCAAATATCACACCAAGGAAATTAAATACAGCACAGAAATGTACAAAGTAAATACAAATGCAATGGAGATAATGATAATAATGATAATGATGATGAGAATGATGATAATGTTGATGATGATGCCTGAGGTTGTCACACAACCTTTATATACACCTACGGATCTAAACCTTCCCAACATAGGACCCATGAGGGGTTCGTCAACTTGTATAGAACCAATATCTGTATCCATAACTCCTCTCCGGTACATCCATCGGTAGAGGGTTTTAAAGATGTCATTTTTTCAATCAGAAAAAGCCAAAATTTCTAGTATTTCTAATATTTCCATGGCAGTACCAATGTTTTATGAATGTATATGATATGAGGATGTAATACTTACAACCAACCAGAATGAGTATTTCCATATCAAAACAATACACCAACCAAGTGAACCAATAATCACTCAGTATTTCCAACCATCCATGAATGCGCACATAAACCATATGCCAAGAGGTAGGATAAAATTTAATACACTATTGATACCACATTAGGCTTTTTCATTATACAAGACATAATTAATTTCATGTATACACAACCAACATTGTCGTATAGGACCACACATGATCACACATAGCAAATAATACTCCAAAACCCCCAAATACAACAACATATAGGCCCACACATAGGCTTAGCACAATAAATATAGTCTTTTTCATGATTAGTCCAACACCCTTAACATGATTTTGTATCAATATTAACTATCCATCCTAGTCTGAAGAAAGTTAAGTCATAACCTACCTTGAATACCGAAAATGAGTCTGGAAGCCTCAAAGCTGAAGCTTTACTCCTCACTAACAAACTCAGAATCAACTAAATCACACAAATATAGAATCTATGCCTCAAAAGAAGTCCAACGACACCTATATTGCCTTTTTCAAGTCAAGGTCAAAATGGACCTTCAAAATGAGTTTTCAAAAAAGAAAGGAAAAATCATAATTTTATTTCAAAAACATGACCCTCCCCCTATATTTTTAGGAATCTACAACTAAAAATCCAAGAAAAAATGAGTTAAAAACAAGGCTCAAATTGAAGAAAAACCATTTTCAAGCTTTACTGGTAAAAGTTTCTGAAATACATTTTAAAATTGAGAATTGAATTTGTTTTGAAGGTGAAATTGAAAGAAAACTAATAATTATAAGATTAGAAACTCACCCAAGTATATAAACTGAGGTTTAAATCAAAGAAGTTCAATTTTTAGGACTTCCGAGCCAAAATCCCCAACTTTTAATTTTTAATTTACATTAACACAAGAATTAAAGAAAGAGATTAAAGAAAAGTAGTTGAAGCTAACCCAAGCTTAGAAATGGAAGAAATTGCTCAAAATCACAAAACCCTAAGCATTAAGTCTCAAAAATGGTGAAAATGGCAAAAATAAGGTATATATGTCCAGGCATCGCATATGCGACTAGGTCTCACATACACGGTACCTGGCCTGATGGCAGGTATCGCTGTCTCAACCTGGTCCTCACATATGCGGGACTCGCGATCGCAATTGAGATGTTGTGTATGCGACACTCATTCCTGATCTGCTAAATTGCATACGCGACTAGCCACTCGCGGTTACAATGGCACCAGCACCAACTGGAGACTTGGAGAATTTTGAGCTTCTGCAGACCCCTTCGGTCTCATCCAGAATCTCATGAATGCAAACAAACTATACTACCCTATCAAATTTGATACTTCAGCCTCGATGGTGATATCAAATTTTTAAAAAGATGTCATTTTCATAAAGTTGACCCTAGAAACCCAATTTCACAAATTTTTAAACTGAGGGTTGAAATGAAATTTACAAGCCATAAAACCAAACCAACTATGATACCACCCTAAAATTGATGTTTTGGATCTATTGTGAAGTCCATTTTTCCATCCAACGCACAGATCAACAAATGGTGTCCAAAGTCAACTATAAGGCTTTTCAAGCCACCAAAAACCAAAATTTCACATAAATCACACAAAAATGCATTGGGAATTGTTCCAAGCATCCCTACACCCTAGAAATACCACAATGTAGCCATGAGAAGGGTTAAAATAGTTAAATCACATAAAAAATAATATTTAACATAAAATCATTAAAATCGGGTCATTAAATCATCCACCACAAAAAATGTAGTTCCTCCTTGAACTAAAGGCAAGGTAAAATACTTGAATTTGTAAAAATTTGGGGGTAAGAGCTACGCATATCTGACTTGACCTCCCAAGTAGACTGAAATACCCCATAATTCCCTAGCTTAAATTAACTCTCAGTCCATGAGTTATCTAATATAAAATGTTTGAAATACTCAGTATATTTAAGTTTAGAGATTACCATTGTATAGTAAATTCAGTCAGCTTTACAATGATATAAAGTTTGCCCAAATCCGATACCCGGACAAAGAGTTAGAGCAATTTTTGTAAAGTAGTATGCCAACTTGAACTTCACCGCATCGCGAAGGCCATCCAAATGGCAATGCTAAATTTCCAGTGTTCCATCGCGATATTGGAACATCGAACTAAGCAGCATTTCATAATGATCCAATTCCAGTGTAATGACGCAATCTCACCGAGTCGCAATGAGTCCAAATTTTAAAATCAAAGGGGCACCGCGATTTTATTGTGTCGTGCCAAGCCCTCAGTTCTGATACGAGTACGACCACGAAGGTGGGTGAGTGCGAGAGTGAATTGACCCGAGACTTTGAGTGTACACGTGAAGTGCAAAGGAAGTCCTAAATAGGCTCCAAAATTAGTCCATACAATGCACTCCAAGGGAGCCCACTTGAAGACTTTGACTAAGAGGTCATTTTGGACATTTCACATTATTCTTATAATACACTATAAATACAACCTTCTAGTGTTTCATTCATTAGACTTGGCTGAATATTGATGTTGTATCACACTTAGAAATATTTGTCTCTTATGAGAAAGGCTCCCATAGACAAAATCTATGTAATTAGGATTTTCAACTTGACGGTGGAATCTCTCATGTTGGATTCATGCTTGGAAATGTTGGGTGCATTGAGATATCAAGGTCCCTCTTGTTCCTACGTAGGAGATAGGTTAGTGTTGTGTGTAGTATTAAAGGTCCAAGAGTGTAACAATTCTTGGGTTGTTAATATTATTGCCTCATTTGGTCCATTTATCTATCTTTACATTTTAGGTTATAGTGGACTATTTTGTGTCTTTGTTGAATCTGAATTTTGTAATCATTGTATTCATCTGGTTCGTTGTGTATTGTGGCTGTTTTGGTGTTGAAAACACACCTCTTTATCTTGTTATTGTGTGATTGTAGCGAATCCGAGAGTGGTCTCCATCTTAGTCCTCAAATCCTTCAGATTAGTGGACTATTTTGGAGTTGTTTCGTGTTTCTCTTATTTTCTCCGTATTATTTGGTATCAGAGCAAGGATTGATTTTGTTCCAACAAAATTAATCTTGGGCTTGTTAGTTGAAAAAAAAAGTGTTGAAAAACCAAAAATCTCAAATAAAATAAAAGAAATTTGTCCCGTTTTTGTGTTTGAGCTAAAATTTGAGACTTAGATTTAGGAGATTTTAGTGTGTTTTGTTTGCTTCTAGTGTTATGTTCTTGTTCCCTAACACTAGGTGAGTCTAGATCTTGGATTTGAGTTTACTCCGGGTGGTTTTGAGTTGTTCACCATTGTTGAGTTTAAGGTTAAAGAAAATAGTAAGGTAAAGCTCGAAATTAGAAGGGTTGTTGTTGATATTGTGGCTTGAAAAATGCGTGGTTATGTTATGGAGTTTAACGTGAGCAAAAGCAATCCAAAATCATTCAATTTAGAGTTCATTTGGTTTAGTTTCAATCTTTTGAGTGTTCTTGTTGTTCTTCATGTTCATCATTTATTGTTGAACAAGAACATTCAATAGGCTTGGTTTGATCTTAAAGAGTGGAGAAAAGAGTGTAGTCTTTTGTTAGTCTTGAAACATATCCCAAAGAACATACAAAAAAAAGGGGACAATAGGACTTTTAAGAAGACTCATTACCAAAAGAGAGTAAGGGCACATACCAAGACAAACAAAAGAGGAAAGGAGACAAAGGCTTTCAAAAAGGTGTCTTGCCAAAAAAGTGCAAGGAAATTCAAAGTCTTTTGAATTTTGAAAAAGGCTTTAAGTTTTGTGTTTTCTCTCCTTTAGCTGATTTTTCACTCTCCCAAATTAAAATTTGACCAATCCAAATTGCAAACTGCCATGTCACCAAATAGCCACGTCACCAAATTGTCACGTCATCTATGTGCCACATCATCAATGTTCCAAAAAAAAACTTGAAGCTCAAATTTTAGATTTTAAAGTTTCTTTTTCGTTAGCTTCATTTCTTGACTCTAGTACTAATTAGCAACTAGTAATCACCTACTAGATTGTGAATTAGTTTTAAATTCGTTTTGTCGTGTCTTCGTTATTTATGTGCTTTTCTCATTTTTAATTCATCGTAACTTTTTATTTCAAGTTTGTAAATAGAATTTTTTGTCTTGTGTCTTGAGTCGATCAAACAAGAATTTATTTCGACCGCTAAGTAGAATTGATATCTTATTGACTACTGGAGTATAAGCAACTTTTAATATCCGTCGCTCCAATTGTGAGGATCACAAAAGTGAGTGTCTACGAGTGTTGGTGAAGAGCTTTTACTACTAATCTTGTTTGTTTTCTTTTGTTTGTTTTTGTCATTTTTTTGGATAGGTACCATGGCTGCCCATAATTCAAGGCCACGTGTGATCGCATTAATGACGATCTTAAAGATATACAACAGCACATTGAAATTATACGCCAATTATTACTTAAGTTTTTCCCTTAAAATCTAATTCCTCTTATCCAAACAACTTGCGGTAAGAGCTTCCCAAAGAAAGTTGCTTCCCAAGTTCTTGAAGGACCTTCACACCAAGGTAAAGATGAACATACTAATGAACTTCAAGGTAAAATAGCTAACTCTTACACTTTTGTGCATGTGAATGATGATCGTGTGGCTAATAAGACGTTGAGTGTGAGTAGTAGCTTACCTACATGTGAGTATATTAATTCTTTACTATTTTTGGATGATGAACATATTGTGCGAGTGGATACACTAGTTGATCCTATAGATGACCGAATTGACTCTTCTTGTAAGTTTGATTTGTGTCCACCAAGTGTTGAAGCTATTATGTTGAATGGAAGTACTTCGTCGTGTGAAAATTGTGTTGACCAACTTGTGTGTAAAACTTGCCCACCACTTGAGGTTATATGTGATGTGATTAATGAATCTCAAGTGAGTGAAGAATTTAAAAATATTGGTAAAGGAAATAGGAGTGAACCCGAGAGCTCTTCTTAGGGTAATCTTGTGCTTGAAACCTCCTTGAAAATCGATATTGATCTTTTAGAGAGTGAGGAACTTGCTTGTTCCAAATCTGCCTTGGATAATGCACTCTTTAGGTATAATATCTTGTTTGAAGATGATATAAACACTCCTACGGAGCCTAGTGGTGAAGATGATGGTATAGCTTGCCTTGGAGGCTATAGCCTATATACTAACCCACTATGGTGTGACAACCTTCCTCCTAAATATGGAAATCTCTTCTTGGAAGATGAGGGTACTCTTAAGGGCAAGGAATGTGTGGTCTTGGAAGCTACTCCTTCTAATTTATGTGACTTTATTGTTGAGAATACTCATGGTGATGGTTGGGAAACTAGTAGTGAGTACATACATAAGGGCACCCTAGTAGAAGTCAATTTGAGTGATACCTTTATCTACTCTCTACTTGCTTTGGATTATATATATGTTATTGTAGAGAGAGTGTCGTTTAGATTGGGTGGAGACCACGGGAAAGGGAAGTATTGTCTAGACCCTTGTCTATGGCCACTCTTCCCATTTGACCTCAGTGCCAAATATAGAAATGGTAATGTTGGTGCACCCAACTTGTTGCTTGGTCTACATGGCAAGCAAAGCGTAGCTCTTGATGAATCCCATAACCAAATCCTTTGAACATCTTTCGTTGAGTTTTTAATACTCCCTTCAAAGGATCGATGGTTATACTCTAAATATGTGCCGCCTTGGCGTGAAGATGTTTATTATCATGCTAATCCTAACCCTCATGCCATGAGGATGTTGTGTTTGTTTGTACTTTCTCTATTTTGCAAGGTACGGATTCGAGGTCGAATCCTTTTCAAGAAGGGGGATGATACAAGTGAAATGGTTACCTTAGCTTTCGATGATATCCTTCAAAGTCACTACATGAAGAATCAAGATTTGGTCGTATAAAGGGAACGGGATCATGCTTGGAGGGTTCATTATGAGCATGCCATTGGACAAACCCGAGTGTGGAAGATTGCTTGGACCCTTGAAGATTTGAGGACTCTTGGGTTGGACCACACTTTGTTGGTTCACGGTTTTGGCTCCCTTCATTAACGGAATTTTGGTCACTTAGCCTTAAGGGCATTTTGAAAAAATCATAGTGTTTTCGAACATACCAAGGCCACCCCTTGGTCATTATGGGTGTCTTGGTCATTTTTCTATGTAATAAGCTACGCTATATATAGTCTTTTTTTGGTCTTTTCTTACTAGCTTTTGAATGATGAACTATTGAAGCATTAAAAGTCCTCTCTTTGAGATTAGAACACCTAAGTATAGTCGTAGTTAGGGCTTGGAAAAGTTATTATAGTTTAGGGCTTGGAAAAGCCAATATTGACATTTGCTTAGAAACGGTGGTTCTTGAGGTGAGTTGATTCCCTTAGCGTTTACCATAAGAAGATTGGTGTTTGATTATTTCGACTTTGAAGTTCTGTTCGCTCAATACATGTGTTGGTTCTCATTGCTTCGTAAGATCTTATGCCATCTTGCCTATCCCTTCTCTTATTTCACTTTGTAGGTTTGTATCTTGTCTTCTTTATCTCGTGTATTTGTGTTGTTACCGTGACTTGTCTCTATCTTGCTCTTGGTTTCTCCTTGTGTTGTGGACTATTTTAGCACTTTGTAGATCATTCCCGTATCATTTGGGCTTGAGACTGGAAAAAAAAAGGAAATTTCTAGAAAAAACAATCAGTCCACTTTATGTTCTTGGCCAAAAATTGTGTTCTTGTAGTGTCTTGGCCGAGATTTTTACTTGTCTTAAGTGTTTTTAGTGTTAGTATTGTTCTTCACTAACACTTTGAGTCTATATCTTGATTTGAGCCTTTGTTGTTGATGTTGTTATTGTGAACTTGGATTTGACAGATTGTTGTTGGTACTGTTGTTGCGGACTTAAAGTTTAGACTATTTTGGATGTGTGGCATGTTGTTGGTTCAAGGTTTGAACGTATATTGTGGAGATTGTGTCGTGGATTTTAAGCTTGGAAAATTGTTTTTGATGTTTGGGGTCCAACTTGAACCTTAGAACTTCAAGACTCAAAGTTTGTATTCTTGGTGTTCTTTACCATCTCTATATGTTGTTGAAGAAAAGGTGATTGTTGATCTTATAAGTTAAAGAAAGACAGTGTGAATTGATGTAAGTCTTGCAAGGCATAAATCCAAGATTTAAGGTGTAAGAATTGTGGCTCAAAGACTTTTCCTACAACCACAAAAGACTTTATCAACCATTTCCCAACACTCCCTAGACTAAACTTCTACTTTTCAGCTTCTTCTTATTTCAAGAACCTTGTGTTTTGGGACAAACTACTTTTTCTTGTTTCAAGAACCTTGTCTTGTGGGACTAGTACAAGACAAAAGTCATCCTTTTAAGAGTGGACTTGTAGAGATTCAAGACTTGTGTTTTCCCTCCAAAACCAATTGTTATCCTTCCCAAATTACAATGGGACCAAGACTTGAAATTGAAATATAAAATTGAGAAACCGCAACCAATACGTGACTGCCACATCATCATTTTTTACTGTTCATGTAACAATTTTGGCTCAAATTTTAGATTTTTTAGTTTCATTTTATTATCTCTTAGTTCATTTGTTGGTTCGAACACTAATTGACAACCAAGTAATCTCCTACTAGCTTGTAAGTTAGTTTAGTGTCTGTTTGTTGTGTACTTTTATCTTTTTGAATTTGTTATTAGTTCTTGACTTAAGTCCTACAAGATTTCGTTTGAGTTTCAAACAAAAATCCATTCCGGGACAAGAGTTGACTCAACACTCAATCATTCACGAAGTACAAGCCGGCTTTCAACACTTGTGAAATCAAGTGTGAGGTATAACCGAGAGTGAGAGTGTGGTGAGGCATTTTTGATCTAACAAGTTTGTTTTCTTTGGTTGTTGTGTCTTTTTTTAGGTACAATGGCTTCCCATAATTTCAATGCCACATGTGATCATATCAATGACAATATTGAAGATATGAAATGGCACATTGAAATTATACGCCAATTGCTACCCAAACTCTACCCACAAAATCCAATTGTCCAAGCACCTTGCGTTGAGAGCTTCCCGGAGGAAGTTGCTACCCAACTTGTGAGTAAAACTTGCCCACCACTTGAGGATATGTGTGATGTGGTTAATGAATCTCGAGTGAGTGAAGGATTTAAATATGTTGGCCAAGGAAAAAGAAGTGAACCTATGAGCCTGTGATGTTGTAAAGATGCTAATGTTTGTTTGGCTCATAGGGTTAATAATGTGCTTGACATATCTTTGAAACTTGATAATGATTCCTTAGAGAGTGAAAGTTCCAAATCTATCCGCGGGTTAGATCATTCACTCTTTAGGCACAATGTCATGTTTGAAGATAGTTTATTTACTCCTAATGAAACTAGTGGTGCAAGTGATGTTGATGGAATGGCTTGTCTTAGAAGCTATAGTCTATATGCTAACCCACTATGGTGTGACAACATTCCTCTTCAAGATGGAAATCTCTTCTTGGAAGATAAAAGTACTTTTAAGGGTAGGGAATGTGTAGTCTTGAAAAGGAATAGTCAATCGGGTGAAGATGACCATGATTTGCTTGATTACTTGGGAAACCCGAAATATGATTGTTCTTGTAAAAATGTTTTTGTGAATGATTCCTTTGCTGCCCATGGTGATTTATATCTATGTAGGGATTATTCTCTTGAAATAAAAGGTGGTGCATGCTTAGAAATTTCATCTACTTCTTCTTTATGTGTTCCATATGTTGAGCATACTAGTGGTGATGGATTTGAAGCTAGTGAGTACATGCATAAGGACACCATAGCTGAAGTTAGCTTGTGTGACACCATTCTCTACCCTCTTTGTGCTCATGATATTTTCACTAATGATCTAGCGGGTATGCCTAATTTTGAGAACGACACCTTAGGGGAAAGTGAGAGTGGCCAAAACCCATGTCCATGGCTACTTCTCCCATTCGATCCCAGTACCATCTTAGGGTATGGTAGGAGTTGTCTCGGTCCATGCTCATTATTTATTGATATTCATCAAAGTCACTTCCTTTGTGACATTTGTACTAAGCTTTTCACGATCTACCCAAAGGATTCTTGGTTGTACTTCAAGTGTGTACCACCCTGGCATGATGATGTTATTTGTTAGATTGATTTTTTTTTTGCATTAACCCTAACCCTCATGCCATGAGGATGTGTGCTTATTTTTCTTCTCTTTTGATTTTGCAAGGTACGGATTCAAGGTCAAATCCTTTTTAAGGAGAGGATGATACGGGTATGACCACGAAGGTAGGTGAGTGCAAGAGTGAATTGACCCGATACTTGGAGTGTACACGTGAAGTGCAAAGGAAGGCCTAAATAGGCTCCAAAATCAGTCCATACAATGCACTCCTAGGGAGCCCACTTGAAGACTTTGACTAAGGGATCATTTTGGACATTTCACACTATTCTTGTAATACACTATAAATACAACCTTCTAGGGTTTCATTCATTAGACTTGGCTGAATATTGATGTTGTATCACACTTAGAAACATTTCTCTCTTATTAGAAAGGCTAGGATTTTCAACTTGAGGGTGGAATCTCTCATGTTGGATTCATGCTTGGAAACGTTGGGTACATTGAGATATCAAGGTTCCTCTTGTTCCTATGTAGGCGATAGGTTAGTGTTGTGTGTAGTATTAAAGGTCCAAGAGTGTAACAATTCTTGGGTTGTTAATATTATTGCCTCATTTGGTCCATTTATCTATCTTTACATTTCAGATTTGTAGTGGACTATTTTATGTCTTTGTTGAATCTGAATTTTGTAATCATTGTATTCATCTTGTTCATTGTGTATTGTGGCTGTTTTGGTGTTGAAAACACACCTCTTTATCTTGTTATTGTGTGGTTGTAGTGAATCCGAGAGTGGTCTCCATCTTAGTCCTCAGATCCTTCAGATTAGTGGACTATTTTGGAGTTGTTTCATGTTTCTCTTGTTTTTCCCGCATCAAGTTCCCAATTGTCTATTTCCAATGACACAACGCAATAGTGCCACATCGCACCAGAGGGCCAGGTCAGAAATTTTTGATGAAAAATTAAAGTTTCATTCAGGGTTAAATTGGTATTTTCCCATGATTTTAATACACCCAGATATGGGATTTAATCCCTAAAAATGTTTAAACCCATTCATTATTAACTTTTTCCCAAATCAAAAGGCATTCTCTCTCAAGGAAACAAAACTCTAGCTCCAAAGAATCAAGGTCAATCGCAAGAATTTCTCCAAGAAATCCAAGAATTAATGATCCAAGGTATGTTAGGTGTTCATCAATGGGTACCTTTCACCCATAGAGTCCAAAAATCTTTTTTTAAAACTTCAAGTTTATGGAATTGTGAATTACCATGTTCAAAATTGATTGTACGCATGTCTATGATATTAATTTGGTTTTCAATCCATGATTATGATAAGATTCATGAAAATAGAATAGTATTTGTGGGGAATTTTATGAATTGCACGTTAAATCCATGAAATTGCATGTTTGGGCATTGTAGTTAAAATGTTTAAATGTTATCCATGATTATGTGCATTAAGTTATACTCCCCAAGTATTTGATAGAATGTCCATGTGAATTAAATGATACAATCATGACATGCTAGTATATGTACAAGCTTATGCCCTACAAGTGTTTGATAAAATACCTCTATGAATGAATTATGCACAAGTATACATTGTTATATTATTCAAGATTTTTCTATGCTTTACTTCTCATGCTATCTAGTCCTGGGGGTATTTGATACCCGATAATCTAGTTGTTTACCTAGAGCCAGTATCAGTTATAGAATAGTATGAGTCATGTCATGATAAGTAAAATTCAGTCAGTTACAGAAATCAGTAGAACCCAGTCAGTTACAAAACTCAGAAAAACTCAGTAAACTCAGTATCAGTCCAGTCTGATTTAGTCTATTCACTCCAGTGTTTTTCAGTTGGGAGTAGGATTCAGCACTAAGTGAACCCAAGGATAGGGTCTCACCTGCCAGAAGAGGGCGTGATCCTTAGAAGCAATCCTTGCGTTCTATAACTACGTATCCAGCATAGGTTGAGACATCAAACCTGCCAGTTGAGGGTTAATGAGGTGTTTTAACCTGCCAGTTGAGGGTTCCACCATTCTCATTAGAGTACCTGCCAGATAAGGGTAACTCTTCAGTATCTTTACCCGTGGCACGGTACTGACACCCTTCCAGCTGGGGTTATAGGTTGGACCCTAAATCTATTCAGAAAAGGAGCATGTTGATTAGATAATTACCTCCTACAGTCTCAGTTTCAGTCTTTAGAATAGAACTCAGTTTTGTTTTATAGAATCGGGTCTGTCAGATTCAATTAGTATCAGTAACTCAGTTACTAGTAACTTCAGATATCAGTTACTTAGTATCAGAACTCAGGACTTAGCTTCAGACAAGCTCAGTCATAGTATTTATTTATATGCATAGTAGTGCATACTCAGTATTTACAGTAGTATTAGATATCCATGTACTCTCATGTTCAGTTACTCTATACCATTCAGTCAGTTATTGTTCATGCATATGAACCCTTGCATTCAGTCTAACCTCATCTAGCATACCAGTACATTTCGCGTACTGATGCATACTCTTTCTTTGCGCTATGATGTCTCATATCATAGGTTCGGATGCTCAAGTTTTCGACCGCGCATAGATAAATTTAGATTCAGCCAGTAGTGTCAGAGTTAGTAGTGAGTCCTCGTCTATCAAGGATATTCTATTATTTCAGTTTTTTAGTAGATTCAGTATTTTAGTAGATGGAGTTAGTTGGGGGATTATCCCATTAACTTCACTTTCAGACAGTTCAATTAGTGGCTTTTCAGATAGTATTTAGTTTTGCAGATTTTTATTTTAGTAGTATACTTTATCAGTACTTCAGATGTTTTAAACCTTATGGTATTACAGCCTATTTTCTGCATTTATTACAGTATTATAATTGAGTGCTCACAGCAGATATCAGTCATGGGTTAGCTTGTGGTCCTTTGGGCTCATAAGTACCGTGTAGCCTCGGGGAATTAAAAACTTGGTATCAAAGACTAAGGTTCAATAGAGTCCTAGAATTCTAAAAGTCATATCAAATAGAGTGTTAATCATGGGTCTGTAGTGCACCACACTTATGGATAGGAGGCTATGAGATGTTTTAGGAAAAGTTTTCCTTCTTTCAGTATCTATGTCGTGCAAGTGAGCATGATCTAAAGTTAAACTCTCTGTCTAATCTATTTCTTCCTTTTATTTACAGAACATGCCTCCCAAAAAGACTAATGAAATGAGAACCAAAAATCAATCAACACCTCAGCCCGTTCAGGCAAATCCCCTAGATAAACATGTCTCTCGTGCAGAATTTAGAGTTGCGTTCACTACTCTAGCCAATTCTGAAGTAGCTCAAAATGAATGGCCAGCTGTTGTTCAGGCCAACTTAGTGGCTAATACTGCTGCATCCAGAATTTGATACTTCACCTAAATAAATCCTCCCCTATTCTTATGATTTAAGTCAGAAGAATATCCACTGGAGTTCCTCGATTAGGTTTAAAAAGTCACAGATATTATGGGAGTGACTTCCAGTGAGAGTGCTGAGTTAGCTGCTTATCAGCTATAAGATATAGCTCATATGTGGTTTAAGCAATGGAAGGTAGACAGGGGCACTGATGCAGATCCCATAGAGTGGGAAGAGTTTGCTACTACTTTCCTAGATAGATTTTTTCCCTTGGATCTAAGAGAAGCCAAGGTGTTAGAGTTCATCAATCTCAGGTAGGGAAGTATAAGTGTGAAAGAGTATTCCATCAAGTTTACTCAGTTATCCAGGTATGCTCCCCATATATTAGTATACAGTAGGTCCAAAATGAGTAAGTTCGTATCTAGGGTGTCAAATAGTATGGTTAAGGAGTGTAGAACTGCAATGTTGATTAAGGATAGGGATATATCCAGGCTCATGGTCCATGCTCAGTAGATAGAATAGGTGAAGAATAGAGAGAGAAAGAAAGGCAAAACAAGAAAGCTAGAACAGGTAGTTTCAATTTCAATCAGCCTAAGTTAGAGGGCGGTAGCTGTTCCCAGGTTTGCCCAAAATCTTCTGTTCCAGCTCCAACCTCAGCCATTTCTCCATTACCTAAGTTCAAAAGTGATAAAAAAGATAGGTCTTCATGCTTTAAATATTAAGATAGTGTTAGCAGTGCTCAAATAAATCCTCTTTGTCAGATATATGGCAGAAACCATAAGGGTGTATGCAGTGCTGGCAGTGATGTTTGGTTCGGGTATGGCAAGTAAGGCCATAGAGTCAGAGATTGTCCTCAATCAGGTTATCAAGGTCAGTGTAATCATTCATCAGCTTAGTCAGGTCGCCCGCATCAGCAGGGTGCCGCTTCCTGTGCCACCAGTGGGCAATGCCTAAATAGGCTTTATGCACTTCAGTCCTGACAAGATCAGTAAAATTCTCCTGATATGGTCACTTGTACATTACAAATCTTCCATTTATATATTTATGCCTTGCTAGATCCAGGAGATTCTTTTTCTTTCGTAACTCCTTATAGAGCCATTAACTTTGGGTATATCTATAATAGCCCGATGGGTATACTGGAATTGTTCGGTTATGATATCTCAAAAAGTTACTTCAGCATACCTTGTAGAGCTAGAGATGGTCGATTTTTATGTCATTCTCAGCATATATTGGATCCATTCATACTATGCCTAAGTTGATTGTAGAAACAGAATAGTTCATTTTCAGGTTCCAAATAAACTAGTCCTTGAATGGAGGGGTAGTACCACAATGCTTTAGTGTTAGTTGATTTCATACCTTAGAGCGAGAAAAATGATATCTAAGAGATGTGTCTACTATCTTATGAGAGTCAAAGACTCTAACTCAGAAACTCTAACTCTTGAGTTAGTTCCAGTAGTAAATGAATTCTCAGATGTGTTTTCGGAAGATCTTCCTGGAATTTCTCTCAAAAGGGAAATTGACTTTGAAATTAGACCTTCTTCCAGATACTCAGCCCATATCTATTTCATCATATAGAATGGCACCAGCAGAACTAAAGAGTTAAAAGAACAGTTGATGGATCTCCTAGATAAGGGATTCATTAGAACCAGTGTTTTCTCGTAAGGCGCACCAGTCTTATTCATGCATAAGAAAGATAGCTCTCTTAGAATGTGTATAAACTACCGTCAGTTGAACAAAGTCACAGTCAAAAATAAATATCCACAACCCAAAATTGATAACTTGTTTGACCAATTTCAGGGCACCAGTTACTTTTCTAAGATAAACCTCAGATCAGGCTATCATCCGCTCAGAGTCAGATAATATGACATTTCAAAAATAGCTTTCAGAACCCGGTATGGTCACTTTGAGTTCCTAGTCATATTCTTTGGTCTTACAAATGACCTAGCAACTTTCATGGACTAAATGAATTGTGTTTTCAAGTTATACTTGGACATGTACATTATAGTCTTCATCGATGATATTCTTGTCTATTCCCATAGCAATAATGATCACACAGATCACCTCAGAATCATACTTCAAACTCTAAGAACTTATCAGTTGTTTGCCAAATTTAGAAAGTGCAAATTTTGGCTAAGGTTAGTAGCATTCCTTGGTCATATTGTTTCTGGAGATGGCATTAGAGTTGATCCTCAAAAGACTGAGGCAGTGAGAAACTGGCCTAGACCCATCTCTCCATCAGATATTTAGAGTTTCTTGGGTTTAGCTGGCTATTACCATCAGCTTGTTGAAGTATTTTTATCTATTGTATTCCTCATGTCCAGATTGACTCAGAAAAAAGTCTAGTTTCAGTGGTCAGATTCTTGCGAGAAGAGTTTCTAGGAGTTGAAGACTTGACTCACCTCAGCCTCAGTCTTTACTTTACCATATGGTTCAGATGGGTCTGTCATGTACTGTAACGTATCTAGAGTAGGTTTTGGTTGTGTCCTTATGTAGAGTGGTAAGGTCATAGCCTATGCCTCCAGACAACTTAAGCCCCATGAGTAGAATTACCTGACTCGTGATCTCGAGTTAGCAGCTATAGTATTTGCCTTAAACATTTAGAGGCATTACTTGTATGGGGTGCATGTTCATATGTTCATAGATATCAAAATCCTTCAGTATGTGTTCTCTCAAAAAAAATTAAATTTGCGTCAGAGAGAGTGGTTAGAATTATTAAAAGATTACGATATGAGTGTTCTATATCACTTGAGAAAGGCCAATGTAGTGAATGATACTCTCAATAGATTGTATATGGGTAGTGTTGCTCATGTTGAGAATGATTAGAAGAAGTTAGTTCAGTAAGTTCATAAGATTGCCCGACTAGGTGTCCGCTTAATCGATTCAGTAGAGGGTAGTGTGTAGGTGTAGAATAGTTCAGAAACATCTCTAGTTTCTGAAGTGAAGGAAAAGAAGGATAGAGATCCCAGTCTTGTTAAGTTGAAAGAGTCAGTCAGAGATTAGAAAATAAAGGTTTTCTCCAAAAAGGGAGATGGTGTGTTGCATAGCGAGGGTCATTTATGTGTGCTAGGTGTAGATGACTCTAGGCAACGAACTCTTGCAGAAGCGCATGGTGCACGATACTCTATTCATCCAGGGGCTACTAAGATGTATCATGATTTACAGGAGATCTATTGGTGGGGTAGGATGAAGAGGGATATTGTAAAGTTTGTAGCTAAGTGCTCCACATGTCAATAGGTTAATATTAAGCACCAAAATCCTAATGGGTCCATGCAGGAGTTCAGTATTCCCACATGGAAATAAGAAGAAGTAAACATGGACTTTGTGATGGGTTTGCCTCATACTCATCATCAGCATGATTCTATTTGGGTTATCGTAGATAGGATGACCAAATCAGCTTATTTCTTACTATTTCATACTTCCTATTCAGCCGAGTACTATGTCAAACTCTATAACAGAGAGTTGGTCAGGTTACACGAAGTCCATGTATCTATCATCTTAGACAGAGGTACCCAGTTTACCTCTCATTTTTGGAAAGCATTCCAAAAGGGTCTTGGGTACCAAACTTTACCAAATATAGCCTTCCACCCTTAGATAGATGGTTAAGCATAAAGTACCATTCTCACTCTAGAAGATATTCTAATATATCCTGCACTATCGATTTTAAGGATAGTTGGGATGACCACTTACCTTTGATCGAATTAGCATACAATAACAGTTATCATTCCAGTATTCAGATGGCCTCATTTGAGTCTCTCTACGGTAGGAGATGTAGATCTCCAATTGGTTCATTCGAGGTAGGTGAGGCAGTAGTAGTAGGACCTGACTTAGTGTTTAATGCCTTAGAGAAGGTTCAGCTGATCAGAGAAAAGATTAAGGTTGCCTAGAGCCGATAGAAATCATATGCAAATATGAGGAGAAAGGATATCGAGTTTGAGATTGATGATTTTGTGTTCTTAAAAATCTCTCCCTTAAAGGAAGTAAAGAGGTTCAGCAAGAAGGGAAATCTCAGTCCCCGATATGTCAGTCCTTACAAAATTCTCAGTCGTTTCAAAAAGGTAACTTATGAGCTCGAGTTGCCTTCAGATCTAGCTTCAGTACACCCAGTATCCAACATCTCCTTGCAAAAGAAATGCATTGGTGACCCAGTAGTCATAATTACCTTAGAGGGCGTAGATATTCAGAATGATCTCTCTTTCAAGGAGGTTCAAGTCCAAATCCTCGATCATCAGATTCGCAGACTGAGGAACAAAGAAGTTCCCTTGATCAAAGCTCTTTAGTGAAATCAGTCCATTGAGGGAGAGACTTGGGAAGAAGAAGCAGATATACGGACCAAGTATCCTCACCTATTCTCTACAACCTCAAAATTAGCTCAAGGTAACAGTCTTCCTTAGCTCTACTCAAGTCTATGTTCAGTTACAGTTATAATCTTGGTATTCATTGTCGTTACATTTTTAGTCATGTATTCATGAATTAGTTTAAACATGTACTTATGCTTCAAATATGTATGTTCAGTATGAAAATTCAGCTTATCAGTAGCTTCAGTCATTTATTCCATGCATCAGATATGCATGTTCAGTATAAGAACTCAGCTTGTCAGTAGTTTATTCAAGTAGTCATGCTTCAGTGTGTATGTTCAGTGTGTAAACTAAGTCTATAAGTGTTCTCAGCTTAATCTGTCTTATTCGAGGATGAATGTTCCCAAGGGGAAGATATTGTAACACCCCATAATTCCCTAGCTTAAATTAACTCTTAGTCTATGAGTTGTCCAAAATAAAAAATTTCAAATACTCAGTATTTTTCAGTTAAGGGCTTACCATTATGTAGGAAATTCAGTCAGCTTTCCAACTATATAAAGTTCGCCCAAATTCGGTACATGGGTGAAGAGTTAGAGCCAATTTTGTAAAGCAGTGTGCCAACTGGCACTTCACCGCGTCGCGGCGGCCGGCCAAATGGTAATGCTCACTTTCTAGTGTTCTATCGCGATATTGGCACTTTGCGACAAGTAGTATTTTCATAATTGACCAATTCTAGCGTACCAACGCGATCCCACTAAGTCGCAATGAGTCCAAATTTTAGAATCAAAGGAGCACCGCGATTCCACCATATCGCACCAAGCGCTCAGTTCCCAATTTTCTATTTCAAGTAACATGGTGCGTTAACACCGCATCGCGCAAGGGGACCAAGTCAAAAAATTTTGATGAAAAATTAAAGTTTTGTCCAGGGTCAAATTGGTCTTTTCCTGTGATTTTAATACACCCAGATGTGGGATTTAATCCCTAACAATCTTTAAACCCATTCATTAATAACTTTTTCCCAAATGATCTCTGAGAGTCTGAAGCACGATTCTGAGACAGTCTGTATGATCATGCTCACTACGAGAATAGATCAGAATATAATCTATGAAGACTATGACGAACATGTCCAAGTACTATTTGAACTCATGGTTCATCAAGTTCATGAAAGTTATTGGTACATTGGTAAGACTAAAGGATATAACTTGGAATTCAAAGTGACCATACCGAGTGTGAAAGGCTATTTTTGGAATATCATATTCTCTGACTCTGAGCTGATGATAGCCTAATCTAAGGTTAATTTTTGAGAAATAACTGATACCCTGAAGTTGGTAAAATAAGTCGTCAATTTGGGGAAGTGGATACTTGTTCTTGACCGTGACTTTATTGAGCTGACGGTAATCAATGCACATTCTGAGAGAACCATCTTTCTTGTGCACGAAGAAGACCGGTGCACCCCACAGGGATACACTGGGTCTGATGAATCCTTTATCTAAGATATCCTTCAACTGCTCTTTCAATTATCAGAGTTATGTTGGTGCCATTTTGTATGGAGAAATAGATATAGGCTGAGTATTTGGAAGAAGATCAATGCCAAAGTCTATTTTCCTTTCGGAAGGAATTCCTGGAAGATCTTTGGGAAAGACGATTCTCTCAGAATGTGCACAGATTACCATCAGCTCAATAAAGTCATGGTCAAGAACAAATATCCACTTACCAAAATCAATAACTTGTTTGACCAACTCCAGAGTGTCAATTAATTTCTCTAAGATCGACCTCAGATCAGGCTATCATCAGTTCAGGGTCAATGAAGGTGACATTCTGAAAAAGGCTATTAGAACTCGGTATGGTCACTTCAAATTCTTAATCATGTCATTTGGTCTTACCAATGCCCCAGTAGATTTCATAGACTTGATGAACCGAGTGTTCAACCAGTACTTAGACATGTTCGTCATAGTCTTCATAGATGACATCCTTGTCTATTCTCGAAATGAGCGTGATCCTGCAGACCATCGTAGAATAGTATTATAGACCCTCAAAACCCATCAGTTATCATGATATCTATTTATGCCCCACATATCATCTCTATGATCATCATGCATATTCATGCACGTTAGTTAAAATCATGTACGCTTACAGTTCCTATTATAAGGAGTTTCAGTTCACTCAGTGTTATAAATTATGTTCCATGAGTACAGAAATTTTAGACTCAGGTCATTCAGTTCATGAATCATACACTCATGTCATGTTTTACACTATGTTCAGATCACATGACTTATGCTCCACTCTTAGTGATCAGCCAAACTCAAACTATGTCACGTATACCCTCAGTTTAGATCCCTTGGTGAATCTATTGGGATGAAATTCTATCCCTCGAGTCTCATTTATAGAGTCAGTTCAGTAATCAATATTCAGTAAAGGACTTAGACAGTCCTACAAAACCACGGGTTTCAGCTATCAGTTACTTAACCATCAAAATTTAGTACTTCAGCATCAGTCTAAACCTCAGTTATCAAAAACTAGTATTCAGTCCCATCTACAGTCTTAGTTATAGTTACAGTCTCATGAACCGTCTTAGCTACAATCTCAGTCTAAGTCCTAGCTCAATAATCGAGTCAGTAACTCAATTCAGTTTTGGGTTTACTCGGCCATAGCGTACAGTTATCAGTCACTCAATTGTCAGCCTTCCAGTACCTCAATTTACAAGACTATTCCAAAATTATGTTGTATTCTCAAATAATATAGTTACCCTCAATTCATGCTGAGTTATCTCATGTCACTCAGCCAGTCCTTATCTCCTATGTATAATGCTTTGCAGTTGCAGTCCAGTTATTCAAAACTAAGTACAGTTCCTCCTTGCAGACCCAGTATTTAGCTATCAGTCATTCAGTTAATCAGATAAGTTAGTATGTTTAGGCATTCGTGCTCAATGCTCATGCAAATATTTTTAGTAGTCTCAAGTAAAGAAGAAGTACTTCAGTTAAGTATCAGTTTTCAGTATGAGTTAGATCGATCAGCCAGTAATTTAATTTAGCAATCAGGGAACAAGTTCGTATGGTATGGTTTCCCATTTTTCCACCTAGTCCTACTATCAAAAATCTCAGGAATGTAACTATTCCAAGATAGAAATTCCCAGTAGATGCAAGATCAGCTCAATTCATGTATTATGTCTCGATTTGAAATCATAGATATTCAGTCATGATTTAGTTCGTAGGTGCCCTGTGCACCATCCTAGTTTTCCTCAGTATCTCAGTCAAGTCAGTATTTTTCTAGGGACATAATGTCCCAAGGGGGAGATGCTCTATAACCCTTGAGTTATCATGCCAGAAACCCTCCAATTTCTCTTCGTGTAATGAATCCAGTTTGGAGTTATAGGTACCCATAGGTTGACCCTCTAGCTCCAATATCAATCGTAATCCATGTACTCAATGGATCAGTTTAGTTCACGATATCCAATCTACATCACATATTACAGACTCAACTATGTTATCATATTTCATTCATGTGTGTTCAGAAAAGATCTCAATATAAGGTTAAAAAATTTCATGTGTTTGAAAATCTCTCCTATAAAGGGAGTGAACAGGTTTGGCAAGAAGAGAAAGCTCAGTCCTCGATATGTCGGTACCTTCAAAATTCTTAGTCGCTTTGAAAAAGTAGCTTATGATCTCGAGTCACCTTCAGATCTAGCTTTAGTGCATTCGGTTTTTCATGTCTCCTTGCTTAAGAAATGCATAGGTGACCCAGTAGTCATAGCCCCTATTAAGGGCATAGACATTCAGAACAACCTCTCTTTTGAAGAGATTCCAGTCGAGATTCTTGAATACCATATTCGTAGACTGAGGAACAAAGAGGTCCCTCTAGTCAAAGTTTTTTGGCGGAATCAGTCTATTGAGGGAGCTACTTGGGAAGCAGACATGCGATCCAAATACCCTTACCTCTTCTCCGCTAATCTAGACTCAACACAAAATTATAGATTTCCTTAAGCTTATTCAATTTCATGTTTAAATTTTAGTTACAAACCAGTTTCATGCTCAGATTCCCATCATAAACTTGGTATCAAATACCATTGCATATTCAGTCACGTGATCATGCATCAGATCAGTCATGTATTTATGCATCAGATATGCATTCTCCTTGAGAGAAACTTAGTTTATCAGAAATACCAGTCACGCATTCATGAATCAGTTTAGTCATGAAAACATGCATCATATATGCATGCTCAGTATAATACTATCAGTTTATCAGTCATGTAAGAGCTTTTGAATCCATCAAGTTCTAGTGTTTGATTTTGTAAGATTCATATTTGAACAAGTATAACTTGATGTATATGTGGTATTCTGGCAGATTTAGACACACCAAATTGTAGAGGATCAAATTATCTTTCCAACGATACCAATTTTATCAAAATCCAACACCCGAGCAAGAAGTTACTTCTTTGCAAAGTGGAGTGTGTCGCCTACGAAATCGCCTAAGGCTACTAGAATGGTTATGCCATAAGTTGTATGACGCATAACCTAAATTATTCCATAAATTGTATGACGCACAACCTAGCTTATGCGATAAGTTAGGCGCCGCATATCCTATGGCCCAAGTGACGTAAACACCCCATTTTTGAGTTATTTTAAGGGCAGGATGGGTATTTCCCACCCCTATATAAGCCTATAACATGGGATTTAGCCCTAATTTAACAAAATTATAGTCACTTCTCTCAAAATTCTCTCAAGAACAAGTAAGGGTTCTTAATTAGGTATTCAAATTCAAGAAAATTCCACCGTAAATGTTCGTTGAATCAAGAACTAAGGTATGCATAGTGTTCATTTATGGATTCCTTTCATCCATAAAGCTCAACAACCCTATTTCAAATTATAAATCATGATGTTTATATTGTGGGTTGTTTGTAACCATGTTTATCTTGTTGTATGATTCCCAAGTTGGGGTCTTTATGTGTTTTTCATGAAACTACGTTAGCATATAAGTTGAAATCCATGAATTTAGTTGTTTATGATGTGTAATTTGATGATTACACCTATGCCCTAAGTTGTGCATGTAAGGTATTTGATAAAATACCTAAGAAGATAGAATTGTGTATTATAGCTCAATTGTGATCTATATGATAAGTGCATATTTTACCATTATTATTCAAATGACTCCCATGCTATTGATGAGCAATGAAGGTATTATTGGAAAGCTCATGATGTTAGAGTATGAAATTATGACATTGAGTATATGTATTCCTACTATTTACAAGATTATGATAACCATTTACTTCATGAAATCCCCAACTTATTATATTATGGATTGTTGATGTTGGTCATGTATTCAAGAATGTAATGCGTTGTCAGTTTCCTTCTATCGAGTCCTAGGGGTACTTGTACCCGATAATTTAGCCGTGTTCCTAGTGCCAGTGTCATGTTTTCACGATATCCTCAGTCAGGCCATGTTCATTAGAATTCAGGCAGTCATGTGACTCAGAAAAACTCAATAAACTCAGTAATCCCAGTAATCTCAGAAAGCTCAGTAATTTAGTAATCTCAGTAGTATTCCATCAGTCAACGGAACTCAATAAACTCAGTCCAATTTAGTTCAGTTAATCAAGTTTAGTGACTATTCAGATGGGAGTAGGATTTAGCACCGAGTGAACCAAAGGATGAGGACACACACTGACAATTGAGGATGTGATCCATAGAAGTAATCCTTGCATTCTAGAACTAAGTAGCTAGAATAGGTTGAGACATCAACACTGATAGATAAGGGTTGATGAGGTGGATAAACACTGTCAGATAAGGGTTCTACCATTCTCTTTTGGGGACACTGCCAGATAAGGGTCACCCACAGCTTGTCTTTACCAGTGGCGTGGTATTGATACCCTTCCAATTGGGGTTACAGATTGGACCCTAACTTAGTTGTAATGCATTATTTAGGGTATGTCGGTTAGATGACTACTTCCTACAGTCTCAGTAAAATAACTCATATAGATCTTCAGATTTTAGAACTGTCAGATATAGTCAACTTAGCACAGTACGAAACTCAGCTAGTTTCATCAGAACCTAGACTATCAGATACAGTTACTCAGTATCAGTTATATCAGTTATTAGTAACTCATGTTATTAGTAATCAGACTCAGTAGTCAATACCATCACGAATTCAGTTACAATTACTTATTCATGCATGTATTCTCATGTTCATGTTATACAGTTAGTTAGCATTGTTCATATATTTGAACCCTTTGCATTCAGCCTACCTCATATGCATACCAACACATTCAATCGTACTAACGCATTTGCGCTATGGTGTTTTATTCTATATCATTGGTTCAGAAGCACGAGATCCAGAGCATCAGTATCATTCCAGTTTTAATAGTCAGAGGTGGCAGTGAGTCCTCATTCTTCAAAGACATGATCATTACTTTAATTCTTCATTACTTAGTTTATTTCAATAGTTGGAGTTAGTTGGGGACATATCTCATCAACTCCTTATTCAGACATTTCAGTTTTAGAGACTTTTAAGACTACAGTATGTTCAGACAGTTTTGTTTTAGTTTGTTTTGGTATTGATATACTATCACAACATGAACTAGGGCCTGGCCATGATGGACATCCCAAACCATGAAGGCCTGGAACGCCCTTCTCTATCTGGTAATCATGCACAACATTCTTATAGTAAAATAAGATGCGCAAACATAATATTCTACGGAAACATGGTCAATTTTGAATTCATCATAAGTATGGAAACTGTAAATCAACTACATCTAAATAACATCTGACTCAATCTGCGAAATCTCTACTACATAAAAATCTGACAACTGTCTGAGACTGGGACAAGGCCCCCATTAGACCAATACCATATCTAATAATAGTTTTCTGAAAGTAAACAGGCCTTCTGGAATAAAGAAGGCTCACCAATTGGGCACTGTAACTCTGTCTGATAAAATCTATTGCTTTCTTGGACCCCTAGACTGAGCCTCAGAACCTGGAGAGAGAAGGGGGGTCAATACAGATGTACTGGTACGCAAAGTAATCAAAAATAAAACTTTTATATAAGTGAAATAGTGGAGAGCAATTTGTTAAAACATTATCCATAAACAGTTTTCAAAACACATGGGCACTTTCTGAAAATCATAAGGCATTCTTGTCAATGCACTATCTGTTCTTTGTATTACTTCTGAGTTAGGTGGCACTCCCCTACAATTTTGATATTCCACAGGCGGTATGGAATTCTCAATTGACTCAGTGGGGAATCCCCCAACCCAAGTATGCCGCAAGGGTTGGAGTTTTTAATTCTGATACGCCACACAGCTAGGCCAGCACAATATAATATACCCAGATCGGTAAATCACGGTTTCGAGCAATAAGTTGTCTGAAATCCTACCCTCTTTGGGGAACCACCTAAACTCTCTTTATGCCCAATTTTATCCTATTCTGAATCATGCATTTTTCTAGTTTCAACATCTGAAAAGTCTGATTTCAAACATACATTCTATTATATTCAGAATTACCATGGAATAATCTGAATTGGTGTCATCACACCAAGACTTGCAAGTCCTATTTCTGAGTCATAGTACAATAAGCATGATCTTTCATTAAAACATAGTACAGAGCACCTTAACATGGAAATAGTATAAGAGATTTCATGTTCTGAAGCATAAATCAAAACTATGCAAGAATCCTTTAAACATATGGTGGTCATGTGCTTTTGGCAAAATCATGCACTCTTTCATTATATGAATATTTTCAACATTTATCAACACAACTACCCTCTCTTTCGAAATCCAAATCTTAATCCAATCATAACACATTCCAGAAATTTTAAACCATGCTTTTCAAGGATGCATTCAAAACATCTATAGCATATGATAAGTAAAGAAAAATCAAAACAAGAGAGGGATTTTACATAAGTCATGCTCTCAATTAAATCATCAAACTTAAAACACAAGAATACATATATATACAATTTTGAATCAATGTAGGGGAAGGTCAAAAGAACAAAACAATACCGTCAAGATTTCTAAAACATGAATGTATTCATAAATCTGAAAACCCCTTTCTTAAAATCATGATTTTTATTCCTATGGAATTTTAGGAAAACCCCGCGTACCTCTATTTGAGAAATAAAAGGATGCTCCTTGATGCTTACGGCTTAGGGATTTCAAATATTCAATTTTTTTCAAAATTCCACAGTTAGATCTTGAGTTATTTGGGATTCTTGTTTGAAACCATAGGGATAGTTCTTGATGGATTTTGGTTAGAGTAGGTATATTTTGGTGTAATAGGGATTAAATCTCGTGTTCAAGTTGTTAAGGGGTTGGAAAATACCCCAAATACCCTTAATGAGATGGGTATTAAATATAATTGGGAGCCCAATTTCATGGGCTACCATGGCGCGCCACGATCGCGTTGGCTCACTAAAAATTGACGAATGGGAAATTGGCCCATTCTGAAATGCATTTGTAATACCTCGAGAATCCCAACCGGTAGTAGAAACATGATTCATGCTCATGATATATAAATCTTATATTTTTCTTAGTTTATGATCAAGTTTGATGTGTATTAAACCCTTAAATACGTCCTAGCTATTAGACGAATCAAAACATCCCTTACCGATTGAATTCTTTAGAAGGACATTGCCATAGTCAACTTTAAACAATAATATATCCCATTACACAAATAATTTTTCAGTTTATGACCTTCCAATAGATAGATAATTGAATTATCTTTATAACGATACCAATTTCCCTAAAATCTAATATTGGAGTAAGAAGTTATGGCTGTTTTACTGAGAGTTATCCGAGCTGTCCAGGAGTGACGGACAAACTGACGGACCGTCAAGTCAGTGACGGCCCGTCACTTTGGACATCAAAACTGAAGAAGTAAGGCCCTTTTTTAGACCAAAAGTGATGGTGGGAGCGACGGTTAGTCACCAGAGTGACGGTCCATCACTCAGACCATCAGATTTGTCCGAGACAGTGCTGAAACACCATTTTAAAGAGATTTTTGGGTTATTTTTCACCCTATTTAACACCCAATCACCCCAAATCAAGGCACATAACTTCTCATTCATCCAAAACATCAAATTAGGATTTATTTCTAAGATCAAAACCCTTATTTCTTCTTCAAGAAAAATCAAGAGAGATCAAGAGAAGTCAAGAAATCAAGAATCTCTCCAAGAACCTTCAAGAAAGAAGTTTTCCCAAGGTATGTAGATGTTGATTATTGGGTCCCGTTCATCAAAGAAGCTCAAGAAACCTATTTAAAATATAAAGATTTTATGTTTGTGAGATTCCATAATTTGTATGAGTTGTTAATTATTTGTATGAGTTTAAATTGATGTTACATGTGTTGTTAAGTTTTGATTCATGTTTGCTTACAAGATTCATGAGCTTTGACCCTATTAGGTGGAATCCATGTGATATTTGTGATGAATTATCCTTATGTTGCTTTCTATGTGATGTGTTAATGATATTTAGGTGTAGAAATGGTTGAATGAGCGGAGCATGTCCCCCATAGGTTTGATGAAAAGCTTAGGTGAAACATAAAGGCTATTATAGTATGCTGAATAGGAAATCCCAATGTATGAGCTAGTCTATGCATGCCTAGTGTATGATAAAATGCCCAAGTGGATAAATTATTCCATGATAGTAGGAAATTCCCAAATACGTGTGGACCCGTGTATGACTAGTGTTTGATGAAGGCCTGTAGTGAACAAGTGGAGATGTGATAGTAGTAAATACCTCAATTATGTGCTCTTTGATGTATGCTAAGTTTTTAATACATGCCAAGTGGTTATCAAGTAAGTTGTGACGTGATAGTATGAAGTTTCCCCGAATTATGTGATTTCCAAATACATGTCAAGGCTGATTTAAGTGTGAAGTACTTGAGGTAAGACCTTGTTGAAGGAAGTATAATCTAGTAGCCTATTATTCCTACGCTAGTATAAGTTGATTATTCCTAAATGCTCGAAGTGACCCCTTAATAATTGTGATGATGAAGAAATGATGGTGATCCCTAAATGTTTGAAGTGATGTCTTAATGATTATGCGGATGAATGTATGTTATGATTCCCGATTGCGTAAAAAGATGCCTATGTGATTGTGATAATGAATGATTGTGGTCGTGATGATAAAAGAATGATTATTCTTTACTTTTATGTTATCGAGTCCTAGGGTTATTTATACCCGATAATAGAGCTGTTGTCTAGAGCCTGTGTCAGTTTCTCGATAATTCCAATCGAGCCATGATTCTCAAAACTCATTGAATTATAGAACTCTGTATCCTCAGACAGTTGCAGAACTTAAGAAAGCTCAATAATCTAGTAATCTAGCCTCAGTCTTGTAATTAGTCCAACTCTAATAGTATTCAAGTGATTCAATTCTAATCTCAAAAGCGATTGGAATAATTTATTCAAGCTATGTATTGTCAGTCACATACCATGATTCAATACCATTTCCGGCAAATAAGGAATTAAGTGATTTCAGCTTATTCATTCTTATCATTTGAAAAACATGATTAGTATCAGATTCAGTTCAGTTGCTTTCAGTTAAGAATTCAATTCAGAGTCTTTCAGTTGGGAGTAGAAACTAGCACTGACTGAGGGATGGGATGGCGGCTTCTCCTGTCAGTGAGAGAGAGAGGCTGGAGTCCTTAGTAGCAATCCCCGAACTCCAGAACTGTGTAGCCAGTGCAGGATATAGGAGTCACCACTAAAAAAGGCTATCACCTCCACAGAGAGAGTATTTGACTATTATATTGCCTTAGGTCGACTGCCTAGTAGGGTCATCCTTCAGATAGGATTGACCAGAGAGAGGTATTTACCCATGGCACGGTATTGACACCCTTCCAACTGGGGTTATAGGTTGGACCCCACCTGTGGTAGGTCAAGGTATGACGGTTAAATAACTACTTTCCACAGTTTCAATTTCAGTATCAATCTTCAGAAATCAGGACTGTCAGATACAGTCATCTATCTCTATGAAGAACTCAGATAGTTCCATTGATTCATGGACCATACCGACAGATAGGCTTGTTCATATATACAGTTATTTGATATCATATTCAGAGATATGCCGTCAGACAGGCTTGATTCACAGTCTCAGATTTTATTGAGTATCCTCATTGTCAGATTCGAATATAATCATATTTTTATTATTGATAATAGTTTCTGAATATCATCCGTTAGAAAGGTTGATCTCTGATCCTGTCAGTCGAAAGCAGTAAAGTTCAAAATTCAGTCCTTGATGTAAGTACATCCAGATCCTCATTTTTCAGTTTCAAATGAGTCAGTGATTCAGTATCTCAGTATCAGTAGTAAGTTCAGTCTGCAGTAAAGTTGTATCCGAGTTTCAGTACCTAGAGTTGTGATGATTGTGTTTATGGTCTGTGCATTTATGTATGTGTTCTCGTGCGACATTTTCATAATCATTCAGTTTAGATATTGTGTATGCATGAGCCTTTGCATTTAGCCTTACCTCATCTACATACTCAGTACATCCCTGTACTAATGCATTTGCGCTATGGTGTTTTATTTGGCACCATAGGTTTAGAGGCGCAGGACCCAGAGTTTCCTCAGCAGTTCAGTCCCAGTCAGCAGCAGTAGTCATAGCAGTGATTCCTCTTCTTTCAAGGATGAGTTTCATTTTATTATTATATGCATCAGATGTTTTTGTTATTTTCAGTTGACGGAGTTAGTTGGGGACTTGTCTCATCAACTCCACAGTTCATACAGTTTAGAGGCTTTTCAGACAGATGACGGATGTATTAGTATTCAATTTTCTGTTTTGAGTATGTATAGATGTGTTGAACCTTATGGCCAGTTTTCGCATTTATTTCATATATTATGCAGTGTACAAGTACAGATATCAGTAAAGGGTTAGCTTGTGGTCCTTCGGGTCCATAAGCACCATGTGATATCTCGGGATGGGATCTCGGGGCGTTACAGCATCACCATCGTGGAGTCTCACTGGAAATTGACCATCGTCATTAGCACTCTCTCTACGATGCGCCAAGGATAGGAATTATGGTTTTTTATGACGAGGACTTAAATTAACCATAACTCCTTTACCGAGTGTCCATTTTAGATGAATCTTATGTTGACAGAAAATTTATTCAATCATCTACGTAATCAAAAGTTGAAATCTAAGAAATTCCATGGGGAAATAAGTAATAATCATTGTAGAATCCAATGCTTGATACTTTAAGGACAATAATTTAGCTAGGAAACTTTGGGGCATTACAATATCCCCCCTTGGGAACATTCGTCCACGAATGTTGACGCAGGACACAGACAAGCATAATTTCAACCATATTAAGGCATAGAAATAATAAGAAAAGGATTGTACCTTCTATTTCGTCATTCATTGGATCACACAGGTTTGGGTATCTAACTCTCATGTCAGCTTCTGATTTCCAAGTTGCTTCTTCAATTTTCTGGTTTCTCCACAACACTTTAACTAAGGCTACCTCTTTGTTTCTCAATCTTCTAACTTGGCAATCCAAAATTTCTACAGGCTCTTCTTCATATGACAAGGAGTCTGTCACTTTGATTTCTTCGACATGCAATACTAAAGAATGGTCTCCAATACACTTCGGCAACATAGATATATGAAATACCGAATGAACAGAACCCAATATAGATGGCAATTCTAACTCATACGCAACTCCACATATCCTTCTTACAATCTGATATGGTCCTATAGCAAGGACTCAGCTTACCTTTCTTCCTGAATTGCATGTCTCCCTTCATGGGAGAAACCTTGAGAAACACCCAATCTTCAACCTCAAACTCTAGATCTCTTCTCCTAACATCGGTGTAGGATTTCTGATGACTCTAAGCTGTCTTAAGTCGTTCTCTAATGACTTTTACATCCTTCATTGCCTGATAAACAAGATCAGGCCCAAATATCTGCATATCACCTACTTCATACCATCCTATTGGAGACCTGCATCTTCTCCCATACAATGCCTCAAATGGTGCCATCTTAATACTCAAATGGAAACTGTTATTAAATGTGAACTCTATCAATGGCAAGTACTCTACCCAACTACCTTTAAAATCAATCACGCAGGCCCTCAACATATCCTCAAGGGTTTGCATGGTGCGCTCAGCTTGCCCGTCTGTCTAAGGGTGGAAAGCCATGCTCAAATTCACTTGGGTACCTAAACCCTTATGAAACGATCTCCAAAGCTGTGAAGAAAAATATGTACCTCGGTCAGCTATGATGGACATGGGTGCCCCATGCAAATGAACTATTTCAGCAATGAAAAGCTTGGCATAATTCTCTCCTGAATAATTAGTCCTGATAGGTAGAAAGTGAGTTGACTTGGTCAGCCTATCTACAATCACCCAAATAGAATCATACTGGTTTCGGGACCTCGGAAGTCCTGTAATAAAGTCCATATTAATCATCTCCCACTTCCACAAGGGCAAGGCTATCTCTTGGGAAGAACCACCAGGCCTCATATGTTCCACTTTAACTTGCTGACAATTCAAACACTTGGCAACATAGTTAGCCACATCACACTTCATATTATTCCACCAATACATAGATTTAAGATCATGGTACCTCTTAGTAGAGCTAGGGTGAATAACATACCTCGAAGTGTGAGCTTTGTCAAGGATTCTCTTCTGCAAACCATCAATATCTGGCACACACAATCTACCCTGGTATCTCAAAATACCATCACTACCAATTTCAAAGGACATCACCTTCTGTTGACCCACATATTTCTTGATCTATATCAAGATGGGATCTTCAACCTACTTCTCCTTAACTTCTGTAAAAAGGGAAGATTTAGCTATCTCATGAACAACCATTTCCCCATCTTCAAAATCCAAAAGTCGCACTCTTGGATTTGCAAGTCGGTGAATATCCTTCACCATCTCCCTCTTTTCTTTCCCCACATGAGAAAGGCTTCCTATTGAAAACCTGCTAAGGGCGTCGGCTACCACATTTGCCTTGCCCAGATAATAGTGCAGGCTCATGTCATAGTCTTTTAGCAATTCTATCCAGCGTCTCTGCCTGAGATTCAATTTTTTCTGTGAGAAAACATATTGTAAACTCTTGTGGTCAGTGAAAATATCATGTACCCCATATAAATAGTGCCGCCAAATCTTAAGTGCAAAAGCCATAGCTGCTAACTATAAGTCATGAGTAGGGTAGTTCCGCTCATACACCTCCAACTGCCAAGATACATAAGCCATTACCTTACCGTGCTTCATAAGAACACACCCAAGTCCCACTCGGGATGCATCACAGTATACAACAAAACCTTTTATACCCTTCGGAAGAGTCAAAATAGGAGCAGTAGTTAACTTGTCTTTTAACTTCTCAAAACTACTCTCACAAGAGTTAGACCACAAAAACTTTACCTTTTTCTTAGTCAACTTAGTAAGTGGTGCCGCTATGGAAGCAAAACTCTCTATGAACCTTCTGTAATAACCCGCCAAACCCAAGAAGCTCTGAATGTCGGTTGGATTCATGGGTATGGGCCATTTCCTCAATGCCTCAACCTTTTGGGGATCAACCTTTATCCCCTCACTAGACATAATATGCCCTAAGAAAATAGTAGCATTTAACCAGAATTCACACTTGGAGAACTTTGCATGCAACAGATGATTTTTTAGAGTCTGGAGGATAATTCAGAGGTAATTGGCATGGTCCTCCTCACTTTTGGAATAAATCAAGATATCATCAATGAACACTATACCAAACAAGTGTAGAAACTGACGAAATACCCTATTTATTAGGTCCATGAAAGATGCAGGAGAATTAGTCAACCCGAAGGACATGACTAAGAATTTATAATGACCATATCTGGTTCGAAAAGCTGTTTTAGGAATGTCTGACTCCCTAACTTTCAACTGATGATATCCCGAACTAAGGTCTATTTTACCAAAATACTTAGCACCCTGAAGTTGTTCTTAACAGTGACCTTATTCAGCTGGCGGTAATCTATGCACATACGTAGGGAATTATCTTTCTTTCGCACGAAGAGTACAGGTGCACCCCAGGAAGAAACACTATGTCTAATAAAACCTTTATCTAAGAGATTTGCTAGCTATTTTTTCAACTCTTTTAGCTCTACAGGAGCAATTCTATATGGCGGAATAGAAATAGGATGGGTATCTGGCAACACATTAATGCCAAAATCTATCTCCCTATTAGGCTGTATTCCTGGGAGATCATCTGGAAAGACTTTCGAGAATTCATTTACTACAGGGACAGACTGAAGAGGAAGACTTTCGACATTAGAATCTTTAACCCAAATAAGATGATACAAGCAACCCTTGGAAATAAGTTTACGGGCTCTGAGGTAAGATATGAAGTGCCCTATAGGTGCTAAAGAGTGCCTTTCCCACTCTATTGCTGGCTCATTCGGAAAAGCAAAGGTAACCTTTTGGGTTCTACAATCTAGTGTGGCATAACACCGATGGAGCCAATCCATCCCTAGGATAGCATCAAAAGTAACCATATCAAGTTCTATGAGGTCTGCCACAGTATCCCTACTAAGAATAGACACAACAAAATTTTTATACACCCTCCTAGCCACAATAGAATCACCCACCATAGTGGAAACAGAGAAAGGTTCAGTAATTACATCAGGCTCAAACCCAAAACCAACAGCCACATACGGGGTCAAATAAGATAAGGTAGACCCCGGATCAGGCAACACATATATATTACGGGAAAAAATTCATAACGTACCAGAGACAACATCTGGTGACGCTTTCGCCTCCTGGCAGCTAGTCAAAGCATATAATCGGTTGCGACCGCTCCCGGCAGCTGATGTGGCACCCTTCTTAGGTGGTGGTGATGCGGAGGAATTTGCCTGAGATTTTATCCCACCAACATTCTTCCTAGCAAATGGACAATCCCACCCATCTAGCAATAAGAATAACAAACAAATGCACCTAGATGACACCTTCCTGGATGATGTTTACCATAAGTCTCACACCTTGGAAACGTACAGTGCTGCTGAGCCACACTACCCTGGGACTGAGTAACCTGAGCTCTGGGTCTATGACTAGTCTGAAAACTCAGAGATCATCTATCAACTGGGGGTCTGGGCGCTGGGGCGCTGGCTGCAGACTGTGCGTTTCTCAAAAACTTCTTCTTTTGCTATTTACTACCCCAGTTATCACTCTATGGCTGACTGTGGTTCTGATCTGCTATCCTGGCTCTCTTTGTTTGCCTGTCCTTTTCTCTAGATTCGGCAATTTTCTTTTTTTCCTCTTTTACCTATTGCATATGGACTGACAGCCTAGCAAAGTCCATATCCCTATTTAGCATCGCCCCTTGGCATTCAAGAGATAGATCATCAAAAAGGCCAGATGGAAACTTCTTCATCCGGGCTCTTATATTACTTGTCATTTCTGGTGCATAACAAACCAGTTGGTTAAACTTCAGAGTGTACTCCTAGACACTCATTTTCCTATATTTAAGATCCATAAATTCCTCTACCTTGGCTTCCCTCAACTCTAGAGGAAAGAATTGGTCAAGAAAAGTTTCCACAAATTTGCCCCAAACCGTGGGTTCAACACTCTCACCCTTCATCTCTTCCCACTCATTATACCATTGATTCGCTACATCTTTAAGTTGGTACGCTGCTAACTCAACCCTTTTCACCTGATCCACATGCATTACTATAAAACTCTTCTCCATTTCATCCACGAACTCCTGTGGGTCCTCTTCTACCTTAGTGCCGAAAAATTTAAGTGAATTCATCCTCATAAACTAGACTACCCTAGTAGCCTCTGAAGTAATAGATGCAGACCCAGTATCCTCCGACCTCTAAGTCTGTGCTGCTACCAGCTGTTGAAACATATGAATGGATTACCTAAATTCTGCATTTGATATGTCCCTCTGAGAAGACTGAGGATGGTTAACATTTATCCTTGGAGCTCGAGAAGGACTGGTCGAGATTGGAGGTACTCCCAGAGAAGAAACAGGTTCTGGGGTGTGCTCTCTATTTTGGGTCCGCATCCCATGGGTGGGGCGGACTTCATCATCCTGAGTATCCAGGTTGTTGGAAAGATAAATAGGCATGACTATTTTCTGAAATACGATAGATCACTGATTAGGGGATAAAGAGAGAAAACATCCCTAAATGCCCAGTAGCCTCTTGCTTATAAGTATGGCGCGCTACACACCCATAAATAAGAATCTACCTGATGCAATTTCGTAGACACCCTAGGACCATGAACCGTGCTCTGATACCAAGTTTGTCACGACCTGAACTAGGGCTTGGCCGTGACGGACATCCTAAACCATGAATATCTGGAATGCCCTTCTCTATCTGGTAATCATGCAAAACATTCTTATAATAAAAGAAGATGCGGAAACATAATTTGATACAGAAATATGGTCAATTCTGAATTCATCATATGTATGGAAACTGTAAATCAACTATATCTAAATAACATCTGACTTAATCTACGAAATCTCTACTATATTAAAATCTGACAGCTGTTTAGAACTGGGACAAGGCCCCCAGTAGACCAAAAACATATCTAATAATAGTTGTCTGAAGGTAAACAGAGCTTCTGGAATAAAGAAGGCTCACCAACTGGGCACTACAACTCTGTCTTATAAAATTTATTGCTTTTCTAGACCCCTGGACTGAGCCTTAGAACCTGGAGGAAGGAGGGGGTCAACACAGATGTACTGGTATGCAAAGTAATCCAAAATAAGACTTATATATAATTGAAATAGTGGAGAGCAATTTGTTAAAACATCATGCATAAACAGTTCTCAAAACACATGGGCACTTTCTGAAAATCATAAGTCATTCTTGTCAATGCACTGTCTGTTCTTTGTATTACTTCTGAGTTAGGTGGCACTCCCCTACAATTCTGATATTCCATGTTCTTTATGGAATCCGCCATTGACTAGACGGGGAAGCCCCCAACTCGAGTGTACCACAAGGGTTGGAGTTTTTGATTCTGATATGCCACACGGCACTAAGCCAGCATAATATAATATACCCGAATCGGCAAATTACAGTTTTGGGTAATGAGTTTTCTGAACTGATGGCCTCTTCGGGAAACCACCTAAGCTCTCTTTATGTCTAATTTTATCCTGTTCTAAATTATGCATTTTTCTAGTTTCAACATCGGAAAAGTCTGATTTCAAACATACATTTTATTCTGTTCAGAATTATCATGGTATAATCTGAATTGGTGTCGTCACACCAAGAGTTGCAAGTCCTATTTTTGAGCCATAGTACAATAAGCATGATCTTTCATTAAAACATAGTTTGGACCACCCAAACATGTAAATAGTATAAGAGATTTTTTGTTCTGAAGCATAAATCAAAACTATGCAAGAATCCTTTAAATATATGGTAGTCATGTACTTTTGGCAAAATCATGCACTCTTTCATTATATGAATATTTTCAACGTTTATCAACACAACTACCCCATCTTTTGAAATCCAAATCATAATCCAATCATAACACAATCCAAGACATTTTAAACATACTCTTCAAGGATGCATTCAAAACATCTATAGCATATGATAAGTAAAGGAAAATCAAAATAAAAGAGGAATTTTACATAAGTCATGCTCTCAATTAAATCATCAACCTTAAAATACAAGCATACATATATATACAATTTTGAATCGATGTTGGGGAAGGTCAAAAGACAAAAACAATACCGTCAAGATTTCTAAAACATGAATGTATTCATAAATCTGAAAACCCCTTTCTTAAAATCATGATTTCTATGCCCATGAGAATTTAAGAAAACCCCGCGTATCTTTATTTAAGAAATAAAAGAATGTTCCTTGATGCCTACGGCTTAGGGATTCCAAATCTCTAATTTTTTTTAAAATTACACGGTTAAATCTTGTGTTATTTGGGATTCTTGTTTGAAACCCTAGGGAGAGTTCTTGATGGATTTTGGTGAGAGTAGGTGTATTTTGGTGTAATAGGGATTAAATCCCATGTTCAAGATGTTAAGGGGTTGGAAAATACCCTTAATGAGATGGGTATTAAGTATAACTGGGAGCCCAATTTCATGGGCTACCGCGACGCGCCACGATCGCGATGGCTCACTGGAAATTGACGAATGGGAATGTGGCCTATTCCGCGATGCTTCATCATCGCGGAGTCTCACTGGAAATTGACCATCATTATTTACACCCTCTAGGCAATGCGCCAAGGATAGAAATGACGGTGTTTTATGACTAGGACTTAAATTAACCATAACTCCTTCACTGAGTGTCTGTTTTGTACGAATCTTATATCGACGAAAAATTTATTCGATCATCTACGTAATGAAAAGTTGAAATCTAAGAAATTCCACAGGGAAATAAATAATAATTATTCTAGAAGCCAATTCTTGATACTTTAGGGATAATAATTTAGCTAGGAAAAACTTTGGGGTGTTACATATACCGTACCTTCAGATGATATGTTTTATCAGTTTTGAACCTTATGGCCTTTCAGCCTTTATTTCCACATTTATACAATATAATATGCAGTGTTCAGGTACATATATCAGTCATGGGTTAGCTTGTAGTCCTTCGGGGTCATGTGAACATGGAAAATACTCTCACCATAAGTTATGTGAGTGAGCTTTATGAAATAGGGTGAAAAAAAATGATGTGTGAAGTTTGTAGAGGTGAAAATTGGTTTTTACAGATTGGTATTCACTGTTTAATTTAGTGTATTAAAGCGCTTAGGGAAGTTAGTCACTATTACTGGCCAGAAAAGTTTCTACCCATCCCTTAGCATACATTGCAACCCGTAAAGGCCTATATGATCCTAATCTTAACATTCTGATATTAGTGGAGCACTACACTAAGGGAAAGCATATGGTCGTCATTTGTAATTTGAGGATTCTTTGTGAGAGTGAGCGCAACGTGATTCTTATACCCATTGTAAATTGAATTTTTGTGAGCGATTATGGGTAACTCTTTTGTTGTGAGGCACATGCTTGATGAAAAGTTGGGTAATTTATATGATTTCTTTGCTTAAATAGTATACATAAAATTTCCAACTTGATGAGTCTATTCTTGAGGGTAGGTTGTTTTCAGTAATGGTTCATGAATCTACTTCTTGTTTTATATTCGTTGTGTGAGCCTATTTGAGCATCTTGTGTTTCCTTTGTGGGTCTTAAATCTTGTGTTTGCATAAATGGATAAGTTGTTCGAGGACGAATAAAGCTTTAAGTTTGGGGTGGTGATCTTGGGTGTATTTATATGCCTAAGCACCATAACTTACCCATATTTTAGCTAAGTTTTGAGAATAAAGTGCCTAGTTTCTTATGTTTTTACTCTACTTTGATGTAGTTGAGCTAACCTATGTGATTAGCATAATTTCAGGTGTTAATGAGCTAGATAAAGATATGATGAAACTATGGATTACGGATGACAAATCACACAAGATAAAAGTAGCTTGTTGGACCAAATGTGGCGCCTAGAAACTATGTCCAAGACTAATTGGCCAATTATAATTAGTTCAGGGACTTAGAAGGCTATTATGAGAGAAAAGATTATTAAAATGACTTGATTCTGAATTTTTATCATTATTCATTATTCTGTATTATTTTTGAAGTAGAGATTGGCGGTTTAGCTTGGAGAAAAAGAAAACGTTTTTCTCATGGTTCACTATTTACACACCAAGATCATCTTCTAGTTTTTGGTATGATGAACATACTTATGGTGATTTTCATTTTGTCCATGAGTAGCTAAGCTAATTGGTTAGGGTTATGGAAACATTGTAGCATACTATCTATTTCTATGGGTTTTGAGTTCATTATGCATTGATTTACTTATATCATATTCTCTTTGTTATGCTTGAATTCTCGTGGTCGCAAACATATAGAATGTGCCATTTAAACATAACTTGTTCGATAGAAAGGTTAATGTTTGGAAAAAAAGAGTAGTGACAAGAAAATAGGGTTTCCAACCTCTATTTAATACGTTAATGCCTTAACAGGATTAACAACTTAGAGATATTGTATAATTGAGTAAACACTTTTAAGTCAAGAGAACTAAAGTGAATTAATCCTTGATGGTTGAGAAACGCTTGGATTGAAAATTAGAATACGTTTCTCTATAAGTGCATGCATGTATAAGCTCTTAACACCCATTGTTAGAAGATATTAAAAACTACAAGGTGGACATAACCCTAGCTTGTTATTCTCTATATTCAACTATTGTTACACGTATTACTTTACTATTATATTGAAACTATTACTTCGTACTTAAATCAAAACCACCTATTACTTTACGGGAACAAATGATTAAAAGTCAACTAATCTGCATACAACTAAATTAGCACCCTATTCCCTGTGGGATTCGACCCCAACCTAGTTGGGTTATATATTTGACAACGGCCGCGTACACTTTCGTAAGAAAGTTATAATTTTGTCATATCACACTCCATACAAATAATGCCGCCATATTTTCACAAAAAAAAACACCGACAACAGCTCCAAATCATGAGTAGGATAATTCCCCTCATGCACCTTCAACTTCCTGGAGCAATAGGCAATCAACTTCCTATGTTGCATTAAAACACAACCAAGTCCCACCCTAGATGCATCATAATAAACCACAAACCCCTCATTACCTTCAGGCAATGTCAAAATCGGAGCCGAAGTTAGCTTATCCTTAAGCTTCTCAAAACTCCCTTCACACGCTTCCGACCAAGAAAATTTTACCTTTTTTGAGTCAACTTAGTCAAAGGAGCACCTATCAAAGAAAAATTTTCCACAAATAGTCTATAATATCCAGCCGAACCCTAGAAACTCCGAATGTTAGTTGGCGTCGTGGGTCTAGACCACATTTTAACCACTTCCACCTTTTGAGGATCCACCCTGATCCCCTTACTAAAAATAATATGACCCAAGAAAGTTACAGCGTTCACCCAAAACTCACACTTGGAGAACTTGGCATACAACTGTAGTTTTTTCAAGGTCTACAATACCATATGGAGGTGATTGGCATGATCCACCTCACTTTTTGAATACACCAAGATGTCATCAATGAACACAATGACAAAAAATCCAAGAACTGCCTGAAAACCCTGTTCATCAAATCCATAAATGTCGTTGGGGCATTAGTCAAGCCAAATGACATAACCAAGGACTCAAAGTGCCCATACAGTGTACAAAAAGCCGTCTTAGGGATATCCTCCTCCCTAATATTAAGCTGATGATACCCAGACCGAAGGTCTATCTTAGAAAAGAACTTGGCACCTTGAAACTGATCAAACAAATCATTTATCCTTGGAAGAGGATACTTGTTCTTGACCATTACCTTATTCAACTGCCGATAGTCAATGCATATCCGAAGGGAACCATCTTTCTTTTGCACAAACAACACCGGTGCACCCCACGGAGATACACTAGGATGAATAAATTCCTTATCCAGAAGATCCTTAAGTTGCTCCTTGAGTTCCCTCAACTTAGTCGGATCCATTCTATAAGGAGAAATAGATATTGGACAAGTGTCCGAAACCAAATCAATACCAAACTCGATTTCCCTATCTAGAGGAACACTAGGAAGATCATCTGAGAAGACCTTACGAAACTCATTTACCACCGAAACTGAGTGAAAAAAGGACCCTCCCAATTAGGATTTTTAACCCGAACCAAGTGATAAAGACACCCTTTGGAGATTAATGTCCAAGATTTAAGATCAGAAATAAACCTCCCCAGGAGCTAAGAAACCTCCCTCCCACTCTATAATCAATTCACCAGGGAACCAAAAGACAACCTTACGGGTCCGACAATCAAAGGACGCTTAACAAGAGTGTAACTAATCCATCCCCAGAATAATATCAAAATCCACCATACCAAACTCAAACAGATATACCAAGGTCTGTTTGCTACCAACAGATACCATACACATCTTATAGACTCTTTGAGCAATAATTGAGTTACCTACCAGGGTAGAAACAAAAAAAATGATCCAAAACAACCTCAGGATCAAAAACAAAACATACAACCACATATGGGGTCACATAGGAAAGAATAGACCCTGGATCAAGCAGATAATACACATCATAAGAAAAGAGTTGTAATGTAGCAGTAATGACATCAGGTGATGCCTCAAATTCCTATCGAGATGCAAGAGCATATAACTTATTTCAGCCAGTGTCAGTAATAGAAATAGGAGCAGACGTAGAAGCAGCACCACTAGGTGTAAGAGCAAAAGAGGAAGCAACCAGAGCCGTGACCGCTCCCAAAGCACCCTTACCAACTGGACAGTTTCTGAGCATATATCCTGGCTGACCATACTTAAAACACCTGTCCCTCCTTTCATCGTAAAAACCCAAATAAACACAACCATAGAACCAGCAAGGAGGATATAAAGAAGCTGACAGTGCCTCACTCGCCTAAGATTGGACACCTTATGCCTAGAAATTATCACCACTTTGCTGACGTTTGTCACCCGACTACTTCTAGTAAGAAGCGCTAGCAATAAAGAAGAAACTAGAACCCCTCACTTCTTTTTTGGATATTTGTCGTCATCCTGACCACCTTGTACAGAGAACCTGCTCCTCTTACCCTTTCTTTTCCCAAACTCTATTTGTTTTCTATTTTTATCCTCCACCTGTTGTATATGGACAACGAACCTCGAAATATCCATATGCTTAATCAACAAAGTTGTCTTGGTTTAAAGGATCAAATCCCAAGATAGCCTAGAAGTGAACTTCCTTATCCTCAGCCTCATATCAGTCACCAAATCTGAAGCATTCCTTGACAACTAATGAAATTTTAAGGCATACTTCTTGATAGATATTTTCCATGCTTAAAATTCACAAACTCCTCTATCTTCGCGTCCCTCAACTTCTGAGGAAAGAAGTGATCCAAAAAAAGCATTAGAAAAGGCCTCCCATAAGGACAACTCCTCAACATCAACTCTATCCTTATCCTGCTCCTCGTACCATTGGTACGCTACATCTTTGAGCTGATAAGCTATAAAATTCACCCCTTCCACATTAGTGTCCTGTATCACTCTAAATAACTTATCCATTTCATTTAAGAAACCCTGAGGATCCTCCTCCTCCTTTACACCAGTAAAAGTAGAAGGATTTTCATCTTCATAAACTAGCCAACCTTTGTAGCCTCAGCAGATAGAACATCAGATACATCTAGCTTAGCCTAAGCAACAACCAACTGAGCAATAGTATGGATCGACTGATGAAATTTTGCATTAGTTACCTCACATTGAGAAGGACGATTAACAATCGAAGGAACTCTAGAACAATTAGGGATAGAACCCTAAGATCGAGTGCAAACTTCAGGTGTAGCATGCACTCCATCAACATCATCCCAGATGGGACAGAAAGATTTCTTGTGTTCCAGATCGACGAGGCATGATCTGAAAAGCAAACCAACAAGGATTAGAGGAAATTCTAGGACTTAGATTCCATCTTGTAAAAATAGAATACCAAGAAAGTAAAACATTCTTAGATGTCCTGTAGCCTCTATTTTATAAGTCTAGAGAGTTACACACCCCTAAAAGAGACTCTACTAGACATGGCTTTGTGGACTCCTAATTAACCATGAACCTAAAGCTCTGATACCAACTTGATAAGACCTGGTCGGGGGACTTGTTATAATAGGAGTCCCAAGTCCGATCGGGATCGGAGACCACCCCAGTTACGTAACCCAATCTCCAGTCATCTGCCATGAGTTGGCTGAATTTCAAACATATAACAAGAACGCATAACTATCCATATTACAGACTCTGGGATAGGCCTATTATCGAGACCGACCCAACCAAGTCCAACTATTTGAACACAACTGATAGCCAAACCAAACCACAAACCATAACAATATGAGTTACATAATAATTATATATAATCCAAGAATAAAAAAAGATGGAACAACCAATTATACAGTCAACCGGTGTTATCCCCAATACCAATGCCAATACTAAGGCTGAGACCCCTACCGATCCAGCCCATACCAACCCATAGTAGTTCCACAAAAGCCTCTAGTAAAAAAAATACCAAAATTTGATTGGGAAATGCCCTAAACCATAGCCAAAACTAATATCCATAAATAAATCAAAGTATGAAAACATTCACAAAATGGAGCCTTCCAGAAAGATAGAAGCTCACCACTTTAATCCAAAAGCTGACCCCGAATGTTTGAATGCTAAGCAGGAGGAGTTGAATTGTCGGTTCCTACATTGCGTAGGGATACAGTCGCTCGAAGATGGGCTAGCGGGTGAACGCTAGCATGAACTCAGGATAAGGATAAAATAATGCCAACTAGTAAAACCAAGTAAACCAACCATATGCATACAAACCATACATATATATAACTATATCGGGAAAGGGAATTGGGTTTAGCATCCATTTAAAATTATTAACCAAGGTATGTGTAACTTAATCATCCTTAACAACCCACAGGCTATATGGGTCCAGTGTAACCCCCTAAATGGGCCCCAATACATGTAGCCACACGAACCAGAGATACTATAAGAGTAAGGGATTCCAAAGTACCCTCACCCTCTATGATACATATATACAATGTACTTAGAGAATTCTCGCGTACCTTATAGTATCATAAAAGGGTTGCCATGCCCTACCCCTCATGTCGGCAAGCATGAGTTTCTAGTGTTCGTTCAATGAACTTCCACTTTCACAGTTATCTATCATACCCCACCATTATTGCCGAATTAAAACCATTTCCAACCAACCAAACCATTATTATTAATCGAGGCTATACATAGTGGTATCATCATACCGGCTATAACTTACAAGTATTGTCCTTAGACAAACTTTTTTTAGATCAAGGGAGTCCCATGAGCTCATAGATCACATTACCAATTAACTTGGGGGAATTCCATGTACCCCACAACTATTCCATTATTATAATTACTTGGGGGATTTCATTGTACCCCACAAGAATGATTGTTAAACCAAAACCATTCTATTTTGACCATGCCAAACCATTTAACCATTTAGGTTCCATTACAAAGTTTAAACCATGCATAAGTCCCATTAAAACCCAACAATGTAGTGAAACCATTATCATAGGCATTTTATCAAACATATTAGGGGCATAGTATTTCCAAAACCAAAGCCAATTACCAAATAACCATTCCCATGCAACCAATTATCCAAAACCACCATTAAAGCATATAAAAGCATAATTAAAACATAGGGAAGCCATAACTAAGCATTTTTAACCAAAGCCCCCAAATTATATTTGAAAATCCAAAATCATACAATAATCAAACCATGAAAACATTATATAAAACCACGCCTTTAGTTGGAACTAACAATGAGGGAAGATAACATGCCTTAACCCAAGAAGATAATAGAGATAAATCGCCAACACAGTCTCCAAATTAATCGTTAAGATGAAACCCTAGCCTTCATTTACCCAAAAGCTTTAGAGAGAATTGTAGAGTATTTAACAGAAGTTTCTAAGTGTTAATGAATAGAATAATAGGAAAAATAACCTCCCAATAAAAATATAAGCCATAGGGATTTATTAGGTTAAATAGAAAAATAACCAGATTGCCCTCACTTAAACTCCTAAAAATCCTGTCAGGTGGGTATGACTATTTTTACCAGTTGTACCCTCCAATAGGAGTGTTACCCACCACTCATACCCAAGGCCATCTCTCTTGGACCCAACACTGTCCAAGGTATGACTCACCCCAAACTATGTCATATCCAAGTATATGACTAGTACCCATGATCTGCATCCCTCGTAGAACAGAATCCCAAGAGGATTGAACACTGACCACCATATGAGTCCATGGTATGGTTCGTTCCCTGGCTTACTGCTCTTAGTGAGCCACTTGTACTCAGATTCAACTTAAGTTACCAAGTTTAAGATTAACTGAAGTAACCAAACAACCCGTATCTACTGATACGACTTGTACCACCCAAGTCGTACCCATTCTAGAAACCAAATCCAACCCACTAACCAATACTGGTCAGCATACGACTAACCCATACCACTCGTATCCCAGTGTACGAGTCATTTCCCCTAGTCGTATCTTGTCCAAAGACCAAAAATCCAGAAAATTTTCTAAGGGACAAAAACCCAGGGTATTTCAAGAATACAATTGAATACACTATTGATACCACATTAGGCTTTTTCAGTGTACAAGATACAATTAATTTCATGTATACACAGCCAACATTATTAAATAAGACCCCAAATGATCACACATAGCAAATAATACTCAAAAACCACCAAATGCAACAACAGATAGGCCCTCATATGGGCTCAAAACAAAAATTATAGCCATTTTTGTGATTATTCCCACACCCTTAACATGTTTTTATATCGACATTAATTACCCAGTCCAGTCTGAAGGAAGTTAAGCCACAACCTTTCTTGAATGCCAAAAATTAATCTAGAAGCCTCCAATTCGAAGCCTTACTCCTCAAGAACGATCTCAGAATCAACTAAATCATACAAATATAGAATCTATGCATCAAAAGAAATCCAATGAAACCCATATTGCCTATTTTCAAGTCGGGGTCAAAACGGACCCTCAAAATGTGTTTTTGAAAAAGAAGGAAAAAATCATAATTTTATTTCAAAAACATGATCCCCATATTTTTAGAAGTCTACAGGCTAAAACCTCAGCAAAAATGATTTTAAAAAAAAGGTCCAAATTAAAGAAAAATTATTTTCAAACCTTACTGTAAAAGTCTCCAAAATCCATTTTAAATTAGAATTGAAGTTGTTTTGAAGGTGAAATAGAAATAAAAGTAATAATGATAAGATTAGAAACCTACCCAAGTGAAAATGGATTAAAACTGGGGTTTAAATTGAAAAAGTTTAATTTTTTGGCCTTTCGAGCCAAAATTTCTAATTTTTACTATTTAATCCGCGTTAACAAAAGATTAAAGGATGAGATTGAAGAAAAGTAGTTGAAATAGGTGTTATGGAGCTTACCCAGGCTTAGAAATGGAAGAAATCGCTCAAAATTACAATATTCTAAGCTCTAAGTCTCACAAATGGTGAAATGGGAAAATAAGGTATATATATATAGTCTATACATCGTATACGCGACCAAGTGTCGCGTATGCGGTACCTAGCCTGAAGGCAGTTATCGCTATCATGACCTGGTCCTCGCATACATAGGACTCACGGTCTTGGCCGAGATATCACGTATCTACTACTCACATCTGATCCTCTGAGTTGCATATGCAACCAGCCACTCCCGGTTGTGATGGCACCAACACCAGATGGAGACTTGGAGAATAAGGAAAAATTAGAGTCTCCACCTAACTTTCTAGAAAAAATAGGAAAAATCCATTTTTTATGTAGAAAACTCTATTTTGATCTTTCGAAAATGTTTAGAGATTCAGAGTAAGGGTTTTGGTTATCCGAGGGCAAGGTGTTAGGCACCCCTCAAGGCCTATCCGAAGATAGTCCTTACGCTTAGTTTAGAAAAATATTATAAAAACTTTATTTTGTTATTTGCTTAAAAAGAATAGTAATAAGAAACTTTGTTATTATTTTTTATTCTGAAGAGAAATTCAGGTATAATAATGCGACGCTGCCACGTATCAGGGAAGTAATGTAATTATTGTATATATATATTACACTGATATTCAAGATATGAAAAAATAGCCTTTATTTTATAATCGTGATAATATAAAGAAACTTTATTATCTTTAGATGCATGGAGTTAAATATGTAAATAAGGTATATAAGAATATTTTAAAGCGTGAATAATTTATTTAAGACAAAATGTGAATATTTAAAATTATGAAAAGATGTAAAAATTTCACTTAAATGGATTTAGATTGAAAATAAGTGATAAATAAGTGACAATGCATAGGTATAGTGAAGTTGAGATAATAATAATAATAAAAAGAAAGTGATAATAATTACGATATAAATAATGACAATAATAGTAAATAGAGATAATTATCGTAGTAATATATAAAATGATATACCTCGATACATAGTAGCGGGTGAATATACATACCTTGTATTTCTTAGTCTTTTGCGAATCTTTTGTCAGGCAACAAGATTGGAACTTTAACATCAAAAGCTTTCCGGTAACGATGAACACAACTAAGACTCCGAACTTGAAAATAAAATGACAAAGAAACAATAAATTCTCTGGCGAATTTTCTTTCCTTCCCCACTCAAATCTCTCCTCTTTTTCTAGATCTGAATTTCTGTCAGATTTTTTTCTCTCTTTATTGCTTTCTCTCTTTTTTTATGTTTATCCTAATTTTTTTCTCTCCTTTTTCACCTGTTCTTTTAGGGTCGAAGGCTCCCTATTTATAGTCTAAATTCGGACTTGAAAGTCCGTATTTGAAGCCAAAGTTGAAGAAAAATACAAGAACCAAGAATAAAAAAAATGAAATTCAAATCCGAATCTCCAAAATCTTCAACCTTTTCAGAGTTATGATGGAAAATTTGAAATCAAAGCAGGTAATATCATAAATTTGGGTCTGTTTCTTTTGATATTGGGTTTTATGAGTTGAAGCATACGGGGTAGGGGTGGTAGCCATGGCTGTCATGGCATGACTAGGTTTTTGTTTGGGGGGTGGGGTAGGTGAAAGAGAAGGAGGAAAAAGGAGAAAGGGCCTTTATTTTTCTATATTTTTTGAGAAATTAAAAGGGACAAGACCATGGGGCTCCTTGAGGGACTCATTCACGTTTTTTATTTGGAAAAGACGTGTCTCTGCCCTTCTTTTTCTTTTAGAAAGAGAAAGGGACAAGTGAAAGACTTTTAATGCAAAGCCATTTTGAAATCTTGACCAAATTTTAATCCATCTGATAAAAAATCGGACGGTTCTAAGACAATAATATTACAAAAAGGTTTTTTTTATATATATATATATGTGTGTGTGTGTGTGTGTGTAATATATATGTAAATAAATATATGAAAAGTTTGTTTAAAATTGGATATTTTTTTATTCATTCAGTCTTTGACCGGATCTAATTTTAAAAGAAAAGAGAGTATATATACGTAAATAAATAAGTAAAGAATTAGATAAATAAAATACATTATGTTCACATATATGCGAATATACAATGATGATTGAAATTTTTAGGATTATCAATTTGGAAAATAGACGACGGATCGGACTAAGTTGCGCTGGTTGGATATTTTGGATGATCCATCCAATCTTTTGATCAAACGAACCTAAAGATTATCCCTTAAAAATAATAGTAAAAATGCGAAAAGAAAAAATTATTATACGGATAACTATATGAAAAGTCAATTTTTAAAACTACTATTTTTTATTCATTTAATATCTGATCAGATGATTCGAATTTAATTTAAAGAAAGGAGGAAAAAAAAAGAGAGAGAAAAATATATATATATAAAAACAAATAGATAATTAATTACAAAAATTACAATATTTTCCTACATATATATAAAAATAAGTGAAAATTTTTGGGATCCTTTGGATTCAAAATGAATCACCGGATCAAATTATCGTATAGGAATTATATTGGGTTCGGGCTGATTTTCGAACTTCTTTGCTGAAATATGTAAATAAGAGCCGACCTTTTGAGCCAAAAAAAAAATTGAAATTGGATTATCATTGGCTCGAATACTCTTTATCTACTGAAATTAATTTTATCGATTCTTCCTGCTACCCTAAAATTATTTTTAGTTTAACGTATACAAATTACAGACATAAATTTTATGAGCGTCCAATTTGATATCTTTTTTTTTGTGATTTAATATTAACAACATATATATGTGTGTGTAAAAATAAGAATGTAATAAATATAGTAAAAATCAAGAATATAATAAAAATATGTATATTTAAAAAGATATATTTTATGTAATAAAATAAACATATATGGTCACAATATTACCCAAAAAAATAAAGTTTGAAAAGATGCGAATGTGAATACCAAAAGATATATATATATTTATTCGTTAAAATATTTAATTATATTTAATTAAATATTTTAAATTATGGTAGGAAAAATAAATTCCCTTCTTATTAAACTTTGTAGAAATAGAAACAAAAATACAAATCTTATTATTTTTTATTTAATTTTTGGAAATTATTTAGGGTCGAGGAGCATCGGTAAAAGTAATTAAGGAAAAAGGGCGAGCCAAAATTGGGTGTCCACAGTTTCCCGGAGTGATCGAAGATTTGTGTAAAAATCTTTGGACAATCACATTGACGCAACTAATTTTGTCTCGGACAAAGCAAAATGTTTGGAAAATTATGCCGGGCTCCGACTTTCGAGCTGCCTACATATCTCGGGCTTCATGAGAAATTAGGTCATTTGTTGTTCGAATTGTAGCAAAGTTTGATGAACCTCAAAATTTGCCCCAGTGTAGAATTATGGTGATACTGGGTTCCGAGGAGGAGGATAGTAAAGATTTCAGCACGAATGAAATAAGATACGGGTGTACGCCCGAAATTGGTTGTTCGAAATAGCTGGGGATGAGGAGTCGTTGGATAAAATATCTCCTGAGGATCTTTGAAATAAAAGGAATTGTGGATTTTCAAAAATTATCCCAGTGCGGGATTACGACGACACTAGCCGATAACACTAAGGAAAAAAAATGACTGAGCCGAGTTGAGTTGAGTTTCTTCACCAAAATCTTTGACGTAGCTAGGGATGCTTGACATTCCGCTAGCTTGCCCCAGTTTGCTGCTAAGAGGGTAGTTTCACGTTGTATTGCATGTTTCTGCAAAACAGGTAAAAGGGTAAAAAGTACCTGTTGTTCAAAAAATTGTAAATTGAAATTATAATGTAAAGAGTAGAGTTTAGATATTCAAACTAGTATTGTCTCTGTCTGTGGAGGCCTCCGATTGGCGGGGCAATAACTAAAATGTATATAGCCTCTGTCGACTGAAATATAAATAGCCTCCGCCGGCTAAAATGTAAATAGCCTCCTTCGGCTTAAATATAAAAGCCTTTGTCGGCTGAGCAGCTGCTTGAATGTAAATAGCCTTCGTCTGCTGAAGTGTAAATAGCCTCCGTCGGCTGACCAATTGAGAAATAAGTGTCATCTGACTGGCGAGCAGTGTTTGAAAAGTAAAGCCTCCAACGGCGGGATATTTGCCCAATGGTAAAATGCCTTGTATTGGCAAGGCGACCTTCAGTCTGAACTAAATGATGCTATTGCTGCTGGAACTTGATGTTGTTGTAATAGTGGCTTTCTTGCGCGTTTGCTATGGTATGGGCCTCTGATTGGCAGGTTGTGCTATGTTTGCTGAAATGCGATTTTCTGATATGGCGGAATGTTGCTTTGCTAATGTACAATCTTTGATTTGTGGTGGGGCGTCCCCCTTGCTGGTGCACAAATCCCGATATGGCAGAGAGTCATATTGCTCATTCATATCATCTGATATGGCAGAGGATCACTTCGCTTGCTTATGTACAGTCTTTAGAATGTGGAACTCGATTTCGTTTGCTTATATACAGTCCTTGAAATGCAGAAGCTCGACTTTGTTTGCTTATATACAGTCCTTGGCTCGCGGAATCTTGACTTTGTTGAAGTCAGACGACACTTTCCAATTTGCTGAGTTATTCGGTGTAGTTAGACGATGATTCTTCGATTGGCAAAGTTATTCATCGTAGTCAGGTGGTTGGCTCCTATTGGCGGAGTTTTATTGGGAGAAGTAAATATCCTAATCTTCCTATGAGGGGGCCCTTTTTTTGTTGCTTTGACTCGAGTCTTCAGCATACCTGCAAAAAGAATTCGATCAAAATTCTTAGAGCTGGTGAGAATTAGTATAAACGTATGTAAAGAGAATAAAGTAAGGAAAGAATATTTGGCTCATGTCATGGTGGTAAGACGCATGATGCGCTGATTCTATCCCAAAGCTTGACTTGATGTCGTCTTCCGATTCCTATTTTCTTGTGCTCGAAGAAAAATTATTAGTTGGGAGGGGGTGTTGATTTGTGTCGACTTAGATATCCTGGCTTTGTTTGTAGAATTCTCCAACACTTCTTCGGTTGCTCGATCACTCCTAAATTGGAGTCTCAGTAGGTGGGAAAGTTGGAAAGTATAGTGAAAAAATACATATATGTATATATGTTTTCGCAAATATATTACATATTAAGTTGCAGAATTCTCCAACACTTCTCGCAACTTTGTCCTTCGGGTGGAACTCCTCTGACTTTGTCGATGCTATAACGACTCTGGCGGTGAGATCGTTTCTATTCTGGGGCTATACTACGAGCGAATGGGGATTTTCCTAAAGGTAAGATCGAACCTTTTGGGTTGCCTATGTATCCTTAAAATAGGAATCAGGTCTGCTTGTAGTTTGAGGGTGGAGAATAAAGTATGAAATGCAGCGACCAAGTCTGACTCAGACTGCCTACATATCTTAAAATAGAAATCAAGTCATAACATAGTTCGATACAAAAGATAAAGTAAAATAATGCAATGACCGAGCCTGACTCAGGCTGCCTACGTATCCAAGTGGAATCAAGTCAGGCCATAGTTTAGTACAATGAAAAGGTAAAAATATGAAGAGACCGAATCCAATATTGATTGCCTATGTATCCCGCCATGGAAAATTAGGTCCAGCGTAGTTCTGAGTACATGAGAGGATGATATTTTGGGTTTTCTAAGGGAAATCGAACCCTACGTAGGATGCCTATGTATCCCGCCATGGGAAGTCGGGCTAATATGTAGTTTTGTTACATTAGAGAAAAATATAAAAAGTACAAAGAAACAGCTAGTCCTAATGTCTTCAAATGTAGTACTTCTTGATAGCGTCTGAGTTGATCGACTTCATGCTTACTGTGCCATCCATTTCTGCAAGGATTACTGCTCCGCCTGAGAGTACTCAGTGGACTATTTAGGGACCTTACCAATTTAGCGCAAATTTCTCTTTGGCTTCATCTTGGTGAGGGAATATCTTCTTCAATACTAATTGTCCAGGTGTGAATCGACGAGGCTTAACTTTCTTGTTGAATGCCTTGATCATCTTATTTTGATAAAGTTGACCATGACAGACTGCATCCAATCTCTTCTCGTCAATGAGTATCAACTGCTCGATCCTGCTACGAATCCATTCAGCGTCGTCTAAACCAACCTCCTGGATGATCCTTAATGAAGGTATCTCAACTTCTGCAGGTATCACTGCTTTTGACCCATAAACCAACATATAGAGAGTTGCCCCAGTAGAAGTTCTGATTGTGGTGTGATATCCAAGTAAAGCATATGGCAACTTCTCATGTCATTCCCTATTACCGTCCACTATTTTCCTCAAGATCCTCTTGATATTCTTGCTTGTGGGTTCAACAACTCCATTCATTTGTGGTTGATATACCGTGGAATTTTGATGAGAGATCTTATACCTTTCGCAAATATCTCTCATCAGGTTGCTAGTAAGATTGGCTCTGTTATCTGTAATAATTGACTCTGGAATTTCAAACCGGCAGACTAAGTTGTTGCAAATAAAATTTGCTACCACCTTCTTAGTTATGGCCTTATGTGTTGAGGCCTCAACCTACTTTGTGAAGTAACCAATAGCGACCAAGATAAAACGGTGTCCATTGGACGCAGGAGGCTCTATGGGCCTAATAACATCCATGCCCCAGCAGCAAATGGCCAAGGAGAGCCCATCGCATTGAGTTCGTTTGGTGGAACTTGTATAAAGTCTCCATTAACTTGACATTGGTGACATTTCTGCACGTATCGGATGTTATTCCTCTCCATGGTCATCCAAAAGTATCCAGCTCTCAAAATCTTCTTCGCGAGCATGAAATCATTCATGTGAGGTCCACAGGTTTCTGCGTGTATTTCTTCCAACAACCTTGTGGATTCCGAGGCATCGACCCATCGTAGCAATCCTAAGTCTAGAGTACTCCTATATAGGATTTCTCCATTGAGAAAGAAGTGATTGGCCATCCTTCTTAAAGTCCTCTTTTTCTTTCCAGCAGCAGCCTTCTAGATATTCTCTTGCTATTGACCCTTCTTCACTTAATTGGACATCTTTTCCCAATCTCGTATACCGATCAACCTCATACAGAACCTTAAGAGTCGCAGATGTTACAAAAGCAGGAGCTTCGATAGCATATACAGGTGGTACAGGTATCTCACAAGCGGCATGTGCCTCGGGTATGTGCTGCATTTCTGGGTGGACTAGAATAGTAAAGTTCTAGGCAGGAAATGAATAAGCAGGTGTAGTTCCGACAGTAGGCTGAAGAGCTGGTGGGGCTTGAGCATGCGGTATACTTGCTTGGTTATTGGAAGCGCCTGGAGGTAATTCAATACTTGGAGCCTGCAAATGAGCAGGAAAGCTTGCTATTGTAAGCTTGGTTAGATCCCGCATTTGACGGAGTTCTTTTTTTAGGACCTCAATTTCTTGTGCCATATTGTTCATTTATCATTATTCTGAGTATCTGACGGCCTTTGAGAACTTCTAGTGTCATCCACTGGGATCATCGCGGCCTTGTCTCTATTAGTCATTTTCTCTTTCGATCGAAGGTTGTATTGGAATTCTGTCAGTTTTCCAGTCAACACAAATCAACTTTTTTTTATCAGGGATTGATAATCAAAAGAAAGGAAGAAAAGAAAAATCAAAAGAAAACTATGTTAGTTTGGGGGATAATGTAAATGTAACAAGTAAGTAACATATATACACCAAGTTGGCAACATCCAAATGTGTCCTACTATAGAGCCTCTTTTTTCCAGAGGTGGGCCTATGATGCAAGTATGATTAATTGATCCAAAGTTTCAAAGCGTAATTAAATTCAAGACAAAGGTATTTTGATTAATGAAAAGGGCAAAGTGCGAAGCCACGGGTTACAAAGAGAAAAGTCTCAAACTAAAGATTACATCATGGTAGGCATCAATAGAGGTTATGCAAGTCCCTTTAGGAAAAAGAGAAATGAAAAGAAAAAGTACAAATAGGTCATGCAAGACCCTTCAGGAATCAGAGATAGAAGATGGGTCCTAAGGCCAGCTGGGGGGATCATCGTCGTTGTCGTCCAGGTCATAATAGGGCCCGGGGTAATACTCTGGGGACCCGTCGAACTGGTATCCTTGGTAGTCTTCGCCTGCTCCACCGCCGAAATCTATGGGTCCATACTCTTCTTTTTCAGGGTCCTCCTTCATCTCCTTTGTCAGTTCCACCTCCTGCTCTTCCATTGGGTCCTCTTCCAGATCTTTCTCTGGGTCTTCCTTAGGATCTTCCTCTATCTCATCCTCGGGTTCATTATCTACAGCATGGATGAGGTAATCTACGGATCCCAGAATCACCTACTCGTACATGGCCGTAGTCACAGGCCTAAGGTGTAGCAGCTGCTCTCGAATCTGATCGACTCTTTGAATGTATACAAGTCCCTGAAGCACCTCATGACTTGGTCTGGCTAGAATGCCTCCCAATTTGTACCACGTATAGTACTCAGGAGTGTAGTAGGGATCACCGCATATTCTTAAGCTGATGATATGTCCCCACCCATTGATTAGGTTACCAAGCCTCTCTGTTCATAATTTATCTCTAATAATGTCATGTTGAACCATAAAGGTACGTTTTGAATTATGCCAAATTATCACAGAACTCTTAGTGGCGCGTACGGCTGGATTCCTTCCAACCTAATCAACTCCATGAAATAAGTATAATGTCTCCTTAGCATTACTCGGCCTCTAACCTATGGTAGACTCCATTGGATGAGGTTATTGTTAAGATGGTTCAGGAAGACACGCCACTGCTTCTTATTATTCGACATCTCCAACATAGCCACCCTAAGTTTATGGCTACGAACTGGTTAGGACCTGTCTCTCCGATGCCATTCCTGCGATAAAAATGTTCTAATGCCCAAACCTGGATCATTAGGTTGCAACCTATAAAAAATTTATGTCCCCTGGAGCATGAAGACAGGGACCGAAAGATCTCCGTTAAAATCATTAGCACAATAGTGGTTTTGATCGATCCCCTACACATGAATATAACCGTGGGGAGTAGGTGGATGCTGATGCGGTTGCTTCTCATCGGGAACACCATAATGCTGAGGAAATCCACCATAAAGACAATGGCCCAATCTCTTTCCCAATAAATCCTAGTAAAGAAGAACTCCTCCCAATAAAGATCATAACTCTCCCTCCTACCGAACCTCTCAAAGAGATAAACCAAGCTTACCCAGTCTGACTCCGCCATCCTTCAGCCTACACCGAGTTTTAGCCCGAGAAGACGCAAAAAACTGCTCCCTTAAGTATTTTGTGGGGCTAGAGGTACCCGCCCCACCAATGGCAAGTTAGGATGACCTCCTCCAAAGTAGGCGTGATCTCAAAGTCCGTGAACCTGAAGGTAACTGTAGTCGGGTCCCAAAACTGGACTAGAAATCGAATAAGTAGCTTATTTGCCCTTACCTCCATCAAATCTATCAAAGATCCCAAATGTGTGAACACCTCTTCTCCATGTGATACTCAGATATTTCCTACCAATGTCTTAGGACCCGGGGAATGTCAGTTAGCATGTGGATGTTGGCAAAGGTTTGGTTGATTTCCATATGTGCAAAGGAAGAAAAGGGTAGGGTAAGTTCAATGTCCTAAATTTATTACGTTCTTAACATTTGGATTAATTAATCATTTCACACATACAGCGTCGTTGGGTTCATGAAGGACCCGTTGACATGAAGGGTGGTTTCCTAACTGCGAGAACGATACCTTGGATCATTCCGCCTAAGGTTTATGCAATATGACCTATATCTAGAGTAAGATTTTTTTTCCTAAGAATTTTTTGAGAATGAGACTGAATATTTGCGAGAAGGTACACTAACCTAACTACACCAACTCTGAAACAAAGGAATCCAAAGAGGTTTCAGAGGAGTGCAGTACACCCCTCGCATGTTCAGTGTGTGAATTATGTACAACTAAGACTCGATAGGAATAGTGGAAGTGATAAAGTAGCAAAAAGTAGTGTTATACAAACAAATAAGAAACGCAAGTTCAGATTTGGCTTGCGTCCTTTCACAGAAAGCATGAGATAACGACAGGCAAGCAAATAACATAATAAAGTACGAAATCCTATACAAAGCATGTTAAGGCTAAAACATAAGTTCAAAAATCCCCAGAAGAGTCGCCATTCTGTCGGGCCCTATTTCGAACCGATCGAATCAGCGCACGACGTATGGCGGTATGTCGTGACTCTTGGGATTAAAAATTTATTTTTTTAGAGTCGCCACCTAACTTTTTAGGAAAATTAGGAAAAATCCATTTTTTATGTAGAGAAATCCATTTTGATTTTTCGAAAATATTTAGAGATTCTGAGTAAGGGTTTTGGTTATCCGAGGGGAAGATGTTAGGCACCCCTCAGGGCCTATCCGAAGATAGTCCTTACGCTTAGTTTAGAAAAATATTATAAAAACTTTATTTTGTTATTTGCTTTAAAAAATAATGATAAGAAACTTTGTTATTATTTTTTATTTTGAAGAGAAATTCAGGTATAATAATGCAACGCTACCACATATCAGGCAAGTAATGTAATTATTGTATATATATATTACACTGATATTCAAGATGTGAAAAAATAGCCTTTATTTTATAATTGTGATAATATAAAGAAACTTTATTATCTTTAGATGCATGGAGTTAAATATGTAAATAAGGTATATAAGAATATTTTAAAGCGTGAATAATTTATTTAAGACAAAATGTGAATATTTAAAAATATGAAAAAATGTAAAAATTTCACTCAAATGGATTTAGATTGAAAATAAGTGATAAATAAGTGACAATGCATAGGTATAGCGAAGTTGAGATAATAATAATAATAATAATAATAATAATAATAATAATAATAACAATAATAATAATAATAAATAGTGCAATAATTACGGTATAAATAATGACAATAATAGTAAATAGAGATAATTATCGTAGTAATATATAAAATGATATACCTCGATACGTAGTAGCGGGTGAATATATATACCTCGCATTTCTTAGTCTTTTGCGAATCTTTTGTCGGGTAGCAAGACTGAAACTTTAACGTCAAAAGCTTTCCGGGGACGATGAACAAAACTAAGACTCCAAACTTGAAAAAAAATGAGAAAGAAACAATAAATTCTCCGGCGAATTTTCTTTCCTTCCTCACTCAAATCTCTCCTCTTTTTTTTAGATCTGAATTTTTCTCTCAGATTTTTTTTCTCTCTTTACTGCTTTCTCTCTATTTTAATGTTTATCCCAATTTTCTTCTCTCCTTCTCCACTTGTTCTTTTAGGGTCAAAGGCTCCCTATTTATGGACTAAATCCGAACTTGAAAGTTCGGATTTGAAGCCAAAGTTGAAAAAAATGCAAGAACCAAAAAGAAAAAATTTGAAATTCAAATCCGAATCTCCAAAATCTTCAACCTTTTCAGAGTTATGATGGAAAATTTGAAATCAAAAGCAGGTAGTATCATCAATTTGGATCTGTGTTTTATGATATTGTGTTTCACGGGTTGAAGTAAACGGGGTAAGGGTGGCATCCATGGCTGCCACGGTATGACTAGATTTCCGTTTGGGGGGTGGGGTAGGTGAGAGAGGAGGGGGGAGGAGGAGAAAGGGCCTCTATTTTTCTGTATTTTTTGAGAAATTGGAAGGAACAAGACCATGGGGATCCTTGAGGGACTCATTCACGTTTCTGATTTGGAAAAGACGTGTCTCTGCTCTTCTTTTTCTTTTAGACTGAGAAAGGGACAAGTGAAAGGCTTTTAATGCAAAGCCCTTTTGAAATCTTAACCAAATTTTAATCCGTCCGATAAAAAATCTGACGATTCTAAGACAATAATAGTACAAAAAGGTTTTTTATATATATATATGTAATATATATGTAAATAAATATATGAAAAGTTTGTTTAAAATTGACTTTTTTTTTATCCATTCGATCTTTGACCAGATCTAATTTTAAGAGAAAAGGGAATATAAATACGTAAATAAATAAGTAAATAATTAGATAAATAAAATACATTATGTTCACATATATGTGAATATACAACGATGATTGAAATTTTTGGGATTATCGATTTGGGAAACAGACGATGGATTGGACTAAGTTGCGTTGGTTGGATATTTTGGATGATTGATCCAATCTTTTGATCAAACGATCCTAAAGATTATCCCTTAAAAATAATAGTGAAAATAAAAAATTATTATACGGATAACTATATGAAAAGTCAATTTTTAAAATGACTATTTTTTAACCGTTAGATATCTGATCAGATGGTTCGAATTTAATTCAAAGAGAGGAGAAAAGAGAGAGGAATATATATATATATATATATATAAATCGATAATTAAATACAAAAATTACTATATATGCCTACATATATATATATAAATAACTGAAAATTTTGGGATCTTTCGAATTCAAAATGAATCGCCGGATCAGATTATCGTATAGGAATTATATGGATTCAGGCTGATTTTTGGACTTCTTGGCTGAAATTTGTAAATAAGAGCCGACCTTTTGAGCAAACAAAAATTGAAATTGGATTATCGTAGGCTCGAATATTCTTTCCCTACTGAAATTAATTTTATCGATACTTCCTGCAATCCTAAAATTATTTTTAGTTTAACGTATACAAATTACAGACATAAATTGAATGAGTGTTCAATTTGATATCTTTTTTTTTTTTGTGATTTAATATTAACAACATATATATGTGTGTGTAAAAATAAGAATGTAATAAAATATACGTAAAAATCAAGAATATAATAAATATATGTATATTTAAAAAGATATATTTTATGTAATAAAATATACATATATGGTCTAAATATTACCCCGAAAAATAAAGTTAGAAAAGATGTGAATGCGAATACCAAAAGATATATATATATATATATATATTTGTTAAGATATTTAATTATATTTAATTAAATATTTTATATTATGATAGGAAAAATAAATTCCCCTCTTATTAAAATTTGTAGAAATAGAAACAAAAATACGAATCTTATTTTATTTTTATTTAATTTTTAAAAAATATTTAGGGCCGAGGAGCATCGGTAAAAGTACTTAAGGAAAAAGGGAGAGCCAAAATTGGGTGTCAACAGCTACTCTATCAAATTAGATGCTCCGAACTCAATCGCGATATCAGATTTTTTTAAAAAATATTATTTTCGAAAAGTTGACCCCCAAGACCCAATTTCACAACTTTTCAAACCGAGGGTTAAAATGAGTTTTAAAAGCCATAAAACCAAACCAACTATGTTACCACCCTAAGATTAATATTTTGGATCTGTTGGCGCAGTCCGTTTTGCCATCCAATACATAGATCAACAAATATTGGCCGAAGTCAACTGTAAGGCTTTTCAAGCCACGAAAAAACCATAATTTCACATAAATCACACTGAAATGGATTAAAAATGATAATAAGCATCCCCACACCCTAAAAATACCACAACACAATCATGAGAAGGTGTAAAATGGTCAAATCATATAGAAATAAATATTTCACACAAATCATTAAAAATCAGATCGTTATATGGCTTCAACATCGGTGATGGATATAGTTAGAATAATAGTGGTGGTAGGTGTGCTAATAGTAGTATTTGATAGTGATATTGGTTATGATGGTAGAGGTAGTTAGTGGTGATGGTCAATGGTTGGTGGGTGGTGGTTGACAGTGGTAATGGTGGTTAGTGGTGGTGAGTGATGGTGAATATTATCCAACATAAGAGTATCCCTTAATAATATTAAGACTTGGTTCCAGATCTGAATGATTAAGACCCATTCAGACCTATTAAGACTAAAATCTTAACAAAAAACAAGTGTACTTAATTGTGAAGTCTAAATCATTCAGATTCAGACCACCATTAAGTGAAAACAAATAATGCCTTAGTCCTGGAGATTACCTCGGGCAATGAATTGATGTATTTATACTCTCTTAGCCAAATTTCTATCCGTACTTGATGATATTAATGATATGAGTTCCGGTTCATGTCCGACAATTGACGATGATATTAATGATATGAGTTCTGGTTCAAGTCCGGTGATTGATGATGATATCGATGATATGAGTTTTGATTAAAGTCCGGTGATTGATGTTGATAATGATGATATGAGTTTATACACTGGGTTACATTATGACACTTGGATCAGTTATGATATTATGGATTCTATTTGCTTTTATCCTTACAGACGCATTTCCTATCACCAATATGTGCCTATATCTATCAACCTTATTGGGGGTTGCATAGGTATAAATATGACTATTTTTTGCTGAGTGTTGATTGAACCTTATGAGCCTATGTTGGTGGTGGTTTACTGAGTGTTGATTGAACCTTCTGAGCCTCCTTCTGAGCCTACTCACATTGTTATTACTATTATTATTATTATGGTAAGTTCGTGATAAGCTGATTACTACGAATTGGCTTACCTACTAGTCGGTTATAGTAGACGTCATTATGACCTAAAAAATCGGGTCGTGACACCTACACGGACAACACATATAGCAATTATTGTTTCAATCCACCAATAACAACGCACAACAGTATTAACACATTTTTCATGATTCATTGTCATACCCATAACATGCTTTTACATAAGATATTAACTACTCTGCCAGTCTGAAGAAAGTTAAGTCATAACCTACCTCAAACGATGGAATCCCAGTCCAACAAACCCTCAACACGGAGTATTCTCTTCCCGAACGTCCTTAAAACCAACTTAAACATACAAATATGAAATCTATGTGTTAAAAAGAAGCCAACAATACTTATAGTATCTATTTTCGAGTCGAGGTCAAAATAGACTTTCGAAACTGATTTTCAAAATAAAGGGATGAAACTAGAATTTTTGTTCATAAATCATCACCCATGATTAAAGAAAGTCGTAAAAGAAAATCCAAGTGAAAACGGGTTAAATACGAGGTTTAAATTTGAAGAAAAACATATTAGGCCTTCCAGATCAAAATTCCCAAATTTTACTTTTGAAATCATATTTTAACGAGTTTTGGATGACAAGAATCAAAGTAAAATAATTGAAATATGGATTTGAAGCTTACCCAAGCTTAAAAATAAAAGAAATCGCCCAAAAACTCTATCTGAAGCTCAAAGTCTCCAAAATGATAGAGAAACGAGAAAAATAAACTTTTATACTATACCACCACTGACGGCTAAAGCGGTCAAGTACCGCATTCGCGGTACCCGTGTGCACACTCGGTCTGTTTTAGTGGTCTCCGCTAAAGTAGACAAGGCTCCGCTAAAGCATCCCCCTAGCTAGGTGCTGGATCCCTAAAGTGACCAGCTGGCCGTTTTAGAGGCCACCGCTAAAGAGACCAAAATGACGCTTTAGTGATTGCACAGTTGGGTGGTGCACTAGCTGGGACTTGGAAAGCTTCCAAGTCTTCCCCCGACCCCTCGGGATTCATCCGAAATCTCGAGAATGCAATCGAATGATGTACCCTATCAAATTTGATATTTCAGACTCAAAGACGACATTAGATTTTTGAAAAGAGATTGCTTACACAGAATTAACTCCCGAGACCCAATTTCACAATCTTCCAAACTAAAGATAGAAATGAGATACACAAGTCATAAAATTACCCCAACCACGCTACTAACCCAAAATCGATCATTTTAGATCTGCTGGCATAGTCCATTTTGCCAACCGACGTATAGAATAATAAATATTGACCAAAGTCAACTATAAAATCTTTTTAACCAAAACCATAAATTTGCACAATTCACATCGAAATGCATTAAAAATCGTGTCGATCATCCCACATCCCAGAATTATCACAAAGCAACCATGGGGGAGGGGGTAAAATGGTCAAAACATATAAAAATAAAAGTTTAACAGAATCAAGCCCTTACAACCAATAACAACAACACCAACAAAATTAAGAAAATCAAGAACACCCCCAACACCACCAACACACCAACAAAACTAAGAATACCAAGTACATACTTAGAACACAAACAACACTCACAAAACAAATAAACAACACCAACAACACCCACCAACAATACAAACATACACCAACAATACCAACAAGTACCAAGTGAAGTGATTCAATACAACAACAAGACAAAATTATCACAACTGATATCTCCAAAAAAGGTCAAAGTTCAAGTTTCACTATTTTTGCAGCAATGTTCGAGAACAAGAAGAACAACAATAAAAAATTATATTTTACTCAGAAAAGATACCACATTTCCATCAACCACCGGATTAAGAGAAAAATACCACAAATTTAGATTTTCTCGGGCTATTCTTTCTTTTTTGAGCATCAAAACTCAAAATTGTTAATTCATACTTGAAAAGAATACAACCAAAGTTCTTCTTTTTCTTTAGGAAAAATACTCAAAAAAAAATACCTAAACTTTGCCTGAATTTTCAGTTGAGCATACTGAACTTTGGGGGGTCCTATTACCCCCTAAACTTTTTTTTGTATTTTAATGGCATATATCTGGCTACTTGATAAGTGCATGTAATTCACCCACATTCAGTGCGTGAAAGTGTAAAATATCGTTATAGAGCTTTTTTTTGTCACATAACCCCTCAATTTTTTGAATTTTAATAATTTTATATTTTTTATTTATTTTTTATTTGCTTTCTCTTCTCTCTTCTTTTTTCTTCTTTCTCTTCAACAATGGAGTCTTCAACAAAGCACCATGATTGCTCCATTGTTAAATTGAAATTGAACACAATTTCATCACATACACACACATCAAATGGATTATCATTAACATACCCAATTCATTTTCATCAATTTGACCTAATTTCAACACAAACACCAAATGGGGCTTCTTCAATTCTATCAAAATAGCAAAATTATTTCCATCAATTTGACCCAATTTCAACACACACCAAATGGGTCTTCTTCAATTCCATCAAAATAGCAAAATTATTTCCATCAATTTGACTTAATTTCAACACACACACCAAATGGGTCTTCTTCAATTCCATCAAAATAGTAAAATTAACCTTCTTCAATTCCATTAAAATAGCAAAATTAACCCGTCATTGCCACCACCAGTCAATCCACCATTGTCGCTGGAAGGAAATTTGTCTGTTAGGTGTAGTAATAAGCTCATCCCAAGCCACTATGTTAGTTATAGGATCCTTGTGAAAGTCTCAAACATTTGTTTGCTAATTTCTGGTTATTAGTTGTTTATTTCGTCATTTTGTTGATAATCAATTATCACCTCAGATTGATATGGGAAAAAAAAGTCATGGCAATGCTGCCTTTGTTGCTGGTAATTTTGGCAATGGTGGTCAAGATTTTGGGAAAAAAATAATGAAAATTGATGAAAAGAATAAGAATGGAGAAGAAAATAAATAAAACTTATTTTTAAAAAAACACGTGTAAAAATGAGATTGGCGTGTGTATTACACTGTCAGCCATTAAAACTGGGTATAGCATTTCGGAGGGGGGGATTAAATCCACTTTAAAAAAGTCTAGGGGGTAATAGGACCCCCGCAAAGTTCAATATGCTTAACTGCAAATCCGGTCAAAGCTCAGGTATTTTTCTGAGTATTTTTTCTTTTTTTATTAACTAAAAAACCCTAATTTTTTAAAATTCAATAAATATAGAAGTCTTACACATAAAGCGAGAGAAAATGACAGCTACAAGGGAAGAATGAAGGATGAAGAAGCTGTATGTGGGTTCTCAAACAACTGATAGTCGTCAAAAATAGCAGCAATATTGATCTGTTGTCTTGTTTAAGGCAATCTGTTGGGCGAGAGTTGAGTTGAGAAAATGAGGAAACGTTTGACCTTTTTTAAAAAAAAAAAACTAATATCTGATGGAAAATAATTGATTGGTCCCTTATTTTTACTACACATTAAATTAGAATTGTGTGTTAATTTATACTTTGAAAAAAGTTTGGCAAATTTTAAATATATTAAACGATTGATTAGTCCCTTACTTCTATTACACATTAAACTAGTATAGGTACCCGTGTGATGCGCGGATTTTTTTTTTAATATTCATTAAAAATATTAGTTTATTCACTTAAAATTAATCAATATTTATGGTATGATTTTAACATATTTCAAAAGTCAATGAAATATTAAAAATAATTATTTTAGATGTTTTGATATGTAAAGAACAATATTAGTATTTTCTTTAATTATATTCCATTGACAGATTTTTAAAAATAATAAAATATAAAATAATTATTAATTTTATTATTGAACTTTTTATTTTATATTTTTAATCAATTAAGACATGTAATAATATTTCATATCTTTCATTTCAAATTTAAAATTTTTTAGTCCATCAATTCAACTTTAATGTACAACTAACTATACTTTTTTTAAAAAAAAAAGAATTATCTCTCAACCCCATTTCAAATACTAAAAGTATTTAATTATGTCAATTACAAAATTTCTAATTTGAAATTTGGGATAATACCCACGAAAATACCTGAAGTTTAACCAAATTTTCAGTGGAGCATATTGAACTTTGCGGGGGTCCTATTACCCCCTATACGTTTTTAATTGGAATTAATTCCCCCCGAACTTTTTTAAAGTGGAATTAATCCCCCTTGAAATGTATACCCAATTTTTTCAGTGGAAAGTGTGGTACACGCGTCGTTTCTTCTCCATTTTATCACTTTTCAACATTTTTTCACAATTACAACCATATTAAATATTTCAAATAATTCCATTGAGTTTACGAAGAAAGTTTTTTCAAATAATTGAATGGAATCTTCCATTAATTTTCCATTGAAACTCAAAAGATTCAATTAGCGAGTTCCATTAATGGAAGATTCAATGAAACTCGCTAATTGAATAGAACTCGCTAATTGAAAACTCAATGGAAGATTCAATTTCCATTAATGGAACTCGAAAGATTCGAAAAATTCATTAATGGAACTCAAAAGATTCAAAAAATTTAATTTCATGATTCAATTTCCATTAATGAAACTCGGAAGATTCGAAAACTTCATTAATGGAACTCGGAAGATTCAAAAAATTTAATTTCATGTATGAAGCTATTCAATCATCCGTTAATGGAACTCGGAAGATTCAATTTTCATTAATGAAACTCAAAATTAAATTAGCGAGTTTCCGAGTTTGAATCTTTCGAATCATCCATTGAGTTTCAATTAGCGAGTTTCATTAAATTATAACCATTGAGTTCCATTAAATTTCAATTCAACAGTGGAGCAACCATTGTTGAAGAAAAGAAAGAAAGAAGAAAGAAGAAAGAAGAATGAAAAAAATAAATAAAAATATAAAACTTTAAATAATTATAAAATTAAGGGGTTGTTTGGCAAAAAAAAGAGTTAAAAACGTTTTTAACACTGTTCAAGCGCTCAATGCGCGTGAATCACACGCAATGTGCCAAATGGCAGATATATGCCATTAAAATATGAAAAAAAAAGTCTGGGGGGAAGGTAATAGGACCCCCGCAAAGTTCAGTATACTTAACTGATAATCCGGTCAAACTTCAGGTATTTTTATGGGTATTATCCCTTGAAATTTTAAAGTTCACAACTCTCAATTCAAAAACTAAGCAAATACAATTTATTATATTTTTTAAAATTTCTAGACATTATTTTACTATTCATATTTTTTTCATTATTTGATTTCATCATTATATCTTTAACTATTTTATTTTACTTATTATTATATCTTATAAATTAATTAATTAAAAGCTCCTATGCTACTCTCATAATCATTTGCCCAATCAAATCTCACACCCATCCCCCACCTTGGCCCCCTCCCCCCTTCAAATTTTATTTTTTAAAACTTTTTAAATTTATGTTGAAAAAAAATTCTCACCCACCCCCCAAAACCCTCCCCCCTTACACACAAAAAAATAGATAAAATTTAGTTTATTTTATTTTTAAAAACTTTTTTCTTTACCGCACTCACCCTTAACCCCCACCCATCCGCCCCACCCTTTACCCAACACTTCTCATCAAAAGAAATTATTTTTTTCTTATCCCCCACCACACCTCTTACCTTGACCTCAAGAATAATTTAAATCTTTTAAAAGAAAATTAACCATCTTGTTTTCCTTCTCCCACTTGCCACCTACATCCAACACCCACCTACCTCTGCCCTCCCCTCATCTATCTCACTCCCACCCCGGCCACCACATTTCCTTACCCTCTCCCTCCCAGATCACAATATTCATTATTCTATCGTTGTCCATTTAATTTTTATTATTTCTTAATAATATTTCGTCCATGTTAAATCATATTATCTTTTAAAAAAAAAATATAACCATTCATTTCATATTTGTGTGATATTTATATAAATTATATATATAAGGTTCAAATTTCGTAATCATATCTATTACAAACATAAATGTAATATTAATTGTAAACAAAAATAAAAACATAATAAAAACAATAATTTATTTTAAATATCTACATAATTTTTCATAATATGCTCTAAATATATGACGTATTTATATTTTTTTTTAATTCACTAAATTTTAACAACTTGCCTTCATTGATCTTTTAGAATTAATGTTGTACTTTCATTCAACTTATTTTAAAATTTACAGACGATATATTAAGCTAGAAACTCATCATTGCTAGAAATAATACAAGAACATTAATCACAACTCAAAAAATTAATTTTTAAAAATACAAATAGCTACAGGTATTCTAAACTACATTTAAATCATGATCCAAATATAAAGAATTTATGCATTGAAGATTACTTAAATATTATAAGAAAGACCCCAATAGATATTAAAGGCTGCAACGTTTCAAGTTAAAATATTAATACTTTAAATTACCGAACTAAACAAATAAGTTGATAGTAATTACAATGACTTTCTAATACATATTGAGATACTTAGGGGTCGTTTGGTAGAGTGTATTAAAAATATAATACATGCATTATGGTTTGTGTATTAATAGAACCATGTTTGGTATCCTTTTTTAGACTATGCATACCTAATACTTGTATTAGTTATACACACCTTTGTGTATTAAAGTGTGTAGAGCCAATACACATCATTTTCTATGTATTAATAATACAAAGCTTTTAACACATATAGTAACCTATTAAATGACATTATTACCCCTTAAAATTATTCTCCTGCGTTTTTTTCCCACTATATTACAACAGTTTGGATTCAAATATTGGCAAATGAGACAGCAATTGCGACAAAGACCATGACAGTAGGTTGACCCATTTATTTCTACTACAACAATTATAGTTTTTCTTCTTTTTTGTCCATTTTTCTACATCTTCATTGCATGTTTGGTACACTTCTCTTGGTTCTCTCTAGTTGTTTATGGGATAAAGGAAAAAAAATGTTGCAAGATTGTAGATTGGTTCTGTGTGTGCAGAGGAGTTTTATGCTGAGTTCTTGGATTTTTCTTCAAGATTGAATAGTTGTTCTGCTCATTGAATTTTGATGCCTTTTTCTTGATTTGCTCTTGTTATTTTCATTGTCGGAATTTTTGAATTCAGAGAAGAGATGGAAAGTGGATTTTTCATTTCTCCAGTGTAACTGCTGCTCTTGCACGGTTGAAAATATAATTTACAAGGAAGAATTCAAGGAAGGACTAAGGGTAATTTGGTAAACAAACATATTTTTATAAAAATTATATAAAGATATATTATCTTTAACACATCAAACCAAACGTTGCGTAAAAAATAATGTATGTATAACTAATACCAACATTATTAATACTTGCATTAATAATGCAAGCATTACTAATACACCTTATTCAGCATTAATCTTATACACTGTACCAAACGACCCCTTAAAGGACTAAAACTTTCTAATTGTTCATTCAGTTAAATTGTATCCCTGTCTTCTTTGCACAACAAGGCAAAATTTTGTGACAAAAAAGATGAGAAGAAAATTAGAAAAACATGAAAAGGAGGATTATTGTACATAGATGATATTAGTAAAGTATAGAATAGATTAAATTAATTTAAATTTCATATTTAAAATACTGTACCCTTTAATTAGGAAAATAAATTTCAACAAGATTTTAAATTTGAAGTGAAAAATATAATAAAATTACACATATCTAATAGAGTGTAATGTCTTTTCTTTTTTATTCATAGATTCATCAAATAAACAGATTAATAAAGACACCTTGAATAATTGTAGTAGTTGAAGTTGATTTTCTCTGACTAACTATGAGATTTTTCAAAACGTTTGAGCGTACGAAATGATAGCTCGAGGAATAACTTTAAGATTGTAACATTTTATAAAGTCTAGTTTTTAAAATTGAATTCTATTTCAACTATTCTATTTTATAATATTAAAGCAGTACCTTTGATATTAATATGAAGCGAGCTTAAGCTTTTGGGGATAGAGTAACTACAATTCAACCACCAAAAGTAGATACGTAGATTGATATGACAATATAGTCGGTGCGAAAAAAAAAAAGAATCGTCAATTTTTTAAGAAAATCCTGCAATTATATAATGAAAAGAAATAAATTCATTTTTGTGGTAGTGTTATCATAAAGAGAAAAAAAAATGTAAGTTTGACACTAATAATAAAGCATTAAGAAATATGATAATGAACCACCAATACTTATACTGATTATCTCGTCCATTCATTTTCTTTATCATTTTCATACTCTTAAGAAAAGAAATCAAAGATTAGGAAAAAATATTCTTCCTATTCAAAAGCAAAATATGAAAACCACCCAAAAAGAAAAAAAAATTAAAGCAAAATTTATACATGATTATTTTATAATCGCGTTCTCTTGAATTTAATAATAATAGCTAATTTTTGTTTTGTAACATATTCATAGGAGTTTATAAGAATAGTTGTAATCACCTTATCTCTTCATAAAAAAAAGGAGTTTGAATTCAAATTTTAGATTCAAAATTTAATTATAATTTTATTTTATAAACTTAATTAAATTTTTTATTAATTGACAAATAATCCTTGTACACTGTTTTGTGATTTTGATGGACATGCATAATTTTATTTTATTTTCAAAATCCATACACAAAGAAGAAAAATATGATAATTAATTATAGTAAATTATATCAATATTATTTTCAAAAATAATATACTCAAGAAAATAAAAAAGATTATTTATCTGTTGCCACCGCATATTAAACTGCTTTTGCAATAATTCACATTAAGTCATCTCCATCATCTGCAAGTAAGTTAATAAAAAGTATATCAGTTAAAAATAATACAAATTTTATTCGATCAATAAGATATATTTGAATTCTAAGAATAAATAAAAAATAAAATTATATATATAAAAGAAGATAAATAATTGAACATTGAACAATAAAATAAAGAGGAAAGGAGAAAAGAAGTTCATAGCAGAGACAGAACTCTAAGTGTTATACATGGAGTAGTTGTTATTTACAGAATTTAGCACATTTTAATACTTTTAAAATTATTATTGATCCAATAAAATTGTTCTTTAAGATTTTACTGTCAAACGGACTCCTACATACATGGAGCAGTTGTTTCAAATCATTTTTAGTTTTGTATTTTTAACAGTAAAAAGTGTCTTTATCCTTTAAATTAATTTTCAAGTGAAATCTATCTAACATTGGACTGAATCAAACATAGATTTTGAAAATTTTAAAAGAGATAAGTTTGAAATAGTAAATGTCGATTAGAACTCTTCAATTATGGTTTCTAATTTTAAGATAATAATTTTTTAAAGAAAAAGAATAATGTGTTTTAAATTCAAATACCTAATCTTTCTATTCAAATTTTTTATTACAACATTTTTTAACTTAGTTTACTATATATGGGTTTCTAATTTCAAGATAATAATTTTTTTAAGAAAAAAAATAATTTATTTTAAATTTAAATATTTAATCTTTCTATTCAATTTCTTAAACATTATTTACTATATTTTTGTTTTTGTTTTTAAAATAATAATAATAATAATAATTATTATTATTATTATTATTGTTGTTGTTGTTGTTGTTGTTGTTATTATTATTATCATCATCCTACACATACATACTACTACTACAGCTTCCACCACTAATATTAATTATTATTATTATTTTAATATTTTTTTATCATTTCCTAATATGTAAATAAACTATATTTAAATTTATCTTATAACCTTTAAATTTTAAAGAGATAAGTTTGAAATTGTATATGTCTATTAGAACTCTTTAATTGTAAGTTTTTATTTTAAAAATAATGAAAAACTTTTTTTTTTTAAAGATAATGTGCTTCAAATTCAAATACTTAATCTTTCAATTCAAATTTTTTATTACATTATCTTTTAACTTTGTCCTAAAATTATCACATGGCTTCTCAATAGCTTGTCACATGACTTCTTGTCCTACTTTTAGTTTTGTTTTTATCTATAATATATTAAAAGTGTGAAGACCCTTAAAAAAGTGAATCGAACGTTTTGCCCTTCATTAAAATACTTTTCTTTAAATTAAATCGTCTTTTCACTATTTTTCTTAATTTATTATTTAGTTATTTTTATTATATTAATTAGACTCCTAAAATACATGGGACTCCTAAAATATATGGAAGGAGAAATCAATATATTTATTTTCCTCAAATGAAAAAATAATCCTAAAATAGGAGAATCATAAAAGGACTTTATTAGGAAAATATTCTTATAAATACAAAGATGACGTTTTATTAAACTGGAGAAACAGGTTTATCTATTGGCAGAATATGGTTAATATCATCTAACTTGATTCGATTGCATGTCTATAACTTATAAGCAATCCATCTAGATTGATGAATTTCCAACCCTCAACCTCTTCAGTGTTTTTGTCTACATAAATCTATCTTGCCATTTATATGGTTAATGTTCATCTAACTTGATTCAGTTGCATGTCTATAACTTATAAACAATCCATGTAGATTGATGGATTTCTAACCCTCAACTTCTTCAGTATTCTTATCTACATAAATCTATTTTGCCATCTATGTTCATATGTTCTATATGATCTGTTTATTATTAGTTTATAGATGGTCTTACAATAACACTGAGAAATTAATTAGTTATTAAATATTTCATCATTTTTTTGATGTAAAAACTTTTGATTTTTTATATGCATATATTTTTAATTAACGTAATACACACATGCAGGCGATATGAAGGTGGTGAGCTATTTAATTGGATCGTTGCACGGGGGCATTATACCGAAAGGCAGCAACTGTTGTGACTCATACAATTATTGAAGTCATTCGGGTGAAGATTTTTTCCCTTGATTTTAATGTCGTGTTCTTTCTTAATTATTTAATGATCTACTCTTAACAGTGTTATTTAGATTTGAAATTTCTAATAGTAGCGTAGAAAAGTAGAATTGTCATAGCAGCTTAACAAAATTTCATTGATATGCTTTAAGATGCTTTTGATATAAGAATGTGTTTAATCATGTACAAATATAATGGCTTAGTAGATTTAATGTCGTAGTAATTTCACTAAGCTATAATACCATTGGTGGTCAATTGAATGATTTATGTTGTTCAATGTAATTAGTAAGGTTGAAGGTGCTTGGAGCAAGTTTAATCAATGGAGATATGATCAACATATATATGCAGTTTAGCTATAAAGACCCTTTACCTCCAATTACAGTTGGGTTTTCGAGTCATCAAAGGAATGAAGTGAAAGAAATCATTGTTAGTTTGAAAATAGTTTCTTTTGGCTAACCTCTTGTAGAAAACATAATTGGGAGATTCCTGAAATAATGATAGAATATAATAAATGAGTGATTTTAAGTTGTCTCTTTTGATGTGATAGTGTTTCTAATCTTCTCACCAGGTAAGTTTTTTAATATTCAGATGGTCACTATCTTCAATTGAGGAATTGGCTTGGAAGTGGATTTGGTTTATTTTGACATCGTGAGGTCAAACTTCTTGCCACAAGTAGAAGTGAAAGTCCTTCAGGGTTAAGCTAATAAAAGGATGTAGACCTAACTGAATGTCATGTTATTCCTTTAAACTTTTGTTGTGCATATTTTAAGAGAGTTAAAGTTCTATAGTTTGGAGTATGAGATTTTGATTTTAAGGAGGTTAGATGGTGTTTGAACGAGAGAACGGAGTTACTTGGATACTGATCAACACTCTTACCTTTAATCCTAATATAATAAAAAAAGGCTACTTTTAGAAGCCAACAGATTTCAGATTTGATTTGTATTTCCAACAATGCTAAATAAACAAACACAATATATGTCCAAATATAAGTAAGCTCATTATTAAATTACTATTATTTCGGGTATTAGGAGAATTAATAATTAAAGAGTTTGAAAATATTTTGTAAGGAAACAATATATGGTTAGGATTAGAATTCATTGTGTAATTGCTCTTATATGAAAGAAGAATATTGTATTACCATAGTTAAGGATAGTTTTTTAGGCATTATTAAATAAATTTTACCTCATCCGAAAATTATGATTAGAAAAGAATATAATATATGTATTAGAAAACTTGAGTTTCCAATAAGCAATACCTAAATGACTTATAATGATAAAATAAATACATACTATACTTTCATCTGAAATTCCCCCCCTTCAATATAAACCCTTATTGTCTGCAAAGTTAGCCTTTTTTCTTGAGTATTACTTGAGATTAAACTATTTAGAAAGTCCAAACATTTAATTCCTTAAAATCAATTATAATTTTGTACACTCATAGCAATTCTTTCTTTATTAAACTAACTAATTATCCATCACAACTTTTAAGTTCATGACGGTAATAGTATGAGTTCAATGATAAATAGGTATGTTTTAGTCGAAGAGAAATCGATAAAGAGGGAAACCTCCTATACTATAGTTAAAGAATTTGAGTTGTTACCGTCTTGGTGGAGCTATATTTTTTCTATTTTTTGTTTAATATTAATAGTACGACTTTGATATGACGTGTGATTTTCGACTTAATATTTTTCATTAAAACTAGGCTCAAAATCTAAATAACGGTGCAAATGTATTGTATTTGTGCGGATCTCACAAAATAATAGTGATAACGAATTGAATTTCAAAAATAATTTTATTTTCCTGATTTAAACTATGTAAATATGAACTTCCTATATGGACATTTGATTATAAAGATCTCTAATACATATAATGGAGAACCTCAATTTTCTTTAAGGAATTATTCAATGACAAGTCATACTCCTTTCATTCCACTTTGATTGTCAATTATCATAAACCAGAATTTGCAAAAAACAACAGAAAATCAATTGAAAATTGTAAGAAAAATCAAAGAAGCAAGAAGATAATTTCTTGTAGAAGTGGAAGATGAAGATCTTATCAAGTTCTTCTGTATTGTAGAAGAGGAAGATCTCATCAGAAGTCTCACACCTCATCAACAATTTCATCAAATTGTTCTTTTAATATACCTCTTAGTCAATTAACCCCAGAAATAAAAAATTCTATTTAAAGTTAATTATAATTCTTTAATTATTTATTTTTTTATACATTTTATAGTAATTAACGACACATATGCTAAACTAGTATATATAGAGAGAGAGATTAGAATTATGTGTTAATTTATATTTTGAAAAAATTAGCAAATTTTAAATATAGTATTAATTTAGTAGTCCTCCTAGTTGACGACAGAACATAGGGACAAATGGCAAGTTTGGTTTGACGTCCGACATTTCAAAACCAGGAAACTGTCAAGAACCTCATCGAAGATTCAGAACTCCAATTAGTAAATTTCCAAAATGACGTCCACCGTTGCTCCAACTCTGTCCAACTCGGATTCCGACTCCTCCCATTGCCACCATTACTCCGACCTGTCTTCGACCATCTTCAAGTCGTACCTTGAACTTTCGGGTGAGCAGCAAAACGAAAAACATGATCTTATAAAAATCCAAGCTTTTCTTACTTCTTCTCGTTCGGGTGCCCTCTCATGCCTCATTTGCCTTGAAAGAATCCGTCTTTCTGATCCCACATGGTCCTGTTCCTCTCTCTGTTTCGCCGTCTTTCATCTCCACTGCATTCAATCGTGGGCCGTTCAATCCTCCAATTTGGCTGCCGCCCGTGCCGCCACGCGCGCTGCCACTCCAAATGAAAGCTCCCTTCTATGGCACTGCCCTAAATGCCGCATTGAGTATTCTAAATCCCAGATCCCCAAAACATACTACTGTTTCTGTGGAAAACTTCCAGATCCACCTCATGATCCTTGGGTTTTACCTCATTCTTGCGGTGAAATTTGTGGGAGGCCGTTGAAGTACAATTGTGGACACCATTGCTTATTGTTGTGCCACCCTGGACCGTGTCCCTCTTGTCCTAAATTGGTGAAATCCAATTGTTTTTGTGGGGCTTTGGAAGATGTCAAACGATGTGGCTTTAAGAATTTCTCGTGCAATGGTATTTGTAAAAACTTGTTGGATTGCAACACTCATAGGTGCAATGAAATTTGCCATGAGGGTGATTGCCCTCCTTGTAAAGCTAAAGGCATGTTTAAGTGTCAGTGCGGGAAGGTGGAGATGAAAAGAGAGTGTTTTGATAGGGTCTTTAGGTGTGAAAATCCATGTGACAAGTTACTTGGGTGTGGGCGGCATAAGTGTGAGAAAGGTTGTCATGAGGGTGACTGTGGAGATTGTCCACTTCAAGGGAAGAGGACTTGCCCTTGTGGGAAGAGAGTTTATGAAGGGATTGCCTGTGACGCTGCAGTTTTAGTATGTGGAGCAACATGTGGTAAAATGCTGAGCTGTGGATTTCATAGGTGCCCTGAAAGGTGCCACAGAGGTCCCTGCATTGAAACTTGTAGGGTGATCGTTACCAAATCATGTAGGTGCGGGAGTTTTATGAAACTGGTAAGATTTAATTGTATTTATTTTGAATAAATTGACTTTAACTTTCATAATTATCTTTCGCTTCAAAGTTTGTCAACATTAAATTGAACTTAGAATAGGTTCCTTGCTACCAAGACATGACATGTCAAAGGAAGTGTCAGAAAATGCGGGACTGTGGAAGACATGCCTGTAAACGCCGCTGCTGTGATGGGGATTGCCCACCTTGTTCTGAGGTTTGTTCATATTTTGATAATTTTGTAAATTATTATTATTCCTAATTTGTACTTAATCTGTCAAGTGACAGATGTGTGACAGGAAGCTTCGTTGTAGGAGCCACAAGTGTCCAGCTCCATGCCACAGGTCTGATATATTTCTTTATGTCTTTCTGAGTTGCAATTTACCGACATTAAATGGAAGATAATTTCTATGCTATTCCTCTTAAAGAAAAAATATTATCTTATTGATATACTCACTTATTTGGTAGGTTTCGTACATTAAAGAGTCTCTACCGTTTTGTGAAGCTCTATCCTCATATATACATGTATCAGATATGTGTACTTGCATTGTCACTGTTGCATATTTCTGTATATTAGGAACAAAATTCGTTACAAATTTTAAAATGAGAAGGACGAATACGATAAATATGAGAAACCATTCACGTGTATTTATTGGAGGATAAGCTCTAGCTGTTTTGAAGTTTAGGATACTTGTGTGATTTATCGCCAAAGGTGTGGCCTAGTTGTTAGTGAAGTTGGAGGAGAACCATGGGTTTCATGTTCAAATTCCCGTAGAGGTGAAAAATACTAGGTGATTTCTTCCCCAGACCTTTGGTGGACATAGTTAATACAATACCTTTGCTGGTGGAACCCAATGGAATAGTCGAGCTGTGCACAAGTTGGATTAAGGGGTTGAGTATTGGTAGAAAAAATGGTAACAATGTGATGTCTCATATTTTATATGCGGACGACACTCTTTTATTCTGTGAGGCAGAGAAAGAACAATTTCTTTATCTTAGAGGAATCCTATTGAGTTTTGAAGCTGTTTCTGGATTGAAAGTAAATCTGACAAAGAGAAATATATTTAGTATATATGTTGATGATTGTATAGGAGAATTAACAAACATTTTGGGGTGCCAGGTGGAACATTTTCCTATAGTTTACCTTGGATTTCCATCGGGAGTGAGAGGGAATGATCAGAATATTTGGCAAGGTGTTTTGGACAGGTGTGCCAACAAATTGGCTCCCTGGAAGAAGCAACATTTGTCATTTGGAGGAAGACTCACATTGATTCACAGTGTTTTAGCTAGCATGCCTTCCTATCTAATGTTACTATTTGTTATGCCTTATGCAGTTGAAGAAAAGATGGTCTCTATGAGGAATAAATTTTTATGGGAAGGAAACAGTTGCAACAAAAAATTTCACTTAGTTAGATGGCAAGTGGTCACTAAAAGAAAGAAAGGGGTTTGATTAGGAATTACAAACTTGAGATTGCATAATAAAAGCATGTTGTTTAAGTGATTTTGGAGATTTAGTAGGGATAAAAGAGTAGTTTGGATTAAAATAATTGAAGCAATTTATGGTAGTAGGCAAGGCTGGAATCCCCCTTCAAATATTTTATATATTAGATGGGGAGTTTGGAATGGGATTTGCAAATTATGGGCCGAATTTAAACAGTTCACCAAATTGGAGGTTGGGAATGGAGCAAAAATTAGATTTTGGTCTGATTTATGGATTGGCGATGAATGCTTGAAACAAAAATTTCCTCTTTTATTCAATTGTTGCAATAACAAAGATTGAGTTGTAGCTGATTTTTATTCCGACACTGGATGACAAATGAATTTTTGAAGAAATCTAAATGATTGGGAAATTGAAGATTTTTGTCAATTACTCCTTCAGTTGGATAATTCTCACATTGATTAGAGTAAGGGGATTCTTTAGTATGGATAGATAGTAAAGATGGGTCATTTTCAGTAAAAAAGTGTTACAGTCTTCTAATGAAGCAATCAGGATTCTGGGATACTAGTTGTCCATGGAAAGGGATGTGGAGAACTAAAGCTCCTTCAAAGGTAGCTTGTTTTAGTTGGATAGCAGCATGCTCTGCATGCCTAACTCAGGATAATCTACAGAAAAGGGGCTTTACATTAAGTAATAGATGTTACTTATGTGAAGAAGAGGTGGAGACTGTGAATCACCTTCTTATGCACTGCAAAATAGCCGGACAGTGTTGGGAATTTTTTTTCAGTATATGTGGAATTTGTTGGATCATGCCTCGGAGTGTGAAGGAGTTATTGGAGAGTTGGCAGCAGAGAATGCATAAAGCTTTGAAGCAAATATAGAGAACTATACCTTTGTGCATATTCTGGACTATTTGGTTAGACAGAAACAAGGTTTGTTTTGGAGGGCAAAAAGTTCATATTTCTAGAGTTAAAAGCAAGTGCTTACACAATTTTTTTTGTTGGTGTAAAAGTAGTTTCATTTATAGTAGATCAATATATGGACTTTTTGGAGTTGCTAGGGAGATGCTGTAGTTGACTGTATGGATATACCCAACAGTCTTTTGTAACCTTTAATTTTGGTACCTTCTTGGTACTTGTATAAACCTTTACCTTATCAAAATAAAAAGTTGGCCCACCACAATCGTCATTTTAAAAGAAAGATACTTGGGGTGAATTAATAATTTATCTTGCTACAATGAATTTTGGCACCTATGGTTTGTTGATACTGCTGCCTGCTGAACTGAACACCTCAGGATATTTAGGAAAAGTTAACAGTTCATATATGTAGGTCACTTGTAATTTAAAGTAGTGATACTTTAGTAGTGATCTGCAAACAAAAAACTCCTATGAGCTTAATACTACAGTTCTGATATTCGGATGACTGTGTGACAGTCCTTGATCTTGTATGCCTGCATCCATATTTGAATAAAACATGACAAATTTCCTTTGGTTACTGCAGAGGCTCTTGTGCACCATGCCCAGTAATGGTCCCGATTTCATGTTTGTGCGGGGAGACACATTTTGAGGTAGGACTTCAGCTACTATGTGTACATTAATAAATTTCTTTAGGGGTCGTTTGGTAGTGTATTGGAAAACTAATGCATGCATTAGTTTAATGTGTATTACTAATACCCTGTTTGGTATATTTTTGCACCCTATGTATGCTTGCACTAGTTATACACTATTGTGTATTGAGGTGCGTATTACTAATACCTCAAAATCCATGGTATTAGCAATGTAATGGATCCAATACATGCATTAACATGATTAAAGACACTATTATCCCTAAAAAAAAATTTCACATCCTTTCCAACATATATATGAAAGATATTTTTGTAAAAAAATTTTTTTTTTTTTAGAAATTATTTAATTCATGTTATTTTTAATACATCAAACCAAACACTGCATAAGAAAAATACAAGTATAACTAATGCAAGCATAGCTAACACAAGCATTACTACTAACACACCATATTTTACATTATTCTGATACACTCTACCAAATGACCCCTTAGGGATCGTTTAGTAGAGTGTATTGAAATGTTAATGCATGCATTAGTTTAATGTGTATTAGTAGTACCTTGTTTGGTATACCTTTTTACCCTATGTATAACTAATGCAAACATTAGTTATACACTCTATTGTGTATTGAGGTGTGTATTAATAATACCTCAAAATCCATGACATTAGTAATGCAATGGATCTAATGCATGCATTAACATGCTTAAAGACCCTATCACCCCTCAAAAAAATTTCCGCATCCTTTCCAACATATATATTGAGGGTATTATGTAAAGATTTTTTTTTTTTAAGAAATTATGTAATTCATGTTTTTTTGAATACATCGAACCAAACACTACATAAGAAAAATACAAACATAACTAATACAAGCATAACAAACACACACATTACTAATACACCATATTTTGCATTATTCTTATACACTCTACCAAACGATCCCTTAGAGTTTTATATTTGTTATAGTGGAAGAGATGGTTGTGTCTACTCTATCTCTGTTTCCTGTTCTACCGATTAACCAAATAGAAGTGAGAGAGTTTTGTCCGTTCCTTAGGAATTTCACTCTGTCTGCTGAACGTTGTTTTATACTGGGTGTCCTCACCAGTATTTTATGATGAGTCAACGACATCATTGAGCTTTTTACTCTGAAATCCTTATGCTTGGAACATCTGAATCATCTAGCTTGGCAGATGAAGAAAGAGCCTACGAATGAACATTTATGATTTATCTATTTATAGGTTGCAACTCATGGTGCTCACTTATATTTTTCTTTACCTACACTTGTTTATATTCCTCTCGCTAGTTGGATAAGTTGTGGTCTCAACTCTCAATCACATATGATATAACATGATGCACCCAGTGACTTATGGTGAACAGGTGCTTATTAGTGGATGTTCTACGGCATGCACCAAAAGCAATCACCAATACTTAAAGCATGACAAGTTACCTATGTAGAAATGAGACCTCCATCAGCCTCCTATTCTATCCACTTTCATCTTGTCAGATGATTTGACAGCGAGGAAGTTATCTTTATGTCCATACTTGCTCCATTAAAACATGTCAACTTGCAAATTCTCTGTCTGATGGCACTATCACTCTTCTCATTTTGCTTCTCACTACTGCCAATTTCTGTTTTTTGAATTCTCTTGGAATTCTTTTACAGTAGTTGAGCACCCATACTCTTCTTTACCATCCTTCAAAGTTTTAACAGCACAATCTACAAAGCATTTTAGAACTTTATTTTTGCTTTGACTTCTTCTTGTGCCTAGTGATTCTGAATTTGTCTATTCATATTGGCTGATGGGTGATTACTAGGTCCACGTAGTTTGTAATTCTGGATAAGTAAAAAGTATTTTGATATTTCAGGTCATTACGGGTGTGCTCAGTATGGAGGAAAATGTTTTCCATTGAGAATATTTTCCAAGAAAACAAATGGTCGCTTACTTATTTTCTTATGTTCGGTACGCAAGTCAATAACAACAACAACAACAAACCCAGTGTATTCCCACCTAGTGGGGTCTGGGGGGTAAGATGTACGCAGTCCATACCTCTACCTCTAAAGAGGTAGAAAGGCTGTTTCCGATAGACCCCCGGCTCAAGACACAAGACAGCGCACAAATACATAGATACATAGTAAAGCACAGAACAAGATTTCATTACATAAAATATGATCCTAAAATAATTTGTATATGTCTAGCACAAAACAATGAGAATGCGTAGAAGGTAGGATGATGGGTGGGGGTGGTTGGAGTGGTGGGTTGGGCGTGGTGTGACATTTGGTGGTGGGGTGGATGGTTGTGAGAGTAGGAGGAAATAATACCACTTGTTTTCCCTACTTTTTTCAAGGAAGTCATTGTCCGTATCTTCAAGAAGTTTTAACCAAACGAACATGAGAAAATAAGAAAAAAATTTCGGAAAAATGTTTTCCTTTGTACCGAATACAACCTACATGTCAGATATTTTCATGTATTCCTTGAGCGACTGGTCTTTGATCATTTGGATAGATTTCAATGAAATGGTAGACAAATGGTGGAACTCTTACGCGATCCAGAGCAGGCCAGACTCAATACTTCCAAGAAGCTGAAACTCCTCAAGAACGACGTAAAATGGAACCGAGGAGGTCTATGCTAAGCTGGAAGAAAAAAGGAAGATTATCTTGCTTTAACTCGAAGAACTGGATCATTCTTCAGTAGATGAAGTGCAATGTGGTAGGAGATCTGGTAAAGAGCCCGTTCTCAGGAGACCGGAGGAAGTTGCTTGAACGGAGGAGAAATCATGGAGACAAGAGTCTAAATGCTTTTGGATAGAAGATGGCGATGAGAATACCAAGTGTTTTCACAAGATGTCCAATGCTCATAAAAGATATAATAACATTGACAAATTTAAAGTGAATGGTAGTCAATAGAAGATGCAAACCAGATTAAGGAACATTTATTGAGCATCTATGAAAAACTATTTCACTAGAGATGAAGAAAGGGGACCACAATGGAGAGGATACAAGTTGGTGGTGCCGACAGAATTTCAAAGAAACTGAATGCAAACACCGTCCTGAGGATGATGTTTTAGTTTCTTTAAAGCAATTCCATGGTGACAAAGCTCCTGTCTGAGATTGCTTAAACATGCTGTTCTTCCAAAACTTTTGGGCCCACTGTCAGAAATGATTTACTGAAGACACTTGTCACTATTATCATTAAGCTTCCTTTTAGAAAAGTTTCAATCTTAATTTCCTAAATGCTAGGAGTTCCTGTCTAGATCAAATAAAGAAAGATTTAATAGCTAAAACTTTTAGTTAAACCAAAATCCAAAATAATAGGAATGCCTCTGGGAGCCGAATCTAAATCTGAGGAAATTTGGTACTCAATAATTGAGGAGTGTGAAAAGTAAGAGTAATTAAGGAGAGTCAATGCAGAGTACTTGGGAATATTTGGTTCTGTCTGAGGGCATGTCGGGGCTACACATCAACAGGAGAAAGAGTCATTTTTATCCTATTAACACGGTGCCTAATATGGAACTTTTGACTCTGGTCTTGGGAGGAGATGTAGGTACACTACCAACTTTATATTTAGGGATGTCTCTGGGAGCCAAATCTAAATCTAAGGAAATTTGGGACTAGTAATTGAGAAGTGTGAAAAAAACAGACAGGGTGAAAGCTCAATGCTTATCTTTGGGGGGCAAGGTCACTCTCATTAATTCAGTGCTTGATGCACTGCAAGTATATATGATGTCTTTATTCCCCATTCCAGATGGGGTTATCTAGAGGATTGATGATATTAAGAAGGATTTTTTGTGGAGTGGAAACAAGGAGGAAAAGGGGTTCCATTAGTTAAACTGTGCAAGGTGATGCATGCGAAGAAACAAGGTGGCTAACCATCAAGGATAGTACTCAAATTGAAATGGTTGTGGGGATATTCTCAGGAACCTCAAGTTTACTGGGTGGACATAATAAGAGCTATATATGGTGAGATAACATGTGGATGACAAAGGAAGTAAATTCCCCTTATGGAGTGAGCTTATGGAGATCCATAAGAACACTTTGGCCTCTAATCAACGCTCACACCTCTCTTAGGGTAGTTAATGGTTGCAAAACATCTTTCTGGAAGGATAACTGGCTTGCCAATCCTTGCCTGAAAGATCTCTTTCCAAAAATATGCGGCCTGGATCTAAGCAACAGAAAACATTAGATGGAGCTTGGTCGAAGAAACCTCAGTGCTTGGGAAGTGGATACATTAGTACAGTTGTTCAGAACTCTGGAAGAATTCAAAGGCACAAAGGAAGGTCCTGGTTGGCTTTGGTAGAAAGTAGACAGTAGAGGATGCTTCAGAGTTAGTTTTAACTTGTAAGCTATTCAATAGAGACCTTCAACAGATGGACAATGGGCCATGGAAGAACATTTGGGAAGTTAAAATACCCTACAAGGTAGCATGTTTTAACTGGTTGATAGCCTGGGAAGCAGTGCCGAGACATGACATCCTTAGCTAGAGGAAAATCAACTTCTGCTCAAAGTGCTACATGTTTGGTGAAGAAGCTGAGAGAGTCGGCCATTTATTCCTAAACTGTAGGATCGCAAACATGCTATGGAAGATCTTCATTAGTCTCAGAGGTACTGTTTGGACAATGCCAAGAAAGATTATTGAGGTCTTGCTCAGCTGGGAAGAAGCAGGTACAGGATTGACACGCACAGATAGTTGGAAGATTGCCTCAACCTGCATTTGGTGGACAATCTGGAAAGAGAAATTCCAGATGTTTCAAAGGCATTAACAATTGAGTTCAGAGGACAAGTTGAACTGCTTTGGACTTTTCTGGTTTTGGACTAACAAGAGATGCATAAAAGATATTGCTTCAATGATAGACACCCTTGTTTTTGGTTACGTTTATGGGGCATGTTTTCTTTTCTTATTTCACTTGTAAATATGTGGTGTTGTATTCATAAATATATACAAATTGTTACCTTCTCAAAAGAAGGGTACGAAGTAATTAAAATTTAATTGCCGACACCTTTCACTTGTAATTACATAAACCGTATTTTTTTAAAAGTGGCATTAACTTTGAAAATATATGTGTAATGATTGGCAAAAAATTGACTACGAACAATTAAAAAAATATTTATCACTAATAATAAATATATAATTTTGGAAATTTTATATATATAATAGGTATAATTTTGGGGATTTAATATATTTGGGGCCTAAAGCCACTAAAATAGTGGCTTTATGCTTCAGCCCACCCTGATTCTACCATCACTAATTGCTTGCGTATTCCCATAAGTAGGCGAATTAGATTCTGAGTTTTCTTCCCTTTCTTTTAGCAATCATCATGCTCTTTTATGCCACGACTTAGATGATCAGATGACACGGAGTCTTACAGTCATAGAAGCATTGAAGTGGACTAAATTAGTCTGGAAGAAAGCATGCAAGGCATTTGGAGTTAGTGTGAATGGGTTTGAACATGAAATTATGGATATGAATATTAGGAATAGAATAAAGAAGACAACTTCAACTCAAAACGAAGGAACAAAAATCAAATGAAGGGGTGAAAAACAAAAACGGGACGAGATACATAAAGAAGAAGAGGGGAAGAAGGATAAAAAAGGTAAGAGGAAGGAAATACTACCTTTTTAGGATGAGAATTATAATAATCAATGGAAAATTAAGGGGTGGAACGACATTCCAAAACGTAGTATTATCAAATATCAACTCATTAATCAATAAATGGAAACAAGACATTGTGCCTGTGTAAAGAAATGGATTTGGGCCTAACTTAACCCCAAAAGCTAGATCATGAGGAGAGGATTGTCCAAGTCCATATAAGGAGACTACTTGTCTATCCCATAAGAAATGGATCTTGGGCCTAGCTTAACCTCAAAAGTTAGATCATAAGGGGAGAATTGTCCAAGTCCATATAAGGAGATCACTTGTCTATCCCTTTTTCAATGTGGGATTCTTAACACTCCTCTGCACGTCCAGATTTTGTAAACTGGAGCGTGGACAACATAATATGGGGGCCCAACATTGGTGAAGAAAGAATTGGGATGGGTCTGACTCTGATACCATGTAAAGGAATGGATCTTGAGCCTAACTTAACCCAAAAAGCTAGCTAATGAGGGGTGGATTGTCCAAGTCCATATAAGGAGACAAATCGCCCGTCCCTTTTTCGATGTGGGGCTCTTAACACTCCCCGCACACCCATGCCTCGTTAACTGGAGTGTGGACAAGATAATATGGGGTCCCAACATCGGTGAACAAAGAATTGGGATGGGTCTGACTCTAATACCTTGAAATGAAATGGATCTTGGGCTTAACTCAACGCCAAAAGCTAGCTCATGAGGGGAGGATTGTCCAAGTCCATACAAGGAGACCAATTGCCCATCCCTTTTTCGATGTGGGACTTTTAACAACCTACAAAAAACTAATTGAAGTATGGAATTAACAAATCTCAACATAAATTTTGCAGATCTCAAGGCCATTGGTATTAGGGGCAGGGTGAATAATAATTTTGTGAGATATATATAGACAATGGAATTGCATTGAAATACAACAGGGGACACATTCCATTTCAAGTATGTTGGGAACATTACGGAGAAATTCAATTGGGGCTCCGCTGGGGATATGGTCCACACACTAACCCGGAAAAGGAATAATTTTGGCATGAACAGGGGGTTGTCAAAGGAAACTGGGCTGATCAGATGGTGATAGGTGGGACTTTAATGTATGCAGATTTGAAAGTGAAGGACTGAATTGTGTGAGAAGATCCAGGGCAATGAGGGGATTCTCAGGTCTGATCCAAGATCTTCTAGTAGATCTATCACTGGAGGGGACTCATTTCACATGGACAGGGGGAGAAGAGAAATTGACAGATTTTTGATCTCATCAGAGGGGAATGGTACTTTCAGGAAGATAAAGCAGTTAGTTATCTCTAAAGTCTCATCGGATCATATTACTAATATGCTAGAGGATAAGAATTCTAATCCTTCAACAACAACAACAACAACAACAACCGCATACCCAATATATTCCCACCAAGTGGGGTCTGGGGAGGGTAAGTGTATGAAAATATGTGACTGAATATAGATGGATTTATCAAGATGATTAAGGCATGGTGGCAAAATTATGAAGTTAATGGCAATCCTGATTTCATCCTATTGCAAAAGCTAAATCTATTATAAAAAGACCTTACAACCTGAAATGAGGGAAAAATGGGGAAGTTAGGATCAAAGAAGTTAGTATTGGAGGACTTACTATATCACTGCAGCAATCCAAGACAAGTAGACCACAATCCCTTGAAGCAAAACAAAAACAAAAGGAGGTCCAACAGATTGCTAAAACAGAAGTGTCTTTTTGACAATAAGTCAAGGTGCCTATGGCTTAAAGGAGATAGAAATGCTAAACTTTTTTAGAGGATTGCTAACTCAAACAGGAGATCAAGTTGTATTCATAGACTAAAAATGGGAGATGATATAACTGAAGATGAGGATCTCACAAGGAGAGATATTCTAAGTTCCTACTGACAACTGTATACAGAAAATGAGACCCAGAGACCAATGACGTCATTTGAGAATGTTGCATCAATCATAGATGAAGTTAGCAATCCAAAAAAAAATGATGAAATATTGGCTGCACAGACCTTTTGAGGAGGTTGAAATTTTAGGAGCCATCAAATAAGTGTTCCTGACAAAGCTCCAGGTCAGATGCGCAATGATATTTTTTTTCAAAATGCATAAGGTGATATAGCAAAAACATAATGGGAGCTCTTCAGCACTTTCATCAAACAGGTCATATTGTCAGGTCTTGTAATGCTACATTTATAGCTCTTAACGCAAAAAGAAATGAGTGGTAGTACTGAGGGACTATAAACCAATTAGTTTGATTGGTAATGTTTATAAAATTGCTTCCAAGACCCTAGCTGAATGACTAAAGGGTGTGATAGGAAAGCTAATCACCAAAATGCGTTTAACAAATCAAGGCAGATTATAAATGTTTCATTGCTTTGGAACTTGAAATTTGGACACTCCGGTCTTTTATTCAACATAGATAAAGCATTTGACCAGCGTTTGGTCATATCAGATCATAATTCTCAAAAAACTTGTCAATAAACACTATTTTCCCTGATAATGCAGTCCATGAACCGGAAGATTTGGCTGAGATAATGAGTTGCAATATGGGGTCATTTCTCAAAACTTACCTAGGTTTCCCTTTGGGTGCAAGATGCAAATCACAAGGAATGGAGTAATTGAGAAGTTCGAGTTAGCGTGCAAAAGAGGCAGGACCAGATCAGGAGAGCATTCTTATGGGAAGACAATAATCAAAGTCATAAATTCCACCTGGTTAAATGGCCAAGCATAATACTTCCAAAGGAAGATGGGGGATTGGGCATAAAAGACTTGGCACTACATAACAAGAGTATGCTACTGAAATGACACCGGGGTTATAACCTGGATAATCCTGGGCTGTGGAAAGCAGTATTTAAAGAAAAAATATGGTGAATTGAGCAAATGGTGCACCAGTGATCGGTATTGATGGCAGGGGACATGAAAGCACATCTCTAAACTTTCTTTGGAATCCCATGTCAACTCTACTCTCAAGTTAGAAAATAAAGCATGCATATTACTTTGAAAGGACAAATGTTAGGAACAGTGGCATCGAAAGATAAATTTCCAAACATATGTCAACTAATTAAAACTGCAATATTCAACAGAGCTGGCAACACAATACATGGGACTTGCAACTCAGAAGAAACATTCAAGACCGAGGGTTGAATGAGCTAATGGAACTACTTGACAAACTAGCAACTAGTGACGTTAATCCTCAAATGAGAGATAAGTTGCGACGGTGGGACTTAAAAGGCGGACATTCATTGTGAAGAAGGGGTGCTCACAACTCTGATCCAACAAGCAGTTGATAGACACTGGGCCATGGACATTCACTATAGTGACTTGTTTCAGCTGGATGGCCTTATATGAAGCTTGCCTAACTCAAGATAACCTTAGTAGAAGGATCATTCAGATAGAGAACAGGTGTTGCATGTTTCAGCTGGAGTCTGAAAGTTTGACACACCTTTTCCGACATGTACAGTAGCAAGAGATATGTAGAGTGTTCTTTTCTAATTTATTACTAGCTCAGGTCATGCCTAACCGTATCAAGGAAGCATATGAAAGCTGGTGTTCATCCAAGGTTGGTATTTCAGGAAAAAACGTGGTTAATGATGCATGCTACAATTTTTGGTGCATTTGGAATGAAAGAAATCAGAAATATTTTGATGGGGTCTCAACTCCAATTCATGCACTCACAATTAATTTATTTAGTTTGCTCAATCAGGCAATGTATCTAGCTGTGATCACCTTTTGGACTGTGTTTTCCCTTTAGTGGTAAACTAGTTTTTGTATGAGAGCAGACACTCTCTCTCTCTTTCTTGATGCCATTTTCATAAAGTCTCTCTTCATTAAAAAAAACTAAAAAATATCCCATAGATGAATTTTGTTCAGTTCAGGATAGTATCTAGTTCCTTTTATCTTTTTGGTGCACCGTAAGATTCCTATGTATATTATATTGAGTATTGTTCGTAGAAAACCATCTCTTTTTGTAGGATTACTATTTTTTGGTGTACTTGTATGGACATGTTTTTGTCCCAAACATTTCATAAAATTTATTACTTTATCAAAAGAAAAGAGAAGTGAAATGCCCTATTATATGAAAGAATGAAAAATTACTTTCTTTGCTGGAATTTATCCCAAAAGAAATATAGTAAAATAATACAAAGAAATGTATATTTTATCCCAAAAGAAATTGCTTACTTATAGTGCATATCTTAAGATGCTTACCGTATCTACTAGTCAAAAAAAAAAAACAAAAGAAAGAAGGCCTTAGAGTACCAACTAGAAAATGTTAGTTCAGTATTTATAGGTATGGTTCTAATATCATGAATCCTTTTGTGAAGAATCTTGCTAAATTGTTTCTGCTAATATTGTTCGCTTTTGTCAGGTTCCTTGTGGTGCAGAAGCTGAACAAAAACCTCCAAAATGTCGTAAATCATGTCGTGTGGGTCGTTTATGCAGGCATGCTTCTAATTGCAAGGTTGTATTTGTTGCATGTTCTACATACCATGTAGTGGGTTATAATATGAACATCTTTAGTTGTCCTTATATGAATATTATTAGCAGGGACATCACTTGATGCCTCAATCTTAATCCAACTTGCATGAAATAAAATACTGTTTAACGTGGAGCCTAACATGTGCACTAATTTCTCTAGTCACATAGGTGTCACTATGGAGCTTGCCCACCATGCCGTTTACTTTGTGATGAAGGATATCCTTGTGGGCACAAGTGTGAATTGAGGTTTGCCTTTATAACATTTCGGGGTATCTACTAATGTATACTGATTCATTCACTGAATCTTTGTTGTTCGTTTATTGTAAGCAGGTGCCATGGCCCTACACCTCCTCCACTTCCAGAGTTCACATTGAAACCAAAGAAAAGGAGACTGAACAATCAAATTGAGCCTACTCCTGGTTCATCATGTCCCCCATGCCCACAACTTGTTTGGAGGTCTTGTTTGGGTAATCATGTTGGAGCAGAAAGAATGGTGGGAATTATATTATCCTCAACTCATCACATATTTACTTGCCAACAAGAATTCATATGAGCTCTTTCTCATTTCAGATGGTCTGCTCAGACAAGGCAATATTTTCCTGTGACAATTTGTGTGGAAATCTTCTTGCTTGTGGAAATCACAACTGCACAAAAGTTTGCCATACCTTGGTTACTAGTACTTCAAAATCAGATAGTAGTAGAAGAGCCGAGACCTGTGAAAAGTGCACTCTTCCTTGCCAACAGGTATAAATAGTTTTTCTGTCCATCTCATTTGTTAGTCTTACGAGGTTTTTCTTTGGGGCCTAATTCAACAATCAATACTTTCCATGACATATATACTGGCTCTATCATTTTGATGGTTGCACTCCTTTATAAGTTGGCACTTTATAGTTTGTAAATTCAGGTATTTACTGTATACTTTTATTGATCCTTATTAAGGAGCAGGAACCTGCTTGTCCTCATCCGTGTCCCCTGCCTTGTCATCCTGGAGCATGTCCCCCTTGCAAAGCACTGATAAAGCGTTCTTGTCACTGTGGTTCCATGGTTCATGTCTTTGAGTGCATATACTACAACAGCCTGTCAGCAAAAGAGCAGCTGACTGTTCGTTCATGTGGAGGACCATGCCATAGGTAGTTCATAAACTTCACTTGCTTTTCCTTCTAATCTAGGATATGCAAAAGCTATTATTTCAATGTCTTGATAGGTAGACTATATTTCTTCGTATATGATCAAAAGCAGAAGAGGTATACACCTTGATAGCTACAGAGGTGATTAGGCCTATCAACTTCTTTGCGCAACCCCCTTCCCCTTTAGGCTTGAAAAAAAACTGACTTATGTGCATTTGCAATGCATCTGAAACTCCCTAACTGACCTTGGTGAACCCTTCTTTGTTTGGATGCCAAATGTGCAGAAGATTACGTAATTGTACGCACCTCTGCCCTGAAACATGTCATCCTGGTGAATGTCCATCTCCTGATCAATGTTCCAAGAAGGTAATCGGTTGATGTACTCTCGCTGCGTGGTTTATTGACATACTATCTTGGTCAGTTATACTTATTAATCCGAATTACAAAGATCTTATGTTCTTAGCTTCTTGTTTTTTTTCTTTTAAAAAGGGCAGCCCAATGCACTAAAGCTCCCGCTATGCGCAGGTTCCGGGAAGGGCCCCACCACAAGGGTGTATTGTGCGTAGCCTTACCTTGCATTTCTACCAGAGGCCGTTTCCAAGGCTTGAACCCGTGGGCCGTGACCTCATGGTCACATGGCAACAACTTTACCAGTTACTCCAAGGCTCCCCTTCAACATCTTGTTTTAAATCAAACATAATCATTCCGAAAGCCATATTTATTGTTCAAGGAGGAAATCATACTTCTCCCCCACCAAAGTGAATATCCTTTCGATCTTTTTCACTTATAGTTGCCAAGTAGCAGGAGAGGGCAATTTACTATTTCAGGGAGGTACATACTCAGTCTTATATGCTTTCACTTCTAGACTGTGAGAAATATAGGAGAAAAATATTATTGAATTGTTGTATCTAAATTATTACATTGAGACACTGTTTATAGACGCTACATTACAATCCTTTTTCAAGTAGGATTTTGTATACTATTCCTATTCATATTGTAACACCCCTTACTATTCCTATTCCTATTCTTACTTATATTGTAACACTTCCCTTCAAGCTGGTGCATACAAGTCATATGTAATTAATACGAGGACTAGTGAGTGACTTGCAAGTTGATCACTTGACTTCATAAATTCTGTAATAATATCTCCGGAGAGTATCCTCTCTGACAAAGTGATAATCGATCTCTATGTGCTCAGTGCTCTCATGATACACTGGATTAGATGCAATATGACGGGCTGCTTGATTATCACATGCAGATTTCCTCTTATCGGTTTCTTCAAATTTTAGTTCTCTTAGCAACTGTTTGATCCAAACTAGCTCACAAGTTGCTGCAACCATTGCTCGATATTTTGCTTCTGCACTAGATCGAGCAACCACTGTCTGTTTCTTACTATTCCAGGACACCAAATTACCTCCTACTAAAACACAATATCTGGATGTAGAACGTCTAGCAGAAGGTGATCCTGCCCAGTCAGCATCTGTATATCCAATGATATGCTCATGACCTCGATCCTTGAAGAGTAGTCCGTTACTTGGAGATGACTTTATATATCGCAAATACGAACAACTATGTCCCAATGATTATCACAGGGGGAAGTCAACAATTGACTTACAATGCTCGCAGGAAAAGAGATGTCAGCTCTAGCAACTGTGATAATTCAATGTTCCAACCAACTGCCTATACCTTCCAGGATCACTGAGTGGCTCCCCCGTCATTAGTAGAAGTGTAGCATTTGGATGCATAGGAGTGTCAATGGGTCTACATCCCATCACTCCTGTCTCCTCAAGAATGTCTTAAGACATACTTGCATTTAGAAATAACAATACCTGATCTGGACTGAGCAACCTCGACACCTAGAAATATTTCAGTCTGCCGAGGTATTTAGTTTGAAAATGCTGAAAGAGATGTTGCTTCAAATTAGTGTTACCATCTTGATCATTGCCGTTGATAATGATATCGTCAACGTAAACGATAAATACACATATTTGGTTCAGAATGGCGATAAAATACTGAACGATCAACTTCACTATGAATCATGCCAAACTCCTGAATTACTGTGCTAAACTTCTCGAACCAAGCTCGAGGGGACTATTTTAATCCATAAAGTGACCTGCGCAATGGACATACAAGGCTACTAGACTCCCATGAGCTACAAAACCAGGTGGTTGCTCCATATAGACTCCTTCCTCAAGATCACCATGCAGAAAAAACATTCTTGATGTCCAACTGATAAAGAGGCCAATGACGAACGATTGCCATAGATAGAAAAGACCGGCAAATACTATTTTAGCCACGGGAGAGAAAGTGTCACTATAGTCAAGCCCAAATATCTGTGTATATCCTTTAGCATCAAGGCGGGCCTTAAGCCGATCAATCTGACTATCTGGATCAATTTTGACTGCATAAATCCAACGACAACCAAAAGTAGATTTACCTGCAGGAAGGGAAACAAGCTCTCAAGTACCACTCGTATGTAAAACAGACATCTCATCAATCATAGCCTGTTTCCATTCTGAATGGGAAAGTGCTTCATCTGGGGTGGAATAAACGATGATAACTCAAGAAAGTATAATGTGGGTTAGCATTACAAATGGATCTTATACCTTTTTGAAGTGCAACTGATTGGCTAGGATGAGGCAAGTCCGCAGTAGGGGAAGCTTCAGGCTCATGGCATGAATCATCTAGAACTAATGATGGACGCGGGCGGGGGTGATAAGTCAAAAGTGGTGGCACTGCAGCTGGAGATGTAGAAGTAACTGTAGATTCCTCAAAGGTTGATGTGGGTAAGACTGTAGGTAGGGGTGGCAAAATGGATAAATTATATGGTTATCCGCCCATTTTATCCATGTTAAATGCGTTGGGTATCCAACCCATTTAATAATGGGTCAAAGATCGGTCAATCCATATTATCCATTCTAAAATATGGATAACCCATGGGCATCCACTAATTATACTCTCAAGTATAACATGTGTGAAGATGTAGCAATGCTTAAAGTATACTTATTAAGGGTGTGTTTGGAATGAGTAAATTTTTTTTCAAAAACTTTTTTTTACAGAAAATAGAAAATATTTTCCATTTTTTCAATTTTTATTTTCATAACTTTTTAAATTTTTTTTTGAACTTCTTTTTTTAAAAAAATTAAAGTATGACGTGTGGAGATGTAGTAATGTCTACTGTATACTTATTAAGGGTGTGTTTGGAATGAAGAATTTTTTTTTCAAAAATATTTTTTCTTTTAAAAAATAGAAAATATTTTCCATTTTAAAATTTTTTATTTTCATAACTTTTTTAAAAAAAATTTGAACTTTTTTTTAAAAAATTGACTTTTTTCATTTAAATTATTTGAACCACCCTTTTCTCTTTTTTTTTTTTCTCTTTTTTTTCTTTTTTCCTTTTTCGTTTTTTTTCTCTCTTCTATCGTTAATTTCTATTTCTCTTTTTTCTTATTTTTTCCTTTTTTAATTTTTCTTTCTCATTTTTCTTTTTATATTTTTTCCTTTTCTCCCTCTCTCCCCCCCTTTTTTTTTCTAATTTGATTTTTTTCTATTTTTTATTTTTGTTTCTTTCTTTCACTTTTTTTCCTCTCTCTTCTATCTCTAGCTTCTATTCCTCTTTATTCTTTTTTCTTTTTGTATTTTTTTCTTTCTTCTGTTTCTTTTCTAATTTTTTTGTACTTTTGAAAAATATTACTACGTCGAGAACAAAAAATACCACAATCACTTATTGTATTTTTATGTGCACCATCATTTATATTTTTATATTCATTGATACAATTGTGTTTGTATTTTATAGTGTGCACTTGTATGAGTATTTTTATTTTATAGTTCACGCTACTATTTATATTTTTATATTTATTGATATAATTGCATTTGTATTTTTATTTTATAGTCATGCTATCATTTATATTTTTTATTTTTATTGATATAATTGTATCAAATATAATACATGTTTATACAACTTGAACTATACAAATACAAATGGTACTTGTTTTTATACAAATACAAATGATAAATTTGACATACAAATACTAACGATACATTTGTATAAATGATGCATGCATATTTGTATATTTTAGACTTAAACAAATACAATAAATTCATACACTTGTTTGTGTACAAATACAAATAATAAATTATAAATATTTACATTTAAACTATTCAAATACAAATAATAAATTTATTTGAAGTATATAGCATAATACAAATAAATATAAAATACAACAAAAAAATAAGAGAAAAAATACAAAAAAAATGACAAAAAAGAATAAATGAACAAAGCAAAATGAAAAAGAAAATACAAAAAAATGTAACAAAATGACAAAAATTAAAGAAAAAACAATAAATGGAAAATAAAAAATAAGAACAAAAAAGAAAAAATGAAAAAAAAAGGAAAAGGAAAAAAGAACAAAAAAATTGCTGGAAAAGAAAAAAAAAGAAAGAGAAAAAAAGAAAGTTAAGGGAGAAGTAAAAGAGAGGTTATGAAGTGTATTTAATTAGCAAGAGAGCCTGTGGATTGTAATTAATCAAAACTTAGGCTAAATTAAATAATTAAAAATTTATGTTTGCTAAGTCATGTAGTTTTTCTTGTAATATAAGAGTACTTTTGTCTTTACATAATAAGAAGTAACGGATAATATGGATATCCATATTATCCATTGGGTTTATCCATTTTATCCATAATCAAATATGGGTTGGGTTGAATATTTTATCCATTTTCACATGACCCACTTTTAACCCGCCCATATCCGACTCAACCCACTCATTTTCCACCCCTAACTGTAGGTATAGACCAGTCTAGCAGTCAGATTGACTAGTTCCTATGATTTTCCATCTTTCCATCTTGTCATACTATCCAGAGTCTCATGAATATGGCTATTCCAAGAGGTAATTTTGTTTGCATCCATGTAATTTGCAAATTCAGCTCAGTTCATGCATCATGCATGTTCATGCATCATGCATCAGTCCTCAAATATATCAAGATGATAAGAAGATGTATAGTAAGGTTGTGATTCAAAGAATGTGGCATCGGCGGACATAGGTAGCGACCCAGATCAGACGAATAACATCAATACCCTTTTTGAACTCGAGAGTAACCTAGAAAGACACATTTGAGAGCACAATTTATCTTTTCCTGGGGCTAAGTTATGAACAAAACACGTGCTCCCAAAAATACGAGGGGGATAAAGTAGAGATATGACTGAGGAAATAGTATGGAATGGGGAATCTAATTCTGAATCGAAGATGATGGCATTCTATTGATAAGCTAGCAAGATGCGCGGTTTACATCGCCCCCAAAACGCCGTGGAAGTAAGAAGAGTGCAAGCAGTCTCAGTGAGATGCCTATTTTTCCTTTCTGCTATATCGTTCTGCTGAGGAGTGTATGGACATGATGTCTGGTGAATAATTTCTTGGTGAGTCGTAAACTCCTGAAACTGGGAGGGATAAGTATTCTAAGGCATTATCACTATAGAAAGTACGAATAGAAACACCAAATTGATTTTGTATTTCAGCACAAAAACTTTTGAATATAGAATGATCTTTCATGAGGAAAACCCAAGTGCATCGTGAAAAATCATCAATTAAACTAACAAAGTAACGAGGAAAACCCAAGTGCATTGTGAAAAATCATCAATTAAACTAAGTAACGAAATCCTAAGAGTGAACTGACTCTAGTAGGGCCCCAAATATCATAATGAACTAATGAGAAAATAGATTCTGAACGACTCAATTCTATGTCAAAATGTAGCACGAGTGTGTTTCCTAAATTGACACGACTCACAATCTTATGTGGATAAACTAGACAAACTAGACACCATCTTCTGTAGCTTGGACAGACTTGGATATCCCAAACGTTTGTGAATAAGTTCTGAAGGGTTTGTAATAGGGCATGGTGTGAAGGAATTTGAAGAGGTAAGATGGTAAAAGCCTTGTGATTCATGTCCTGTGCCAATCATTTGTCCCATACTACGGTCGTGCATTTGAAAAAAATAAAAAAGTTATACTACAATGAAAGGCACGTGCCAAACGACTAACAAATGCAAGATTAAAAGGACAACCAGAGACATAAAAAATAGAGTCTAGAGTGACAAAAGAAAGGGGTTTGGCTTGTTCAACTCCTTCTGGTTTTGTTCGAATCCCATTGGCTAAAGTAATAGCATGACGAGATTTTGAATAAACTGTGAGAAATATAAGAGAAGAATATTATTGAATCGTTTTATCGACATTATTATAATGAGAGCCTATTTATAGACACTACGTTCCAATTCCTTTTCAAATAGGACACTACATTGTAATCCTTTTTCAAGTAAGATTCAATATGCTATTCCTTCTCCTATTCATATTCTAACACTCTTCTTCACGCTGGTGCATCCAACTTGGCTCTAATACCACTTGTTGGGTTCAAAATCGAGAGGGCATCATGCACAAGCTTAAAGTTTGCAAACCATAAAGGTGATAATTCAAATGACAGAAAATATACTAAAAAATATATTATTAATATGATTTGGTCAAACAACCTACATATGAAAAACTAATATTGAAAACTATAAAACCTATTGGGAGATAATCTCCCCCTAAACAAAACTATTTAATGATTACATTGTGCATGCTATTGTGATCTTGTATGAGGAGAGGGATCTTCTATTTATAGAGTTTCAAAACCTTTCTTCCAAGGAGGTTAGCCAAATATGGAGTTTTATATTTTTATTTTAGGAATAAGTAAAAGTAATTATGATATTAGTTTTATTTTCCTTTTATGAAAAGTAAAACTTAAATTTAATAAGAAAATCAAGACAAAACCCTAACAAATCTTTCCTTTTAGGATTGATTTTCTTCACTTATCCGCCTTTTTCACATGCATGAACTTCACATAATCTTCATCATTGTTGCTTGCCATGATTAAAAATAAGATTAAAATATTATGGTTAAAAGTGGGTTAAAAATTAATATTTTCTTTTATTTTTAAAGATGTAGGCAACAGGAATGTTGAAATATGCTTAAAACTTCTTCTCCACATGTAGCTAGACAAAATCATCATTATTGACAAACTGGTTGGAACTTGATTTGAAACCGCTTTAAACTCATCTTTAATCTCGTCTCATCAAATCATTGGACCTTTAAATCGTAGGCTCTGATATCATGAGAGAAATATAGAAGAAAAATATTATTGAATTGTTGTAACTATATTATTACATTGAGGCCCTATTTATAGACACTATATACCAATCATTTTCTTAATAGGACATTACATTACAATCCCTTTCCAGTAGGATTCTAGATGTTATTCCTGTTTCTACTCATATTCTAACATTTTCTCTCAAGCTGGTGCATAAAAAACATATGTACCAAACTTGTCATGAATGTAATTAATACGAGGATCAGTGAGGGATTTGGTGAAGATATCTGTAAAAAAACTGATAAGGATTGCTTTGGACGTCTGGGAGACCTCAACTGAAATGGAACAAACAGAAAAAGTAATCTGAAAAGTAGTAAACATCGTCGGAAAGTCGTCTCGCTGGAAAATTGTCGATAACTGGTGTAAAATATATGGGTCATCTCGAAATCAAGAGATAAGTAGATCTTGAACAAGATAGTCACCGAAGAACTGGTCGAAACATACTCACGCACCAGATTATTAGATTTGATGGCTAAAAAGTGGTCACCATTTGAGAAAAAATTATATGGGTACAGTCAAAATTATGACACCATCTTACTGAGAAGAATTATATGGGTAGGTCGAAATGACGACATGATCTTACTGAGAAATAAAAATTATATGGGTAGAGTCGGAATGACGACACAACCCTACTGAAAAAGAGAAATTATAAGGGTAGGATTAGAATATCGACATGACCCTACTGAAAAAGAGAATATATGGGTAGGGTTGGAATGATGGCATGATCCTACTGAAAAAAGGAACTTTATGGGTAAGGTCGGAATGATGGCATGACCCTACTCAAATCAGATATGAGGAGTCATCATAAAGATGCATGGAACTATGCAAATTAGATCGAAAGAGTCACCGGAAAGACGCACAATGCTATGCAACTCAGATATGAGAAAGTAGTCCGAAAAGATGCACGGTACTACGCAAATTAAAATTTGAGTAGTCCGGAGAGATGTACGGTGCTACGCAAATCTGATATGAGAAAGTAGTCACCAGAAAGATGCATGGTGCTACACAAATTAGATATGAGAAAGCAGGGGACTTTTGCGAACATGATCATTGGCTGGACGAGCGACATATATGGGTTATAGCTTCCTGCCGGCAGTGGAAGCTCTTCGATTCTCTACCAAGATTGTAGAGGCTCTGATACCTTGTGAAAAATATAAGAGAAGAATATTATTGAATCGTTTTATCCACATTATTACAATGAGAGCTTATTTATAGATACTACATTCCATTCCTTTTTCAAGTAGGACACTACATTATAATCCTTTTTCAAGTGGGATTCAATATATTATTCCTTCTCCTACTTATATTCTAATATAAACAATATCAGATAAAAGTGACTTGTTACCAGAAATATGATCAGAAGCACCTGGGTCCACAACCGATGATCCAAAGGTAGGAGATTGTGCAGTTGATACTATTGGTGGAGATGTATGCTTACTTACTCGATACGGAAGATACTCATGATATTCCTTGTCAGATAAATACACTCGTTGATCACCTGTGGTGTTAGACTGAGCAACATGAGCATTTTAAGGTGGTAGACCATGCAAGGAATAACATATTCCACGAGTATATTCAAGCCTATTACAATAACTACACTTAGGTCGAGAATAACATATATCACGAGTATGTCCAAGCCTTTTACAACAAGTACACTAGGTCGAGATCTTCCAAATCGACCTTCCCTTCGTCGATTCTTCATGGACTTTGACGTTTGATTTTCTGATCTCCTCATTAAGGGTTTAGATTTAAGCATAGGATTAAATTGAGCAAAAAAGTCGGTCATCGAAAAAAATTGAATTTGATTGTCGGAGATTTTCTGGAATCAAGAATTAGTTGAAGGGATAACCTTAGAATGAAGGGGCGACTTCATTGAAAAAGAAATCTGTCCGGAACACGCGCCGACGCGTGACCTGCAGATCTGAGACTCCCGACAGCGCGTGACGACTCGTGGATCGCCAAAACTGAGATCCGATCTGAGGTTTGCTCGCCTGAGTATTTCGCACCTCGTGGAAGTGTTGATTGTCGCACACAACACTTATAAAACAGACGATGGCTCAAATTAGACTTGACAATTGCCGGAAATTGAAGCACAACTGTCTTATTGAGTTTTTTTCCCAATAAGTTTCTCACCAAATCTGCTCTGATATCATGTGAGAAATATAAGAGAAAATATTATTGAATTGTTGTGTATAAATTATTACATTGAGGCTCTATTTATAGACACTACATTACAATCCTTTTTCAAGTAGGATTTTGTATATTATTCCTATTCCTACTCATATTCTAACATAGACCAAGACCTCTAATGAGCAGATGAAAAAGAGTGAGAGGAAACATCCTTTGACAATTGGGTCAGAAGAGTAGCAAATAAGTATAGCTTAGGGTGATCAAAGTGTTATATATACATCCTCACACACACACAGTGATACATACACATGTGAAGGCCAAATATACCCCTCTACTATCAAAAATAGTTTAAATATATCCCATGTTAATATTTCCGGTCCAAATACACCCCTCCCATTATACACTTTTATACTGATTTACCATTATTTTTAACAGACAAAAACATGGCGAGCATTGAAACAAATAACTCATGCCAATTTAGTACCCAATTTATTTTATAACTCCACACATTTAGTTCATCCCAACCCATTCACTTTACAAACCCATAACTGAGTCAGCGCTAGACGAAAGATGAAAAGATGTTTCATTCTTCCATCTTGTTGTGCCCACACCCGCTTGTACTAAAGTTTTCTCAAACGTAAATGCTCTAATCCACGTTGAACTTCTGCTAAAGTCAAGGAAATACAAAACAATTTGATAGCAACAAAGGTATGAATGGCCAAAAGCATATGCATATGAATATAGTTAAGCACATCACTAGGAGTAGTTATTAAGGTTGCACCACACTTACAATAAGACAAGGTTTATGTATGCGACACTAGAATACATTCTTACACCTAGCAAATAGGAATTAATAAGAGCCGCAAAGCATCGAACCAAAGACAGATGAGATCTTAAATGTCCTGTAATTGAAGTTTCTACTATCATCCATTCTGCCAAAACATATATATTGCTTATTTCCTGGGATTTAAGTTAGATATGCTAGTATAGGATATATTTAAACTATTTTTGATAATAGAGGGGTATATTTGGGCCTTTTCCGGAAAAAAAACAAGAAATGTCTCTTCCTGTTTTATCTGTAAAGGGTGTAATTTCCATGATGCCTCCAAACAAGGAAACATCATTTGTCTTTTCATTTTTCTTTTACTTGCTTTTCTAGCCCAAGAAAGGATTTAACTTCAATATTGCCTTCAATATTGCCCATATGTTACATTTTTCACTCCACTACTTTCTTTGCTGTGCTATCCTATCAAAGAATCACATATTTTGGATTCGATGGGCTTCACTTGATGCCATTAAACAATCCATTAACTGGTGTTTACTAGGAAAATCATCTTTATGAAGCTGCATGAAAGCAAGTTGTCTGGATATACCATTGCTTTCCATCAGCTATTTTTTTTATTTGTGTCAATTATGTATTGAAATTAAGGACCACAAAAGGAAGAAAGTTCCATTCTGATTGTCAGTGAAAAAGGAAAAATATTGGATAGAAGAAAAGAAAAGAGAGATTTTCTGTGAGAAATAGTTACTAATATTTCAGAAAGATAAAAAAAAGTGTCTTGACTTCTGTGAGCTCATCTGAAATACAACTGAACTCCATCCCAGAAATTCGAACGGGAAGTTTTCTCCTAAGCCAGTTAATTCTTTTTATCAGCTTTCTAACCTAGATAACTAGTTAGTGCAAAATGTAAAATTGATTCCTTTTTTCCTGATTGATGTCATATATTTTGAAGGGGAGCCTTGGAGTAACTGGTAAAGTTGTTGCCACGTGACCAGGAGGTCACGGGTTCAAGCCTTGGAAATAGCCTCTGACAGAAATGCAAAGTAAGGCTGCGTACAATACACCCTTGTGGTGGGGCCTTTCCCCGGACCCTACGCATAGCGGAAGCTTTAGTGCACCGGGTTGCCGATGGCATATAGTTTGAGTTCTTAGTCGATGAGCCAGAAAAGTCGACCTTATATCCCAGAAATAGTTTCAGTTATTTTGTTTACCGAGCACTTTTTCCAATCCGTTTTCCATCTCTCTCTCTCTATATATACACACACACTATCCATTATTTTCTGATGATGGATTTCTATCTATCGTAAATTTTTAATGATTCCTTCATTAGGTTACAGTTCGCTGCGGATGCCGAACTTTGAAAAAAGAGTTGCTTTGTAAGGAGGTTCAAATAGGCAATCGAAGTAGTGGTACTGACGCCAAAGATGTACCTGGAAACCAATATGGACTTGGCCTTCTCCCTTGCAATTCAGATTGCAGGAGCAAAGTGAAAGCTTCTGAGACACAGTTGCAACATCGTAAATCAAAAGCTCCCGAGGTAAACCTTTATAATTTTCTTAAATGCATGTTGCATCTGCTGTACAGTGTATTCTGAAGTTCACGGTGGCGTATGAGATGCAAAATAAAATTTTTCGTTCACCAACATGAGGTTTAGTTTGGTTGCCTTTGTGTTGAATAGTTTATTGACCCAAAATATCCCAATAATTAGTTGAAATTTAACTCAAATTTTCTCTTGCTCAGGAAAAGGAAACAAAAGATAATGCGACGAAGCGAAGACGGAGACGAGGACGGGTGCTCGAAGACAAGAAAACTTCGACACTGCAGGTTTGTCTTAGATTTAGTGATGCATCCGTTCTCCTTTCAAAGATTCAAATGCTTAACTGCAGTTACTTTAACTTGACGGATTTTTTTTTTTTAATTAAAAAAACTTGGCAGAGAATTGTTGCTGGCATCAGGAGATTTCTTCTATTTGTTATCATCATGATAGCTCTGATTGCTTCAGTATATTTGGGTTATAAAGGCCTACTATGGCTGTCCGAACGGATGAATGAGGCCGAAATACAACGACAAAGAAGATACACACGAACATAGTTTGTCAGAATCAACTTCCATCATACAGAACTGTTACAGTATTGGCTGATTTACTAGACGAGGCATTCTTTGTTCATTTTGGATTTAGTGGGTTTTGACTTAGGTTCACATAGACGTGCAGATAGACGTGCCGGAGAGAATCTTGGAGTGCTCTTATGTTTTCTTTTTGAGGAAAGTTCACAAATAGCAAAGGGAAAAGACATACAATCACCCTTAAAACTTCTTGACATAACTCACTCGAGGCGAACCCAGGATTTCATGACGATGGGTGCACTACTAGAGGAGTGCATTAGTACAGTGATGTCGTGCTGTGTTTTAATGCTTTTGTCAAAAAAAAGTGTTAAATTAGTGTGAAGCCAAACTTATCCAAATAACTGTTAGTTAAACGGAAATATGACATAAGTTATTGTGTGGTTAGATGGTTTTAATTCTTGTGTGTACATTTTGGGATTGAGGTTGCAAGTTTGAATCTAACTTGAGTGTTTATTGAGCATTTATTTTGAAAAAATAACAACAAAAAGTATCAAATGGGAATCAAACGTGGGACTTCTCTCACTCGCAAAGAGGCACGAGGTTAAGTTAATGGGAATCAAACATGGGATGCCTCTCACTCGCAAAGAGGCACGAGGTTAAGTTAATTTGGACCAATGAGCCAAAGCAGCGCTTCTCCTTAAGGATACACAGTTTAATATTTTATCTTTATTCAAGTGTATACATGTACATGTACGTAAATTTTTTCGAAGTTACCGGGTGCGCATGCACCCCTACCTTCAAAGGTAGGTCCGTCTCTGCTCACTCCGACACTTTTAACTTTATGAATAATTATCTACTATCTTAAATTTTTTCAAAGCGAATAAATTTCACCCTTACAATTGACGTGATATTAAAGAAAAAAAAAATATAGACGCGTATTTTTATTCAACACTTCTGCAAATCCACCCATTTCCATTCCATTCTTTTTCAAAAAATTTCCACAAGATCTTTAAAGAACAAAAAGTTCTTAACATTGCTGAAATCCCTTCTCTTAACATTGCTAAAATTAGACATCGAATTTTAATAAAAAATTATACTATCAAATATGGTGATTTTTTAAATGTTGATGATTTGTCTTTTTTTTTTCTCTCCTCAATCTCTTGCCTCTCTCATCTTCTATAATCTTTCTCATTTTCTTTTAGTTTTATATTTCTATCTCTCTCTTCTACAATCTTTTTAAATTTTGTATTGTTTATTTTTATATGTCAAATTTGTCATTTGTATATAAAGATTTTTATTAAATGATACATTTTGTGTGGTTTAATTTGTATCAATAAATATAAATACAAGTATCTATAGAAAGAGAATGATGTTATAAATGTATTACCATATATCTAGGATTAAATTATATATATTTGATTGTGGTTGATTTGTATTTTTTATATTTTCCTATGGTATTTTATGTGTAATTTTGCTTCATTATTTTGAAAAACTAGTGAAATGGCCGCCCTTCGCGCGGTGATAAACTATTTTATTGAATAAATATGTAAATTTTACTATTATTCAAGTGCAATGAATGCATAAAGATTTCTTTTAGTTTTCAAATTAAAAAAATTAAAGTTAATACTTTAAATTCATAACATTATTTATAATTAGTTGTGTAGTTTATTCAAAGTTTTCACTCTTTAAAAATTTATGATCTTTTAGGAATACTTGATTTTATCTTTCTCTATGTAGATGATATAAATTTATATTTTTTACTAAAATTTTTATTTGACACATATAAATAATATATCAAAACACAATAAATATAAGAATTATGATTAAAAGTTCATAAATTAAAAATATTATTTTGATTTTATATCTGCATATATATAATTTTTAAATGTTAATGTAATAAAATTTTAAAACTAATTTTAAAAGACACTACAAAATAAATTATCAGGATCCTTAATTATTATTAGGACTCACATTTTCTGAATTTCAAAAATATATATAAAATTTATATTTGGAAACTCAAACTTTCAATTCTCACCATCAATACATATATGAAGCTAGGCATTAGAAAAGTGATGTGACACCTCTATTTGGACAAAAATTTTTTTTTTTTTTTTTGGATAATTTCTTCAAATTTAATTTACTTATTATTATTATTATTATTATTTTACAAAAATAAATATGTCAATTACCATCTCCTCTAGTCATTTACATTTCTCAACAATTATACTAAAATCACGAGAATTGCATTATTTTGAATGGATAAGAAACTACCATAATTGATATGTGAGAAGGTGGTAGCATTAATTTCTATATTTGAAAACTGAAAAATAATTAAAACTGAAAAACTTCATCAATTAACTAATAATGAAATTTAAAGGGTACAAAAATATATGGTTGCACTAATGCTTTATCATAAATAATTTGAAGGGGTAGCCACATGATCACAATATACATCAACTTAATTGTAAGTACATCTTTTAATGTTGAGTTGTAACTATCAATAATTATAATGAGAAATATGAAAAGGATAGTAAATTACTAATTGTGATAATTAAGGAATCAATTTTTACATTAATTACTTAGGAAATAGAAAAGGCCAAAAAATAGAGGAAAAAATAAGTTAGGTATTGTATTAAATGTAAAAATAAATAATAATTATCTGAACTAAAAGAGATACTTTTTATATAACTTTAAAGAGGTTATATAATTACATAAATCAACATTTATGACCTTATATGCTATTTGCCTTCTTCTTTGCTTTTCAAAACAAAACATTGTGAATAATATTTAATTTTTTTCACTCAAATACTCTATTTTATTGTCAATTTTTTAAATTTAATGCTTGAACAAAGCGGGTGTTGAAATTTTTTATTTTTTAAAATAGCCAATAAGCTATGTGCTAAAGTTATATCATTTTTTTTTTACTTTTAGCTTATTTTTATGCTTTTTTGACCTAAAAGTAAATGTTTAAAAATAATTTTTTTCTTCAAACACACACAAAAAAATAAAAACAATAAAGGAGCTTAAAAGCTAAAAACATTTAAAATAAATTAATTCAAAAGCTCTCGAAGTTCTTGAAGTTATTAAATTTTCGTTTTTCAAAATGCTTCTAATGATAGTTTTTAACCTCAATATCGAATATAAAAATTAGGAATGCACTAACATGCAAAAAACAACAACATCAAGCACATTATGTTCATTTTAGAATGTTGCAAAAGATATCACAATAAAAATTCACAAAATCTAATCACAACTTAACATAATGAAATATGTGTGTACAACTATAGTCATATCAAAGAAAGAAAAAAATAAAAAGAGGTCATTTTCTTTTTCAACATTCTATTTTGTTTTATCTATCATCCTATTCTTGTCGTCATTACGTTTCTAAAATACAATTTTAAGAAATAAGAGAAAAAGGTATCACAATAAAAATTGACAAAGTCTAATTATAACTTAACATAATGAAATATGTGTGTACAATTATAGTCATATAAAAGAGAAAAAAATAAAAGGAGGTCATTTTTTTTTTTCGTTACTACTCTAGTCATTCATTCCAATTATTTATTCTTTATTGCCTTCACTTTTTTTTTTTTTCATTTTCTCATTCTCAGTGACATTAATTTTACAGTTACAACTACATAATACATAAAAAGAGATTAATTATCATTAAATTATGTTATATTAATTTTTCTTATGTAGTTGGGTTCTATTGCAAAAGATTTATTTATGGATAATTTTGATTTATTTTAATTTTTTTTTTAATAATCTATTTATTTAGTAGATTATGTAAAAAAATAAAAAAATTAAGGTGTCACATCGTCTTATCTATGTTTCTTTTTTATATCTATTTTTAGTATAACGACAAACAAAAGTGAACAAATTATGTAGTAATTTAAATTATTTAGAGAAAGCAAAAAGAACATATATAATTTTAAAAAAAGGCATTCATCTCAAGTGGTTCTTATGTCCTTCTCCTCAAATCTTTACATAGTCATCATTTTATTTTTACTTCATTCTTTTACTATTTGATCTTCTTCTTATCCCTGTAAAAAATAATACATCACAAAAATTAATATATTATAAAAAAATTATAAGAAAATAGATTTGAATTGTATATGTTCTTGCTTAAAAGTTACAAACAATATAAGATAACAATAACAACAAATTTAATGTAATCTCATGTATGAGTTTAACAAATCAATTAAAATGTCAAAGGAACAATACATGTAGAAGAAGAAGAAACAATAGCATACCCAAAAGAAAATAATAAGGAGGACATTTTAGAAGTATATGAATGATTTTTTAAAAAAAGAATATATGAAAGTTCAAAAAATATATAGTGAATGAAATATCCTTAATTTTGATGATGGAGGAAAGAAGACTTATAATACTTCTATTTATAAGACAATAATATGGAATATCAAAGATATCATGAACATGACTATTAATATAATTTAGGAGTTATGATCATTAAAGGTCATGAGAGAAATTGTAAAGAAATATTAAATTTCTATATTAAAGAATAAAAATAAATGAAGGAGTAGTAATTGATCCATTCATTTTGATTATTAAAAAATTGATTGATTAATGAAAAAAAGAAAAAAAAGTTCAAAAAAATCACAAAAAAGATAAGTACATTGAAGGCCTCTAAGATATGCCACATAGGATTGACTAAAGTTTTTGTTTATATATATATTGATTGATTTTATGTGTTTCACTATTTATATTTTGTATTTGTGATAGATAAAAAGGGACGACCCGGTTCATATCTACTCCGTAGGTGTCGGGAGGGGGGACCACTCCGGGCTTGACCTACGCACCCTCACCCCAACTTTTGCTGGAGGGGCGTTTCAAACCCCCGACCCTGGCACACCACGGTAAGCAAGCTTACCGCTGAGCCAAGACCATAGATGTTATGGCAATACTACAATGTTGTTAGCCTCTTGGTAGATGACTTTCAGTGTTCTTTCATTACAGCTTTCAGGTAATTGTCTCCTACTTTCTCAAAATCTTTTCTGTTACTTCTAATTTATTACAAATAATTATGCTATATCATTATATTTATATATAATATAGTTTGTTTGTCCTTCATGTTGTTTAGAGTTTTTTTTTTTTTTTTGGGTATCAATGGCTCCATTTTTACATAAGGTTTGACAACAAGGTTGAGAGTAGAAAAAATAATCTTTATGACTCTTTACTGCTAATGGAAAGTCTAGTATTATGAAGACAACAGAAAGAAGCTATTAACCATAAACTGGTTTCAAAGAATAATTTGTGGGAGATTCTGCTAATATATGTAAAATATTTCCAGAAAGAAGCTACCCTTCCCTTTGTTACATTGTACTGGCCAACTATTCTCCATTATACCAAAAAAAGGGAGCTATTGTTCTTTTCCTCTCAAGCACTGCCTATGGACTATAAAAGTTGGTCTGAACAGTATTTCAGGGCATGTATGCTGCGTCTTCTGATATACAAAGTAGAAGTTTAAAGTCGTGTGTTCGATTCCGGATGACGTGAGCTTTTTGCCTTTTTCTAAACTATTTTTTATCTTAAGTCGAGGCCTATCGAAAACAACCTCTCTATAACATATTTTTCAATATCAAGATGCATATTGGAATTTGACCTAATAATGATAATTTTAAAATTACCTAAAATTTTTTTCTATTTAATTTTGACAGATATTATTTTGACAATACTAGATAGGCTCTATTTTGTGAGGATTATTCTTATGAATTTTTATGACGAGATGTGTGTTATGAAATATAAAATAAGAACAACAAGAATAGAGAAAGAAGAGAGAGTGATTGTTATTTCTCTTGAGAAGTTTCTTGATGGATTAATTATAATGAAGGAGAACCCCTTTATTTATAGGGGAAAACTAACCTTGAGGTTTAAAACTTTTCCATAAATAGACATTCACTATAAATGATAAAATAGATATTCACTATATATGGTAAAATAGACATTTACTATATATGATAACATATTTATAACACTCCCCCCCTGAATGTCTAATTGATAGATAATGTGCCTCGTTAAAACCTAACTAGAAAAAACTCAGTGAAAAAAAATCTAGTGAAGGAAAAATAGTATACATCTCTAACAATATGCATATAAGCTGCTTCATTAAAAATCTTACAAGGAAAATTCAGAGGGAGAAAACCTCGTAAGGAAAAAGAGTACAACATATATTAACTCTTCCTTATGAGAACATCCTTGAACCTTTGCATCCTGATCTTATACATCATTTTCTTAAAAGTTACAATTGGAGGAGACTTGGTGAATAATCAGCCAAATTGTCACTTGAAGGAATCTGTTGCATGTTAATATCACCATTCTTTTATAACTCGTGTGTATAAATTTTTTTTTGGCGAAATGTGTTTCGTTCTATCTTGATGAGTCCTCCCTTAAGTTGTGTTGTACATGCTGCATTATCCTCATACAAAAATCATGGATACTTTGTTACATTTCAAATCATATTTTTTGCGAATGAAATGTATCATGGACCTCAACCACACACACTCGTGGTTTGCTTCATGAATATATATTATCTTAGCATGATTCAATGAAGTGGATACAATAAGTTGGATTGTATATCTCTAAGATATGATAGTATCCCCACATGTGAACACATTGTATGTTTGAGATCGAGATTTATGCGGGTTAAATAAATACCCAACACCAGCATAATCAATAAGATCAGGACTGTAATCTTTAGAATAAAATAAGATCATGTGTTTGATCTTATTTCGATGTCTCCTAGTAGGAGCAAAACTAACCTTGTTAACAATTAATCGAAAAAGGATATGTCAGGCCTTGTAGTATTTGTAAGATACATTAGTATACCAATTTCACTAAGATATGATACTTCATAACCAATTCAATTCGATATATTTTTCATGTCAGTAAGTAATCTATTGCTTTTGAAAACTCTCCAAGAGTTTTAATGATTTTCAAGCTATAAGCTTATACAACATAAGGATTGTAAATAAGTTTTTTAGAAACTTTTAAATGCTTCAAACATTTTGAATCCTTAAAAAGTTTTCATATAAATTTTGTCAACTGACAATATTCAACATTTCATGTGCGACATCTTCAAGTGTCTGGACTGCAAATTAAATAAGTTTTATGCTTATCAAGATGCATCCTTTCATATCACTTGGTAAATGTTTCTATTTCAGCATGCTTAAATAAATATAGAATTTAGATCCTCGTAATCTTTTACAATATTGCGCTAATATTGTATCAAAGAAATTATCAATGATATATCATTTCATATCGGTTCACAATGTGACATAATATTTTGAAATCTCATCGCTTCATTACTTTCAGATATCTGAACCTCTCATAAGGTTTCATGAAGTGTTATGTCGTAAACTCTTCAAGCGCATATTGCCTCTGTTATTATGATTATTTGATCCTTATCATTTTCAAGGATTGTTTCATTTGGAACCGATTGGTCTACCACATTTCACGCATGCATCGACTTTGTCCTTTAGGAACATAAAATAGAAGCACTTGCAGTTAAATGTGAGATGCTTTCGGCATTTGAATTGAATTATCTTTTGAATGAGGATCTGGTGATAATTCCTAACATATTTCATAGCTGCTTATAATCTCCCCCTTGTGTTAGAAAAACTAACATACATTCTCTATCTTCTTTGAGGAATCCATCATTGTGCATTATGGTATAATCATTAATCGTATACCGCACATCAAAACTATTAGATGAACAACGTGTGGTTCCTGACTCAGAACCAACTTTGAGGAAAAATTAATCATAATTTATTAGTTCGATGCATACAAATATTTTTGTATATAATATTTCAAACCAACACATGAAGTTTTATTATCATTAGCAATGATTTAGCTATTTATCGCAAGTATTCAACACCAAATTAACATTATTAAGATGAATTGTCTTGATTACATGTATTTTTTTCTTTAGTAAATTTCAAATTTACTTTACAAGAATAAACATCATATTTATTACTTCTGAGCAAATTGCCGAATATTTTTTCTCAATTATTCTACCTCTTTCGAAGGTCAGTTGTGGTGCCATCACAACAAGTGCACGTATGTATTGATAAGCTTTACTAAATATTGTTGCATTCACCCCAGGGAATGGATTTGTGATTATAACAATCAAAATTCTCATTCCATGAATGAAATATAATCGTGCCTTAATCCTATCAAATCATGATAGCTTATAACCTCTTTAAAAATATTGCTAATTCAAGAACTAATCGAGGTGTACATATAATGTAGAGAATTTTTCTCTAACACATCTTATAATCATAATAAGCGTGTGAAAATATTATCATCACTTTGATGATCATTATCATATTGTCCCTCCACGCTTATATCCGTACATTCAATCACTTGTCTTTTTTCAGACATAGTATACACTGTTGCCACACTCCTTTCAAGAATGGAGCAAGTTGTCAACTTTTAGATTCATCATATATTGCTACCATATTCACTTGATGGAATATAGCATATCAATGGGATATGTTTCTTGACTTTTTCAAACACCCATTATTTTGCCTTAGCCATCATAATATCATCAATATGCTGTATTGAGATTCAAATTCAATATCTTATCCATATAAAGACGTCTTAGGCTGTACTTTGATAAGACTTGAACCCAACATCTTATCATCATAGTGCATTGAAATTTTTAACCCAATGTCTTAGCCTCTTAATAAGATGAGACTTAAATTCATCATCATATCTTTTAACAATATTAATCTTCATGAAAACATTTAAAACATAAGTGATTTCAAATCAATTATTTTTTCTCAAATCCAACAATAATTGTATCATTAGTAGCAAAAGACAAATAACATACCGAATTACTAACCTTGAAATTACTTTTATATTTATAATCTCACCTTGTTTGGCAGAGTTTGATGCTGATAACATGGTATGAAATATAAAATAAGAACAACAAGAATAGAGAGAGAAGAGAAAATGATTGTTATTTCTCTTTAGAAGTTTCTTGATGGGTTAATTACAATGGAGAAGAACTCCTTTATTTATAGAGGAAAACTAAACTTGAGATTTAAAACTTTTTCATAAAGTAGACATTCGCTATATATGGTAAAGTAAACATTCACTATATATGATAATATATTTATACCAAAGTGCTTATTTTTAATTTTTTTCTTACTAAAAAAGACTGGTCGCTCATACAAATATATGGTCTGTGTAGACTACTTGGTCCCATTGCATTTGTACTCTAGACTAAAGAGGAGTGGAAAGACTCGAGCATCCTGAGATCTAGACAAAAGCAAGAGAGACTCGAGCATTCTAAGAACTAGACACAAGGACGAGAATCGATCAATGGACTGCAAAAACTAGAAAAAAAAACTTGAAAAGTTTATTATTCTTAAGTAGTCATGAGATTCGTAATAAATAAACTATTATTTCCTCATTAGTTAGGTTTTATTTTACATTTATAAATGATAATAAGAGTACAATTTTTCTAGAAGAGAAGTCGCTGAGTTGTGTTTTAAAATTTAAAGAAAATGCTATATATTAGTTTATAGAGTTAATTCTTCAGTTGCCAAAATTAGTAATAATTATTTGAGTTCTCAACAACAACAACAACAACAAACCCAGTGTATTCCCACCTAGTGGGGTCTGGGGGGGGTAAGATGTACGCAGTCCATACCTCTACCTCTGAAGAAGTAGAAAGGCTGTTTCCGATAGACCCCCGGCTCAATACATGAGACACCACACAAATATAAAGTAACGCATAGAACAGGATTTCATAACGTAAATACGGCACCCATAAGTATTAGGAAACATCGGAAAGCACCCAGATTCGTAATAAAACATGGAACACCGAAAGCATAACAAGAAGAAGAATAGAAAATAGGAATAAAATAAGAATAGGAAGAATAACAGGAATAAAACCCCCACCAAATACTTTCCTACCCTAACGCCCCAAACTGGCCCTAGTTTTCTGCCCTAATTCGCGCCCTCCAGACCTTCCTATCTAGGGTCATGTCCTCGGTGAGCTGTAGCTGCTCCATATCCCGCCTAATCACCTCACCCCAGTACTTCTTCGGCCTCCCCCTGCCCCGCCTAAAACCATCCAACGCTAGCCTCTCACACCTACGAACCGGGGCATCCGTGTCCCTCCTCTTCACGTGTCCAAACCAACTCAATCGGACTTCCCGCATCTTGCACTCCACTAGAGCCACACCAACCTTCTCCCTGATAGTCTCATTCCTAACTCTATCCCCTCGAGTCATCCCACACATCCAGCGCAACATCCGCATTTCCGCCACCTTCATTTTTTGGATGTGGGAGTTCTTAACTGGACAACACTCCGCTCCATACAACATGGCCGGACGGACTACCATCCTGTAGAATTTGCCTTTAAGCTTGGGCGGCACCTTCTTATCACACAACACCCCCGACGCGAGCTTCCACTTCAACCATCCCGCCCCGATACGGTGCGAGACATCCTCGTCAATCTCACCGTTACCCTGTATCACGGACCCGAGATACTTGAAACTATCCCTCTTACATACCTCCTACGATTCCAGCTTCACGACCACCTCGTCCTCCAACCTCACGTCATTAAACTTGCATTCCAAATACTCTGTCTTGCTTCTGCTCAACCTGAACCCTTTAGACTCAAGAGTTTGTCTCCACACCTCTAATTTGTCATTCACACCCTTTCGGGTCTCGTCAATCAGAACTACATCGTCTGCAAAAAGCATACACCAAGGCACCTCCCCTTGAATACGCCGCGTCAATACATCCATCACCAAAGCAAACAAAAAAGGACTAAGAGTAGATCCCTGATGCAATCCTGTCAAGACAGTGAAATGCTCTGAGTCTCCTCCCGCCGTCCTTACCTGAGTTTTCGCTCCATCATACATATCTTTAACTGCTCTGATATAAGCCATCGGGACTCGACTCACCTCCAAGCATCTCCAAAGCACCTCCCTGGGAACTTTGTCGTAAGCCTTCTCTAGGTCGATAAATACCATGTGCAGGTCCTCAAAATACACAAATATATTATCTTATATTTAGGACTTTAATTAAATTTGTAAGTATTATATTTCTTACTAGAATACTTAATTAATATTCTTTTTACCAAATTATACGACAATTTAAAAGTAGACCCAATTATTTTATTTATGTAATAGTTTTATTTATTTACTTTTTTCATTTAATGTAGGTAAGAAATTATAATATTTAACACTTTTAAATTAATTAAAGTCGAGGTTATATAAGAAATAACCTTTAATGCAGGAATTCCTTTTGATATGCTTTATTTGAGTCAAAAGATTATTGAAACGACTTGCTTACTTTCACAAAGTAAGGATAAAATTGCGTACACACCATTCTTTTCTGATTTCACTATGTTCATATTGTATTAATATGATTCTTTAATTTTGAAAAGGAGAAAAACTAATACTTGTTTTTGGGATTGGTTCGAAATTTGAAGGTGGCTCTGGACAAACTCAAGAAATGGAGACAGTAAAAAGAAACAATACTATGTGTTTTGATGAAAAGAACAATATCTATATGGACCTCAAGAAGAAGGGACTTCGTTTGGTATCTTTGTCAATGTTGGTCAACTATAAAAGTAAATGAGCTCTTTCAAAAAGATTAAAAGGTCTACTTAATTAATATCTCATCATGTAAGATTTTATTTTTTTCTTAGTGAAAGAAATGTATTAGTAGCATGAAAATAATAAGAAAAGTGGAAGCAAGTTTATAAAGAAGGTATATAATTTTGTATGCATGACGGCCTAGGTTGATCGTGATAGGATTTAATGTATGTATCAATTTAATTTTTTATTTTTCATGAATAATACTTAATTTGTCACTATATATATCACTAAAGTAACATGGGGCTTTGGGCTATAGGTGACAAAAGAGTTTTAAAATGAGGTGTAGGTGACAAAGTCTTAATTATTAGGTGGAAGTAACAATTACTTTATTATGGATTAAAAAGTTGGAGAAGTTTGAAAATAACTTACATGTTTTTAATTTACACTTTGATCCAAATGTTAGTTAATATAACAGAAAATAGAGGAAAAAAGACGCGTTTCTCTTTCTTCACGACTATTGTTGTTCATTGTTGCTTCTATTGCTTTATTCATCATCTTCTGCTTCATTATCATCATCTTCTGCTTCATTATCATCTTCATCTTCTTCTTGTTGACCATTGTTGTTGTTACCGCTACTGTTGTTATTTTATCAATTTCTTAGGTCAAATTTTATTTTGAACGTCACCACTTTCACTTTGACATTACTTCATAGGAGACCTTGGTAAGTCAAATTATGATTTTTAGTCGAATTTGTCATCTAGGTTACAAAGTTACTGCTGTTTTTTCCAACAATGGATAGAAGCCAATCACGAATCTAACATAAGTGCCCACAATTTAAGCAGATCACTCATCTGGTGTATCAGATGAGTAATCTGTTGCAACAGAAGATATATTTGTTGCATCAGACTTATTATCTGTTGCATTAGATTGATTATTTGTTGCATCAGATTGATTATCTGTTGCATCAGACTGATAATCTGTTTGGAACAACACAAATTAGCCCCTGCCACAAACCCAATAGATAACCAATATGTTTTTCTATTGCTACTGGATTCAAAATTATTTCTTACGTCCAATCGTCGACATATTTGTTGAGAATATAATAGATAGAATGAAAATTAAATACCCCCTCCATCTCAAATTACCCATCCCAAATTTTCTAATTTGATTTCTCATTTTACTTATCTTTTTTTATTAATCAAGAAGAGATAAATTTTTTTTCATGTTTTAACCTTTGCATTAATCACTTTTTCTTCAAATTAAAATGTCAACATCATTTAATGTGCCATCTTGATTTGGGACGGGTAGGGTAATTTGAGACAGAGGGAGTTATCTGTTGAAACAGACTAGTTATCTGTTGCAACATATGAGTAATCTATTTGGAACAACATAAATCAGCCCCTGCCACAAACCCAACAGATAAATCTTAAATCTTACTATTGCTACTGGATTAAAAATTACTCCTTATGTTCAATCATCGATATGTTTGTTGAGAAAATAATAGACAGAATGAAAATTAAATATGAATTAAAACCGCCAAAGTTGATTAAACATAATTTTTTTATTAAACTAAAATAAATAAAAATACATATACAGACTTAGAAAGAAAGAAGAAAGAAGAAACAAAATAATCTAATTATTATTAATAGATTCTTCTTCATCATTATTATTTTTATCGCCAGCCGCATCTTCGACAGGAAGTAGCAGCGCCCTTCTTATCCTGCGGATCTCCCGCAACATCCTTACTCTGACAGCGGCCAACTCCCACTGTATATCATGTACCTGCCTCTGCAGTTTCTGCACGTCATCTCGTAAAATAGCGACATCCCACACTGGATCGCCCATATCTAGAACACGCATAAATTGATAAAAAATGCAAAAATAAAAGTAAAGAAAAGAATTCGAAAGTAATACAACGTATATTTATACAAAAAGCAAGAAAAAAACTTACCAGAGACAGGAAAAAACAATCAAGTTGTTGAAGAGAAAGTAGTTGAAGATGTAATATTATGGAAGACAAGAGCAAGAAATAAATAAATATGTGTAGTAAAATGAACGAGTAAGGAGGGACCTATTTTTAGAGGTTTCAATTTAAATGAGTTAGGCAAAAAGGCGCGACTATTCACCTTCATTTATTAAAACTGGTGACTTTTTGATTACTGTGGAAAGTTGTGACTTGATAAGTTCTTTTTTTCAGTGACCGTTTTTTTGAGTTATGGCAACATATTATATATCTATTGCATCAGATAACCCATCTGTGACAACAGATATACCATTTGTTGCAACAAATCTTCCATCTGTTGCAACAGATATATTATCTGTTGCAACATATATCTTTTTAATAATCATCATATCTTTATCTTTAATCCAAATTTGGGGACTTTTTTATTATTATATAAATTAAAAAAATAGATTAAAAAATAAAAAAATACAACTATTCACCTCCATTTATTAATATTGGTGGCTTTTTGATTACCGTGAAAAGTTGTGACTTGATAAGTTCTTTTCAGTAACCATTTTTTTAGTTGCAACAGATATACCATTTATTGCAACAAATCTACAATCTATTGCATCAGATAATATATCTGTTGCACATATAAGCTATCTTTTTAAATAATCAACATATCTTTAATCCAAATTTGGTAGTCTTTATTATATAAATTAAAAAAATAGATTTAAAAATAAATATGTTGAATAGTCACAATCAGTTATTAAAATTAAATAACCGTTTTGTTATGGTTATAAATTGTGTTTATCATTTATTTTCTTATTATTTATTTATGAACCATTTTTCATATTAAATAATCAAAAAATCATGTCTTTTCACCCTCTCAATAACAATGATATTTTTATTAATAACCACCTGTTGCAACATATGATCTATCTCTGTCACATTAGATTAACCTCTATCGATATTTTGAGAATAAGGAATAAGCAAGAATGATAATTAAATACTAAATAAGAATTAAAAATTCAAAGTCGACCACCAAACATAGATTTTTGAATCTCTTGGGTAGATCCGATATACAAAAGGAGGAAAATACATACATACGCTAAAAGAAAAAAACATAACCTAATTATTATTACTACTATTATTATTATCATTACTATTATTATTATTATTACTATTAGTATTGTCAACAAGATAATTTTCATCCGGCAGCAGCAGGGCCCTCCTCAGACTTGCTCTGAAGTCGGCCAAATCTCTCTAGAGTTTATGAAACTGCCTTTGAAGATCCTGCAAGGACATGATATGAATCTACTTGTACGATTTTGGATCAAACATATTTGTATTGTAAGTATAGTAGAATTAACGAGTGAGAAGAGGCCGAAGGGATCTATTTATAAAATGATTAAATCAGAAGGGGTGACTAAGTAAAAAAAAAGCCACGACCGTTCATATCCCTTAATTAAATAAAACTGGTGACTTTTCGAATATGTAGATTTAAAAAAAATGTAAATTAAAAAAAATGGATCTAAATACAATATTTTATCTTTTTATTGTATTTCGAAAAGAAAAAAAAATTACTTTAAAATAAATCTGACAGATGGGTAACCTGCTACAAAATATATTCCATCTGTCAGATAACTTACAACATATTGATAATCTGTTGCAACTGATAAATATATCAATTTACTTTTCCAACAGATGTGGCGTCTGTTGCAACTTGCTAGTCATCTGTTTATTCAATTTCATCGAGAGCATCAGATTTTTCTAAACACTTCTGGACAAACTCAATTTTTGCTCTTGGATTGCTTCTCTTTTTTTCCTTGTATTCTTCAAGCTGGACTCCAAACTCAATTTTTGCTCGTGGATTGCTTCTCATTTTTTCTTTGCATCCTTCAAACAGTCCACGAGCAATCCACGAGCAAAAATTGAGTTTGGAGGCCAGTTAAAGAATGCAAGGAAAAAAAGAAAAACAATCCAAGAGCGAAAATTGAGTTTGGCCAAGAAGTGTTTAGAAAAATCTGATGCTCTTGATGAAATTGAATAAAAAGATGACTAGCAAGTTTCAACAGATGTCACATCTGTTGGAAAATCTGGTGCTGCAGCATATATGGATAGTGCAGCGCTCAATGTAGAACAATTTTCTTGTAGAAGCGAGAAGACATAATCAGTAATCTCTCGATATCAGCTTTCGCTGTGTCAAGCAGTTCTGTTGATATCTTGTCCTCTACGGGAGAAGATTGATCAGCAGAAAATCTGTGATTGAGATCATTTAATCTATTGACTAACTTAAGCAAAGACATCTTCTAGATTATCAAACTACACAGGGTAGTCTGGAGGTTCAATAGTATTGGATGTCTTGCTTCTGGTATTAGCTAATGATGGGGAGATTCTGCCTTCCTCACCATCCTGAAAAGAAAAAGCTCTCAAAATTAGATGGAGTAACTCAGTAACTCGACATAACAACATAAGATGAACTAAATCTAGCATTCAATTTTCCTTTCTATTCCTCCCCTTTTTTAACTTCTCATCTTTTTCAGATCCAAAATTTTTCTTTTTTGGATACTTGATAATGCCTTGAAAATTGCTTTCTTTCTCCTCTTAGCCTTAATCTCTAATGTAGTGAATAAAACTAAGATCCTCTTTGACCGAATGACACTACTATTAGATATCAATTCCTTTACATCAGCAGTTAATGCATTAACAATATTAATCACTCCATCATGTTTTGCCTTGCACTCTTTATATTTGCATGCACAAGATAAGTAAGGAGGAGAAGATCTCTAAACCTTTGCCTGAGTTAGTGAATAATTAAACGATCTCAATATCTCAGCCTTTCTGCTGATCATTCATCTCCCATATAGAGGACAACATATCTGTCGTGCAAAAGTCTACACCGTCACCAGAAATGCTTGCAACAACAAAAATCTATTGAAGGCATGACTAATAATCTCTCAATATCAGTTTTATGACTTTTTATACGTCTCTTGAAATTATATTGGAATGGACATATCGAGAAATTATGCTTAGTTTGATTTTTCTGTTCTAATATAATTGGAAAAGACGTCAAGAAAGTCATAAAAGTGATATTGAGAGGCTAATAATCAAGCCTTCTAAAGACTTTCGCTGTGGCAAGAATTTCTGGTGATAGTGTAGACTTTTGCATGGCAGATATATTGTCCTCTATATGGGAGAAGAGAGATCAGCAAAAAGGCTGAGATATTGAGATTGTTTAATTTGTTTACTAACTCGGGCAAAGGTTTTAATAGGGTAACGAACCTGCAGTTATGCAACGTTTGATAGGCTTGGTAGAGTCAGTTTAGATCAAACATTACATAACTCCTTGCTAATTAATTTACTAAAACCCTTGAAGTTTGGTTGAGCAAGCTGCATTGAGAAACGCTTGATAAAAATGAGCTATTCAACTATTGGAACCATATCTTCACTGTGCATCAACACATTTTGACCTAAAAATATACACAACGACCCTTCATGTGTCCTTTAAGGCTTCTGAAAAAGGTGTTTTGAAGGATTTCTACAATGCCACAACTTTGAAGGTAGCGTTCCTGATCGATATCACAAGATATCAGGAACTCTATACCAAATTCAAAGACGACAATGACAAACTTGATGACTAAATTGGCAAGCTTAAAAATTATCGGGATTCACATCCTACAACAAGTCTCTGATCTTCTCCAAGGAATGTTGAAAGTATGCTAAAGCTAGAAAAAACAATCAATTATAACCATATTGCTCAGGAAGTGTATAATCATCACCACGAGCAACCCAACCATATAAATTTGGGCTAGGGAAATAATTATATTTTTTTTCCATTCTTATTAGATGCAGTGCTAGGCTTCGAAGGACTTCTCAGAGTCCAATGCTCCCTAAAATTTAGTCCAATCGCTATTGAATCTCTTTACAACGACACCAAAACTAAATTCCTTCACAATGCTTAACAAATAAACATAAGCAACAACCGACATTAAATCTTAACAGGGTATAAGAATCATATTCATGGTCCCTCAGCCTTATCATTTCAACCTACCAAACTTAACTGTAAAATTGCAGATATCTTATTTGAATAATTTATGACTAATCGGTAAAAACAACATTCACAAAATCAGTGTACTCTATGTGTGTTTCCACGATAACATTATCAGTAATACATACCTCCCACATATAAAATATTTCCATCTGTATGCAACTTATTCCTCTAAACCTATATTTACTGCAGCCTCTTATAATGGTTGGGCAAAAATTGATCAAATCTTAGTTCCTTATATCTACAAAGAAGAGGAAAAAAAATTAATGTCACAGAAAGAACATTATCCATCTATTTCAATAGATGTAGAGTCTGTTTCATAAGATGAAGAGTCTGTTGTATCAGATGAGCAGTCTGTTGCATCAGATATGAAGTCTGATGCAACAGATGTGGAGTCTGTTACAACAGATATGGAGTCTATTGGAATACATCAAACCAGCCTTGCTGGTTGTTTGATTTATCCCAATAGTTTCTCTGTCTATTTCAACATCAACAACAACATAAACTACAAAGAAACTACAAATAAAAAACATCAACAATAAAGAAAACAACAACATTTGTTCCAACAACATCATCAACAACAAAGAAGAAACATCCTATGTTCTAATACGATCAACAACACCACAAGTTCCAACAACGCCAACCCCACCCACAACATCAATAACACCATCAACAACAAAGAAACAAATAAAATACATACAAAAAAATGATACTGCCAACAAGGCTTTTAAACTTCTCCCAATAGATGACCTTTTTGCATATTGTAATAACAATTCTCTGTTCATTTATTCAATAATTAAAAGTTCCTTCAAATTTTATAAATAAATATGATATGGGTAAATAGTAATTAAATAAAAATAGTTGTAAATAACTTGCAAAAAAGAAGACGAGAATGAAAGAGCAATAGTGAACCATACCTTAATGTCAAAAGAGGATCAAAATAACAATTTCAGTCGAGGATTCTAAGAAATGGATTGGTTTAGATCAAAGGATCTTTATGAAAAAAAGGAGAAAAAAAAGGCTGTGATAACTCTAAACAGGAGAGAAAGAAAAAGATATGAGATAGATAAAATAAATTTAGGGTTGAAGGAGAGATGATATAATTTTAATTTCTTGATGTACTATCTTTAATATTAAATGAGTAAACACAATGTATTTTTCAAATTTATATTTTCAAAGCATAATTAATAAGGCTAATTGGGTAAAATAAACCCCAAATTAATAGTAGTAGTATTTTCTTAATGGGTGTGCCAAGTCAATAGGGGCAAACTAATATGAAATAAAATGGAGGAAGTATTAGGGGTTTTAATATTTATTAATTAATACTATTCATTAATAATTTGAGGGGCACGAGAAAGAAAATGGGTGACATTGAAAAGACAAGACAAGATTACTCAATGTGATTTTTGAGTTATCCAAGAAACATTTTTACCACCTTTAGTAGTACTACTTTATCTATTCAGACAGAAGGTTTCTTTTAAATTAAAAGAAAAAAAAGATTTTCAAATAGATATGTAGTCTATTGTAACAAATATAAATATCTATTTAAAAAATTCCAACAGCTCAGTCATCTGTGACAACAGATGCAAATTTCCATTTGATAACTAAATCAGATATGCCATCTGTTACAATAGATATCAATATCTATTTGAAAATTTCCAACAGCTCAGTCATCTATCACAACAGATGCAAATGTCTATTTGATAATTAAATCAGATATGTCATCTGTTGCAATAGATATGATTATCTGTTTAAAAATATCCAACAGCTAAGTCATTTGTTACAACCGATTTTATTGCAATTGATTTAGGTGGAACTAGGGATGAATGAATGAGCTCACAGGGTCAAAAACAACATCAATTGAGTCTTTGAATTTGCATGGTATTGGTATTGCGTTCATCCTGATCTGAGTCATCGATCGATCACTCTGAGTTGAAATGAATTCTCATTAACTTAATGTTAAGATTAATAATAGTAACTACATTGATTTATGTGGAACTAGGGATGAATGAATAAGCTAACAGGGTCAACAACAACTTTAATTGAGTCGTTACATTTGCATGATGTTGGTATTACGTTCATCCCGACCTGATTCGTTGATCGATCACTCTGAGTTGAAATGAGTTCTCATTAACTTAATGTTAAGATTAATAATAGTACCTACATTTTTTTAGGAAGAAATAGGGATGAATAAATGAGCGTACAGGGTCAACAACAACTTTAATTGAGTCATTGCATTTTTATTGTATTGGTATTGCGTTCATCCCGACCCGAGTCGTCGATCGATCACTCTGAGTTGAAATAAGTTCTCATTAACTTAATGTTAAGATTAATAATAGTACCTATATTGATTTAGGTAGAACTATGGATGAATGAATGAGTTCACAGGGTCAATAACAACTTCAGTTAAGTCGTTGTATTTGCATGGTGTTGGTATTGCATTTATCCTGACTCGAGTCGTCGATCGATCACTCTGAGTTGAAATGCATTCTTATTAACTTAATGTTAAGATTAATAATAGTACCTACATTGATTTAGGTGGAACTAGGAATGAATGAATGAGCTTGCACGGTCAAAACAACTTCAATTGAGTCATTGCATTTTCATTGTGTTGGTATTGCGTTCATCCCAACTTGAGTCGTCGATCGATCACTCTGAGTTGAAATGAGTTCTCATTAACTTAATGTCAAGATTAATAATAGTATTTATGCTGATTTAGGTGGAACTTGAATGAATGAGCTCATAGGGTTAACAATAACTTCAATTAAGTCATTGTATTTGCATGGTGTTGGCATTGCGTTCATCCTGACCCAAGTCGTTGATCGATCACTCTGAGTTGAAATGAGTTCTCATTAACTTAATATTTTAAAAACTATATCTTTTGAAATTTTAAAAATTAATTAAGATCAATTTGGACCAAATTAACAATTTCAAAACTTGTCATTCTTTTCCAAAATTATAAATCAACCCATACAAATTATTCATTTGCGGGAATTTTTTTTCTTATTTTGAGTCTCAAGTTCTTTCTCCTTCTCTCTCTCTTTCTCTCTCTCTCTCTCTCTCTCTCTCTGTCTCTCTCTCTCTTAACAATACAGACAATAACTACTCAACATATTGCTCAACCCTTCAAAACAGATCAATTTTTTCCCATTTTCGACCATATAGTTGTTATTTTTGACTTCATTCTCGCTTGTATCCATCGTTTTATCTGTCTTTACAGGTAACATAGTGCAAGAAGAGTTCTACATTTATTATTTATTCTAAAAATTAGGGCTTTTTAGTTAATGATGAAAAAGAATACTTTTAGTTGTATTATCTTCGAGAATGGGTTAACAATTTTATGTTTTGATGCTAAAAAAGTAGGAAGCACCCGAGAAAACCTTAGTTTTTGTCTTAATGTTTTGTTGACTGTCGTGGTATTGTTGGATGGTGTTTGTGGTGTTGTTGGTGGATGTTGTTGTTGGTGTTGATATTTGTGTTTTTGGTAGTGGTGTCGGTGGTCTTGGTGTTGGTATTGGTGGCATTGGTGGTGGCATTGGTGGTGGTCTTAGTGGCATTGGTGGTGGCATTAGTTGTGGTATTGGTGGTCCATCTGTTGCAATAAGTGGGATATCTTTTGCGAGATATTAAATAGGTCTTCAAACAGATTCACCATCTGTTCCAACTGATGGCTTATCCGTTGGAGTATTTTTTTTTGTAATGTGGCATAGAATAATTTATTGAAATTTGTCTTACCTTTTTTTTTAAAAAAAAAACTATGCAGACATCAAATGCAATGTATTTTTTGTTTTTCTATTGTTTGTAGTTAAAAGATGTCTCCCAAAAGAAAAAAAATTGAAAGTGGAGAAAATGGATTAACTCCGGATCACCAAATAAGAAAGGCCAGAATACAGATAGATTCAGAGAAAATTTTAGAACAATCTCAGTCAGGGCAAAATGAAGCCGAGGAAAGTGATAACTCTTTCTCACCAATGAGGTGTGAAATAATATTGAAATCCCACCATGATTCTGTCTAAACCTTTAGTATTGACAAGTTTCGAGTTGCGACGCTGATGAATAACCCAACACAGTATTTGGTGATCTTGTACTTAAATGTCAGTTGTGGAAACCTTTTGACGAACTTAGGAATATTATGAAGAATGAAAGCATAGATGGACTTTTTAAGAAGAGCTGCGTTGCATACTTTCTCGAACTGTCTTAGGACAACACTCTCTGTTTCCCAAAGAGCATGGTATATGACCTTCTTAAGTGCAGGATCAAGTATGTGGGGAAGGAGGAAGGAAAAAATATGGATAAAGTTTGGATCAACTACTGTGGCATACCGGTTTGTTTTGGATTGAAACAGTTTGCCATAGTGATGGGCTTGAGATGCGATCGTCCAAAAGAACCTCTCATCAAGGAAACACCCCATAAAGGATCCAAAAAATACAAGGTAAAAAAAGCTGGGTTGTTGGGCATTGTTGGATGTAGTAGCTACAAAGCAGCAGATTTGATAGCAGATCTTGAGGATAAAGACATACCAAAGCACTGCAGGGAGAAATTGTGCTTAGTTTGGTTTGTCCATTCCATTTTATTGGCAAGAGACGTCAGAAAAGTCATAGAAGATGATTTGTTGGCACTTGCTGATGATTTTGACAAATTCAACGATTATCCTTGGGGATATGACAACTACTACTTGACTGTCGAATATTTACTGACAAAGCTATCCACAGGGACGATCACATTATACGACTTTTCCTAGGCTTTCATGGTAAAATTGATTACTATTTTTACTCATCCATTAATTTATAATGACTATATACTTATTATGACTTTTTTTTGCTTGCTTCATATTTACATTTTTCAGGCTTGGGTATGTGAAGACATTCCTCCCCTCCGAAAGCAGTTCAAGGATTACCCAGATGAGGTTTCTCATCCAAGGATCCTTAGGTGGTTGGCAGCTGCAAAGGCAGGCAAAAATAATATTAAGGAGTAGGACGCTGATCTATTTAACCCTTCGAATGATACAGTACGTCTTCTTTCAACTAAAATAATTTGCCTCAAAGAAATATATTAAACTAGATATTCTATCTGTTATGATAGTGGTTCGTCTGTTGTAACAGATTACCCATCAACTGCATCTGGTGCAATAGATGGGTAATCTGTTGTGATAGACGATCCATATTTTGTAATAGATTAACCATCTGTTGCTCTGGTTCTCTGAACCCGACTCAATGAATTACCCATCTGATGCAAATTATGCAACAGATGTATAATCTGATACAACATATTGTCAATCTAATGAGCTTTTATTTCGGCTGAATGACGAAGTGGTCCATTTTGATGTATGCAAATCGATGAAGTAGCCTAGAGATATGGATGTGTTCTCTGTAGCTGATGTTTATTATGAGGATGAGAAAGAATTATCTGTAGAGAAGCAGCTTACTGTTGAGCCATGGTCTACTGTGCTGTTGAATTTTGAGCGTGAGAAGGTTGAAGAATATGAAGAAACCGTTTGTGCTCTAACAGGAATAGGGTCCTGTTCTCAGGCCCCTAAGAAGCTGGACCTTGATCTTACGAATCGACCTTCACCAACAGTGAAGACTTCCATTGAAGAGCCACCAGTGCTAGAATCGAAAGAGCTCTCCAGTCATCTAAGGTATGCGTTCTTGGGAAGTGGAAATACACTTCCGGTGATTGTTGCAGCCGATTTAGGTGAACAGCAAGTAGCGGCTCTCATCTCTGTCCTGAAGAGGTATAAGAGAGCCATTGATTGGACTATTGATGATATAATTGGTATCCCTCATGGGATATGTATGCACAAGATTCATCTCGAAGAAGATTGCATGCCCACAATTAAGCATCAGCATTGTCTGAATCCATTCAGAAAACAATGCACCATATATCTCGATGAAGTCTAAGTAATCGAGATAACTATGTCGTGCCGCGATAATAAATCAAGCGCTACATGGGAGGCAACCCATTGTTTTTAATCATTTTTTCCCTAGGAGTTTGTTTTTGTTAAATAAAAATACAAAAAAAAGAGTTGAGCCACGACCAAAACTAAGGCGCTTGGTGGGAGGCAACCCATCATTTTAATCGTTTTTGTTGTTTTTGATTAAGTGTAGGTGCAAGACCTACAAAGGAGGGGATTAATCCCAAAATTTTGATTTGAAAGTGAGCCATGTTAAAGATGGTAAGTTAGGAATGAAGGAGTAAAAGCTATCGGTTAGGCATTGCCTATGCGAATCTAGGCAACGAACAAGGCAAGGCCTATGTCATTGCCTATGTTCACTGCCTCAACTAGGCAATGGACAAGGCAAGGCCTATGCAAATTTAGGCAATAAACAAGGCAAGGCCTATGTAATTGCCTATGCTCACTACCTCAACTAGGCAACGAACAAGGCAAGGCCTATGTAAATCTAGGCAAAGCATTAGGTGGCGCCTATGCCCAACTAGGCAATAGCATAGGCTCCGCCTATGCCATTGCCTATGCTCACTGTTTCAACTATTCCATAGCATAGGCGCCGCCTATGCCCAACTAGGCCATAGCATAGGCGCCGCCTATGTCCAACTAGGCTTTGCTAAAGGCGCCGCCTATGCTAAGCATAGGCAAAGCATTAGGCGCCGCCTACTTATGCAATTTTGTCTCCTAACCCAATTTCTCATGGATCAAACCCGACCTAAGCCTTGGTCTATAAATAGAACTTCAACCTTAGAACAAAATCACATTGTTTACTCAACCTGGGCGCCGCCTAAGCTTCCCAAATCTCTCAAAACTTTTCTTTTTGCTCATCTAACCTTGCAAGATCATCTTCCGAGGCCATCCCCAAGTAAGTTCTTCTTTTATATTCCGTAGTTGTTACAATACTACACTTATAATGGTATTTTAGATTTAAAAGTGGTGTTGATGATTAGAATGTGGTTGATTTGTTATGATACATCTAGTTGAGTGAAAGAATACATGTGGGTGTTCTTGACTTGGTTCCGACTTGTATTTGATTTTGATACACTGTCATACTTTTGCGGAATCAACATGGTGAAGTTAATTGCATAATCTTCAAAGTTGAAAGCTCGAATGTTTGAATGACTCATTCATCGATATAAAGATCATGATTGAATACAAGCATGAGATGTTGTGATTATTTCTCTGCAATAACTTGATACGATCTCTATGTAGTAGTCTTGTTCAAGAAGTGCATCAATCCAAACATGAAAGTATAGTCAAGATTACATGAAATAGAGTTGGAAAGTATAGTTAAGATGACATGAAAGTATGACTGTGCTAAACATGTTGTTGGAACATATCGCCTATATGTATGTCGATGAAGTCTGAGTAATCGACATCCCTCACTTAATTAGTTTATACCAACAAATTAAGAGTGGGGTGGTACCACTATTGTTTGTTTGTCGATTAAATCTTCCGAGATGAGCTAACATGAATCTATTTTAATCTCAGGTAGAATGGCACCAAAAGGACGACAAGGAAAAGAAAAAGCGTCCACCTCACAGAAAGGTCAGAAAAGGGGAAGAAAAGAGCAAGCTGAATCCTCCTCGCTGCAAATACCTCGACGCACTTTCGGGATAAAGTGAGTCCTAGAGGAGGAAGAAAAGGAGTGGTACAAGAACAACAAAGTAAAAAAAATATGTTCACGTGGATTTGATACAAAAGGAAAGTCTAGCGAAGAGAGAACCTCATATTTTAGATAAAATCATGGCGCTAAATCTTGATTTCATTTTCCGAGATATGGGAGAATGCAATCTTGATCTAACGCAAGAGTTCTATGCCAATTGGTCCCCAAAGACTACCGGAAGTGAAGTAAAAATTCGGGGCCAAGTCTTGCAACTGAAAGCGGAGTTTTTCAACACTTTTCTGGGTTTTCCATCTGTAGATCCGTCACCGCTCAAGGAGCTTTATCACAGACCTCCGTACAGAGCAATCAGACACACACTGTGCGGAAGAAGATCAATGGCACGTTGGAGTCGTCACAAGGATACCGGTCGGCACAATACCTTCCCGTATGCTTCCCTGAACAGAGAAGCTCGTATATGGTTGAGGATAGTCAACTCTTGCCTCATTCCTGGGACACAGTACACAAAGATCACACGTTATAGAGTATGCTTGGTGTACGCTCTGATGACTAATATTCCCATCAATATTGGTGCGGTTATACGATCGTCAATGCGTAAGGCTAGGCTACACAAACGGTCCCACTTCAACTTTGTTCTGATAGGTGGCATGGTATTATGACAAGAGTTTGTGCTAAAATCATTACTGTTGAGACGTTTAGGCTCCAAGTGTGAGTCACTGTGTGATAATTGTGTGGTTTAATTCATTCATCTGTTGGGTCAAGAGTCTATACTGCTCCCAATAAAATTGACCATGTGCCTTGTGTGTGTGAGGTTATAGTATATTCTGTGTTATGACTGATGCTAGAACTTGCCTGGTATGTGTGTAAAGCGAAATAAAGAGTGTGAGTTTAGGAGATGATTTAGGTATTTCTTTGGCAGCCCTGAATTTGTTTACCTTCTTTTTACCTGCCTGTGTACATTATCCTAGTTAACCCCCTTTGAGCCTTTAGCTATTTTCTTTGACAACCTCATATGTAGCCTAATCCATTTTTTTTCAAGACCATAATTTGATCCTAATTCCTAGACGCTTTAAATTGTAGAGTCATGTGACAAAATAAGAGGAAATTGGGTGAGAGTGATAACTCAGAGTGTATTGGCACTTGAAATTGTTATGTAATAGAGTAGGCTATCATAGAGGTGTTTTATAAAAAAAAAGAAAAAATATAAATAAATAAATCAAATAAAAAAAAAGAGAAAGAAAAAAAAACAAAAAAAAAAAGATAGTTGTGTTTTTAATTGAATAACAAAATAGGTGAAAAAGGGTGGTAGATGAAAGAAAAGTAGAGGGGTTGTTTAAAAGAGAGTGTTAATGACATAACGTAGTGTATTAAAGCGCTTAGGGAACATAGTCACTATTTCTGGTCAAAATAGTCCTACCTGTCCCTTAGCCTACATTATAACCTGTAAAGATCTATTTGATCCTAGGCTTAGCACTCTGATATTAGTAGAGCATTACACTAAGGGCAAGCCTATGGTCATCAGTTGCAACATATGAATTCTTTGTGAGGGTGAGAGCAAGGAGAATCTTGTACCCATGTTTGAAAAATGCAAAACTTGTGAGTGATTATGGGTGATATCTTGTGTGAGACACACATGGTTGATGAGTCTTGGGTAGTGTTATATGATTCTTTGTGGCTTAACTTGTGGATACGAATTAACCATCATCACGAGTCTATATTGGAGGTTGAATTGTTTCTAGTAGTGATCGAGAAACCTACTCTTTGTGAATAGTTGCCGTGCATGTCTTGTTGAACATTTTGTATTGCCATTGTAAAATTCTAGCTAGGTGTTTGCATGGACGTAGTATTTTGCTTGAGGACGAACAAAGCTTTAAGTGTGGGGTGGTGATGTTGGGCGTATTTACACGCCTAAACACCATAATTTACCCATGTTATAGCTAAGTTTTGAGGATAAAATATATAATTCCTGCACTTTTAGTCCATTTTCCTGTAAGTGAGCTAACCTATGTGATTAGCATGTTTTTCAGGTATTAATGATGAAATTTTAGCACTTTGTGTACCTTTGGGCAGCAAAGGAAAACTTCACACATAAGGGAAGGCAGCTTTTGGGAGATTATGGACTGAATGTGACGCATGGAAAATTTGTCCAGGGCAAAAACAGTATTTTTAAATACTTAGGGGTGCAGCAGTAACTTAGTAGGACAAGGATGTTATAAAAACCTTATTTGCTGAATTTTTCAGCATTCATTCAATCATTATTTAGTTTACAGATTCTGTAAGTCCAACACAGGGAAAACACGCTAGAGTGGGGGCAACGGCAAAAGAGGGAAAACGTCATCCCCTTCTTGATGCCACACCATCTTCATCGTGTTGATTCTTCTAGTTTTGGTATGATGATGATGTCTACTTTGATTTTCGTTGCACCCATGAATAGCTAAACTTCTCTGTTAGGGTTAAGGAAACCTTGTGAGATACTATCTATTACTATGAGTTTGTGAATTCTTGATGTGTATGCTACTTATATCATTACTCTCTACGTTTTAATTAAATCCTCATGGTTGCAAACATAGGGAATATGCCAGTATAGCATTAACTTGTTCGAGAGAAAAGTTACATGTCTGGAAAAGAGAGTATGACAAGGAAATAGGGCTACCAACCCCTATTTACACGTTAATGCCTTAACCGGATTAATTTCTTGGAGAGTTCGTACCATTAGTTATACGCTTTAGGCTCGAGAGAGTTAAAGTAAAATAATCCTGGATGGTTGAGAAACACTAGGATTTACCATTAGAATACGAATCTCTATAAGTGCATGCATGTCTAAATTCCGCATTACTCATAGTTAATAGATACGTAGAACTCATAAGGTGGACATAACCCTAACTTACAAATCTCTGTGATTAATTCTTACTAAACAACTCGCCTCATTCATTACTTTGATACTAGTAGTTCACGCATAATCAAATCCCCCCTTTTCAGTAGAATTTTTGACCAACAGTCTACTAATAATTACAACACTTAGTGACCAAGTATTCCTTGTGGGATTCGACACCCAACCCAATTGGGTTCTATATTTGACAGCGATCGCTTACACTTTCTTACGAGAGCTGTAGTTTGGGCGTTATCAGTACTCCCTGGAAAAGAGTATGACGCTCCCGCCAACGGGGCTTTCAAACGTTGGTATTCCACGTAGATCACGTGGGGTTGTTAGTTATAGGAAAATCCCCTGTCCATAAGAGTCATGTTTATTAAAATGCTGAGTCACACCGAGTTTTGATGTGGTAAGTCAAGTTGCCTCTGATGATCTATAATGATTTATGAGGTTTTTCTCCTACATTTCCTATGTAAGATATTATGAGTTGCACGATTCAATGTCACTCAAGCCAGGTGTGTCATTATGGTCCGTATGTACGTTTTTACAAAATTTATGATATTATTTATATTTTGCATGTGCCCCATATACTCAGTACGTATCTTGTGCTGACCCACATATTTCTCTATGGGCTATATTTTTACCATGATGTAGGTTCAGGTACTCAACCGCAGTCGCGACAGTGATATCTGAGTGCCGCATCTACGTCTCTTCAGTGGTGAGTCCTCATGGTTCGAGGACCAAGTTGCTAGTTTTGGTGCTGTTGTTTTGTGATCTTTTTGGTCTGTCGAGTCAGTTGGGGGTTTGTCCCAATGGCTCATTGATTTTGCTATATAGAGGCTATGTCAGACTAGTGTGTTGTTGGGTTGGTTTGTGTATAGACATTCCATATATGTACAGTCTAATGATATTTCGTGCCATGTGCGATGTGATATGATATGTACTTATATATATATATCCTTAGTATAGCGTGTATGTTGTTGTGTTGGAACCCAAGGGTAGTGTTTTGGCTTAAAGGGTTAGCTTGAGGCTATGTGTAGCCTTGGGCATCGTGTGGCATCTCGGGATGATATTTTAGGGCGTTACACTAACTTTACATGTAGTGGTAATAATTTCTCTGTCTGGCAAAAGTTGATTTTTTATAATGCAACAGATTATATATCTGTTGTGTCAGATATAGTACCTATTGTGACAGATTGATTATCAGTTGGAATAGGTTGGTCATCTGTTGCATTATGTAGATATTCTCAGTCTATCTGTTGCAATAGATATACAATCTATTGCAACATATAATCTATCTGTTAAAACTGATTGGTAATCTGTTGGATCAAATAAAAAAGTAGGAAAACCTGTTATATAATTTCCAGCAGATGACCTACGTGTTGCATCTCATGTTGCAACAGATGTCTAAATCTATTTGATAAGATATGTCGTCTGTTGTAGCAGATGTATTAACTGTTGTGATATTTAAATCTAGTATTCCATTTCAATTATTATGTTCAAAACTAAGGATTCAATTATATTTATAGACAACATAAAATAAATAAATGCCTTCTGAAATTACATGAAATAAATGAAATGTAAAAAAATTATTATGGGCACAAATGATCTACTCTACAAATAAATTAAAAAGTTAAACCAAGGAGGATAAGTTATTACCTTAACGGGCTCAAGCTATAAAGATCTAATCAATATGGACAAGTTTTCCTTCATCCGGTATTATGAAATTCGGCTTTGGTCGTCGTGGATATTTAGTGTCGCTTGCATACGCTTCTAAGCTTTTGCTTCTCCGTATTTCCATAAAATAGCAACATATCTTTTGAAGAGTAATCCAGCATCAATTCCATCATTTGGTACTTGTAATCCATCACTCAAATACTTAGTATAAGCGACAACAAAAGAACCACAATTTTTCAATTTAAAAAAATAGATAATCCATATCTTGCAGTTCATGCAAGTGTTGTGAAATTTATGAAATGAAACTAAATCATGACACTTATACTTACAGGCTACCAATAGTTTGTTGAGAAATTCCTCCAACATATTGTATATTAAATGGATTACCCATTTTATCCCGGTATGCTTCAATCATCAACCAATCAGTACGAACCTTTTGGTCTAAAAATCCACTCATATCAAGGTAAGTAGGTAATATTTTAGCTAGCTTTTGTATCTCAAACAAAGTCCCGGAATGTCTTCTTCGTGACATCGAGTCTTAAACTCGGATGCGCCTCTCTTTTAGAATGACGATAGCCAAAACCCAATGGAATTCATCACCACAATTGAATGGGATGTACACTTCATCGACCAAATGCCAAGGTAAGGCAGCCGGAATGCTAAAACCTTTGATGATGTTGATTAAGAATTCCTCATTTCAGGAAATTTCTGACTATTGTTGACAATACCTATCGTAGGAATTATTGATGTAAACTTTGTGCAAATAACTGCCTGTCGTGTATCTGTATTGTTCTTGTGTTTGCAACTTAGCCTTCTTTCGGAGGTAGTGAAAAATGACATCGATGTGCTGCGCATATTATCAAACATTTCAAATTACGTGATGAAAAAATTAATACGCAGATGCAATTAGATAAAGTATTAATTAATAGTAATATCTATGGCATTTAAACCTCATCATTCCAGCAAGTTTGGGGTTGTGACATCAAATAAAACCAATTCTTTATTTTGGGATATGCAACAACAAAGTCGAACATATCAAAACCAAGACTCTTTTCGTTCACTTTGTAGCGTTCGTTATTTTGTTTCTACATGATAATTTATATGTGTTAATATCACATTCTTACAATAAGAATCATATAAACCAATATTTTTTAAAATTGATTTATGTACCTACCGGCGTGATGCTTTAACAGCCCATCGGCAATCCATTCTGAATAGTCGTTGATCAACTTTGTTAGTTTTTTAGAGCCTCATCCGAGATGTTGAACCCTTCAAATGGGTAATTCTTCCACTCTCCTGAACTGGAAGGCTTCACTTTTTCTTTATTTTTTGGAAGCAGTTGATGGATTATAAACTGTGATAGTTCACTTGTTGTCTCAAATAAGGAATGACTTCAAATGCCCAAGCCTATAATATAATGCCAATAAATCAAAAGTATTATTGAATTAAGAAATGATGAATCATATCATGATAACAGAAATATTTACCATGAAGGCCCCTGAAAAGCCATATAAGTGTAATACCCCGTACTTTACCCTTGCTTGAAATTGTCCCAAGAATGTTAGAAACTTTCTTTGAAAGATGAATCCACTTTTGTACATATAGTATTTTTTATATTTTCACTTTTTGTCACGTAGGAAACTGAATAAGCTTTCGAACGGTACCAATTTTTTCCAAATCTGATATCAAAGTAAAAAGTTATTGATGTTTTACTCAGAGCTACCAGAATCGCCTAGGTGCGATGGCCAGGGTCGACCTAGCGACGGACCGTCGCCTTGACCGTTGCAGCCAAGGCAGTGAGGCAACTTTTTGGATAAGGTGCGACGGATAGGTTGACAGACCGTTGAACTTATGATGCACCATCACCCAAGACGTTGCTACTTAGGTAGTGATTCCCTATCCTGGTCCACTTACGACTGTCAAAATAACGGACCATCCATCCAGCGACGGACCATCGTATGAGCCGTTGCAGGTTCTGTTCAATAATTTTTAAGTCGTTTTAAAGGGGATTTTTGGTCTTTTACAACCCATTTATATACCTAGTAATATCTGACCAAGGCTTATATTTTTATTATTCTTCCACAACAATGGTCTAGGAGTTGGTCCGTTGCTGCATCGACAGTCCGTCAACTTGGCCGTCGCACTGGGCGATTCAGAAAGTTATGAGTAAAACGTCCATTACTTTTTACTCCAATACCAGATTTGGATGAAATTGGTATCATTGGAAAGATAACTCAATTTTACACTAAAAAAGTGAAAATATTAAAAATTGCACCTGTACAAAAATGGATTCATATTTTAAAGTAAGTTTCTAACATTTTGGGACAATTTCAAGTTAGGTAGAAGTGCGGGGTATTATAATTGATAACTGATTTTGTTGATTTCTTGTCTTATTTATAATCACTTAATGCCATACATACTCAGTAAACTCCTTGTATAGACATCGTTCATGGGGTGACACTCTGTTTTATGCCGCAAGTACAGGCAATCCAGCTAGTAGGCTGTCTAGTAGGACCACAGGACATCCAGTAGCTATTCGTGAGCTCCAAGTTGATTCAGAGTTTTCTGAGTCTGTTATATGTATTTTTGTATTGTATAATAGTTATGAGCAAGGTGGGGGTTTATCCCGACCTTAACTAAGTCTATGTGTCTTTTAGAGGCTTTACAGACTAATGTAAAGTTAAATGTGATAGCATTGTATTCTTTAAACATTGTGGCCTCAACGGGCAAGTATTATATATGTAGGTTTGGACTTATGTGGTTTATTTTTTATCAATGCATCATATCCATACTTGTATAACCTTTGAATATCCTAGTTACATGCATGAAAAGTATAGGGTAATGAGTGGTTATCCCAGGATGCTATGACTACGGGTACATATCCGTCCCAATAGGATTTGTGGCATGACAACAGTGGTATCAGAGCAAGTAATCCTAGGGAGTCATCTGCAAAGCCTTGTCTGTGTAGAGTCTTGCTTATGGATGTGTTGTGCACCACATCACTAAGTAGGAGGCTACGAGGCATTTAGGAGTTGTTTTTTTTTCTCCATTCCTTCATTCATGCTATATATCCATAATTTTGGCAGATTTGTATTTAACCTTAAATATTTTTTTCTCAATATAGTAAAGATGCCAATTATAAGAAGAAGTAAGAGTAAGAAAGTAGATGTGGCTATCGGAGAAGGGACAAGTAAAACACCACCTAGATATATTGATTAAATCAAGGTTCAAGGTGAGTTTGCATCATGAACTTCTTCTACTCCTCTATCTCCAGAAGAGCTAAGGAGGAGAGGAGTGCCCCCAAATTCACCTAGTAATGCTACTGAGCAAGTTGTAAGAAATATGGTACAATTATTAACACACATAGTTGCTGGACAAGGTCAAGGATAAGTTGGTCCAACTATAGGTCAGGGTTCACAAGTAGAAGGGCATCGAGAGTAGGGATGTACAATCCAATCAAGACCTCCTAGACAAATTTGTAAGAATTATGGAAGTAATCATTTAGGTGTATGTAGGTTTGGGATAGATGCTTGTTATTGGCGTGGAACAATAGGACACATAATAAGAGATTGCCCAAAAAGGGGCATGGCTGGTATGGCACGACCTAATGGATCTACTATTGCTTCATTATACTTGGTTCCTCCTTTTAGTAGGGTTAATTAGATGCATAATGTTCATGGTAGGGGTTGTAAGGGAGCAAGTTCTAGTGGTGTTCAGAATCGTACATATGCCTAGCGTGTTGGTAAAATTTGGCGCTTCTCCTGACGTGGTTAAAAGTACATTGTACATCTTTTCACATAAGGTATGTGGATTAATTGATCTAGGCTCTACATTATCATATGTCACTCCATGAATAGATGGAAAGTTTGAAAAAACACCGAAGTCACAAGCTCAGCCATTCGAGGTATCTACACTAAATGGCAACTCTATTATAGCTAGAAGAGTTTACTGAAACTATATAGTAACTGTTTCTGATCATGATACATTAGTTGACCTTGTGAAGCTATAAATCATAGATTTTTATGTTATAATGTTATGGATTGGTTGTCTTCTTATTATTCCAACGTGGATTGCTGAGCGAAGATGCTGCATTTCCATTATTCAAAGAAAAGAGTCCTTGAGTGGAGGGGTAATATTGGGGCACTAATGGATAATTTTATTTCTTATATTAAGGAAAAAAAGATGATGACTAAAGGATACATATGTCATCTAGTTAGGGTGAAAGATATAGAGGTAGGGTCACCGACTCTTCAATCTATCTCAGTAGTAAATGAATTTCTTGATGTATTTCCTGAAGAGTGTCTGGGTTTACTGATAACGCTCAATCTACAGCTCTCATAAGAGTGTAAAGCGGTTGTTGTCAAATATATAACCCAACTGGGTTGGGTATCGATCCCACAGGGAATAGCTTGGTCAACAAGTAAGCAAAGATTACTAGACTTTTAGTGCAAGTCTCGTAAAAAGGGGGGAGTTTTGTCGTGCAAGTAATGTAACCAAAGTAATTAAGTAAAAACAGAAAATAAAGGAGTAAAAACAGTTTGCTTGGTTGGTTTACGATCAATGAGAATTGAGAAGTTGGGGGTATGTCCACCTTATGAGTTGTACGTCTCTATTGGCTATGGGTTGTGCGGAATTCAGACATGCATGTGCTTATAGAGAATTGTATTCGATGGTAAATCCAAGCATCTTTTGACCTCAACAAGGACTATTTCACTTTAACTCTTTCGAGCTTAAAGCGTATCTAACGGTACAAATTCTCCAAGAGGTTAATCCAGTTACGACACTAACTTTTTAATAGGGGATGGGACCCTATTACCTTGACATTATCTCTTTTCCAGACATATAACTTTTCTTTCGAACAAGTTAATGCTATACTAGCGTTATTCTATGCGTCTGCAGCCACAAGAATTTGCATTAAGATGAAGAGAATAATGATATAAGCAATACACGTGTCACGAATTCACAAACTCATAGCCTTAGATAGTATCTCATAAGGCTTCCATAACCCCAACAGAGAAGTTTAGCTACTCATGAGTGCGAAGGAAATCACAATAGACATTATTATTGTACCACAATAAAGATCTCGTGTAGTAGAGTGTGGTAGGCATCAGGCGTGATTTCCTTGCAAATTAACGTTTCTCTTGTTGCGGAAATTAAGAATTGAATAGATGAAAAATAATGTCAACAATGAATTAATAAAGAAAATTGTTTTGATGGATGGATGGATGGTGGATGGATGGGAATTGATGGAATGGGTGGATGAATGGGTGAATAAAAAATCTCTAGCAAAATAGGGTATTTATAACACCCATATCCTATTCCTACTAAGCTAATGAATTACTTAACCCAATCCTACTAGGTTAATGTATCATTATCCTAATCCTAATAAGTTACTGCTAGTCCCCAAAGTCTTCAGAATTGCTGTTTTTGCCCGGGATAGATTTTCCATGCATCACTTTTGGTACTTGGCGTCCAAGCTTTCCCTTCCTTCTTTCGTGAAGCTTTCTTTGGCGTCAAGTTATCCATAAAATGCTGAATTCTGCATCATTTATACCTGAAAACTTGCTAATCATGTTCGTTAGCTCACTTATAGGAAAAAGGACTAAAAGTGCATGAAATATATAATTTGTTCTCAAAACTTGGCTAAAATATGGGCAAAATCTAGTGCTATAGGCGTGTAAATTTTCCTATCATCATTTACCTCCATATATAATAGCCCCAAAAAAATTATGTAAATTGAATGAACAATTAAAAGATTTTTTGTAAAAAGGTTTAATAAGGCCTAGTATTTATCCTTGGGGCGCACCCGTGTTATTTGTACGAAAGAAAGATGGAACATTAAGAATTTGTATTGATTACTACCAATTGAATAAGGTGACAATTGAGAACAAATATCCCTTTCCTAGAATTGATAATTTTTTTGATTGGTTACAAGGTGCTAAGTGCTTCTTAAAGATCGACTTGAGGTCAGGTTATAACTAACTGAGAGTGAAGGAGAAAGATATACCTAACGAAGCTAAAACACAAAGAATCCAAGTTTCATGTGAAAGAAGTTTCCAAGAAATAAAGAATTAGTTGACTTCTACACCGATATTTGTACTTTCGGAAGGTACAGAAGGCTATGTGGTATATTGTGATTCTTTAGGTGTTGAATTAGGAAGTTTTTTGATGAAACATGGTAAAGTAATAGCTTACGCCTCAAGACAATTGCGGCCACATGAGTAGAATTATCCAACACATGATCTTGAGCTAGCAACAGTTATATTTGCTTTAAAAATATGGTGCAACTACTTGTATGGGATTCATATTAATATATATATACTGACCACAAGAGTCTGTACTACCTTTTTAACCAGATGGACCTCAATTTACGAAAGCAAAGATGGATTGAACTTCTAAAAGACTATAAAGTTGATATCTTATATCATCCAGGGAAAGCAAATGAGGTAGCCGATGCGCTAAGACGTAAGGCGATGGCAAGTAATTATAGGCAGCCCGCGGAAAGGCAAGGTATAACTGAAGATCTACACCAATTATCTAGCTTGTGGGTTTGCTTTCTTGAATCTTCAGACAAATGTGTTATTGTGAAAAATACAACAGAATCCTCATTAGTAACTGCATTTAAAGAGAAGCAATATAATTTCACCCTCAAATGGATGGCTAGGAAGAACATATAATTCAATCACTAGAGGATATATTGCGAGCTTGTGTATTATACTTCAAAGGTAGTTGGGATGATAATTTGCCACTTATTATATTTTCATAAAACAATAGTTATCACTCGAGTTTCTAAATGACACCTTATGAAGCATCATATGGTAGAAAATATAGATAAAAAATTGGGTGGTTTGAAGTGGGTGAAACTACTTTATTTAGGCCAGATCTTGTTCATCAAGCTATAGAAAAAGTTAAGGTGATACAAAAATCATTAGAAACAGCTCAAAATAGACATAAATCACATATAGATGTTAGAAGAAGAGGGTTAAATTTTGCTATAGGAGATTGGGTATTCTTAATGGTGTCACCAATGAAAAGGGTAATGAGGTTTGGTAAAAAGGGAAAACTAAGTCCCTTCTATATAGGCCATATAAAATTATTCAAAGATTTGGCCAAGTGGCATATGAGTTAGACCTACCCCAGGAGCTTTCAATGGTGCATTTGGTGTTTCATGTCTCTATGCTTCGAAAGTACATAGGAGATTTATCTCATAATAATCCTACAAAAGATGTATAGGTTATGGAAGAACTCACCTATGAAGAAGTGCCTACTGCTATACTAGATCGATAAGTTAAAAAGTTAAGAAATAAAGAAGTAGCTTCAGTAAAAGTACTTTGGAGGATCCCACAAGTAGAAGAAATCACATGGGAAGTTGAATAAGCAATGAAGTCAAAGTACCTCATTTATTTGAATCCAAAGATAAGGTCAAAGGATGCTGCTTTTGGGCATTAACAAGTAAGTATAAATATGTAACTATTATATGGATAACATAGATTTTAAACTTAGTCTTACATTTATTTAGGAAATCTAGTTATGCTAGCATTCAAGGACGAATGTTTCTAAGGGGGGAGGATATAACACCCTATATTTTGCATGTACTAGTTCTACTTATATGGCACTTGATATAGACTTACGGGATAGGCAATGGGCTCAAAATTCCCACATATATTGAAGTGTAGTATGATCAAGTTACCATCGACAAGAGTATTTAAACATGGGCTCATAAGTAAGTATTTGAGTTTAAAGGATGAAGTGACCCACTGTACATAAGTTTTAAGTTTAACTAAAAGTATTTTGATCTTAAAAGGGAATAAAATATTAAAGTGCTTGCTTAGCATATTTAAGCTAGTAGGTGAGTCGCCTACTTGAGCTATGTGGATTAAGTTACCAATGGACAAGATTTAGGGCCTACATTAATGGGCTAATGTAAGGTTCCAAACTAAGTAAAATAATTGTTAAATAGAATGAGTAGCCCAATACCAAATCTGTCCCAAAAGCCAATACATTAAAGGCCCATTTTAGACTTGAATAAAGTAAGTAGGTGCATCACCTACTTTGACCTTTTGACCAACCTAATAATTAAGTAGGTGCATCACCTATTGAGGATCCCTTGAAAAGCTTATTGGGCCAAATACATTACCACCTACTTAAATTAATTTATGCCTAAATTAAAGAAGAGAAAAGGAGGAGAATGGGCAGCCAATGCCCAATAGTTTTAGATCCACAAAGGCCCAATATGATGGGAAAGTAGGTGATCACATATTTGAAAAGTTATGGCTCAAAAATAGACAAGAAAGTCAGCCAAGAGCAGTTCTTTTTAATGGAATTAAAACCAGCTTCTTTAGCTTATTTAAACTTAAACAGAAAAACAGCTTTCTAGGTTTTCTCTTTTGTTCTCTCTTAGCTATACAACATCCCTATAATTCCATTAGGGTTATTGGGATTTATATTTCTTTGAAGCTACAGGAATCAATATATTGAACAGGTATACATTAGAGAATAAACTACCACATAAATTAAGGTATGGCTATTGTCCATTTTTTTCTTTTCCTATATACGCTAGTTGGTAGAGGATTGTATATATATATTGTTGTTAAAAACACAAGGTATGGTGAGTTCAATTTGTTATTTCCATATTAAGGGATATTTGGGGCGGTTTTTGATCTATTTTATGTATATAGGTTAGGGGATGCTTGGTTGATGTTGGGGGAAAAGTGTAAATAGTTTTCATTGAAAGGTATAAGAAGGGTATAGTGGTACACCACCGAATTGAACGTCGATTAAGTTTATTTCCCACACCACTTGATATACTATTTTGAGAGTACAATAAAGACAAAACTATTAATGGGGATGTTATAAGAAGTTACGTTGCATACGAATGTAATTGTAGAATAACAAGGTTGAAAGAACACCCTTGGATTAGTTAATTGTGGGTTACTACCCGGTTACTATTTTGGAAAGTTTAAATGGCGTGAATGTGTTAATTAGATACTAATACTAGTTTTATTCTATTGTAGATTAGTTATGAAAAAGGAAGGATGTTAAGTTAGAGTTTGATCACTTGTGCAGAAAGGTATGGATGGTTCATCGATCCTATACTCTTTGGCATTAATATAATCCCTTGTTACAAACTAAGCTACCTATTCATTCTTTCTTTCAAATTATACTTAAATGCAGCGTATAATCTCCAAGGTAGTTAACAATCGTATTCTAACTTGTGTTTTTAAAACTCCTGAATATATGTTTGTTACTAGATTTGTCCATTTTCCCTTCTAAATACTTGTATGATATAGGTGTTTTAGCAATAAGTTTTATAAGTTATTCTCTTAGTCAACGTGACCTATGGTGTTAGTTAAGCTCCTATGTGTTATATTCCTATTACGGTTGTATTCTGCCTCATTGCTACTATATCTAGTGCGTATTTGTATACATTTTGCTACTGGTTCGAAGTTCCACATCTAATTCATGATCACCAAAACAACAACTTTAAAGATGAAAAGAATAATCAACAGTAATTTTATATATTCTTGGGTGGTATCCTAGGGGTGGAAAAAACACCTTGCATAGGTGAATCCCAACATTACGGGTGGTATCCTAGGGGTGAAAGGAAATCCTAGCATGGGTCTATCCCAATTTGTGCACTTGTGAGGACCATAACCAAGGGGTTAAAATGCCTAGCATGGGTCATCCACTTTTACCACTGATTAGCTGGTCATTTCCATCATGCTTTACAATCTTATAAAACATGATGGAAATGACCAACACAATCTTATAAAGTAAAGAGGAATAAAATTAACTAAAGGATGTAATGTACAGGATCCCATAAGTACAAGGAAAGTTGGTATTCTATCCTTATCTTTATAGTTATATAATGATAACTGATTTTGTTGAGTTATTTTCTTATTTATAGTCATTTCATGCCGTACATACTCAGTAAAATCCTTGTATTGACATCCCTCATAGTGGTATACTATGTTTCATGCCACGGTATAGGTACTCCAGCTATAGGCTACCCCAGTAGGAGCACAGTACATCTAGCGGCTATTGGTGAGATCCAAGTTGATTCAGAGCTTTCCGAGTCTATTATATGTATTTTGGTATAGTATAATAGTTATGAGAAAGGCGGGGGTTTGTCCCGACCTTAACTAAGTCCATATATCTTTTAGAGGCTTTCTAGACTAATGTAAAGTTAAGTGTGGCAACATTGTGTTCGCCCCAATGACCAAGTCTTTTATATGTAGGTTTGGACGTACTTATGTGGTTTATTTTTTATCAATGCATTGTATCCATACTAGTAGGACCTTTGATTGTCATAGTTACATGCATAAAAAGTATAGGGTTACAAGTTGGTTCTCCCAAGTCGCTACGACAACAAGTGACTATCCACCCCAATAGGATTTGGGGCTTGACAAAAGGCTTCCTAATAGGGAATTGTCTCTAAAAAACAAAAGAATAGTTTGGTAACCAAATTGTGAGTTAGAGCAAGTAATAAATTACTTAGGGAAGTTGTTGGAAAGCTCTAATATGGAAATGAGCAAAAATATATAAAATAAACTAAAATGCCATTATAATATCCTCTACTGAAACAACTTTCATCCATGAAATTAAAGGATTTGGATGTACGTGAAGCCTTGAATAGGCGAGGATATTAGGTCAACATCTCTCTCTAGATCTCCTAAGTTGCCTCCTTTACTGGTTGGTGCCTCTACTGAACTTTAACTATAGGAATCTCCCTAGTGCGCAACCGCTTTATATCAATGAGCACAAGCTCCTTCACAAAGGTCAATCACTCTTTCACCTGGAATGAGTCCCATCTAAGAACATGAGATAGATCAGGAAAGCATCATCGTACAATAGAAACATGGAAAACTTAATGGACAGTAGCAAAATCTAGGTTTAAGGCTAACTCATAAGCTACCTCACCAACTATGCGATGAATATCGAAGGGCCCAATATATATGGGATGACCATTTCTTTCCTTCTTAACCACATCAAGCCCTTCATAGAGATACATTGAGAAATACCTGATCACCAACTTCAAATCTTAAGGCACAAAGTCTATGATCTGCATAAGCCTTCTACAAACTCTGAGATGCCCTCAAACTATCCCGAATCACCCAAAATCTATCCAGCAACTTCTGAAGCTAGTCCATACCACTAGGTCTAACCTGAGAATTCCAAAACCATCAAATCAGGGAATGAAATCTCCTACCATATAAAGCCTCAAAAGGCACCATCTGAACACTAAAATAGTAACTATTATTATACAAGAACTCTACCAAGGGTAAGTTCTTATCCCACTGGCCTCCAAAATCCATAACATAGGCTTGGAGAATATGCTCAAGAACTTGAATAGTCTACTCTGATTACCCATCGGTTTGAGAATAGAAGGTTGTACTTAGATCTACCTAAGTACAAAACTCCTCCACCTAAGTATAGAACTCCTCCTAAAATGATCTCCAAAATCTAGAAGTTAATACTGAACCCTAATCTAAAATGATAGATATAGACACAACATTCAAATGGACTATCCTATGAGCATAGATACAGGCTGACCACTCGGCACTGAAGGACATTTGAAAAGGGATAAAATAGGCTAGCTTGGTCAACTGATTCATAATTACCTAAATACCATCGAAACCATGCGAAGTATGAGGAAGACCACTAACAAAGTCCATGGTAATCTGCTGCCACTTCCACTTCTAAATGGGCAAACTCTAAATCAATACACCAGGTCTATGATGCTTGGCCTTCACTTTCTGAAAACATAGGCAATGAGCTATAAAGTTTGCCATATCTCTCTTTTCATGCCACTTCACTAATAATGATACATCAAATACTTATTCATCCTACCCGTACCTGTGTGTATAGAATATTTAGATCTGTGAGGATCTAAAAGATTGACTGAATCAAACCATCAACCTTTAATAGACAAGTATAACTATTAAATCTCAAAACACTCTCTAAATCTATAGTAGACCTCTTGGATTCACCACTCACCACTCAATTATAGATGATGCAATGTCTATTATCTCAAAACTAATGACTCTGAATATGCTCTAATAGAGAATACCTCGCCTCAACGCAAGCACGAATCCTCGTTGGGTCACTCGGGTAGAGACTGAAAAGGGCTCTGCTAGAATTTTTGTACTAACTCTAAAATCAATTGCTATATAGGGAGTAATAAAATACAAAGAAGCTCCTAGATCTAGCAAAGCATAAATATGTACGTGAAAGATCTATAATGTACCAGTTTCTACATCAGGAGAATTTTCCTGATCTTGCCGTGACTGGAGAGCATAAAGTCGATTTGGTCATTGCCCACTAATAGCACTGGAGATGACACCCTACTAATTTGGGTGACCGGACTAAGATGTGGAGTAGTTCTGCTGGCCCTAAGGACCTGGATGAGGACAGTCTCTAACTTAGTGGCCTGGCTATCCACATCCAAAACAAATACCACTGTCAGCTCTACAAATATCCTGATGGTGCTTGCCACAAGTCTGGAAAAAAAGATAGGTACAGGCATTGCAAACAATACCCTAATACTTAGAGCCTAGCACTCTATCTCTGTTACCATCCCTGAATTTGAGAATTGGAGCAGTAGCTAAAGAAGGAGCTGGAACTGCAGACTTAGGATGAAATTGAGAACGATTTCCTCCTTCTGATTTGGGCTGAGCAAAGTTGAAACTACCTGTCCTTGCTCTTTTATTCTGCTTCTCTCTCATCTTAATCTTTTACTCTTCTATCTATTGAGGATGGGTCATAAGCTTGGATATATTCATTTCACTATTCAACATCACTGACCTGCACTCATTGAGTACACTATCATTCACTCCAGAAACAAACTTACTCATCTTAGCCCTACTATCTGTAACTATATAAGGAACATATCTGGCTAATTGAGTAAACTTAAAAGAATATTCTTTCACTGTCATGTTGCCCTACCTGAGGTTGATAAATTCTAATACTTTACCTTTTCTTAGCTCTAAGGGAAAGAGTTTATCTAAGAATGCAGTAACAAACTCCTCCCACTTAATTGGCCCTGAATCTATATGCCTTTCTGACTTTCACTATTTGTACCAAGTGTGAGGAATATCCTGCAACTGATATGCAACTAGCTCTACACTCTCACTAAAAGTAACACCCGTGATATCCATAACTTTCTGAACCTGATGATGAATTCCTGAGGGTCCTTATTAGACTTAGACCCGATAAAGGATTAAGGATTCATTTAGGTGAAGTCCTAAATCCTGGCTACAGCTGAATTGGCCACAAGGTTGGTCGGAATAATAGTTGGTCGTTCATTATGAGTAGCAACTGACTGAGCAAGAGTAGGGAATGCAGCTTTGAACTCTGCATGAGAAACATGTTCGCCCAAAGGATCTTCTGGCTAAGGGGCTGACTGATTCCCGTTTCTTCTTTTAGGAGGCATGTTCTGTAGAAGAAAGAGAGAAATAGATTAGACCAGACTAAGAGATTTACTGTAGATTATACTCATTAGAACGACATGAATACCAAAGAACGGAAACTATTTCTAAAATATCTTATAGCCTCCTGCACATAAATTTGGTGCGCAACACCCCCATGCATAAATATATACTAGATACGGCTTTCAAAATTCCTAGGACTCTATTAAACTTTAGGCTTTGATACCAAGTTTGTAAAACCCCAAATCTGGTACTCGGAATGCTACACGGTGCTCATGGCCCCGAAGGACCACATGCTAAACCATGACTGATATTTGTTCCTAAACACTATATAATATACTGTATAAAGGTGGAAATAAAGGCTATAAGGTCGTAAATTTCAAAACTGTAACATAACTGATAAAACATAACATATGGATGTGGTATGAAATACCCAAACCAACTAATATAAACTGTTTGAACATACTGTAGTCTGAAAAGCCTCTAACTTACTGAACTGTCTGAATAAAGAGTTGATGGGACATGTCCACAACTAACTCTAACTAATAAATTAATTAATATGATAATAAATTAATGGTTATGTCTTTGAAGGATGAGGACTCACTGCTAACTCTGAATGTGGAGATTGGAGTGCTACTGATGCTTTGGAGCTTGTGCTTCTGAACCAATGGTATAAAAACCATAGCACAAATACGCTAGTACGTTTGAATATACTGGTATGCATGTAAGGTAGGCTGAATGATAAGGGTTCATATGCATGAACTACACTAACTGACTGAATAACATGAACGTGTGAATGCATGCATGAATACATAATAATCGTAACTGAGTTCGTGATAACATGATTACTGACTCTGAGTACAAATAACATGAGATACTGATATCTATATAACTGAAATAACTGATGCTAAGAGACTGTATCTGACAGCCTAGGTTTTGGTGAAACTAGATGAGTTTCATATAATTCTAAGTAAACTATATCTGACAGTACTGAATTCTATAGAACTATCTGAGTTATATTACTGAGACTGAATGACTGTATCTGACAGTCCTGATTCTATAACTGAAACTATAGGAAGTAGTCATCTAACTGACATGCTCCTAATACGCCATTATGGCTGAGTTGGGGTCCAATCTATAACCTCAATTGGAAGGGTGTCAATACCGCACTACTGGTAAGGACAATCTATGAGTAACCCTAATATAATAGGTAACTCTAGTGAGAACAGTAGGAAACCTCATATAACAGGTTAAGCCAACTCATCTACCCTTATATAATAGGCTATGATGTCTCAACCTACGCTGGCTATGTATTTCTAGAACACAAGGATTGCATATAAGAATCACACCCTCATATAAGAGGTGGGTTCCCATCCTTGGGTTTGATATGTGCTAATTTCTTCTCCCATCTGGATAGACACTGAACATGATTAACTGAACTAACTGGATTGAGTTAACTGAGTTTCGTTGACTGACGGAATAATACTGAGATTACTAAATTTTTGAGGTTTCTGAGATTACTGAGTTTATTGAGTTTTCCTGAGTCACATGGCTGACTGAATTTCTATGAACATGAATCGACTGAGAGTATCTTAAAAACATGACACTGGATCTAGGAACAAAGCTAATTGTCGGGTACAAGTACCCCCAGGACTCGATAGCATGAATCTGAAAAAACATGACTTTCTTGAATACATGACCAACATCACAATCAATAATACAATAATTTGATAAATTCATGAAGTACAAGATCTAAAACACCTTAATGGCCACACATATATCCATAACTCATTGTCTAAGACATTTCATCAAAACTAGACATGCATAAACTTGTACATAAATGGGGATTTCATATTATCATACTAGTATGACACTTTTCCTTCCCATAGGCATTTAATTAAACACATAGGAATTATTCTTTGGTTATACAATCATCAACACATCTAATAATAATGGATACATCAACCAACTTGTAAATTGAAGGGGGTTTATCCTGGGTATTATGCAATTCTTGATATACTAGGGTTAATCATTAGAAGAATGTAATTTAAGACATGAATCAAAACCCCAGAACATCATGAACATAAATTTTAATTCTATTTAAATCATGAAAATTCATAAATACACAAATCTTGTAGTTTGAAAAGAGATTCATGAGCTTCATGGGTGAAAAGAACCCATGAATCAACACATGACATAATTTGGTAGATGATTTCTTAAAGATTGATGGAGGAAAACTTGAATCTTTGACTTGAAATTAAACACCTAGGGTTTCTTGTTCTTTGGGATTGATCTTTGAGAGAAACCCTAATTTGATATTATAAAAGAATAATGAACTTATGAGCCTTGGTCTGATATAATTAGGGGGTAAAACAGGTGGAAAAAAACCTAAATACCCTTTAAAATGACTTAAAATTCACTGAACAGGACCTGTGATGGTTCGTGCGATGGTCCATCGCTTGATCGGTGGTCCTTCATTTCGACCATCGTACGTGGACCAAAAAAAGACTCACTGCCTTATAGCGACGTCTTGGGCGATGGTCCGTCGCAAGTTCGATGGTCCGTCAACCTGTACGTCGCACCTTAGCCAGAAGGTTGACTCACTACCTTGGCTATGATGGTCTAGGCGACGGTCCGTCGCTACATCGACGGTCCATCAACCTGGCCATCGCACTGGGCAATTCAAAAAGCTCTGAGTAAAACATCCATAACTTTTTACTCCGATACCAAATTTGGATAAAATTGGTATCGTTGGAAAGCTAATTCAATTTTACACTAAAAAAAGTAAAAATCTTAAAAATTTCACGTGTACAAAATTGGATTCATATTTTAAAGTAAGTATCTAACATTTTTGGGAAGATTTCATGTTGGTAGAAGTACGGGGTATTACAATTAATAACTGATTTTGTTGAGTTCTTGTCTTATTTATAGTCACTTCATGCCATACATACTCAGTAGATTCCTGGTATAGACATTGTTCGTGGGGGGACACTATATTTCATACCACAAGTACTGACACTACAGCTAGTAGGCCACCTAGTAGGACAACAGAACATCTAGTGGCTATTGGCGAGCTCCAAGTTGATTCGGAGTTTTCCGAGTCTGTTATATGTATTTTGGTATTTTCTAATAGTTATGAGTAAGGAGAGGTTTTATCCCGACCTTAACTAAGTCCATGTGTTTTTTAGGGGCTTTGCAGACTAATGTAAAGTTAAATGAGGTAGCATTGTATTCTTTTAACGTTTTGGCCCCAACAACCAAGTTTTATATACGTAGGTTTGGATTTATGTGGTTTATTTTTTATCAATGCATCGTATCCATACTAGTAGGAAATTTGAATGGCATAGTTACATGTATGAAAGTATAATGTTACGAGTGGTTCTCCCAGGACGCTATGACTATGGGTGCCTATCCATACCAATAGGATTTGGGGCATGAAAAAACTAGTATCAGAGTAAATCATCCTAGGGAGTCTTCTACAAAGCCGTGTCTGTGTAGAGTCTTGCTTATGGATGTGTTGTGCACTACATCTCTAAGTAGAAGGCTATGAGGCATTTAGAAGTTATTTCTTTTTCTCCATTCCTTCGTTCATGCTATATAGCCATAATGTAGGCTGATTTGTATTTAACTTTCAATATTTTTTATATCAATATAGTAAAGATGCCAATTATAAGAAGGAGTAAGAGTAAGCAAGCAAATATGGATATCAGAGAAAGGACAAGTAAAACACCACCTAGAAATGTTGATTAAAGTGAGGCTCAAGGTGAGTTTCTATCACGAACTTCTTCTACTCCTCCATCACCAGAAGATCTAAGAAGGAGAGGAGTTCCCGTAGAGTCACCTAGTAATTTTACTGAGAGATTTTTGAGAAATACGGTATAATTATTAACACGTATAGTTGCTGGACAAGGTACAGGACAAGTTGGTCTAACTATAGGTACAAGTGGTGTGGATAGGGCAGCTAGTCTACGGACACATGATTTCCTTAAATTGGACCCTCCTCAATTCGCTGGGTCAGATCCTAATGAAGATCCATAAGACTTTATTGATCATATTCAAAGAGCTTTAGATGTTATGTATGTATACGGTAAAGAGACACTTGAGTTAGCATCATATCGTTTAAATTGGGTGGCTAATTTGTAGTATGAAGCTTGGAAATAATCAAGGGGTATAGGTGCACCTTCAGCTAGTTGGGAAGAGTTCAAAATAATATTTCATGCTCATTATCTTCTATTCTAGATTTGGGAGACCCGTGGTGATAAGTTCTTAAATCTTCGCCAAGGGAACATGAGTTTGAAGGAGTACCGTCTTCAATTAAATTCTTTGGCCAAGTATGCTCCTACTGTAGTAGCTACTATAGAGGATAGAGTTCATCTGTATGTCGATAGATTTGACCCATATTTGGTTAGATATTGTACTATTGATTCCTTGAATAAAGACATGGATATAGCAAAAATAAAATTTTTTGCATAAAAAATAGAGGATCAAAGCAAAAAAGGACACAAGATTTGGAGAGAGAGCATTCCAAGAGGGCTAGATCTATGGGACATTTTATCCATCTCAAAGTGAATTTAGTCCTCTATTTTTCAATAGATCCCCTAGACTATCACCTTCCTACTCCACAACAAGTGCTCTACCCCGATCCTAAGGGTTTAGAGGAAGTCAATTCGGGCAAACAAGTGAGAGTCAAGGTTCACAAGTAGTAGGGTATCGAGAGCAGGGAAGTACAATCCAATCAAGACCTCCTAGACAACTTTGTAAGAATTATGGAAGGAATCATTTAGGTGCATGTAGGTTTGTGACAGATGCTTGTTATTGGTGTAGAACAACGGGACACATAATGAGAGATTACCGAAAAAGGGGCATGTCTGGTATGGAACGACCTAATAGATCTACTGTTGCATCATTACACTTGGTTCCTTCTTTTAGTAGGGGTCATTAGATGCCTACTATTTATAGTAAGGTTTTTAAGGGAGCTAGTTGTAGTGGTGTTTAGAATCGTACATATGCTTTAGCGCGTTGGCGAAATTTGGAGCTTCTCCTAAGGTGGTTAAAGGTACATTGTTCATCTTTTCACATAAGGTATATGCATTAATTGATATAGGATCTACATTATCATATGTCACTCCATTAGTTTCTGGAAAATTTTAAAAAACACCGGAGTTACAAGCTCAGCCATTTGAGGTATCTACACTAATTGGCAACTCCATTGTAGCTAAAATAGTTTATCGAAACTATATAGTAACTGTTTCTGATCATGATACATTAGTTGACCTTGTGGAGCTAGAATCGTAGATATTTATGTTATAATGGGTATGGATTGGTTGTCTTCTTGTTATTCCATAGTTGATTGCCAAGCCAAGATGGTGCATTTTTATTTTTCAAAGAAAATAGTCCTTGAGTGGAGGGGTAGTATTGGGGCACCAAGGGATAATTTTATTTCTTATATTAAGGAAAAAAATATGATGACTAAAGGATACACATGTCATCTAGTTAGGGTGAAAGATATAGAGGCAGAGTTACTGACTCTTCAATCTATCTTAGCAGTAAATGAATTTCTTGACGTATTTCCTGAAGAGTGTTTGGGTTTACCTCCAGAAAGAATAGAGTTTGGTATTTTGTGATCCCAGGTATTCAACCAATTTCTATTCCCCCATATAGAATGGCCCTAACAAAATTACGTGAATTGAAGGAACAATTAAAATATTTGTTGGAAAAAGGTTTCATAAGGCCTAGTATTTATCCTCGGGGCGCACCCATGTTATTTGTATGAAAGAAAGATGAAACATTAAGAATTTGTATTGATTACTGACAATTGAATAAGGTGACAATTAAGAACAAGTATCCGCTTCCTCGAATTGATGATTTTTTTTGATTAGTTACAAGGTGCTAAGTGCTTTTCAAAGATTGACTTGAGGTCAGGTTATCACTAACTGAGAGTGACGGAGAAAGATATACCTAGCACGACTTTTCAAACGTGATATGGTCATTTTTAGTTTTTAGTTGGGTTATTTGGGCTAACTAATGCACCAACATCTTTCATGGATTGGATGAATAGAGTGTTTAATCCATTCTTGGATTTATTTATTATCGTATTTATAGATGACATTCTGGTTTATTCAAGATCGGAAGAAGACCATGCTAATCATTTATGATAGGTGTTACAAATCCTTCGCAACCGTAAGTTGTATGCAAAGTTCTCCAAATGTGAGTTTTGGTTAAAATCGATAGCATTATTGGGTCATATTATATCTGATGAAGGAATAAGAGTTGATTTTCTAGAGATAGAGGTAGTGAAGAACTGGCCAATACCCACATCGCCTATGGGGGTTCGTCATTTCTTATGCTTGGCATGTTATTATAGAAGGTTTGTTGAGGGGTTTTCTTCCATTTCTGCACCTCCAACAAAGCTAACACACAAAGAAGCCAAGTTTCAATCGGATGGAACATGTGAAAGAAGTTTTCAAGATATAAAGAATTAGTTGACTTCTACACCTATATTGGTACTTTCGGAAGGTGCAGAAGTCTATGCGGTATATTGTGATGCTTTAGGAGTTGAATTAGGGTGTGTTTTGATGCAGCATGGTAAAGCAAAAGCATACGCCTCAAGACAGTTGCGGTCACATGAGTAGAATTATCCAACACATGATCTTGAGGTAGCAGAAATTATATTTTCTTTAAAATTATGGCGCCACTACTTTTATGGGGTTCATGTTGATATATATACCGACCACAAGAGTCTGTAGTACCTCTTTAACTAGATGGACCTAAATTTATGGAAGCGAAAATGGATTGAACTGTTAAAAGACTATGATATGGATATCTTATATCATCCAGGAAAAGCAAACTTGGTAGCTGATGCACTAAGATGTAAGGCGATGGCAAGTAATTATAGGCAGCCCACGGAAAGGCATTGGATAACTAAATATCTACAACAATTAGCTTGCTTGGGGGTTTGCCTTCTTGAATCTTCAGACAAAGGTATTATTGTGCAAAATGCAGCAGAATCCTTATTAGTATCCGAAGTAAAAGAGAAGAAATACATAGATCCTATTTTTTACATCTTAAGGAGATTTACAACAAGGTAATACAAAGGAATTTGAGCTTACAAAAGAGGGAACACTTCGGTGCCAAAACAGATTGTGTGTACCTAATGTAGATGAGCTATGAAAATGGATTATGATAATGGTGCATCATTCAAGATATTCTATTCATCTTGGTTCAACTAAATTGTATCATGATTTGAAAGAGGTGTATTGGTGGGGTGACATAAAGAAAAACATTGCAATTTATAGCTGAATGTCCAAATTATCAACAAATTAAGGTAGAACATCAAAAGCTAAGAGGTTATATGCAGCTATTAGAGCTCCCTACTTGGAAGTGGGATATGATCAACATGGATTTCATCACTGGTGTACCTCACTCCTCTTGAAAGTTTGATTCTATATGGGTAATAGTTGATAGACTCACCAAATCAACATACTTCCTATCGGTTAAGACTACTTACATGACTAAAGAGTGTGCAAAATTATATATTAAAGAGTTACTTTGTCTATATGGAGTCCCAATCTCTATTATATCTTATAGGGGAGCTTAATTTACCATATATTTTTGGAGGTCATTCCAAAAGAGTTTGGGAATGCAAGTGAGTTTAAGCACAACATTTCACCCTCAAATAGATAGCCAGGAAGAACATACAATGCAAACACTAGAGGATATGTTGGGAGCTTGTGTTTTAGACTTCAAAGGTAGTTGGGATGATAATTTTCCACTTATTATATTTTCATACAACAATAGTTATCACTAGAGTATCTAAAGGACACCTTATGAAGCTTTATATGGAAGAAAATGTAGATAAAAAATTGGGTGGTTTGAAGAGGGTGTAAATACTTTATTTAGGCCAGATCTTGTTCATCAAGCTATAGAAAAAGTTAAGTTGGTAAGAAAATGGTTAGAAAAAGCTCAAAGAAGACATAAATCATATACAGATTTTAGAGGAAGAGGGTTAAAGTTTGCTATAGGAGATTGGGTGTTTTTAATGGTATTACCAATGAAAGGGGTAATGAGGATTGGTATAAAGGGAAGTCCCTTCTACATCAGTCCATTTAAAATTATTCAAAGATTTGGCCAAGTGGCATATGAGTTAGACCTACCCCAAGAGCATTAAATGGTGCATTTGGTGTTTATGTCTCTATGCTTCGAAAGTACATAGGAGATCCATCTCATAATACTTCTATCCTTACCTTTATAGTTATATAATGATAACCGATTTTGTTGAGTTCTTTTCTTATTTATAGTCATTTAATGCTGTACATACTCAGTACACTCCTTGTATTGACATCCCACATAGTGGGATACTATGTTTCATACCACAGGTATAGGTACTCCAGCTAGTAGGCTACCCCGGTAGGAGTAGAGTACATCCAACGGCTATTGGTGAGCTCCAAGTAGATTCAAAGCTTTCCGAGTGTATTATATGTATTTGGTATAGTATAATAGTTATGAGCAAGGCGGGGGTTTATCACATTAACTAAGTCCATATGTCTTTTATAGGCTTTGCAGACTAATGTAAAGTTAAGTTTGGTAGCATTTTGTTCTCCCCAACAACCAAGTCTTGTATATGTAGGTTTGGACGTACTTACGTGGTTTATTTTTTATTAATGCATTGTATCCGTACTAGTAGGACCTTTGAGTGTCATAGTTACATGCATGAAAAGTACAGGGTTACGAGTTGGTTCTCCCAAAGCCGCTACGACAATAGGTGATTGTCCATTCTAATAGGATTTGGGGCGTGACAAAAGGCTTCCGAATAAGGAATTGTCTCTAAAAAACAACGGAATAATTTGGTAACCAAACTGTGAGTTCTAGCAAGTAATAAATTACTTAGGGAAGCTGTTGGAAAGCTTTAAATAGTGGAAATGAGCAAAAATATAGAAAATAACCTAAAAGGCCATTACAATATCCTCTACTAAAAGAACTTTCATCCATGAAATTAAAGGATTAGGATGTACCTGAAGCCTTGTATAGGTGAGGATGTTGGGCCAAAATCTCTCTCTCGATCTCCCAAGTTGCGTCCTTTACTGGGTGGTGCCTCCATTGAACCATAACTATAGGAATCTCTCTAGTGCACAACCACTTTACATCAATGAGCACGGACTCCTCCACAAAGGTCAACCACTCATTCAATTGGAATGAGTCCCATCTAAGCACATGAGATGGATCAAGAATGTATCATCGTAACATAGAAACATGGAAAACTTAATGGAAAGCAGCAAAATATAGGGTTAAGGCTAACTCATAAGCTACCTCACCAACCATGCGATGAATATCGAAGGGCCTAATATATCTGGGATGAGCATGTCTTTCCTTCTATATCATATCACGCCCTTCATGGCGATACATTGAGAAATACGTTATCACAAACTTCAAATTTTAAGGTACAAAGTCTATGATCTGCATAAGACATCTACAAATTCTGAGATATCCCTAAACTATCCCGAATCACCATAAATCTATCCATCAACTCTTGAAGCTAGTCCATTCCACTAGGTCTAACCTAAAAATTCCAAAACCATCCAATCAGGGAACGAAATCTCCTACCATATAAATCCTCAAAAGGTACCATCTCAATACTCAAATGGTAACTATTATTATACACAAACTCTACCAAGGGTAAGTTCTTCTCCTACTGGACTCCAAAATCCATAACATTGGCTTGGAGCATATCCTCAAGAACATGAATAGTCTGCTCTGATTACCCATCAGTCTGAGAATAGAAGGTTGTACTAAGATCTACCTGAGTACAAAACTCCCCCACCTGAGTACACAACTCCTCCTAAAATGATCTCCAAAATCTAGAGGTGAACACTGAACCCCAATCTAAAATGATAGATATAGACACAACATTCAAATGGACTATCCAACGAGTATAGATACAGGCTGACCACTCGGCACTGAAGGAAATTTGAAAAGGGATAAAATAGGCTAGCCTGGTCAATTGGTTCATAATGACCCAAATACCATCGAAACCAGGGGAAGTATGAGGAAGACCACTAACAAAGATCATGGTAATCTACTACCACTTCTACTTTAAAATGGGCAACCTCTAAATCAATCCACCAGGTTTATGATGCTTGGCCTTCACCTGCTGGCAACATAGGCAATGAGCTACAAAGTCTTCCATATCTTTATTTTCATGCCACTCCACTAATAATGCTATATCAAATACTTATTCATCTCAACTGTACCTAGGAGTATAGAATATTTGGAGTTGTGAGGCTCTGAAAGATTGACTGAATCAAACCATCAACCCTCAAAAGACAAGTACAACTGTTAAATCTCAAAACACCCTCTAAATCTATAGTAGCCCTCTTGGATTCACCACTCAACACTTAATTATAGATGATGCAGTGCCTATTATCTCTAAACTAACAACTCTAAATCTGCTCAAATAGAGAATACCTCTCCTCAATGCAAGCAAGAATCTTCCTAGAGTCTAAAATATTGGGTCACACCATCAAGTTGTCTAAGGACTATATAGATGTTTCACACCAGAAACCTCTGAAAAATTAAAATACAAGTCAGGATACCTATACTCACCGCCTTCCGAATCAAGACATTCACTACTATGTTCACCTTCCTCAGATAATATAAGATAGAGATATCATAGTCCTTAAACAACTCCATCCATGTATGCTACGTAGAATTTAGCTGTCTCTTGTTCATAAGATATTGAAGGCTATGATGATCCATAAAATTCTTACAATGCATGCCATAAAGATTATACCTCTAAATCTAAAGGATAAAAACTACTGTTGCAAAGTCCAAATCATGAGTGGGGTAGTTGCATTCATGAACCTTTAGTTGACTCAAAGCATAAGCAATAACACAACCTTGTTGCATTAACACACATCCTATAACAATACTAGAAGCATCAGTATATATGGTGAATCCCTCACCTTTAAAGAAAAAGAGTCAAAATAGGTGTTGAAGTAAGAAACTACTTGAGCCATCCAAAGTTGTACTCACAGTCCTCGGACAATCAAAAAGGAACCTCCTTCTGAGTCACTCTAGCCATATATTCTACAATAGTAGTAAAACTCTCAATGAACCCCCTATAGTAACCGGCCAAACCATTAAAGTTATGAACCTCAGTCGGAGATGTAGGTTTGGCTCAATCGTGAATGACCTCAATATTCATTGGGTCTACAATAAACCCATACTTAGACAACACATGCTCAATTAATGTCACCGACTTAAGACAAAATTCACATTTAGAGAATTCGGCAGAAAGCAAATGATCTCTTAAAGTCTTGAGCATAATACTCTAATATTGTTCATGCTCTTTTCTACTTCTTGAATACACAAGGATGTCATCATTGAACAAAATTATGAAGGAATCCAAATAAGATTTGAACCCTTAGTTCATCAAATCCATAAACGTTGTTAGGGCATTAGTCAACCCAAAAGACATCACTAGGAACTCCTAATTATAGTAACTGGTCCTAAAGGTTGTCTTTGGGATATCGTCAGCCCAAATCCTTAATTTATGGTAACTGAACCTTAATTAGATCTTAGAGATATTCATTTCTCCATAAATCTTCTTAAATAAATCATCAATGTGAGGCATAGGATATCGATTCTTTATCATCACTTTATTAAGCTGCCTATAGTCAATACATATATGTAAGGAGTCATTCTTTTTGATCATGAACAACATAAGAGATCCCCAAGGAGACATACTCGGTCTAATAAATCCTTTACAAAGAAGATCCTGTAGTTGAGAATTTGTCCCCTTAATCTCGACAAGAGCCCTATGATAGGGTGACATAGAAATGGGTCGAGTGTTGGGCTTAAGATCAGTAATAAACTCAGTATCATGCACAGGAGAAATAAAAGGTAGATCGTAGGAAATATGGTATAAAACTCCCATACTATTAGAATAGATTCAAGAGATGGTCTCTCTACTCTAACATCACAAATATAACTGAGATAAAACTCATAACCCCTCAAAAGAAGACTCCTACCATGAATAAAAAAATCCATGTTGGTTTGCAGCTAACCGCTCCCTATTACATGAATAGGGGTATGACGGGAATGGCTAAGGTAACGAACTTAGCAAAATAATCCATGACCACATAACAGTAGGATAACTAATCCATGCCTAAAATTACATCAAAATTATCCATGTTCAATATAATAAGATCAGCATGAGTGTGAACATATCTAATAGTCATAAAAAATGATCAGAAAACCAAATCCACTCCTAAAGAACTACCTACGGGAGTTGATATATATAGTGGTACAGATAATGAGTCCCACGATAACTTTAATCGTATTACATAATAAGAAGACACCTAAAAAGTGGATCCTAGATCAAAAAAGAAAAACTCAATTGATGGCATACCAAAATTATACCGGTAATAATAACATATAATAACTTAGCCTTAGATTTAGCAGGTACCTATACAACTATCCATGCCCGCCACCTGGTTGAGCTCCTGGCAGATCTCCTATCCTACCTACCTAAGACCTTTACAAAAACCTTGGGGACCATCCTTATAACTATGCATACCACCTATAGGTAAGGGATGAACTACCCAAATAGGTGGAACACCTTAAACAGAAGGAATCACTCAATGATCGGGGAACTCTCGCATGAAATGACCAAAAAATCTACAAAAATAACATGCCCCATGAACTATACCACAACCAAATGATTTGACTGACCTGGAATAACCACCACAACTAGAATAACCAGAAGACAAACCCCTAAGAAGCAAACCACTACCCAGGATAAGATAATTACTTAAAACTAGACTAGCTATAATATCCCATCCCTTAAGATCTTCTATGTATTATACGACTCATCATTTGAATTTTATGCATATTATACGAGTTGTATATGGAACTTGTACCGAAGATAGAATATTATAGGTAAATTTCAATTTCAGGTATCACTTAAGCCTTGGGAGTCATAAAATAATCATATGAGTCATACGTTGTAAGTCATAACCAAGTCAGTGTGCGGTAAGGAGAGTTTTGTATAGGTTACGAGAGGGTGATTACTAGTCGTATGAAGATGATATGAGTCATAAGTGTCACTTGTATGATGATTAATAAATACTCCCTAGGTCCTGTCCAGCTTACAAGTCCTGATTCCTAGTCGTACACTACCAGACAGGTTGTATGATCCACCCATAAAAATTAGTGTGTAAATTCTGAAAAGTTAAGGGGCTTTTCAGTCATTCCCTTATTATAACTTCTACCCATGACCTAAAAGCATCAAAGAGGCTTATTTTCCCCTAAATAAAAAACACTTAAAATGATTATTTACTCCCTCATACTCAAGAACAACAATTAGGGTTTAATAGAGGAAAGAACAATTACAAGGATTCTTCTCTAAGGCTTCTACTACAGGCATGCGGGGTATTCATCAATCAATTTCTCCCACCCATTGAGCCCAAAAACCCTATTTTAATTTAAAAGTATGAATCTTACCCTATTTTATGAAGTTATCCATGAAACTTATGAATTTAATCCATGAAGTTTTTAGTAAATTAAATTCAAGGCATGTCATTATATTTTTTCAAGTTATTTAAGTCACTTCATGTTTGAATTACAATTTCCCTCATATTAATTCCCTTGATTTCGTGATAAATCCTTAAGTTATGAGTTAAACCATTTAAATATGATGTTTTATAATGTTTAACACATTTCCATGCTCAAATTCATGTATCTGTCGCATTCATTGAATTATCATTTTCTCTACGTCTTTGAATTATAACTTCACATAAATGTTTTAAGTAATGCTATCGTATTTTATAATCATTCTCTATTGGTGGGTTATGAAAACCTCATATTTATTTGTTTTTACATAATTTTATTTTAATTAACAAGTTAGTCGAACGATGGTTTCAGTATTATATTTAGAACTTCATGTTCATACGGAGTGCTTATAAGTATAGTATCATGTCATGTTAAATGAATAATATCACTAGGGTCATTTAGTTGGGGATAACACTTAGCACTGAGTGAATTCAAAGATAATGACTCCCCCACTAGTAGATGCAAGAGTCCTTAGTAACAGTCCCTAAGTTCATGTAACACCCCAAGTTTGGTACCTCAAATGATATATGGTGCTAACAATCCCGAAGGACCACTAGCTAACTAATGACTAATATCTCTAGCTGAGCACTGGATAATAATAATATTGTAATAACAATATAACTGAAATAAATACGGAAATCTGGCAGAAAACTTGCCATAAGGTTTAAATACTAAACAATACTAAATAAAACAATGTCTGAACAAGGTATGATAATACAAAGACTGAAATAACTGTCTAAACATGCTATAGTCTAAAAGCCTCTAAATGTATGAATAAGGAGTTGATGGTACATGTCCCCTACTAACTCCATTTATTGAAAGTAACTAAGTACTGAAATACTGAAATACTAAAATAATTATGTCCTCGAAATATGAGGACTCACTAATGAATCTGACCTCTGATATATAATCTGCTAAGCGTGATCGGGAACCAGAGCATTCAAACCTATGGTATAAAATACCACAGCTCAAAAAAAAATATGCGTCAGTACGAGTGAATGTACTGGTATGCAAAGTGAGGTAAGGCTGAAGTCAAGGGTTCCTATGCATGAACTAAACTAATTGGATAACATGAACATAACTACGTGAGGATATATTCATGAATACATAACTGTAACTAAAATCATAAGAATTTTGAATACTGAGTTTACTGATAACATGGATTACTAATAATTGATATACTTGGTAACTGGGTGACTGTATCTGACAGTCCTGATTAAAATGGTACTAGCTGAGTTCCATACTAAACTGAGTGACTGTATCTGATAGTACTAAAATCTATATAACTATCTGAGTTCTTTATTGAAGACTGAGATTGAGACTGTGGGAGGTAGTCATCTAACCGACATGCCCCAAATAAGATATTATAACTGAGTTTGGGTCCAATTTATAACCCCATTTGAAAGGGTTTCCATACCATGCCACTAGTAAGGACAAGCTTTGAGTAACCCTCATCTGTCAGGTACTCTAACCAGAATGGTGGGACCCTCATCTGATATGTTAAGACACCTCATCAACCCTCATCTGATAGGTTTTGATGTCTCAACCTACGTTGGGTATGTAGTTCTGGAATGCAAGGACTGCTTCTTAGAATCACACCCTTTTTTGGTAGGTGAGTTTCCATCCTTGGGTTTACTCTATGTTAAATCCTACTCCCAACTGAATAGACATTGAACTGAGTATACTAGACTAAACTGGACAGAGTTCACTGAATTTTATTAACTGACAAAATATTACTGAACTCTATTAACTAACTGAGTTACTAAGGACTGAGGTTATCTTAAAAACTGACATTGACTCTAGCCCTACAGCTAAATTGTTGGGTACTAAATACACTTAGGAATTGATAGCATAAAAGTAAATGAGACATTACACTACTTCAACACATGACCATAGTTAACAATTTATAATACTATCATTGAGGGATTTTATGAAGCATTCACAAGTCATAACCTTACACATGAATGGAAATACATGCTAACGTAATATAATTTCACAAATCCTTACTTATGAGCATTCCACCAAATCATTACAAGACATAGCTTTAGCATGGGAGTCACTTGAACAAGTGGGTACATCATAAGTTTATCATATAGCTTACAAATAGGTCATAATGCACAATTCTTATTCACTTAGGCATTTTAACAAACACATGGAAGGCATAACCTTTTTTAGGGCATGAATCAATAAATAATACATCATCGTTATATCAATAACTTTAAATTTAAGGATTTCAATCGACATACTAACATAAAATCATGCAAATTAAATAAAGATTCAACCTTGGGAATTATATCACAACTTAAACATGTGTACAACCAAACTCACAACATGGAATTCAAAATTCATAGTTTGAAAAAGGTTTCTTAAGCTCCAAAGGTGGAAGGGAACCTTGGATGAACACTTTACATACCTTAGTTGACAATTTCTTGAAGATTGATGGAAGAAAGGTTGAGTTCTTGTATAGAAATTAATCACCTAGGCTTTTTGTTCTTGAGCACTTGTGAAATAATGAATGTAGTTAGCCAAAGGAGGGCTAAATTTTGTGTTATGAGGGATGAAGGTCGGGGGAAAATAACCTAATTACCCTTAAGGACACAATCATATAATTACTGAAACTGGGCACTAACGCATTTGGCGATGCGGCACATAAATGGCATCGACATGATACTCAATGCATCGCGGCATGATCGCGTCGTGTATCAGGACATTTTTATGGTAATCTGGTAACAATAATAACCAATGCGATAGGTGACCCAGTGTGCAAAGATTGCATATGTCCACTATTTTAGACTTTAAAACATGGTCTAAACGAGGTCTAAAAAATCCTAAACTTGTTTGAAAAGACCTATTGACCTTCCTGATCATGAATTAAAAAATATGGACCATTAAAGGACATTGAGGTCGTTAAATAAGATTGCCAACTTTTGAAGGATAAAAATAAACTATGTCTGGAAACTTAGCAAGAATTTTCTAAGTCTGGGACCCCTTGACAAGCTTAAAGGACTAAATCAAGCTTAGAAATTTTGAGGGGTCTTACGATATCTCCCCCTTATGAACATTCATCCTCGAATGAGATTGACTGGGATGGGAAAAATGACATGCTGAACATAAATGACTAAAACATCATTACTTGACTGACATTTCTTATTTACTAATATTCATATGGAGCATGCATATCTGATGCATGATTTCATGACTGAGCTGATACATGAATGCATGACTGGGAGTACTGCTAAGCTGATCATACATATATGGTGCATGAATACATAAATAAACTGAACCATGAACATCGATTGAATATTTAATGGTAAATGATACCAATTTTGAAATGGAAAACTGAGCATGAAACTGAATATTAAATTTATAATTAAAATCTAAACATAAAATAGAATAAGCTTAAGGAAAAACATTACCTTGGGCTAAGTTTGAATTAGCAGAGAAGAGGTGAAGATACTTGGTATGCATGTCTACTTCTGCTTCCCAAGTAGCTCCTTCAACGGACAGATTCCACCAAAGAACTTTGACTAGAGGGCCTTCCTTGTTCTTTAGTCTGTGAATATGATAGTCAAGGATTTCGACTAGAATTTCCTCATAAGAAAGACTGTTCTAAATATCTATTCCCTCAATAGGGACTACAACTACTGGGTCACCTATACACTTTCTAAGCAATGAGACATGAAACACTGGATGGACTAAAGCTAGATCTGAAGGAAACTCGAACTCATAAGCTACTTTGCCGAAGCGACTGAGAATTTTGAAGTGATCAAAATATCATGGACTGAGCTTTCCCTTCTTACCAAACCTCTTCACTTCCTTCATAGGAGAGATTTTTAGGTACACATAATCACCAGTCTCGAGTTCGAGATCCTTTCTGCGAATATTTGCATACGATTTCTATCAGCTCTGAGCTATCCTGAGCCTTTCTATGATCAACTGAACTTTCTCTAAGGTATCAAAGACTAAGTCAGGCCCTACCACTGCAGCCTCAGCAACTTCTAATCAACCGATTGGATATCTATATCTCATACCATAGAAAGCTTTGAATAAAGCCATTTGAATACTGGAATGATAATTGTTGTTGTATGCAAACTCAATCAAAGGCAAGTGGTAATCCCAATTACTCTTAAAGTCAATTGTACACGCTCTCAGAATATCTTCTAAAGTCTGGATGGTCCTTTCTAATTGACTATCAGTCTGAGGATAAAAGGCTGTAGTTAGGTGAACTCGGTACCAAGAACCTTTTGGAATGCTTTCTAGAAATAAGAGGTAAACTGCGTACCTCTATCTAAGACAATAGGCAATGTAACATCGTGTAATGTGACCTACTCTCTAATGTAGAGTTTGACGTAATCCTCAGCTGAATAAGAGGTATGGACTGGAAGAAAATGATTTGATTTGGTCATTCTATCTACAATGAACCAGACTGAATTATGCTGATGATGAGTATGAGTTAAACCCAACACAAAGTCCATGTTCACTTCTTCCCACTTCCAAGTAGGAATACTAAACTGCTGCATGGACCCACTAGGCTTCTGATGCTCAATCTTAACTTGCTGGTATATTGAGAACTTAGCCACAAACTCTGCAATATCTCTCTTCATTCCACTCAACCAATAGATCTCTCCCAAGTCGCGGTACATCTTAGTGGCCCCTGGATGAATAAAAATATATGTATCATGCACTTCTTTAAGAATTCGATGCCTTAAGTAATGAACACCTGGCATACACAGATGACCTTGACAATGCATAACACCATATCCCCCTTAGGAGAAAATACCTCTACCTTATGAACTTTTACTGACTCTATCATCTTAACAAGACTGGGATCTCTATCCTACTATTCCTTAACTTCAGAAACTAGAGATAATTATGAACTGTTCTGAACCCACATACTACATTCAGCTAATTCAACTAAGCGGACACCTAGTCTGGTTAACTGATGAACTTACTGGGCTAACTTATTCTTACTGTCCTCAACATGAGCAACACTACCCATAGACAGTCCACTGAGAGCATCAACCACTATATTGGCCTTATTTGGATGATAAAGGACACTCATGTCATAATTCTTCAAGAGCTCTAACCACCTTCTCTGACGGAGAATTAGATCTTTCTATGAGAATATGTATTAAAGGATTTTGTGATCTGCGAACACATCTACATGCACCTTATATAAGTAGTTCCTCCAAATCTTTAAGGAAAAGACTACTGCTGAGTCAAATAATTCTTCTCATGAGGCTTAAGCTGTCTTAAGGCGTAGGCTATGACCTTACAATGATACATGAGGACACAACCCAAAACTACCCTAGATGCATTATTGTATATGACATACCCATCTGAACCATCTAGAAGAGTCAAAACTGGAGTTAAGGTGAGTTGAGTCTTCAACTCTTGAAAACTCTTTTTGCATGAATCTGACCACTGAAATTTGACTTTCTTCTGAGTCAATCTGGACAATGGGGAGGCAATAGACGAAAATCCCTTAACAAACCATCTGTAATAGCTGGCCAAACCTAAGAAACTCCTGATATCTGATGGAGTGATGGGTCTAGGCCAGTTTCTCACTACCTTAATCTTTTGAGGATCAACTCGAATGCCATCACTGGAAAAGATATGACTAAGGAATGCTACTGATCGTAGCTAAAATTTTCTCTTATTGAATTTGAAAAAAAAACTAATGATTTTTGAGAGTTTGCAATAATGTTTTGAGATGGTCTGCATGATCATTTTCACTGAGGAAATAGACAAAATTGTCATCTATGAAGACTATAATGAACATGTCCAAGTACTACTTGAACACATGGTTCATCAAGTTCATGAAAGCTGCTGGGGAGTTAGAAGAAAAAATAATATGACTAATAATTCAAAGTGAGCATACCAAGTATGGAAGGCTATTTTTGGAATGTTACATTCTCTGACTCTAATCTGATGATAGCCTGATCTGAGGTCTATCGTAGAGAAGTAACTGGCACCCTGGAGTTGGTCAAATAAGTCATCGATTCTGGGAAGTAGCTACTTTTTTGTGACTGTGACCTTATTAAGATGATGGTAGTCTATACACATTCTGAGAGAACTATCTTTCTTTTGCACGAATAGAACTAGTGCACCCCGCAGGGACATACTGGGTCTGATGAACCCCTTGTCTAGGAGTTCTTTCAATTGTTCTTTTAGTTATCTGAGTTCTGCTGGTGCTATTCTGTATGGTAGAATAGATATAGGATGAGTATCTGGGAGAAGCTCTTTGCCAAAGTCTATTTCCCTTTCGAGAGAAATTTTAGGAAGATCTTCTGGGAACATATCTAAATATTTATTCACTACTGGGAGTGATTCCAGACTGGGAGTTTCAGAACTAGATTCCTAAACTCGAATAAGATGATAAACATATCCCTTGGATATCATTTTCCTTTCCCTTATAAAGGAAATAAGCTCACCCCAAAAGGCTGAAGTATTACCCCTCCACTCTAGGATGGGTTTATTCGAAAACTGAAACTAGACAATTCTATTTCTGTAGTCGACTATGGCATAGTAGTAATGAAGCCAATCCATGCTGAGAATGATATCAAAATTAGTCATCTCTAGTTCAACTAAGTCTGCTAAATGACTTTTTGGAATACCATAATCGGATAGTTCCTGTATACCCACTGGGCTATGATAGTTTTACCAACTAGGGTAGAGACGTAGAAGGGCTCTGCTAGAATTTCGAAATTGACTCCGAAATCAACTGCTATATAAGGAGTAACAAAAGACAAGAAAGCTCCTGGATATAGCAAATCATAAACATGTATATATGAAAGATATGTAACATACCCGTAACCATATCAGGAGAATTCTCCTAGTCCTGTTGAGTCTGAAGAGCATAAATTCTATTTTGGCATTGCCCACTGGTGGCGCTGGAGGTGGCACCCTGCTGATTCGAGCGTTCGAAATGAGCTGAGGAATGGTTAGGCTGAGCCTAAAAACTTGACTGGGGACAATCTCTGACTCTATGGCCTGGCTTCCCACATTTGAAACAAGCATCACTGCCATCTTTTAAAATAACCTAATGGTGCTTGCCATAAGTCTGACAGAGAGGATGAGTTCGGGCACTACTAATACTACTCTGAGACTCAGATCCTGGCACCCTATCTTTGTATCATTCCTAAACTTAGGAACTGGAGCACTAGCTGAGGAAGGAGATAGAACTCAGGACTTTGGATGGAACTGAGAACGATTCCCACCCTCTAACTTAGGCTGATTAAAATTGACTCTACTTATTCTAGCTCTCTTATTATGCTTTTCTCTCTCCTTATTCTTTTGCTCCTCTATATGCTGAGCATGGATAATTAGCTTGGATAAGTCTATCTCACTAATCAACATAGCGATCCTATACTCCTTTAATATGCTATTATTCATCCCAGACACAAACATACTCATTCGGGATCTGCTATCTACCACCAAATGAGGAACATATCTAGTTAGTTGAGTAAACTTGAGAGAATACTTTTTCACTGTAATGTTGCCCTGCTTGAGGTTTACAATTTCTAACACCTTATATTCTTTCATATCTAGGGGAAAGAATCTATCTATAAAAGTGGTGGGAAACGTCTCCCAATCAATAGGTCCTGCATCTATATCCCTCTCTACTTTCCACTATTTGAACCAAGTGTGATCCATATCCTCCAATTAATATATATCTAGCTTAGCACTCTGGGTAGCAGTCACTCCCATAATATCAATTATCTTCTGAACCTAATAAGGATACTCCTGAGGGTCCTTATATGACCTAGACTCAATAAAGGGAGTATTCATTCGGGTGAAGTCCCGAATTCTAGCTATAGCAGAATTAGCCACTGGGTTGGCCAGAATGACAGCTAGACATTAGTTCTGGGCAGCAACTGAATGAGCAAGAATAGTGAATGCAACTCTAAATTCTGCATGAGAGATATGTACTCCTAAAGGATTAGTCTGATAGAGTTGAGGGGCTGGCTGATCTGCTGTTCCTCTTCCCTGAGTCCTCTTTTGAGGTAATTTTTTGTGGATAGAAGAGAAAGAAGGATTAGACTGAGAGTTTAACTAGAGATCATGCTCATTCGTGTGACATGAGTCCTGAAAGAAGGGAAACTATTCCTAAAACATCTCATAGCCTCCTGCACATAAATGTGGCGTGCTACACACCCATGTACAAGACTCGACTAGATGCGACTTTCAAACTACCTAGGATTTTATTAAACCTTATAAGTTAAACCATTTAAATATAATGTTTTCTAATGTTTAATGGATTTCCATGCTCAAATTCATGTATCTTTCTCATTCATTGAATTATCGTTTGCTCTAGATCTTTGAATTATAACTTCCCATCTCTGCATTAAGTAATGCTATCATATTTTGTAATCATTCAGTGCTAGCGGATTATGAAAACCTCATATCTATTTGTTTTTACATGATTTTATTTTAATTTACAAGTCAGTCAGACGATGGTTTCAGTATTGTATTCAGAACATCAAGTTTATGCTGAGCGCTTATAAGTACAATATCATGTCATATTAAATAATTAATATCACTAGTTTCATTCGATTGGGAGTAACACTTAGCACCTAGTGAATGTAGGGATGATGAATCCCCCACCAGTAGATGTATGAGGCCTTAGTAGTAGTCCCTAATTTCATGTAATGCCTCAAGTCTGGCACCCCATACGCAATACGGTGCTAACAATCCTGAAGGACCACTAGCTAACCCATGACTAATATTTGTAACTGAGCACTAGATAATAGTAATATTGAAATAACAATATAACTGAAATAAATGCAGAAATCTGGCGGAAAACTTTCCATAAAGTTCAAATATTAAACAATACTGAATAAAACAACGTCTGAATAAGGTATGATAATACCAAGACTAAAATAACTGTCTGAACCTGCTATAGTCTAAAAAACTCTAAACTATCTGAATAAGGAATTGATGGGACATATCCCCAACAAACTCTATCTACTGAAAGTAACTAAGTACTGAATACTGAAAGAATGAAATAATCATGTCCTCAAAATATGAGGACTCACCACTTACTTTGCCCGTTGATATCTAAGCTTCTAAGAGCGAGCGGGAACTTGAGCATCCAAACTTATAGTATAAAACACCATAGCGCAAAAGAAAAGTATGTGTCAGTACGTATGAATGTACTGCTACACAAAGTGATATAAGGCTGAATGCAAGGGTTCATATGCATAAACTAAACTGGCTGGATAATAGGAACATGACTATGTGAGGATACATTTATAAATACATAAATGTAACTGAAATCATAAAGATTCTGAATATTGAGTTTACTGATAACATGGATTACTCATAACTAATATACTTGATAACTGGGTCACTGTATCTGACAGTCCTGATTCTAATGGATCTAGATAAGTTTTGTACTGAATAGAGTAACTGTATCTGACATTCCTAAAATCTATAGAACTATTTGAGTTCTTTATTGAAGACTGAGACTGAGACTATGTGAGGTAGCCATCTAACCGACATATCCCAAATAAGATATTATAACTGAGTTGGGGTCCAATCTATAACCCTAATTAGAAGGGTGTCCATACTGTGCCACTGGTAAGGACAAGCTATGAGTGACCCTCATCTATCAGGTACTCTAATAAGAATGGTAGGATCCTCATCTAACAGGTTAAGTAACCCCATCAACCCTCATCTGATAGATTTTGATGTCTCAAACTATGCTGGCTACGTAGTTTTAGAACGAAAGGACTGATTTTAAGAATCACACCCTCTACTGGAAAGTGAGTTCCCATCCTCGGGTTCGCTTGGTGCTGAATCCTACTCCCAACTGAATAGACACTGAACTGAGTATAGTCGATAGAACTAGACTTAGTTCACTGAATTCCATTGACTGATGGAATAATACTAAACTCTATTAACTGACTGAGTTACTGAGGATTAAACTGAATACTATTGAGTTTTCCTAAGTTCTGAGACTGGCTAAATTCTACTGATCATCGCTTGACTGAGGTTATCTTAAAAACTGACATTGGGTCTAGGCATACAACTAAATTTTCAGGTATTAAATACCCCAGGACTCATAGCATGAAAATAAATGAGACATGACACTACTTGAACACAAGACCATCGTTAATAATTCATAATGCTATCACTGATGGATTTCACGAAACATTCGCAAGTCCTAAGCTTACACATGAATTGGAATACATGCTAACATAATATAATTTCACAAATCCTAACTTATGAGCATCCCACCAAATTATTACAAGACATAGCTTTAGAATGGGAGTCATTTTGAACATATGGGTACATCATAAGTTCATCATATAGCTCACAGATAGGTCATAATGCATAATTCTTATTCATTTAGGCATTTTAACAAACACATGGAGGGCATAACCTTTTCTTGGGAATGAATCAACAACTAATACATCATGGCTATATCAAGAACTTCAAATTTAAGGTTTTCAATCCACATACTAAGATGAAATCATGAGAATTTAATAATGATTCAACCTTGAGAATCATATCACAACATAAACATGTGTACATCCAAACCCACAACATGGAATTCAAAATTCATACTTTGAAAAGGTTTCTTGAGCTCCAGGGGTGGAAGGGACCCTTGGATGAACACTTTACATAACTTGTTTGACAATTTCTTACAGATTGATGGAAGAAAACTTGAGTTCTTATATTGAAATTAATCACCTAGGGTTTCTTGTTCTTGCAAACTTGTGAATTAATGAATGTATTTAGCCAAAAGAGTGTTAAATTTGTGTTATGAGGGATGAAGGTCGGGGGAAACTGATCTAACTACCCTTAAGGACGCTGTCATTTAATGACTTAAACTGGGCGCTAATGCATTTGGTGATGCGACACGTTATTGGCATCAATGCAATACTCGATGCATTGCGCCATGACCGCGCTGTGTCTCAGGACTTTGATCGGTAGTCTGGTAACAACATTAAGCAACGCAATATGCGATGTAGCAAGCTAAGATTGCATAGGTCCACTATTTTAGACTTTTAAACATGGTCTAAACGAGGTCAAAAAAATCTAAAACTTGTTCGGGAACACCGATTGACCTTTATGATCATGAATTAACAAAAATATAGACCATTAAAGGGCATTAAGGTTGCAAAATGAGATTGCCAACTTTCAAAGGCTATTAATAAACTAAGTCTGGAAACTTAGCTAGAATTTCTAAGTCTGGGACCCATGACAGGCTTAAAGGACTAAATCAGGCTTAGAAATTTTGTGGGATCTTAAAGTTCAAGACCTATGATGCCACCATAGATTATGAGGGGACCCCTGTCAGTATAGGCAAGACACCCTCATCCTTCAGGACATCAGTCTTGTGGATCCATATTGTCAGTTATGTGTTGGTACCCCTTGCAAGGTATAAATGCCCATCCAATTAGGGTTATAAGTTAGACCGAAATAGCTACGTTTTTTGCATGTCGGTTATAGCTAGCTCCAACAATTTCAGTGTAGTTTTCAAAATAGATTAGTTCAGGTTGAATGATTAAGTGTATAGATTTCAAATTTTCAGTTATACAGATTTCAGTTATTCAAATTTTAGATTATTTCATTATATGTTTATACTTGGTCCAGCATTCTTAATTTTACCAATTCATGCACCCATGTTTAGCTTTCTTATATATTTTAATTAACCATTATTTCACATACTAGTACATTCAAAGTACTGACTATATATTATTTGTTTGTGCAATGTTGTCTTATAACATAAATTTGGATGCTCAGTTTTCTAATCGTACAAAGACAATTCAAAATTATTCTGCAAAAGTAAGTCCTTATCTATCAAGGACATGACTTATTTTTATCAATTTTTTAGATAGGTGGACATTCATTCAGTTTCGGTCTATTTGGTTATTTCAGATATGTTGAATTATATTACAGTGATTATGAATTCTTTTTCAAACTCATGCTTCATTTAGTTTACAGATAAAGCCTCCCAGAAGGAACAATGGTAAGAGAAATGATGATCAACCCGTACAAACTATTTAGGATAATCCCCTAAATTATCATATCTCTTACGTTGAGTTCAGGGCTACTTTCACGGCCTTAGACTATTTTGTAGCTGCTCAGAACTGCCAATAGGTTGTTTCCACAGCCAATCCATTAGCAAATATAGCAGCACGTAGGATTGAAGATTTCACTCCAAAGAATCCCCCTTTATTTTTTAGGTCCAAGTTTGAGGAGGATCTACAAGAGTTTCTGGATATGGTATAGAAGATGACAAACATCTTGGGTCTCACTTTAAGTGAGAGTGCAGATTTAATTGTTTATCAGTTACAAGGTTATCTCGTGCAGCAGTGGAAGGAAGACAGAGGTGTGGAAGCAAAATATATAGAGTGGAAAGAGTTTACCATGACCTTTATAGATATGTTCTTCCTTCTAGAGTTAAGAAAAGATAAGGTTCAGGAGTTAATAAACTTGAACTAGGGTAATATGAGTGTGAAGGATTACTCTATCAAGTTCACTTAGCTAGCAAGGTATGCTATAGTTCTTTTTGTGTGCAAGAAAGATGGTTCTCACAGAATATATATCGACTATCATTAGTTGAACAAAGTCTCAATCAAGAATAAGTATCCTCTCCCCAGAATTTATGAATTATTCGATTAACTTTGGTGTGCATTTTATTTCTCTAAGATAGAACTCAAATCCATCTATTATTATCCTAGAGTTAGAGAATGTGACATTCTAGAGATAGCCTTTAGAACTCAGTATGGTCACTTCAAATTCCTTGTTTTATCTTTTGGACTAACAAATGCACCTTGCACCTACAACTTTCATGGACATTATGAACAAGGTTTTCCAGCAGTACTTAGACATGTTTGTCATATTCTTCAGTTATGACATCTTTTTTTATCCCCATAGTGAGAATGATTTTGCAGACCATCTAAGAGTTGGATTATAGACCCTTAGAGATCATCAGTTATTCGCTAAATTCAGTAAGTGTAAATTTTGGTTAAGATCAGTACCTTTCCTTGGTCATGTAATTTTTGGTGATGGCATTCGAGTTGCCTTTAAAAGACCAAAGAAGTGAGAAATTGGCCAACAACCATCTCTCTATTAGACATCAAGAGTTTCTTGTGTTTTGTTGGCAATTAAGGACAATTTATTGAAGGTATTTCTTATATTACTTCTCTCATGTCTTGAGTAACCTAAAATAAAGTGAAATTTTAGTGGTTAGATTTCTGCGGGAAGAGTTTTCAAGAGTTGAAGACTCAACTCACTTCCACCTTATTCTTAACTTCACAAAATATTTGAATGGATTTGTTGTGTATTGTAATGATTCTAGAGTTGATATTAATTATTTATTAATATAGATAGCTAACATTATATCCTCTGCCTTTAGACATCTTAAACATAATGAGAAGAATTATCCAACCCATGATCTTGAGTTGGCAGCTGTTGTCTTCTCCTTAAATATTTGTAGGCATTATCTTTATGGGTTTTATGTTGATGTATTCATGGATCACAAGAGTTTACAGTATGTGTTTATGTAGAAAGATCTGAATCTTCATCAGAGAAGGTGGATTGAATTATGAAAGAATTATCACATGAGTGTGTTATATCATCCTGGCAAGGCTAATATAGTGGCAGATGCCCTTAGTAGATTTTCTATGGGTAATGTTTCCTATGTTGGGGATGATAATAAGTATTTAGTCATTGAGGTTCATCAGCTTGATAGATTAGGTGTTCGGTTGGTTGATTTATCTTAAGGTAGCATATGGGTTCAGAATGGTTCGAAATCTTTATTGGTAGTCAAAGTAAAATATAAACAAGATAGGGATCCTAGTTTGGTCAAGTTAAAAGAGACAGTTAGAGATTAGAAGGTAGTAGTTTTCTCCCTAGAGAAAGATGGTGTGCTTCATTGTCAAGGTAGATTATGGGTTGTGCATATTGATGGTTTGAGATAACAAATATTAGATTAGGCGCAAGGTGCACATTACTCTATCCACCTTGGAGAAACTAAGAGGTATCATGATTTGTAGAAAGTCAATTGGTGGATTTGTATGAAGAAGGATATTATAGAGTTTTTGGCTTATTGTTCAAATTGTCAGCAGGTTAAGGTTGAGAACAAAAGGCCCAGTGGTATACTTCAGGATTTTGGCATCCCCACTTAGAAGAGGGAGGTGGTGAACATGAATTTTTTGATAGGGTTTCCCTGCATGCGTCATCAGCATAATTTGATATGGGTCATTGTAGATAGGATGACCAAGTCAGCCTAATTTTTGCCAGATTATACTTCGTATTCAGCTTTGGATTATGTTAGAATCTATCTTAAGGAGTTGGTTAAGATGCATGGGATTTCATTATCTATCATTTCAGATAGAGGTACTCGATTTACCTCTCACTATTGGAAGGGTTTTCAAAAGGGTCTTGGTACCCAAGTTCACCTAAGTACAACTTTTCATCCTCAGACAGATAGCCAGGAAAAGAGAACAATTCAGAATTTAGACGATATGTTGAGATCCTATTTTATTGACTTTAAGGGTAGTTGGGATTACTAATTACCTTTTATTGAGTTTGCCTATAATAATAGTTATGACTCCAGTATTCATATGGCTCCGTTTGAGGCTCTCTAGGGGAGCAGATGAAAATATCCTACTAGTTGATTTGAAGTGGGTGAGGCTGCATTGGTAGGGACAATGAAGAAAGTTCAGTTAATTCTTGAGAGGCTGAAAATAAATCAAGGTCATTAGATATCTTACGTCGATGTAAGGTGATGAGATCTTGAGTTTGATCTTTGTGACCTTGTGTATTTGAAAATTTCACCCAGGAAGGGGTGAAGAGGTTTGGCAAACGGGGGGAATTCAGTCCCTGCTATGTTTGCCTATATAGGATTGTGAACTATTTTGGGAAGTTAGATTAAGAGCTAGAGTTTCCTATAGATTTGACGTTAGTGCATCCAGTGTTTCATGTCTCCTGGTTAAAGAAGTGCACTGGTGATTCAGCTTCAGTTGTGCCTTTAAAGAGTTTGGTTGTGAGAGATAGTTTCTCTTATGAAAGAGATTCCAGTTAAGATCCTTGACCATCAGATTTATAGGTTGAGGAATGAAGAAGTCCCCTGTGTTAAGGTTCTATGGAGAAATAGTCTATTGAGGGGGCTACTTGGGAAGCACAAACAAATATGCAATCCAAGTACCCGTATCTTTTCAGCACGAATTTAGACATAGTTTGAGGTAATGATTTTTACTTAAATCAATTCTTTCCCAATATCTATTTCATATTTGTAACCAATCTCATGTCATTGCATGCATTCACGAAACCAGTTTAGTCCTTGTATCATATCTTAGACTCAGTTGCTTAATCATGTTTTAGTTCATTAACATTCAGTTTACGACCTCAGTTCCCTTAGTATCTTGCCTTAATGAATCTCATTCGAGGACTAATGTTCCCAAGTATAAATATTGTAATACCCCATCCCTAAAAAGCTTTTGTGCATCATATGGCTTAACCCTTGAGTCATATGAATATAATACGAATTGTACATGGAACTCTTATCCAAGATAATGTGTTATGGGTAACCCTCTATTTAAGGTACGACTTAATCCTTGGGAGTAGTAAGATGATCATATGAGTCATACGTGATAAGTCTATCCAAGTCAGTGTGAGGTGAGAAGAGTTTAGTCTAGGTTATGAGAGGGTGATTACTAGTCGTATAAAGATGATAGAGTCCTAAGTGTCACTTGTATGATGACTTGTGAATATTCCCCTAGGTTTTGTAATGCTTATGTGTTCTGATTCCTATTCGTACCCTACCATACAAGTTGTACAATTCACTTGTAAAGACTAAAGAGTAAATTTTGAAGAGTTAAGTTGAGGGGATTTTTAATATTTTCCACTTTATAAAATCTACCCATGTAACGCCCCTAATCTGGTACCCCGAACGCTACACAGTGCTAACAATCCATAAGGACCACTAGCTAACCCATGACTGATATCTGTAACCGAGCGCTGAATAACATACTGTAAAATATGCAAAATACAAGCTATAAGGCTATAAGGTTCAAAACTAAATCATACAACTGTATTAAATATGAAATGAGGTATATTAATACCCAAAACTGAAATAACTATCTCAACATGCTATAGTCTGCAAAAGCCTCTAAAACTATCTGAACTGTAGAGTTGATGGGATATGTCCCCAACTAACTCTAACATCTGAAAACTATACTGAAATGTTGAAACAATAAAATAATCATGTCCTCGAACTATGAGGACTCACAACTAACTCTCACTGTTGAATCTAAATTGCTAAGAGTGTTTTGATGGTCGTGCTTCTGAACCTATGGTATAAAACACCATAGTGAAAATACGTTAGTGCATTGAATATACTGGTATACAAGTGAGGTGGGATGAATGCAATGGGTTCATATGCATGAATATACTAACTAAATGAATAACATGAACATGACTGTGTGAGATACATGCATGAATATGTGAACTGTACTGAGAACATGATAACACTAAACACTGAATCTGAATACTAATTTATAGATATATGAGTCTACTAATTCAGATAACTGAGTCTACTAATACTGAACTATTGAAAATTGAAGGACTAATACTGTACTTTTGATAACATATAACTGAGTTTACTGATGAATGGTATCTGTAGGTACTGTATTATTGAGAACTGAATAACTGTCTTTGATAGTCCTGAATGTTATAGAACTAAACTGAGTTCTATTTTGAGATGAGACTGAGACTATGTGAGGTAATCATCTAACCGGCATGCCCTATATCTGAATAGGTGAGGTCCAACCTATGACCCCAGTTGGAAGGGTGTCAATACCGTGCCACGGGTAAAGAAAAGTTATGAGTTAACCTTCTACTGATAGGGAGCTCTTCCATCAACCCCTCGCTGGTAGGAGAACTCAAATGAAATTTATTATCCCTAGACTTGTAGGGGTACATCTCAACCTACGCTGGCTATGTAGTTCTGGAACACAAGGATTGCTTCTAAGGATCACACCCTCTACTGAATAAACAGGTGAGCCCTCATCTTTGGGTTCACTCGGTGCTGAATCCTACTACCAACTGAATAGACACTGAACTGATCTTCCTAGTTCACACTAGCCATGACTGTGCTATTGCTGGTGGTACAATTCAACTATACAGAATTAAGTTCATTGAGTTTCGTGGACTGATATAATATTACTGAATTCTATTAACTGACTAGTTCACTGAGGTCTAAATTGATTACTACTGAGTTCCGAACTGAATACATAACTGATACTAAGTAGTAAATAGGACTGGACTGACACTAAATTTACTGAGTTTTCCTGAGTCATGTATCCAACTGAGTTCTACTGTGTTCTGAAACTGACTGAGAATATTACTGATTATAGCATGACTGAGATTATCGTGAAACTGACACTGGCTCTAGGTAAGCAGCTAAATTGCGGGGTATTAAATACCCCCAGGACTCGATAGCATAAAACTGACAAGACATGATACTTCTTGACATATGACCATAGTCAACAATTCATAGAACAATCATTGGGGATTTTCATGAAGTATTTGATATTCATAATCTTGTACATGTAGAGGATTTCATTCAAATACATCATGGTTTCAAAATTCTAGTCTCATAGGAATTACATCAAACAATTTTGATGTATAACAATAGCATGGGAGTCATTTTGAACATAAGGGTAAAGCATGAATTCATCCTTTAAGTCTTAATGAGTCATAAAGCATAATTCTTGTTCTCTTAGGTATTTTATCAAACACCTTGCATGCATAACTTTAGGATTTGGCATAAAAATTAAATCAATACATCATGATAGCATAAATCAACACAGTTTAATAAATTTCTTCCCATATGCTAGCATAGATTCATGAAAACACTTTATAGATTCCAACTTGTGAACCACACAACAACATCAACATGCTCATAATCAACCCACAACATGAACATCATAATTTATGATTTTAAAACAGGATTCTTGAGGTTTATGGATGAAAGGAATCCATCAATGAACACTTAATATACCTTTGATGGAAGTTTCCTTAAGATTAACGGTGGAATCTCTTGGATTAGTACCTTCAATTAAGAACCCTAGACTTTTTCTTGAGGGAGTTTGAGAGAAACAACTATATTTTGTTAAAAACTTAGCCAAATCTCGTGTTATAGGCTTATATAGGGGTGGGAAATTGACCCTTTTGCCCTTAAAGAATCAGATATTTAATGACTGAAAACTAGGCATCGACGCGATAGGCAACACAACGAGTCTATGGCATCGATGTGATACCAGACGCATCGCGCACAACCTTAGTAGTTTTACTGGCAATCCCAGCAACAATGTTAACTGACGCTATAGGCTATGAGGCACGCCAAGATCGCATTGGTCCACTATTTTGGGATACCAAATGTGGTCTAAAAGAGGTCCAAAAAATCCAAAACTTATACGGGAACACCTATTGACCTCTCTGATCATGAATTAATAAAAATACAACAACATGCCTAGTGTATTCCTACCTAGTGGGGTCTGGGGAGGGTAGAGCATACGCAGACCATACCACTACCTCAAGAGAAGTAGAGAGTCTGTTTCCGATAGAGCCCCAGCTTAGGACCAATAACAGTATAACAAATACAAAAGGTAAGACGATACAAACTAGTATGGTACACAAAAAAACTAACACTATAACAAACCCAAAAGATAAGTGCCTAATAAACTTGTACGGGATGAAAAAAAGCCAACACCACTAACCCAAAATATTACAACCCCAACACTATGAACCAAAAACTTTAGACCCAAAAGAGTACTTCCCTATTACTACCGTCCCACTCCCACCCCCTAACCCTCTACCCTAATTCGCGTCTTCCACACCTTTCTATCAAGAGTCATGTACCCTGTAAGCTGTAATTGCTCTATATCATGCCAAATCACCTTTCTTCAATATTTCTTCAGTCTACCTCTAGCCCACCTAAAACCACCCATAGCCAGAGTCTCACACCTCCACACTGGAGAATCAGGGCCCCTCCTCATCATATGCCCAAACTAATGTAGCCTTACTTCTCGCAACTTATCCTCTATCGAGGCAACTCCCAACTTCTCCCGAATAATATCATTTCTTACCTTATCTTTCCTGTTATGTCCACACAGCTATCACAATATTCACGTCTCCACCACCTTACCCTTTTGGATGTGGAAATTTTTAACTGGCCAATACTCTGCTCCATACAGCATAGCCGTCCAGACTACCACTCTATAGAACTTACCTTTAAGCTTAGGGGGCACCTTATTATCCTAAAGGACTCATGAAGCGAGCCTCCACTTCAACCACCCTCCCCAATATGATGTGTGAAATCCTCATTAATCTCACCATTATCCTGAATTATAAACCCCAGATACTTGAAACTCTCTCTCTTCTGGATGACCTGAGATTCTATCTTCACAATCACTCAATCTTTTTATGACATATTACTGAAAATACGATATTACTGATTCCGCCAAATAACTTTCAGGAGAAGGACTTCTTTGTTCCTCAGTCTGTGGGTCTGATAGTCAAGAATTTTGACTGGAATCTCTTCGGAAGAGAGGTTTTTTGAACATCTATGCCCTTTATAGGGACTACGACTGTTGGGTTACCTATGCATTTATTTAGCAAGGAGACATGAAAGACTAGATGGACTGAAGCAAGATCTGAAGAAAACTCGAGCTCATAAGCTACTTAATCGAAGTGACTGAGAATTTTGAAGGGACACACATATCAGGAACTGAGTCTCCCTTCATTATTGAACCTCCTCATTTCCTTCATGGGAGAGATTTTTAAGTACACATGATCAATAATCTCTAACTCGAGATACTTTCTGAACATGCATGAATGGGAATATGAGAACATGACTATGTCTATAACATGTGATGTGGACTGAGTATCATGAATTAAATTAAGCCAGTGGCTGCATAACTTATGATTGAGATCGGAGTTAGAGGGTCAGCCTATGGGTACCTACTACTCCAAACTGGATTCATTACTAGAAGAGAGATTGACATATTTATGTCATGAAAATTTAGGTGATTATAGTGTATCTCCCCCATGGTACACTAGGTTCCTTGAAGAATGCTAACTGGGCTGAGATATTGAGGAAAGACTGGAATGATGCAGAGGGCACCTACGAACTGAATAGCGGCTAAATATATGGGATCTATAATTGAGACATGCTACATGGACTTAGTTGAACTCATAACCACATGGTCGCTTAATCTTGGAATTGTCATATTCGTGAGACTTTGGATAATGAAACTAGATGGAAAGATGGGAAACAACCCATACAAATTTGGCTGCCTGACTGCTAAACTGAATTGCTAGCTTGACTGACTAACCCATGCTGGAAACTTATATTCTCTACCTTAGTACAACACATCACTTAAGACTACCGTAAAGATTCACCTGGGTGATGAGAATGAGGGCATAAACATGCTAACTTATCTAATTATCTGAATGACTGATAGCTGAATACTGGGCATGTAAGACTGAACTGTACTTAGTCCAAATAATTAAACTAAAATTGTAGAGTATCATGTATACAAGGTAAGGACTGACTGGTAACATGGGATAACTAAGCATGAATTGAATGTAAATTGCATTATTTTTTTAATGCACGACCAAGCATATAACATGATTCAAAAACATTTTATAAACTGAGGTACTGAAATACTAAGAACTGAGCAACTGAAAACTGTACGCTATGGTCAAGCAAACTTGAAACTAAACTGAGGTACTGATCTGACTACTAGACTGAGACTAAGGCTATCACTATATCTAATACTGTAGCAGAGACTATAACTAAGTCAGAATTTGAGCTCATACTAGGACTGAATGCTGGTTTCTTATAACTGAGGTTTAGATTGGTACTGAAGTACTAAATTCTGATGGCTAAGTAACTAATACTTGGAAGCCAAGGTCCTGTAGGAATATTTGATTCCTTTACTAGATATGCATTACAGAATAGTCGTTATAACTGAGGCCCGAGGGACAAAACATTGATACTACAGATTAACTGAGGGATCTAAACTGAGGGTATACGTTACATAATCTGAGTTTTGTTGATCACTAGGAGTGGAGAATTAGTCATGAGATTCATGACCTGAGTTTAGAGTTTTTGTATTCATGGAATATGATCCATACTATTGAGTAAACTAGAACTCCTCATACAAGGATTTGGAAATGCACACGATTTTATGAAAATTAGTGAATGTAAGATATGTTCATGGAAAATGATTCATTATAAGGATTAAATTAGGAATCCTTATACTAGGAACTAAAATCGTACATGATTTATGGAAAATGCATGAGCATGGTTCATGACCATATATTTAAAATGCAAGGACTAAGTGGATGTCGTGATAACTAAAGTGAAAAATTTTTGCTGAGGTAAGGATGGGTCGGGAATCGCTTCCCTTACTTCTTTTCTATACTTACTGGCATTACTGCCAGAATCTAACTATACTGAAATGCTGAAATAATAAAATATTTATGTCCTCGAACTATAAGGACTCACCAATTACTATGTCTAATGAAATCTGAATATGAACTGCTAAGGGTGCTCTGACCCTCATGCTTCTTAACATATGGTATAAAACATCATAGTGTAAATGCATCAGTACATCGAATTTTCTGGTATGCAAGTGAGGTAGGCTGAGTGCAATGGTTTCATATGCATGAATAATACTAACTGACTGAATAACATAAATATAACCACAAGAGAATACATGCATGAATACGTGAACTATACTGAGAATGTGATAACACTGAACACTGAGTCTGAATACTAATTTGCTGATATATGAGATTACTGATTCCGATAATTGAGTCTACTGATAATGAACTGCTGATAATTGAGGGACTGAATTGTACTTTTTATAATTGACAACTGAGATTACTGATGAATGGTAACTGTGGGTACGGTATTACTGAGAACTGAATGACTATTTCTGACAGTCCTGAATGCTATAGAACTGAATTAAGTTTTATTCTGAGACTGAGATTGATACTGTGGGAGGTAATCAGCTAACTTACATGCCCCATAATTGAATTGGTGGAGTCCAACCTGTGACCCTAGTTAGAATGGTGTCAATACCATACCACGGGTAAAGACAAGCTGTGAGTTAAACTTCTGCTAATAGGGAGCTCTTTTGTCAATCCCTCGCTGGTGGGAAAATTCAAATGAGATGTATTATCCTTAGACTCATAGGGTTACATCTCAACCTACGTTGTCTATGTAGTTCCGGAACACAAGGATTGCTTCTAAGGATCACACCCTTTACTGACTAATAGGTGAGCCCTTATCCTTGGGTTCACTCGGTGCTGAATCCTACTCCTAACCAAATAGACACTGAGCTAATCTTTCTAGTTCACACTAGGTATATCTGAGCTGTTACAGGTGGTATAATTTAACTGTACTGAACTGAGTTCACGGAGTTCTATGGACAGATGAAATATTACTAAATTCTATTAGCTGACTGAGATCACTGAGGTATGAACTGATTACTACTAAGTTCCAAACTGAATACTGAACTGGGACTGAGTGCTGAGTAGGACTGGACTGACACTGAATTTACTTAGTTTTCCTGAGTCATGTATCAACCTGAGTTCTACTGAGTTCTAAAACTGATTGAGAATATTTTTGATCATGCCATGACTGAGATTACCGTGAAACAGACACCGGTCCTAGGTAAGCAGATAAATTTTCGGGTATTAAATACCCCTAGGACTCGATATCATGAAACTCACAAGACATGATACTTATTGACACATGACCATAGTCAACAATTCATAGCACAATCATTGGAGTTTTTCATAAAGTATTTGATATTCATAATCTTGTACATGTAGAGGAATACATTCAAATACATCATGGTTTCACAATTCTAGTCTTATGGGCATTCCATCAAACAATTTCAATGAATAACAATAGCACGGGAGTTATTTTGAACATAAGTGTAAAGCATGAATTAATCATTTAATCCCTAATGAGTCATAATGCATAATTTTTGTTCTCTTAGGTATTTTATCAAACACCTTGCATGCATAACATTAGGCTTAGGCATGAACATTAAATCAATACATTATGATACCATAAATTAACCTAAATTTAATAGATTTCAACCTACATGCTAGCATATATTGATGAAAACACTTTAAATATTCAAACTTGTAAATCACACAACACATCAACATGGTCATAATCAACCCACAACATGAACATCATAATTTATGATTTTAAAATAAGATTCTTGAGCTTCATGTATGAAAGAAATCCATGAATGAACACTTAAAATTACTTGGATGGAAGTTTCTTGAAGATTAACGGTGGTATCTCTTGGATTAGGACATTCAATTACAAACCCTAGACTTGTTCTTGAGAAAATTTGAGAGAAACAACTATATTTTTGTGAAAACCTAGATGAATCTCGTGTTATAGACTTATATAAGGTGGGAAATTGACCCTGTTTCCCTTAAAGACACGGACATTTAATGAATAAAAATTGGGTATCAACGCGATTGGCGATACGTTGCATCAATGGCATCAATGTGATACTAGATGCGTTGTGCCATGATCGGGCCAAGCCTCAGTAGTTTTACTGGCAATCCTTGCAATAATGTTAACTGACACGATAGGTAACGCGGTGTACCAAGATCGGGTTGGTCCACTATGTTGGGACACCAAACATGGTCTGAACGAGGTTTGAAAAATCCAAAACTTATCCGGGAACACCTATTAACCTCTATGATCATGAATTAAAAAAATATGGACCATTAAAGGATATTAATGTTATAAAATGAGATTGCCAACTTTTGAAGGCCAAAATAAACTAAGTCTGGGAACTTAGCTTGAATTTTCGGAGTCTGGGACCCCTTAACAAGCTTAAAGGACTGAATTAAGCTTAGAAAATTTTGCGGGGTCTTACAGCCCACCACCTAAAAGTATCAAAGAGGCTTATTTTCCCCTAAATCTAAAACACTTAACATGATTAGTTCCTCTGCTATACTCAAGAACAACAATTAGGGTTTCTTAGAGTCAAGAACAATTACAAGGATTCTTTTCTGAGGTTTTGACTACAGGTATTTGGGGTATTAATCAATGGGTTCCTTCCACCCATTAAGAGGAAAAACTCTATTTTAGTTTTAAAGTATGAATCTTACCCTATTTCATGAATTATCCATAAAACTTATGAATTTAATCCATGAACTTCTTAGTAAATCAAATTCACTCCATGTCAACATGTGTATTCAAGTTATTTATGTTACTTAAGGTTTGAATTACAATTTTCCTCAAATTAATTCCCTTGATTTCATGATAAATCCTCAAGTTATGAATCAAGCCATTTCAACATGATGTTTTCTTATGTTTAACACATTCCTATGCTCAAATTCATGTATCTATCTCATTCATTGAATTGTCATTTGCTCTGTATCTTTGAATTATGACTTCCTGATCACTCTTTTAAGTAATGTTATTGTATTTTGTAATTATTCAGTGTTGGAGAGTTATGAAGACCCAATACCTATGGGTTTTTACATGATTCTATTTTAATTAACAAGTAAGTCAGACCATGGTTTCTTTATTATATTCAGAACATCATGTTCATACTATGCACCTACAATTATAGTATCATGTTTTGTTAAACGACTAATAACACCATTATCATTCAGTTGGGACTAACACTTAGTACCGTGAGAACACAGGGATGATGACTCCTCCATTAGTAGAGGCATGAGTTATTAATAGAATTCCCTAAGTTCACGACCTACGATTCTACTGTAGATTATGAGGGGTCCCCCATCAGTAGAGACATAACATCCGCATCCTTCGGGGCATCATCCTTGTAGATCCACGTCATTAACAATGTGTTGGCACCCCTAGCAAGGTATTAACACCTATTCAACTTCGGTTTAAAGTTGGACCCCAATAGCTCAGATTAAGGCATGTCAATTATATCTAGCTCCCATAGCCTCAGTGTAGTTTTTAGAATAGATTAGTTTAGGTTTGCATGATCAAGGGTACATAATTTAGATTTTCAATAATACAAATTGAACTTTTCCAGATTTCAGGTTATTTCAGTATTTGTTTATGCTTGGTCCAGAATTCTCAATTTTACCTTTTCATACACCCATGTTCACCTGTCTTATGTATTTAAATTAGTCCTTAGAACACATACCAGTACATTTATAGTACTAAATGCATACTCTTTCTTTGTTCTATGTTGTCTTATTACATATGTTTGGACTCTCAATTTCCCAATCATAATTAGACAGTTTAGTATTATCCGGCAGTAATAGTGGTGAGTCCTCTTCTATCAAGGATTACTTATTTTTATCAATTGTTTTAGATAGATAGACATTTATTCAGTTTCAATCTATTTGGTTATTTTAGGTATGTTAAATTATATTTTAGTGATTCTAATTACCATATATTATTAGTTTATCTTTCGTACATATGATTCTAGTATTACATTATTCAGTGCTTATAGTAGGTACCAGATCATGGGTTAGTTTGTTGTCACTTATGGTCATAACTACCATTGTTCCGACTAGGGTATAGCCTCAAGTCATGACAAAATTTGGTATTAGAGCGTAAGGTTATAAAGTGTCCTAGGAAGTCTAAAAGTCATGTTGAGTAGATTTTTGTGCATGGGTATGAAGTGCGCCACACTTATGGATAAGGGGCTATGAGATATTTGTAGGAAATTTTCCCTTCTTTCAGTTTTTATGTCGTGCGAAAGAGCACTAGCTCTATTGAATTCCTTTTTCTAACTCATCCTTTATTCCATTTATAGGAAATGCCTCCCAGAAGGAACAACAGAAGGAGGAACAAGGATCAACTCCCACCACCTATTCAACTAGATCCCCTGAATGATTATGTCTCTTATTCTGAGTTCAGGTCCTCTTTCATAACCTTAGAGAATTCCATAGCTACTTAGAACAACCAAAAGGTTGTTACCCTAGCCAATACAATGGCAAATACAGCTATAGCTAGGATTTAGAATTTTACTCAGATAAATCCCCCTTCATTTTTTTGGTCCAAGTTTGAGGAGATCTGCAAGCGTTTCTCGATATGGTGCAGAATATGACAAACATAATGTGTATTACTTTGAGTGAAAGTACAAAATTAGTTATTTATCAGTCATAGGGTGTAGCTCACACTTGGTTTAAGTAGTGGAAGGAGGAAAGAGTATGGAAGTAGAACTGATGGAGTGGGAGAAATTTGCTATGGCCCATAAACTTGAAGCATGTTAATATGTGCATGAAGGATTACTCTCTCATGTTCACTCAGTTGGTGAGGTATGCTCCAGTTTTATCTTGCGCAACAAAGATAGTTCTCTCAAAATGTGCATCGACTACCTTCAGTTGAACAAAGTCATAATCAAGAGTAAGTATCCTCTCTAAAGAATTGATGACTTGTTTGACCAACTTTAAGGTACAATTTATGTCTCTAAGATAGACCTCAGATCCGGCTATCACCATCTTAGAGTCTGAGAATGTGACATTTTAAAGACAACCTTCAAACCTAGGTATGGTCACTTCAAATTCCTAGTAATGTCTTTTGGATTAAAAAATGAACTTGCATCTTTCATGGACTTGATGAACAATGTGTTCAAGCAATACTTGGATATGTTTTTCATAGTCTTCACTGATGACATCCTTGTTTATACCCATAGTGAGAAACATCATGCATGCCATATGAGAGTTTTATTGCAAACCCTTAGAGACCATCAGTTATTTTCTATATTCATTAAGTGAAAATATTTGTTAATTCTAGTATATTTCATTGGTCCTATAATTTATGGTGACAGCATCCTAGTTGACCCTCAAAAGATTGAAATAATGAGAAATTGGCCTAGATCTATCTCTCCCTCAGATATCAAGAGTTTGTTAGATTTTGTTGGCTATTACAGGCAGTTTTCCAAAGGGTTCTCTTCTATTGCTTCTTATATTTCTTGACTAACCTAAAAGAAAAAGAAATTTAGAGATCAAATTCCTGTGAAAAGAGTTTTCAAGAGTTAAAGACTCGACTCTCTTTTGCCCCAGTCTTAAATTTGCCAGATGGTTCAAATGGATTTGTTATGTATTATGATAAATCTAGAGTTTGTCTTAATTGTGTATTAATGCCGAGATTTAAGGTCATAACCTATGCCTCTAGGTAGCCTAAACCTCAAGATAATAACTATCCAACCCATGACTTTAGTTGGCAGTTGTTGTCTTTTCATTAAATATTTGGAGGCATTGTCTTTATATGGTTCATGTTTATGTATCACGGATCAAAAGAGTTTATAGTATGTGTTTAAATAGAAAGATCTAAATTTTCACCAGAGAAGGTAGCCTAAATTGTTAAAAAATTATGACATGAGTGTGTTGTATCATTCGGTCAAGGCTAATGTAGAGGGAGATACGCATAGTATATTATATATGGGTAGTGTTTCCCATATTGAGAATGATAAGAAAAAGTTAGTCTGTGAGGTTCATCAGCTTGCTAGATTAGGTGTTCGGTTGGTTGATGTAGCAAAAGGTAGAATATGGGTTCAAAATTGTTCGGAATATTCATTGGTTGTCAAAGTGAAAGAAAAACAAGATATGGATCCTAGTTTGGTCAAGTTGAAGGAGGCAGTTAAAGATCAGAATATAGAAGTTTTCTCCCAAGATGGAGATAGTGTGCTTCATTATCAAGGTAGACTATGTGTTCCATATGTTGATAGTCTAGGATAGGGAATATTAGCTGAGACATGTGGTGCATGATACTCTATCCATCTAGAAGCTACTAAGATGTATCATGATTTGTAAGAAATCTATGGGTAGAGTGGTATGATAAAGGATATTGTAGAGTTTATGGCTAAGTTTTCAAATTGTCAGCAGGTTAAGGTTGAGCACTAAAAGCCTAGTGGTACACTGCAAGAGTTTTGCATCCCAACTTGGAAGTGGGAGGTGGTGAACATGGATTTTGAAATAGATTTTCCCTGCATGCGTCATCAGCGTGACTCAATATAGGTTATTATAGATAAGATGACCAAGTCAACCCATTTCTTGCAAGTTCATACTTTGTATTCAGCTAGGGATTATGCTAGACTCTATCTCAAGGAGTTGGTTAAGTTACATGGGATTACCCATTCTATCATTTTAGATATAGGTACTCAATTTACCTCTCACTTTTGGAAGGGTTTTCAAAAGGGTCTTGGTAACTAAGTTCACCTGAGTACAACTTTTCATCCTCAAATAGATGGCCAGGTAGAGAGTATAATTCAGACTTTAGAGGACATGATGAGAGCCTTTATTATTGACTTTATTGGTGGTTTGGTTGACCACTTACCTTTGATTGAGTTTGCCTATAACAATTGTTCTCACTCTAGTATTTAGATATCTCTATTTAAGGATCTCTACGGGAGAAGATGTAGATCACCTATTAGTTGGTTTAAAGTTTGTGAGGTTGCTTTGGTAGGGACAAATTTAGTATTTAAGGTGATGAAAGAAGTTTAGTTAATTCAAGAAAGGCTGAAAATAACTCAGTGTTAAAAAGAATCTTATGTCGATAAGAGGATAAGAGATCTTGAGTTTAATTTTAGTGACCTTGTGTATTTTAAAATTTCACCTATGTAAGGGGTGAAGAGGTTTGGAAAAAAGGGAAAACTCATTCCCCACTCTATTAGCCCATATAGGATTGTGAATCACTTTGGGAAGTTAGCTTATTAGTTAGTGTTGCCTGCTAACTTGGCGTCAGTACATCGAGTGAGCCATGTCTCCTTGTTAGAAAAGCATATTGTTGATCCATCTTCAGTTCTTCCTTTAAAGAGTGTCGATGTGAGAGATAATCTCTATTATGAAGAGCTTCCAGTGAGATCTTTGACTGTCATATTTGTAGGTTGAGGAATAAAAAAGTCCCCTTGGTTAATATTCTATGGTGAAATAAGTCTATTGAGGGAGATATGTGGGAAGCAGAAGTAGATATGCACACCAAGTACCATTTTATTTTCTCCATGAATTCAGACTCATCTTGTGGTAATTATTTTTCCATAAATCGACTCTTTCCCAATCTTTGTTTCATCTATGTAACCAATCTCATGTCATTGTATCCATTCATGAAACCAGTTTAGTCCATGTATCATGTCTCCAACTCAGTTGTTTAAATATGTTTTAGTTCATGAACATTCATTTTACGACCTTAGTTCCCTTAGTATCTCGACTTAACAAATGTAATTATAGGATGAATGTCCCCAAGGGGGAGATATTGTAATAACCCATCCTTGAAAATCTTCTATGCATTATATACCTCATCCCTTGATCGTATGCACATTATATGAGGCGTACATATAACTCATACCCAATACAATGTGTGATGGGTGACTTTCTGTTTAAGATACGACTTAAGCCTTAGGAGTCGTAAGATGATTATATGAGTCATACATGGTAAGTCATAACCAAGTCAGTGTGAGGTGTGGGGAGTTTTGTCCTAGTTATGAAATGGTGTGTACTAGTCAAATGAAGAAGATATGATTCATAAGTGTCACTCGTATGATGACCAATGAATAATCCCCTTGGTTGTGTCTACCTTACGAATCCTGACACCTGTCACACTTTATTATATGAGTCGTATGATTCACTCGTAATGACTGGCAAGTAAAGTTTGAAAAGTTAAGGCGATTTTTAGTCTTTTCCATTTTTATAACTTCTACCCACGACCTAAAAGCATCAAAGAGGCTTATTTTCCCCCAAATCTTAAACACTTAACATGATTATTTCCTATCCCATACTTAAGAACAACAATTAGGGTTTGTTAGAGGAAAGAACAATTACAAGGATTCTTCCCTAAGGTTTCTACTGGAGGTATGTGGGGTATTCTTCAATAGGTTCCTTCCACCCATTGATCCCAAAAACCCTATTTTAATTTAAAAGTATGAATCTTACCCTATTTCATGAAATTACCCATGAAACTTATGAATTTAATCCATAAACTTCTTTGTAAATCAAATTCAAGTCATGTCAACATGTGTTTTCAAGTTATTTAAGTCACTTCATGTTTGAATTACAATTTCTCTCATCTTATTTCCCTTGATTTCATGATAAATCCTCAAGTTATAAATTAAACAATGTAAATGTGATGTTTTCTCATGTTTAACACATTCCCATGCTCAAATTCATGTATCTGACTCATTCATTGAATTATCGTTTGCCCTAGGTCTTTGAATTATGACTTCATGTCACTGTTTTAAGTAATATTATCTTATTTGTAATCATTCAGTGCGGACAGGTTATGAACACCTGATACATGTGTGTTTTTACATGATTCTATTTTAATTAACAAGTAAGTCAGATCATGGTTTCATTATTATATTTAGAATATCATGTTCATGCTATGCACTTTACAAGTAGAGTATCATGTCATGTTAAACGACTACAAACAATAGTGTTATTCAGTTGGGAGTAACACTTAGTACCAGGTGAAAGCAGGGATAATGACTCCCCCACCAGTAGAGGCATAATTTTGTAGTACCAGTCCCTAAGTTCATGACCTATGGTGCCACCATAGATTATGAGGGGTAGTAGAGGCATGGCACCCTCATCCTTCAGGACATCCACCATGTGGATCCACATTGTTAGAAATGTGTTGATACCCCTGCAAGGTATTCACACCCATCCAACAGGGTCACAAGTTGGGCCCCAATAGCTCATATTGGGGCATATCAGTTATAGCTAGATCCCACATTCTTAGTGTAGTTTTCAAAATTGATCAATTCAGTTTTTCATGACTATGTGTACAAATTTCAGATATTCAGTTATACAGATTTCAAATATTTAGATATTATATTATTTCAGTATATGTTTATGTTTGGTCTTGCATTCTCATTTTTACATGTTCATGCACCAATGTTCAACTGTCTTATGTAGATCAATTAATCCTTATCTCACATACTAGTACATTCAAAGTATTAACCACATATTCTTTCTTTGCACTATGTTGTCTTATATTATAGGTTTGGACGCTCTATTTCCTCAACGTACTTAGATAGTTTATCATTATACAGAAATAGTAATGGTGAGTCCTTTTCTATTGAGGACATTACTTATTTTATCATTGTTTCAGCATCTACTTACATTCAGTCAGTTGGAGTTAGTCGGTGGTCTATCCCATCAACTACTCATGATTTCTAAAGGCTTTTAGACACTTAAATGTCAGTCAATTTTTAGTTTTTATTAGATGTTTAAGACAGATGGACCTTCATTCAGTTTCAATCTTTTTGGTTGTTTCTTATATGTTGAATTATATTTCAGTGATTTTGATTACAACATATTATCAGTTTATCTTCCTCACATATGGTTCTAGTATTATATTATTTAGTGCTCATAGTAGGTAGCAAATTATGGGTTAGTTTGTGGTCACTTGTGGCCATAAGCACCATTATCATTACTAGGGGGTAGCCTCGGGTCGTGACACTAGCATCCATCGATAATTTGATGAGCTACAAAAACAGACCAACTAAATTTCCCCTAATGCTGATACGGCAAACACAGAGAGTACCTATCATGAGAACTACTTTTTATGAACGGTGAGCTACTACGGGTCTCACTGAAACTACCTTGATATTATCGCTTCTTGTCCCTGCCCCTTGGGCCTCGTGATGTATATCCTTTATAATCTAAGTGTGATTTGATACCTCACCAAAAGACCTACCTACAAAAATAAAACTCTAAGTGGACATGTGAAGAGGAAGCCTCAATCCCATCATAAAGCAATGAACCATCTCATACTCAAAAGTCAAAATAGAAGAAGCATGTCAAGCTAACTCGTGGAAATGATTTTCATACTCTACAACTATCATAGAGCCCTACTCCAATATCAAGAACTAATCCCTAAAACAATCCCTAAGACAGTTAGGCATATCTTTCTCCAAAAAGATCTCAGAGAACAAAGTCCATGTCAAAGGAGAAGATCCAGCTGGCCTAGAATCAAGATGACCTCTTCCTCAATGTCTAGCTTTCAAGTGCAACTAAAAGTAGTTTAATCCACAACAAGAGTCTCAAATAGGCCCAAATTATAGAGACTATCCACACAAGCAATCAAAAAATCATAATCATTCTCGCCTGGTTCACTAAAAAAACCTAAGCGAACATAGCAGGTTGGGCAACTACTAGTTGAAAAACTATCGGCTGAGCAACCGCCGATGCAGAAGGGACCTCAACTCTGGGAGTCACAGTGATAGGTTGCGGCACTGCCTTGATAAAACTCTAATCTATATATTATGCATATCTATTTATGCACCACTACCAATACCAAAAGCTGAACCAACACATCTCTATGCAAAGAGGAGGAAATAAACCCTGATAGATCCTAGGCTATTCCCTAGCCTACCACTAATTGGGATGGAAGAATCTATGGCTCGGGGGTAGTAATAGGGTCTGGGAAAGGCCCCCTTTATTGTCCTCTAGCTAGGTACATATTTCAAGGTTGTTCACAACCTCTAGGTCATCTATGAATAGTGATAAGATCCCTAGTCTCAATATCAGGACCCTCATATCATGTAGTGGTAGCACATGTCCTAGCCATCTGAGTGAAACTAAAAGAATACTTTAGAATCTTAGTCAGACTCTAAGCATGAAATAAGTGAAAGAAATAAAGAACTCATAAGAATGTCCTATAGCCTCCCAAAGATAAGAAACGTATATCATCATTCTGATCTGTGAGACTCTACTAGATACTTGCTCTTGTACCAACAATACTGATGAAAATTATGGCTCTGATACAAATTTTTCACAACCCAATTTATGAGTCATTATGGTACCTACTATACCCACCTATAGGTAAGATGAACCATAGCTCAGAGCTATAGGCAATCGTCTAATTTGGTGGAAAATGTCCTTTGAGGCCTAAATCAGCAATTTAAGCATTGTAAAAGAAATAACAAGACAATAAATATTATAAAAAGAGGTAGACAAATCATAAAAAACCATCCCATGACCTAGTAGTATCATAACAAGAGCTACGACAAATACACCACAAGTTGTGAAATAGTCAAATACAATCTGTCTCATAAAATAAAAGACTTGACATAGACAATAGAATGAAAAAGGAGAAACTCCGACTCTGAGAGCTTATCCTATCCCCAAAATCCAACACAACATGATTGTCAAATCAGTGATGGAAACCAGTACTCTAATCTGCACCAGAAAGGTACAAAAATGTAGTATGAGTACGAAAATATGAGTACTCAGTAGGTATCATTGGCTGACTAAGATAAATCAAGATATAAATATGATAAAATGTGAGATAAAGTAAGATAAGTCGAGGTAAAAGGGTGAACTTAGGAATAAACTCTAACACCATTGTGCGTAAATAAATTAATAAATACAAAAAAGTGGTGTAAAAATTACACAAGTGTATCTACAAAACTGTCCCCATAAACCAATAAGTGGGAATAAGTCAATAACCCAAACAGGTCTTCTAAGTCTGAAGGATAAATCAAGGAAAGTAAATAACCAAATAATCATAATCTACTAACTATTTTGCCATGACAAAAAATTCTTCCACAACATATCACGTCATAAACTACTCTCAATTTCCCTATAATCCAATAAGTGTAAAATAGTAATTAACCCAACACAGGCCTCCATATGTTTGGAGGGTACAATCAAGAATAGTAAATAACTGAATAACCATAATCTATAGTTATTTTGCCAGGACAAAAAATTCATCCGCAACATATCACGTCATAAACAACTCTTAATTTCCAGACTTAAACCAGTGCTCAAATCATCAATATCAAAATTAAGTTCCTAACTTGAATTTATGTTCATATCATCAATATCATAATGAATTGTCAGACTTGAACCTATGCACATATCATTTATATCATAATCAATTATGGTACTAAAACCGATGCCATATCATAAAAATCATAGTCAATTGCCTGACTTGAATCAATACTCATATAAATATAATAAAATTATCTAATTTACCATAAGCAACATCAATTCCCAAAGCCAAACTATCATTCCTGCTAAGTATCAAATTTACTTAAATATCATAGTAAGCATTTCCAAAAGTAAAACAAATGCATAAAGGTCTACCAAAACTAGCCCAAGTCATCGCCTAAGACAGACTAGCTGAGCCCACTTCTAGTCCCTAAATTTAATAAGGAAACTTCTACCCTGGAGGCTAAGGTATCTAAATTTCAATTTTTGATATTAATCAAGCCTTAATTAGTCCTAAGATAGAAATTCTACCCAAAGCATGAGCAACTAAGTTAATTATGCCTAAATTACAGTTTCTAGATAGTCTATATAGTCCAACTAACTCCAAGAATTTACAATGTTATCACCAACACCAAGATCCCATAAAAAATCTAGCATAGTATCCTAATGATACTGCGAAATGGCTCAATCTATGAAAAGGACAAACCTAACCCCCTTGGACACCAAAGAAAAGCCTAAAGAATTCCCTAAATTAATGTTTTTCCCATCTGAGAAGCTTTTGCAATGTGCCAAGATATTAAAATCATAATCTACTCATCAATATGAGAACAATGATTTCCATATTTCACTATTATGCTTCGGGTCCAAAAATATGTAAAATTCTATATGGGGACCATTAATAAAATTGCACATTCTAGACCATCAAAACATCTCTCTATGCATATGAAAAATTGATAAGTCATTAATTTGACAACTTACTAGAATATTTTATCCCTAAATTATCATGCTTTTTCATTGATTTGTTGTTACTTTCTTAATTAATGATTATTTGTGTAGGTAAAAGTGAAATAAGAAGATAAGCAAGGAATCTTTATAAAAATATGTTAAGGAGAAGGTGAAAGAGAGGAAATATGAGCAAAGAGAACTACAACTAAAATTCCAGGCCAAGGAGTAGACCCTCAATAACCGCAATCGCGGACTGAGGATCATGATCGCGATCAGTCAACAAGTCAAGTAGAGTGGATCACGGTATTGCTACCACTATCACTAGTGTCACTATCGAATTCCAAAAATGGCGATTGCATTAGAGCGGAAAAGTTTTGAGGGCATTTTTAATACTTGGAAAATGTGGAATTGGGGCTTAAATAGGGGTTTTTAGTTTATTTTTCAACCAATCTTTTATCATACATATTATCCTATCCTTAGTTTAGGGTTTCTCACTTGGATCATGGAGCTTGAATTCTTACTAATTTGATGAGATAAGTAATTAGGGAAATTCCAAAGTGAAGAATTGGCAAATCCCATTAAGGATTCATTGAAATTTTATGTGTGGTTTGTATTCTCTTTATTTTTCATGAATTAAATTAATGGAGATTTTGGTATATTTTTATTTATTATCTATATGAGTTTATAGTTCATCCTCTTGGGATTATGTTAGAATATGGTGCAATTTGAGTGTGGGTTGTGATGTATTTGTGTAGATTTTAGCTGTTAATGATGGGTTCTACTATTGCTCACTAAAATTAGTTAGATATTTTGGGTGAAAGCCCTAAATACCCAAAATAGGTTTATGGGAGAAAATCTCAAACTCTTGAAAGCTCAAACCATCCTTGAAAGAGGGATTTGGGTGAACTTTTTGAACCCATGACATCCTTGAAAGCGGGTTATGGGTGACAAAGCAATAATGGATGTAGATTACTATTTTTTTCTATCTTAGAAATAAGAGTGAATAGAGAGTAGACTATATTTTGGGCATCTTCTTAGAAATAGGGATGCACAATTGAGGTGTTGTGTGGCTCTAATTGACACACTCATTAGGCATTCGAAGGGTCAATGAGTGACATCTTTGAGACTTTGTTAAAAAACTAACCTCAAGTACTTTTAACCTAGCCTACCACATCATTAGTGATTAGAATTTGCATCGAATCATCATATTCTCCTGTATAACTTTCCCCTAGTAAAGTATAATCCCAAGATCTATGTCTAATTGATTATACTCTAATTATTCTTAGTCCTGAATTAGTCGTTTATAATCCCAAAATTAATCTTATCTTTGAAAATGCTTAAAATACCCAAATCTTTATATCTTATGTTTGAATTTAGTAAGTACTTTCATTTTAAACTTACCCATTTTCCACTTACATTGTTCCTCATGGATTCGCCCCCGACTTTTATTGGCTTATTCTATTGACAATGACCGACTTACCCTTAAATTGATGTGTAAGTTGAGCTGTATCATAAATGCCACCATTTCTTGGGAATAATTTGTCCTATTGAGTTAGTTTGGAATTTTAGCTTTTCCACTTACATTGTTCCTCGTGGATTCGCCCCCTACTTTTATTGGCTTATTCTATTGACAATGACCGCCTTACCCTTAATTGATGTGTAAGTTGAGCTTTATCATAAATTCCACCATTGCCGGGGAATAATTTATCCTATTGAGTTAGTTTGGAATTTTATCTTACTTGCTTTGGTTGAACCTTGTAAATATTTATTTATGATTTTCTTTTGTTCCTTGTGTTAGGTAGATTTTTATTTTGATTATTTGTTACTATGGTATCTTGGAATGAATATGAGTTTAGTGACTGGATATCTTATATTGATAATCCATGTCTATATTATGGTGGACCCCACTTTTTGCAAGATTATAGACATGATCCCAATCAATAGATATGAGCACCATCTCGATCCTCTTGGTAGTATGATTGTTCCTTATGTGGTGGTCGAGATGGACATTGGAGTGATTTTCTAAATGACCCTTCCCCTTGTTATACTAACCCAAATGCTAGTTCTTCTTATGAGTTTGATAGGTCTTATGATGATAAAAAGGAAGAACAATGTGCCGGATACAATGGTATTGAAGCAATACTTCACATTATCTTGGATCTTATGGAAAAAATGGGGGATAGCATTCATCTCATGCATCAATTCGTGGGGGCATGTAAAAAGGAAATTGAATGAATAAAAGAAATGGGTAATGAATCAGACATCTCAAAAACTGTGAACATACCCACTTTTAAAAATGAGGTTAAAGAATAAAAGATGTTAATCCATATGGATTATTGAGAGCATTATACTTAATAACCCTCAATGGTCTCCCAATCAACCAAACCAAACATGAGAGATAATACCGAGATTGAGGAAATATCACTAGAGCCGAAAGAAAAAGCCAAACAAATCCTTTGTGAAAACTCTTGTTCATTGCGGGGTATGAATATAAAGAAGGATGAAACTCTAGAATTAGGAAGAATACCTCACTCAAATCACTTTTCAACATTATGCTTGGTGTATGTGATGAAAGTTGAACTATCCAAACAAATGATGAATTGTGGAGATGACGGAAAAAATCCCTACATTTTGGAGTTTGTCATTTTAAAAGGGAAAAATGAATCCCCTCACTTGAAGGCAAAAAAATGCAAAATTCAATGTGTAACAAGTGAATTCTTGATGTTCTCATCGATACCCAAGGAGCCTATTAGGAAGTTTGATGCAAAGTTGGATAAAAGATTCATGTCTTCAAAATAGCGAGATAGAAAATATTTCATTGTGTCCTCACCTTTTCCCAAAGTACCTCGAATATATCTTGATCTAAAGTTGGACCTCCAATTCAAATCTTCTAAATGGAGACATAAATGATAGTCAAAATATGTTGTGCCACGACTTTAACTAAGGCGCTTCTTGGGAGGCAACCCAAGAATTTTTTCTTGATGTTTTCTAATGTTTTTAGTTCAATTTTAGATTTTTTTTGGGGTGTTTGAAGGTGATACCACAAAGTGGAATAGGTATCTCAAGAATGAAACCCCGAATAAGTATATTGGACTTTCTTTTCATCACTTTTCTCTCTTAACTAAGCATACAAGGTATGATCTTTAAAATACAAATGATGATCACATTCTATGATTTCTTTTGGTTTGAATTTGATTTATTTGAGATTACTTTAGTAGAACATTGTTGTTGGGATAAATATTTTTGAAAGTGTGCCTTGTCTCAAACTAAATTGTAAAATTCTTATTTCTATACCCTAGTACACACTATGTGCTTGATGAAATACCCACTTGAGGTTTGTTTTCTTAATTGAGTGGTGGGTGATTTAATTTAGTTAGTATGATTTCTAGTGGTATGTTTGGTGATAAATTGGTGCATTGGGATTGTTCACATGTGTTGTTATTCAATCTATTCAAGCTCTTACATTTCATGCACACCACATATTTTTTAAAATGTCAACAAGAGAGAAAGGTGTTATATTCTTGTAAAGGTTAATGCAAACTTTCTTGGGGCATTGTGTGATTATTTTTGGAGTATATCTTTGATTCCAATTGGTCTTAAAAGTGGGATAAGCGCTCGTGGTTGGTTGAAATTATTGAGGAATATTTTGTCCATGTTATGATTGATAGTACGCTTATCATAGCATATCCGGATGAAGTCTACGTAACCCGAGAGGAATGAATGCTTTCCTTTCCCTATGATAGATTGGGTTACACCATTCTTAAGAGCATGGGTCATTTGTGTTTCTATTGGTGTTATGAGTGTGTTATGATCTAAATGGGTAATATGTGAAGTTGGGAGGAAAAATTCCCTTGAATTTTAATGATAAGGTTGCCTTGCATTCAACAAAGATTAACTTTAATTATTTAGGAAGAGGTAAAAATTCAAAAATGTATTCAAAATGTTATTGGCAAGAAGTAAAATGATGTTGAGGAAAACCAAAAAAATTATAGTCCTCTTTTTGTAAATAATCAAGGATGTTTTTGAGCTCCCTTTTGAGCGAGACCATTAAATTCAATTTTTGGATCTCTCTTTACAAGGATGATGAGTCATTGACACAGAGTAACTTATTTGATCAAATTACTCAAATTGGTTGGGAGATTAACTTTTTTCTCTATGAGTACGATGCCAAGTGTAAGGAGATTTTTGAATAATTCTTGTACATATGTGTAGTCTATAACTTTCCCCGAGTGTGTTCAAAACAAAATCCTAGACAAGCTTGGTTTGGAGAATGACCAAAGGCCATTTTTGACCCATCACATGGCCAAATTCCCACCTTAACGTTTTCCCTAGTTAACCTCTTTTAGCCTTTTTACATATTTTTATTTCTTTGTGTAATGATAACTATGCTAAAACACATAAGACCTTTTTAAAATCTTCCTTTTTGCACTTAACCTCCTTTGATGCATTCCATGATTCTAAGAAATGAAATATAGGCAAAAACCTAAGTTTGAGAGGGGGAGGGGTTGTGTTATTGGGAGAAGAATGTAAGGGTGGTTCAAACTTCATGTTTGGGGGGGGGGGAATTAACATGATATGCTAAGATGAGCCAAGAAAGGGGTATGTAAGGTAATCAAATCATGTGCTTAAGAGACAAGAGACATATTTAATGGTGAAGTTTATAGCCCAACCCATATAATGTGAAGAGAAATGAGACAAATGAGGGGGATAAGAAGCGTTTAAAGTTAGAAAGTCTCTTGAAAAAAGTCAAAGAAATGAATAAAGAAAATGGTGGCTTTGAATTGTTTTGTAAATGCTAAAAAAAGTAGGCAAATATGGGAAATTATTTGAAGGAAAATAAGGTGGATAGTTTGAAAAATTTTAGGTAGAAAGGGGTGAGAAATTGCATTGAAGGAGGTATTTTAGTCACTTGATCCATATATATCCCTTACTGCACCTTAAACCTTCATCTTGACCTCCAATAATTTGGTGATTCCAAACTAGGTAAGTCTACATTAGAGGCAAAAAACACAAAGAGAAGATACCTATGGTTCTACTCATTGTCTTTGAATTTCTTTATGAGAGTGAGTGTGAATTCTTTCATTATTTGAGCTCCTTTAGAAATTTTAATGTCTTTTGTGTATGTGGAGCTATCTCTTTCTTGTGAGCAGCATTGATACTTTAGGGTAGAATGTGAAGCCTTACTCTTGGTTTGGGTAAATGGGTTACGTATGTTGCATTGTGAAAATTGGGAAAAGTTTTGAAGATTTCATGTTTGCTCGTAAGATGATTTGATTATTTGGAAGATTCATTTGATACAAACTTGCATCCTTGCTTCATAAATATGTGCTTATTGGAAAAATCTTGGTTTACTCGTTGTCATGACATGTTTGGTAAGTCTTTGTAGAGCTTTGTTACCTTATTCCTTTGGTATAATTTTCTTTTGGGTGGACTTGAGTTAAATACCCTATCTAGTTAAATTGTTCATGGTTCCTTGAGGACAAGCAATATTTTACATTTGGGGGTGTTGATATGTCATTAATTTGACAACTTACTAGCACATTTTAAGCCTAAATTATCATGATTTTCCATTAATTTGTTGTTACTTTCTTACTTAATGCTATTTTGTGTAGGTAAAACTAAAATGATATGATGAGCAAGGAAACTTGATAAAAATAAGCTAACGAGAAAATAAAAGAGGAGAAATATGAGCAAAAAGAACAAAAGATGACATTGCAGCCCAAGAGTCGACCCTCAGTTACCGAGATCATGACTAAGGATCACGATCATGATCAGTCAACAAGTCAAGTAGATATCTATGATGATATAACTACCGCCATGGCGGGTGATGCGATCACAATCCAAATATGGCGATCGCGGTAGAATGGAAACGTTTTAAGGGAATTTTTATGATATTTGACAAATGTTGAATTGGGGCTTAAATAGGGGTTTTTAGTTCATTTTCAACCCATATTTTATCATACATATTAACCTATCCTTAGTTTAGGGTTTATCACTTGGATCTTGAATTCATACTAATTTAAGGTGAGAATTAATTAGAGAAGCTCAAAAGTAAAGAATTGGCAAACACCATTGAGGATTTATTGGAATTAAAAGTGCGGTTTGAATTCTCTTTATTTTTCATGAATCAAATTGATGGATATTTTGGTATATTTTTATTTATTATATTTTGTGTAGCTAGTTCTTCCTCTTGGGATTAAGTTAGAATAAGGCGCAATTAGTGTATGGATTGTGATGTATTTGTGTAGATTCTAGTTTATTGATGATGGGTTCTACTATTTCTTGGAAAATTAGTTTGGTTTTGTTGGTGAAAGTCCCAAATACCCAAAATGGTTTTGTGGGTAACAATCCCAAACTCTTTAAAGCTCAAACCATCCTTGAAATAAGGGTTTGAGTTACATTTTGGAACAAATAACATCCTTGAAAGAGTTCTATGGTGGACAAAGCAATAGTGGACAATAATGGATGTATATTACTATCTTTTCACTATCTTAGAAATAAGGGTGAATAGAGAGTAGACTATATTATGGGCATCTTCTTAGAAATAGGGATGCCCAATTGAGGTGTTGGGTGGCTTTAATTGACACACTCATAGGTACTCAAAAGGGTCAATGAGTGACTTCTTCTTGTCTTTTTTGACAAACGAGCCTCAAGGACTTTAAACCTAGTCTACCACATCATTAACAATTAGAATTTGCACTGAATCATCATGTTTCTATACAAAAATTTCCCCTAGGAAAGTATAATCCCAAGATTCATGCCTAATTGCTTATACTCTCATTATTCTTAGTCCTAAATTAGTCATTTAGAAGCCTAAAATTAATCTTATCTTTGAAAATGTTTAAAACACCCAAATCTTTGTATCGTAAGTTTAAAGTTAGTAAGTACTTTCATTTTGAACTTACCCGTTCGCTATACACATTGTTCCTCATGGATTCGACCCCAACTCTTGTTTGGTTATTATATTGACAACAATTTCCTTGCACTTAAATTGATGTGTAATTTGAGCATTATCAAACATTTTCACTCAAAAATAGATGAATTTTGAGCCCAAATAGGGCTAGAATTAAGCCACCAAGGTTTTAGGGATTTTTAAAAGGCATGAAGAAATCAACCATGAAAATAATGGAATCTTACCTCCAATTTGATGCATAATTGCATAAGTAAACATTATCCAAGCTCCAAAATCACCCATAAATGGTTCCTCTAAGTTTTTCTAATTTTTAGTGTTCCAATATCTTAGGTATGGATGAAGAATGAAGAGAAACCAGCTAAGTGGGGTATATATACACTTCCCAGGTCTGCGAGTGCCGCTAAAGAAAACATTAGTTCACTAAAAAAGTCACTGCTTAAGTGATCTAGTATCGCTTTAGCAATATCTAGTTGACTGCAAAGGTACCGCTTAAGAGATCCTTTGCTGCTTTAGCAACATTCAAATAGTCTAGTATGATTGCTTGGCGCTTTAGTGGACCTCTGCTTAAGTGACCCAAATGGTTTCTTAAGCTGGTGCACCCGCTGACGTACCAAGTTTTATCGGTGTTTTTACCAATATCTTGAGATTTATCCAGAATCCTCTATATGCAAATAGACTACAGTACACTATCAAATTCAATGTTCTAGACTTAATGGCATAATAAAAATTCCCATCAAAGGTTGTTTTGAAAAAAAATATGTCCCACACCTACTTTTCATTTTCCTTATCTTCTAGCTAATAGCTCAAAATAAGCCTGAGAGCCTTGAGACCCAGACCAAGGGTCCTCCTAGCCTAAAATTAATATTACAGCGATGTTGGAATTGTTGAAATTAGCATATAAGGTTGTTCGACTGAAGTTTTCACTTAGAAGCCAATTTGAACAAGCAAAGGCTTCCAACTAGGTTATTGAATCTAAAACCCAAATGAATTTCCCAGTAATCAAACTATTAGTTCCAGAAAGTCATAAATGACATGGGGCAGCCATAGGAAATCTCAAAATGGCAAAAATGAGTGAAGTACATAAAATGTCCTAAAGATTCATTACACAACCCTAAGTCATTTATTACTTGTTGGAGCTAAAAGTTCTTTTATAGGATAGTTCATTTATTTGTTAGAGCTAATTCTATATTTTGTGGTCTTTGCTAGTTAAAATTAGCTAGCATGGAAATAATTATTTAAACAACCTTGTATGCCAATTCTGATGGTTCTAATAGCTCTGAAACATCAATTTTAGGCTAGGTGGACCCTTGGTTTTGGTCTTATTGCTCGGATTCATTTTGGGTTACTAGTCAAAAGTTAAGAAAAATGGTAGTTGGTGTGGACCTACTTTTCATTGAAACAACCTCGGATGGAAATTTTAGTTGCGTCATTGAATCTGAAACACCAAATTTTATAAGGTAGCATAGTTTACATGTATGGGATTCCAGATGAATCCCGAGAGGTCAGTGGAGACTCAAGAAATTCCAAGTCTCTTACTGATGCATTTCAGTTGGTGTATTTTCTAAAGCATCCCTTTGGGTGATTTAGCGTAAGGTTCTTTAGTAGCATTTCGGTGCTTAAACAACCCTGGCTAGCTCAACAAGTATAACTTTAGCGGCATGTTGGCCACTAAAGCACAAGACACTTTAGTGCCAACTGACTGCTTAAGTGGCTTGCCCCATCAGTGTGGGTACTATTTTAGCGACGCTTGGTGCTTTAGTGCCGATTGCTAAAGCGTGCCATGGACCCTTTAGCAACACCTGGCATTTTTAAAATACCTACTTAGCCCATTTTCTCTCATTTTCAAGAGTGTAGATCCCTTAAAATTATGACAAGTTGGGAGAACTATTAGTTGGTGATTTTGGGGTGTTTGTAAGCTCGAGTAATGCATTTCTTCTCTTAATTCTTGGTAAGATTCAATCAATTTCATTATTAAATCCTTTATCATTTTCCAAAATTCCTAGAATACTTACGGGTTTTTTGTAACACCGTTTGAGCTTGGAGTTCACCCATTCTAGGTGGTAAATGTTCCTTGAGCATAGAGGGACGTGTTGTCGATTTTGAAAGTGTGATTCTGCAAATAGGCCCCATATGGAATTTTTACATAATTTTGGATCCTAAGCACAATAGTTCCATATGAGTATCGTTATTCTGATTTTTGATGAGTAGATTATGATTTTGATAGAACGATATCTTGTGGAAGCTTTTTGGGGTGAGAAAATCAATGATTTAGCAGATTTGTAAGCTTTTCTTCAATATCCAGGTAGTCTAGCTTTGAATTCCTTATATATTGAGATGATTTGTAGTATATTTATTATGTTATGCTAGATATGGGATGGGAAATTTGGTCTTAGAGATATAATTGGTATGATTAGAATTATTTAAACTATTTATGGAATCGTAAATTATATGTAATTGGCATAGTTAGTTATGTTTAGGTAGCATTGCTATCTTAGGGATAATTATGGGTAATATAACATCTAGAAGTGAAATTAGATACCTTAACCTAGCTTGGGTAGATTTTGCCTTAGAATGGATTTTGGGAATAAAAAGTGGGCCCCTTCGACCCATTTTAGGACAAAACTTCTATTAGTTCTCATAGACTTGATAGGTATAGTATATATCCTTAAGGTTTCATATTTTAGACTTTGTTTTAATGAGATCTTTGATACTTATGCTAGTTTGGCACTTGGGAGTTGATACTAGTTCAAGTTCAAGTTTGATAATTTATGATCTTGCATTTTAGTTGAAGTCCCATACTTGATTATATGAGTTTTGATTCAGGTCTGGAATTTGATTATATAAGTTGTGGTCCAAGTACTGTGTTTGGCTATACGAGGTTTGGTTCAAGTCCGGTATTGATGGGTTATTTTTGGAGGTTATAGAGTTGGTTCTAATTTGAAGATTATGGTATGGATGGATTATTGGTAATGGATTGCGATACGGATAATTAATGAAATTCTAATTAATTACATACTTGATTGCACCCTCCGGACTTATGGTGGTCCACTTCGATTATTTACTTTTCTTCACTTACTAGCTTATGGGCCAGTCATGTAGTATTATTTGTGTTTTATTTTATATTATATTTATTTTGGTTATTTATATATAGTATTGGGGAGCTATTTTAGGATTGCACTTTTGCTTTGACGTAGCTTATTTATCTTGCATACTATCACAGTTATATCATGGCAATCAACTTAATGCCTATGGAGTAGTCGTGGCTTTGGTACTTATACTACATTCTTACATCGTTTTGGTGTAGATGCAAATACTAGTGGTCATCACTGATGCTGAGATCGTGCTAAGTTGAGTAGCACTCTTTCCTTCAAATATTTATGTCGAGTATTTTACTATTTGAGATAGATTTGTATATGACTATTTCAACACTTCTCTTTCTTTTGTTAGTAGCTCGCATACTGATACTGCTAGGTCCTGTTATGTTTATTGATATATTATCTATCTTTCGGACTATTATTATTGCCTTAAATTATTGTAAGTCTTTACTTGCAAATTTTTTGGTTTACACATTTTCCCACAAAATTACCCTACTATTTTTAGCTTTGATCCACGGTTTGTCTTACCTGCTATTGGGATAAAATAGGTGCCATCATAACTCATAAATCGGGTCATGACAAATTGGTATTAGAGTTAGGTACGCTAGTATCATCGGTATAATAGTAAGTGTCTAGTAGAGTCCTGCTGATCAAAATAATTACGTATGTTTCTTATCTTTGGGAGGCTATATGACATTTTTAGGAGTTCTTCACTTCTTTCACTCATTTATGCTAAGTTTTTGAGTTGGTTTCCAAAGATTCTTTTGGTTTCACTCTCCGTAGATAGCTAGGACATGTGATGCCGCTACATAAGATAAGGACTCGAGCCCATGGCTATGCCTAGGTAACCTATTATAGTTCGTGGATGATCGAGAGGTCAAGGAAAACCTACAAATGTAGCATCCTCTAGGGACTACATGGGGGGCCTTCACCGAACACTATTCTTTCTCCCAGCAAAAGATTTTTCTTCACTAACTAGTAATGGGCTAGGGACCATCCAAAGCTCCACCTAGTTTATTTATTCTATAATTCTTAGGGATGCATTAGTATAATTTTTGGGAATTATTGGTGGTGTATACTCGATGGATTAGAGTGGTATTGAGATGGGGCCACAACCTATAGCTATGGCTCATAGAGTTGAGGTCCCTCCTGCACCGACGGTTGCTCAGACGGTAGCTGCTAAGTCTGTGGCTTCCCAAACTTCTTTGTGTGTTGAGAAATAGAAGATGTTGGGTATATTCTTAAGATTGGCTCTGCCCAGGTTTTCTAGTGCATTGGTTAAGGATGCTTATGAGTTCTTGATTACTTGTTAGGATAGGCTTTGTAATTTGGAACTAGTTGAGACTTTTGGTGTGTATTACACTACTATTCAGTTGTATTTGGTAGATCAACATAAGTGGAGAGGTCATCTTGATTCTAGGCTAGTTGGATATCCTTATATGATATGGACTTAGTTGTCCAAGATTTTTTTAAGGAAGTATATGTCTCATAATCTTAAGGATCATTTGAGGGATCAGTTCTCAAGGTTAGAGTAGGGATTTGTGACTATTATAGATAATGAGGCTCTAGTTCATGTGTTAGGTAGGCATGCTACTTCAGTAATGATTATTGATTATGAGAGAGTTTGATGTTTCATTCGGGGATAGAAGCTTTCTCTTCCTACGTCTATATATAGTTTGGTGATTCTGGGTAGGTCCTTTACTAAGATTTATAATCATTGTTAGGTTATGTAGGAGATCCATCATGAGGTTGAAGGGTTAACGATAAGTGGCCACGATATCAAAGTAGTTTTAGTGGGAGTCATAACGGCTCACAATTTGGAGATAGTGATTTTCAAGGTAGGTATGCTTTACATCAGCCGTATCAGCATCAGAGTCAGTCTAGTTGGACCATTTAGGCCCCTTATTATATCATTGATGGAGGCTAGTCTAGTTTTAATGACCATCCTAGCCATAGTACAGGTCATCCCTCGAGGGCTTTATCTTCTTATTATTTTAGCCTTTGTGGTTATTCCAAGTCAACCGGATTATCTAGGTTTAATACAGTGCCAGGGGGCGTGTAATGGTTGTGGGAACATATGCAATTTCTCAAGAGAGTACCCAGTAGTAGAGAGATAGTTCCTTCAGCTTATAGTGTTCCACTTATTATAGAAGTAAATCCCCTAGCTACAGGTGGTATGCATGGTTGTGGGGGTGGTCCCCAAGGTACTGGTGGTGGTTTTTAAGAAGGTATGATGAGGGAACTATTAAGTTCCCATCCAGGTGGTGGGTGTGCTCAGTTGTATGTCGTACCTGTTAAACCAAGTATTGAGTCTTCATATATTATTATTAAAGGCCCGATTACAATATTCCATCAGTCGTTTTTTGTTTTATATGATCTGGGATCCACTTATTCTTATATGTTTGCCTATTATGTCCCATAATTAGAGTTATCTTGGGATTTATTATCTATGCCATTGTGTGTCTACTCTCATGGGTGTTTATTTATTAGTGGATTGGGTTTATCGATCATGTATTCGGAATGTTTGAGAGTTTGATACTTAAGCTGATCTTCTTATATTAGACATGGTAGACTTTGATGTGATTCTAGGTATAGACTGGTTGTCCCACTACCATACTATCTTAGATTATTTTGCCAAAATCTTTACCTTGTCCATGACTGGTTACCCCCAATTGTGTGACAGGGATCTATTAGATGTGAGACAACAAGGATTTTGTCATAGATTAAGGATAGGACACTTATATTGAGGGGTTGCGAGTCCTATCATGCTTATATTCATAATGGTAGTTTGGAGAGTCCTTTGCTTGACTTTGTTCCTATAGTTTATGAGTTCCCTGATATTTCCATATAGATCTACTTATTTTTCCTCCTGAGCGTGATATTGAGTTTGTTATTAATCTCTTGACGGGTACCTGACCTATTTATATGGTAACTTATTGTATGGAACCTACGAAGCTTAAAGATATAAATTCTCACCTTCAAGATTTTTTAAGTAAGGGTTTTATTAGATCGAGTGTGTTGCCTTTGGGAGCTCTTCTCTTGTTCATGAAAAAAGGCATGGTTCCTTGCATATGTGTATTAATTATAGGAAACTTAATAAGGTGGTAGTAAATAACAATATAGTATGCCTCATATTAATGATTTATTCGACCAACTTCAGGGAGCACCAGTGTTCTCTAAGATTGACTTAAGTTCCAATTACCATTAATTGAGAATTTAGGTTGAGGATATCCAAAGGCAGCTTTTAAGACCAGTTATGGTTATTATGAGTTCCTAGTATTGTCTTTTGGGTTGACCAATACCCCAACCACATTTATGGATTCGATGAACCATGTATTCAGGCCTTATTTGGATTATTTTGTGATTGTGTTCATCGACAACATCCTTGTGTATTTGAGGAGTAGAGAGAAGCATATGGAGTATTTGTGGATTTTGCTCCAGACTTTGAAAGACCATAGATTTTTTGCCAAATTCTCTAGGTATGAGTTTTGGTTTGAGTCAGTGATATTTTTTGAATGTATGGTGTCTAAGGATGGGATTATAGTGGATCTAATGAAGATTGAGGCTATTCATGATTGGGTTAGTCCTACATCTCCATCTAATGTAAGTAGATTCATTAGTTTGTCCAGTTACTATAGATGATTCTTTGAGAGTTTTGATACTATTACATCGTCGATGACCAGATTGCCTCAGAAAAAGGTTCCTTTTTGATGGTCTGAGGAGTGTGAGTCAAGCTTTGGAATGCTTAAGGGTTTTTTCACTTTAGCTCCTATTTTGGATCTTTTTGTTAAGAGTTAGGGATTCCCCACATATTTTTATGCTTCTGGTATGGATTTAGGTTCTGTATTGATGTAGTATGGTATAGGTATTGCTTATGTATCAAGGTAACAGAAGGTCCATGAGCGTAACTACCCCACTCATTTTTTCAAATTGGCGGCAGTAATTTGCATCTTAAGATTTAGAGGCATTATATTTGTTGCATGCCTTACGAGATTTTTATAGATCACCATAGTTTTTAGCATCATATGACCTAGAGAGAGCTTAATTCTAGGCAGCACACATGGATGGAGTTGGTTAAGGATTATGACATCTCTATTTTATAGCATCCGGGCTAGGTAAACATAATAGCAAATTCCTTTAGCTGAAAGACAGAAAGTATAACTTTACTTCTAATTTAGTCCCTTAGAAGCCATTGGTGTGGGACGTCCAATCCTTAGCCAATTTGATAGAGTGACTTGATATTTTAGACCCAATAGGATTCTTGCTAGAGTGGAGGTAAGGTCTGATTTTTTTAGCAGATTTGGAGTCGTCAGTTTAAGGATATGAAACTTCACATCATTCATGATCATATGTTGAGGGGTGAGTCCAAGAGGGCTACCAAATATTCTTAGGGTTTTCTAACATTTGATTAACGCATTTGTGTTCCAAAAGTTGGAGACTTGATTCAGTCAATTTTGAGGCTCATAGCTTCACGTATTCTATTCACCCGAGTACAACTAAAATGTACAAATATTTAATTTAGCATTATTGATGAAGTGGTATGAAGATATATATAGCAGACTTTATGGCTTGATGCCTATGTTGGTAAGAGGTGAAGGTCGAGCATCTAAGACTTGGTGGCTTGATTAATAGATTACCCATTCCCGAGTAGAGGTGGGAGAGGGTTACCATAGACTTTGTTAGTGAGTTGCCACACACTTCCCATGGTTTCGATGGTATTTTGGTCATTCTAAATTTATTGACTAAGAGCATTTCATTCCTATTAGATATCCTTTAGTCTTAGAGGTTAGCCCATATCCATGTTCGTGAGATAATCTGTTTGCATTTTGTGTCTGTATCTATAATTTCAGATCGGGGTTTGATATTTACTTATAGCTTTTAGAGATATTTTTAGGAGAAGTTGGGTACTCAGGTAGATCTTAGTACAACCTTCCACCCTCAGACCGACGGGCAGTCAAAGCATACTATTCAGGTTCTCAAGGATATACCAAGCCTATCTAATAGATTTCAGAGGTTAGTGGGAACAATATTTATCTTTGACAGAGTTTGCATAAATTAATAGCTACTATTCAAATATTGAGATGGTACCATTTGAGGCTTTATATGGTAGTTGTTGTTGTTGTTGTTGTTTTTTCATTGGTTTGTTTGAGACCTCATATATTAGACCCTGCATTACTGTCTTACTTCAGGAGATGTTGGATAGGGTCAAAATGATTCAGGATAGGTTGAGGGCAGCTCAAAGTAGGCAAAAGGCTTGTGTAAATCATAGACTTCGTGCCTTGAGATTTGGAGAAGGTAACCAGGTATTCCTGTGTAAACTTCCCATGAAGATTGTAATTAGGTTCAGGAAGAAAAGTGAGCTTATCCCCAGATATATTAGGACTTTTAAGATCCTTCTCATATTTCATGAGGTAGCATATGAGTGAGCCTTACCCTCAGATTTTGCTATTATCCATCCAGTTTTCCAAGTTTCTATGTTATGGTGATATATTATTGATGTATCCTATATGATTATATGGGACTCGATTTAGTTGGATGAGTCGATAACTTTCTATGGTGTTCATATTTGCTAGTGGTGTCAGGTGGTTACACTCCAGACAGATTCTAGTAGTTAAGGTTCACTAGAGACGCTGCCTAGTAGAGGATGCTATTTGGGAGATCGCGAGCTAGATGTGAACCCTGTATCAACACTTGTTTGAGGCATCAGGCACATCCTAAACCATTATTTTAGCGGACAAAAGTTCTTATAGTAGTAGATAATATAATCACCCTTAAGGTCATTTTCTATATTTCCACTTAATTTTGTTGTATAGAGCTTTCCTATATCTTTCCCTAGTCACTTATGACTTGCTGGAGTTGACAGTTCAATTATCAGTAGTTTATTTGCATTTTCGAGCCAATTCCCTATTTTGAAGTCTTTGGTGGTTAAAATTAGCTATTAGGTGTAGACATTAGTTAAATAAACTTGTATTCAAATTCTAATGATTCAACCAATCTAGAACGTCAATTTTAGGCTAGGTGGATCCTTGTTCCAGGTATCGAGCCATTCAAACTCATTAGGGGAAATTAACTAAAAGTTAAGAAAAATGACACATGGGTGCGGGATGCACTTTTCATCGAATCAACATCGGATGGAAATTCTGACTGCTTTATTGAGTCTGAAATATCAAATTTGATAGAGTTGCATAGTTTGTTTGATATACAAGATTTCAAATAAATCCTGAGGGATCAATGGAGACTCAAAAAATTCTAACACTCCAGTTGATGCATTTCAGTTGGTGTGACCGCTAAAGCAGTGCTTTAGGCGTTTTAGCGAAGGTCACTTTACTGGCCTTCGCTAAAGCGCCGAAAGGGCTGCTCCTTCAGATGCTTCAGTGACACTTTCCTACTCCATAAGTGTCTCTTTAGTTGCATATGAAAACTTGGGAGAACTGTTAGTGAGTGATTTTGCAGTGTTTGTAAGCTCGAGTAACGCGTTTCTTCTCTAAATTCTTGGTAAGCTCCATCAATGTCATGATTAAATCCTTTATCATTTTTAAAAATCTCTAAAATATTGGTCGGTTAACTGAACACCATTTGAGATCGGAATTCACCCATTCTTGGGGGTAAATGTTCCTTTAGTATAGAGGAACATGTTGTCGGTTTTAAAAGTCCGATTCCATAAATGGTGTCCACATAGTTTTTTTTATGTAATTTTGGACCCAAAATATCATAGGGAAATATGGGTATCATTGTCTCGTTTTAATGATAGATTTTGATTTTAATAGTGGGGTATCTTGCGGAAGTTTCTCGGTAGGGGAAATTGATGATTTATCAGATTTCTTCAGGGTTTTTTTTTGGAATATAGGTAGGCTAGGTTTACCTTCCTCATAATTGAGCTAAGTCATAGTATATGTATGATGTTTGCTAGATATATGATGGGAAATTAGGTTTGGAGATATAGATGGTATAGTTAGGATTATTTCGACTGCTTAGACTATTTTTTGAAATCGTAAATAGGTTCAATTGGCATAATTAGTTTTGTTCAGGTAGAATTGCTATCTTAGGGCTAATTATGGCTTATTTAACATCTTAAAGTTAATTTAGATATCTTAACATTGCCTAGGATAGAATTTTCTTTAGGACAGATTTTGGGGATTGGAAGTGGGGCCTTCCGACGTACCCTAAGCCAACATTCTTATGAGTTACTTGTTGACTTAATGGGCGTAATATATATCCTTAAAGTTGCATATTTAAGAGTTTGTAGAAATGAGATCTTTGATACTTATGCTAGTTTGGAACTTGGGAGTTGATACTAGTTCTAGTTTTAATTCAGTGATTTAGGATTTTATGTTTTGGTTAAAGTCCGGTATTGATTATATGAGTTCTTTCTCAAGTATGGCATTTGATTATATGAGTTCTGGTTAAAGTATGGCCTTTTATTATATGAGTTCCAGTTCAAGTCTCACATTTAGCTATATGAGTTCTAGTTCTTTTTCGGTATCATGGGTTATTTATGAAGGTTATGGAGTTGGTTCTAATATTAGGATTATGGTATGGATGTATTCTTGGTTACTGATTGAGATGTGGATTATTAATGAAATTCCAATTATTTACATTCTTGATTGCACCCTTCCAACTTATGGGGGCCCACTTTGGATTATTTACTTTTCCGCACTTACTAGCTTATGGGGGCCAGTCTTGTAGTATTATTTATGCTTTCTTCCATATCATATCTATTTAAGTTATTTATTTATAATGTTGTGGAGCTATTCCAGGTTTGTCATTTTACTTTGATGTAGCTTATTTATCTTGCATACTATCGTACTGTCACAGCCTAATTTCATAGGTCATGCTGACGCTTACGATAACCCATCGGTAGGTAAGCCAAACCCATGGTCCAAAAAATATATAAAGAAAAGAATTATGGAATATATGGAATAACGAAACAATTACATAATATAATCCCAAAAACTGGTGGTATCGGTACAAGAGCTTCTAATATAAAAAGAGTACAAGAGTCAAATACAAATGAATATACCGATATAACTTAACTCTTAAAACAACATAAAGACTAGTCTAATACATAAGGGAGAGATAGTTTATAATCAAAATGACAGGAGCTCACTATAAGTCTCCAAATCATGGTTGCTCTGCACGACGCACACATCAATGGCAATAACCCATAACATGATCCACATGCTATAGAAATGTAAGATGAGTACAAAACGAATGGTACTCAGTAGCCAACTACCAACTGATCTTCAAAGATAAAGCAGATAAATATATCATATTAAAAGAATGAAAACTACACCCAAATGTTCAGCATCCCTGTAATACAACCATTAAGGTAATAAGGATAAACTATCTTTTTTATGTCCAAACAACTAACATATTAAGATTAGAGAAGTAACAATGCTGAACTATCCTATTCCAGTCATATTCATGAATCTTAATACTATACCTTATATCACTGGCCTATATGAAAAGTACCAGTGGAAAGAATGATACATATAAATATACAATGCTAGGGAATGAGTATACAATATGAAAAAATAAAGTATGGGATATACGGTACTTCCATAGCTACATATAGATAAGTATTTATATATATTCATATATATATGAAGTGAACTCAAGGAATAACAAAAATCATCAAGTCTTCACTTTTAAGTCCTCATTATAATCCTATTAGGATATCATTTTATCCTACTCAAGGTTTCTAATCCATATGACTAAACATGAGGTAAGCATACATAATCATGCAATCGTAAGATAGAAGAGGACGGAAACATACCTCAAATCTCAATACAAAATTAATGACCAATCTATCTTAAGCGAGCCATAATAATGATTATAACAATGATAATAATAATAATATCAACAACAGTGCGAGTAACTGGCTATTCTAGAAAACCTAATACCTAGAAGAGCTTATGTGTACCCCTATCGCCCAACTCAGAAGGTCCAATTAACATACTAAACTACAAGGCATTGTCATCACCCATATCTATGCAATCTTCCTTTTCCAGCTGATAGAGATAGGTGCACACTGGTGATAGGCGATACACATGCAAGAATGAATGCTATAGAATCCAAAATACCATAATCATTATCATCATAACTGTTATCATCATAATCTGTAATGCCTCGATTTTCTAAACTGGAATGCTACACAGTGCTTAAGACCCCGAAAGACCTTAAGCTAACCCATGACTGATATCTGTACCTATGTACTATATAATATAACATAAATAATGCGGAAACATGCACTGAAAGGCCGTAAGGTTCAACTGAATAAACATCAGATAAGAATAATGTCTGAAAATGGTATAACAATACCAAAATAAATCTGAAATAACTGTCTGACATGCTATAGTCTGGAAAACCTCTAAAATATCTGAATAAGGAGTTGATAGGACATGCCCTCAACTAAATCCAACTATTTAAATAAACTAAAAACTGAAATAGTAATGAAATCAACGTGTCCTCAAAATATGAGGACATACTTCTAACTCTGACCGCAGATACTGGAATCTACTACTGATCTGGAGCTCGTACCTATGAACCTATGGTGTAACGTAAGAGAAAGCACCATAGCACAAATGCGTTAGTACGACTGAATGTACTGAGTATACGAGTAAGGTAGGATAAATGCAAAGGGTTATATGTATGAACAATGCTAACTAATATAAACGTGCGAATACATACATGCATAAGAAACCATAGCTAAACTCATGGTAATACTGACTACTGAGTTTGAATACTGATGACATAACTTTACTGATACTAAAGTACTGAATAGATGGATGATTATTTCTAACAGTTTGAATTATAGAGAACTGGTCTGATTGATTGTGTCTAACAGTCTTGAAACTGGATACTGATAACGTAAGCTGTGATGACTGATATAACTGTGATAATTGGCATAGCCGATATAACTGATACTGAGTGACTGTGTCAGACTGTCTAAGTTCTAATGGAACAATCTGAGTTTCTTTCTGAGCTGAGTGACTAAATCTGAGATCAATACTATCTAGCGGGTGATCTTTAATTCTGATAATTCTGATACTGATTGACCATAGTTAAGATCAGTCCTTTCTAGTGGGTGATCTTAAAGACTATTTATAATGATAAGTATTGACTGTATTTAACAGTACTGAATCTATACTACTGAGCAGAGTTGACTGTGTCTGACAGTGCTGAATCTATAATTGAAACTTTGGGATGTATTCATTTAACCGACATGCCCCATGCTAACATGACTGGGGTCCAATCTCTGCCCTTACTCGAAGGGTGTCAGTACCGCGCCACCAGTAAAGTAAACTACTGTGGAGTCATTCCTATTCTAGTGGGTGACTCCTGGGATCAATCCTATACATATAAAGGTACTAACGGGTGATCCCTGAGTATGTCAGTCCTATCTAATGGGTGACATCTCGTACCTACGCTGGCTACGTAGTTTTGGTACTTAGGTATTGCTTATAAGTATCTTTGTCCTTTCTAGCGGGTGAATCCCCATCCCTAGGCTTACTTGGTGCTGAATACTACTCCCAAATGAAAGACACTGAACTGAATAACGAAGTTAAACTGATTAGCTGAACTATTACTAATTACCTAAACTGATACTAGTGGTATTATTTAGCGAAGCTAAACTAAGTTGACTGAGTTCCCTTGTCTGAAGGAACGTACCGAGTTCTGAGGACTGACTGAGAGTACTGAAATTACTTAGATTGCTAGGAATATTGTTATTACTGAGATTACTGAAATTATTGAGTGCTAAGATTTCTCAACTTCTAAGTCTGCTAAGGTTTCTGAGTATTCCTGAGTCACATGACTGACTAAATTCTATAGATCATGGCTTGAATGAGAGTATCATGATAACATGACATGGCTTTAGGCACACAACTATATTTTTCGGGTACAAGTACCCCCCAGAACTCGATGGAAGGAAACTGACACACATGACTGACGTGAATACATGGCCAGCACCGAACATCAATAATATCATAACTTGGGGAAATTCATGAAGTACATGGTTGCCATATATCTTATACAATAATAGAACTTGAAATAAAGCGTAGCATGATATCATAAGACTAGTTCATGAACAATCCAACAATATTTACAATTCATAATACCATAGATAGGGGATTTCACACCACACATGATTATCATATTCTTTAACATGGAAGATAATGCATATAACATGTACATTCTTGCATGATTCTAACTTCATGAACATTCCATATCACAACAACAATACACAACAATTAGCATGGAATTCATGTCGAGTCATAAGGAAAAGAGCATGGTCTTGTCACTTAAGTTCTATTTAGCCAAACTACATGATTTCTAGGTTCTTAGGTATTTTATCAAACACCTTGAATGCACCACTTTGGGCATAGTTTTATTCATGAACTCAACCACCCAAATCACCCAAAGTTCATATATTTCAACTAACATGCCATCCTAGTTTCGTACAAACCCATAAAGATTCTATCTTGACATCATTTAACACATAAATAATATCAACAATCAAATTAAAACATAAAACACATGACATATTGTTTAAAATAAGGTTCTTAGACTTCATGGACGAAAGGAGTCCATGAATGAACACAAGCATATGTTAGTTCTTGATTTAGTGAAGATTTATGGAGAGATTCATGGAATTTGATGGTAGAATTTGCTTGAACTTGAATCTTCTATGAAAAACCCTAATGTGTTCTTAAGAGGATTTTGATGAAAAAGAGTATGTTTTGGTGAAATAATGGCTTAATTCCGTGTTTATGGAATATATATAGGGGTGGAAAAATTACCCAAACGCCCCTCTAGATGCGTCTTTTAATTTCTGTGAAAATATTCCAATTTGGGCCACCGTTGAGACGTGGATACATCGTGTTGCCACTTGTTTATGACCTAGAAACTCACCGCAACATAATGGAATCGCGGAGAGACACTGGAAATTGACAATCGTTATTTTGGCTTACGACACGATGCGCCACTGACTGAAATGACATTGCTGTAACTTTAAATCGCCATAACTTCTTCACGGGGTGTTCGTTTTAGGAAAATTTGGTATCGACGGAAATTTTATTCAATTATATAAAATTTGGATGGTATAAATATGCCAAAATACAACCTATAAGCCAATTTATTCTCGTTCAAAGATGACCTATATGAAATCACACATGAAAACTTGGTGTATTCAAAAGTTCTTAACTTGGCTTATTCTAAGTGACTCTTATGAACATGCTTAACACATCATAAACTCTATTATCACTAGGATAATTATCCTAATTCATGTACTCAAATATGAATCACAGAATAGGAGTTTTCATGCGTAGGAGCCATGGTTCATTTTCTAGCTAAGAAATATACGGGGTATAATAATATTTCCCCCTTGGGAACATTCATCCTTGAATGAGACTGACTGAGAGGAGAGAAAATATAAACTGGAGTACATACAAGACATACACTACTTAAACTTGGGTCTATGTCTGACATGACTGAAAATTGAGCATATCGTACTGAACATGCATATCTGATGCATGTTTAACTGATTCATGAATGAAGGATTGAGTGTTCTGATGAACTAAGTTTCTCAGAATGAGAATGCATATGTAATGCAAAAATTGATAATCTGAATCCATGCATATCTGATGCATGATTATATGACTGACATGATACATGAATGCATGACTAGAAGTACTAATAAGCTGATCATGTATATCTGATGCATGAATACATGACAGAACTAACTCATGAACATGCAACTGAATATATAATGGTAAAGGTACGAAGTTTGAACTAAAAACTGAGCATGGAATAGGATACCAAGTTTGGTACTAAAATTTGAACATGAGAACGAGTAAGCTCAAACAAGACAGTTACCTTGAACCAAAAATACTGATGAGTCTGAGATTAATTACTCAATATACATGAACAGGAACATAAGAACAGAACCGAGTCTAGAACATGGTACATGAACTGAACTAAGGCATTGAGTACATGGCTTACTTCAGATTTTTGAAGTTAGAGGGTCGAATGTAAGTAATACTTCATCCAAGACAGATTCATCGAAGAAAATGACATGTTTAAATCATAAAATTTTGGGGGCTGTAGTGTATCTCCCCCTTGGGATACTATGTCCCTTGAAGGATGCTGGTATGACCTTGCTGAGATATTGAGGAAGTTGAGACAATTCTCAAGCCACCTATGGACGAAATTGTAACTGATTATCTGAGATCTGAAACTGAAGCGTAATTGACGAATGTATAGAAATACTGACTTATCTAATTAACTGAGTAACTGGTAGCTGAATGTTAGGTATGCAAGACTGAATTGTACTTAATCTGAGTATTTGGGTTGAGGCCATAAAGTATTATGCATATGAGAAGGGACTGACCGAGTAACATGAGGTAACTGATCATGGATTTCATGAAAGCTATACTGTTTACAAAAATACAGGACCAAGCATATTACATGATTTGGAAATATTCCATAGACTGAGGCATTAAAATAGCTAAAACTGAGTAGCTGATAACTGTACGCTATGGTAAAGAAAGTCTAAAAGTGAACTAAATTTATGATTTGAATATTGATCTGAAGCTGACACTATAACTTAAGACTGTAACTGGGATCCATACTGGAACTAAATGTTGGGTCCTGATAACTGAATACGTAAACTAAGGTTTATATTGATACTGAAGTGCTTAATTCTAAGACTGAACACTAATTACTGAGTGTTGAGTACTGAAACTATAACTAAGATGGCAACTGAGTTATGATAGTCGCATAATGAAGGATGACATAAGTCAAGGATCTGAATACTCATTCACACTTTGAACTTTCCCAATCTCTAATTACTACCTATTGCTAGCTCTTTGCTTGCATACTAACAGGATATTTATGCCTATCTTCATATCTACACCCTCGTATAAAACATGCATGCAACAGTCTGCCCATAACATAAAATATTAACTCTCTCCTATCTAAGTGATTGCTCACCACTACACTGTTTTACAAGAAGAACTTACTGAAGGATTAAATCAGGAGGACCTGAAGCATGAATGGAAACTGACTCAATTTGACACATGAATGAAACTTGAGGAATGGAATATTTGTGGCATAAATTTACCAAAAAGGTTTGGATTGAGGATATAGATGACATAGTCTGGACTTATCTGATCAGTAGGGGCGTAATATGAGTCATGGAAGCTGACTGGGGAGCATGATACGTGTACATGAGTCATGAGCTGCATAACATGAGTCTGGAATTTTTGAGTTCGTGGAACATGATTTGTAACACTGAGTGAGCTGGAACTGAACTCTCTATGTTGGGAATGGAAAGCACACACGATTCTATGGGAGACGTATGAACATAAGCTGTATTCATGGAATTTAAGACATAAAGCATGCATAGGCATTATGCTGACTAAAGTACGAAGCTTTATGCAGAGCTAAGGATGGGTCGGGAATCATCTTCCCTAACTACTTTTCTGTACATACTGACACTACTACTACAATCTGAGAGCCTAACTAAGTTACTTGATCTATAGTCTTTCCCTTAGCTTAAGGCCATCATTATAAGCCTATAAAACTAAGCTAATCTCTGAGATGAACTGTAATCTTAATCGCATCTTACACTCTGTCAAGCACATGCTTGCCTTACTAAGCACATTATCTGCCTCTGTTCTCTCACATACTACTAATATCACATTCACATCTTCATGCTTAATTTCAAGTCAATAAACTTAAATTTCTAAATCACACAGTTCAAGCCTACTAATTTAATCTGGCACAACTATCCCTATGAATACATAATATGATAAAACTGGAAGATTCTATCCCAACTCTACCACTGTTAACTCCTGAGTTCATGCTTAAAAATTCTAGGTCTATGCTGTCATAGGATTCTGAGAAGGGATCAGATGGCATATCTAAATCTGGGTTCGAGAACAAGCTTTCATGATCATGAATAAGATCCGTACAACTTTGGAACATAAAGGAACTTAGGGATACTGTCTGAGAAAGCCTATCTTTAGGACTTGAGCTTCACTATTTCTGTTACCTTAGAATTAAGGTAAAATTGACATGAGGGGAGCATGATATGAATTTGCATGGGTTCCTTAGACAACCTTGCTATAGCACAATCTGAGACATGAAAGAAGGGAAACTGTTCCTAAAATATCTCATAGCCTCCTACACATAAGTGTGGTGCACATCACATGCATGTACAAGACTCTACTATATGTGGCTTTCAGACTTCCTAGGACTCTATTAAACCTTAGGCTTTGATACCAAGTTTTTAATGCCCCGATTTTCTGAATCGGAATGCTACATGATGCTTATGACCCAAAAGGACCGCAAGCTAACCCATGACTGATATCTATACCTTTATATTGGATAATATAATATAAATGATGTGGAAACATGCACGGAAAGGCCGTAAGGTTCAACTGAATAACATCTGATAAGAATAATGTCTAAAAATGGTATAACAATACCAAAATAAATCTGAAATAACTATCTGACATACTATAGTCTGGAAAGCCTCTAAACTATCTGAATAAGGAGTTGATGGGATATGTCCCAAAAAAACTCCAACTGCTGATATAAACTAAAGACTAAAATAGTAATGAAATCATCGTATCCTCAAAATATGAGGACTTACTTCTAACTCTAAATACTGATACTGGAATCTACTACTGATCTGGAGCTCGTGCCTTTGAACCTATGGTGTAACATAAGAGAAATCACAATAGCGCAAATGCGTCAGTACGACTGAATGTACTTAGTATACGAGTAAGGTAGGCTAAATGCAAAGGGTTATATGTATGAACAATGCTGACTAATATAAGCGTGGGAATACATACATGCATAAGAAACTATAACTGAACTCATGGTGATACTGACTACTGAGTCTGAATACTGATGACATGACTTTACTGATACAAAAGTACTGAATAGATAGATGACTATTTTTGACAGTTTGAATTATGAAGAACTGGTCTGATTGATTGTGTCTAACAGTCTTGAAACTGGATGCTGATAACGTAAGCTATGATGACTGATATAACTAATATAACTATGATGATTGATGTAGCCGATGTAACTGATACTGAGGAACGGTATCAGACCGCTTAAGTTCTGATGGAACTATCTGAGTTCCTTTCTGAGCTGAGTGACTAAATCTAAGATCAATCCTATATAGCGGGTGATCTTTAATTCTGATGATTTTGATACTGATTGGCCATATTTAAGATTATTCCTATCTAGTGGGTGATCTTGAAGTCTATTATAGTGATAAGTATTGATTGTATTTAAGAGTACTGAATCTATACTACTGAGCTGAGTTGACTGTGTCTAACAGTCTTGAATCTTTAATTGAAATTGTGGGATGTATTCATTTAACCGACATGCCCCATGCTAACATGATTGGGGTCCAATCTCTGCCCTGACTGGAAGGGTGTCAGTACCACACCACCAGTAAAGACAACTATTGTGGAGTCAGTCCTAATCTAGCGGGTGACTCCTGGTATTAGTCCTATACATATAAATATGCTAACGGGTGACCCCTGAGTATGTCAATCCTATCTAATGGGTGACATCTCGTACCTACACTTGCTACGTAGTTTTGGTACTTAGGAATTGCTTCTAAGGATCTCTCTACTTTCTAGTGGGTGAATCCCCATCCCTTGGCTCACTCGGTGCTGAATCCTACTCTCAACTGAAAGACACTGAACTGAATAATTGAGGTAAACTGATTAGCTGAGACTAGTGGAATTGTTTAGCGGAGCTAAACTAAGTTGAGTGAGTTCCCTTGTCTGAAGGAACGTACTGAGTTTTGAGGACTGACTGAGAGTACTGAACTTACTGAGATTGCTAGGAATACTGTTGTTATTGAGATTATTGAGTACTAAGATTTCTGAAATTCTAAGTCTGCTGAGGTTTTTGAGTTTTCCTAAGTCACATGATTGACTAAATTCTATAGATCATGGATTGACTGAGAGTATCGTGATATCATGACATGACTCAAGGCACACAACTATTTTTCTTAGGTACGAGTACCCCCAGGACTCGATGGAAGGAAACTGACACACATGACTGACGTGAATACAGGGACAACACCAACAATCCATAATATCACAACTTGGGAAAATTCATGAAGTACATGGTTTCCATATATCTTATAGAATAGTAGAACTTGCAAGAAAGCGTAGCATGATCTCATACGACTACTTCATGAACAATCCAACAATATTTACAATTCATAATACCATAGATAGGGGATTTCACACCACACATGATTATCATATTCTTTAACATAGAAGATAATGCATATAGCATGTACATTCTTGAATGATTCTAACTTCATAAACATTCCATATCACAACAACAATACATAACAATTAGCATGAAATTCATGTTGAGTCATAAGGAAAATAGCATGGTCTTGTCACTTAAGTTCTATTTAGCCAAAATACATGATTTCTAGGATCTTTGGCATTTTATCAAACACCTTGCATGCACCACTTTGGGCATAGTTTTATTCATGAATTCAACCACCCAAATCACCCAAAGTTCATATATTTCAACTAACATGCCATCCTAGTTTCGTACAAACCCATAAAGATTCTATCTTGAAATCATTCAACACATAAACAATATCAACAATCAAATCAAAACATAAAAATCATGGCATATAGTTTAAAATAGGGTTCTTAGACTTCATGGACGAAAGGAGTCCATGAATGAACACAAGCATACCTTAGTTCTTGATTTAGTGAAAATTGACGGAGAGATTCATGGAATTTGATGGTAGAATTCGCTTGAACTTGAATCTTCTATGAAAAATCCTAATGTGTTCTTGAGAGGGTTTTGATGAAAAAGAGTATGTTTTGGTGAAATAATGGCTTAATTCCGTGTTTATGGAATATATATAGGGGTGGAAAGATGACCCAAATGCCCCACTAGATATGTATTTTAATTTTTGTGCAAATATCTCGATTTGGGCCCCCGGCGCGACGCGCCACTGACGGAAATTACACTGCTGAAACTTTAAATCGCCATAACGTCTTCACCGGGTGTCCGTTTTAGATGAATTTGGTATCGACGGAAAGTTTATTCAATTCTCTACAATTTTGAGGTATAAATCTAACAAAATAACACCTATAAACCAAGTTATGCTCCTTCAAATATGACCTTTGTGAAGTCACACACGAAAACTTGGTGGATTCAAAAGTTCTTAGCTTGGCTTACTCTATGTCACTCTTATGAACATGCTTAACACATCATATGCTCTATTATCACTAGGATACGCATCCTAATTCATGTACAAAAATATGAATCACAGGATAGGAGGTTTCATGCGTAGGAACCATGGTTCATTTTCTAGCTTAGAAATATACGGGGTATTACATAATCAACCTCCAGCCTTGCTGGGTATATTATCATCACAACTTCCTCTAGCCTTGCATGGTATTTATATCATCATCACAATATCCTTTGGCCTTGTCGGGTGTATCAGATTATGTCCTCCGACGTATCATCGTATGATCATAATATCCTCCAAACTTGCCATGCATTATCACATTATCATAATATGAAAATAAATGTCAAATAATATAGAGTAAGCCCCACGAGGGATAATGTAAATAATAAGCCCCCATAAGGTCTAAGGTAAATGAAAAGCCCCACGAGGGCTAAAGTAAATAATAAGCCTCACAAGGGATAAACTAAATGACAAGCCCGATGAGCGCTAAAGTAATTAGATATTAAAAGAGATGCAAGGTAGGATATATTTCCAAAATTCATTGTTCATTATCAACATCAAATTATTAATAAGTATACATACAATAGGTGCGCGAACCGTAGTCATGACTAAAAGACAGTAAATCGATAAGTTGGTTGCCCTGAGCGAAGTTAGGAACTAAATCTCTGTAAAAGTGTGGAAAGAGTTAGAATATCTCCCGATCAGAGTAAATAATAGTGTCAAATCATGGACCAGAATATATCTCAGTCAAACTGTAAAACATCATTATTCACCCCTTTTACACCTATAATTTACTCATTAGGTTTGACAATTATTATTGTGAAGAAATCCATTTTAAGGTAGAAAGTTGGCTTCAACCCTTAGTTAGTGACAACAATAATAAGATTATAATCTAATTGAAATCGTATCAATCACCAAATCTGTAATCATGAAAGTTTCAAATCTATGCATGCCATCACCAGTATTCAATCATTGGAATCATAAACAACATACCACATATTCCTCTGTCCTATATCAGAGAGATGAGTATAAACATATATATATATATATTCATAAACTACAACCATATACTTTATGAGGATAATTGCTTCCCAGATATCCAATCAATATCATAATACGACATTTGGCCAAATAATATGTCCAGAAAATCATAACATTGTAATCACAGCCTTAAGCCCACCTACATTTTTAAAACTCATATCAATAATCATAATTATGTCATATCCTATTTATAATCCACAGTATATTTTTGAGGCATAGCATCTCTATAATCTATAAAGCATATCTATAATCATCTCAGATATAGGAGGGATCTCACATCTGGGAAGCATAATATCAATAAGCATCTCGCATATATAGGCCATATGTCATGACTATGAGGAATATCGTCTGTAAAGGACATTTATCATATCTAAAAGGGATTGGCATCTTTATGGCCAATTATTAAGTCTAAAAGTAAATAGCATCTCTTAAGGCCTAATATTATAACTGGGAGGGAATAATACCTCTAAAGGCCCAATATCACTTCCATAAAAAATTTCATCACAATTTACCAATTCACGTGGTAAGCTTATTCTAAAGGCTCACTAGCCTCCACTAAGCCTGACATCTACAACTAAGTCCACAAAGGCTAACACAAGTCTTGGCCTATGATGGGCCAGACGATCCCACATTGAATCTTCAATTTCCATATTTAGGCAACTTCTACTCCAGACTTGGTTACGGTATCTAGCTCAACTTCTAGATGTCAAGTAAGCCATAACACAACTTACAATAGGGACTTCATCTAAAACATGGGCATTCAAGTCAACTCTACCCAAACTAAAATTTTAAGGTCACCAAACCAGCCCAAAAAGATTAAGTACACTAATCATGAATGCAACACTTAAACCACATTCAAAACCTAGCTTCACATATTATAACGATACTAAAAATTAGTCAATATAGGGAGAAGGCAATAGGATTCTAAAAGGTACTAAGCATTTGTCCTTAAGGGTCAAAAACCCTCATCTAATCCCCAAAAAATTAGAAATGAAGACTAGTTTATTCTACTCATAATCAATCCTAACATTCATATTTACATGCAATATATAACACACATAATCTTCGAAAAGAGTAGGTAGAAGCCAACCTCAAAGCCATACCACAAAACCTTACATCATTCACTAATGTCCATCTTGACTTCACAATCCCCAAATGTCATCACACTACCAAAATCCCAAAACCTTAGTGGGTCCCATTTTTGAAAATCACATTTCTGAGGTCAACCCGACGTCCATACACAAATAAAGAATAATAACCCTCAAGAAATGGGGAAAAAAGCTAAATTGGGGCTAAAATCAAGCTTTAAGCTAAATTGGGATTTTGGGATAACACATTCAATCATGAATTCAAAGGATTCCTACGTTCGATTAGAAGATGCTCACGATAAAAGTTCTTTAGAAAGATTCCAAGTCATCCACCATACTCAATTTTGAGTTAGCATACCCATTTAGGGTTTTTAGCTCTCAAAGATGAAGGGAAAATGGCCAAATTCCTGACCTTGTTGTCTATTTATAGAACCCTAGGAAAGAAGATGCAATGGTCACCGTCCATGATCTGCAATTGCACAAAGTGTTATCATCATAAGGTGAGTTACGCGATTTGCAAATAAAATATGCAACCACACCAAGTGTGATATTTCAAACGTATTAGCAAAGTCGTATTTTTAATCCGAGTTTATTTTGACTCAATATGGGTCCCACACCCATATTTCTAAATTTTAAAGTTTTCAACCAGTAGGTCAAAATAAGCTCGGGTGCATCGAAACCCAATCAAAGGTCTACCTAGCCTAAAATTGATATTCTTGATCTGCTGGTGCATTCAAAATTTGCATCCGAGATTATTTTGCTGATGTTATCTCCCAATAGCCATTTTAAACTAGTGAAGACTTCTAAATAGGAAATTAGTTCCAAAAACCTAATGAACTACCTGGTAACCAAACCATTGGTCCTAGCAAGTCGTAAATGACTTGTAGAAGCTATGGATAATCTTTAATGACAAAGATAAAAGGAAATATGAGGAATGACATGAATGTTCATTGCAATATCCACTACTAAAGGGACTTTCATCCCTAAAAGTCAATGGATAGAAGGAATCTCAAAAATTTAATGGGATGAGGTATTGGGCCGACAATCTTTGAGTATGACTTCCCAAATAACCTCTACGAAGAGAGAACACTTCAAGGGATTTTTCCATAGGTATCCCTTTTCAACCAGCAACCCCACTTTACTTCCAAATAGCCAAAACACAACCTCAACCACTAACAAGACCCTAACTAAACTGAAAAGGCCAATGCATGCAAATCTGACCCATAACACACTAATACCATCTGGATACCCGCATAAATCAACAAAGGCTCATCTAAGACAAACCAACCAAAGGAATGAGTCCTACCACCACCTCCAAATAAATTATATACTTTCCTTACCATTTCACTCCTGTTATCCTTTCCAAACCAGGAGGAAAATCACTAGAGTCTTGTCCTTTCAATCTTATCATAAAGAACTTGAAGAACTAAAATTAATTAGCTAAAAGTCATAATAAACCCATAAGGCTTTTTCTGGACACACAAATTGAGATAATCAAAGAATGCAATTAATGCAAATGCTGCAACCGTTTTGGATGGTAATCAAACTGAAATTCAAGGGATTAAGTCATAACTACTCATCACTAAACATTTCATTCTATGATGTCCCATAAAACGATAAAGAAGCCATAGAAAATGTAAAAGTAGCCATACAAAATCTAACTCGAGTATATTACTCCCACTTAGTATATCATCCAAAATTCCCAAAGAAAACTAAAAACTTGAGGTCAAAGCTTAAAAAGACAATATCGGGTCCATGGCTATCATCTAGGCCCTTATAAACTATTGTCCATCCAAAGTCGAGCATACCCAATAGGAAACAATGGAGATGGCTCAACAAGCATAGAAATGAAATCCTAACTGAAGAAATTCTAAAATGAAGGTCATATGCAAGCTCTACATCTTTAAGCTTAAATCTCAACACTAAGGAACTGCTCTATATTAACTACCCAAACAAAACCTATAATGGGTAGTCATCTATACTATAAATCAATCATAACTTTTAAATCTCCATTCTAAGGCATCAAATCAATAGTTGAGCCAATAAGGCTATGTTAATTACAACTATTTTAAATCGACTTTAGTATCCAAGTTTGACATATCTGAGATAAATCATACCAAGCCACAGTCGAGATATATTTGAATATCAAAAATCACCATATGGATAACCATCGACCGAAAACAAAAGGAACTAACTCTATATCAGCTAGAGACTATAAATATAGCCACAAAATAGAAAAATTATACCAAAGGATATTTCATCGATAGAGAATGTAAATAACCTACTCCATATCCACTAGAGGGCATGAACTATCAAAACATACTCAAAAACTTCCTAAGGATGCAAATCACACTAGTAATGCTAGAAATACTAGAAACTCGGACAAATGCAACTTTAGCCAATAACTAATCAATCGAACACTCCATCTCAGCAAAGAATAGCCACAGACCAATATCATTGAGGAGAAACACTCCATCAAGCCTCATTAGTCTAAACAAAATATTAAATAAGAATTTTCCAAATCTACCCAAGAATCATATTATCAAAAAAGAAATATACCAATGTCAAAACTAAGGTAAAAGTCAACACTGCCATCAAAAAATCAACAACTCAAGATAAAGAATTCCTAATTTACCAACTTAAGAAGCGATCAAAGGAAAGTACACCTGCTTCTAACTCTCTAACTCCACTTAAGGAAAAACCATATCATAGGAAAGGAGTATACAATCTCCACACTGATTACAAGGGTAACAAATTATAGGGGAATAAAACCAAAAATCAATGAGATGATCCACGATATCTCAATCTCAAAATCAACCTTCTATCGAGCGATAAAATAGTCACAACCAAAGAATGGACCTCAAACTAATCAATCTCACAAATGGTTCATATAGGAAGAGATAGTCAAAACAAAATCCTTCGCACCCGAGAGATAGTCGTAGAATCCCAAACTCAAAAAATCAATGATACACTAAGTCTCCAACTCTAGAATCATAATAGAGCCATAGAAGGTCATCCTGCCTTTGATATCACTACATATCCCCAAATCAATCTAACACAGTTAATCATGAGGGAAAACTATCAACTTCACCATGCTATAGGGAAGAAATCATCTAATCGGGGTGTATATAATTAAGCAACCTAATAAAATCACAAGGAAATGAAATTCAAACTAGATGACACTAGTTTATACATCTAGCCAGTGAGGATCAATTACATCAAGTAATAATATCAAATAATATCAATAGTCTCAAGCAGTGATAGCAATAGCAACAATAATATCAATATCAATGTAATAAATAGGCGATACCAAAACAAACATCAATATGATGTACCACTCGAGGGCCACAAAAAGGCTAATAAGCCTAGATAAATGGGCTTCAAACCCAAATGCTACACCCATTGAGAGAATAAATCAACATGGATCTACTCCATCCACTACTAAAAAAACCATGGAGTAGTAATACAGTAATGAAATTAGTAATAAGGCACATATTAACCAATATCAATTAAACCAGGCATATAATCATCGATGGGTATGAAACCCTAATCACATAGTAAAAGATAAATGTGAGAAATTAAAGCACACCTATCATGGTGAAATCATAAATCATATGCCTGACTGGCGTAGGGTGAATAAATCTAAACGAGTCCAAACTCAAACCAACCGACTAGATCATCAACTAAGGTGCCATGCACACTCTTTCTAACTGAAGATGTGATAACGTCTAAAGTATACCTCCAATTAAAGGATGAAGTGGTCGCTATCAAATATAGTAACCTAACTAGGTTGGGATCGATAGGGAATAGGCCAAAAATTCTTCTTGAACTTATTGAAATCACTAAGCAGTGTAGAAAAGTAAAAAGGGGGGATTTATAGTAACTAGCCAAAAGTAACAAGGTTTGGTTACTTCTGGTTGTAAACAATCTAAGACAAACACTAGGCTTGTGTTCCCCCTGGCTTCTTAACTCATTAGACTTATCATACACTGTCAAACTATTCCCATAACTTTCAAGTTATGTACCATCAATAGCCTTTTGGATGAGCTGAAAGATTTCACACTTTAGCTTTTCAGTCTCAGGATGTCCCCTTACTAACCCTTATCTTGATCCTAGTTAACTCTTACTTTTTGGGTTTCTAGTTATTAGTTGATAGTTACCGATCTTACTTAGATAATACTTAGTAGCATGGATCGACCATTAATCTTCAAATTGCTATTGTGATCTTCGTTTCCTAGTCACTACTTCTCTTTTGGAGTAAGTAACAATAATCTAGTTGGGATCCTAACATTGGCCACTGTTAAGAAAATCACTAAGAATGAAGAAAACCCAATACATGCAAAAATCTTTATCTAGAACAACTTTACACTTCCTTTTCTTTGTTAATCCGACAAGGTTTCCATAACCCTAGCTATGGGAATTCGCCACTCATAGTAATGAGATCAATCATGGAATCCAAAGAAAAAAATTAAAGTATCAATCTCACAATAATGAAGCAAGAAATCCAAGGTCTTAAATTGAATAACAAACCAAGAACAATGAGAGTATAGGATATCCCCAAAGGGGTTACCCTTGAATAATTTAATGTATGTGGTTGATGAATGAATACAAAGCCTAGAGGGTATTTATAGGTTACAAAAAACCCTAGAGTTCAAATCCTAACAAAAATAGGAAAACTTAATTACCCATACATAATAGGACTTAAAAACATCATAGGAGTGTAATTGGGATACATTGAAACTCTAGGAACCAATTTCAGAATAATCTGGGAAAGTCACTATCAGCGGCATCATACGGTTTGCACTTGTGGTCTAGCCTTGGGTGAAATTACTACTTGCGGTCCTGACCATGGGCACAGGTATAGGGCACATGTAGCAAATGAAAAACTTCTACAAGTTCAGCTCTCAGGATTTGGGACTTTTGGTACTTGCTTTGCCTACTTGCGGTCCTTAGGTTGACAGAGTAAGTGTTGGGAGTCATCTTTTCAGCTCTTCTTTGATTCTCAAACATGCTTTGAATAAAAACAAACCAGAAAGTGTCTCGAACATCCTTAATTGCACCAAAAAGTAGCCAGAACACCTTTTTTTCTCTTTTTCACAAAATTAACATCCAAATTATGATTTCCTATAAAACACTCAAAAAATACCTTAAGTCCAACAAATTAGCCTTAAGTACATGCATATACTCATAGTTTTAAGCATCAAAAGTGCTATATTTTCATAGCACATCAACACCCTCAACTTAGGACGTTGCATGTTTTCAGGAAACTAAATATAACAAAATACTATGATAATGCTTAACCAAGAGAAACCTAAGACTCCTATGGTAGTCAATCATCAAATTTAATCTCAAGATCATTACCTTTTATAAGTTTAATACTTTAAAAACCAACTATGTGTATTATTGAATCGCAATAATGTTACATAAAGTAATCAAGCTATGATATTGTAGTAGCAACAACCAACTATGCATACATATAAGTTACACTACCTAAACAAGTAAGTAGTTAGTAATACAACCCATGTTCCCTCACATTAAAGAAGTCCCACTAACTCATTTATGAATCATGCATGTCAATACGGTAACGGTAAAAAGGACACCTACACTTACAAAAGAAGTTCCAATCAACCATAGGCTTGCCCTTATTTTCTTTACCTTAGTTTTCAAATTATCAAGTTAGGATCATTATATGAGTTTTCTCGGCTTGTAATGTAAGCTTGGGGATGGTATGATACATATAGACATTTTAAAGTGACTAAGCTGCCTTGGAACTAAACTAACTTTGGGGTCTCCCTTGTTGACCAATTTTCTTTTATTCCACCCATATACGTCCCTTTTATTCCGTATGCACATTAAGTTTAGGGGTGGTCTTTTATTTTTTCTTTTTCACTCTAGCACAATTTTTCTTTTTTTTTTCTTTTGCTACCACACCCAACCCTACTACTTTTTTCTCTTATTTTACCCTTCTTCATACCCATTTACACTACGCATCCCTGTGATAGCCCCTCTCAACTTAGGTTTTTACCTGAGTTGAGAAGCACAATGTCCAAGGAAGACTAAGGCCAATACAGGTTCATTGTAACACAAATGGACAGTTTAAATCGAAAACAAAAAATATAGTTATACAGGCTCAAAATTAGGATCAAACGATATAATTCACATATGGAAAGTCATGTAGGATAAAAGTGGACAAATATTAAAAATGGACTATGATCCTTTTATATCCTACTATCCTACAACAAAGGCAAAACTAATCGGGAAAATTCTGAATTTAACACATGAAGGGAACTAAGTAGCATCTCATATACAAATGGCATGGAGTTATATCACAAGCTACTACACCTATCTGATTCAAACAATTGTTAGAAATGATTATCATGTCCTTAATCCTAATGCCATAACAAGATTCACAATAGTCGTATATATATATATATAAATATCACAGTGTAAAAATAGACAATTGGAGAGGAATTATTATTTATCTCAAAAATCAACAAAAATATGTCAACTACCTTATATACTAATTTTTCTCCTAGTTAACTAGAAAACATCATGAAACACAACACAATATGCCAAAAAATGCCAACTCAACTAGGAACAAAAATCCGAGGAAACGAGGCATAACAACAAAATCCCCAAGAGGATATCAAGACCTACAAGCAGCCCCACCTCCAACTTAAAATCATGCATTATCCTCAATGCATCAAACTTCTAGAAAACAAGAAAGTTAGAAATATACCTCTGGCACCATAAATGGAGAGATTTTATGTCACTCATTTAACACTACTACAAACAACAAAATACCTTAGGTTGTTTCCCAAGCAGTGTCTGATTTCACATCGCGGCATAACAGGACTTGGTTGGGTACTTAGACTTCCCCAACAAGGCCTTGGGTACCTATATTACTCAGACTTTATCAAGGTACCCTAAAATTTGTCTTTCAAATTGCTCTTTCCACTTTGAAATTATGAACTGCACTACTAATTGTTTTCCTAATTTTCTATTATGCTCATAGGGAAGAGGTAGAAAAATAAATGACCTAAGAAATAGATGTGGCATGTTGTACTTCTATGACTTTATATGAGGAATGTAGTTCTTTGATACTGGCTCAACAAATTCAAGTATCTAGACATATGTTTCCTCCTCCTTGCACTCTTCTCCAAACTCGAATGGCTTGATTAAGATCTAACTATTCAAATTACTATTATGATCTTATTTTCCTAGTCACTACTCCTCTTTTGGAGTAAGTAGAAATAATCTAGATGGGATCTTAAAGTTCACCACTACTAAGAAATTAATAAGAGTAAAGAAAACCCAATACATGCAAAAATCTTTATCTAGAATGATTTGGCACTTTCTCCACTTGGTTAACCCGCTAGGGTTTCTAAAACCCAAGCTAAGGGAATTAGCCGCTCATAGTTATGAGATTAATCTCGGAATCCATAGGAAAAATTATAGAATCAATCTCACAATAATGAAGGATGAAATCCAAAACTATTAAATTGAATAACAAACCAAAAACAATCCAAGACAAATGAGAGTATAGTATAGCCCCAAAGAGGCTACCATTGAATATATGAATGTATAAGGTTGATGAATGAATGCAAAGCCTAAAGGGTATTTATAGGTTACAAGAAACCCCAATGTTAAAATCCTATGTAAATTAGCAAAACTTAATTACCCATATATAATAGGACTTAAAAACATAATAGGAGTGTAATTGGGATACATTTATAGGAACCAATTTTAGAAATCTGGGAAAATATCTATTGGCAACCGCATGCGGTCTGCACCCACAATCTGGCCCTAGGTACAAGCACTACCTGTGGTCCTTACCCTGGGCACAGGTAAAGGGCACGGGTAGCGGATGAAAAGATCCTGAAAGCTCAACTCTTGGGATTTTGGACTTTTTGTACTTACTTTTCCTACATGTGGTTCATAGGTCCATGCGGTCCATAGGTTGATGGAGTAAGTGTTGGGAGTTATCGTTTAAGCTTTTCTTCAATTATTTAACATACTTTGACCACGAATAAGATAGAAATTGTCTCGAACATCCTTAATTGCACCAAAAAGTAGCCAAAAAAACTTTTCTTCCTTTTTTCACAAAATTAGCATCCAAAATATGATTTCTTGCAAAACACTCCAAAAACAACCTTAAGTCCAAAATAATACCCTAAGTACTTGCATATCCTTATAGTTTAATGCTTTGAAAGTGTTATATTTTCATAGCACATCAAAAACCTCAACTTAGAATGTTTTATATCCTCAGGCAACTAAACATAACAAAACAATACGATGATTCTTATCCAAGAGAAATCTAAGACACCTATGGCAGTCAATCATCAAATTTAAGCACATGATCATTACCCTCTCCAAGTTTAATAGTTTTAAAACCAACTGTGTGTATTATTGAAGCACAATAATATGACAAAAAGGAATCAAGCTATGGCATTACATTAGCAACAAACAACCATGCATACATATAAGTTACACTACCAAAATAAGTAAGTATCTAGTAATACAATATATGTGCCCTCATATTAAAGATATCCCACTCACTCATATAGGAAATCATGCATGTCAATGTGGAGATGGTCAAAAGGCACTCATACTCACAAAATAAGTTCCAATCAATGCATGTCAAATACCATAGGCTTGCCCTTACTTTTTTACCTTAGTTTATAAATAATCAAGTTAGGATCACTATAGAACTTTTCTCAGCTTGTGATGTAGTCTTGGGGATGGTATGATACATATGGATATTATAAAGTGAGTAAGACTCCTTGGCACTATACTAACTTTGGGGTCTCCCTTATTAACTAATTTCCTTTTATTCCACCGTTTTTCTCTCTTTTATTTATTTATTCACATAAAAGTTGGGTGTGATTTTTTATTATATTTTTTCACTTTTACACAAATTTTTCTTTTGCTACCATACCTAGCCCTACTAAATTTTTTCTCATATTTTACCCTTCTTTATACCCATTTTACACTACACACCCCTATGGTAGCCCCCTTCAACTTAAGCTTTTGCCTGAGTTTAGGTGCACAATGTCCAAGGAGGACCATGGCCAATACAGGATAATTGTAACACAAATGGAAAAGTGAAAGGTGAATCAAGAAATATAGGTATAGAAGGTCAAAATTAGGATCAAGGGATATAATTCACATAAGCAAAGTCATGTAGGATAAAAGTGGACTAATATCAAAATGGCCAATGATCCTTTTCTAACCAACTATCCTACAACAAGGGAAACAAAAACCAAGCAAATAATGGAATTAACAAACAAAGGGAACTAAGTAGCATTTCACATACACATGATATAGAGTTATATCACAAGCTACTACCTATCTGATTCATGCAATTGTTAGCAATGATTATCATGTCCTCTATCCTAATGCCTTAACAAGATTCACAATAATTACACACACATATATATATATCACACGTTCAAAAATAGACAAGTAGAGAGGTATTACTATTTATCTCAAAAATCAACAAAATACATCAATTGCCTTTGATACTAATTTTTTCTCCTAGATAACCACAAAATATCATAAAATAATACACATTATGACTAAACATGTTGGATCTAGTAGGAACAAGACTCTAGGGAAAAGAGGTGTGGACAAAAACCCCTAGAGGACATCAAGATCAACTAGTAGCCCCACCCCCAACTTAAAATCATGCATTGTCCCTAATGCATTAAATCACTACCAAACAAAGGAGTTAGGAACATATATGTTGCACCATAGGTGCGGAGATTTAACTTTAATCATGTATTACTAATACAAATAACAAAATACTTTGGGTTGCCTCCCAAACAACACCTAATTTCATGTCGTGACATAATTGTACCTTATTGGGTACTTAGTCTTCCCTAACAAGCCCATGGTACCTTGATTACTCAAACTTCATCAAGGTAGTCCAAAATTCATCCTTAAAATTTTTCTTTCCCCTTTGAACTTATGAACTGCACCCCAAACTGTTATTCTATTTTCCCATTATACTCATAGGGTGGAGGTAGAAAAATAAAGGACCCAAGAAATAGATATGGCATGTTGTAATTCTTGTCCCTTATGTGAGGAATGTAGTTCTTTGATTCTGGCCTGATAAATTCAAGAATATAGTCATATGTTTCCTCCTCTTTTCACTCTTCTCCAAGCTCGGATGTCTCGATCAAGATCTGACTATCCAAACACAATATGGAAAAATACTTTGTATAAGGTCCAACATACCCCAACTCTAGATTTGCAATCTTATTTATATCCCCGCATAACTCTTGTATGCTCTCCTAAAGAGTGACACTATCCATAAAAGCATAAGAAATTTTTGAGTCCTCCAATTTTGGCTCCTCTAGTTGGCTTTTCAGAAATTTTTTAGTCTCACACCACCCATAACTAAGTTGTTGGGCATTCCATGCAATAACATTTGCATTTAACTCTACTTATAGGTAGTAAATATCATATCCAAACCTATTAACCTCATGAATAAGTTTATGATTATTGTGGACAAGGTGTGTTGTTGTTTTGAATAGGATATCCTTGTGCTCACACACTATATTTGCCACACTCCTACAATAATGCACCATATAAAAAGGAAAAGGATCAATAAGTAAGGAGTCATCATCACTCCAAACTTTCTCTTGCTAGGCTTTCATCTCAAGAAGAGTAGGAAATAAAACATACAAAACAAAACAAAATAAAACTCGATAACTCAAACAACTTTAATTATGAATTTCAAAACCGTATTGCCTGCCAATGGCGCTAAAATTTGATAATGCCTAAAGTATACCTCCAACTGAAGGATAAAGTAATTGTTGTTAAATATAGTAACCCAACTAGGTTGAGGTCGATCCCACAGGACATAGGCCGGAAATCCTTCTTGAACTTGTTGAAATCATTAGGAAGTGTAAAGAAGTAAAAAGAGGGGGAGTGATTTGTAGTATCTAGCTTAAAGTAATAAGGTTTGGTTGCTTTTAGTTATAGACTATCTGAGAAGAACACTAGGCATGTGTTCCCCCTAGTTTAATAAATCAGTAGACTTATCGTACACTGTCGAACTATTCCAATATATGTATGCAAAATTGATAAGTTATGTACCATCAATAGACTTTTGGATGAGCTGACAAATTTCACCCTTTATCTTTTGAGTCATAGGATGTCGCCTTACTAACTGTTATCTTAATCCTAGTTAAATATTACCTTTTGGGTCTCTAGTTATTAATTGATAGTTAACTATCTTACTTAGATAATAACTAGTAGCGTGGATCGACAGTTGATCTTTAAATTACTATTGTGATCTTATTTTCCTAGTCACTACTCCTCTTTTGGAGTAAGTTGCAATAATCTAGGTGGGATCTTAAAGGTGGCCATCATTAAGAAATCAATAAGAATGAAGAAAACCCAATACATGAAAGAATCTTTATCTAGAATTACTTGGCACTTTTTCTACTTCGTTAATCCTCCAGTGTTTCCACAACCTTAGCTAAGGGAATTAGCCGCTCATAGTCATAAGATCAGTCATGGAATCCACCGATAAAATAATAGAATCAATCTCAAAATAATGAAGCAAGAAATTTTAAAATCTTAAATTGAATAACAAACCAAAAACAAACCAAGGACAATGAGAGTATAGGATAGCCCCAAAGGGGCTACCCTTTAATATGTGAATATATGAGGTTAATGAATGAATAAAAATCCTAAAGTGTGTTTTTAGGTTAGAAGAAATCCTAGGGTTCAAATCCTAACTAAAATAGGAAAACTTAATTACCCATACATAATAGGAGTTAAAATCATCATTGGAGTGTAATGCGATATTGGAAACCCTAGGAATTGATTTCAGAATAATCTGGAAAAATCACTATCGACTGCCACATGAAGTTTGCACCCATGGTACGGCCCTGTTCTCAAGTACTACATGCGGTCTTGACCCTTGGCGCACGTACATTGTACGGGTAGCGGATGAAAAAAATCCTACAAGTTCAGCTCTCGAGATTTGGGACTTCTTGTACTTACTTTGCCAATATAAGATCCGTAGGTCCTACATGTGGTCCGTAAGTTTACTGAGTAAGTGTCGTGTAATGCCCCAGAAATATACCCTAGATGTCACATGATGTTTAAGTATGTAACACCCCAAAAATAGAACCTAGATGTCAGACGATGCTCCAGACTACAAGTAGTCCCAAGCTAACCCATCAAGCGTTCTAACAACTTTGGAACTCATAATAAAGATAAAGTCGACATTTGAAATATTCAAATAACTAATATAATGTCTTGATGGAAAGTCTTACACTTTGAAATCTTGAAAACAAACACTTTTAAGTCAACTACTAAAATATTTGGACAAGCCTCTACTTCTAACTAGAGAGCCACTGGGATAAGCCCCAGCTGACTTAAACTAAATAGAATCAAATAGCTAAAATACTTCATCAATATCAAGTTTGATAAAATAAGTCCTCGAACTATGAGGACTCACCAAGCGTTGGGACATAGGTGGAGATGCTCATAATCAATAACGTTGCTGGAACTGAGCACCAAAACCTACATTGTACATAGACGTATATGTGGATCAGTACTTCTAGAATGTACTGAGCATGTGAGGGTAAATGAATAAGTAAAACAATAACTGAATCGTTGTTTATATATATATGTACTTTCAAATGATGCAGGCTAAGTGTAAATAACTCACCTTGGGACTGAATAGAACTGAAAAACTAAAAAAATCATAAACCAGGAATCGTAAAGCATACTAAATAAACTTTGTGAGCCGCACACTTACTTTCTAAATTCTTTACTTTTACTCTTTATTTTGGAAGGTTTTTCTAACCAATATAAACTATGTGAGCTATCATGGAGTCCAATATCTTACCCACGTTGGGGAGAGCTATCCTACCCTTGCCATTGGAATAGTACCTTACCTTAAGTAATCTGATACATATCCCACAATGGTCACTTAAACCTACGGTGGAATTTAGTTCTGGGTCATGTGACCTTGGAATCATACCCAACTTGGTGCTCAATACTACTCACATCTTACTTTTATACCAATACTTTTTCATTTGAAATCCACCTTAAAATAGCATAAGTAACTAAAGATAGAGAAATTTTTTATGGATTTCATAAACCCTTATGTTATTTTTATAGGTAAGATGTTGGACGCCATAAAAAATTAAACAATAGAAACTAAAGATAGTGAAATCTCATGCATAATAAAAATCTTATAAGTTAAAACAGAAACATAAGTAACTCATATATATATATAATATATATATATATATATATATATATATATATATATATATATATATATATATATATATATATATATATATATATATATATATATATATATATATATATATACTAGGATATGAACCCTACTTATAAACAATTAAATAAAATCTTAAAATCATACAATTTGGTCACAAAGGTGAAATGATACCCTTATTCATAATCCCACAAACCTTAATAGGCTTTACTTGGTATAGAAAGCTTGACTTTGGAAGCCTTAGAGATGATCTTCAAAGCTTTTTTTGAGATTTTTGAATTTGGAAACTTAGATTCTTTCTTATCGTGAAGAGAAAGTAAGTTCAATATGAAGTTCTTAGGATTAGTTTAGGGTTTCTTTTAGAGAAAGTGGAAGAAGAATGGGCATATAATGCTATAACCGACATTTGATTTTATGTTTTTACAAATTGAGTCGGCGGGAAATGACCTAACTTCCCATCAGAAGATTAAACTCATAACTAGAATGCCGTTTAGAGGCTTTGTGCAATGCAATGTCATGCTCATTGCTATATAGGGCTTGGCGCGATGCAATCATAATGCGCCTCTATAATCGAAATTCAAACACGAACCAATCTTTTTCTAAAAAATCCAAAACTTCCCGCAGATATGCTCCTTACACCCCTGAACATAAATAAACTCAAAAACCATCATCTCGGGGTGGAAGGTTGATGTAAATATCTTCAAAGTTAGAGGGTCTTAAAAATGGCTAAGTCCTCAACACTTCACTAAATATTTAGGCTTTAAGCCGCTTATGTAAGAACTATGAGCTGAACTAAGCTAAGCTTAATACGGACTATTAAAATATTCCCCCCCTTGGGAACATTCATCCTCGAATAAGACTGCTTAAGCTGAGGATTTTTAGGAACTAACATTACATACTGAACTTGCATAACTAAAAACATGATTACATGACTGAACTGATTCGTGAATGCATGTAATGACATGAGAATGATTATATAAAGGTGGAATTAAGAATGGAAAAGAGATAATCTAAGGAAAACTTTTACCTTAATCAGAGTCTGAACTTGCAGTGAAAAGATGAGGTTACTTGGTTCACATATCTGCTTAAGCTTCCCAAGTTTCTCCCTTAATGGACTAATTTCGCCAAAGAACTTTGACCAAGGGAACTTCTTTGTTCCTTAGTCTTTGAATGTAACAATCAAGGATATCAACTGGGATTTTTTCATTAGGAAGACTATCTAGAACATCTATGCTCTCCAAAGGAACTACAATAGCTGGGTCACTAATACACTTCTTTAATAAAGAGACATGAAACACTGGATGCACTAATGCCAAATCCGTCGGCAATTCATGCTCATATGCTACCTTTCCAAAATGATTCAAGATTTTGTAAAGACCAACATAACAGGGACTAAGTTTCCTTTTCTTGCCAAATCTCTTCACCCCCTTCATGGGAGAGATTTTTAAGTAAACTAGATCACCAACCTAAAACTTTAGATCACTCCTCCTTTCATCTGCATAGGATTTTGGATGACTCTGGGCTGTTTTTAATCTCTCTCAAATTAACTAAACATTTTCCATGGCTTCAAACACCGTATATGACCCTATAAATGCAGTCTTACCTACATCAAACCAACCAATCAGAGATCTACATCTCCTCTCTTTGATAGCCTAAAATGGAGCCATTTGAATATTGGAGTGATAACTGTTATTATAGTCAAACTCAATCAACCAAGTAATCATCCCAAATACCCTAGAAGTTAATAACACATTCTCTCAATATGTCCACTAGGGTCTGAATGGTCCTCTCTGCCTAGCCATCTATCTGAGGATGAAAAGTTATACTGAGATAAACTTGGGTAACAAGACCCTTCTTAAAAGCTTTCCAAAAGTGAAAAGTAAATTGAGTACCTCAATATGAAATGATAGACAACGTGCAATTTGACCAATTCCCTAATATAGATCTTGGCATAATACTTAGCTAAATAGAAATTATGAACTGGCAAGAAGTAAGCTGATTTGGTCATTCTATCTACAATAACCCAAATTGAATCATTCTGACGATGCAAGTAGAGTAACTCTGTCACAAAATCCAAGTTCACCTCTTCCCACTTCCAACTCCTACACAGTGTCACTAGGCCTTTGGTGTTCAACTTTAACCAATTTACAATTGGCACACTTAGCTACAAACTCTACAATAACCCTCTTCATGCCACTCCACCAATCGATTTCCAATAAATCATGGTAAATCTTTCTGGCTCCTGGGTTAATACAGTAACACACACCATGTGCTTCTACCAAAATCTGCTGCCCTAAACCATTAACACACAGTATACCCTAGTATCGCAACACACCATTTCCCCTCCGGAGAAAACCTTAACTTTCTGATCTCTGACTAACTCCTTTAACTTAACCAAACTGGAAACCCTATCTTGCTTCTCCTTCACATTGGAAACCAGTGAAGATTTCAAACTACTCTTAAACCAAACACTACCTTTAACTGAATCAACCAACCAAACACCTAATCTAGTAAGCTGGTGAACTTCCTAAGCTAATTTTTTTTATCATTTTCAATATGAGAAACACTACCCATAGACAATATACTAAGGGCATCTGCCACTACATTAGCCATGCCCAGATGATACAACACACTCATGTCATAATCTTTCAATAACTATAACCACTTTCTTTGACAAAGATTTAAATCTTTTTACGAGAATACATATTGTGATATTTTGTAGTTCATGAACACATCAACATGCACCCTATACATATAATGCTTCGTTATTTTAAAGGCAAACACAATAGTTGCTAACTCATGATCATAGGTAGGATAACTCTTTTTATGAGGTTTAAGCTGTCTAGAGGCATAGGCATTAACCTTACCTCTATGTATCAAAACACAACCCAGACTAACTCAAGAAGCATCACAATAAACAATGAATCCATCTGGTAGCGTCAAAACTGGGGCTAAGGTAAGTTGAGTCTTCAACTCCTAAAAACACTTCTTACAAAAAATTGACCATTGAAACATGACTTTCTTCTGAGTTAGTCTATACAGAGGGGATGCAATAGATAAAAACCCTTCAATAAACCATTGTTAATAGCTATCCAAATAGTAGAAACTCCTAATATTTGATGGAGAGATGGGTTTGGGCTAGTTTCTCACTGCTTCAATATTTTGAGGGTCAACTCTAATGCCATCACTGGAAATAATATGGCCAAGGAAATCTACTAATCTTTGTAAAAAATTACACTTACTAAAATGGCGAACAACTAATGATCTCTAAGAATCTATAGTAAAATTTTGAGATTGATTGAATGATCATTCTTACTATGGGAATAAACAAGGATGTCATCAATAAAGACTATGACGAATATGTCAAAGTACTGGTTGAACACTCTATTCATTAAGTCCATGAAGGTTGTTTGGGCATTCGTTAGTCCAAAGGACATGACAAAAAATTCAAAGTGACAATAACGGGTTTTGAAGGCTGTCTTTGTAATGTCACATTCCCTTACTCTAAGTTGACAATAGCCGGATCTGAGGTATATCTTAGAGATATAACTTGCACTCTAAAGCTGGTCGTATAAGTCATCAATCCTAGGGTGAGGATATTTGTTCTTGATTGTGACTTTGTTTAACTGGCAATAGTTAATGCACATTCAGAGATAGCCATTTTTCTTACACACAAACAGGACTGAAGTGCCTTATGGAGAAATATTGGTCCTTATAAAACCTTTAGCTAGGAGGTATTTAAAATTCTCTTTTAGCTTTTAAGCTCAACCGAAGCCATATGGTATGGAGGGATAGAAATGGGGTAAGTGTCAGGGAGAAAATAAATATTGAATTCTATTTCTCTGTCTAGAGGCACACCTAGTAAATCTTCGATGAACACTTTGGGAAACTCATTGACTACATGAATTGACTTAGCTTTGGGAACTTCAGACTTAGTATCTTTGACTCAGACAAAATTATAAATGCACCCTTTCGATATCACCTTTATGTCCTTGAGATAAAATATGAAATAACTCTTGGGAGATTCAGAACTACCTTCCTACTCAAAAACTACCTTATCATGATACAAAAACTTCACCACACGAGTATGACAATCTATTGATGTATAGCATAAATGGAGTCAATCCATGCCTAGAATTACAACAAAATCTACCAATTCTAACTCTATGAGGTCTACTAATATGATCTTATGGATGACAATGATGGGACACTTCTTATAGACTCACTTAGAAATAACTGACTCACCCACTGGTGTGAAAACTAAGAAGGCCTTGGAGAGCTTTTCAGGACCTATCCCAAAATTGATTGCAGCCAAAAGAGTCGTATACGAGAGATTTAATCCAGGGTCTAACAACACATAAATATCAAGATGAAAGAGATGAAGCATACCAGTAAAAAAATCTGGCAAACTCTCCTGCTCTAGTTAGTATTGTAAAGCATAAAACTAATTTTAATTCTTACCACCACCGTTAGAGGATGATGCACCCTGAGGAGAAATCGGGTAACCTGGTAGAGTGGGTGTGCTAATAGCTTGAGTCTTTGGATGAACATCCCTATTTCCCTGCTTAGCATACAAACACTCTTTGATTTTGTGACCCAATTTTCCACATCTATAAAACCCCCTTTTTCCTATCAAATACTAACTAGGATGGTTTCTACCATACTTTTCATATGTCTAATAACTAGGCCTTCTACCTATACTATTCTGAGACATAGAAATAGAAGTTTTTCCCTACTGCTCTTTCTTAGTTTTTGGTGTATGGGCACTAGATGAAGATGGCATTGGAATAGATGAATGACCCTGAAACTATGAACAATTTTCCCCACCAGACCTTAGTTGACCACACTCAAACTATCCCATTCTAGCCTTCTTATTTCTCTTCTCTCTTCCTTTAATTTTTGTGCTTCAATCTACTAATCATGAGTGATTAGCCTAGCATTATGCAGAACCCCAATAAGCAGTGTAGTCCTACACTTTTTTACTACTAAATCAAACACTCTAGCAACAAACTTACTCATACTAGACCTAAGGTCAGCCACAAACTCAGGAGCATACTTAAACAACTAAGTGAACGTAAGGCAGTACTCCTTCATTTTCTTCGAGCCCTGCCTGAGGTTTATGAACTCCTCAACCTTAGATTTCCTTATCTCACCCCAGAAGATCTTGTCCAGAAATGCATTCTAAAATACCTTCCAACTCATATGAGGTTTATTCATACCTATACTTTCCTTCCATATAACAACCCAATCATAAGCAACATCTTTCAGCCTATAGGATGCTAATTCTCCACTATCCTCCTCAGTAAGATACATAATATTAGTGATCATTCTCACTTTATCAATGAAGATTTATAGATCCTCATAAAAATTTTACCCAAAGAATTAAGGTGGATTCATTCTCATGAAGTCAAGAATCCTGGATGCTGCTAAATTAACATTCTGCTAAAGTGGGACTATCGGCTGCTTATAACCTTGAACATAGCATTAATGGATTGGGCCAATGCCTGAAGGAAGCAAAAAATTTAGCATAAGACACTATCTCATTCAGAGGGTTGGCTTGCATTTCTAGTTGTCCATCTTTTCTGTGTAAATTGACGAGGCGAGGAGGAATATTCTTTTATGTTAAAGAATGAGTTAAAGCAAGTAAAGATAAATGTAATCACTAGATGAAAGAAATGATTATTCATAAATGTTTTGCAACCTTTCGCTCATAAATGCGGCGAGCTTCACATCCATGATCAAGGATCTATGCAACGCAACTTGTCTAACTCCTTAGTACTCTTTAAAATCTTAGGATCTGATACCAAGTATGAAACACCCCAAAAATAGACCCTAGATGTCACACGATGCTCAAGACTACAAGTAGTCCTAAGCTAACCCTTTAATCCTTTTAACAAATTTGGAACTCATAATAAAGAAAAACTTGACATGTGAAATCTTGACAAAACTGAATTAATGTCTTTACTGAAAGTCTTACACTTTGAAAACTTGAAACAAATAATTTTATGTTTTAAGACCCCACAAAGTTCCCTCGTAATATGAGCCTTAGAGTTTGTTAAGTAAAGTATAATTCTGGCCCTAAAAGATTGAGAAGAGACTTCCCAAGTGATTGGTATTTAAACCATATAGAATTTTCTTAAATTTGATTTTTGCCGCGTGGAGAATTGAATTAGCTTTCCAACAACACCAATTTCTTCTATCTCCAAAATTAGGGTGAGAAGTTATGGCCATTTTATTAAGAGTTATCAGAACCGTCCAAGTGCGATGGACGACCCGACAAACCGTTGAATCTGCAATGGACCATCACTCAGCCCATAACAACCAAGGAAGTAACTCTCTTTTTTGGCCCATGTACGATGGCCAGGATGATAGACCGTCAAGGCTACAATAGACCATCACTTTGACTACCACATCGAGCCATTGTGTTCTTTCTCTGACCGACGTACGATGGATGATCCGACAGACCATCAGGCTAGCAACAGACCATCGCTCCGACTGTTGTAGCCCATGTTCAGTATTTTAAGTTATTTTTAAAAGGGACTCTTTGGTTTTCCATTCTTTTATCATCCATATATATTCCAAACAAAGAAAAGGACTTCATTCATCATCCAAAACACAAGATATCTAGGGTTTCTCCCTCAAGATCAAATCTAAAACCCTTCTACAAGAACTCATCATAGATTCTACAAATTGAGTTGAGATTTAAGTTTCCCAAGTTTAAGGGTTGTAAGAACCCTCTCTCTAGAGTAAGAAGAAGAGTTTGAAGCAAGCTTGTTCATCTAATTTCATAATCTAAGGTATGTGGGGTTTTGAATAAGGGTAATCCTTTCATACTTGTGCCCAAAGGCTTATTTTAACTATAATTTTTGGCAATATATGAGATTTTACATGATATTGAATTAGGGTTTTTCAGTCACTATTATTAATTGCAATATATTGATGGTTCCCATGAATTAAAAGTCAAAAAACATTATTTTTCATATTTTCTCAAGAAACTGAAGCTGGGTTGATACCCTATGTTGTTACTCCTTGATAATTTAAGAGTTTCAATGTTCTATAAATTGAAGTATTTAAGTATGTTGATATTTTGAGACAAATTGCTGTAACTTTCAAATTTCTACATGAATTATGAATTTATATGCTATCTATTATGCATTATGATGAGTGTTAACTTGATATTCAATTATGGGTCATTAAGCCCTACTTGAGACTTGCAATTTTATGAACTATTGTGATATAAGTACCCATGATTTGAGTATTTTGAGATTATTTTGAAATTCCCTAACCTAATAGTCATAGAGTTTTTAAATCACCTCTACCACATGAGATTAGAAATTTGATTATTGGGTTCTTATGAACCATGAGATTATTTTGAAAGTGGATTTCCATGAGATGAGTGAGATAAACTAAAGGGAGTAGTATTTAGCATCGAGATAGGTAAGTTACCATGGTTTCTTACCCCAAAACTACGCGCCATAATATGTTTGAGATTTTGGGCCTGACGCCATGATGATTGAGCCTGAGGCCGAGATAAGTGATCACTGAGTTATGCCTCTCCCCAACATGAGGTTTCTTCCTTAGGAGGACAAGATGTTGGAGTCCATATAGCTCACATGGTTTATGTCAGTTAAGAGAACCTCCCTACACTAAAGTATTTTCCATTGAGATAGAATACTTTCCCTAATGCTTTGGGATGAGATATTTTATAAAATGAATTAAATGCTTTGAGTATTTTCCAAATAAGGAAGTAGTTTTTTCTACTAATATGAGTTGATCACCAGTTTTCAAACCAAAGTTATATGATTCTGAGTTCCAAGTGCTTGAGTTCAAAAGAGTTATAAGTTCTTGAGCATTAAAGAAGTTTTACTCCCCATGAGATATATGCATGATTTGAAAGTATTGTTTAAAGTTTCATGCAGCCTATGAGAAATAAAAATAAGAGAAGAGTAAAGATTTTAAAGCTAAAGATGAGATTTGTTTACATGCTTCATTCTATATGATTTATGAGCTTTACATTTTGACTGATTCAAGCCAAGTGTGTCATTCCTAATTGCATGCATGATTTGATTGAAGAGTATTGATACTATTTTTATATAAATTCATACACCCCCACATATCAGTACATTTTTATAATGTAGGTTCAGGTGCTCAGTCAGAGCCTCGTCAGTATTCCCAAGTACCTTTTGTCTATATTTCTCCAGTGGTGAGTCCTCATGGTTTGACGGCCTATCTTAAGATATTTCAATACTTAGGTATTTTTTTTCATTAATTTTAGTTTAGTATGAGTTAGTCGGGGACCTGTCCCAACGACTCTCTAGATCATGGAGTAGTAGAGGCTTTGTCAGACTAGTTATCAGACTATGGTTGTGTTGAAATTTCTAATATTATGGTCGTTTGAACTAAGTATTACCTTTGTATTTCCTTTAATTTGATATATCAGTGCCAGTGTTTTTTATATTCCTTCTTGAATGAGTTATTATTAGAAGTGATAGGCTCAAAGGGCTTGCTTGGGACTATATTTAGCCCTAAGCACTATTTGACGTCCCGGTAGGTGATTTTGGGTCCTTACAAACTTGGTATCAGATCCTAAGGTTTTAAAAGAGTTTTAGGGAGTCTGACAAGCTGGGTTTAGTAGATTCTTGATCATCGGTATGTAGCCCACCACATCTATGAGCGATAGGCTACAAGACCTTTTAGTAAAAAGTTGTTTATTTCTTTCAAATTCTATCATGCTTACAGTTGTCCCTCTAATCAAATAATTTGTACTCTCTGATTTAGGAAATTCCTCTCTAAAGAATAAATGCCCACAGAAATAATGATGAGCAACCTTGACCTGTTGATCCTTTCAATAAGACTGTGTCTCATGCTGAGTTTTAGGCGGCCTTTCAGGTATTAGCCCAAGAAGTCACCGCTAATGTTTGGGTCAATAACCAAGCCGCAGGTGTAAATTAGCAGGGAGGTGATGTAGCAGCTTTTAGGATCCATGATTTCATGTAGATAAATCCGCCAGAGTTTTGGGTCCAAGGCAGGTGAGGACCCACAGTTGTACCTTGAGGAGATGAGAAAGATCACACAGGTGATTCATGTTTCTAAGGAAGAATATGTTGAGTTGGCATCTTTATAGGTTGAAGTACATAGCCTATGACTGGGTTGTATCATGAAGAAAGGGTAAAGGTAAGGATGTTGCTCCTATGACTTGGAAGGTGTTCCAACATACATTCTTGGACAAGTTCTTTCCGCTTGAGATGAGGGAAACAAATATTGAAGATTTTATGTACTTAAGGCAGGGCTCCATGACTGTTAAGGAGTACTTCTTTAAGTTCAACTACTTGGCCAAGTATGCGCTTAATTTGATTTCTGACACCCGAGATAGTATGAGCAAGTTCGTGATAGGTGTTTCTAGTTTTGTGCTAAAATAGTATAGAACTGTGATGCTGTATAGGGATATAGATCTGTCTAGGTTGATGATGCATTCATAGCAGATAGAGGTAGATAAGGTAAGGGAGAGAGATAGAGTATGCGGTAACAAGAGGGCTAGATCTGAGCATCATAAGTATAGTCAGCCTAGGTTCCATAGAGGAAAATACCCTCAGCTTTAGAGATGTCTGTCTATTCCCACTCCTTTATTAGTTAGTGCTCCCACACCTAGAGGTCGGCAGAAGAAAACATGCAGTTCTTTTATATCTATGTCACAGAACAGTGTTAGTAACAGGTCCCATTATCCTTTTTGTCCTAAGTGTGGTAGGGATCATCCCTGTGAGTGTTTTTCAAATTTGAGGGGTTGTTTTGGTTATGGAAAGTAGGGCAATATACTTAGAGATTATCCATATGCTAGGAAAGGAAGCAGAGATGCCCGACCTAAGGCAAAAAATACTAGTGAACCAACTCCTATTCCTTATCCCACCCATGTTTAGGATGCTTCATCTAGCACTGCTGGCGGTTAGCGCCAGAATAGATTCTATGCCTTACCATTCTATCAGGAGAAGGAGAACTCTCTCGATGTTTTTACTAGTATGCTCCCTGTCTTTTTTCTTGATGTTTATGAATTGTTGGATCTTGGGTCAAGTCTCTCTTATGTGACCCCACTTGTAGCTGTGAAATTCAAAATGAGTCCTAAAACGATTCAACGATTCCTGAGCCTTTCCTAGTGTGGATTTTGACCTTATTATTTGTATGGATTAGCTTTATTCTTGTTGTGCATCTATAGACTGTCGTAACCCTGTGGTCAAGTTTAAGTTCCCTGATGAGCTAGTTTTCGAGTGGTTTGGGAGTTTGATATCTCCCAAGAGTTAGTTTATCTTCTATATCAAAGCCAAAAATCTAATATCCAAGGGTTGCATCTATCACCTAGTTAGAGTCAAAGAAACTAAGTCCGAGGCTCCAACTATTCAGTCAGTTGATACTATTAATAAGTTTCCAAATATTTTTCTGGAAGATCTCCTAGGGGTACCTCCCGATAAAGAGATAGAATTTGGGATTGCCTTCTTTTTGACACTCGTTCTATTTTTATTCCACCATACCATATGGCACCTGTCGAGCTTAAGGATTTGAAAGAGAACTTAAAGATCTTTTAGACAAAGGTTTCATAAGGACCAGTATTTCTTCATTGGGGTGCACCTTTTTTATTAGTGCAAAAAAAGGATGGTTCCTTGTATACGTGCATTGACTATCATCATTTTAACTAGGTTACAGTCAAAAAGAAGTTTCCTTTTCTAAGAATTGATGACCTGTTTGATCAGTTGTGAGGTGCAAGTTATTTCTCCAAGATAGACCTTAGGTCCGACTATCATCAACTTAAAGTGAGGGAATGTGATATTCCAAAGACAGCATTCTGAACCTCCTATGGTCACTTTGAGCTTCTAGTCATCTCTTTTGGGCTAACCAATTCCCCAACAACTTTTATGGACCTCATAAATCTAGTGTTCAAGCAATATCTTAATATGTTTGTCATAGTGTTCATAGATAACATGCTTGTATACTCCCGCAGTGAGCATGATCATGTAGATCACCTTAGAATTGTCTTACAAACTCTTAAAGATCACTAGTTGTTCGCCAAATTCAGTAAGTGTGAATTTTGGCTAAGGTCTGTAGCCTTTTTGGGTCATATTTTTTTAGTTGAAGGTATTAGAGTTGATCCCCAAAAGATAGAAGATGTAAGAAATTAGCCTAGACCTATCTCTCCGTCTGATATTAGAAGTTTCTTAGATCTAGCGGGCTACCACTGCCATTTTGTTGAAGGTTTCTCCTCTATTGCATTTCCCATGATTTGGTTTTCCCAAAAGAAAGTTAAGTTCCAGTGATTAGATTCCTGTGAGAAGAGTTTTTAGGAGTTGAAGACTCGACTTAGTTTAGCCCCTGTGTTGACTTTCCCTGATAGTACAGATGGTTTTGTAGTGTATTATGATACCTCTAGAATTGGTTTGGTTTATGTGTTGATGCAAAGAGGTAAGGTTATAGCCTAAGCCTCTAGATAGTTAATGCCCCATGAGAAAAATTACCCAACCAATTATCTTGATTTAGCTGCTGTGGTCTTTGCTTTGAAAATCTAGAGACACTATCTTTATGGTATTCATATTGATGTGTTTACTGATCATAAGAGCCTGCAGTATGTGTTTACTTATAGTGAGTTGAATCTTAGGCAAAAGAGGTGGTTAGAGTTGTTTAAATACTATGATATGAGTGTGTTGTATCACCCAGGCAAGGCCAATGTAGTGTTGGATGCCCTTAGTAGATTGTCTATGGGTATTGTTGCTCATTTAGAGGAATATAAGAAAGTGTTAGCTCGTGATGTGGATTTTCTTTCTAGATTGGGTGTTAGGTTGCTTGATTCATCTGAGGGAAGTACTTTGGTGCAAATTAGTTCCGAATCCTCTTTAGTTTTGGAAGTGAAGGAGAAGCAAGATAGAGATCCTAGTTTTGTCAGAATAAAGGAGTCAGTTAAGGACCAAAATGTAGAGGTTTTCTCCCAAGGGGGAGATGGCGTATTGATATTGTAGGGTAGGTTATGTGTTCTGTGTGTTGATGATATGATGCAGAGGATTATGGATATGGCGTGCAGTATTCTATTCATCCCGCCACTACCAATATGTACCAAGTCTAGCGGGAAATCTATTGGTGGAATGGTATGTAGAAGGATATAGCTGAGTTTGTAGCAAAGTGTGAAATGTTCCAAAAGGTTAAGATAGAGTACCAAAGACTCGGTGGTGTGATGCAAGAGTATTGTATACCCACTTAGAAATAGGAGATGGTGAATATGGACTTCGTGACCGGGTTACCTCTTTCACGCCGTCATCGTGATTCTATTTGGGTTGTTGTTGATAGGCTTACTAAGTCCGCCCATTTCTTGCCTGTGCATACATCTTATACAGCTGAGGATTATGCTAGATTACATATCCGGGCGTTAGTCAGGATACACGGAGTGCCTTTATCTATTATTTCGGATAGGGATACTTAATTTAATTCTCAGTTTTGGAGGGCGTTTCAGCAGGGTCTTGGTACCCAAATTCTTTCGAGTTCTATTTTTTATCCACAGACTGATGGTCAGGCTTAGAGGAACATTTAGACCCTAGAAGACATGTTGAGGGCGTGTCCTCTTGATTTCAAAGGAAGTTGGGATGAGCATTTACCATTGACAGAGTTCGCCTATAATAATAGTTACCATGCTAGTATCGGGATGGCACCATTTAAAGCCTTGTATGGTAGAAGATGTATATCACCCACAGGTTGGTTTGAAGTGGGTGAAGCTTCCATGATTGGGCTTGATGCAGTGTTTGAAGCTATGGAGAAAGTTAAATTGTTTAGAGAAAGGTTAAAGACATCTCAGAGTCGTCAAAATTCATATACCGATGTCTGAAGGAGAGATCTTAAGTTTGAAGTGGGTGATTTGGTGTACTTAAAGATTTCACCCTTTAAAGGGATGAAAAGGTTTGGAAAAAAAGGAAAGCTTAGTCCCTGTTATGTTGGCCCATATAGAGTTTTGAGCCGTGTTGGGAAAGTAGCCTATGAGGTTGAGTTGCCTGCAGAGTTGTCAGCCGTTCATCCTATTTGTCATGTCTCTTTGCTTAAGAAGCATATTGGTGATTCCGTTGTGGTAGATCCTTTAGAGAGTGCTGATATTCAAAATAGTCTTTCATTTGATGAGTTTCCTATTGAGATCCTACATTTTCAAATCCGTAAAATGAGGAACAAAGAGCTTCCCTTGGTCAAAGTGTTGTGGCAGATTCAGTCAGTTGAGGGCGCTACTTGGGAGGCAGAAGTAGACATCCGAGCCAAGTACGCGCACCTCTTTTCTGTGAGTTCAGATTGATCCGAAGGAATTATTCTTCCTTAATTAAGCCCTTCAAATCTAAAGTTCAGCTATATATCTATTCTTGCATGAGTTCTTGGAATTTTTGAGGTATTAAAGAGTTTAAAAAGATTTTAAGCCCGTTTATCAAATTACTTCAGCTTTGTGTGCTTTGTTTTTCCTGTGTTCCTAGTCAAACTAGCGATATTCGAGGAAAAATGTTTCCAAGGGGGAGATATTGTAAGACCCTGCAAAGTTCCCTCATAGTTCGAGCCTTAGAACGTGTCAATGAAGTGTAGTTCCATCCCTAAAAGATTGAGAAGCGACTTGCCAAGTGATTGGTATTTAAACCATATAGAATTTTCTTAAGTTTGATTTTTTTCCAGGTAGATAATTGAATTAGCTTTCCAACGACACTAATTTCATCCATCTCAAGCATCAGGGTGAGAAGTTATGGCCGTTTTACTGAGAGTTATCAAAACCTCCCAAGTATGATGGACGACTGATGGACCGTCGAGTCTGCGATGGACCATCACTTAGCCCGTCACAACCAAGGTAGTAACTCCCTTTTTTGGCCCATGTGCAACAAGACAGTCAAGGTTGCGACAGACCATCACTTTGACTACCACATCGAGGCAGTGCGTTCTTTCTCTAACCGGCGTGAAATGGATGATCCAAAGGACTGTTAGGCTAGAGATGGACCATCGCTCCGACCTCTCTTAAATTTAACTTTTTATCCTGTAGAGAATTGAATTATCTTTCCAATGACACCAACTTTGTCCAAATCGGGCATCGGTGTGAGAAGTTATGGCCGTTTTACTGAGAGTTATCGAAATCGCCTAGGTGCGATGGATGGACCAACGTACCATCGAGTCTGCGATGGCCCATCACTCAGATCGTCACAACCCAGACAGTAACTCCTTCTTTTGGCCCAAGAGCAACGGCCAGGATGATGGACGGTCAAGGCGGCGACGGACCGTCGCTGAGATTGTTGCCACTAAGGCAGTGTGATCTCATCCTGGCCAACGTGTGGCATCCGTTCCCATAGACTATCAAGACTGTGAAGGACCATTAATTTGACCATTACATCATGTCAGTGTGTTTTTTATCCGACCGGTATGCGACGGACGATCTGACGAACCGTCAGGCTAGCGACGGACAGTCTCTCTGACCATTGCAGCCCCGATTTAGTATTTTAAGTTATTTAAAAGGTACTCTTTTGTATTTCCACTCTTTTATCCACTAGATAGATTGCAAAAAAAGAGAATGACTTCATTCATCATCCAAAACACAAGAGAGCTAGGGTTTCTCCCTCAAGATCAAATCTAAACCTCTTCTCGAAGAAATCCAAGAACTCACCGTTGATTCTACAAATTGAGTTGAGAGTTAAGTTCCCCAAGTTCAAAGGTTTCAAGAACCCTCTCTCTAGAGTAAGAAGAAGAGTTTGAAGCAAGCTTGTTCATCCTATTTCATAATCTAAGGTATGTGGGTTTTGAACAAGGGTAATCCTTTCACCCTTGTGCCCAAATGCTTATTTAAACTACAATTTTTTACAATCTATGATATTTTACATGATATTAAATTAGGGGTTTTCACCCATTGTTATTAATTGCAATATCTTGATTCTTCCCATGAATTGAAAGTCAAATAACATGATTTTGCATGTTTTCTTAAGAAATTGAAGCTAGGTTTATACCCTATGTTACTCCTTTTGAATTTAAGAGTTTCAATGTTCTAGAAATTGAAGTATTTGAGTATGTTGATATTTTGAGACAAATTGTTGTAACTTCCAGATTTCTACATGAATTATGAATCTATATGCTATCTATTATGCATTATGATGAGTTTTAACTTAAGATTGAATTATGGGCCATTAATCCCTACTTGAGACTTGCAATTTTATGAACTATTTTTCTATAAGCACCCTTGATTTGTGTATTTTGAGATTATTCAGAAATAATTTGACCTAATGGTCATAGAGTTTTGAAATCCGCTATACCAAATGAGATTACAGATTTGATTGTTGGGTTCTTATGAACCAAGAGATTTTCTTAAAAGTGGATTTCCCTGAGATGTGTGAGATAAACTAAAGGGAGTAGTATTTAGCACTTAGTTGGTTAAGTTATCACAGTTTCTTACCCCAGAACTATGTGCCATCGTAGGTTTGGGATTTTGGGCCTGAGGCTGAGATGTTTGGACCCGAGGCTGAGATAAGTGATCACTGAGTTGAGGTTATACTCATTGGCAAGAGTATAATGACTCCCCCTAACGCCTGGTTTCTTTCTTAGAAGGATAAGATGTTAGACTCCATTGAGATAGAATACTTTCCCTAAAGCTTTGGGATGAGATATTTTCTGAAATGAATGAGCTACTTTGAGTATTTTCCAAAGAAGGAAGTAGTTTTCTCTACTAATATGAGTTGATCATCGAAACCAGCTATGGGAAATTACAATTCTACCCCTAGGCTGATTTCTACATCATCATGATTGCTGGTGCATTGATTACGATCGAGACTCTCACGATCTCAAAAAACCCTTCGCGTTCGCTATCTATGAATGATTTGGACTATCTATGATCGTGACCATCAGATCGCGTTTGTGGTAACTGAGGGTCAGTTCCTACTCATGATGTCCAGCTTTTGCGCTACTTCTTCCCTTTTTTCTCTCTTTTCATCTCCCTTCACTGTTTTCTTCCCTTGACCTATATACCTGCAAAACATGGGAATTTGTGCATTCAAATGAAAAGTTTGTCTCATTATCACCATTTAATCATAGTAGTGTGCACAAGTTTTGGTGTCAATGAGTGGTAAATTCACCACCCATCAGTTACAGATGTCTTTGCACCAATCTACAAGACTCTAATAACACTTATGTAATACCCCGCACTTCTACCTAGCTTAAATTCATCCCAAAGATGTTAAAGAATTGTTTTAAAGATGAATCCAATTTTATACATGTGGTATTTTCAAGATTATCACTTTTTATCATATGAGAAATTGAATAAGATTTCCATTAATATAAAATTTGCCCAAATCCGACACCTGGGCAAAGAGTTAGAGCCTTTTTAGTGAGACAGTGTATAGGTTGACCCATAAGTGCATCGCTATTCAAAGTTAGTGAGGCATCAGTTATAGGGCCTGACTAAGTATTTGATGCCTTAGAAAAAGTCCAGGTTATCAGAGAAAGACTTCGGGCTTCTTAGAGACGACAGAAGTCTTATGCACATGTGCGCAGAAAGGATCTCGAGTTCGAGATTAGTGACTATGTCTATCTAAAGATCTCTCCCATGAATGGAGTGAAAAGGTTCGGTAAGAAGGGAAAGCTCAGTCCTCGATATGTCTGTCCCTTAAAAATTCATAGTCGGTTTGGCAAGGTAGATTTTGAGCTCGAGTTGCCTTCAGATCTAGCCTCAGTTCATCCACTCTTTCATGTCTCTTTGCTCGAGAAGTGCATAGGTGATCCAGCAGTTGTAGTCCCTATTCAAAGCAAAGATGTTCAGAATGACCTCTCATTCAAAGAAATTCCAGTCAAAATACTTGGCTACCAGACTCGTAGACTAAGGAACAAAGAAGTCCCGCTAGTCAAAGTTCATTGGCGAAATCAGTTCATTGAGGGAGCTACTTAGGAAGCAGAAGAAGATATACGGACCGAGTATCCTCACCTCTTTTCCAAAAACTCAGACTCAGTCCAAGGTAGTATATTTACTTAAAGCTTATCTAGTTTCATGTTCAAGTTCCAGTTACAAACGAATTTCATGCTTGGATTCCCATTTTAAACTTTGTATCCATTTACCATTGCATATTCAATGATATGCTCATGCATTAGATCAGACATGTGTTTATGCAGCAGACATTCATTCTCCTTTTAAGAAACTTAGTTATCAAAATCTCAGTCATGTATTCATGAGTTAGTTTAGTCATGAAATCATGCATCAGATATGCATGCTCAGTATGAATCTTAGAAATGTCAGTCATGTAGTCATGTTTTAGTTGCTTATGTTCAGTATGTACTTTAGATTATTTTTTCTCTCATCTTAATCAGTCTCATTCGAGGATGAATATTCACAAGGGGGAGATATTTTAATACCCCATACTTCTACTTAGCTTAAATTCGTCCCAAAGATGTCAAAGACTTATTTTAAAGATGAATCCACTAATATGCATGTGGTATTTTCAAGATTCTCACTTTTTATCATATGGTAAATTGAATAAGATTTTAATCGATACCAAATTTGCCCAAATCCAACACTCGGGCGAAGAGTTGGAGCCTTTTTAGTCAGACAGTGTATGACCTAAGCCATCAGCGCATTGTGGAGTGAGCTTAAATGGAAATTATCAATCTCCAGTGGTGCTCCACGATAGTGGCGCATTGTGACAAAGGCCCAGTTTATAATTTTCCTTTTTCCAATGAATCTCCGTGATGTATCTTCGTCGTACCAAACTTCCAGGTCGTAAGCAAAGTGGCAACGCGATAGCTCCGTGTTGCCCCACCATGCAGATTCCCAATTGTCCAATTTCGGTGGCTCGGAGCTATTGTGGTGCATCACCCCAAGGATGAAAATTGGGAATCTTCTAATTTTTGAGATATTAAATCCCAGGGGACGTTTGGTCTTTTCCCATGACTTCAATTCCGCCCAATCACCTAATTTAACCCTAAGAGTGCATTATTTGCTCACTTTTGCATTAGTATCTCAAATTAAAATCAACTCTACTCAAGAAAAAAAGCCCTAGTTCTTAAATTCAAGGGACAAATCTCAAGAACTCTCCATCAATCCTTCCAAATTCGTTAACTCTGGTATAGATATTATTCATTCATGGATTCCTTTCATCCATGAAGCCCTAGAATCAAGTTTTAAAGAATGTATTATGAATATTATGTTCTGGGTTGATATGTTTATGTGATTGTTGTTGTATGCTTCCCAAGTTGGAATCTTAATGTGTTTTTATGAAATTACGTTAGTATATGAGTTTAAATCCATGAATTGAGTGGTTTATATGTGTTAATTGATGATTATAGCTTTGCCGAATCTAGTGCATGTAAGGTGTTTGATAATATACGTAGAAGACTAGAAATCATATAATATAGTTCAATTGGGACTAGTGATGGATTTATTTTTTGACCTTATGTTCAAAGAACTCCCATGCTATAAATGTGCATTGTAAATGTTTGTTGGATTGCTTATGAATTAGCCTTATGAAATTATACCATGTTTACATACAATCCTATTCATGTATAAGTTTGTGACAACCATGTACTTCATAAAATCTCCAACTTATTATATTATGGATTGTTGATGTTGGTCTTGTATTCAAGAATGTCACGCCTTGTCAATTTCCTTCTATCGAGTCCTAGGGGTACTTGTACCCGACAATTTAGCTGTGTGCCTAATATCAATGTCATATTTTCACGTTAATCTCTGTCAAGCTATGTTTAGTAGAATTCAGCTAGTCATGTGACTTAGGAAAATTTAGTAATCTCAGTAATCCCAGTAAATCTCAGAAAGCTCAGTAATTCAGTAATCTCAGTAGTATTCTGTCAGTCAACGAAAATCCATGAACTCAGTCCAGTACAATTCAGTTAATCATGTTCAGTGTCTATTCAGATGGGAGTAGGAGTTAGCACCAAGTGAGCCCAAGGATAGGAACTCACCTGTTATTAGAGGGTGTGATTCTTAGATGCAGTCTTTGCTCTCCAGAACTACGTAGCAAGCGTAGGTTAAGACATCATAACTTCTTATATCAGTTTTGATAAGGTGGCCTAACCTGTTATATGAGTGTCCCACCATTCTCATTAGTGTAACCTTTTATATGAGGCTCACTCACAGTTTGTCCTTACCGGTGGCGCGGTATTGATACCCTTCCAATCGGGGTTACAGATTGGACCCCAATTCAACCATAATGGCGTATTAGGAGCATGTTGGTTAGATAACTACTTCCCATAGTTATAGTTTCAGTCTCAGTCACAGTAATAGAACTCATATATTTCTTTAGACTTCAGAACTATCCGATACAGTCAACTAAGAACATTATGGAACTTAGCTAGATCCATTAGAACCTAGACTGCCAGATACAGTCGCTCAGTAACAGTTATTTCAGTTATACAGTTATCAGTATCTCATGTTATCAGTATTCAGACTCAGTAATCATGTTATCATGAATTCAGTTATAGTATCTTATTCATGTATGTATTCTCATGTTCATGTTATACAGTTAGTTAGTATAGTTCATGCATATGTATCCTTTGCATTCATCCTACCTCACATGCATACTAGTAAATTCAATCGTACTAATACATTTGCACTATGGTGTTTTACTTGACGCCATAGGTTCCGAAGAACAAGATCCAGAGCATCAGTTGCATTCCAGTAATCAGCAGTCAGTGTTAGTAGTGAGTCCTCATACTTTGAGGACATGAACATTATTTTATCATTTCAGTACTTAGTTTATTTTAGTAGTTGGAGTTAGTTGGGGACATGTCTCATCAACTCCTTATTCATACAGTTAGAGGCTTTTCAGACTATCATGATTAGACAGTTATTTAAGTTGTCTTGGGTATTTCATACCCCACCCATATGTTATATTTTATCAGATATTATGTCTCAATTTTGAACCTTATAGCCTTTCAACCTTTATTTCCACATTTATACAGTATGTTATGAAATTTTCAGGTACAGATATCAGTCATGGGTTAGCTTGTGGTCCTTTGGGGTCATGAGCACCGTGTAGCATTCTAGGTAACAGATTTGGGGCGTTACAAGTTACCTCTTTTACTAATACATTAGTGAAACCTAGGCTCTAATTCCATTTTTTCATGATGCAATTTCTCAGGTCATGATGGTGTCTACTATACCCCCCCCCCCCAATAGGCAAGCCAAACTCATAGTTTGGAATGGCTAGTAACGGACTACCAAATATATAAAGAAAAGAAATGTGTAAGAGATGGAATAAATAAACAATTACATAATTGAGTCCCAAAACCTGGTGGTATCAGTACAAGAGCTTATAATATAACAAGAGTACAATAGTGAAATACAAATGAATACACTAATACAATATATCTCCGAATACAACATAGAGTCTAGTATAATACATAGGGAACAGATAGATAATTGTCATGACCCGAACCAATGTCTTGTCGTAGTGGGTATCTCAAGTCCAACAAAGATCAGAGAACACCACCAACACCTGAAACTGTAGACCACCTTACTCCCATGTCATATGAATTTTGAACATATAATAAGATAGAGTGCCATAACTTAAGGAAGTTTTAATGCCTGTCCATAACCAACCACCGATGATTGGACAAATAATTGACCAACACCACCCAATAACCACCGTAGCCCACACTAAGCCTTCTAAAGAATGATCCAAAACTGAATCAATAAAGTGTTCGGATATGCCCCTGAAAATAGCCAAAAATAAGTCTATGGCATAAGGGGAACAGAACAGGAAATGTAGACTTTTGATGCAGAAAGATCACTACTTCAATGTCAACTCATGAGCTAATCCTGAATCCTAATCACCGAGAAGGAGGAATAGAAGTGTTGTTACTTCCTGTTTTGCTTGGGGATACAAAGTTCGAAGACGGTTAGCAGGGTGAACTCAAACATGTAACTCAAGGATAAGGATAGCATAATGACATGAGCAACATTTTACCATCATTCAAAAACCAATGCTCGTAATCAAATTCATATACATATATATATATATATCACATACCGAGATAGCGAACAAGGTTTGCATGAACTTTAAAACCTTAACCTGGATTGTGTATCTCAACAGTGATATAACAGTTCGCACACGCTTTATGGGCCCCGACTCTCACCCCCTGGCTGGGCTCCGGTGTATGTAGCCATACAAACCATAGAATAATCTCATATATATACATACAGGGGACTCGAACCTCCCAACATAGACTAAGGTGAATTAAGCACCCGATCATGTAATAATCTACGGGGGGCCTCAAACCTCTCTAATCAAGAAATAATATTAAGGGGGACTCAAACCTCCCTGTTCACTTTGACCCATGCATCGACAAATATGGTTTCCATTATCTGTCACTCGAACCTCCACTTTCACGACTTAACTACACAAGCCTTATTAGTTCCCAATTAAATAAGTATCACACATTCCCATTTATTAAACTACATTTCATATTAAGGCATACTTTGTTTGTACAATCATACCAACTACACTTGCAAGGTAACAACAACATGCCAAAACAATACCCATTAACTTGGAGAAAGCTACTTCCTTTGTTTATTAATACACGGTAAGAGACATCGAATCCCTTTGTTAATTAAATCAAACCATTATATTTTGAATACCTCTTTATATCATTCAATAGTTCAAGACTTGTTCCATTTTACAAATTCCCATAGTTCATGTAAATAAAACCAATTTCACATTATGGGGTTGGGATCATAACCTTTTCAAAAGTCACAAGTTTGGGAAAATCACAATTTCTTAGTTCATTAACCATACCAATGAACCCAAGTGTTCAAAACCATAATAAAGGATGAAAATCGTATATAAACCATGAGAAGAATTGTTCAATTCATAAACATTCAAAAGCCCTAATCTTTGGTTCAAAACCAACATAAACATCTTATGAATAATACTTTCAAGCATATGCTTTTACAAGATTAACAATGAGAGAAGAGTAACATGCTTGAAATAGTAAGATGTACAGAGAGAAATCACCCTTGAAAGCACTAATTGATCAACATGTTTCGAGGTCTAATGATACCCTAAATGGATTACAAGACGTGGGTTTCAAGTTGGGTAAGAGGGGAAATATCTTGAATGCCCGTAACTTAAAATCTCAAAAGGGTTGTCTTTAACTATGAATCAACCATCAACTCGTAACCACTCCTTACGACTCGTCACCACAAGTCATAACCAGGCAGAACCACTGAAGCACCCTACACTGCTGAGCTTTCGACTCAACCATAGGACTTCTAATGGGACCCTATGACTCCTAGGTCCCAATCGTAACCAACACAAAACCCATTTTGGGTATACACTGGACACCTACGATTACACCTAGAGACTCATAACATATCCTTATGGCTCTTAGTAAGACACTCGTAGTAAGAGTATAATCTAGCCACAAACTATTGGTTTGGTTACAACTCATCCTAACGACTCATCAGGACACCCTACGACTCTTAGGGCAAGTCATAACCTCAAAGGTCAAGCAATTTTCAATGGTAAAAAATCTAGGTGTTTTAATTCTCCCTCACTTGGATCATTCATCCTCGAATAATGGGATAAGGAATTTATTAGCATGAATTGACTCCACACACCTCTACTCTTACCTTTAACAAAGACAGAAAACAAAGATGTTAAGGAAAATACTTTTCTCCTTTAACAAAGTTAGAAAACAAAGATTTCAAGGAATACAAATACCTAAAGTACGATTATACAAAATGAAAAATAACAACGGATACTTGGACTTCCTATCTACTTTGGCTTCCCAAGTAGCCTCTTCCACCTTGTGGTTGCTCCGTAAAACCTTTACCAAAGAAATGACCTTCGTTCGCAACCAACAAACTTGATGATCCAAATTTTCAATCGGAACTTCCTCATAAGATAAAAAATCTAAAATACTTACCTGCTCCAAAGAAACCACCATCGAAGGATCACCCACGTACTTTCTCAACATCAAAATGTGAAACACCAAATGAATGAAGCTGAAAATAGAGAGCAACTTCAATTCATAAGAACCATTACCAACACTCTTCAACACCAAGTATGAATTAACATATTGGGGGTTGAGCTCCCCTTCTCACCAAACCGCATTACTTTCTTCATGGGGGATACCTTTAATAACACCTAATTACCAACACTAAACTCCAACTTCCTTTGCCTCATATCTGTATAGGACCATTCACAACTTTGGACAACTTTAAGTCTATCCTGAATCACCTTCACCTCTCCATCACTTGGTGAACCAAATCAGGGCCAAATATCTCAGCTTTACTAACTTTAAACCACCCGATGGGATACCTACAGTTCCTACTATACAACACCTCAAACGGAGCAATCCCAATACTTTAGTGGTAGCTATTATTATATGCAAACTCTATAAGAGGCAAATGATCAACCAAACTACCACCACAGTCAATCATGCAAGCTCAAAGCATATCATCCAATATCTGAATAGTGCTTTGTACTTTCCCATCTTACTACAAGTAGAAAGCAGTACCAAGGTTCACCATAGTTCCAAACCTCTCTAAAACAAAAGCGAAAAGTGTGATGAGAACTAAGTACCATGATCAAACTTAATATAAATAGGCACCTCATGCAACTTCACAATTTCTTGGCGGAATAACTTTTCATAATCCTCTAATGAATAATTAGTCCTCACTGATAAGGAGTGAGCAGACTTAGTCATCATATATAGGATGACTCAAGTCTAATCAAATAGATTCCAAAACCGAGGAAGTCCAGTAATAAAATCCATGTTAATCGCTTTCCACTTCTATGCAGAAACTTGATTTCTTGATACAACCCTCTAGGCCATAAGTGTTCAACCTTTACTTATTGACACACCATGTATTAGCCACCAAACTAGCCACATCTCTCTTCATATTATTCTACCAATAAATCTCCTTTAGATCATGATACAATTTTGTCAATCCAGGATGAATGACATAATATGACCTATGAGCCTCAGCTAAGATCCTCTCCTACAATCCATCTATATCGGGAACATATAAACTGCCTTGGTAACTCAAGCTACCATTACCACTATCTCAAAAGCCCCAACCTTTTGCTGTCCCACATCTTTCTTAACCTTCATTAAGACAAGATCTATTACCTACTTCTTCTTTATTTTAGTACAAAGAGATAATTGTGCCACCTTTTTAACAAACACACCCCATCCCAGAGTCTAAGAGACGAACTCTAAGATTAGCCAAATAGTGAATATCTTTCAATAACTCTCTCTTATCCTCATCCACATGAGCTAGACTCCCATGGATAACCTGTTAAGTGCATCAACAACCACATTAGTTTTACCTGGGTGATATAGTAAAGACGTCTATTGTAGTCTTTCAGCAACTCAAGCCACCTTCTCTACCAGAGATTCAATTCCTTCTAGGTGAACATATATTATAGGCTCTTATGATCAGAAAAGATAACTTCATAGACTTCATACAAATAGTGATGCCAAATCATCAATGCAAACACCAAAGTCAACAACTCTAAGTCATGAGTTGGATAATTCATCTCATGAACTCTCAACTGCCTAGAAGCATTGGCTACCACCCAACCATGCTGCATCGACAAACAACCAAGTCCCATACAAGATTCATCATAATAAACCATGAATCCCTCATTAACTTTAGGTAGGTTCAAAACTAGAGCTGAAGTTAATTATTTTTCAGCTTCTCAAAACTACCCTCACAAGCATCAGGCCATAATAACTTCTCCTTCTTTCAGGTCAACTTAGTCAGTAGGGAAGCTATAGAAAAGAAACTCTCTACAAATCTCCTATAGTAGCAGGCTAAACCCGAGAAGCACAGAATATTGGTTTGATTCATGGCCCTATGCCTCTTTTTAACCATTATAACTTTTTTAGATCCATCATGATCCCTTCACTAGTAACATCATGACTTAGAAAAGTAACAACCTTCAACAAGAACTCAAACTTTGAAAACTTAGCATAGAAGTTCTAATCTTTCAAGGTTTGCAACACGTACAAGGGTGAACGACATGATCTACCTTGATTTTGGAGTGCACCAGAATATCATCTATAAACATGATGCCAAACAAATCCAAAAATTGATGGAAGACCCTATTTATAATTTCAATGAATGTCATTAGGGCATTAGTCAAATCAAAAGACATGACTAGGAAATCATAATGACCATACCAGGTTCGGAAAGTAGTCTTAGGGATATCTACGACCCTAATCTTTAGCTTATGGTAACCCAACCAAAGATCAATCGTACAAAAATATCTAACACCCTGAAGCTGGTTAAACAAATAATCAATCCTAGGAATAGGGTACTTATTCTTTACCATGACCTTATTCAACTGACGGTAATAAATAGACGTACGAAGGGAACCATCCTTCTTACGCACGAACAAAATAGGGGTACCCCATGGAGACACACTAAGATGGATAAAACCCTTGTCAAGGAGGTATTTCAACTACTCTTTAAGCCCCTTCAACTAAGTTAGATCCATTCTATAAGGAGGGATGGAAATAAGACAAGTGTTAAAAACAACGTCAATCCCAAAATCAATCTCCTTATTGAGAGGGATACCAAGAAATCTTTAGTTAAAACCTCAAGAAATTCATTAAGCACGAGAATAGATTGTAAAGAAGGACCCTCTAAGTTAAAATCTTTAACCCAAACCAAATGGTAAAGTCATCCCTTTGAAATTAATTTTTGGGCCCTATGATATGATATAAATCTTCCCTTAGGCACTAGAGAACCTCCTTCCCACTCAATGACCAGCTCACTAGAGAGTTTAAACATGACCTTATAGGTTTGACAATCAAAGGTGGCATAGGACGAGTGCAACTAATCAGTCTCTAATCTGACGTCATAATTAACCATGATTAATTCTATCAGATCCACCAGAGTTCCTTTGACAACAAAAGATATTACATAATCCCTACAGACTCTTCTATCAACCACAGAGTCACCCATTGAGGTAGAAATAGAAAAGGGATCAGTGATTCAGTCTGGAATAAAACCAAAATATACAACCACAAATGAGGTCACATAAGAAAAAGCAAACCTCGAATGAAGCAACAAATATACACATGACAAAAGATTTATAACACACAAGTGATGACATCGGAAGATACCTCAGAGTCTTGGCGAATAGAAAGATCATACAAGCAATTTCAGCTAGCACTAGTACCGGAAGTAGAAGCAGCACCCTTTGGTGCAGGAGTAGATGAAGTGGCAATAGGAATATTATTTTTCCTTGAAGCAATATTGGAAGGTCAATCTCCTTGGAAGTGACAAATTTGACCACATTAAAATACTTTTTACTTCCCTCTTCATAAAAGCCATGATGCCCCTACCTATAGAATCTGGAAGGAGGATATGATGGAGCAAACTGAGCCCCACAATCCTAAAATTGGGCACCCTGAACCCTAATCACAGTATCATGGTTAGAATGATGATCACCTAACGACCTTGGATAGGGAGCACTAGACGTAGAGTAGGAACTAGAACTCCTCTACTTCTTCTTAGACCATTTTCCACCATCTTAACCATTCTGCTGCTGACTCTCACCCTGATTGGAAAATATAAACTTCTTATTTTTTCTTTCCCCTATCTCTGCATGCTTTTTCTTCTCTTTCTTAACCTACTGTATATACAAAACAAATTTGGAGATGTCCATATCCTTATTTAATAAGATAGCCTTACTCTCTAGAATCGAATCATGGGATAACCTAGAATCAAATTTCTTTATTCTAGCTCTCATGTTGGACGCTAAGTAGCATATCAGGATAACTAATGGAAGTTCAAGGCATACTCCTTGACCGCCATCCTACCTTGCTTTATATTAACAAACTCTTCTGCTTTTTTCTCCCTTAACTCTTTAGAAAATAAGTGGTCTTGAAAAGTGCTAAAGAAATCATCTAACAGTATAGATTTGGCATCGTCTCCCTTCGACTATTCCCATTCCTCATGTCATTAGTATGCTACATCCTTCAATTGATAGGAAAGGACTTCTACACACTCCACATTAGTAGCATGCATAACTCAAAATATCTTCTCCATATCATCTATAAAACCTTAAGGATACTTCTCAAACTTAACACCAGTAAAAATTTGAGGACTCAACCTCTTAAACTGGCCAACGATTGTTGCCTCAGAAGATGGAGTGATAAAAGCTATATGCTCAGACTGAGAAACTACCAACTGAACCAATATATGAATAGACTACAAAAATTACATATTCCAGACATCATCCTGAGGAGCTCGAAGAGGACTAGAGGGGACTGGTGGAACTCTAGAAGGGAAATCAGGAATTGGACACCTAGACTGGGTTTGTACCCCATAAGTAGGGTGTGTCCTATCAACATTATTCTCAAGTGGGATAGAGGGGTTTCCATGAGCATCAGATCATCTAGGAGGCACAATTTAAAAGGTGAAGAAATGAGAAATATAGGAGATTTAAGATCTTAGACTCTAGAGCATGAAATATAAAAATAAGAATGGGTAACATTATTAAATGTCTCATAGACTCTCCCTTATAAATGTGGCATGCTACACACCAATAAATAAGACTTTACTTGACACAACTTTGTTGGACACCTAATGACACCAAACCTAGGCTCTGATACCACTTTTATCATGACCCAAACCAAGGCCTTGTCGTGATGGTTATCCTAAGTCCAACATGGACCAGAGATCACAACCAACACCCTAAATCGTAGACCACCTTACACCCATGTTCAATGAATTTTGAATATTTAACAAGATAGTTTGCAATAGCATAAGAAAGATTTAGTGCATATCCATAACTAAACACCGATGACCAACTAAATGACCAAGTAACAATGCCCAATAATCACAGTAGTCCTAACAAAGCCTTATAACCAATGATCTAAAACTGGATGTCAATAAAGTGTCGGGATATGCCCCGAACAATAGCCAAAAATAGGTCTGCCCCGAACAATAGCCAAAAATAGGTCTAAGGCATATCAAGAATAAAACATAAAATGTAGACTTCTGATGTATTGAAGCTCACTAGTTCAGTTCAACTAACGAGCTAATCTTGAATCCAAATCACTGAGAAGGAGGAGTAGAAGTTTTCCTAATTCCTACATTTAGTGTGGATACAACATCCAAAGATGGTTAGAGGGGTAAATGCTAGTATGAAACTTAGTGACTTAATAACATTATCAATAGTTTAACATTATTCAAAAACCAATGAACATAATCAAATGCATATACATTCATATATATAAATAACATGCCGAGTTTGGGAATAAGGTTTTGCATGCACTTTAAAACCTTAACATAAATTGTGTAGCTCAACCATCATATAATAGTACCCATGAGCTATATGGGCCCCAACTCTCACCCCCTAGTCGGGATATATGAACTAATGAAGGAAGGGATATACAATAGTTCTATATTTATATATAGCTATGTGTATGTATATATATATATAGCAACAATAATTACAAACCCAGTGAATTCCCTCATAGTGGGGTCTAGGGAGGGTAAAATATACGCAGTCCATACCACTACCTCTGAAGAAGTAGAAAGGCTTTTTTTGATAGACTCTCAGATCAAGACAGAGAATAGTAAAAAAATTCATAATAAAGCCTGAAACAAGATGGAATAACAAAAATACGACTCCCACAAAGTAATACCCCTACACTAATGAACCAAAGGCACCCCTCATCCCCTCCAACAAGTGGCTCCAACCTATGGACCTAGCCCTAAAACTCCTAGACCATCTACCCTAAAGCTCTTCTAACTACTGACTACAATACACCCATATGCATTAGTTGTCTAACCTAATTCGTTTCCTCCATACATTCTTATCTAGGGTCATGTCCTCAATAAGCTCTAACTGCTCCTTGTCATTTAATAACCTCTCTCCAATATTTCTTAGGCCTACCTCTACCCCAATTGAAACCATCTAAAGCCATTTTTGTACACCTATGAACTGGGGCATCCTTGCCCCTCCTCTTCATATGTCCGAACCATCTCAACCAAATTTTTTGCATCTTATCTTCCACTGAATCCACTCCCACCTTCTCCTAGAGAATCTCATTCCTAACCTTATTATACTTAGTAAGACGATACATCAAACACAACATCTATATTTCCTCCACCTTTGAGTTTTGAAGTCAACTCAAGGTATAACCTAAATCAGCATGTATTTACTTTTAAGTCCTCATTATAATCCTATTAGGATGTAGTACAATCCTACTCAGGTTTTCTAATCCATATGAGTAAACATGAGATAATCATGCATAATAATGTAATCATAAGATAGAAGTAGCTAGAAACATACCTTGAATCTCGATACCAAATTAATGACCAATCTATCATAAACTAGCCATAATACTGATTATAATAATGGTAATAACAATATCCACAAAAGCGCGAGTAACCAACTATTTTGAACAAACAAATACCTAGCTAAGCCTATGCGTACCTTTACCATCCTGGCTTAGAAGCTCCAATAAACTTTCAAAAACACAAGGCATAGTCATCACCAATATAAATTCAACCGGTCCTATACCGACTGATAGACAGGTCTAAACTATTAATAGTTGATGTACATGTAAGAATGAATACAAAAGAATCCATAATATCATAATCATCATCATCTTAATCGTCATCATCATAATCAACCTATGGACTTGTTGGATATATAATTATCACAATATTCTCTATCCTTGTGGGGTATTAATATCATCATCACAATATCCACTAGCCTTGTCGAGCATCATCACATCATCATAATATCCTTTGGCCTTGCCGAGTATCATCGTATCATCATAACATCCATCAATATTGTTGGCCATCATTACATCATCATAATGTCCAAATCAATGACAAATAATATAGAGCAAGACTAACGAGGGATAAAGAAAATAGATATGAAAAAAGAGGCAAGGTAGAATATATTTCCATAATTCATCATTCATCATCAATTTCACATCATTTATAGTTATATATATAATAGGTGCATGAACCTGAGCTATGTCTAAAAGAGTGTAAATCTATAAGTTTGCTGCTCGGAGTAAACTTTGAGATGAAATCTCTATAAAAGTATGGAAAGGGTCGGACTATCTGACAACTGGAGTAAATAGTAGTGTCAAATAATGGATCGGAATATATCTCGGTCAAATTTGCAAAACATCATTATTCATCCCTTTTACACCTATAATTTACTTATTAGGTTTGACAATTATTATTGTGAAGAAATAATTTTTAAGGTAGAAAGTGGGCTTTAGACCTTTGTTAATAAAAATAATAGAAAGATTAAAATGTAATTGGAATCATCAATCACCAATGCAATAATCATGAAAATATAGAATCTATGCATGTTATCACAAGTATTCAACCATTGGTAATCATAAACATCATACTGTATCCACCTCCATCCCATATTGGAGAGATGGGTATATACACATATATATTTATATGAAAAAACTACAATTGTATCCTTTGCGAGGATAATTACTTACCGAATATCCAATCGATATCATAACATAGCCTTTGGCCCAATAATGTGTTTTCAATAATCATAACATCGTAATCATGGACCTAGGTCCACATATATATTCAGAACTCATACCAATCATCATAATTATAAGTCATCTCATATTTATAATCCATAGCATATTCTCAAGGAATAATATCGCTATAAGCTATTAAGAATATCTATAATCATCTCACATATAGGAGGAATCTCACATATAGGAGGAAAATATAAGAAAGCATCTCGCATCTATAGGTCATCTGTCATGACTATGAGAAATATTATCTCTAAAGGCCATTTGTCAAATTTAGGAAGGATTAGAATTTCTATTTGCCAAATATCAAGTCTAAGAGTAAATAGCATCTCTAAAGGCCAAATATTATAACCAAGAGGGAATAATACCTCTAAAGACACAATATCACTTTAATAAGGAATATCATCATAATTTACCTAGTCACGAGGTAAGCTTATTCTAAAGACACACTAGCCTAACGTAACCCTAACATCCGTAATTAGGTCCACAAAGGATAACACAAGTCTGGGCCTAACATGGTCCAAATGATCCCACTTCAAATCCTCCATTTCCATATTTGGGAAAATTATACCCCAGACTTGGCTAAAGTATCTAGTTCAACTTATAGATATCAAGTAAACCATAACAACCAATCCTACAATAGGGACTTCCTCTAAAACATAAGCATTCAAGTTAACTCTATCCAAACTATTATTTCAAGGTCACCACACTAGTTCAATAAGGTTAAGTATACTAATTATGATTCCAACACTTACACCACATTCCAAACCTAGCTTCATATATTATATCCATACAACAAATTAGTCCAACCTAGAGAGAAGGTAATATGATTCTAAAAGGTACTAAGCTTTTTGCCTTACGGGTCTAAAACCATCATCTAATCCCAAGGAAATTAGCAATTGATAATGCTCAAGTTCCTCCAATGTTTGAGAGGTGAGGCAGTAGTTGTCAATAACCCAACTCGAGATGGGGTCGAATCCAAAAGGAGAGAATTATAAATTTTAAGTCATATGGGTGCTCTTATTACTAAAAGGTTACCCAGAATACCAACAAACATGGCATATAAAATAAAATGGGGGAATTGATATGGGATTTTCTTGTAATGAGTTATGGTTAACAATGCCCGAAAATGAAACTGTTGACTTAAAATCAAGATTTGAGGAGATCTTGGGATTATGTCTACCTAAAAGTAAATGCATGTGGGTTGATGATGGTTTAACATGAAACTTCCTTGTTAACTAAAGGATAGGCTAGGTAGAAGATCATTGTGGTTAATCTTTCAATAAAACCACAACGATTTCATTCATTGTCTCTTTCGAGCACCTAACAAGTGTGCAATTCGTAATCACACCAAAGCTCAATAAAGCATCCCTATTTCTAGGATGATGCTATTGAGATGATTTACACTCAAATTACACTTATTAATAAGATTGCAAAAGGTAGAAAACCATAGGCTTAATTGTTTATAATTTCCTTGTCCCTCTATAACCCTCTTTCAAGGATATTATGGGTTACCTCATGTTCACCTTCATCACTCTTTCAAGGATGATAAAAGATTTCTATAGTTTGGGATTTTCACCCGTCAAACCCATTTGGAGATTTGGGGTTTTCAACCATAATGCCAAGAAAAATTTACTTAGCTACTCATGAAGAAAGAAAAGAAAGATATACTCTAAGGATTATCAAAAGCATTCATTCTTCACAAAATACTAAGAAATCAAGCCTTCACAATTAGTTACACACTTGCCCAATTAGGGTTTATTTCTTTAAATTCAAAATTATCTATAAGGTAAGAAATACCCAAATAAGAAAGTGTTTTTGCATACATAAGGTTTGGGACTCATCTATGCAATTTTACAAAACTACCCTGGGTCATATTCTCGCTGAACTGCGATCGCATAAATTTGACTGCGACTGCAGCTATGTAACCACAGTTTTGCTCTGCATCATACTACGCTGACCATCTTGACTGACTAAGACCAGGACCACGGCCTAAGGATCGTGGTTATGGTATTTGAGGCTCAACTATTTCAGGTCTCCAACTGTACTTTTTTTGGTTCTATTTGATCCCTTTTTAGATCTAATCCATATCTTATCACCTTCTCACCTATATACCTAGAAAAGACGGGTATTATTGTATTTAAATCATGATGATATCTCATTTTCTTATACAAAACATGGTAGTGTGCACAAATATTTGGTGCAAATGAGTGGTAAAATCACCACTCATCAATACCCCTAACTTAAAGCCTTGCTTATCCTCAAGAAACACCACCTTTTTCTATGAGATAATTTCATATGTATGCCCTAATTCTATCACCCAATGATCATGATAACTTCAACTTGATTACACCATAAAAAGCTCTTTGCACATGGGAAAAATGGTTTCAACTACATCCCTCAACATTAAATGGAATATTTAAAAGATGAAATAGACTTTGGGGAGAAACCATGTAACACTACTAACACTCTAGAAATAACTCACTTGTTGACCACCATAGCATTATACTTCCTTTAATCTCAGTATGCGGATGATAAATAAATCACCCACCTCAACTTATTCACATGCCTCCTCGCAAGAAGGAAAATTTCACACACCTAGTTACCAATTATGCAACAAGGAATTTTAAATGCAAACACTCTCTCTATAGAGAAATTATCCAAGTTAACAAGTACCATGCCATAGGATTGACCCTATTTTAAATAGCTACTACAATGACCACATTTGGTTGGGAATAACAAAGGACTTTTTGTGCTTGTAATGTAGGTCTAGGGTAGGGTAGTATATCAAATTTGGACAATAAACCCTCCTTGAACTTCTACATCACACAATTTTCACTTTGTGCTATTGGGCCACTTCTTTTCCTTTACTATTGTGCCTACTTTACCTTCTCTTGGCTTTCCCACTTTTTTCTTTCTCTACTTTTTGTTGTGCATAAATCATGTCTTTCTTTCCTTTGTTGGATATTTTCTTTCTTCTAATCATTTTTTTAGTAGCTTAAGCTTGTAGGCATTATCTTATGATTTTATGGACCAACTATACCCTTTTCAGTTTCCACCACACCTAACTTAGGCTTTTAGCCTCAAATTGTATTATTAGGTTCAAGGAGGGTAGGGTTCAAAAGAGTAGAAGGGTGAAAGGCTTGTAATGTGTTTGCGAAACAAAAATCCAAAGGCTAAAAAAGGGTAACTGGGGGTAACTCCTATGCATTGGTAAGTTTTTTAGGTTAATGTAGGCTTCCAATGTCTCAAGATAGCCTATGATCATTTTACTATCCAAGCACAATCTAAATTTAGCATTGAAAGACTAATGGGGGCAAGTTCTAGATGGTACAAGTACACATGAGATGTAGACAAGTAAGCTCACACACATATCCTGCGAAGATCGTCAAGAGGGTTCAATTGTTCCACCTGCTTGAGATAAAAATAGAGTTACATCTCTTTTTTAAAGTTACATTTTTGGAGTCATAAAAAAAGGTAAAGTTTTGTTACAAGGTTGCTCATGTACTTGCCCTCAAATTTTACAAAAGTTTTCAGACGGAGGGGTGTTTTCTTTGCATCTGCACAAAGCATAATTTTCTAATCATGGCAACAACCCAAGCTATTGTCTCACATTGCGACTCTAATATGGCTAAACTACCCACATGGCAACTAAGACTTCACCAATAGGTATAAATGCGATCCCAAATCATCAATTCCATAAGTAGTCAAACTTCCCTTGGATTGACCATGATAAACCTGACTTTCCTTGGATTGACCATGACGCCACAGGTACTCAGACTTCCCCTACATTCAGGGTTAAAACTCAATTACAATGCTTTCCCCTTAAGAATGTTGTCACTCAGTCTATCATAGGGAAATCTCATCTGATAGAAGTAAAGTAAAGATAAGATATATTAACAAAGTAACTAATCCATGCAAGTGTGGGCAAAATCCTAGTGCCCAAATATTACAACCCAATTAAAAATATGAATCAACAAAAAGAGCAGGGAAACTATGCAGAATTAACAATAATACAGGCCTAAATAAAATGAATGAGAATAAGGACACACCCCCAATTAAAAAGGTTGCAGTGTCCCCACCACATAAATAATCAAGGATAAAATAGATAAAGTTACTGCCTGAAACTGCATCATGGGCTACTATAACTCTCGGACTCTGCATTATCATCATTTTCCTCAAGATCGAACCATTAGCTGGGGGACTCATCATCACTCTCCACCCAAATATAAGGAAGTCTATCTTAGGGTTTTAGGACCTTTCATAAGCCCTTTATCCCCTTATATATATTGATAAAGAACTCATCCCTCTTCTTCTCTCTTGTGACCAATTTTTTATGTACACTCTGGAGGTCTCATATGACTTCGCTAAAGAGGAGTAAGCTTTCTTAAGTCTATCAATGGTTGATTCTTTCCTCTTTTGTTTCTCCTTATACTTCTTATAATCAACATGGGACACATATGAATAATGGATGGTGGAACACTCTCCCGATCCTTAGGGAAAACTAGACACAAGATTTCTAATTGCTACAATATCAACTCTAATATCCTCAAGAGGTCCAATGGTGGTTATTCTATGAGACTCAGGCTCAAAACATGCCAACTTTTCCAAGTTGATTTTTCTCTTCTTAACTTTGCCGGGGGATCACTCTCCTCGAATCCACAAGGAGTAGGTAGGGGCACCAGGGCACACCTATGTTTCACTAGCATACTCCTCAAACTTTACTATCCTACATAGATCAATAATAAAAGAGGGTAAAAAGAGATGTGCACCACCTTGTCTCTTAAAATAATCCATTTCATTGAGCACGAGCTAACCAAAATCCTAAGGGATACCGTCTAGAATGAAACTAACCATCCAAGCATACAGGTCCTGTACTGCTATTATGTGGTTATAAGGAGAGATTCAGCAACAAATATTATGCAACCATATCCGAGCCTCAAGCGTGAAGTCATTCATGGAGATGTTGCTTATAGTCTTTACTTAAGAGACTTATTTTTTGGGGCATAGCTGTTATGCCAACCAAATCCCCAGTTTACACCATTTTTATTTGAATTCACCCATGTTTGTATGTTGGAGCCCATAAACATCATTGATTTTCTCAGCCTCAACTCTCACCGATTTGCCCTGAATCTTAATAGTCACATTTAATGGGTCCAAGAAAGACACTTCACTAATGTTGGCATGAAATTTACTAACCAATTATTCATTTGGAATGCATAGATCCGAGGCAAAGCACTGCCTCCCCGTGTTTTCATGTTTGTTATGAATGCTGGGAGCTTCTCCGGCATATTCTCCAAGCAAATTCCTCTTTTTGGTAGAAGCTTAGCCCTGTAAAGATCACTGTAGTAGAGAGTGTGTAAATCGCGTGCCATGAATTGAATGTGATCATACTTGTCTATAAATTTACCGTGAAAGCACTAGGCATATATGATATATATCAATAATAATTTAATATGCAAACTATTCCCATTGTTCACTAAGGCTCATTGGAATGGGTGCTTAGTGGTGCTTGGCGAAAAATTGGAAGTGTAGGAATTTTGGCATGGCAGGAAAATAGCCCCAATTACTGCGATCACGGGCCATAACTGCAATCAGGGTCCATGATCACGTTCGCAGTGCCGTGATCACAGATCGTGACTATGATCATGAGACATGAGGCTGGTTTTATTACAACTTCTCATGTTAAAAAGCCTTCTAAAATTTTAGGCCACTAGCAGGATCTACCATATGGATTCACATGAAGAACGATTGAACAATGCTAAAAAGTTCTGGAATATGCCCTTTAATATGCAAATATCATTATTTAAAGTTCACGTAGCCAATCTATCAAACACTTGGTGTGCATACTGCATTGTTCTACATGTTGCAAATATTTTTGGGTACTCGAGACTTCCCCACTTGTGTGCACACAATACTCAAACACCCAAAACCATACAAATATCAATTATGACAACATGGAAGCATAACAATCAAAACTTTTAAACCTTCTCTAAATTATGCATTCTAATACCTATTTTCATAGATTTGAAGCATGGATTCATGACACCTATTGGAATTATAATGCAAGGAGGAGCATATCATGCTTTTTGACTGCTCAAAAGCTTGGCTAGAATTTTGTCCAATTAGAGAATAAAACTTGAAAGGGTGTGTGAGGGGAAATGGGGAAATTTAGGATTAAGTAGCTGAAGTGACTACAACTGCTGTCAGGTAGTCGTGATTACAGACACGTGGGTGACCTTAATCACTCTTGGGGATCGCGATCACAATAATTGAGAGCATTTCAGCTCCTTTGTATTTCTCTATTCAGTCCTTAGATCAATTCTTACAATTTTTCCTTCATTCAGTCTTCATTGCAAAACTTCACACTTTCGCCTTTCCAAGATCATCCAATGCGCTACATAATACCACTAATGCATGAGTTATTTGTATGTAGAAGCTAACATCTATACTATAAAAACATGACAAAAAGGATTCGAGCCACTTTCGTGGCATTTGTGGGTTTCCTCCCATTTAATGCCTTATTTAACGTCATGGAATAATGTATTTCTTGATTAATATTCAAGGTGGGTCCTCAAGCCCCTTTTTATTTTACCTCTCACTCTCCAAATCCACCATAAAAATAACTCAGATCTCTACAGTTTTCCTCTTTATCTTGCAAATTATGAAAGAGACCTCATCATTTTGTACCTTAAATTTCATTCCCCATATCTCCATGCCAACGATATCCCTTTTGGTGTCAAAGAAAAGATGATGAAGGATGATAAGACCTCTTGGTCTATTTCATAATCCAACACCATGAAGTTTGTCAGGAGTATAAACTTGTCCACTTTAACAAGGATATTAAATAAAATTCCCCTTTTGATAGACTGGTTCACTATTAAGAGTTTCATAGATGTTGGTGTAGGGGAATCCAATCCAAGATTCTTGTAGATGAGAAAGGGCATTAGGTTGATGCTTGCACCAAGGTCAAATAGGGCTTTTGCAAACTCATGTGTCCCTATTATGAAAGGAATGGTGAATGCTCTGAGGTTATCTTTATTTTTTGCAACCTTACTATCCATGATAGCACAACACCCATGAGTGACCTCAATGGTCACCTTTGTCAAGATTCTTTTTGGACATCAACTTTTTCATTAACTTAGTGTATCTTGGGATCTGTTGGATCGTCTCAAACAAAGGGATGTTTATCGGTAGATTGCTAAGTTTTTTCATGAACTTCCTCATTTCGTCACTGTCCTTTTTTTTATTCAATGATTAAGAAAATAGGGGAAGAACTTAGATTGTGGGCCTCTCTCCACCTTGTGGCTTTTAAACCATAACAACCTCTTCGTTACTTTTAATGGCCTATTTCTCATCATTTTCTTCTCAACTTTGAGTTAACACATCCTTTTCTTTAGCTTTAGGAATTTTCTCACTCAAGTCTCTTTTAGAGGGATCATCAATTGTCATTCCACTCCTTGTGACAATTTCTAAAACTTGAGCATCATTCTTTTAATTTAATTGTGTCACTAGGGAGTCCACCTCTAGCACTAGTATTTAATTGCATGGAGATTTTCCTAATTTAGGTTTCAAATTGCTTGATAGAGGCGGAGTGAGACACCACAGTTAGAGATAGTTAAGAGAAGTCACCTTTTAACCCATGAACTATTTTGTCTATTCCTTTCTCTATTTAATATTTTGGCTAATACATCCTCGGACTTGAATTATTTGGGGTCGATAGCACTTGACTCCCTGGTCTTAGCTCAATCATGAGGGGAAACATAATGATCATAATCATCCTCCCTATCTCTCCAATCTCTATCTCTCTCATGGTGCATCCAACCTTGACTACCACCTTTACTTTGATAGGAGGGGTAGGAACCCCTAAGAGTTGGCCAAATATCAGATTTCCTCAGCCAACTTCTTTACTTCTCCATCATCTTCCTAAGATTTTGATGCTATAATATTTATCGCTTTTGCGGCTGCACCCATAACATGCTTTGTCAAGACTTCAAGTTGGGTCATTATTTTTGCCACGATCTCCTTCTTCTCCTCATTCCGCATTCTTTTTTCACTATAAACTACAAAAGTAGTGGAAGGAATCTTAGGAGCTTTGGTATCACGGGTATGCCAACCCCATTTTTTGATTTGACTCTTCTCCTATTAATAAAAAGGCCTCATGGTGGTACATGTTCACTATGGAGCCACCATATTATTTAATGGACAAGGGCACGGTAGAAGATTTCAAGAAGCATCTTCTCTAGGTCTTCATGATTTAGGAACTGGGCCAATTTCCCATTAAACTATTCCCAAGCTTCAAATAATGGCTCTTCATTCATTTACCAAAAATTCAAAAACTCATCTCACTTTTGAAGCATTTTAGATGATGGGAAGTATATATTAAGAAACATTGTAGTACGCTCATCCAAAGATGTAATTGAGTTTGGTGGAAGTGAGTGGAGCCATAAAACCTCCTCGCCCATTAGTGATAGTAGGAAGAGGCGAAGCCGGATGGATTCTTGAGTAACGTGTGCTATATTGAATGCTGCTGACACTTCCACAAAATTTTTCAAATTAATATTTGGGTTCTCAAAGGCTTGACTCCTGTACAATCCTTTCATTTGCAACTTGTGAAGCATGAGACTCGTCACATGAAAGATTCTATTCCCATTAGTTGGTGCGATACGTATTGCACTTTTTTTGACCGCTTCATTTAGTTGGCCCTCATTATCCTGGGGACTATCAAAGGGGCCTAAATTTCTTTTGTTATCACTCATTGTTACATTAACACTTTGATTACCAAAATTTTTTCTTAAAAACAACAATTAAAGTAAATTATACCACCCCGGGTATTCCCAAGTAAGAATCACACCATACAAGTAAAATCTATATTCCACTCCCTGGCAATGGCTCCATTTTGATAAAACTCAAATCACTCCCATGTTTGAGGCATGAGGTGTTCATTGTCAATAACCCAACTTGACTTGGGGTCGAATCCATAAGGTGCGAATTACAAATTTCAAGTCCTATAGGTGCTCTAATTACTAAAAGGTTCCATGGAATGCTAACAAACACATGTAAAATAAAATGGGGGAATTGATTTGGGATTTGTTTGTATTTATTTGTGGTTTACAACGCCTGAATATGACACTTTTGAATTAAAATCAAGATTTGAGGAGATCTTGGGATTATGTCTACCTAAAAGTAAAAACAAGTAGGTTGATGGTGGTTTAACATTAAACTTAGTTGTTAACTAAAGGATAGGCTAGGTCGAAGAACATAGTGGTTAATCTTGCAATAAAACCACAATGATTTCACCCGTTGGCTCTTTGGAGCACCTAATGAGTATGCAATTCTTAATCACCCAAAGCATCAATCAAGCATCCCTATTTCTTGGATAATGCTATTGAGAGGATTTACACTCCAATTATACTTATTTCTAAGATTGCAAAAAGTAGCAAACAATAGGCTTAACTGTCCACCATTGCCTTGTCCCCTTGTAACCTTCTTTCAAGGATGTTATGGGTTACCTCATGTTCACTTTCATCACTCTTTCAAAGATGATAAAGGGTTTCTATAGTTTGGGGTTTTCACCCAGCAAGCCCATTTGGAGATTTAGGATTTTTACCAACAAAGTCCAACTCATAAATGAAAGAAATGGTGGAATTCATACTCAACTAACAATCATGCAAATACAAAAACACACCCAAACAATTACACTTTAGTTCTACATAATCCAAAGACTAATTTACTTAGCTACTCATGAAGAAATGAAAGAAAGATATACCATACGGATTATCCAAAGCATTCATTCTTCACAAAATACTAAGAAATCAAGCCTCCATAATTAGTTACACTTGCCCAATTAGGGTTTCTTAATTCAAATTCAAAATAGTCAATAAGGTAAGAAATACCCAAATAAGGAAGGGTTTTTGCCTATATAAGGTTTGGCATTAGTCCATGCAATTTTATGATACTGCCCTGGGTTATATTTGAGCTTAACCATGATCACACAAATTTGACTTACACCGCGGCTATGCAATCATGGTTTTGATCCACGGTTGTACTATGCTGACCTACTTGGTTGATTGAGACTATGGCCTTAGGATCACGATCACGGTAACTGAGGCTGAACTACTCTAGGTCTCCAGTTGCACTCCTTTTGCTTCCATTTGATTCCTTTTGAGCTGCAATCCAAATCTTTTCACCTTCTCAACTATATACCTACAAAATGTGTGTATTAGTGCATTTAAATTATGATGATGTCTTATTTTCTTATCAATACCCCTAACTTAAAGCCTTGTTTGTCCACAAGAAACACTACCCTTTTCTATTAAACAATTTCATATGTATGCCCTCATTCTATCACACAATGATCATAATGACGTCAACTTGATTGCTACCATAAAAAGCTCCATGTACATAGGAAAAATGGTTTCAACTACATATCTCAACATAAAATGGAATATTTAAAATATGAAATTGACTTAAGGGAGAAACCATGTAACAACTACTAACACTCTAGAAATGACTCACTTGTTGACCAAAACCATATTATACTTACTTTTATCTCATAGTGTGGAAGATGACAAAATCACCCACCTCAACTTGTTCATATGACTCCTCACAAGAAAGAAAATTTCACACACCTAGTTACCAATAATTCAATAAGGAATTTTAAGTGCAAACATTCTCTTTCTCCTAAGAAGTTCTCTATGTTAACAAGCACCATGCCATAGGATTGACTCTATTTTCAATCACCACTACAATGACCACACTTGGTTAAGAGTCACAAAGGACATTTTGAGTTTGTAATGTATGTTTAGGGTAGGTGTAGGATATTAACTTATGACAATAAGTCTAGATCATCCTTTAGCTTCAAAATCATATTCTTTCCACTTTCTGAAATTGGGCCACTTTTTTTCCTTTACTATTGTGCCTACTTTGCCTTTTCTTGGTTTTCCCACTTTTCTCTTTCTCTTTTTATGCATAAATCATGCCTTTTTTTTTTACCTTTGTTGGACTTTTTCTTCCATCTAATTATTTTGCTTTTGTTGATTAAGCTTGTAGGCATATTCTTATGATTTCATGGCCCAACTATACCCTTTTCAATTTCCACCACCCCTAACTTAGGCTTTTAGCCTTAATTATATTCTTAAGTTCCAGAGGGTAGGGTTCAAAAGACAAAAAATAGCAGGGTCAAGTCTTGCTGTGTATTTGCTAAAGAAATGTCCAAAGGCTCCAAGAGGGTGACTGGGGTTAACTCCTATGTATTGGTAGGCTTTTTAGGATAAAGTGGGCTTATAATGTCACAAGATGGCCTATGATCATTTTACAAACTAAGAACAACCAAAATTTATCATTAAAAGACTAATGGGGCAAGTTATAGATGGTACAAGTACATATGAGATGTAGACAAGTAAGTTCACACATATGGCCTACGAAGCTTGTCAAGGGGGTTAAATTGTTCCACCCGCTCGAGACAAAAATGGAGTACCAACTATTTTTCAAAGCCATATTTTGGATTGATAAAAGGAGGCAAAGTTTTCTTACAAGGTTGCTCACATCCATGCCCTTGAATTTTGCAAAAGTTTTCAGACGACGGGAGGTGTTTGCTTTGCATCTGCACTATGCCTAATTTGCTAATCATGGCAACAACCCAAGATACTGTCTCAAATTATGACTCTAGTCTAGGAAATCTACCCACATGGCTACTCAGACTTCACCAATGGGTATGAATGTGATCCCAAATCATTAATGCCATAGATACTTAGACTTCCCCTGCATTGACACTGTGGCCTCGGGTATTCAGAATATCATCACTTAGTCTACCATAGGGAAAACCTCATCCAATAGAAGTAAAATAAAGAAAGCACTTATTAACAATGTAACTAATACATGCAAGTGGGCACCATCATAGTTCTTGAATATTATAACCTAAATAAAAATAAGAATCCATTAAAATAGTGGGGAAACTATGTATAAATAACGTTAATATAGGCCCAAATTAAATGAATGATAATAAGGAGACAACCCCAACTAAAAATCTAGTAGTGTCCCCACTCCATAAATAATCAAGGATAACAGAGATAAGCTTGCTCCCTAAAATTGTATCAAGGGTTACTATCACTCGCGGACTCAACATCATCATCATTTTCCTCAAGATCGGACCACTCGGTTGGGTCTCATCATCACTCTCCACCCAAGTAAAAGGAAGTCTATATTTGGGTTTTAGGACCTTCTATAGGACCTTTACCTCCTTCCGCATCTTTATAAAGAACTCACCCCTCTTCTTATCTCTTGTGACCATCTTTTCATATACACTCCAAAGGTCTTAAAGTGACACCGCTAAAGTAGAGTAGGATTTCTCAAGACTATTAATGGTAGATTCTTTCTTCTTTTAATCCTCCTTGTACTTATCATAATCGGGATATGACACATATGAATAATGGGTGGTGGAAGAATCTCCTAGTCCTTGTAGAAAAGTAGACACAAGCTCCCTGATGGCTGTAATATCAACTCAAATATCCTTAAGAGGTCTGGTGGTGGTTGGTCTATGAGACTTAGGCTCAATATATGCCATCTTTTCTAAGTTGATTTTTCTTTTCTTGAATTTTCCAGGCGTTCCCTCACTTAGAATATTCAAGGGGTAGATGGGGGCACTAGGACACACCCATATATCACTAGCATACTTATCAACACTCATTCTCATGCATAGCTAAGTAACCAAAAAGAGGAAGAAGAGATGTGCAACACCTTGGCTCTTGAAATGATATATTTCATTGACCACGAGCCGACCAACATCCAAAGTGATATTGTTTAGAATGCAAGAAACCATCTGATTTCATAGGTCTGGTACTACTGTCATATGGGTGTAGGGAGAGACTCGGCTATAAATAATGTGCAACCATATCCGAGCCTCGGATGTGAAGTTGTTTATGGAGATTTTTCTTTTAGTCTTTGCCAAAGAGACTTCTTTTCTGGGGTATAGCCCTTGTTCCAACCAACTCCCCGGTTTACACCCTTTTTATTTAAATTCCCCCTTGTCTATATGTTAGAGCCCATAAATATCATTTATTTTCTCAGCCCCAACTCTCACCGATTTGGCCCAAATCTTAATAGTCATAGTAAATGGGTACGACAAAGACACTTGACTAATATTGGCATAAAATTCATCGACCCATTATTCATTTGCAATGCATGGATCAGGGGTAAAACATAGCCACCCCGTGATTTCAAGTTTGTCATGAAATACTGGTAGCTTCTTTGGCACATTCTCCAAGGAAATTTCTCTTTTCGGAAGAAGCTTTGACCACTAAAGATAACTTTCATAAAGAGTGTGGCACTTGGGTGCCATGAATATAATGTGCTCATACTTTTCCATGAAGTTTCCCTGAGATCACTAGGCACACATGATATAAATCAAAGATAATTTAACATGCAAACTATGTCCATTGTTCACTAAGGCTTATTGGAATGGGTTCTTGGTGGTGCTTGGCAAAAAATTGGAAGTTCAAGAATTTTGGCATGATAGGAAATTTGCCCCGATTACCGTGATCACAAGCCATGACCCCACTTCTAGTTCAATGATCATGGATCATGATTGCGGTCACGATACTCAGGCTGGTTCATACTAGCTTCTCATGTTCAAAACATTTAAAATGTTTTAGGCTACTAGCATGCTTTACCATATGGATTCACATGAAAACCAATTAAGAAATTCTAAAAAGAGCTTGAATGTGCCCTTTAATATGTAAATATCATTATTGATAGTTCATGTGGGCAATGTATCAAGAACATGGTGTGCACACTTCATTTTTCTACATTTTTCAAATATTTTGTGGTATTCAAGCCTTTCCCACTTATGTGTATACTTTAATCAAATACCTAAAACCACACAAATATAATTATGACAACATGTAAGCATAACAATAAAAAATTTTAGATCCTCTCTAAATCATGCATTCTAAGGCCTATTTTCAAAGATTTTATGCATAGATTCATGAGACCTACCAGAATGATGGTGCAAGGAGGATTCTAGGATGTTCTTGGAGGGCTCACAAGCCTTACCATAATTTGATCTAGTTAGAGAATAAAACTTAAAATGGGGCATACGGGGAAATAGGGGAAATTATGGATTAAGTGGCTGAAATGAAAATGACCGCCGTGAGGTGGCCGCAATGGTGGACACGTGGGTGAATGCGATCATGGCAACTGAGAGCAATTCTAGTCCTCTATTTTCTTATGTTCAGCTCTTCGCTCAATTTTTACAAATTTTCCCCTATTTAGTTTTTAATTAAAAATTGCACACTTCCCCCTTTCCAAGCTCATCCAATGCACTCCATAGTGCCACAAATTCATAAGTTATTCATATGCAAAGGTCATCATCTATATACTACAAAAACATGACAAAAAGGATGCGAGCCACTTTTGTGGTATTTTTGGGTTGCCTCCCACCTAGAACCTCAGTCAACGTCATGGCACAATATCTTTCTTTATCTATCATCAAGGAGGGTCCTTAAACCCCTTCTCATTCGCCCTCTTACTCTCCAAATCCACCATACAAAAAACTTGAAGCTCCGTAGTTTTCTTTTTTATCTTAGATATTTTGAAAGAGACCTCATTCTCTTGTACCTTAAATTTTATTTGCCCCATCTCTAAGTCAATAATAGACCTTTCGGTGGCCAATAAAGGATGACCAAGGATGATAGGTACCTCTTGATCCATTTCACAATCCAACACCTTGAATTCCGCTGGAAGTATAAACTTTTCCACTTTAACAGGACATCAAATAAAATTCCCACCGACCTTTTAATAGACTGGTCCGCCATTAAGATTCGTATAGAGGTCAGTGTAGGGGCATCAAATTCAAGCTTCTTATAGATGAAAAAGGGCATTAAGTTGATACTCGCTGCAAGGTCACATAGAGCTTTTGTAAAATCATGCTTCCCTATTGTGGAAGGAACGGTGAAGGCTCCGGGGTCGTCTTTCTTTTGCGCAACCTTACTATCAATGACAAAACTACACCCATGAGTGAACTCAATGGTTTCACCTTTGACAAGATATTTTTGGACATAAACTTTTTCATTAACTTAGCATTTCTTGGGATCTCATGGATTGTCTCAAGAAATAGGATGTTTATCGATAGATTGCTAAGTTCTTCCACGAACATCCTCAATTTTTCACTATCCTTTTTTATGCAATCATTGAGGTAATGGGGGATGAATTTGGATTATGGGACTTGCCCCACTTTGTGGCTTTTTAACCTCAACCACTTCTTCATCACTTTGATCGATCTCTTTCTCATCATTTTCTTCTTGACTCTGAGGTAACACCTCTTTTGCTTTAGCTTTGGGAATTTTCTCACTCAAGTTTCCTTTAGAGGGCTCATCAAGTGTCATTCCACACCTAGTTACAATTTCTAAAACTTGAGCATCATTCTTTGGATTAGAATCGTGTCACTATGGATTCCACCTCTAGAATTAGTATTTAATAAAGTGGAGATTAGCCTAATTTGGGTTTCCAATTGCTTTTAGAGGCAGAGTGAGACACCACAGTTTGAGATAGTTGAGAGAAGTCACCTTTCAACTCATGCTATTTTATCCATACCTTCGACTCTATTAAATATCTTACAAACATATCCTCGGTCATGAATTTTTTGGGGTCAATGACAGTTTACTCCTTGGTTTTAGCTTGACCATGAGGGGGAATATAACAGTCATAATCACGCGCCCTATCCCTCCAATCTCTTTCTCTCCATGTCTATAGTTATACTCTTTTTTCTTTTATTTGATCCCTTTTGAGCTCCAATCCATATCTTCTCACCTTCTCAACTATATACCTTCAAAATATGGGTATTAGTTTATTTAAATCATGATGATGTCTCATTTTCTTATACAAAACATGGCAGTGTGCACAAATGTTTGGTGCAAATAGGTGGTAAAATCACCACTCATCAGCAATTAATACTAAGTTATTCTAATCAAAATCAATCCTAACATTCGTATTCATATGCCATATATAACACACATCATCGTTGAAGAAAAGTAGGTAGAAGCCTACCTCATTCAGCAAAGTCAATCTTCAATTAAAAATCCGCAAAATTCCATAACACTATAAAAATAGTGATTTATTCATCAATATGAGTCTAACGACATATCACACTATTGTGTTTTAGCTCTAAAATGACACCAAAATCCCAAGTGGGTCCCACTTATGGAAATCATATTTTCGAGGTCAACCCAATGTCCATACATGAATAATGAATCATAACACTCAAGAAATAGCTAAAACAAGGCTAAATTTGGGCTAAAATCATGACCTACGCTAAATTATGTATTGAGTCAGAACTAAGAAATTTAACCATGAATTCAAAGTATTCTTACATTAAATTCAAATATATTCATGATAATGATATTTATCAAGCTCCCAAGTCATCCACCATACTTAATTTTGAGTTATAATACATATTTAGGGTTTCAATCTCTCAAAGATGAAGGAAAATTGGCCAAATTCATGACCTTAGTGTCTATTTATAGACCCCATGTAAGGAGATGCAATTATTACCCTCCATGGACTGTGACAGCACTATGATTTATCGCCATAAGGTGTGTTTCACAATCACTCTATCTCTTTCCCTCATAGATGACAACTGAAACTTGGAATTTTTCCAAGTTTTGGCTAATTCCTCGGGACTCATTTGGAATCCAATTTTCACATATGAAGTTGTAACCACAGTAAGTTTGATGTTATGGATGTATTAGAAAATTTGGATTTTCTGTCCGAGGTTATTTCAACCAAATGTGGATCCCACACTATATTTCCAAATTTTTAAGTTTTCGACCAATAGCTTAAAATAAGATTAGGTGCATTAGAACCCAAACCAAAGGTCTATCTATCCTAAAAGCAATATTTTAAATTTACTAGTGCAGTCAAATTTTGTATAAAATATCATTTTGCTAACATTTTTCCCCAATGGCAATTTAGAACCAGGAAAGACTTCTAAATAATGAATTAGTTCCAAAAACCAAATGAACTACCCCGTAATTGAACCGTCAGTGCTAGTATGTCATAAATAACTTAGGGTATCAATAGAGAAGCCCTAATAGTGAAGATAAGCGAAAATATGAGAAATGTCCTGAAGGGTTATTACATGTACTTATATCATGATTTAGCTTAGTCAACTAGTGATGCTTACTGAGTACCCATGGCTTTGGTACTCATACTATACTTCTGTACCTTTTTGGTAGAAATTTTAGTACTAGTATCTACCAATGATGCTGATATAGTACTAAGTTGAGTTTGGATATCGCATCAGTTCTTGGAATTAGAGTTGCCTTTTTTCCTTCTATTATTTGTGTCTAGTCTTTTACTATTCAAGTTAAATTTGTATTTGACTATTTTAGTACATATGTTCCATTTGTTAGTAGCTCTTACACTAACACTACTAGTTTGTGAGATGGTTATTGAAGTCGTATCTACCTTTTAGACTATTATTATTTCCTGATTATTATTGTAAGTCATTACTTGCAAATTTTTTGCTTTTATACCCTTTTTTACCAAATTAGCCCATTATTTTTGGCTCCAAGCTATGATTTGACTTACATAATAGTGGGATAAATTAAGAACCATCATTACTCATAATAGGTTGTGACATTATGTTCTATGACCATTTCTCCCTTCTCTATAATTATTACATGTTGATTTTTGAGTATGGAGATAGTTGGCATGATTCATGATACGATCAAGAGTAATTTTAATGAGGTTATGGTTTTTATTGGTTTAAAAGGCCATGTAGTTAACTTCTATCATAAATGTTGATCTGACAAATGGATGATTATTTGGAAAGTTCAATTAGGCCCATAATATCAAATTTGGGTTAGTAGCATGGTTGGTTCAGGTTTGTGACCATTTATTTGGAATTTTGACCCTTCATTTGGAAATAGTCAAAAAAGGATCCTGGAGTTCATTTGGTAAAAATGATTCATTTTCAAAAGTATAACATCTTCATTGATTCTAAAACATCAAGATCTCTATGGGGTCCCGATCAAATCTCGAGCATCCGTTTGGAGCCTAGTAGGCTGCACCAAAACCAACATTTTCTAATTTTGGTAAATCTACTTAAGAGGCTAAGGTTCATTTAAGAGGGAAAAACTTTAGTGGCCTAAGATCTCTTAAATGGTAGCCACTTCAACTATTAAGCTTTGGTTAAGCGGTAGCCTCTTTAATAATAGAGCTTAAGTGACAACCAATAATCTTGGCACTTTGAGCTACGAGTTTGGGTAATTTTTAGGGTTTTATTCACCATTTCTTGTGTAAGATCAAAAACCTTAATTCCTTTACTTTTCATTGATTTATATCATCAAAACACAGTTTAATCTTGGTATTAATGGGAGGATTTTTTATAAAGATTTAAAATTTTTTTCTTTGATTTGGACCTTATTTTTAGTTTATTTTCTCATGGTTATCAGCAGTATATTTCTTTAACCTAGGGGAATGTATTTCTAAGATAAAATTCCTTTTTTACCCCTTTTATTTTTAACCTGCTTTAGTCCTAGCTTAAATATGAGTAGTATGAGCATCATTAGCTTTTTTTGATGTGTAGATGCTATATTTGGATTTTTTAGTTGATTCTGAAGTCGTTTATAAGGGGAAAGATCCATGTTGAAGCACTTTAGGCTTAGATTTTGTGTTTGAGGTGGGTTATGGCTTAACTTCTTCCAAATTGAGCAGGGTAGTTAATAAATAAATAAAGCTTGTTATGAATTGGAAAAAATAACTACTGGTTTATATTTTGAGATTATTTTTACTATAGTATGCCTTTGGGGAAGGGGCTTTTATTATGTTGTTGTGGACTTGTGATATTAGATTTTGTATGTTACTCGTGTGTGGGATTTATTTCACATCATTGTTCTTATCATTACATTTTAATGCTTTAATTCTAGTGTTGGGGCTTCAGGTGATATTTTAGGTTTTTTTGAGCATTGGTAACTTTATCATGACTGAAATACTAGAGTTACGGGTTGATATAAACTTAATAATGTGTTATATGCATATTTATCCTGATGGTGCCTAATTAGACTTCATAATCATGAATTATGGACATATTAAGTTACTTTCGGGCATACTTATATACATGCTTAATGGATTGGATATCTTCGTATTGAGTTGATTGTGAGAATTGCATCCTCATTCCATACATATAAATTTATGAGATGCTAGTACCGTTGAGGAATATTATTTTTGAAAGAAAATTATACATTTTTATTAGAATCCTTTTTGTGAATGCAATCTAGAGAATGGGTGGACATTTAAGATATAAGATATAGTACATGGGGAGCAAACCCCTTATGGGTCTTTTGTAGGAGAAGTAAGCTCGGTGGGTGTATATAGAAAATCATGCAATGACTTTCCCCATTCATCCTATCCTCACTGCATTGCATGCATATCTTTTATGATTGTTTTAGTTTTCTTAGCTCGTGTTTAGATTCGTATACTTTTTGTGTGAATTTGAACTTATTTTCTTTTTAGTATTTATATATTAGAACTATTTTTAAAGACCATGTGATCCATCACTTGGGACTTTTTTTATTTGTAGGTGAAAAAGTCATAGTGTTATTTTACATACCTTATTTTTTTATTTTCTTAGTCGGCTGTGATACCTACTAAGTACAAGTGGATTACACTCATCCATACTATGCACTTCTAGTGCAGATCCTAGCACAAGTATGATGTATAGAGGTTGTGATCATGTTTTTGATTGGTGATATTTGAGGAATAGTTGCTCTATATCTGTAAAGTCAACCCTAAACCTCTTCTTACCTATCGAGATGTCTTTATTATTATTTTTGTAGATAGATAATGTACTTCAGATTCAAATTATATTATTAGATGCTCTACACTTATGACATTAGATTATGGGATAAATTTTTTATCTTTTTTGGATTTTTGTTCTTTGCTTAGATATATATGCAAGACTTGATTTTGTTCTGGAAGCCTCATTTTCACTTTAGTGCCGTATTTATGTTGTATATCCATTCCTTTAGGGTGATTGGCTTACTTAACAAGGTTGGGCCATGATAAGTGTCATCATTACCTTGTTTTTGGGTTGTGACAAACTAATATCAGATCAAAGTTCATTGATTTCATTAGTGTAAGAGTAGGATGTCTAGTAGACTCTCATAGATTGATACATGGACATCAATATTTATCTTTGAAAGTCTATATGATATTTTTAGGAAAAAATTACTCATATATGATTCCTTCTCATGTTGATTATTCATACCCAACATTCTAAATTTATAGTCCATTTCTTCCTCTGTAGATGGTGAGGAATAGGTCCAAAAGGCTAGAAATACTGAGTTAACTATAACACCCCGTAAAAGTCGTGCATGGATTAGCCTTTAATAGAGTGCTCTTAGACTAAAAAACTTGAAAAAATTTTCTAAGTGTAACTTCGAGTCATTTTAGCTGGCAACCTTCGGGATACAACTTCTCGACCTTTCCGACCTTCATTTTTAGATTTTCAAGTTGCGTTACGATCGGGCAATCTCATAGTACATCTCGGATAAGTTTTGGAATTTTTTGGAATGCATAAGGCTGCGTTTGGATTTCAAAACAGTAGCAAAACGCAAAGCCTGTTGCCCAGTTTTTTTTTTCAGCATTTCAGGGTCAACTTCAAACGATCATAACTCCCTGTATATAATGAACTGTGTGAGCTATAATGTATCAAACGAAAGATTTTTGAGTCGTGTTTCCAATGAAACTGGTTTCATCCAAATACAACATCTAAGTAAGGAGTTATATCCGTTTTACTTCAGCCTGTCAGTTTGTCAACTGAGGGATAGTTTCGACTTTTCTTGTTTTCTTAGGGGCATTTTAGTCATTTCACCTCACCCCTAATTCGTCTATAACATCTGATGTAGCTCCAAATTCAGCAAAATATACCCCTTTTCTCTAATTTTCTCTCAAGAATACCCTTTAGGGTTTCAAACAAAATCCCAAATAACTCAAGATTCAACCGTAGAAAATCCAAATTGGTTCCGTAGTTGTGTTCACCATCTCAAAAGCTTCGAGAAGCACCCCATGGTTATGTAAGGAGGATTCTAAATACAAGAGTCCATTGTTAAGGTATGAATATTGTTTATTCTTGATTCTTATCCATGAATAAGTATTGATAAAGAATTATGAGTATTGTCTTGATGTTGGAAGATAACTAGAAACATAGTTATGAATTGTTGTGTATAAATTGTTAGTAGTAAATTATGGAAGTTACTGTATTGGATTATGAAGGATGAATTGTGGTGATATATCATTATATTAGTGGTTATGTATGCCTAGTGATCATGTTGGTATTGGATGGTTTTAAGAAGGGAAATAAAGGCTAAGAGTGATGTTGAGGGATTTTTCATGAAAATTCATGATATGTGAATGTAATAAGAGTATAAGAGGATGTATGTAGTACTCTTATTGATGAGCTAAAGGATTACTTCCTAGACGTTAATTGGTGAAGTTAATACCTAAATGGTAAGGTTTGGTTGCTAATACTAGTTTGCCATAAATGACTTATTGTAGATAAGTGTTCGAAGAGTACGGGAAGTCACTTGTATTGAAGTGGTTATATCAAGGTATGTAAGACATACTCTATCTACTCTTTGGCATGAATAATGACCCATGGCACTCTCAAGTAAGCTTCCAACATTGTCCTACGACACATGACACATAATAACATCATATGATCTTCGACACTACCAATTGAACTTGTTTTCACTTTTAAGATGTCCGGCTAGTCAAAAAAATATCCATATACTATTGTTGACTCCGAAATGGTTTAAATGAGGTATCCATGATTCTCTACTTCATTTTCATGATAATGATTACCTATTTACATGTTTTTCCTATTGAGGTATCATGGTTTCAAGTTCCATAAAGTGTGACCACAAAGTAACCAATCTCAAAGATTAATTGAATTAAGAAATGGAATGTCCATATTTTAAATTGATGATATGATGTATTATATTAGTACCACTGATCAGTTGACCATTGTATTATAAAGATTATGTATATATATGCTATTCCAGGGGTGGTCCCTGATGTATTGTATTAGTACCACTGATCAGTTGGCCATTGTATTATGAAGATTATGTATATATATGCTATTCTAGGGGTGGTCCCTGATGTATTGTATTAGTACCACTGATCAGTTGGCCATTGTATGACATATGTTATGTATTGATAAGGATTACGGGAAGTAATGATATGAAAGGAATGTGCAGGTATCCCATCAGTTCTTTTAAGTGTTGTCTACTCATACTGTTTATTCACTGGTATCTGGGTTCTGTTGATCTTTTGTATCTCATGTTGATACTCCCTGCCTTACATACTCAGTACATATTTCCGTACTGACGTCCCTCACGGGGGACGTGCATTCATGCCTGCAGGAACAGGTACTTCTGGTCGTACACCTCCGCAGTAAGAGCCAGGACATTCTATTGTTAGTGGTGAGCTCCAGTTGTTTCGGGGCATCCCAAGTCGTCTCTATATGTACCTTTGGTATTTGTATAAAAGTCTTTTGTGGGCGGGAGTTCGTCCCGACCCCAACTCAGTTGTGTATCTATGTAGAGGCTTTTGTAGACATATTGTACAGCCATAGGAGTGTTTGGTTGATAGACGTGATGGCTTTGACGGCCAATTACTGTTCATATATATATTTATGCATGTCTGCTGGGTTGATACAGGTACTGTTTTCTTCTATTTACAATGAAGTGCTGCCCAAATTTCTAATTTTCATAAGTAATGTAAATGTGAAAGTATAGGTTATGAACGGGTTCTCCCGGGCCTCCTCGGCTACGGGTGCCAGTCCGCTCCAATGGGATTTGGGGTGTGACAGAAGTGGTATCAGAGAAGTTCATCCTAGTGAGTCTACAAAGCCGTGTCTACGTAGAATCTCGTTTATCTGTGTGTTGTGCACCACATCTATAAACAGGAGGCTATTGGACATTTAGGGATTATTTCCACTCTCCATTTCTTAGTTCGTGCAATAGAGTCAGAATGTTCCTCTTTCATACTCTTATTCGTGCTTTGATGTCGCCCATATGAAAGTAAAAAGTCATCCCAAATTCTTTCCTTACTCTAATGTCTTCCTATATGTCTCATTATTGAGGTGATTCAAGTGTAGAAGTTTAGAATCTAATGGTATGGTCCTTTCTGATTGAACCATATAAGAGTTAAAATTGTGCAAGGACTTGAGAATTGCATTTAGTCCCTTTCAAATTTATGTTACAAATGTCTTGCTTAAGGGAGGATGATGTGTAGTAGAATGTTGGAACTGTATTTCCACCCGAATAGTAGTATGCGTTAAAGTGTTGTTGTCATGACCTATTGGTAGTGAAATTAGACCAAGAAGTTGGTGATGTGAAGTCACAAAGTTAGAAGTCAGAGTGAGGGTGACTTTTGTGTAAATGAATATTTTAGTTGAATAACCAATGTTCGAGAATGATTTACCCCCCTTATGGTGATAGACTAATGTGGTAACTAGTAGCATGTGTGGATGGTATGGTAGTCCGTGGAGGAAGTGTTTGACTCCGATTTTATTTATACAGAGTAAGATGTGTATTCATAGTTCATTGGATATTGCGTATTAAATTTCTATCTCATGTAATCTTGTCATCAAGGTGTTGTTGAAAAAAAAATAATAAAGTCTAGTGAAGCCGTGTGGGGCTCTTTCGATTCACTAGCATAGTTGACTTGTCATTCATTTCATTTTCTTGTTCAAAAATACAAAAATCAAAGTCTAGTGAAGCCGTGTGAGGCCTATTTCGATTCACTAGCAACTTGTTGTCCAACTTGTTGTTCTTGTGTTGGTTTAATAAATGTATAGCTGAATTTGTTTGCATGAGATTGAGTTGGTAAAGAGGTGATTCATACTTGTGTGTTGTTTAGTAGATGGTAGAGAAGGAGTTGTTAGTTAGGATGATTTGTAGGTTGCTTGAAGTGTGAAAATGGCTATATTAGCCAGTAAGTTGTAAGTATAGACTCATGGTTGTTTGTGGAATTTGAAGGCAGACTAAATGTATGCTTAAGTAAGTAAGCGTGATGTGAGAGGCCGTATAAGTAGATAAGATTGTATGGGGTTACAATATAAGATTAATGTCGATCATGTCTATTATGTGACTTTACCCCTTGACCTTCTTTTCCTTGGTAGTAGTAATGTTATAAAGGTGCTTTGGTTGTGGATAGTATCTAGATAAAATCAAGTATTTGGGGTAGAATGTCCCAATTTGATGGACTAGTAAATTATGTTGTATTCTTCATGGGTGGTATTTACTGAATAAAACAAGTATGAGCTGATGCCTATGATGCCTTACACCATGTATTTATAGTACCTAAAAGTCCCTAAGTCAACAAGGTACAAAAATGCAAGCTATACAATTATCAACTGCAAGCTGAAAATCTGAAAATCCTGCACATGCATGCTGAAATTTCTGCACATGATTGCCAACCTTTGTGGACCTTTTAAAGTGGAAAATTTGCAGTTTCATACCAGCCCGTGTGAACTTCCTAAAGTCTAATAAATGTGCTGCCAGACTATTTTGACCATCTAGAAGGTGCTGGAACGTTGGCAGCAATGCGGGGCATTTATCAAAGCCCCGTCAAGCTCGAAAACGCGCCCGAATAGTTCTAAACATGCCCAAAACGTGAGGAGTTTAATCTGTTGTGATGTTGAGCATCAAAATGTGGTTGTAAAAATAGTGATTTAAGATTTATGATGTATGTTTTGTAAGAATTATGTATAAGGTTGGATTGTAAATCATGTTAAGCACTAGACATTAAGTTTGAACAATTGATGCCAATGAAGGTGGATGTGATGACTTCTTGGTTAATGATACTAGTTTTATGGAAGTAATCTAATAGGCTTGAATGGTGTATGCAAGAGCCTAAGTTTATTTGATTCGTAGTGAAGTATGTTGTTGCATATATAATGCAGAAGTATGCCCAAGGTGATCTGAGGTTGCGGTATTTTCTAAGACTATTACACGTTTTGTGGGACGAGTGGTACCGTTGATTTTCTAGGTGGAGGAAGACTAGTTAGATGGTATATGGTGTTCTAAATAGTCAAGTTAAGGAGTTTTGATTGATAGTGTTGAGCCTTTTTATATGATCTTGATTCTCATAGTAGAGAGATGTAAATTTGGAGTCACGATATTGATAGACTATGTCGGAAGTAGTATGATTCATTGAAGGCTTGGTGACATCCATGTTGAGTGCTAGATTCTAAGTTTGAGTTTTTGAAGGTTGAACTAATAGAAATAAAGGTTAAAGCACTAGACGGTGTGCACTCCAACTATGGGGATACTCATGAAGACCCGAAGTTAGTAAGTGTGCAAGTATTATATGATGACTGCTGGGTCTATAGAATGATAAAGTGTATCTCATGAGGTAGTATTAACAGTGTGTTTTCCACTTTCAGGTGTAGTCATTTGGGTTAAGAGCCATGATATGCATGTATAGTAGTTTTTCAGACCCCAGAGTGCAGTGAGTGTACTTCAGTTTAAAGTCTAGTAAGGGATCTCCCAAACTTAATATCATGGTTTGAAGCTAAGGGGGAGATGATAGAGCGAATAACCAAGTCAGGCCTTCAGATTCTAGTCGTGATGTCATGATGATATAGAACGTCAGAAAGTGAGGGTGAGACAACCCATTCTTATCTCAGTATATTTATTTATTTATTTATTTATTTTCCAGTTATCCCAATATCGACTCATGCCTTACGTTTCAGTCCAATGATCAAAATTCATGTTCATGCTTATGATAGAGAACCGTGTACTCTTCGAGTTCTAAAATGAGAAGTTTCAGTTCATTCAGTAGTCGGAATCCCATTCCATAAGTTATGAACTCCAGTTGAGGTCATGTAGCTCATGACTCATGTACTCACGCTTTATAGTATGCTTGTTTTAAATAAGACCATAAGTGTGAAGTAAGATTTGGGGCCAAGTTTTTTGATATATGTGAGTTTTAGTGGAAATTTGTATGTGCATGTTCTTGGGGTGGCACGTGGGAGTTATATTAAGAGTGGTTTAGAGAATATGTGAAGTGTTTCTTCATGGGTGTTTGGGTTGAAGTTCATATGAGGTTATAAAGATTGGCTTGAACGACATGTTGGAATTTTAGTGAAGTGACGCAATATGCGCTAGTGAATCTATAGTAAGAGTTCAGAGTTAAGTCATTAATGTAGGAAGGCATGATATGCTTAGGGTGTAAACTTTAAAAGGATATGGAAGATTGAATCATATTGTTTAGACTAGTATCATGGTATGACATGTTGTATTTTTGGGACTTGGAGTTAGGCTTGATCACAGTGAAAGGATTTAAGCTACTATAGACATTGTAGAAAGAGCTATCAATGCCCATATGAGAATTATAAGTTGAATCGAATGAAGGTGGTATCTAAAGGAAATAGTATAGTTAAGGGAGTATTCGTGGAGTGTGCTGATCTTGGAAGTAAGAAGTCGCATTGACTAAGGACTGACAATTCTATCATGATTTATGAGTTATATGTCTATATTCCAGGCTGCAGAGTAATGTCAATGTTGGGATCCTATAGTCGGATGTCTTGTGTGACTCATGCCCAAGATCTTTTGCTGCCTAATGCTACTAGAATTTTTTTTTCTACGAAGAGTGTTGATAAGATACTCCAGATTGGGTATAAGTTTCCTGTGTAGTTCAATCTGTTCAGCCAGCAAATCAGTTCAATAGTCAGAATGTCAAATTCTCATGATTTGTTTGCTTGTCTTTTCAATTAATCATGCTACCCGAATTCTCAGATATGTTACTATTCGAAGATTGAGTATACTAGTAGTTGCAAGTATAATTCAGTTCATCCTTCATGTATTAGATTCAGATTCCAGAGGTTCAGTTATGAATCAAAATCGTAGGTGCCGTGTGCATTTCCTCCATTTTCCAAGTATCTTAGTGAATTGAACACTCATAGAGGGATATAGGATCCCAAGGGGGAGATACCCCATTTGGTTGCGTGCATAGATTCTTATTATAATCTTCACATCAATTGATATTGCGTATTCAGTCATACATTCTTGTGTCAGCTCAGTCAGATATGCCTGCAGTAGAAATGCACGTTCAATAGAAAAAGTTCAACTTATCTATGTATTCAGTTCAGCGTTCATGAGATCAACTCAATAACAAATCCATACATTAGGTTTGCATGTTCATTATGAGAACTCAGCTTATGAGTGGATCCAGTCGTGTATTCCATGCATCAGATATGCATGTCCGATATAAGAATTCAGAATATCAGTAGTTATATCCATATGGTCATTTTTCAGATCAGTGTATTCTTTATTAGAAGACATGTCGTGCCTGCGTTATTCCATACCTTTAAGGCTTCAACATTTCCAATCCATCATTCGGGGACGAATGATCCCAAGGGGGAGATAATGTAACACCCCGTAAAAGTCGTGCATGGATTAGCCTTTAATAGAGTGCTCTTAGACTTAAAAACTTGAAAAAATTTTCTAAGTGTAACTTCGAGTCATTTTAGCTGGCAACCTTCGGGATACAACTTCTCGACCTTCCCGACCTTCATTTTTAGATTTTCAAGTTGCGTTACGATCGGGCAATCTCATAGTACATCTCGGATAAGTTTTGGAATTTTTTGGAATGCATAAGGCTGCGTTTGGATTTCAAAACAGTAGCAAAACGCAAAGCCTGTTGCCCAGTTTTTTTTTAGCATTTCAGGGTCAACCTCAAACGATCATAACTCCCTGTATATAATGAACTGTCTGAGGTATAATATATCAAACGAAAGATCTTTGAGTCTTATTTTTAATGAAACTGGTTTCATCCAAATACAACATCTCAGTAAGGAGTTATATCCGTTTTACTTCAGCCTGTCAGTTTGTCAACTGAGGGATAGTTTCGACTTTTCTTGTTTTCTTAGGGGCATTTTAGTCATTTCAACTCACCCCTAATTCGTCTATAACATCTGATTCATCTCCAAATTCAACAAAATATACCCCTTTTCTCTAATTTTCTCTCAAGAATACCCTTTAGGGTTTCAAACAAAATCCCAAATAACTCAAGATTCAACCGTAGAAAATTCAAATTGGTTCCGTAGTTGTGTTCACCATCTCAAAAGCTTCGAGAAGCACCCCATGGTTATGTAAGGAGGATTCTAAATACAAGAGTCCATTGTTAAGGTATGAATATTGTTTATTCTTGATTCTTATCCATGAATAAGTATTGATAAAGAATTATGAGTATTGTCTTGATGTTGGAAGATAACTACAAACATAGTTATGAATTGTTGTGTATAAATTGTTAGTAGTAAATTATGGAAGTTACTGTATTGGATTATGAAGGATGAATTTTGGTGATATATCATTATATTAGTGGTTATGTATGCCTAGTGATCATGTTGGTATTGGATGGTTTTAAGAAGGGAAATAAAGGCTAAGAGTGATGTTGAGGGATTTTTCATGAAAATTCATGATATGTGAATGTAATAAGAGTATAAGAGGATGTATGTAGTACTCTTATTGATGAGCTAAAGGATTACTTCCTAGACGTTAATTGGTGAAGTTAATACCTAAATGGTAAGGTTTGGTTGCTAATACTAGTTTGCCATAAATGACTTATTGTAGATAAGTGTTCGAAGAGTACGGGAAGTCACTTGTATTGAAGTGGTTATATCAAGGTATGTAAGACATACTCTATCTACTCTTTGGCATGAATAATGACCCATGGCACTCTCAAGTAAGCTTCCAACATTGTCCTACGACACATGACACATAATAACATCATATGATCTTCGACACTACCAATTGAACTTGTTTTCACTTTTAAGATGTCCGGCTAGTCAAAAAAATATCCATATACTATTGTTGACTCCGAAATGGTTTAATGAGGTATCCATGATTCTCTACTTCATTTTCATGATAATGATTACCTATTTACATGTTTTTCCTATTGAGGTATCATGGTTTCAAGTTCCATAAAGTGTCACCACAAAGTAACCAATCTCAAAGATTAATTGAATTAAGAAATGGAATGTCTATATTTTAAATTGATGATATGATGTATTATATTAGTACCACTGATCAGTTGGCCATTGTATTATAAAGATTATGTATATATATGCTATTCCAGGGGTGGTCCCTGATGTATTGTATTAGTACCACTGATCAGTTGACCATTGTATTATGAAGATTATGTATATATATGCTATTCCAGGGGTGGTCCCTGATGTATTGTATTAGTACCACTGATCAGTTGGCCATTGTATGACATATGTTATGTATTGATAAGGATTACGGGAAGTAATGATATGAAAGTAATGTGCAGGTATCCCATCAGTTCTTTTAAGTGTGGTCTACTCATACTGTTTATTCACTGGTATCTGGGTTCTGTTGATCTTTTGTATCTCATGTTGATACTCCCTGCCTTACATACTCAGTACATATTTCCGTACTGTCGTCCCTCACGGGGGACGTGCATTCATGCCTGCAGGAACAGGTACTTCTGGTCGTACACCTCCGCAGTAAGAGCCAGGACATTCTATTATTAGTGGTGAGCTCCAGTTGTTTTGGGGCATCCCAAGTCGTCTCTATATGTACCTTTGGTATTTGTATAAAAGTCTTTTGTGGGCGGGAGTTCGTCCCGACCCCAACTCAGTTGTGTATCTAGGTAGAGGCTTTTGTAGACATATTGTACAGCCATAGGAGTGTTTGGTTGATAGACGTGATGGCTCTGACGGCCAATTACTGTTCATATATATATTTATGCGTGTATGCTGGGTTGATACAGGTACTGTTTTCTTCTATTTACAATGAAGTGCTGCCCAAATTTCTAATTTTCATAAGTAATGTAAATGTGAAAGTATAGGTTATGAACGGGTTCTCCCGGGCCTCCTCGGCTACGGGTGCCAGTCCGCTCTAATGGGATTTGGGGTGTGACATTAACGCCCAAGAAAGAAGCCCTAATTAGATAATAAGGTAGGGTTCGAAATTGAACCAAAGGTAGAAGATGGAAATGGGGAGCTACCCCAGCTAGCAAATATGCTAGAGAAGCCTCTCTAGATTTAAAGGTTGTGTATTCTAGGGATGATTATCAGAGATATGGGTCAACTCAGGTCCAACATAACTTATTTGACACCCTAGTGCTTTAAAGTCTTTTAGTTTGTCTGTTAAGTCCTTTGGATAGTGTTCCCTTAAGTATACCGTTATTCCTCAAACTTTGAGTGATGTTCAACTAAGTGTACCGTTATTCCTCAAAATTTGAGTGATGTTCAACCATTAGTCTTCTTGTGGTATTTCTACTTTTAGGGTACAATCATCATTTATGGTACCCACCACATATGAACTCTTTGCCTAGCACAGTTACTATCCCGACAGTTGCTTTGTGTATTGTATAGCTATGTCTTTTGATGATCAAAAGAGATTTGAGAGTTTTATTTGCTTAAGTCCACCCAAGTTTAGTGGAGTTATTGTCAAGAATGCTTAGGAGTTTTTGATTGATTTTTTGGAAAAGTTACATAATTCAGAATCCCTTAAGTCTCATGGAGTTTCTTATACTACCTATCAATTGACAAATGTGGCTAGTGATTGGTGGAAGTTGATTGCCTATTTTAGACCTTTAGTTTTTCCTATATGACTTAGACTTAGTTTTTTTAGGCCTTCATTAAGAGATTTGAACCATATAGCTCGAGGGATCATATGCATGAGGACTTTGATCATTTAGAGGAGGGTTTTATGTGAATTGTTGAGTATGAGGCACATTTTCACAACTTATCCAACTATTCAGCTGCTAGCATCACCACCGAGTCTAAGAGGATTTAGATGTTTACAAAGGGGTTAGATGGTATATATCAGTTGGCTATAGCCTAAATAGTAGTATTAAGGGCTTTCATATAGAGTATTATTGAGCATGCCAAGGTGATTGAATCTATCATCCAAGATAATCTGAGAGGCACCAAGAAGGTGTATTATTAGGGAGAGTTTAGTAGATATTCCTCCTGAGAACAAAATTTCTCTAATATAGGTTACCATGATTATCATCGCTAGTTAGTTCAGGCCACATTGTATAGATCTGGTGGTAGAACTTTAGGTTTTATGGATTTCGATATTGAGGTATCAAATGGTGTGGTGGAGTTTTACAGGTAGTTTCTTTGAGTTAAGTCAATCATTCTAGTCATTCACACCTTCCTAGATTGAGTCAAGTCATAGGGTATGTTTTGTAAGTGATGAGTTTGGCCATATGGCCAAAAATTTCCCTCGACATGTGTCTGGACACACTTAGAAGAGTTCTCAACTTCAGCATTGCCCTACTTTGATTTCTAAAGTGAGAGGTAGTTCATATGTTGTATAGGTAGTACCATTGGTGATAGATATGCTAGAGGTAGGGGATCTCATAGAGGTTGTTGCGGGGTTATTCAATTTTGGACAAGATGTGGTTAGTATTATGCTATACATGGGAGTCTTGAGGCAGAGGCTTTTGAGGTAGTTAATACAAGTGTCGTCCATGTTAACAAATCTACTTCCATGTTATTTGTCCTCAAGTCTACATTCTCCTATATGTCTACATATTTTTCTTTTGGTTTTGATATTTCGTATGAGTCTCTTGCTAGCCTCTTTATGTTTATACCCCTTTAGAAGATTCTTTAATAGTATATCGAGTGTACCAATATTTTTGGTTACCTTTGCAGGCCATGAGACTTAAGTAGACTTTCTTATTCTTTATATGGTTAATTTTGACCTTAGATATGCCGGTGTGTCAGGGTTAGATTTGAAGGGTAGACTTAATTTGGGTTTGACGAGTGTTATATCTATTCTACATGCTCGATACATGATAGAAAAAGGGTATTTGTCTTATTTAGCTCATATATGTCATACTAATGTTACCTCACCGCCTCTTATGGATTCTATTTGAGTTTTTTATGAGTTCAAGGTGTGTTTCTGTTGATTTTCCTGGTATGCCTTTAGATCATAATATTGATTTCTCTATTAATGTAGAGCCGTGTACTAGGCCCATTTCTACCCCCTTGTATTGGATGGCCCTGGCTGAATTCAATGAATTAAAGGAGCTATTGCAGGACTTGTAGAGTATGGGGTTCATTAGATGTAGTGGATATCCTTGGGGTTCTTCGGTTTGTTCCTGATGCAAAAGGATGGTTTTATGTATATTTGTAATGATTATAGGTAGTTGAACAAAGTTACAGCTAAGAAAAAGTATCCTATCCCTTACATTGATAATCTTTTTGACCAGCTTTAGGGTACTTTAATATTTTTCAAGATCTTTTTGAGATATGGGTATCACTTGTTAAAGATTAGAGCTTATGATGTTTTGAAGATGGATTTTTGAGCATGATACAATCATAATGATTTCTTCATTATGTCGTTTGGATTGACCAATTCCCTAGAGCATTCATGGAGTTGATGAATCTGGTATTTCAATCGTATCTTGACTCCTTTTATGATTGAATTTATATATGACATCTTGGTTTATTCCAAGAATGGGACCGATCATGTGAAGTATTTAATGATTAAAATTTAGAGGTTGTGTGATGAGAAGTTGTATTCCAAGTTTGAGGTTTAGTCGGATTTTATCTCTTTCTTAGGTCATGTGGTGACCAAGGATGGTATTATAATTGACCTGTCTAAGATAGAAGTGATTTTTCATTATGCTAGACCTACCTTTACTATAAGATTTAGAGTTATATTTGTTTAGAGGGCTATTATCGGTTTTTTGTACTGTGTTTTTCATCAATAATTCCCCTTTGACCAAGTTAAATCAAAAAGGTGGTATTACAATGGTCTGATGTGTATGAGAAAATCTTCCATAATCTCAAAAGTTGTTGACTTTGGATCCTATCTTGACTTTTCCAAAACGGGTGTGAGTTTTACCGTGTTTTGTGATGCATCTGGTGTTGGTTCTGGTGTGGTGTTAATACTAAAGGGTAAGGTGATTGCTTATTCCTATGGTCAGTTGAAGCCTCATGTGAAATATTACCCTACCCCTGATTAAGAGTTGGTACCCGTACTGTTTGTGTTAAATTTATGGCATTATTACTTGTATAGAGTTCCTTGTGAGATTTTCTCGGACCATCACAGCCTTCAGTACTTTTTTAGCTAGATGAATCTTAATGTGAGCAACGACATTTTCTTAAATTGCTTAAGGATTATGACCTCATTATTTTGTATCATCTGCCCAAGGCTAATGTGGTTGCGGATCCCTTGAGCTGGAACTGAACTAGTATGGGGAATTTAGCTCATCTCTTGACCTAGGAGTGTCCTTTAGCCTTGGAGGTTTAGTCTTTTCACAACCCAATTTCTCTAGTCATGATGGCACCTACATTAACCCACCACTAGGTACGACAAATCATAGCCTGAAACGACAAGTAATGGGCTAGTTGGTTAAAGGTATTATGAATATCCAAATTTGAACATATAAATGGATTGTTGGCTATATAATTTTAAAAAGATAGCATATTTATATAGTACGAGAGAGAAATAACAAAGAGTGTCCTACAACCTAGTAAGGTTGGTAGAAGAGCCACTAATCAAAAGAATAATAGTACTAGTAGTATCAATATACAAATAGTCTTGAAATAAAAGATTGTCCCAAGAGTAGCAGAAGAAGAGAGAATTAGCTACAACTAAGAAAGATCACCCTATTTTTGAACTCTAGAATATGTTGGATAGAACGTCAATGATGAAAGATAGTACATGGATCAGAATTATAAGGAAGACAATGAGTCCACCTAACGACTCGTAGGGTCTTGTGATGATCATCATCACTGAGTACAAAAGAAAGACAACGGAGCTAACAAAGAATCATTCTCAGTTCAGATGATTCGTTTCCTGAGTCGCAGACATTATCGACCTTATTTCCCTAATTCATTTTGGTTAGTATTTTTAGTTTATTTTATGAAACAATAAATACTCTTTGGTAATTTAGGTGTTATTTTAAGCGCTCTTTATATTCACAAACAATATATTGATTCTAAGATTCGAGTTTTGATCTTGCAATCCTTTGTTCTTGATTATTTTGTTGATTTTGAATTTAAGATTCTGGGTTTTCTTCATATATCGTGTTGAGATTAATCTTATCCCTTTTTTTATAAATTCAATGAATTTTCTTACAACTATAAGTGGATAAACCACCTAACTAGGGTTATGGGAACCCTGGTAGAATAACGACGAAGTGGAAGTGTGAGGTCCTTCTAAATCATTGTCAATGCATATATTGTGATCATCTTCAGTTTGTTTGTTCCTTAACTACTTTAAAGGTTAATAACTTTCTTGTACTAGAGACCATCTTCACAAAAGAAGTTGAGATTAAGAAAATAAGATTGAAATTGTAATTCAAGGCTACCAACCCTTGTCTGAATAACTTGACACCCTAATTGAGATAGTTAATTTGGGATCAATGATAAGGGTTAGTAAGGTGACACCCTGAGACTCACATGGTGAAGAGTGAAATTAACCAAAAGGTGTTCATAAGGCAGTTGGTGATACATATCTTGTCAGATTTGCTGAAGGGCATTGAGTTAGTTGGATTGAGCACGATAAGTCTATGGAGTTAGGAAGATGGGGGGAACACATTCCTAGTATTAATTACAAATTTATTTCAACCAAAGCAACCAAGATTTTTTACTAATTGATAGTATTCTCACCAAATTCCCCCCATTTAGTTTTGAACATATTTATGGCTACTTCAACAAGTTCGTGAGAGATATTCAGCCTAATTCCCTATGGGTTCGACTGTAACCTCTATTGGGTTACTATATTTGACATGTACTGAATTATAATTCTTGGAGGTATAGTTTTAGGCGACATCAAATTTTGGTGCCATTATCAAGGAATATGGTTATGGATTGAATGATTGAAGTTGTTGAGGTTTTTGGTTCTTACTTTTTCATATTTTTGGGGTGTATGATGGTGTATGCCCAGTACTAAGAATTAAGGAAATACCATGATGCCACCAGATCTAGAGCTTGAAAGAACCCTACGACAGAATCGTAGAATATCAGAACATGATCGTGAATCTCATCATTGGCTACCTAAAGATGATCCACTTGAGTTGAATCCTCCACCTCTGCTTATGTCTTAAGAGATAGTTGCACAAACCACTATAAAGCTACTAGATTAAGAGAACACGAGAAGAGATACAACTTCTCGTCTTGTAGCTCAAGAGGAAAGATAGAGGTAGGAAGTAGAGCATCGATCAGAAGTTAACATAGGTAGAAGAGATAGAGTCCAAGTATCCCCATTCTTTCATTACTTTCAAACATTTAATCATTCAGAGAAATACTTGGGGTATGTTAAGCCTATCAAGATAGGAGACATCATTCCTCCTGAATTACCCCAGGGAGTGAAGTTTAATATTACAAGTGTTATGCTTTAGTTGCTCAAACTTAAGAAAGTTCTTACTGGTTTAATGACAGATAATGCAAAGATGCACATCATGAATTTTTTGGGAATCTACACTTCATATAATTTACCTGGGTTAGTCAAGAATCTTTGAGACTCAGGTTATTCCTAATATCACTGTCAGGTGAAGCAATATTATGGCCAGGGGAAATACCTCATGGGTCCATCACTAATTGGAATGAGTTGCAGAAGTAGTTCTTGGACGATTCTTCCCACCTTCTAGAATACTGCCTTTGAAGAACAAGATATATAATTTCAATAAATTGCATTCTAAACCACTGTACGAGGCATAGTTGAGGTTCAAGAAGAAGTTGTTAATGGTGCCCAATCATAGGAATTTGGGAAGGAATTTTCTTGAGATATTTTATTGAGCCCTTAATGCCAACACCAAAGTTATTATGAATACTACTACTGTTTGAGATTTTATGAGCTTGTGTTGGGAGTTAGCTTGAGATATTTTACAGTGGGTCTCTATAGCCTAAAAAGGAGTCAGTACTTATGTGATTGGTGCTTCCAGTGATTAGGGAATTGTACATTATATAGTGGATTAAGAGATTGCACAGCTAAGGTTAAGATTGGGTTAGTGACCAAACAATTTGCAACTTTGATTTTAGAAAAGATGCATGTTGTGGGCACACAAGGTAAAGTTCCTAAGCTAAATAATTCATATATTGAGGAAGAGGCAAAGTACCTAGACAGAAAGGTGGATGGTTTAATAACCAAGGGAAAAGGATCTAATCAAGACACTTGGAACTCAAGGCAAAGAAATTAAGATCGGAATTATTATGGGGACAGATATAGGGATAAGAGCACAGAGAGAAGGTAGGTAGAAATGAAATAATGACTACTAGGAGAAAAAGAGAGCACATGTCCCCCCTGGCTTCTCAACTTTGTAGGATTATCATGCTATGTTGAACTAACCTGATACCATTCATGCAAATTCGATAAGTTGTGTACCATCCATAGTCTTTTGGATGATTAGATAGATTTCACCCTTTACTTTTTGAGTCTCAAGATGTCGTATTACTAACCCTTATCTTGATCCCAGTTAACTATTACCTTTTGAGTCTCTAATTATTACATGAAATCTAACCATCTTACTTAGATAATACCTGGTAGAATAGATCAATAGCTAAACTCCAAATTACTTTTGTCATTATCTTTTCCATGTAACTACTCATCGTTTGTATTAAATAGCAATAATCTAGGCGGGATCTTAATGTTGGCAACCGCTAAGAAATCTATTATAGTGAAGATAATGCAATGCATGCCATATGTATTGATTCAATTAACCAATTACACTTCCCCTACTTCGTCACTCCACCAGGGTTTCCACAACCCTAGATATGGGTTTTAGCCATTCATAATTGTGAATAACTCAATATCATTCATAATTGAAAGCATAGATGAAAACAAAATGATAAGAATTGTAAAAAGCCACAACCATTACTAAATTAGTTAATTGAAGTCAATAAATGTAAATCCCAAGATCAAAATGGAATATTGGAATCCAACTATTTTTCTGAGGATCAAAAGTGTGTAACTCCTACTAAACAACACATAAAGGGTATTTATAGTACATGAAGAAACCCTAAAACCAAAGCCCGAATAAAATAGGAAAAAATAGGGTCGGTTACAACATGTGGTCTATAACTATGATCTGTCACTGGGCTCAAGTAATATTTGTGGTCCTAACCCTTGGCACATATACACAGTGTAGGTACCGGATAAAAAAAATCCTCAAAGTCAACTCATGGGATTTTGGACTTCTAGCACTTGTTTTGCCTACCTGTGGTACGTAAGTTCTACTTTTGGTCCATGGGTTGACTTAGTGTCGGGAGTCATCTTTTCATCTCTTCTTAGATTCTCAAACATGTTTTGATCACGATCAAGGCAGAAAGAGTCCCGAACATCCATAATTGCTCCAAAAATAGCCAAAAACACCTTTTCACCCTTTTCATGAACTTATCATCCAAAGTATTATTTCCTACAAAACAAACCCAAAATGCATCATACCTAACAAAATAACCTCAGAAACCTGCATATTTTCCTCATTTTAAGCACCAAAAGTGCTATATTTCTTTAGTACATCAACACCGTCAACTTAGAACATTTAAATTTCCTCAGGCAATTAAATACTACAAAAACAAAAATGACGCTTAACTAAGAGAATCAAAGCTATTCAAGGTAGTTAGTCAACACTTAAAACTCAAAACACAAACCCCATCCAACCTTATTTTTCATAAAATCTATGCATGAACATGAAGCCTAACAATGTGACACAATGGGATCAAGGTATGACAATTACATTAGCAACATACAACTACTCATATGTACAAGTTATACTACCCAAAACAAGTAAACAACTAGAAATATGACTCAAGGGACATCACAAAATGAATGTCCCATTCACGCATATGAAATAATTCTTGTCAATATAGGGACAGTCAAGAGACACTCACACTCATGTATGTCAAATAACATAGGCTTGCCCTTATTTTATTTATCGTAGCATTCAGATAGTCAAGTTAGGATCAATATAGGACCTTTTTTGGCTTGTAATGTAGGTTTGGGTCTGGTATAGTGCATATGGATATATCAAGTGACTAATTCTCCTTGTCACTACACTAACCTTAGGGTCTCACTTATTAACCATTTTTTTTTTATTCCCTCCTTATTTCTCCTTTTTATTCTTTTATGTACATTCAGGATGGTTGTGGTTTCTTTATTCTTTCTTTCTCTCTTTTTCACATTTTTTTCTACCATACCCATCCCTACTAACTTTTTCTCTCATTTTACCCTTTTTCATACCATTTTACATTACACACCCCTATGATAGCCACCCTCAACTTAAACGTTTTTCCTTAGTTGAGGTGCACAATGTCCAAGAAGGAAACAAACCAAAATAGGTTCATTGTAATATAAATGAGAAGGTGAATGGTGAAATAAGAAAAATAGGCTACAAGGCTAAAACTAAAGATCAAGGGTTAGAATTCACACATGGAAGGTCATTAAGGCTAAAAGTGGACTAGAATAAAAAATGGCCTATGATCCTGTCCTAACTGACTATACTTTAACCTAGGCAAGACTAACTAGACAATTTTTGAATTCAACACACCAAGGGAATTAGGTAGTATCTTACACACACATAGCACAGAGTCAATATTACCAAGCACTACCTATACAGTTCATGCAATTGTAAGCAATTGATTATCACGTCCCTAATTCTAATGCCATAAGAAGATCCATAATGTTCACATGATCCTAAAACACAAAATTTTGGATGGGTATACAAAATTAATCAAAACATGACTACTTCCTTAAATACTTAAAAATCTCCTAATTACACAAAGAGAAACGCAATATGACACAAATTATCCTAGACATGCCGGTTCTACAATCATACTGTGGACGACAGGAAAAGAAACACAGTAACAAGGACTTGCGGTGGTATATTATGACCACCCCTAACTAAAAATTTGCAATGTCCCAAATATTCTAAAATAAAGTAACACAAAGGGAAGTGAGAACATGACTAGGATACACTAGGCAGTCGTGTGCCATGGATTGGCTGCCAAGAAGCACCTAATTTACTATCATGGCATGACTCAGTTCCCTTGGCTACTTAGACTTTGCCAAGGTCAATTTTAGCACAAACTCTTATGTTTTTTATGTTTCCCATGTAGTGTTTCACTCGCTGCCTGTTCATTTTAAATGAGATATCACCATCACGTTTTATCTCAATATAACCATATGGGAACACCTTAACCACAGTGAATGGTCCAGTCCTTCTTGATTTTATCTTACCAATAAACAAGTGTAGTCTTAAACTGTATAACAAAACCAAATCATTGGGTTTGAATATTGTATTCTCGATCTTGTTATAATGGTACAACTTTATTCTTTCTTTGTATACGCGAAGCTCTCATAAGCATAAAGTTTGACTTCATTCAACTTATTTACCTTGCTTACCCTTAAGTTTTCTGCATCACACCACTCAAAATTTACCCCTTTCAACGCTCATGGTGCCTTATGCTCAAGCTCAACTGATAAATGGTATGCTTTTCAATACATAAGTTTATATGTAAAGGAACCTATGGGGTTCTTATAGGCTTTTGGTAGGCCCATAATTTATCGTCTAACTTTCTAGACCAGTAATCCTATTGTCATTCATAGTTTTTGCTAATATAAACTTTATCTCTCTATTGGAGAGTTTGACTTTCCCACTCATCTGAGGATAGTAAGGCATTACCACCTTATTCTTTACTCCATATCTATCAATAAGTGATTTGAATAAGAAGTTGCAGAAATGTGACTCACTATCACTGATAATTGCATGTGGAGTGCTAAATAAGCAAAAATATTTCTCTTCAAAAAGGCGGTGATGCTTCTACCCTCGTTGTATGGAAGTGTAACTGCTTCCACCCATTTTGATACATACTCAAATGCTACTATAATGTATCTAATGCAATATGAGCAAACAAACGGGCCCATGAAATAAATTCCCCGCACATCAAACAACTCCAACTCGAGAATAAATGCCATGTAGAGTTCCTAGCACTGTGAAATGTTACCTTGATGCTATCATTGATCACAGGATTTATAAAAATCAAGAGAATTCTTCTAAATTGAAGGGAAGTAAAACCCAAACTGTAGACTTTTATGGCTATTCATATGCCACTATGGTGACCCCCAACTTGTGAATAATGACAAGCTTTCAAAATGCTCACCATCTCTACCTGTGGAATGCATCTTCGAATAACACCATCAGTGCAGACTATACGTCTCTATCGCTGCTAGAATGATAGATCTTCTGGGACAAGATCTCTTGCCAAATAATTGGCAAAATTTGTAAACCAGGGAATCAAATCTTGAGATGCTGCCAAAACTTGTACATTAGGAAAAATATCATCTATCTCAACATTATTGCCTAGTTTGTATGGTATCCTCATCAAGTCTGGATAAGTGGTTTGCAACTTGATTTTCTTTCCCTTTTCGCTACTTGACTTCAAAGTCAAACTCTTGTAGTAAAACAAACCAACAGGTCAATCTGGGTTTGAAATCATTCTTTGATATAAAGTACCTCAAGGATGCATGGTTAGTGTGCACTATAACTTTAGTCCTAATAAACAAAGACCAAAATTTTTCAAAAGCAAAAACCACAACAGGTAGCTCCTGCTCTGCAACCGTATAATTTTTCTAGGCAGGGGTTAAAGGTTTGCAGGCGTAGTAGATGGGATGTAGTATCTTTTATCTTTTTTGGTCTAGAAAAGCTTCTAAGGCCACTCAAATCACATCACATATTACCTCAAAAGGTGCAGATTAATCAGGAGACACAATAAAGGCATTGAAATCAACCACTCCTTTAGGAATTTGAAGGACTTGATATAATTATCATATAATATTAATTTCACCTCCTTCTCTAAAATCTTGCATGGAGGACTTGCAATTTTAGGGAAGTCCTTAATGAACCATTTATAAAAGCCTGGATGACCCAGAAAAACTCTATATGCCTCTTACTGACACAGGTGGCGGCAACTTCTCAATTACCTCAATTTTTTATTTTTATACCTTAATACTATGTTTGGAGATCTTGTGGCCTAGCATGATACCTTCTTTCACCATGAAGTGGCATTGCCGTTCCGGCTTTCAATGAAATATTTTCTATCATGTTTTTGAGAAAGTTGTATGTTTTCAAACAACTAAGGTTGAATTTAATGATGATTTTTAATGTTTCAAGCTAAGGATATAACTGAAGAAAAAGTCTCTGAGAAGTGGCAGAAAAACACTTCTAATGGTAAAAATGGTAGACCGTCACTCCTGCAACAGATCACTAACTTGATCGTCAGGCCTAAATAGAACACAACACTTCAGGCCTTATAGTGACGGACCAAACGATGGATCGACAATATTGATGACCAATATGACCGTCAGTGTCATCTAGAACCAGTCTCCATGAATAACTCAGTGATGAACCAAGTGGTAGATCATCAGTCATACGATGGGCCACCAAGTTATCTGTCAAAGTTCATCTAGAACCTGGACCCCTAAAGGACTCATCAATGGACCAAAAGGTGGATCGTCAGTCTTACGATGGATAACCAATTTGGCTGTCATTCTTATCAAGAAAGTGATCTACCCAGATCAGTAGCGATGGGCGAAATGGTGGACCATCAACCTTGCAACGGACCACCAATTTAAACGTCACTTTGGACGCAAATTTTATTATATTGAATTTTAAATCCTTTTAGCTGGGAACATATAAATACCAAGTATTAGGGTGTAGTAGGAATCTTTTGTCTTCAGTTTCATACTTTCTCTTCTATTAAGAGTTTTGCACTACTTTTTATTAAGATTTGAATCTAGAGATTGGGAGGTGATTATTAGTTTTTTAGATTTTCCATCAAAGATTGAGAAGAACAATATTGGAACTTTTGGAAGTACTTTTCTGAACTAATTTATGAACATCAATATAACTTTATTTTCTGACATGGAGATAAGTAGCTAAATTACCATAACTAGGGTTATGGGAGCCTTGATGTAGAGAACTATTTTGGTGTTATGAATGGGTTTGTCTTCTAATATATTATTAAAATTGCATGAATATTTCTTAATTTTAATGACATCTTTGGTCGAAAACTTTAGAAGTAAGCCCATGAACTACACTTGTCTGACAAGAAAGTGGATGTTGGGAAAAAAGTGATTCATATGAGCTTCATAGGTTTACCCTTTTGGTTAAAGGGTTGATGCCTTAGCAGGACAACCCTCGTGAGAGTGTTATTAAATAATGTATGAATCCCTTAAGTTTGAGAGAAGTAAAGGGTTAAATACTCATTATGTAGAGAAACACGTGGGTTATCTTTAGAATTCAATAATTTTTGTTATTAGATACATAAGTTAGAATTCAAATGCAAACTCACAATCCTAGTTGTTTGAACATCGTGGTGAGCATAACTCTAGTTAATTTATTCTTATTGGAACTACATCTACATTTAATCTTAGTAGCTGGGATTTTGTGGAACATCAACACAAAAGAACATTGTTAACATTTTCAAACCCCCTTTATTGCAGAGCCTTAAATCAACAGTCTAATAACAGTCACAATACTTAGTGAACACGATATTCTCAGTGGGATTCAACACCCAACCTAGTTAGGTTCTATGTTTGATAGAGACCGCTTATTCTCTCATAAGAGAGTTGTAATTTAGGCATATCAAATTTTGGCGACATTGCCGGGGAATACAATTGTCAATGAAGTTTGTGTTTTTTAATTGACCTTTTGTCAAGTTTCCCAAAATTTTACTTTCGTTTGTTGTTTTTGTTTATGCAGGGGAATTTTTTTGTATGCAAATTACACAGAGATCGAGTGCACCATTAATACCAATACATCTGGAACCGCAACTTATTGGCACAACGACAGAACCCCAAGATGCTGAAAGACTAGCCATATTGGCTAGATCTTAAATAAATTAGCAAAATAATGGCCAGTAGGCACGTCATCCAAACCTTGACGATGATAATTTAGGGGATGATGACTTGTTAGATCCTACTAATCAAAAGCACGTGAAGAATATAACTGCACCAATAAATAGAAATATGAACATAAACTGTCCTTTTAGAGTGAGACTTGATCGTCAAGCTATTCAATTTGAGCTTAATGGTGATGAGATGGAATGGACGGAGCTGATGCCACTAGATCTATTATTTCTCTACCTCTAGCACTATAAGGAAAGTTTAATATTACCAGTACAATGATCCAGCTCCTTCATCTTAAGGGGTTGTTTGGTGGACTCCTGGGAGATGATCCCAATATGCATTTACTGAATTTTATCCCTATTTGCAAGTCCTTTGATAACCTGGGAGTGGGAAAGAATGCCATCCAACTGTGTTTATTTCCTTTGTCTCTATCTGGGGAGGCAACATTATGGCTTAATGAGATAACACCCGATTCCATAACCAACTAGAGGCAATTGAAAGAGGCTTTCCTAGAAAGGTTCTTTCTGCCTTCCAAAATGGTACAATTGAGGGACGAGATTAGCAACTTTAGGTAGCTTCCTACTGAATCCCTTCATGAGACATGAGAGAGATTCAAAAAGAAGCTAACGCAGTGTTTGAACCATAATATGACAGATATTAATCTAAGAGAGACTCTTTATCGGGATTTGAACTCTATTACGAAGCTAGTTATTGATAATGCTGTAGGGGGATCATTTGTGGATCTCACATTTCTGGAGGCCTTGGAGATGCTTGACTGGATGACCAAACAAAACAGAGCTTGGTATACCAGTGATTCTGTGGTAGGAAGCCTTTTTGTGCCTATTGTCATGACTATAGATCAATGTAAGAAATAGGAAGAATATAATAAAGATATGGTACACTTAAAGACGCAGATGGTTCTGTTGACCAAGTATCGATTATCTGCAAAGACTAAAAACGTGAAGGTTGTTGTGGCTAAAGGTAGTGATTATTCTGATTTGGAAGAAGAAGCTAACTATTTGAATAATCAGGGGGTTTTCTAGTCAATAGCCAAGGAAATAAAGGTTGGAACTACTAAGACAAGGATGGTTATAAGGACAGGGAGCAAGGAAATTAGAAAGGTAAAAATAATAGAAGTGGGCTATATGTACCTCCTGAAAGCAGAGATAGTGCTACAACTAGCTCTGGAAAGATGTCTATAGAGGATATGATGGAGAAATTATTAAATAAAGTTAAAGCTACCAACTCAGGAGTGACTACCATGAAGAGCGGTTTATCTTCTATGAGTCAGTTGGTGAACTCGTGCTTTACTTCTATCAAGTAGTTAGAATAATAAATGAGTCAGATTTTGGCAGCTTTGAATTAGAGGAAAACTAGAACATTGCCAAGTGGCTCCATTCAGAGCCCACAAAATAATGGATCTTGCATGGATATAACTACTAGAAGTAGGAAGGTATTAGCAGGACCTACTGTGGGTAAGCCTGTGGTTGATTTATAGCTGATGATATTGAAGAAGCAAAGATTTATCATTTGGTGGAGTCTGGGAAATTGGATAAGGTTATTGATGACACACCACCCAATAGTCAGCAAGTTGATGAGTTGAAGAAGAATTAAAAAAAAGAGGATGAAGTGGTGGTTACCACTTTTCCAAAGCCACCTCCTCTATTTCCTCTGAAGTAGTTGATTATTAATCTACCACTATTGGAGGAATTAGAGCAAATGCCTGGGTATTAAAAGTTTTTGAAAGACCTCATCACAAAGAAGAGGTCGATTAGTTTTGACCAGATGGACAATTTGTGTCATTGTGGTGCTATTTCCACAAGGTCTCTAGTGCAGAAAAAGGAATATATGAGATTATTTACTATCCCATGCACTATTAGACCTCTTGACCTTGAAAAAGCTCTGTGAGACCAGGGAGCTTGCATCAATCTGATACTACTAGCTGTTTAACAAAAAGTTGGGTTTAGGAGATCCCACACCCACTAACATGCGACTTTTGATAGTAGATAGGTCGGTCAAATGACCTCTTGGTATTTTGTATGATGTGGTGGTAAAGGTTTCTAGTTTCATATTTCCTACGTATTTTGTTATTATGAATTGGAAGGTGGATTTCGAGTTGCCCATTATCAAGGGACGACCTTTTCTCGCAACCAAAAGTATGCTAATTGATTTGTGAGCTAATGAGCTCTTATTCAGGCTGAATGATAAAGTGGTGCAATTTGATGTGTGCTAATCAATGAAGTAGTATAAATAAATGAGTGTGTTTTCCATTATAGATGTCTATTATGAGAAAGAGCAGAAAGTACCGATAGAAGAGAAATTTATTATTGAAACCTTTGCTGCAGTGTTGATGTATTTTGATCAGGACGGTATAGAAGATTATGAGGAGACTGTATGTGCCTTAACGGGAATGGGGTATTATTCATATACCCCTAGAGCTGAAAGAGTTACCCAGTCATTTGAGGTATGTTTTCCTGGGCAGTTGAAATACAATACCTGTTATTATTGCGGTTGACCTGGGTGAGCAGCAGGTGGAAACACTTGTTTTGGTGCTTCAAAGATACAAAAGAATAAAAGGCTAGACTATTACTGATATTATTGGCATTCTTCCTGGAATCTACACTCATAAGATACAACTTAAGGAAGAATGTACTCCTACCATTGAGCGCTAACCCGCTAATACAAGATGTGGTAAATAATGAAATTATTAAGTGGCTACATGCCAGAGTGGTTTATCCTATTTCTTATAGTAAATTGGTAAGCCCGATTCAATGTATGCCCAAGAAAGAGGGCATGACTATTGTTGCAAATGAAAAGAATGAGTTGATTCCACTCAGGACTATGACTGGTTGGAGAGTTTTCATTGACTACCACAAACGAAACTCATGGACTTTAAAGGTTCAATTCCCAACACCATTCATGGATCAAATGCTTAATCGGTTTGCAGGAAGGGGTTGTATTGCTTTTTGGATGGATATTATGGCTATAATCAAATTGCTATTGCTCCTAAAGTTCAGGAGAAGACAACATTTACATGCCCGTATGGTACTTTCACATTCAAGAGGATGCCATTTGGGTTATGTAATGGATCCGCTGCCTTCTAAAGGTGTATGATATTTATTTGCTCGGATATGGCTGAGGACACCTTGGAGGTTTTCATGGATGATTTTTCTATGGTTGGAGATTCATTTGAGCTATGTTTGGAGAACTTGAGTAAGGCTTTGCCGAGGTGTGTGAAATTCAATCTTGTGCTTAATTGGGAGAAAGGTCACTTTATGGTGAAGGAGGGCAATGTTCTCTGGCACAAAATTTTAGCAAAAGGGATAGAGGTCGATCGAGCCATGGTAGAGGTTATTAAGAAGATACCACCTCCCATCTCAGTGAAAGGGGTGCGTAGTTTCCTTGGACACGCTGGTTTTTACCAGATGTTTATAAAAGACTTCTCTAAATTTGCAAATCAACTTTTCAAACTTCTAGAGAAGAAAATTAAGTTATTCTTTGACACTGATTGCATTAAGGAAATTGAATGCCTTTAGAGGAAGCTGGTTGAGACCCCTATTATTGTTGTACCAGACTCGTCAAAACCATTTGAGATAATGTGTGATGCAAGCGGTGTTTCCCTTGGAGATGTGTTGTGGAGAAAAAGATAAATTATTTCATCCAATTTATTATGATAGCAAAGCACTGAATGGAGCTCATAAAAACTACACCATCACAGAGAAGGAACTTCTAGTAGTGGTGTATACTTTTGAGATGTTTTGGGCTTATTTGTTAGGTACTAAGGTAGTGGTACACATTGACCACACTGCCTTGAGGTACCTAATGGCAAAGAAGGACGCTAAACCAAGGTGGATCCAGTGGGTATTACTACTTCAGGAATTTGACTTCGAGGTCAAGGATAGTAAGAGATATGAGAAAAGTGCCTCATTACTTATCTAGACTCGAAGGTGAGCTGGCAGGAAAAGAGACGCTTGATATTGATGATTCCTTTCCTGATAAAAAAGTATTGGTTGTAGTACTTGAAAAATTACCTTGGTATTCTGACTTCACAAATTATGGGGTACTAGAACATCTTTCCTTTCATCAAAGGAAAAAGTTCCTTTATGATGTGACCCATTACTTCTGGGATGAGCCATATCTTTTTCGACGATGTGCAGATGGTATTATTAGATGGTGCATCCCAGAAGTAGAAATGCTGAGTATATTTGAAGAAAAGTATGCTTCCCCAGTTGGAGGTCACAACGAAGGTGATCGGACTACAAGGAAAGTTCTTTAGAGTGTCTACTATTAGCCCTTTTTGTTCAATCATGCCTATGAATTCATGAAGGGATGTGACTGATGTCAAAGGAAAGGGTCCATCTCAAAGCACCATGAGATGCCAGTGTCTAAAATGCTGAAGGTAGAATTATTTGGTATGTGTGGCATAGACTTCATGGGGCCTTTCGTGAACTCATTTGGACTGAAGTACATACTTATTGTTGTTAACTACCTATCAAAATGGGTTGATGCTGTAGCTCTGGTAGATAATGAAGGAAAGCGGGTTATTGCATTTTAAAGAGAAATATCTTCTCTCATTTTGAGGTACCACATACCATCATAAGAAATAAAGGATCTCACTTTTGCAACAATATGTTCTAAACCGCATTGGAAAAATATAGGTTTAAGCAGCATAAGGTAGCTACGCTATATCACCCAAAAATAAGTGGGCAAGTGGAGATCTCCAATCGGGAAATCAAGGATATCCTTGCCAAGACTGTGAATACTAGCAGGACGAATTGGTCTAGGCAGCTGGACGATGCATTATGGGTATATCAAACAACTTTCAAGACACCTTTTGGCATGTCTCCCTACCAATTGATTTATGGAAAGGCATGCCATTTGCCAATTGAGCTAGAGCATAAAGCACGGTGGGCACTGAAGCATCTTAATCTGAACTGGAATGAGGCAGCAAATATGTGATTAGAGCAACTTAATGAGATGGATGAGTTCTATATTAGAGTTTATGAGAGAGCCGACCTATACAAGGAACAAATAAAGAAATACCATAATCGCAGAATTGAAAAGAAGGAGTTTTAGAAAGGTGACTTTGTGCTTCTATTCAACTCTAGACTCAAACTGTTTCAAGGTAAGCTCAAATCCTAATGGTCCGGTCTATTTAAAGTGTGTCAAGTATACTCATCAGGATTGGTGGAACTTGAAAATAAAGATGATAGTGTCTTCAAGGTGAATGGGGAATGTGTGAAACTGTATATCAGTCCAAAGGACTCGATAAAAAATATGCCTATGTCTATCTCAATGAAGTCTGAGTAATCGAGATAACTAAGTCGTGCTGCAATAATAAATCAGGAGCTAGTGGGAGGAAACACACAATGTGTTGTTGTAAAGCATTTATTAAATTATGTTTGTTGTTATAGTGCATTTTTTGTGCATTTGTGAAGAGTGCAGGATTAAAATTGGAGCAAAATAGAGAAATTGTATAGTCGAACATAGGGGTAACAACCTGACACACTGGAACAAAAATAACGGTTGATTTTGTGGACCACTATTATTATGACAGTTCACCATTTCCTCTATTGCAAACAAGCAAACAAACATTCACTAACTGGATCAAGTTGACTATTGAAGTGGTGAACCATCCCAAAGTTGGTGGACCAACTAATCGACCTTCAAAATCAACCTAGATGGCCTAGGTTCTGGTAAGGTATGACGGGGACTTTGGTGGACCATAAAAAATAAGGTGAACTATCCCCATGACCATTGCAACAAAGTAGAAGTGCTCAAGTCTTTGAAAGTTTTGACGGACAACATGGTGGACCGTCAAATATCTGACGGACTGTCGGGCTTGGAGTTGCTGTAATCCTAGTTCTGGATCAGGTCAGGTTGACTCAGAAGCCTTATTAAATGGCCCATATTTGACCCAAAAGGTTTTTAAGTTATTAAAAAAGGCGGTTAATTGCGTTGTAACCCCTTCAACTCTCTTTGGGTTCAAAGATTCCGAAGGAGCTTACTACCTCTAGGACAGTATATCTCCTTCCTTCTCTCCTATTTAAACATATCATCCCTTTGTGTTCTCTTCATCAAAATCAAGTTTAGATCAAATTTGAAGAGTTGTTTGAATTAAATAGTACTATTCTCTAAAGTTGCAAGCTTGTATCTCAGTAGAACCAAGATACTATGGCTCCCAAACTACCAGTAAACAGAGGAGGAAGATCTAAAATGGGTATTGGTAAACCCGCATCCAAATACAACACCAGACAATATGGACGGGAAAATTCCCGACTCTCCTAGTCTTAAGAGGAGACTGAGAATAGTACTAGTAGTACCAGTTTCAGCCCAGACGAGTCCACAATTGATGTTACTCCACCTGAGCTGGCTGATGTTGAAACTGAGGATGCCAATATAGAAGGACAATCTTAAGAGGATAACCTAGAAACTGAACCCGAGGATGCTAATGTTGTCAGACGTTAGGATCCTTAAGTTTGGGAGGCAATTAGGTGGCAGATTTAGGGAGCACATGAAAATTTCTATGATGGGTTAACACTTATTGCAAGTGGAATCAAAAGGTCATTTGCGGAAGAGCATCAGATTGTGATGAAGGACTTAATGAATATCCTGAGTTGGAATGCTAGTTCAAAGAGTATGAGCTAGCATGGATGAGCCAGCAACGGGGAGCCTATCAACCGAATTGGGTAGCAAAATTCTTTGTAAATTACCTTGTACTGGTAGAACAGAATTTCCCAAATAGGACATTAATTATAAATTCACCGAACAGAGAGTGTGTACCAATATAGGTGGCAAGCATGATCTTAGGGCTTCAAATTGACTTTTTTCGGATAATTGTAGATGAGATGATGGTGAGGGCACACAAAATCTCTAGTTCATTGCCATTTACTTGATTAATTATAGCTTTATGCAGATAGGTTGGTGTGCCCTTGATTAGTAGAGTAGACAATGATATCCAGGCTATACACAAACAAGACATTGAGAAGTCAAAAGATGACTCAAAGTTCGAGATGCATGTCACCAAGCCTCCAGCTTATCAGACTCAATTTGCATCAACTCTTGATACTACAGAGATTCCTACAGGTATGCCTTTGCCCATTACCACCTATGTGCCACCCGAGTACGTACCCCAAGGCAGATCTGTAAGGTCAGGTTTTGCATAATCTATGCATGGAGCAGATTTTTCTGAATACAGGTTCACACAAAAAAATATTGGTAAGTCAGTTTAGATGCAAAAGAGGTTTTAGAGGTAGTTATATAAGTGGGCTGCAGACTTCAAGCCCTTTATTGATGAGATTGTGGCTGATGCAGTTCATCCATTCCAAACAATTAAGACTAGGAGACACCATGGAACTTTGTATCAACAAAAGGCTAGATTCACTATCCCTCCCTGACCTTACCAAGATAATAGCTAAATTTATATAGGCAAAGGCGGTTATTGTAAAGCTGAAGAGTAAGTATCCACAATATCCTATTTTCCAAACAACCTTGGTGAAAAGTAATGTTGATGAGGGTATTGTAGACTTGATGGGTAGACCAGTAAAGGATAAAGGGAAAGAGCAAATGGATGAAAAAACTATAAGGAAAGAAGCAAAGAGGAGAAAAAAAGCAGAAATAATACCAGAACAACAAGAATAGTTTGATATTGAGAGAGCTCAGAAGATTTCATTAAAGGATGAAAAAAAATGGATAAAGAAAGAAGAAGACAAAGCAGTAGGGTTATCTGCTAGTGCTGCCCCAGAAAGGGGGCATAGTGCAGGAACTATTTGATAGATGATTCTTCTGATATTTGAGGGTGAGGTTGTGAGTTCCCCTACCACTATAGGGTCAAACATTACACAAGGAGAGAATGAAGAAGCCTCATCATACTACACAGACACCTTAAATGAATAAGAGGTAAAACAAGTAAAACCATTTCCTTATGCTTTATATTAATGCTTAGAGGATAATGCATCTATTTTTATGTAAGGGTGGTATACTTGTACCATGGTGGGTTGTGTTTCCAATCATTTTTGCCTCCATATTCTTTCTAGTAGAATCGGCATGTATAGTGTATTTTATTTTCACATCTCTAATTTCCTATGCTTGTGATATAAATATGAGTGTTTAATGTTATTTATAAAATTTTCCCTGTTCCAGTATCCCTTTGTAGATATGAATAATGAATGATCTTGGAATAAGTCTATGAGCATGAATATGTAATTATTTACTCTAATCATGTAGCATGTGTACATAACCTTTAGTTTGTCTGCATTTGGCATTTATATGTAAAAAGTGCATGAATCATGTGATAGAAATCCTAAGACCAGAAGAAGTTTAACTTAGTTGCCATTGTGTGTAAGGATTTGTCTTTATATCTTTCATAGTGTTGTGCCTAGAAATTTCTTGAGTCATTGATATTGTTCTCTAACTAATTCAATAGGATAGGATGACAGACCTCCTTGTATTTTTAGTCCACTTAGCCTAAATAATTAACCTCTCTAAGATTTTTCTTTCACTTGAACCCATTTTGAGCTTTTTAGTAGTTTTCTTCATTTCCTATTACTATAATTAAATTTCCGTTAGGGCATTAACATTCAAATTTGGCCCTAGCCTAATATGTTCAACTGTGCACCTCAACTTAGGTAAAACACATAAGTTGAGGGTGGCTATTGTCAAAATGTAATCGCCTAGTGGAAAGTTGGTTTAGAATATGGTTTAAAGTCATTTGGCCCTAATTTTTTTAAAGATATTGTGCACCTTAGTTTACTGCATCAGCATAAGTTGAGGGTGGCTGATGCATGGAAAAAAATTATTTTAAGTAGGTTGATTAAAATAGCATCTTGGGGCTGAATACTTGCTGGGGAAATGATAGTTATGCCTTAATGAGTAACTTTACCCAAAAGAGTACCCTCACCTATCTTAAAGCCTCATTATAAGCTTATAAAAGACCTACTTGAGGCTAGTGAATTAACTTTGAGGGTGTGTTAAATGGCAAGGGAAAGCCTATGGGTACCTGAACTATGCTTGTAATTTCTTTGATGAGCGTGATAGTTTATATTGTGTCCACATAGTATAAAGAGTGGTGGACTTCATTGTTGTGAGGAAAACTGGAGTTTTGCTTAGTTCTGTGGTTCGCTGTGGAACATGACATCTATGTTGCGTGTTCTGAATTATAATCAATGCTAGGTGTAGAACATGTTGGTTGAAACTCATGTAAGTGAAATAATGAGTGAATGGTTGCATCAAAGTTATTCATTAGTTGGTTTCTTATCATGGTATGGTTCAGGATTTCAATTTAATGCTGAGTTGCTTGAGGACAAACAATGATCTTAAGTTTAGGGTGTTGATGTTCCCGCATTCGACGAAATATTTTGCATCATTTTCTTAAGAAAGTTGTATGTTTTCAAGCAACTAAGGTTGCGTTTAATGCTGGTTTGTAATGTTTCAGGGTAAGGATCTCACTGAAGAAAATGTCTCAGAGAAGTGGTAGAAAAACACTTCTGACGGTTAAAATATGGACCGTCAGTCTTGCGAAGGATCATCAACTTGACCATCAGGCGGAAATAGAACCCGAGACTTTAGGCCATACAGTGATGGACCAAACGACAGACCGTCAGTCTTTTGAAGGACCAGAAATTTGGCCATCAGTGTCATCCAACACCAGGCTCCCTGAAGGACTAGGCGACAAAGCAAGTGTTGGATTGTTAGTCTTATGACGAGCCACCAAGTTGGCCGTCAAAGTTCATCCAGAACCTAGACTCCTGATGGAATCAGTGATAGACCAAATTGTGGACCGTCAGTCTTACAATGGACCACCAATTTGGCCATCAGTCTTATCTAGAAAGTGACCTACCCAGATTAGCAGCGACGGGCCAAATGGTGGACTGTCAACCTTGCAACGGACTACCAATTTGGACGCGAATTTTGGATTTCGGATTTTAAATCCTTTTAGCTGGGAACATATAAATACAAAGTATTAGGGCTTAGCAGGCATCTTTTGTCTTTAGTTTCATACTTTCTCTTATATTGGGAGTTTTGAACTACTTTTTATTAAGATTAGGAGGTGATTATTAGTTTTTCAGAATTTCCCTCAAAGATTGAGAAGAACAATATTGTAACCTTTATAAGTACTTTTCTGAAGTTATTTATGAATGTCAATGTAACTTTGTTTTCTAACAGGGAGATGAGTAGCTAAATTCCCATAACTAGGGTTATGAGAGCCTTGACGTAGTGAACTATATTTGGGGTTGTGAAAGGGGTGTTATTCAAACATCTATCGAAATTGCATGAATCTTTTTTCATTTTGATGACATCTCTTGGTGGAAACTTGAGAAATGAGCCCATAAACTCCACTTGTCTGACAAGAAAGTGGATGTTGGGAAAACAAGTGATTCACATGAGCTTCATAGGTTTACCCTTTTAGTTAACGAGTTAATTACTTAGTAGGATCAACCCTCGTGAGAATGTTACTGAATAATGCATGAATCCTTTAATTTTGAGACAAGTAAAGGGTGAAATCTTATTATGTTGAGAAACACGTAGGTAATCTTTAGAATTCAATAATTCTTGATATTGGATACATAAGTTAGAATTCAAACGCAAAATCACAACCCTAATTGTTTGAACATCTTGGTAAGCATAACTCTAGTTAATTTATTAAGCAAAACTCTAGTTAATTTATTCTCATTTGGAACTACATCTACATTTACTCTTAGTAGCTGGGGTTTTGTGAAACATCAATGTAAACGAATACCGTTAACATTTCCAACCTCCCTTTATTTTGGAAACTTAGATCAATAAACTAATAACAATCATAATACTTAGTGAACACGGTATTCCCTATACGATTCGACACCCAACCCAGTCAGGTTCTATATTTGATAGTGACCGCTTACTCTCTCGTAAAAGAGTTATAATTTGGGCGTATCATCTACCAATTTAGTACTAAGTTTCACTCTTTACATTCTATAGTACACTAGCTAAATGGGATAGATAGTCATCAAATGAGTCTCCAACCACTTGAAAGTCATCCATGAATACTGTAATAGTATCTTCCACCATATTGGAGAATATAGACAGCATACATATCTAAAAAGTAACATGCACATTGCGTAGTTTGAACGGAATCCTCTTGAATAAAAAGGTCCTATAGGGGCAATCTTCTTAGTATTCTGGAGAAATCATGATTTGATTGTAACCTGAGTACCCATCAAGAAAAATTACCAACAACTTTCTTCTAGTCTATCAATATCTGATCCATGAACGACATAGGAAAATGGTCTTTATATGTCCACCTATTCAGCTTTTTGTAGTCCATGGATACTCTCCAATCGGTCATTACCTCATTGGTACTAATTAATCTTCTTATTTTGAACCAATATGATTCCTCCTTTCTTTGGTACATATTGAACTGGACTCACCCAGTTGCTGTCTGCAACGGAAAAAACCACCCTTACATCTAACCACTTGATTATTTCCTTTTTCACTACCTCTTGTATAGAGGATTCAGTCATCGCTGGTGATCAATACTATGAATGTTGTTTGGCTCAAGTTGTATCTTGTGTGTGCATATACTTTGTGGAATCCCTATATTATCTATGATGGTCCACCCAAGAGTTTTTTTGAAAGTTTACAACACTCATATCAAATCTTTTAATTGTGCTCCTACTAGGTATGCCACAATAATTACTGGTAAAGTATTATTGGCCCCAAGAATGAATATTTCAAGTGAGGTAGGAGGGTCTTCAATTCCAATACCAGTAGTTCTTAAATTAATTATCTTGCAAGAGGTGCAGTTCTATTTGTCAAGTCAAGATTCAGCTTCTTAGGGGCATATTTATAATAACCTATTCCATACAATGCCTAAACTAGCTAATCATACTCATCTATCCCATCACTCTCGAAGTTTATAATCATTGTTTTTAATGATTTTACCCCTAATGTTTCCTCAATGGGCATATCCATTGAACTACATCATTATTTACTCATCAATCACTGCCACCACTTTCATATTATCAGGCTGCTAAATTGTCATATATATATTCAACAATATTTTTTTATCATTCCATTTGAAAGTGATCTTTTGTAGGTCCTTATCAATCGACACCCGATTAATTTGTTTATCATAACATACAGCCTGATTAATTTCATAAGGCCTAATAGAACATTGAATGGTGAATACACCTGGGTCTCTCTTCTTTTCTACTGATGATATATGAAAATCTGCATTAAATTATAGCACTATACCTTAGAGATCTTCTACTACCCAGTTTTCATTGTTATCACTCCCAAAATCATCATGATCAGTACAAGTCAACTTTTTAAATTCAGCTTCAGGTGTCTGATATGCAACAATATTTTCCTTTATTTGCTTATTAGTAGTGAAATGCTTATCAGGTGGGAAATCACTCCTCGTGTTAATACCCAAATAATGAACCTGTGTTAGAGGATTAGGTACATAGTCACTAGGAAGTCCACTTGTATAACATTGGGCCAATGTGGCAGATATTTGCCCATATTTTTGCTCGAATTACTTGATAGTAGTTGAATTTAATTTAACATTTTTGGTTAATCCTGAAACATCGGCCTTGAGTTCTTTAATGCAAGTTTCCTGACTCAATTGACCCTTTATCGGCTTAACAACATCTCTTGTTCTTGATTCCACATCTTTTCTGCCAACTGGAATGTATTTGTCTCTATCATCATAGTTACAACCTTGATTCCCTTGCCCCTGGGCTCAAAAACCTACCAACTAATGATCTATATACTTTGCCTCCTCTCTAAATCATAATCATGCACTCTATAAATTGTACCCTATACCCTTATTGCATTAACTTTTGCATAATTTGTTATTGTAAATTGTTTAGCCAACTCACCAATGTCTCTTCTCACCAATGAAATATCCTGATCTACAATATCCTTAACTATACTCAGACCACTAGAAGATCTAATGGCATAATTGTCAGAACCTCTCTCAACCTTCTGAGTTAGCCACCCTCAGTTAGTTAATGAGTTCTGATCCAAAATACTCGAAGCCATATCCCATCATAATCTCATGAAGGATCCTCCGTAGATAGTGTCTGCCATTGCTCTAGAACTAATAACCAGGGCTCTATAGAAGATCTCCAACAAACTTGTCCCTAAAATATGATGGTTGGGCACCATGCTAAGCTTCTTCTTGAATCGGAACCATGCCTTACACATAGATTCCGACTGTAGTTTCCTAAGGTTATAAATTTTATCCTTGATCTACAATACACTAGATCAAGGAAAGAATTTTTTCAAGAGTTATCTGTATAACTCTCTCTATGTAGTGATAGACCCTTTTGGAAGTTCCCCTAGCCATAAAGATGCCTCTCCAATAAGAGAGAAGGGAAATAACCTATACCTTAATGACTCCTAATATAACATAGGTATGGTATCTAAAGTGCAAATCCAAGTTAAATTTACCACATGAATGTTTATGTCATTTGTAGGCAGCCCTTCAAACACGCCTTTCAAGTATAAGAGCAAAATCTTTGCACTAGAAATGTTGAACTTTACATGAGGGGGAAAACAGGAGGAATAATAGTTCATATCTACCAGCTCAACATATCCTAGATCCTATTCATTATCTTTTCACGGTTTAACATTTTGATATGCTAGGATCACTTCAGGCCAACCTCCTTTATTTCTATTCTGGTTTCCATCGAGTACTGCTTATTGGTCTACTGCCTGTCTCTACTCAGCTAAATCTACCTCTTAAGATATACATTGATATTCTTCTATTACTATCCTATTATTTTGAACTTAAGCTAAAATCTCACTATTCTGTCAGTCAACAATGTCCTAAACTCATTTAGGAGGAGAGGGAGGCAAATCTTCTCTTTTTGACTCTAACATCTTACTAAATGTTTGTAGGATCCTTTATGGATTTGTATTAAGTGGGATTAAGGGACTTCCTCTACTCTATGTTGTAGGAATAGACCATCATATGCCCAACAAAGAATAAAAAGAAAAACTCGAAGACTGGAACGACATCGTTCACAAATCATCACTGTACTCCCCAGTAATGGCGCTAAAATTTTGATGAATTGCAAAAAACACCTCTCTCAAATGATTTTACAGTATATTTCAAAATATAGTAACTCAATAAAGTCTGGGTCCAAATCCCAAGGTAATACATGGATTTTTGGATTTTAGATGTAGTAATGAACAGGTAAAAACTGGAAAAGTAAATGAGGGGGTTTTAATGGAAATATCAAACAAAGAGTAAATATCAACTTCGGTTGTGATCAGTATTGGTTAACACTAGGATTGTGTCCCCCCTGGATTCTCAAATCCATAGGATTATTATGCTACATTGAACCAACCTGATACCTTGCATACAAAATCGATAAGTTATGTACCATCTATAGTCTTTTAGATGAGTAGATAGATTTCACCCTTAGACTTTTGAGTCTTAGGATGTCGCATTACTAACCCTTTTCTTGATCCCAGTTAACTATTACCTTTTATTCTCTATTTATTAGATGAAATTTAACTGTCTTACTTAGATAATACCTTGTAGCATGGATCAATAGCTAAACTTTAAATTACTATTGTCATTATATTTCCTAGTCATTACTCCTCTTTTGGAGTACGTAGCAATAATCTAGGTAGGATCCTAAAAATGGCAACCACTAATAAATATATTATAGTGAAAATAATGCAATGCATGCCATGGGTATCGATTTAATTCAACAACTACCACTTCTCCTACTTCATCAACCCATCAGGGTTTCCATAATCCTAGCTATGGTTTTAGTCACTCATACTTGTGAAGAACTTAATATCATTCATAATTGAAAGCATAGATGAAATCACATTGATAAGAATTTTAAAAACCCACAACTGTTATTGAATTAATCAACTAAAGTCAATACATATAAATCCCAAGATTAAAATCAAATCTTGGAATCAAATATGTTTTTGAGTATCAGAAGTGAGTAACTCCTACTAAAATACAAATAAATGGAATTTATAGTACATGAGTAAACCCTAAAGCCAAAACTCGAATAAAATAGGAGAAAATAGGGTCAGTGGCTATATGTGGTCTATACCATCACTCTGTCAATAGGTATAGGTAGTACCTGTGGTCCTAGCCCTGGTCATAGGTACAGGGCATAGGTACCGAATGATAAAAATTTTGCAAGTTAGCTCTATGTATTTTGGACTTTTGGCACTTGGTTTGCCTACCTACGGTCCGTAGGTCCTACTTGTGGTCTGTGGGTTGAATTAGTAAGTGCCATCTTTTCATCTCTTCTTTGATTCTAAAACATGCTTTGATGACGATCAAGCTAAAAAGTATCCCGAACATCCATAATTGCTCCAAAAAAGCCAAAACACCTTTTTTAACCTATTTTATGAACTTATCACCCAAAATATGGTTTCCTCCAAAACATATACAAAATGCATCATACCTAAGAAAGTTAACTCAAAAACCTGCATATTTCTTTATTTTAAGCATTGAAAGTTCTATATTTCTATTGCACATCAACTTCATTGCCATCACCACTAAGAGTTCTAAGGATACTATTTATCATCCTATGTCTATAGTTGATAAGGTATGGAATGGTGTTTTTGATGTTGATGATGCACTTAACCAGAATTTGAAAAGTTGGTGACTAGTGGTGAGTCATCACAAAAATCAGCGGGTGTTGAGACACGAGTTGAGAAGGATAAGAGTGAGGGAAAGGAAGTTGAGTCTATAGTTAAGATCATTCCACGACCTCCCCCACCTTTTTCTCAAAGGTTGAAATAGAGAATAGAAGGATGAAATTATAAGCAGCTTATTGATATGCTAAAGAAGTTGAGTGTGAATATCCCTTTTCTTTAAGCTCTTGAGCAGATGTTTTGCTATACAAAATTTAAGAAGGATTTGATGGAAAAGAAGACAACTGTCAGTTAAAAGGATATTGGTGGATTATATTATTATACTGCTATTACATCTTATTCACTTGTACAAAAAAGAAATGACCCTGGTACCTTCACAATTCCTTGTACCATTTGGTTATCTAGATTTTCTAGAGTTTTTTATGACTTGGGTGCAAGAATTAACTTCATGCCACTGGAAGTGATCAAATAGTTGGGCTAAAGACCTTTTGGACCTGCGATGATGAGATTATTGATGACAGATCATACGGTGAAAAAGGTCGTGGGCTTATAATTTGATGTTTTAGTAAACGTGGATAACTTAATCTTTTCGATCGACTTTATTGTCTTGGATTGTGAAGTTGACTTTGAAATGCCCATAATTTTTGGAAGTTCATTTTTGGCTATGGGTAAAGCATTGATGGATATGAAAAGAGGTGATTTTAAGTTTAGGCTGAATAATAATGAAGTCACATTCAGTGCTCCTAGAACCATGAAGTAGAAGACTGACATGCGGGTAATTTCCATAATAAACTATATTGATAACCCTAGAGGGCAACTATTTGGATGTCTTGATAAAGTCTGAGTAATCAAGGTACCCACGTCATGTTGCAATATTATATCAGGAACTATTTGGGAGGGAACCCAAGGTATTTTATTATTTATAAATTTGTGATAATTCAAGTTAGTGTGATTGATGTCAGATCTGCACAGCTAAGATGCCACAGGTGTTTTCCTGACTCTCTTTGTTTGTAGTTTCCCAATGCATTGGTGACAATGCATGTATATTCGATGGGGGTGGGGCTAGTTGTGGGTCTTGCCGTGTCTCATTTCCTTGGAGTCTATTCTTAGTAGAGGTATCAGGTTTAGGTTATTTTGTATTTGTGTCATATATTTTTTATTATTTGTTTTTGTTTTAATTTAGAGAAAAACAAGGACTGCATATAATTACCCTCTCCAGACCTCACTTGGTGGGAATATACTTGGTATGTTGTTGTTTTTGTAAGATAAAGTTAAGGAACCTAAGGGCAGTAAATATATTTTGTTTGTTTTTAAGTGTATTAAGAAATAAATAATACCCCCACCCCCAAAAGATTTTACAAAATATGTGATGTGAGTACCTATATGACACTTGTAAATCTTATTATGGCATTAGGATTAGGAACAAAATAATCATAGCTTAATATTTACATGAATGGTATACGCAGTAGTTGGAAATACAACCATGTGCCATGTATGTGTTAGATACTTACCTAGTTTCCTTTGTGCATTTAATCCAAAATTTGTCTGGTTATTCATGCCTAGGTTGTTGGATAGTTATCTAAGACATCATCATAGACCATTCTTGATTTAGTCCACTCTTAGCCTAAATATCCGTCCAAATGTGAAAAGTATCTCTTGATTCCTGATTTGAGCCTACATAGACGTAATTTCTTATTTTCACCTTTCACCTTCCCAATTTAGTTACAATGAACCTATGTTGTCATTGGTCCCTCCTTGTACATTATGCACCTCTAATCAGGCAAATCACCTAATTTGAGGATGAGTATGACAGGGGTGTGTAGTTAGAATTGGGTATAAAGAAGGATTTTAATAAGAGAAAAGAAATCGGGTTGGGTTTTGCAATAAAAAAATTAGAAAAAGAGAAAAAAAAAGAAAGAAAACTAAAAAAGAAAACAATAAAGAATAGCAGATACTGCACCTAACTTGATTAAGCAATAAAAGAGAAAAGTAGAGAAATAAGGGTGAAACAGATGAAAAAAATGGGGTTGAGAAGTGGACCCCAAAAGTAATTGTACTATAAGGGAGGGTTAGTCAGTGATTCCCAAATATACCGTACCATCCCTCAAGCCTATGTCACAAGTCAAATAAATCCCCATAGTGATCCTAGTCCAATTGTCTAAAAAACAGAGGTAAAGAAAATAAGGGCAAGCCTATGGTATTCTATGCATATGAAGTGGAACTTTTTTTGTAAGTGTGAGTGTCTCGTTATCATCCCCTCATTGATATGCATGATTATATTAAGAGAGTGAGACTTCTTTGTTATGAGAGTGCATAGGTTGTGTATCTAGTTGCTTATCTAATTGGGTAGTGTAACTTGTACATTTTATTAGTTGTTTGCTACGAATTTAATGCCATAGCTTGATTCCTTTGTCGCATTTTTATGCTACATAGATTTACAAAATAGTTTTAAAAAGTTTGAAATAGAAGGGGGTACTTTATTTTGAGCTGAATTGTGTTGACTGTCGTAGGTACCTTAAGTTTATCTTGGTTAAGAATCGACGTATTGTTTTATTATGAGTTTATTGCCTGTGAACATGCAAAATTTCTAAGTTGAGGGTGTTGATGTGCCATGGTTTCATGACACTTTTGATGCTTAAAACTATGAAAATATACGAGTACTTAAGTTATTTTGATAGATATGATGTGTTTTTGTGTTTATGTTGCAGGAAAATAGGGTTGGAAGTGATTAGAACAAGATGAGAAGAAAAAGCTCTGAAAAGGGAAGTTGTGGATTGGACTACGAGTTCTTAGGTGACTATAGGACTTGTACCCCACGTTGTCAAGTGAACAGTGAGAATTTCTTAGAAGAGGAAGAAAGTTGAAGTTGGCGATGACTCATAGGGATTGACTACAAGTCGTAGGGAGGAATCGTTCTAGTAAAGTTGACCAAAATTCTAAAAGTAAAGCAGTTAATTCCCTAGGGAAATGAGACTGAGTACAATTCGTAATTTCAGGCTATGACATGTAGTGCTAATCGTACTGAGCATGGTGTGAAAAGATTTGAATGGTGTAAATTCCATGGAATGGAAACAATTTTAGTTAACGAATCATAGGGTCCTGTGATGAGGTATCATCACCGGGTGCATAAGGAAGATAACGGAGCTGACAAAGAGTCGTCATCAGTCCAGACGATTCGTTACCTAAGGCATAGCAACTGCCGACCTTCTTTTCCTATTTCAGTTTGGTTAGGATTTTTAGGTTATTTTATGAAACTATAAATACTCTTTGGCTATTTTTGTTTTATTTTATAAATTCTTTACCTTCACAAACAATATATTGATTCTAAGATTTGACTTTTGATCTTGCAATCCTTTGTTCTAAATTAGTTGATTATTAATTTAGTATTTTAGGTTTTCTTCTTAAATCTTGTTGAGATTAATCTTATGCTTTCATTTATGAATTCAACGGATTTTTTTGAAACGATGAGCGGCTAAACAACCTACTAGGGTTATTAGAACCCTAGAAAAATAGCAAAGTAGAGGAAGTGTGAGGTCCATCTAAATCATTGTCGTTACATGTATTGTGATCATCTTTGCTTTGTTTGTTTTCTTAACTACTGCACAGGTTAAGAACTTACCTATATTCGATATCATCTTCACTAGAGTGGTTGAGATTAGGAAAATAAGATTGCAACAGTAATTTAAGGCTACCAACCCTCCTCTAATTAATTTAACACCCCAAAGGACAGAGTCAATCTTGGATCAACCACAAGGCTTAGTAAGGTGACACTCTAAGAGTCATAAGATAAAGAGTGAAATTCACTGAATGCATTGACAAGAAGGTTGGTGATAAATATGTTTTTATATTCTGCATGCAGGGAATAATTCCTCAAATGGTGCCATCTTAATACTCTAATGATAGTTATTATTATATGAAAACTCTACCAAGGCTAAGTGCTTTTCCCACTGACCTCCAAAGTCCATAGCATATATGCAGAGCATATCCTCTAGAAACTAAATAGTCCGCTCTGACTACCTAGACTAAGGGTAAAAAGTAGTTTTGAGGTCAACATGAGTACCCAAATCCTCGTAAAATGTCCTTCAGAAACTAGAGGTGAATACCGAGCCTATATCTAAAATAATAGATATAGGTACTACATGTAAGTTAAATATCTCACAAAAATAGATATGATCAAACCTCTCAGAACTAAAATATATCTAAATAGGGAGAAAATGAGTCAACTTGCTCAATCGATCCACAATGACCCAAATGCCATCAAAACTAGGGGAAGTTTGAGGAAACCCACTAATAAAGTACAAGGTGATCCACACCCATTTCTACTTGGGAATCGGTAATCTCTGAATCAGGCCACAAGGTTTTTGATGCTTGGCCTTAACCTGCTAAAAACATAGGTAACAAGCTACAAAATCAACCCCATCTCTCTTTATTCCAGTACACTAGTAATATTTCCTAAAATATTAGCATATCTTAGTTATACTAGGGTAGATATAAAATCTAGAGTTTTGAGCCTCATGCAATATCAGCTAAATCAACATTAACCCAACAGTATGTAAGCCAAACCATAACCATAAACGACAAGTAATGCACTTGTTGGTAGAAGGTATAATGAATACCAAAATTTTATCTTACAAATGGATTATAGGTGACATGATATAAAAATGACAAAATACATATATATTAAGAGAAAGAAATAACAAAAGTGTCTCACAAGGCGTAATAAGGTCGGTATAAGATCCATTAATCATAATTCCTAACCTAAATATATCATAATACTTCACAAATACATTAATATAGCTTAATATATGAGGAAAGTAAGACTAGCCTAACTGGATATCAACGAATGATCAATAATGTCCACTCAATTTGAGATTTTCCCTTTGAAAAAGCCTCTACATGATGCGACACATCAAATTAATGATATATACATTAATATGAGAATAATAATATCCATATTAGATATAAATGCTTTAGGTCCAAGATCAAGATAAAAATCTTATGTTAGATCCATCTTTGGAATCATAACTTTAAAATCATCAAAACATCCCTCTAGGCTCAAGGATCATTTATAATAAAAATGGGTGAAATCCGAGGACAATTACTCCTGCAAATCAACCCGCAAAGTATTAGGGACTTTGATAATAAAGAGGTGAATTAAATAAGATATAGGAAACTTATGATAATCCTTTCTAAGAAAACATACCCACGAACTCTCCAACTTATCTCGAACACCCATATGCCAATGCTCTCACTCTATTAACTTTTTAGGGATTTTAGTGAAAATTAGGACTTGTAAAATGAAAAAAATTGGGTTTGGAAGTTCTATATAATGCCAGGGGTCCGTTCATCATGAATTAGGGATTTTCTCACAAATGCAGGATTTAACCCCATTTAATTTTTGCAAACGTGTCCACTATTATTTTGACAATGATAGCTAAATTTCCTCGGCTTTTGTGAATGCAAAGGCTATACTTGGCCTGCACCAACTAATTTTGAAACTTGGCATTTATCAAGTTTCTAATTAAGACATCAAGTTTTGTTTGGAATATCAGTAACTAAAATAAACTATGCTATCCAACAAAATTCAACATTTTAGACACAATGGTACCGTTAAAGTTTTATGGGGTGGTTTAGATAAAATATGGGTCCCAAACACAATTGTCATTTTAACAAAAATCCACCCAATATCCAAAGTTAGTCTCTAATCCTTGGGACCCAAACCAAAGGCCCCCCCACCCTAAAATCAATGTTCTGGTTCTAATGAAACTATCAGAATTTTTATACAAGGTATTTAATCTAAAGTTTAAGCCTAATACCCAATTCTCAATGCCGAGAATGTCAAAATATTAAATTGGCTCTAAGAACCAAATGAACAGATTGATAATCAAACTGCTATCTCCAACAATAAATAAATGACATAGGGTTTTATAGGAGATCTATAAACAACGAAATAGTATGGAAATATAAAAAATAACTTGGCAGGTTATTATAGGTCCTTATCTAACCAGATGGTTAGACTTTATACTTTGATACCCGGTGTTTTATAGCCTTTGTTAATACTAGATCTTCCTTGATGGATCAGATTCAAGGTTACTAATTTGATGATGATAGTTTAAGTGTGATTCGAGATAAGTGGTGAGTGGCAAGGCAAAGGTGGAATCTCTTAATCCTAATGTTATTTTAAGTACTGGAGGTCGAGTTTGCATGGTGAGAGTTAGTGGATGGGCGATACTGATTTTGGAGGTGGAATATTTTTCCAAATATTCTATCCATCTACGAGTGACTAAGATGAATTACCATTTAAAGAACTCTTACAGGTAGGGTGTATGAAGAAGGATGTCGAAAACTTTAAAACTCATCGCTAGTGTTGTCAGCAGGTGAAGGTTGAGCATTAGACACTAGGTGGTTGGCTTTAGATATTACCCATTCTTGAGTATAAATTGGTGTGGATCATTATAACTTTGTGAGTGGGTTGCCTCATACTTGTCATGGGTCTTAAAATATTTGGATCATTGTTGATTGATTGACGTAAATGGTCTATTTCATACCAATATAAATTTTTTCTCTGCCAAGAGGTTAGACAAGATCTTTATTTATGAGATGTTTTATCTTCATGGGGTGATGATGTCACTACAACATTTTTTACCTAAGGCCACACTAAATCTGGACAACACTTGTAAATTGTTGCTTAAACTAATTTTGGGTACGCTTTTAAACTGTAACCTTAAAGTTTAGCTTTAAGCCATAATTTTTTTGACAACACTTGTAAAACATGCTCTTTAATGCTATAGGCTACACTTTATAAGTGTTTCCATATCATTATATAATTAGCAATAATTTTTATAAATTTGGTTAAACTTTTAGAATGTAGCTATTTTTATTATTTTAAAACAACATTTTATAAGTGTTTTCTTATAACTCTTATAAAATTTATATCAAAATATCATATTCCCTCCAATATTTTTAACACAAAAATATTTTATTCCCTCCAACGTATTGCTACCCAAACGAACTGCGGCACAACTAGGGTTCTCAATATTGCTTTCTATTTCATATATTTCCAATTTCTTTTTCTCCATCCTGAAGAACTTCAACTGACTTTTTTCGACGGTAAGCGGTATTACATAAATCATGCCGCATGCATTTAGCATTTAGTTAATAAATGTTGATGTTTTAATAGAATTTTGAGTGCTATAGTAACGTTCAATGTATCAAGGGAAATAGGTGCAATTTGTTAAATTGTGTTAAGAATTTATTTCTTTTCCCTTTTAATTCTTTTATTTGCTTTGCAAAATGGTTCTACTTAGGAAGTGCTCTTAATTTATTATCTTTTTTTCTGTCAAATTTTGCAAAAAATACAGATGTAGTTCTTTTCTGGATTAATATTGAATGGATTATATACACTTACATACTTTTAAATGATATTTTTTTTGGATAAACTTGGTGTCTTGGCCAAATTTTCCACATCTTCACTGATTCCTTCAGATACGTGTTACTTTCCACCAATAATTATATGGTAACTCTGCCCACCTAGGAAAGACAAGATAGGAAGAAATTACTCAGTGTTTTTGTATTCTTATAAATGACATTTCATTAAAATGATTTTTATATGGTACTAATTGGAAGAATTATTTCATTTGTTAAGTACTAGTTAATCAAATCACCATGGGTTCTCCATCATGTTCTACTATATTTGCTTTTGCATTGAATTTGCATTTAGGTTTTCTTCTCTATGATGCTCGTAACATTCTACCTTTGTCTCAAGTAGAAATAAAGATGAGAGTCGATTGAGTTACTAATTATTAGGAGGAGACTTGTAATTTTTGTAATGAAATGGAGACCTGCATTTAAAGGGTAGCCTTGGAGTAACTAGTAAAGTTGCTACCATGTGTCTAGGAGGTCACAAATTCAAGTCTTGGAAACAGCCTCCTGCAATGCAAGGAAAGGCTACGTACGATAGACCCTTGTGGTCCAGCCCTACAAACTTTGCACATAGCGAGAGCTTTAGTGCACCAGGCTGCCCTTTAATAGTAGACTTGCAGTTACACGCTCGAGATGCGTCCTTGATTTCAGTTACTAAATATTTGTGACCCTGATGGACCTGTTATAAAACATCATGACCTTTTTCTTTCATGTGATTTAGAGGCTATTGTCATATTTCTACGTGTTTATATTTACTTTTTGAGGAAAAATAGGAACACTGAGCTTCTAATCAGTTCGTTGGATTGAAATCAGGTCTCTAGTTTAAGGATCACTCTGGTCATTTGTAGATTTTCTTCAATGTTTTATCCTCATCTTTTTATTTTTCTCGGAAGTAACTGTGAATTTTTTAATTTATACGTTATTATAAATTTAAATGATGAACCAAAATATCCCAAAAAGGTTTAGCATAATTGTTGAGTACATAAATATTCTTTTTTTCTCAAGGATTCAAAACCTATAGTGCTGGTGTCTTTAACTCATATATAGTACTTGATTATCTAAAAGTTTGAGAAAATGAGGCCAGAGAAACAGGCAGGCATGTTAAGGAGTAGGTATAATGAACAACTGGAGAGTCTAATTCTTAAACCATTGTTATCTATTGCTTTCGCTGTGTGACGTACAAGTAAGTTAGGAAAAATTATACTCTAGTAAATAGATTAGGTTTTTAATTGCCTACGAAAATTTTATAACCTTAGGATGTAGACCTTGTGTGTCCTTTTCACATCCTTTTTCCCTCTGAGTTGTAAAAATAGTTTTGGTGATGTTAGGACATAGGAATAACAAGTTGTAATATTCTACAGGTTGCAATATTCTATCCAAGATTATGTCCCTTGCAAAGATAAGGGACATAATCTTGAATAGAATATTTTAGTCATATTCTATTGTGCTGCTTATCCTTTAGTTTATGTAGCTTCTTTGGTCGAGATGAATTTGAAAGGCGAGGCCTTCTTGTTTAATGGCCCACGAAGGAGGACCTCAATTTCTACTATCTTCTGTATCACCACTTGCCTCTGTAAATGAAAGTTTTGTTAATACTTCTTCAGCATCCTACTCTCTTATTGATTTCTTTTAACATAACAAAGATTTCCTGAAGAAGTTTCAACTTATTTTAAAGAAAACAAAAGCAGTTGGTTGTAATTATTGTTTATGTTAACAATTGCATTAAATTAGCAATCATGATGATTGAGCATGTACCGAAAAAAACATTTAGTAATCAAAAATATCATTTTGAGCTAAATATTTTGGTGATTTATCCATTCTCTGTAAAGTTTGTTGCTTCATGGAAACTCTGCTCTTTCAATCAAAAATTGTTTATTTTAAGCTTTTGAGCTGTCTATTAATTGGTAACAGTTGGTAGTGTAGTTTATATTTCCTCTATCCTTCCTCTGTGAATGAGTGGAATATTTTAAATCATTGTAGCTTTGATTTTGCAAATTTTTCAGATGGAGGCCAAATAGCAAAAACAGACTTTTGGGAAGAACTTCCATGTGTTGTATATAGTTTGTCTATTGGTTCTTTAGGAACGGATAAAGATTTATTTGGTAAAGTTTTGAAGCATGACTGGCTAGATCGAAAGCTTAAGGAGATAATCAGTTAGGGGAGAACCTCTATCCAATCAAAACCCAAGGACTTATGTGCTTCACGCTAAAAGGTTTATTGTACGAAAGAGGAATCGCCTTTAACTCCTTCCACTCTGATGGAACCTAAGTTAGGTCAATATCACATTGCTATGCTGTTAATACCATTCATTTCATGTTTGGTGAATGTAGTAATTATGATTGAACATTCTATCAGGGTTTAAATTGATTGCAGTTTCCTTCTAATTTTGTTACAGCTTCAACAGACTACATCATTACCGCATAGGGTATTGATTGCTTTACAAGAGTCGATAATGTGATGCACTGCATTAAATACAATCTTCCAAGTCTAAAACTGATTTCTTTTTCCTGTCTCCACCCAATGGTTAGAAATAACATTCGAATCCTCCTTATTGATATATGTATTAATATTAGAAGCCCTTTAATGGAAAATGAAAAGCATAAACTACTATATTATCTTTCTAATTTTACATAATTCTTGGGTAATATGTAGGCCACTTCAGTTCATAACACAAATAAATACAATACTCTAGTTGCAGAGTTTCCATGCTCTTTTCTGGTAGATTAGAATCTATGAAACTTGTAGCATTACTGGATAAGTGCACGGATGCCAAATGTAAGTGTTTCTGATAGCCTTTTTGTTTGGGTTAAGAATAGAACATTCTTCAATTTCCTTTCCTATTTGTTTTACCTGTTGAATATTTAATGTAGTTACGATCTATTCTAGTGTTAATACTTGTAGATGATATTGATCAGCTAAATGGAAGCTTTGACAGTCCATTTCTTTAAGGGCCAGGGTTCAACAGTTTTTTTTTCTCAAAAGCAGAAATGGTTCAACTTCAAGAAAATTGGATTTTATTTGAGAATGCTTCTAAGTTGGGGCCAAGGGAATGTTATGATTATTTCTGTATGTATTATATCAACTGAGTCAGGCTTATCTTAGACAAGAATCATTCAAGAAATAAGTAAGTAAATAAAAACGGGTAAAGGGAAAGACACCGTGACTAACTTTTGATCGTATAGGTGATACTTCCCTTCTCTCGTGGTCTCTAATGTCATTCCATTATATTTACCTCTTTCTCTTATAATACTTGCAGGGTTTGTTATTCTCTGATCTTATTTATGTAACAAAAAGAAATATGGCAACTAATGTTTCAAATCTGACTAAACATCTTGAGAATGTCTCAGAGGCTCTTGCTGTGAGTTTACACCTTTGCTTTATTCTTTAGTTCTTTCTCTAATATATAAACACATGGAATCCTTGCCATGCATTAGGTTATAAGTTTCTCCTTTTTGGTTCTTTCTTACAATTCCTTTTCTGTTATCTATTTTATAATTTCTTGTTAATTCTATTATTTCATATGTTCTATTTTGTCCTTTGATTATGCTACATAGAGGAACTTAACATGTCATGTGGATTGTTTATCATTACTGATGATGGCTATTAGTATCTTTTTTTAATCAAAACTTTCCTCTACAGGAGTAACTTAAAATTGTGGGCAACTTTACACCTACTTTGATAGTATTTCAACTAACTTAAATATTGTTAGATGTATTTTTCCTATTTTTTCTTGGCATTTACCTTTTTCATGGTGTTGGTGTGAACTTGTGTTCATATTTAATTTTCATGAAAGCTAAATGGTATTTTTCTTTTATTCAGATAAATGAATCCATCAAGGAACACTTCTTATAAATGGAAAATTCAAAAATTGTTTGAAATACATTAAAACGTAACAATTTATGAAAGATAATCATTACCTATTTGTTCCAATGCATGGACTACTTAATGCTGATGCCCATACTGATATCTCGTATATGTGTGAATTGATAACTTGTATATTTGTGAATGAAAGAACGTACCTTTAATTGGAATAACTTTTCAACATAAGGCTATTACATTCCCCATAACAACAGATTATTTTGTTTAGGAAGCATACTCTAATATGTGCCTTTTAATTCTTTTGAGTAGAAATAATTAAGTTTTACAAATTTAAGGCAGTGTGGATATGGTTGAACCTTTATGATTTTAGATTGAAAAGGATTGATTGCTACTGTCATAGTTTATTTTGTAGTGTTACTGCTCATTGTCCGTCTATCAGCATATCATGGTTTGTATTTCTTTTCATTTCATAATATTTTAGTGAATATCAGTAACATTTGTAATCTCACTTGCACTTAACTTCACTAATATTGGTACAGGGCCTTAAAGAACTTGCCAACTCATTACCAGAAGTAAACAACAACAAAATTATTACAGATGCCATTACTCAAGATGGTATTAATAAATTTAATGAGCCACCTTAGTCCCCTCCTGAGGTATTGTTCCTTCAGTTTCAAAATTCTTTCCTAAGTTTTGAATTCCCCATCCCTCCATTATCCTTTTTATCATCGTTTTTCCCTATCATATTTTTTTCTTAAGCCGAGGGCCTATCCAAAATAACCTCTCTAGCTTTGAAGGTTGGGGAAAGGTTTGTGTGCACTCTGGCTTCCCAAGACCCTAGTTTATGGGAGTACACTTGGTATTTGTTTTTCTAGGTCACATTTTCTTTTCAAATATAGTAATTTTTCTTTATTGGTTCATTTCCCCATTCTTGTTACTTAATTATAGTTATTTTCTTCTGAAATGCAGGTAAGGTGGTTTTTAAAGGAAACATTAGGTGGATCTATTTGTGTTATATACAACGTCATAGTATTGTTATTCCACTAGAGAAGATCTTAGTTCAACTCACAAATTAGCAAGGATATGAATAATGATGTATATTGTGATCTAGGACGTTGCAAAGTAAAGATTAAGCATGGAGTCAGTCTATTTCTTAAAGGGAACATGATTAAAATTTGCGTGTACTATTATTTTTGAGTTATTTTTATCTAACATAGTGTTTTGAGACAATCTAAATAGAATAATGATGTATAATATGAATAGTAGATGTATGAGAATATAATTGTATTTTTCAATCAAAATTTGTAGTAAATATTAATCGTATAAACTAGACAAGAATTTTATGTTTTAAACGTGTTATCATTGGGAGCAGGGATATAGATTTTGCAACTTATTTATGTGTATGTGCAAATTAGCAAAGGCAAGACTTTATAAATGTTGCTTTAGAGAAGGTATCAATGGCTACACTTCGAAAGTGTGGCCTCAAGAAAGTAAAGACCACATTTTTTATGTGTTGTTATAGAGGTGCTACAAAAGGCTACGCTTGTGAAGCGTGCCCAATAGTAAAGCAAAGCCAACGTTTTTAAATGTTGTTATAGAGGTGCTACAAAAGGCTACACTTGTGAAGCGTGCTCAATAGCAAAACAAAGACAATACTTGTAAGTGTAATTTTATCAAATAAAAGTCTTGCCAATGACAAGCTGCAAAGCGTGGCCTTTATACCTTAATTGGCAGGCTTTTTAAATGTAGCTAATATAGCAACACTTGAAAAGTGTGGCCTTTGATCAAAGGTTACGCCTCTTTAGGCCACCCCCTAAAAGTGTTGCCTAAAGTTTTAAAGTGTAGCCTTTGATAAAAGACCACACCTTCTGCTATTTTAGGCCACACTTTACAAGAGTTACAATAGGACTAAAATGTTGTAGTGTGTATATTATTTAATAAAGAGGCTTAGTGTTCGCTAGCTTCTAACTTTCACAACCCAACCCTGGGTCTAGTCGTGATGGGTATCTCAGGTCTATCGAGAGCCAGAGACCACCTCGTTATCCTAGCAAACCAGAACACAATATGATATATTTGCGAAAGCAACCCAAACAAACATATGGAAGATAGATAGAATACTCAATAGGAACAAAGATTCAATAATAACCATTCACACTTAGTCCAAGAAAGCCTCTGAAACCGAAATATCGAGTTAGGCCGGGACATGCCCCCGATCATGGACAAAATAGGAATCCAAAATATAAAAAAAATGATGGGATTTCAGTTTTCATAAAGAAAGTAGTGAAATGTTTAGAAGATGGAAGATAACCACTTCAATACAGATGAACTGAGGAACTAGAATCACCTAACTCTATACAAAGCATCAGAATAAACTTTAGGAAACTACATCATGAGTTGATGTAGCATACGGAGACGGTCAGTGGGATGAGCACTAACATGTAAATCAGGGAAAGCATAAAATAAATCCATGGATAAATCAGTCCAAAAACCATATGCACACATTCATATACATATATATAAGATACCATAATCAGGAACATAGTTTAGCATGAGATTTAAAACCATTAACCTGGACAGTGTATCTCTAACCATCCTATGGCCACCCACGAGCTATATGGAAAAGATCCCCTATTGAAAGGGTCCTAGTGTGCGTTATCCACACGAATCAGGAAAAATTAGAGGAGGGGCAAGGGAATCCATGACCCGAACCATTAAAAAATATATACATGAAGTGTGAACTATGCACATAGTCAACAAGACACTTATGCCGGCACATGTGGTTTCCTGTATTGCTCCTTCAGGAACTTCCACCTTCCACAATTAGCTACACAACCCTCTTTAAGACCAAATTAAAATATTTGCACATAACCCAGGAGTCATACATTAAGGCATTTATAGAATGGTATCATCATACCAATTGAACTTGCATGTCAATTCAATCATGCCATTCCAAACCAATTAGCCAAATAGACTCCAAAGTTCCAATTTAGAAACCAATCCATGGACACCAAGGACATTCAAATTTATTTAAAACCAAACCGTAGCCACCAAGTCCTTCCAAAACCATTTTTATCCGTTTAGACATTAAAGAAGTGCAATAGTTTAGAAAAGTTAGCAAAACCATATAATTGTCCATATATCAAAACCAATTATGCAAGTGGTTTGTGGTTAATACCATTTCAAAAACAAAAATATTAACTTTAAGGGAATTCGCGACTCCATCACATCCACTATTCCCATGCATCCAATTAGTTCAAAAACCAAAAGTTAAAGCATGAATAACAATTCCAAAACCATGGGAAAACCAACCAAGTAATAAACATTAAAAACTCTCAACCCATAATTCAAAACCCACAATTTAAAATCACATAAACAATTAATAGACACATGTCGTTATGAAAAAAAATTAGGAAAGAGATACATGCTTAAAAAAGCCATGAATTTGGAGAGGTAGCCATAATTTGAGCCCTAGGTACTTGATCTTTAGAAACACTAGCTTTTGTTTCTTTGGGAGAGTTTAAGTGGAGAGAAGTTTGTTTTAATTTGTTTATGGATGATAATAAGACACTAGAATTTTGTAAGTCGTGGTTAATGAGTTAAGGATGGGAAAATAACAAAAAACCCTTAATAAAAATGTGTAGGAAAACTATCGGCAGTCGTTATGGGTCAGATAACGACTCGTAATAACTGGCTACGAGTCTTTTCCTGGACTCGTAGTCTTGGCAAAAATATTGGGCAACCATTCTATTATTGTTACAAATCCTACCCCACGATTGGTGGACAAACCATATTACTTGTTGGGTGTTAGTCGTGATCAGGACAGAAACGCATGGGCAATCCTCATTTGTTAAGATACAACTGGCTCTTTATGACTCATGATGAGTCATAACAACTCATTATGTGATTCGTTACCTAGTCTGTAAGCTCAACACACATGTTATTTTTAGAGGCCAAAATCTGATATGGACCAATATAATGGGGAATGACCTTTTCCCTCTTCCCAATCACCTACATCAAACTCAAACTCCATTTTCCTCACATCTACATAAGACTTTTGGTGACTTTGGGCATTCTTAAGTATTTCTCTAATAATCTTCACATTCTCTATGGCCTAATGAACCAAGTCAAAACAAAACTGCCTACTCTCACAACCTCAAACCACCCATCTAAGACCTACAGCTCATACTATTAAGAGACTCAAATGGAGCCATCTGAATAATCGAGTGATAACATTTGACACTCCCCAAAACTTGGCCGCGTCGTAGGGGCACCTCAAGCCCACATAAACTAGAGATCACCCCGATAACCCATCACAATTATCACATCAATCACATGGGTCAGGTGAATCCTGAAAATAAGAGATAGCAGAAAACATACTACAAGTCATAACTTAAAAATGTCTAAACAGTTCATTAGATTCATCAACTAACCAATATACTAAAGTCCACAGTCATCCATGAGACCTCAATACAAACCAAAGCTTAGAAGTGTTTATGTCAAGATAAGGCCCCGACAATAGCCAAACCAAGTAAAAATAAGACTAAGTCTAAAGATAGGACACCAAGAGAGAATGTCTTCTAAAGTAAGGAATCTCACCACTCCCAAGTCAATGCATGAATCACTTTGATTTCCTAATTACTGCGCAAGAAGAGAAAAAGATGCTTCGACCCCTAAGTCACATGGGGACATAGCTTTTGGAGATGGTTTGCGGTTGGAACACTACCATGGAACTCAGGGATAAGGATAAAATAGCATCATCATTCAACAACAATTCAATATATATCATATTAAATCATACTCATAACCTTATTTGTACATATAGACATATTAAATGCTAGCCAAGGGGGAAAGTCTTACAACACTTTGGAAGCTCTCATTTATCATACATACAGACTCCAACCTTCCACACTTACAGTTTCAAGCATTTCACATTTGGCATAGGACTTTAACCATATTCACATACCATCAAGTAAGGGACTCTAACCATAATCACATCCATTTAAGTAAGGGACTCTAACCACATACACATCCATTTAAGTAAGGGACTTTACCCACTCACTCACATTCATATAAGTAAGGGACTCTAACCACTCACTCACATTCATTCAAGAAAGGGACTCTAACCCCATGCACACATATTTGGCAAGGGACTCTAACCTCATTCCATATTAGATAGGGATTTCTAACCCAAAGACAATTTATTTGGCGAGGCACTTAGACCTCATGAGATTTCATTATACAAGGGACTTTCACCTCAAGCAATTTCATTAGGCAAGGGAATTTAACCTTAAGATATGGCATCTATCATTAGTCGACATTAGGACTCTAACCCTTTGTCCATGCATCCACATATATTCAATTCCATACATAAGGACTTTAACACATTTAGCTAATTCAATACCATACATGACCACATGGTCCTCATGGAAGCCTTCATTGCTCAACAATTTCAATATTCCAATGCCTTAATTCAACTCATTATACAATTCAAACAATAGTCCTGAAGACCCTTACAAGCCATTCATACTTCATTAGCAATTCTATACCATAATTTAGTTCAACATACAATTCAAGTTCAATTTTCGTGTTAGGGACTTTGACTCCCTTTTTATTCATCAAACCATCAAGGTCATTAATTATACAATACATGAGTTATTTTACCTTCACAATATCATTTTTCAAGCATTCGTACTTATTGGTCCATCTCCCTAGTTCAAAGCATCATCATCATGTAGCTAGACATCTCACTTAGACATTTTCACAAACACCTTGTCTACATGCCTTTACCAAGGGCATTTTCATAGTAAAAATCATCAAGAATAGAGTTACTAAATACCCACATGTTAAACCACATAGAGCAAGAATTCACGTGTGAAAAATACAATAAATAACATGTATAAACATAAGTCTAAGCAAGAATCATCATTATTCACCATTAGGCAATAAAACCCTTTTCATTTGATTTCAAACCCACTATGTACATTAACTAATTCAAGTGTGAAATACATGGGTTTAAAGTAATTTAGCATGGGGAAGAGTTACATACCTTAGAAAACTTCAATCACCAAGCATGGTGACTTCACTTTGCCTCTTGAAGATCACCCTTGAAACCCTAGCCTCCAATCCTTCAAAGATGAGCTTGAGAGAGTATTTAGGGTGTTTGATCCATCAACATAGATATTTAGAAGGATACAAACACTTATATAGTGAGAGGGATTTGTGTTTTAGTCATGGGAAATAACCACAAGGCCCTTAGTTAAAAGCTGAAAATTTAACCCATCCAGGGGTACGACTCACCATACTACTATCTTAAGTTGTGATGCCCTAGGGTACGAATGGTACCCTGACTTGTACCCTAGGATTCTCCTAGGTCACACACATTGTTAAGAATACGACCATCTAACTTTGAGTCATATCCCAAGGGTAGGACTCAACCCTAACTCATACCCATCAACCATACCAAAAATACTACACTTTTCTGTGAGGCATCACTCTATAGTATTGGTCTTGGTACGACTCGTACATTAAGGTACAATTAGGTGGATCCTCACTCACACCTAGGATAGTGAGTGACCCTCACCACACTACCTAGGGTATGATAGGGGGTCACCAACTCGTATACAAAGGATACGAGTGGTATCCTTAGTCATACCAAGTTAGAGACATCAAATAAAGGACTTTTTCAATGGTTCAAAGTCTAGGTTTTTCAATTATCCATCACTTGGATCATTCGTCAGGAGAATGATGGGTAAGACAAGCATAAACGCATGTTAAGAAAAATCTCACTCAGCAAACCAACCTTTAAACAAGTTAGAATAAAGCATACAAAATGGATACAACACACATCCTGATTATCATCAATCAACTATTCTTTTCATTGGCTTCGAGACTCAAACCAATTATTTATCAAAGACGCTTGTTGATTTCAAAGTTTGGGGACTTAAACCCCTTACTCATATATACATAAAAATTACACAACTTAGGGACTTCAACCCATCAACTTATCAAGTATAATTACTCAATTAAAGGATTAAGGACTCGAACCCATCATTTACCAAGGACATGAATCAACTCAAGATACTAGGGACTTAAACCCATCACAAAAAAACACGCATAATTTCAAAAAATTAGGGATTGAACCCATGGTCTAACATGACATAAATCACTCAACACATTGGGGATTTTAACCCATTGTCTATCAAAGACATAAATCAAAGTAGTAGATCAACATATACCTTTATTCTAAATTTTTGGAAAGGGAAAAAAATGTGGATACTTGGATTTCATGTCCTCTTCCACCTCCCAAATAGCTTCCTTAGACTTTTGGTTCATCCATAGAACATTCAATGAAACCACCTCTTTCCTTTGCAACCGGCAAACTTTACGATATAAGATCCTCGCTGGGATATCCTCATAGGATAAAGAGTCCGAGATACGAACATCCCTCAAGGATACAACCAATGAAGGATCACCCATACACTTCCGCAACATAGAGACAAGGAAAATTAGGTGAATAGAGTTCATACTAGAAGGCAACTCCAACTCATAAGCAACATTGCTAACCCTCTTCATAATGAAGTTGGGGACAACATATTGGAGACTTGCTTTTTTACTAATTTGCATTACTGCATTCATGGTAGACACTTTCAAGATTACCTAATCACTAACACTAAAATCTAAGTCACTACGCCTTACATCCACATAGGAATTTTGGTGAATTTGAGCAGTTTTCAATCTATTACGAATCACCTTTACCTTCTCTAAGACTTAGTTCACTAAATAGAGGCCTAGAAATTTACCCTCGCCAACTTCATACTACCCAATAGGTGATTGACATCTCCTGCCATACAATGCCTCAAAAGAGGCCATGCTAATAGTAAAGTGGTAACTATTATTATAGGCGAACTCAATCAAAGGCAAATGGTAATACCAACTACCACCATAATTAATCACACAAGCCCGCAACTTATCCTCCAGTGTTTGGATGGTCCTTTTCTCTTACACATCCAATTGCGGATGGAAAGCAGTAAAAAGGAACACTCTAGTACCCAAACCCTTTTGGACCGACTTCTAAAAGTAGGATAAAAATAGAGGACCACGATCCAAAATAATAGAAACTAGAGCACGATGCAACTTCACGAGCTCTGCAAGATACAACTTAGTATAATCTTCAACCAAGAAATTAGTCCTCATGGGTAAAAAGTGAGCAGACTTGGTGAATCTATCAACAATGACACAAATAGAATCCCATTGATTCCGCAAATTAGGGAGACCGATAATGAAATCAATATTAGTTGCCTCACACTTCTATTCGGGCAACACAATTTCTTGGTACGACCCATTAGGCCTCACGTTCTGAACTTTCACTTGTTGACACACCATATACTTGGCCATGTAGCTAGCCATATCACATTTCATATTACTCCACAAATAGAGATCTATAAGATCATGATATATCTTAGTGGAACCGGAATGTATAGCATATCGAGATTCATGAGCCTCAAACATAACCCTTTCCGAAAATCCATCGACGTCGGGAACACATAGCCTACCTTGGTATCTCAAGATACCATCACCACCAATCACAAAGTCTGCAACTTTGTGTCGACCTACATTACTCTTGATCCTTATCAAATCGGGGGCCAATACTTGGTTCTCCTTTATCTTAACAATAAGGGACAATTAAGATGCCAGATTACAAACACACCACCATCCTCGGAGTCCACAAGTCAAACTCCAATGTTAGCCAAACGGTGAATGTCCTTCCCTATTTCCCACTTATCCTCATCTACATGGGCCAAACTTCCCATTGACAATCTACTAATAGCATCGGTGACTATACTCTCTTTACCGGGATGGTAATGAAGACTTATATCATAGTCTTTCAACAACTTGAGCCACCTCCTTTTTTTTAGAGATTTAACTCCCTTTGAGTAAACGCATATTGGAGACTCTTATGATTGAAAAAGATATTAACATAAAACTTATGTAGATAATGTCTCTAAATCTTTAACGCAAAGACCATGACTAAAAACTCTAAGTCATTGGTAGGGTAGTTCTTCTCATGAACTTTTAATTGTCTAAAAGCATAAGCCACGAACCTTCCATGTCGCATCAACATGCAACTAAGACCGACACGAGAAGTATCATAATAAACCACAAAACCATCACTACCCTCGGGCAATGTTAGAATTGAAAACGAAATCAATTTATCTTTCAACTTCTCAAAAATACCCTCACACGCACTGTACCACAAGAACATGACCTTTTTATGGGTCAACTTGGTCAATGGGAAAGCTATAGTGGAGAAAATCTCCATAAAACTTCTATAGTAACCGGCTAAACCTAAGAAGCTTCGAATATCGATTGGATTCGTACGTCTAGGACACTTTTTAATTGCCACAACCTTTTGGGGATCCACTATGATCCCTTGACTAGAGATGGCATGACCAATAAAAACAATGGATTTCACCAAAACTCATACTTGGTAAAGTTTTCATACAAATGATGATCCTTCAATGTTTGCAATATGGCACGGAGGTGATCAACATTATCCACCTCACCCTTAGCATAAACTAAGATAGCATCAATGAAGACAATGGAAACTTGTCTAAGAACGGATGGAAGACCCTATTCATCAAATACATGAATGCTATTGGGGCATTGGTCAACCCAAAAGACACGACAAGGAACTCATAGTGACCATATCAGGTTCTAAAGGACTTCTTAGGAATATTTGTGTCCCTAATCTTAAGCTGATAATAACCCTATCTAAGATGAATCTTAGAAAAACACTTCGAACTATAAAGTTGATCAAAAAAATTATCGTTCCTAGAAAGAGGATATTCAATATTTATGGTCACTTTGTTCAACTAACGATAATTAATGCACAAACAAAGGGAACTATCCTTCTTATGCACGAATTATATGGGAGCACCTATGGAGACACACTAGGGTGCCTAAAACCTTTATCTAAGAGTTTCTTCAATTTCTCCTTAAGCTCTTTTAAATCCACCGGAGCCATTCTTTAAGGATGTATAGAAATTGGACGAGTGTCCAAAAAAAGATCAATCCCAAAGTCAATTTTCCTCTCAGGAGGAACATTGGGGAGATCTTCGAGAAATACCTCAAGAAAACTCATTAACCATGGAAATGAACTCTAGAGAAGGATCTTCCGTGTTAGAATCTTTAACTCAGACAAAATGATACAAACACCCCTTTGAAATAAACTTTAGGGTCTATAGATAAGAAATATACCTTCCTTTAGTTACTAGGGAACCACCTTTCCAGATGATGACCTACTTGTTAGGGAATCGGAACATGACCTTATGGGACCGATAATCCAAAGAAGCTTAGCAAGAGCACAACCAATACATCCCCAGAATAACATCAAAATTAACCATGTCCAACTCTATCAAGTCTATAAGAGTATCCCTACTACCAACCGATATGACACGCCCCTTATAGACCCTTCTAACAACCACCAGGTCTCTAACCAAGGTAGAAATAGAAAAGGAAACTGACAGACTCTCAGGACAACAATTAAGATGCACAGCCACATATGGGGTTACATAAGAAAAAGTAGACCATAGATCAAGCAAACAATACAAATTACGGTAGAAAAGTTTCAACATACCCATGACAATATCAGGAGATGCCTCAAAATCCTGGAGAGTAGCAAGAATATATAAGCAGTTCTAGCCAGCACTGGTGGTAGAAATAGAAGTAGACACAGACATAGCACCTTTTGATGTGAGTAGATAGAGTAGAAATAGGGGCCCTATTAGCCAAAGAAGCTGCTAGGTAGGGGCAATCATATTACATATTCCGAACTTGACCACAATGGAAACATCTATTTCTCCCCTTCTCACTATGACCATGATGAATCTGACCATAAAATCTGCAAGGAAGGCAAAGTGGAGCCGACTAGGCACCACTAGCCTAGAATTAGGCAACCTGTAGGGCCCATCATAAAACTGAGTTCGATGAGCACCCAAAAACTTTAATGAGAGCGAACACTAGCCGAGGAGAAATAACTTGAACTCCCCCATTTCTTCTGTGGAAACTTGCCACCATCACCATTACTTCCTTAGAAGTCCTAAATTTCATTTCTTGTCTCTCACTAAGCTCAACTTGCTTCCTTTTCTCTTCTTCCACTTGTTGCAAATAACAATCAACCTAGAAATATCCATGTTCTCAATCAACAAGATTGTCTTTCTCTCGAGGACTAACTCACAGGACAATCCTAAGAAAAAATTAAACACTCTAGCCCTCATTCTAGAAACTATCTCGGGAGCATAGCTTGACAATTGATGAAATTTCAAGGCATACTCTTGAGTGGACATCCTCATAACTCTTCTTCCTTTTCTTCCCTCAACTCTTTAGGAAAGAAGTAGTTTTATAGAGCCTCAGAAAAGTCCTCCCATATGGCGGGACTAGCATCAACACCTCTAGACAACTCCCACCCCTTGCACCATCTGTGCGCTATATCTTTCAATTAATAGGAATCATACTCAACGGCCTCATTCTCTGAAGCATGCATGATTCATAAGATCTCCTCAATTTCATCAATAAATCCTTGAGGATCTTTCTCAACTTTTGAACCGAAGAACATAGGAGGTATCAACCTCATAAATTAGCAAATTCTCGAGGCCTCAAAAGAAATGATAGTCAAATCACCATGATCTGCTACAAAAACTACCAATTGAGTCAAGAGGTTGATAGAGCGATGAAATATAACATTAATAGCATCTTTCTGTAGAAATGGAATAGGAGGGTCACTATCAGAGTCGGGGTTGGTGAGGAGAGGTGGAACCCCATGAAAATGGTCGAATGTCCCAGCCCTAGCTCATGTCTGAATTCCAAAAGTTTAATGAGCTTCGTCTATAAGGCCCTCAGAAGGGTCTGCCTGAGTCTCGAATCTTCTTGGTGGCATGATCTAAAAGATAGGAAACATAAATAAGAGAAATCCATGGCCTTAGACACTATAGCTTGTGATTAAAACACAAGAAAGGTAAACATTTCCTAAAATGTCTCATAGCTCCCCTTTTATAAGTGTGGCGCGCTTCACACCCATAAAATAGACTCTACTTAACACGGTATTATGGACACCTAACTGACTATGAACCTATCTTTGATACCAACTTGACACGCCCCAAAACTGGGCCATTTCATAGGGATACCTCAAGCCCACATGAGCAAGAGGTCACCCCAATAACCCATCACAATCATCAAATCAATTACATGGGTTGGGTAAATCTGACCCTATAATGAGATAGCGGAAAACATACTACAAGTTATAAATTAAACATTTATAAACACTTTATTTGATTCATCAACTAAAAAATGTAACTAGGTCCACAGCCATCCATGATACCTCTATACAAACCAAAGTTTAGAAATGTATATGTCGGGAAAAGCCCCCGAAAATAGCCAAACCAAATAAAACTAAGACTAAGTCTAAAGATAGGATACCAAGAAAGAATATATTTTGAAGTGAGAAAGCTCACCACTCCCAAGTCAATGCACGAACAACTTTGATCGCCTAATCATTTCATAGGAAGAGAAGGAGATACTCTATCCCCTATGTCACATAGCGGCATAACATCCAAAAATAGTTAGCAGTTGGAATGCTAGTATGTAACTCAGGGATAAGGATAAAATAGCATCATCATTCAACAACAGGTCAATATATATCATATTATATCACATTCATAACCTTATCCATATATATAGACATATCATATTCTAACCAAGGGGAAAATCTTATTAATACGTTGGAAGAACTCATTCATCATACATGTAATGGAATAATCCAACCGTCCACACTTATATATTCAAGAATTTCTTATTTGGAATAGGACTTTAAGCATATTCACATATCACCAAGTAAGGGAGACTAACCACATACACATCTATTTATGTGAGGGACTCTAACCACATACATGTCCATTTAAGTGAGAGACTCTAGCCACTCACACATATTCATATAAGTGAAGGACTCCAACTACTCTCTCAAATTATTCAAGCAAAGGACACTAACCACACACTCACACATTTGGCAAGGGACTATAACCTTTAGCCAATTCAACACAATACATAATGATATGGTCCACATGGGAGCATTCATTGCTCAACCATTTCAATAGGCCAATGCCTTAATTCAACTCATCAGAAATTCAAACTATGGTCCTCAGGACCCTTACAAGCTATTCATACTTCATTAGAAATTTTTCACCATAATTTAGTTCAACACACAATTTAAGTTCATTTTTATGTTAAGGACATTAAACTTTTTCTTATTCATAAAACCATCAAGGTCATCAATTATATAATACATGGCTCATTTTACCTTCACAGTATTATTTATCAATTATTCATACATCTTGGGCCATTGTCCTAGTTCAAAGAATCATCATCGTGTAGCTAGATATCTCACTAAGACATTTTCACAAACACCTTATGTACATGCCTTTACCAAGGCCAATTTCATAGAATAAATCATCAAGACTAGGGTTACTAAAGACCCGCATGTTAGACCACATACAAAAAGAATTCATGTGTGCAAACTACAATCAATAACATGTATAAATATAAGTCTAAACAAGAATCATCATTATTTATCATTAGAAAACAAAACCCTTTTCATTTGATTTCAAAACCACTATCTACACTTACTAATCCAAGTGTGAAATACATTGGTTTAGAGTTATTTATCAAAAGGAATTGTTACATGCCTTAGGCAACTTCAATTACGAAGAATAATGACTTCACTTAGCTTCTTCAAGATCACCCATGAAACCCTATCCTCCTAACCTTCAAAGATAAGCTTGAGAGAACATTTAGGGTGTTTGATCCATCAAAATGGAAGATTAGGAGGCTACACACACTTATATAGTAAGCGAGCTTAGGGTTTTAGACATGGGATATGACCATAAGGCCCTTAGTTAAAAGCTTAAAATTGACCCCATCCAGGGGTATGACTCAATTAGTCGTACCCTAGGTTACAAGTGGTACCTTGACTCGTACCCTAGGCTTCTCCTAGGTCAAACAAACTATTAAGGATACGACTATATACGTTTGAGCAATATCCAAAGGGTACAACTTAACCCTAACTCGTATCCATCACCTGTACCAAAATAGTTTATTTTTGATTGAGGCATTACTCTATATGATTGGTCTTGATATGACGCATACCTTAAGGTACGATTGGTTGGACCCTCACTCATACCTAGGACAATATGTGACCCTCACCACACTACCTAGGGTTTGATAGGGGGTCACTAAATCGTATCCAAAGACTACTAATAGTACCCTTAGTCCTACCAAGTCCAAGGACACCAAATAAGAAAAGTTTTTAATGGTTCAAAGTCTAGGTGTTTCACTATTATTATATGCAAACGTAATAAGAGATAAGTGATCAACCCAACTTACCTTAAATTTAATCACACAAGCCCATACCATATCTTCTAAAGTTTGGATAGTTCATTCTTCTTGTCCATCCGTTTAAGGGTGTAAAGAGGTGTTACCTTTACCTGAGTCTCCAAGCCTTTCTGAAATGAATGCCAAAAGTGAGAAGAAAATTGCATAGCTCAATTTGATCTAATGCAAAGTAGAGCATTATGCAACTTCTCAATCTCCTGAATGAAAAACTTAGTATAATCCTCACCCGAGTAGGTAGTCATTACTTGCATAAAGAGAGCCGACATAGTCATCCTATCCACAATGGCCAAAATTAAGTCATATTGATTGCAAGACCACAAAATACCCTTAACTGAATCCATATTGATCATATCCCACTTCCACATAGGCAACTCTATCTATTGAGATACACCATTAAGCCTCAAGTTTCTACCTTCACTTGTGACAGACTATACACTTAGCCACTAAATTTTCAATATCTCTCTTCATATTGTTCCACCAATAAATAATATTTAAATCATGATACATCTTGGTCAAACCCAAATGAACTATATACTTGACTCATTATCCTCAGCCAAGATCCTCTCTAGCTACCTATCAACTTCAGAAACACACAACCTATCTTGATAACCTTCTGCTAACCCACATTGTCCTTAATTTGTACTAGAATAGGATCCAGAGTTGCTTCTCCTTCACATCAACACCAAAAGATGATCTAACAACTTCTTGAAAAATCACTTCCCTATCCTCGAATTCTAATAGAAAAACTCCCAGATTATCCAGTTGGTAAATGTCTTTACCAATCCTCTTTTCTCCTCGTCCACATGAGATAAGCTCCCCATAGAAAATATGCTAAGAGTATCAACAACTGTATTAGCTTTACCTAGATAGTAGTAAAGACTCGTATCATTATCTTTTAGCAACTAAAGCCACTACCTCTACCTAAGATTCAATTCATTCCGTGTGAACACGTACTGTAAGCTCTTATGATGGGAATGAATGTCCACATGTACCCCATACAAATAATGGCGCCAAATCTTCAAAGCAAAAACCCCAGCCACTAACTCTGAATCATGGGTTGGATAATTCTTTTGATGAACCTTAAGCTTCCTAGAAGCATATTCCACAGCCTTACCATGGTACATCAAGACACAACCTAGCCGCACATGGGATGAAACACAATACACCACAAATCAATCAATACCCTCAGGCAGGGTCAGAACTGGTGTAGAAGTTAGCATATCCTCCAGCTTCTCAAATCTACCCTCACAAATATTAGACCACAAGAACTTAACCTTTTTAAGAGTCTACTTAATCAATGATGTGGCAATTGAGGCGAAACTCTCTACAAAGCGTCTATAATACTCAGGTAAGCCCAAGAAGCTCCTAATGTCAGTGGGAGTTATGAGTCTAGGACACCTCTTGACCACTTAGAAAATTTAGCATACAACTTTTGATCCTTAAGAGTCTACAACACAATTTGGAGGTGATTGGGATAATCCCCTCACTCTTATAATACACCAAGATGTCATCAATGAAGACAATAAAAAATAAGCCAAAAATTGACCGGAAACCCGACTCATAAGATCTATGAAAATAATCGAAGAATTAGTCAAACCAAATAACATAACAAAAAACACAAAGTGACCATACCTAGTTTGGAAAGCAGTCTTGGGTATATCACCTTCCCTGATTTTTAATATGATTATAGCCCGAATAGCGATCAACCTTAGAAAAACATCTAGTATCCTAAAGCTAGTCAAAAACAACATTTAGCATAAGAAAAGGATACTTATTCTTCACTCTCACCTTATTCAATTGACAATAATCTATACACATCCAAAAAGACCCATCTTTCTTCAGCGCAAAAAGAACCAGAGCACCGCACAGAGAAATATCAGGATGAATAAAACCCTCATCCAAAAGATTAACAACTTCTTTAGCTTTTTTAATTCAATTGAAGCCATTCTATAAGAAAGAAAGGCAATATGATAGTATCTAGTAAAAGATCAGTCCCAAAGTCTATTTCCTTATCAGGAGAAATTACCGGATAATCATCGAGTGACACTTCAAGAAATTCATTCGCACTTCAACAAATTCATTCATCACAAGGACAAATTCCAAAAAGGAAACCTAAGAACAAGAATTTTTACCCCGAAACAAATGACAAAGACACCCCTTGTAAATTAGCTTTCGGGCTCTAAGATAAGAAATAAACCTTCCTTTATGTATTAAGGAACTTGATCCTATTCGATTATCGGTTCATTAAGAAAATAGAAACTCACATTTTAGGTCCTACTATCTAAAGAAGCATAGCACAAATGAATCTAATTCATCCCTAAGATCATATCAAAGTCTACCATATCAAGCTCTACCGAGTCCACCAATGTCTCCCTATGAAAGTTTGACTCCATACAATCGTTATAAATCTTCCTAGCCATGACATAATCACCCACTGGAGTAGTTATAAAGAAGGGATTAGAAATATTTTTAGGACCAAAACCAAAATGCATGGCCATGTAAGGGGATACATAAGAGAGGGTAAACTTCAAATAAAGAAACAAATACACATCACGAGAGAAGAGTTATAATGTAACAGTGACAACATCAGGAGATGCCTTATATTCCTAATTGGTGGAAAACGTATAGAGATAATTTGAGCCAGTGTTGGTACCATAAGTGTCACCCTTTAGTGTTGGATCAGATAAGTGGCGACTGAGACCTTATTACCCCAGTTCCTTTGCATATATCCAGGATGACCATAATTAAAGAATAATTTTCTCCCCTCTACATAGTAACTACGGAGAAGCTATCCACAAAATCTACATGGACTATAAGGTGGGGATGACTGAGCTTCACTATCCTGAGACTAAGCACGCGGTGCCTTATGATCACTGTCGTCCTAGAAACAACGATCGCCGGATAACATAGGATAAGGAGTACGAGCCATCAAATATAAATTAGAATTTTCCCAAGTTTTCTTCTTAGTCCACTTTCTACCATCCCTTCTACTATTTTGTTAATTGGCATATTTCTCTGAACACCTGAACTTCTTACTATGTCTCTCTCTAATCTCTGCCTGTTTATTTTTTTCATCCTCAACTTGTTGCATATAAAACACAAGCCTGGAGATTTCCGTATCATTAATGAACATTGCAACCTTACATTCTAATACCAAGTCATCAGACAAACCAGAACCAAACATTCTCATTCTAGCCCTCATGCTTGACACCAACTCTGGTGCATAACTAGATAACTAATGGGACTTCAGGGTATATTCCATCACACTCATCCTACTTTGTTTCATATTCACAAACTTCTCAGCCTTGGACTACCTTAACTCATGAAGAAAGAAACAATCAAGAAAAGCATAAGAAAACTCCTTCTACATTGCTAATTCAACATCTTCACCCCTTAGCTGCTCGTATTCCTCATACCAATAATAAGAAACATTGTTTAACTAATAAGAAACAAAATCTAGACCCACTATGTCAGCAGCATGCATCACTCAAAAATCTTCTCTATCTTATTAATAAACCCCTGTGGATCATTCTTAACATTAGAGCCTCTAAAGGTTAGGGGATTTAAACTCATAAACTAAGCAACTCGAGTAACCTCAAAAGAAGGGGGAATAGAACCAACAGGACTAGACTAATAAGAATAAGAGGCCATCAATTGAGTAAGTAGATAAATAGACCGACGAAGCTCGGCAGTAGAGTTATCCTTTTGAGGTGATTGAGCATGAGCGTTACTAGCCGATGAAGGACTAGTAGAGATTGGTGGAACCACAGGTGAAGCAGGGACCCTAGATAGGGTCTACACTTCATAAATAGAACAAGTCACCTCCATAGTCCCTTTCGGTAGGACAACGATCCCGGTAGGGTTTTTATGACCGTTAGAACTTCAAGGAGGCATGATTTGATACATGACAAAACTAGGAGTTATAGAAATGCCATGACCATAGACTCTGTAGCCCAAAATTGAAAATAAGAAGATAAAACATTCCCAAATGCCCTGTAGCCTTCCTTAATAAGTATGGCGTGTTACACACCCATAAAAGAGACTCAACTCGATAAAACTTTGTGGATAACCCAACCTCGAGCCTAGTCATAATGGTTATATCAAGCCCATCAAAACCCGAAGACCACCACTTAGCCTAGCAAATCAAAACACAATATAATATAATTGTCATGACCCAAACTAGGGCTAGGTCATGACGGGTATCTCAAGTTCATCGACGATCAGACATTACCTCATTTGCCTAGCTAAACAGAACATAACACCTAGCAGTGACTGAAATCTAAAAATATAAAAAAATAAAAGATAATAAACTTAAGAAAAATAATAGTGTCAATCATCACAACCAAATCCATAGTAATATCCACAACCTCTAGAAATTCAAAAAAATCTATGAAGGGACATGCCCCTGACCCTGACAATGATAATGAAATTGTGAACTCTTCGATTTCTAGTCTATGAAAGAAAACCGATGAAATAACCAAGTCTTCTAGAGAATAAAAGCCCACCACTTTACCACAATGGTTGACAACCTAAGTCGATCTACCTAACACTATGCAACAAAAGTAGAAGTATATCTGATGCATGCATCACTTAGGGATACATCATTTGGAAAATGTTAATGAATTGAGCATTAGCATGTAACTCAGGGATAGGGGATAAAATAATGGCAAGTCAAATCTAACTCAAAACCATGTGAACACCATTATATACATACATATATAATATGCCAGGATAGGGAACAAGTTTTAGCGTGAAGTAAAACATTATCCTTTACTAGGTAGCTTAACTGTTAAAAAAGGCACCCACGAGCTTTATCGGTTCAGATCCCCATGCTGTAAGCTCCCCAGAGCATGTTAGCCACACAAATTGAAGAAAAATTGAGGAAACTCTAAACCCATCAAGGCAACTAGATGTCATAAAATATATATGTATATATGAAGTATGGCCCATGCACACGGTCATCAAGACCAAACCTCACATAGGCAAATATGAATTTCTAGTATATGTCATCAGAGACCCACACCTTCACAGCTTCGATGCATAACCACCATTAATCCTAGTTTAAATTAAGTTTAACATAATCCACTTATTGATTAAACAACTAACCGTTAAGGCATACCATGGGCATTGTTATACCCTAAAACTTACAAGCTTATCTCTATGCCATAATAATCATATTAGCTTAGGGGAATACCTAAACACCTTTTGTTCATTAAATCAAATCATAGACAACAAGGCTTTCAAAATCCATGTTATTTGTTTAATCATTATGCAATGCAATAATAGGTGAGTAAGGCAAACAACGTGACAGTTTCATAATTCAAATCCATTTGCACAAGTTGGTTGAGGGAACACTATTAATTAAAATCAATTCAAATTTTAAAACATCAATATGGTAAAACCACGACCCTTAAGTTTATTCACCATACCCATGCACTCCATAAATTCAAAACCATTAATAAGTCACTAACAATACATAGTAAATCATGGTAAAACAATTTATGAATCAACCATGTCAAAAACATCAACCATAACAAAACACACTCTCTAATCCATATAATTTAAGTCATATAAAACATATGTTTTTTCATAAATTAAGAATTGGGGAAGAGTAACATGCCTGAAATGCAAAGATTTAAGAAGAGAAATAAACCCTTGAGCACTTAGACAACCAACTTCTTAGAAACTCTAAGTATCTTGACCTTAGAGAGTTTAGTAAGTTTGAGAGTGTTTTTGATTGTGTTATGAATGAGAAATAACCCCCATGAGTGCTTTATTGGTGTGGGTTCTAAGTAAGTGAAAAGGGCAATTGACCAGAACGCCCTTAATCAAAAGATTGAAAATTGATTGCGCTGTCACTACTGGTGACCTTACAACTTGTAGCGTCGCCTTATGACTTGTAAAGTCCCACTCATAGTATGGACAGTGTCCATAATCATGAATACTAAATTGACTACGAGTCATGCCGTACAACTCATAATCTGTTATATGGCTCGCATGGTCCAATTATTATCAAAGCAAAAACAATTGGGCATCACATCGGTTAGGCTACGAAAGACACCATAGACCCATTTTGAGTCAGAAAACAATGATGTTAAGGATTACACATACCTCAAGAACGATTATCCGGAGTGGGAAAAAAGAATGGGTATTTGGACTTTGTATCCTCTTCTGCTTCAGAAGTAGCTTCTTCACGTTTTTGGTTCCTCCATAGAAACTTTACCCAAGCAACATCCTTAGTCCATAATTAATGGACTTTCCAATCCAAAATCTCAATCGAGACCTCCTCCTAATATAGGGAATCTGAGACACCAAAATTATTCAAAAGAATGACCAAGGAAGGATCATCCATGTACTTTTTCATCATTAAAACATGAAAGACTAGATGGATAGAACTCAAACTCAGAAGGAAATTCCAACTTATAAGACACATTGCCCATTCTTCTAAAAATATGATATAGTCTAACATAAGAGGACTGAGCTTCCCCTTCTTTCCAAAACACATAAATTCCTTCATGGGAGATACCTTAAGGAACACCAAACCATTTGTATCAAACTCCAAGTACCTTTTTCTTACATCAACATGGCGACTTTGGGTAGTCTTAAGCGTATCCTGAATTACCTTCACATTGTCCATAGCTTGGTGAACCAAGTCGGGAGCATAAAACCTATTCTCACCAACCTCAAACTACCCAATGGGAGACCTATATCTCTTACCATACAAAGCTTCAAAAGGATTCATCCTAATACTCATGTGATAAATTGCCATGGCCTAAATCAGGGACTATACATGTCGGGTATCTAAATTCCAACTAGGATCGGAGACCACCCCAAATACCCAAACCATTAATCGTCCTATGCCCCATATTGGATAATTCTGAACATATAGCAAGATAAGATAAGATTAGATTAAGGACATGATAATAAGTCTAACATTAAAACCAAAATCCACAATCAATTAACTATCCAATACTAATCCCAATTCCAATAGCAATACCAATGCTAACACTAGCATTGACTCTGTCCATGCCCATAGTAGTCCAATAAATCCTCTAACCATAATCAAAGAATATCCAGTCAGGACACATGATCATAGAAAAAACTAAAACCAAAGAAATAAAAATGATATGAAGAAGTCCATAGCATAAAATAAGGTCTTCTAGAGTACAAAAGCTCATCACTCCAGTTGACTCAAAAGTTATCCCTGAATTACCAAGTCACTGAGCAAGAGGAGAGAAATCATGGTCGGTTCCTGCATCACATGGGGATACAACTCTGAAAGACAATTAGTGGAGTGAATGCTAGAATGTAATTTATGGATTAAGATAAAATAATGACATTAATTCAAAACTAAGTAAAATAACCATATGCAATCATACATATACATAAATACCGTGTCCGGATAGGGTACAAGGTTTAGCATAAATTAAAATCCTTAACATGGGTTGTGTAGATTGACTATCATAAGTCTATCCAAGGCCTATATAGGTCCAGTGTTAACCCCTGAACGGGCCCCAGTGCATGTAGCAGCACAAACTGTAGATATCATTGAAGGCCGGGGATTCCATGTCTCCTTCGCCCTCCATGATACATATATACATGTATAGTCTTGGGGGATTCCTTTGTATCTCACGAGCACATAGTCATGAAGACCAACCTTCATGTTGGCAAACATGATTTTTTAGTGTCCATCCATCAGACTCACACCTTTACCGCAAGCTATCACATCCCCCATTATTGCCCAATTAAAACATATAGCATATAACCAAACCACCAATTCCAGTAGTCAATTATTAAGGCACTATTAACTGGTATTGTCATACCAACTATTGCTTGCAAGCAATGTCATTAGCCAATAGATAGGGGATTCCTATGTACCCCGCAAACACCATTGATAAAATCACTTGGGGGATTCCCATGAACCCATTAGGTTTTCATTATATAATCACTTTGGGGATTTTTTTGTACCCCCACAAAATATTTAAAACCATCCATAACCATTAAACCATTTAAACCATGCATTAGTTTCAAGAAATAAGTCATACTGGGCACTTTGGGATTCCATTGTACCTCTAATTCAAATTCCAACCTTTCTCTTAACTGCTAACCAATATTAAAATACAAGATTGGGGTCATAACCACTTCAAAAATCACAAGTTCAGAGAAAGTTATCATTATCAAGTTCCACGACCATACCTATGCACTCATATGTTCTAAACTATTGATAAAACATGGAAAACCATAATTAAACAATGGGAAAACGTCATTCAACATTAAGCATTCAAAGACCCACAACCTTTATTTCAAAACCATATCAATACCATGAAAGACATACATTAAACCATGTTCTTTAAGTAAAATAACAATGAGAGAGGAGTAACATGCCTGAAATACCAAGGAATTTAGAAGATATTGCACCCTTAGAACCCTATATGACCACTTTCTTTGAAACCCTAGCCTTATCTTGAACAGAGAGCTTGAGAGGGAATTTGAGAATGTTTAATTGGGAAATATACAGAATATTCTCACCTTAAAAGTTGTCTTTGGTGACGATTTAACCCATTGACTCGTCACCACATCATACTACTCGTAGCCTTAAGTCATATCCTAGAGAGTGAGCTAGACATCCACATACTATCCACCTTAGGACTCCATGATACCATTCATAATTTGACCCAATGACTCATAGTATTTAGTCGTAACCAACACAGTACCCAAATAGGTTAGACACTAGACAACCTATGAATTCAACTCATGACTCGTAACCTATCCTCAAAGATCCTAGTGAGTCACTCGTATTCAAGGAAAAGTCAAGCCACTAAATTACTGATTTTGTTATGGTTTATCCTAACGAGTCATCAAGATCCTTAACAATTCATATCATAAAGTCGTAGCCAAGATATAAAACCCAACCACCATCTACTGGACACTTTATGACTACGGTCACCTGACCCATCAAAACACCATACGACTGGTCATGTCATAATTAAGGTAGTGAACTCAAAGCTCAAGAAATTTCCAAGGACTAAAATCCAAGGTATTTCGATTCTCCCCCACTTGGATCATCATTAATTAAAATGATGGGACAAGGCATTGAATAGTATAATTAAGCCCCAAAAATCTATACTCGTGCCTTTAACTATGTTATAAAATAAATATGCCACGAAAATCAATTTTTCCTTTAAAAGAGTCAAAAAAACAAAGATGTTCTGAATAGTACATACCTTAACATAATATTCCAGAGCGGAAAACAAGAATAGATACTTGGACTTCATGTCCTCTTTGACTTCCTAAGTAGCCTCTGTATCCTTCTGGTTACTCCATAGAACCTATACCAAACCTACGTCCTTCATCCGCAACTGATGAACTTGCCGATCCAAAATTTAAATAGGGACTTCCTCACAGGATAAGAAATCTAAAACACCGATATCCTTGATAGGCACAATCAATGATGGATCACCTACACACTTCCTCAGCATAGACACATAGAACACCAGGTGAATGGAGCTCATACTAGAGGGAAACACCAATTCATGTACAACATTAACAACATTCTTCAAGACCAAGTATGGTCTGACATACCGAGGACTGAGCTTCCCTTTTCATCCCAAACTGCATTACCCCCTTTATGGGAGATACCTTTAAGGACACCCTATCCTTAACCTCAAATTCTAACTTTGTATGCCTCACATCCGAATAGGACTTTTGCTGTCTTTGAGCCTATCCCGAATCACCTTCACCTTCTCTATGGCTTGGTGAACCAAATCTATGCCAAACATCTCAGCCTCACCACCCTCAAACCACCTAATAGGAGACCTACAACTGCTACTATACAAGGCCTCAAATAGAGCCATCCAAATGCTAGTGTGGTAGCTATTATTATACAAAAAGCTATAAGAGGAAAATATTCAACCTAACTACCTCTATAGTAAATCACGCAAGCTCGGAGCATGTGGAAAGTTGTACTAAGAATCACTTAGTCCCCAAGTTTTTCTGAAACGACCACCAAAAGTCAGATGAGAACTGAGAACCACAATCAGACATAATAGAAATAGGAACCCCATGCAATTTCACAATTTCCTTTATAAATAGCTTGGCATAATCGTCCACCGAGTAATTAGACCACACTAGCAAGAAGGGAGCAGACTTAGTCATCTTATCCCATGATGACCTAAATCAAATCAAAGTAATTACAAAACTGAGAAAGATCGGTAATGAAATCCATATTGATCACTTCACACTTCCACACAGGAAGCTCAATTTCTTGTTAGAATCCTTTAGGCCTCAAGTGCAGAACTTTTACTTGCTGACACACCAGGTACTTAGCCACAAAACTAGCATATCCCATATCATATTGTTCCACAAATAAATCTATATAAGTATATGATACATTTTGTTGAATCAAGATAAATAGCATAATGCGACTCATGCTCCTCATCCAAATCGTCTCTCGCAACCCATCTATATTGGGAATGCATAATCTTTCTTGGAACTGCAAGGTACCATCACCACAAGCCTCAAAGGCCATCACTTTCTGCCCACCTATATCCCTCTTAATTTCTATCAAGATAGCATCTTATACTTGCTTTTCTTTTACCTTAGCACTAAGAGATACCCTTGCGACCTATTAAACAAATACACCACCATCTTCTGAGTCCAAGAAATGAACACTAAGGTTAGTATAATGGTGAATATCTTTCACTAATTCTTATTTTTCCTCATCTACATGAGCTAGACTCCTCATGGATAACCTAGTAATATCATCATCAACCACGTTAGATTTACCTAGATGGTAGTGGAGACTCATGACATAATCTTTGAGAAGCTAAGCTATCTCCTTTGCCTAAGGTTAAGTTCTTTCTGGGTGAACACATATTGCAGACTTTTATGATCACAAAAGATATCCACTTGCACTCCATACAAATAGTGACGCCAGATTTTTAATGCAAACACCACAACCAATAATTCCAAGTCATAAGTCGAATATTTCTTTTTATGTGTCTTCAACTGTTTGGAGGCATAAGATATCACTTTGCCATGCTGTATAAATATGCAACTGATCCCCATATTGGATGCATCACAATATACCATAAGGCCATCAGTGCCTTTTGCCAAAGTCAAGACTGCAGCTAAAGTTAGCTTATCCTACAACTTCCTAAAACTACCCTCACATGCATTAAACCAAAAGAACTTTACCTTCTTCTGAGTTAACTTAGTCAATAGGGTAGATATAAATGAAAAAATCTCCATAAATCTCCTGTAGTAACTAGCTACACCCTAGAAAATTTGAATATCAGTTGGAGTCATGAGTCTAGGTCATAACTTAACCACTGCAACTTTCTGCAGATCTACCATGATCCCTTCACTAGATATGACACGACCTAGAAAAGTGATAATATTCAACCAAAATTAGCATTAAGAAAATCAGGCATACAACTGTTGATCTTTCAGTTTCTGCAATATAATGTTGTGGTCATCGACATGATTTACCTCACTCATCGAGTACACAAGAATATCACTATGAATACAATGATAAATAAATCTAGAAACTAACAAGTCCATGAATCCCATCGAGAAATTAGTCAACCCAAATGACATAACTAGGAACTCAAAATGCCTATATCGGGTATGAAAAGTAGTCTTAGGGATATCCACCTCCCTAATATTTAACTGATGATACTCGGATTGAAGATCGATCATAGAGAAAAACTTAGCACCTTGATGTTGATCAAACAACTTATCAATCCTTGGAAAAAGGTATTTATTCTTTGTCGTCACCTTATTCAATTATCGATAATCACTAAACATCCAAAGGGACCCATCCTTCATACATATAAAAAATACTGGTGAACTCTACCGAGACATAATTGAAAGGATGAAACCCTTGTCCAAAAGATCCTTTAATTTTCCTTATGCTCATTTATCTCAAATGTAGCCATTCTATATGGGGGAATAGAGATAGAAAGAGTGCTAGAACAAGATCAATCCCAAAATCTCCATATTAGAAGGGACACTAGGGAGTTCATCAAGGAAAACCTCAAGAAATTCATTCACCATTAGGATGGAGTGTAAGGAAGGAGCCTCCGAGTTAGAATCTTTAACCCAGACCAGATGGTAGAGACACCCTTTGGAGATTAGTTTTTGGGCTCTAAGATATGATATGAACCTCTCCTTTGGTGCTAGATACCACCCTCCCATTCAATAACTAGCTCATTATGGAATTTAAAGATAACCTTATGGGTTAGACAATCAGGAGAAGCATAGCACGAGTGCAACCAATCCATCCCTAATATAACATCAAAATCAACCATGTCAAATTCAAACAAATCTACCAAAGTCTACCGACTACCCACATCTACCACACAACCCTTATAGAATGATCTAGCAACAATTGAGTCACTCATAGGGATAGAAACAAAAAATGGTTTGAAATACACTCGGGATCAAAACAAAAATGCACAGCCATAAATGGGCAAGCATAATAAAGGGTGGACCTCGAATCAAGTAATAGTACATATCAAGGGAAAAGAGTTTCAACATACAAATAATAACATCAGGTGATACCTCAGACTCTTAGCGGGTAATAAGAGCATAGAGTCAGTTTCGACCAGTGCCGGAGCCAGATGGTGTACCTTTTGTGTCGGAGCAGAAGAAGAGGCAACTGAAACCTTGTTTGCCATAGAAGAAACCATGGCCACTAGAAAGTTTCTAAGCATATTCCTTAGCTGACCATAGTTGAAGCATTTGTCCCTTCCCTCATTCCAGAAACCACGATACAGTTAACCACAAAATTAGGAGGAAGGATTTGATGGAGTTGATTGGGCCCCACTAGACTGAGATTGGACATCCTACGCCCTATAATTATCGCTATCCTAAAAATGTCTATCACCAGATAGATTTAGGTAGGGAGGACTAGCCGTCAAGTAAGACCCAGAATTTCCCTACTACTTTTTGGGCTACGTTCCACCATCCCTGCTACTCTATTGTTACCTCCATCCTACTCAGAAAATCTAAACTTCTTGCTCTACCTTTTCTCTATCTTTGCCGGCTTCTTATTCACTTTCTCAACCTGTTATATCTACACAATTAGCCTAGAGATGTCAATGTCCTTATTTAACAAGGCAGTGTTACTCTCTAAAAATAATTCATGAGAAACCCCTGAAGTGAATTTTCTCATGCTAGAAACCAACTATGGAGTATTTCGAGATAACTAGTGCAACTTCAAGGCATACTTATTGACTGACATCTTGCCTTGCTTCTGGTTAACAAACTCTTACTCCTTCACCTCCCTCAGATCTTCAGAAAAAAAGCAGCTCATAAGGAAAGAAGCGGTCCAGGAACACATTTCAATAATCATAGAACAAAGCTAACTCAACATCATCATCCATTGGCTGGTCCTATTCCTTGTACCAAATGTATGCCACATCTTTCAATTGATAGGAGGCAAACTCCACACCCTCTACATTAGTGACATGTATTACACAAAATATATTTTCCATTTCATTAAGGAAATTTGAAGATCCTCTTTGGCCTTAACACTAGTATAGATTAGAGGTTCATCCTTATAAATTGGCCAACTATATGGCCTTAGAAGATAGAGTAATAGAAGCACCACATTAAGAATGACATAATACCAACTGAGCCAACATATGAATAGACTGGTAAAACTCAACATTCGTCATATCAACCTGAGGAGCTCGAGAAGGATAGGATTGGATCGGTGGATCTCTAGAAGGGTAATTAGGAAATAGACCCCTAGAAAGGGTATAGACCCCATAAGTAGGGCGTGACCCGTAAACATTGTCCTCGAGTAGGACAGAGGATTTTCTGTGAGCTTCAAATCATCTAGAAGGCATGATCTGAAAAGCGAACAAATTGGAATTAGAGGAGAATTTCAAGACCTTTGACTCTATAGGCCAAAAATGGAACCCAAGAAAGGGAAACATTCATAAATGCTTTAAAGCCTCTCCCTTATGAGTGTGGTGTACTACACACCCTTAATGGAGACTAATCGACATGGCTTGGTGGACACCCAATTTACCAAGACCTAGGGCTCTAATACTACTCTCATATAACCCAAATCATGGCATAGTTGGGTTAGGTATCTCAATCGCACCTAGGACCAGTGATCACCCCCAAATACCCGACCACTAAATGCCCTATACCCCATGTCGGATGAATTTTGAACATATGATTAGAGAAGATAATATAAGATTAAAGACATTATCATAAGTCTAAGATCAAAACCGAAATCCACAAGCGATTAACCATCCAATACTAATCCCAATGCCAATACCAATACCAATGCTAACACTAAAACTGACAATGCCCATGCCCATAGTAGTCCAACAAAGCCTCTACCAAGATTCAGAGATTATCTAGTCGGCACATGGCCCCAACCATAGCCAAGAAAAAAATAAAAGAAATAAAAATGATATAAAGAAGTCCATAGTATAAAATGGGGTCTTCCAGAGTATGAAAGCTCACCACTTTAATCTGATTCAAAAGTCATCCCCAAATTACCTAGTCACTGAGAAGGAGGAGGAGAAGTATGGCCGGTTCCTGCATCGCGTGGGGATATAGCGACCGAAGATGGTTAGCGGAGTGAACGCTAGCATATAACTCAGGGATAAAGATAAAATAAAGCCATTAATTCCAAACCAAGTCAAATAACAATATGCAATCACATATACACATATATATCATGTTGGGATACGATACCATGTTTAGCATGTATTTAGATACTTAACCTGGGTTATGTAGCTTGACCATTTTAACTCCACCCATGGGTTATATGAGTTCAGTATTACCCTCTAAAAAAGCCCTAGTGTAAGTAGCCACACAAATTGAAGATATCATATAAGGCTGAGGATTCCCATGTACCCTCCGCTCTCCATGATACATATATACATGTATAGACATGGAGGATTCCCTTGTACCTGACAAGCACATAGTCCTCAAGACCAACCCTCATATCGGCAAACATGAGTTTCTAGTGTCCTTCTATCGTATTCACACCTTCATAACTAGCTATTACAACTCCTATTATGGCCTAATTAAAACATTAAGAATATAACCAATCCATCAATTCTAGGAGTCAATTATTAAGGGTTATTAAGTGGCATCATCATGCTGACTATAGCTTGCCATCAATGCCATTAGCCAACACTTAGGGGATTACCATGTACCCCCATAAAATCCATTGTTTAATCACTAGGGGGATTCTTATATACCCCACAAGGTTTTAATTATATAATCACTTAGGGGATTCTTGTGTACCCTACAAGATTTTTAAAACACTCCTTAACCATTTAAACCATGCATAAGTTTCAAGAAATAACTCAAACCAAGCACGCCGCAAGGTTTTCAAAACCACCCTTAACCATTTAAACTATGCATTATTTTTAAGAAATAAGTCAAACCAAGCACTTTAGGGATTCCATTGTACCTCTAATTCAAATTCCCATATTTCTCATAACTACTAACCAATTTTACAATACAGGGTTAGGGCCATAACCACTTCAAAAGTCACAAGTTTAGAGAAAGGTACCATTATCAAGTTCCACCACTATACCCATGCACACAAATATTCAAAACCATATTTAAAACATGGAAAACCATAATTAAACCATGAGAAAACATTATTCAACATTAACCATTAAAAGACCCCCAACCATTATTTTAAAACCATATCAATACCATTAAAGCCACATATTTAATTATGTGTTTTAAGTAAAAATGTCATTAAATAAAGAGTAACATGCTAGAAATACTAAGGAATTTGGAAGAGATTGCACCCTTAGAACCCTAGATGACCATTATCTTTGAAATCCTAGCCTTAGCGTGAACAGAGAATTTGAGAATGTTTTATTGGGAATGATTTGTTAATAAAGTCCCAAGGAAAGTTGTAAGTCATGGTATCAAAGGTGCTTAAAGTGGGAAATATCCAGAATACCCTCATCTTAAAAGCTATAAGAAGCCATTATTGGTTACGAGTCAACCTATTAACTTATCACCACATCATATGACTCATAGACTTGAGTCATATTCTAGATAGTGAGCTTGTCACGACCTAATTTCTAGGGTCATAATGGCGTCTACCATTACTCCTCAGTAGGCAAGCTAACCCGTAGTTAGAAACAGCAAGTAACAGACTACTCAACAATATAAGAAAAATAATTAGGAATATATCAAGTAAAGATCAATACATGATGGAATCCGAAAACCTAATTCTATCAGTACAAGAGCTTCATAATATGATATGAGTACAAAAGTAAACTATCAAAAGAACTACACTAATAGAACTTATCTCTTCATACAATATTGAGTCTCTTCTAATACATTAGAGAGAGATAAGTGATACTTTGAAGGTCAGGAGTTCACTCAAAGTACCTGAACCATGGCTGCTCCACACGAGGAATACTTCAATTGGGATAACTCATACTATGATCTGCAGGTTGCACAGTGTAGTAAGAGTAACAAATAAATGGTACTCAGTAGGTAACTGCCAACTAAGCTACAAAGATAAAGAAGATATATACAACATATAAATTGAATGGAAACTACACCCTAGAATGGAGAAATCATATGACAAGTCAATGAGATAATAGGGAAAAACTATCCTATTTATGTCCAAAATTCTAACATTACTAGACAAAGGAAGTATCAGAGAGCATTATCCTTTTCCAGCCACAATCAATAGACGTCGATACTATACCGTATATCCCAGGCAAATATAAGAATGAAGAGAAAAAGAAAGTATATAGCAATATACAAGGTCAAGAAAACATACATCAAATCTTAATACCAAATCAATGACCAATTTGTTATAAGCTAGACATAATAATTTTCATAACAATGATAATAGCAATATCAATAACAACGTGAATAATCGACTACTCCGGAAAACCATATACCCAATTGAGCCTATGCATACCCCTACTGCCCAAGACATAGAAGTTTCATACAACATACAATAACACAAGGTATATTCTTCACCCAAGTGTATGCAACTGTCCTATAATAGCTGATAGACATAGTTGCATATTGGTGATATCCTATGCACATGCAGGAATGACTGCAAGATACACAATTAATATCACAACTCACCCATAACTTTTATCATCATGATCATCATCATCGTAATCAACCTCCAGCCTTGCTAGGTATCAATGTATCATCATAATATCCTCTGGCCCTGCCAGGTATCAATATCATCACAATAGCATCCTCTGGCCTTGCCTGGTATCAATATCACAATAGTATCCTTCGACTTGACTGGGTATCAGTATCATCACTATAATATCCTTTGGCCTTGATGAGTATTATAATCATCACAATTAACATTACGAAATAACATATACTAATATACTCATGAACATAATCATATCACCACAAAGTAGCTATCTATATAATACTTCCCTACTACTCGTTATTATCTAACCAACACTATTGAAAATGAAACCACTAGTTCATTAGTCATCACATACCTCTAGTTATTCGTCTAAACATTATCCTTATTCAAGGGGTAGCAACTAACCACTATTTATTAGATATCCAACATCTAACATCTAGCCAAGGTTTATCACTAAACCATAATCTCTATTCATCCACAATTCCATACTATTAACTAATCATCATATAACTGTTAACCATTATTAGACAATACATAACCACTTATCATCTAACCATCTTTTATTAATTGACATCATTCATTAACTAACCATTATTAACCAACTAATACTCATTTAACTATTCATTAATCAACCATTTAGCAACTATTCATTATTATTAACTAGCTACCTCTTATTACCAACATCACTTATTATCTTGCCTTGTAAATACATAACTCCTCATTTAGCAACTAATTGATATTTTAAACTTAGGCATTAATATCACTAATCTTTGCCTATACTAAACCCGACATCAACATTAGCCACATATTAACCATCTTTAAGTACCATATTTCAACTAAGAAGATTCAAGCTTCGGACAATGCCTCAGGATGCATTTGGAATCCAATTTTTCGCAAATAAATTATGTAACCATATAGATTTTCCCAATTATGGATGTGCTGGCTAAGCTGGATTTTCAATTCAAGGTCATTTCACTAAAGTTTTCACTCGATGTCCTTTTGGAACTAGCGAAGAATTCTAAATAGAGATTTGGTTCCAAAAAACAAATGAACTGCTCAGTGATTGAATCGTTGGTTCTAGCTAGTCATTAATGACACAGGCCTATTATGGAGAAGCATAAATGGAGGAAATAAGAATAAATTTGGAAACTCACTTAAAGGTCCATTACAGAATTAGACACCCATACACCATCCACCTTATGACCCACGATGATTCATAGGATCTAGTCATAACCACTATAGTACCCAAATAGGTAAGACACTAGACAACCTCAGACTATACCTCATAACTCATAACCTATCCTCACGGGTCCTAGTGAGACACTCGTACTTAGAGAAAATTCAAGCTGCTAAGTTATTTATTTGGTTAAGGTTTATCCCAATGAATCATCACTATAGTTAATCACCAAATCATAACCAAGATAGAAAACCCAACCACCATCCGTTAGACACCTTATGACTGGGGTCATCTGACCCATCAAGACAATAAATGGCTCGTATGTTCAAGTCATAATCAAGACAGTGAGCTCAAAGCTTAAGAAATTTCCAAGGGCCAAAATTTGGAGTATTTTATAACTATTATTATACGCAAACTCAATGAGAGTCAAATTGTAAACCTAACTACCACCAAAATCAATCACATAAGACCTTAAAGTATCCTCTAAATTTTGTATTATCCTCTTCGCTTGTCCATCCATCTACAGTAGAAGGCGGTGCTAAGGTTCACCTTGGCTCTCAAACCTCTCTAAAAGAAATACCAAAAGTGAGATTAGATTTGAGTACCTTGATTAGATATGATGGAAACTGAAGCACCATGCAACTTCATGATCTCCTCAATGAAGAGCGTAGCATAATCCTTCATCGAATATTTTGTCTTCACTGGCAAGAAGTAAGTGGACTTAGTTATCCTGTCCACGATGACCCAAATGGAATAAAACCAATGGTGAGACTGCGGAAGACTAGTAAAAAGATCTATATAAATCACTTCCTATTTCTAAAGGGGCAATCAATCTCTTGAGATAAACCACCAGGCCCCAAGTGCTGAACTTTAACTTGTTGACACACCAAACACTTAGCAACAAAATTAGCCATGTCCTTCTTCATGTTATTCCACATATAAATTTCCCTTTAGTTATGATACATATTTGTAGAACCAAGATGAATGGTGTACCTTGACTCATGAGCCTCAGCTACGATCTTTTCTCATAGCTCATCAACATCAGGAATACACAACCTGCCTTTGTACCTCAAGATAACATCACTACCAATGTAAAAAGCCATCACCTTCTAGTTATCGATATCATCCTTGATCTGCATTATTATAGGGTCCAAGATTCATTTTTTCTTCACCTTAGCACTAAGAGATGACTTTACCACTTCCTGCATAATCATACTACTATCCTCAGAGTCCAATAGATGAATTCTAAGATTAGCCAAATGGTAAATATCTTTCACCAAGCCTCGCTTCTTCTCATCAACATGTGACAATCTTTCCATAGATAATTGACTCAGAGCATTAGTAACTATATTAGCCTTACCTGGATGATAATGAACTCATATCATAGTCCATAAGCAACTCACGCCATCTCTTCTATTTAAGATTTAACTCATTTTGAGTAAACACATATTGCAAACTCCTATGGATTGAAAATATTTCAACATGAACCTCATTCAAATACTAATGCCAAGTCTTCTAATCGAAGACCACAAATAATAATTCTAAATCAGAGGTTAGATAGTTTTTCTCATTCATCTTGAACTGCCTAGAAGAATAAGCATCCACCTTATCATGTTGCACCAACACACAACCAAGTCTTACCCAAAATATATCACACTAAACAACAAAACCATTGGTGCCCTTAGTATGGTCAAAATCAGAGCTAAGGTTAAATTATCTTTAAGCTTATTGAAACTACCCTCGCAAGCATCCAACCATAAGAACTTTACCTTCTTTTGAGTCAACTTAGTCAATCGGGCAGTAATACAAGAGAGACTCTCCACAGCTAAACCCAAGAAGCTTTGAATTTCTGTTTAAGTCATGGGTCTAGGCCACTTCTTAACCACCATAAATTTTGGTGGATCCATCGTGATCCCTTCACTAGAAACAAAAAGAACAAGATAGATCACAGTATTCATCTAAAACTCAAAATTCGTGAACTTTGCATACAACCGCTGATCTTTAAGGGTCTGTAACACTATACGGCGGTGATCAACATAATTTGCCTTACTTTTAGAATACACCAAAATATCATTGATAAACACAATTATAAACAAATCCAAGAATTAATGGAATACTTGATTTATAAAATCCATAAATACCATCGGGGCATTAGGTAAACCAAAGGACATTACCAAAACTCAAAATGACCATACCGGTGTGGAAGACTGTCTTAGGAATATCCATTTCTCTAATCTTCAACTGATCTCAACCCAACCAAAGATCTATCTTGGAAAAGTACTTAGCACCCTAAAGCTACTCAAAGTAGTCATCAATCCTACATAGCAAATACTTATTCTTCATGGTCATCCTATTCAGTTGGTGGTAATTTAAACACATCAAAAGGGACCCATCCTTTTTACGCATGAAAATGACTAGCGCACCCTAAGGAAAAATACTAGGAAAGATAAAATCCTTATCAAAGGGACCCATCCTTTTTGTGCATGAAAATGACTAGAGAACCCCAGGAAAGATAAAAACCTTATCCAGAAGATCATTCAACTACTTCTTAAGTTTTTTTAACTCATCTAGAGTCATTATGTAAGAAGGGATAGAAATAGAATGAGTGTTCAAAAGAAGATCAATCCCAAAATCAATTTCCCTATTGGGAGGAATACCAAGAAGATCTTCAGGAAACTCGCAGACCATGGTGACCAATTACAATGAAGGACCTTTGGATCTAGAATCCTTAAAATCCACTAAATGGTAGAGATGCCCCTTGGAAACTAATTTTTGGGCTCTAAAATAGGAAACGAACCTTCCCTTAGGCGCTAGGGAACTACCTTCCTACTTAATCACCAGTTCATTTAGGAATTGGAAACTGTTCCTTGGGTTTGACAATTAAGAGATGTATAGCACAAGTGCAACCAATCTATCCCTAAAATCACATCAAATTTGAACATGTCAAACTCTATAAGATCTACCTATGTCTCCCTACTACATATAGATGCCACACTACCTCTATAGACCCTCCTAGCCACAATGGAGTTACCCACAAGGTGGACACAAAAAAAGGATAAAAAATATACTTGGGACAAAAACCAAAATGAATAGCCACATAAGAGGTCACATACGAGATAGAAAACCCAAGATCAAGTACACAATATACATCATGAAAGAAAAATTTTAGCATAGCAGTAACAACATTAGGAGATGCCTCATACTTCTATCGGGTGGCAAGATAACACAAATTATTTTGATCAGTGTTGGAGCTAGAAGTAGCACCCTTTGGTGATGGAGAAGAATTAGCAGAAAACAGGACCTTATTAGACCCCATAGCAACATCGCTTTAAGGATAGTTTCTTTGAAAGCGGCTAAGATGGACATATATAAAACACTTATTCCTTCCCTCATTATAAAAGCCATGGTGCAAATGTTCACACAATCTACATAGAGGATAGGATAGAGCTGACTAGGCCCCCACTAGCCTGGTTTTGGGCACCATGTGCCCTAAATCCACTGTTGCTTTTAAAATGGCAATCATAGAATAACATAGGATAAGGAGAACTAGCCATAGAATATAAACTATAATTCCCTCATGAATTCTTAGATCACTGCCTGTCATCCTTTCTATAATTTTCCTGGCCAGTACCTTGCTCAAAAAATTAGGATATCTTCACTTTCTCTCCGTGATATCTCCTTACTTTTCTGCTCATCCTCTACTTAGTCAATAAGGTGGCCTTACACTCTAACCCCAAGTGATAAAAAAAACTCAAAGAAAACTTTCTCATCTTAGCCCTTATACGATATACTAGCTCAGGAGCATAGCGAGACAACTGGTTAAACTTCAAGGAATACTCCTTCATAGTTATCTTGTCTTTCTTCAAATTCATAAACTTCTCATCCTTTGCCTCTTTTAAATCCTATGGAATAAAGTAATCAAGAAAATCACCAGAGAATTTCTCCCATAAAGTCAACTCTACATCATCTCCCCTAGACTGGTCCCATTCTTTATACCACTGATATACCATATCCTTCAACTGGTATATTGCAAACTCCACACCTTCAGAGTTAAAATTATGCATCACACAAAGAATCTTCTCTATCTTATCCATGAATCCTTGAGGATCATTCTCTATCTTAGAACCAGTAAATATCAAGGAATTCTGCTTATAAAATAGCCAACTCAAATGGCCTTAGAAGAACTTACAATAGCACTAGTACGGTCCGACTGACATAACTGAGATGTCAACAGGTGAATAAAATGGTAGAACTCAGCTTTAGTAATATTTTCTAGAAGTAACTGTGTAGGAGTGTTACCAGCAGGACAAGGATCAGTGGGTATTGGTGGAACCCTATGTGGGCAATCAGAAGTAGTAACCCTAGACCAAATTTGATCTCCTAGAGTAGGATGAGCCCCATCCATAGTATTCTCATGCGGGATAGAGTAGTTTCTATGAGCATTAGATATTCTAGGAGGTATGATCAGGAAAGCGAACAAATAGAAAATAGAAGAGATTTTAACACCTTAGACTCTATAGCCCAAAAGTATATCACAAGAAAGAAAAATATTCTTAAATACCTCGTAGCCTCTCCCTTATAAGTGTGGCGTGCTAAACACCCATGAAAGAGACTCTACTTGACACAGTCTTATGGAAACCCAACTACACAAAACCTAAGTTTGATTCCCACTTTTTCATAACCCAAACCAGGGTCTGGCCATAATGGGCATCTCAAGTCCATCGAGGTTCGGATATTACCCTCTTTGACTAGCCAAATAGAACATAACACCTAGCAGGGGCAAAAATCTAAACCTAAAACAAGATAGAGGATAATAAACTCAAGATAAATAATTGTGTTAATCATTACAACCCAATCCATAGTAATATCACCAACGCCTCTAAAAATCTAAAAATAATCTAAGTTGGGATAGGCCCAAACACTAATAATGCTAATCAAAATATAAAATCTTCAATTTCTAATCTATAAAAAGAAATTAATAAAATAATCAAGTCTTTTAGAGAATGGCAGGTCACCACCTCACCAAAATGATTGAAAAATTGAGTTGATCCACCTAACACTATTCAAAAAAGGTAGAAGTATCTTTGTGCCAACATCCCATGGGGATACAGTGTTTGAGGATGGTTAGCAGGTTGAATACTAGAACGTAACTCAGGGATAGGCGATAAAATAATGTCAGGCCAAATCCAATTCAAAACTATATAAACACCATCATATACATACATAGATAATATGCCGAGATAGGGAACAAGGTTTAGCATAAAGTAAAATATTATCCTTGACTATATAGCTTAACCATGATAAAAATCACCCATTGCCTATAAGGGTTCAGCTGCCCCTGCTGAAAAGGCCCTAGTGCATGTAAGCCGCACAAACTAGAGAAAAATATTGCAAAGCTAAAGTCATCAAGTCAACTACCCATGCAAATGGTCATCAAAACCAAACCTTAGGTTGGCAAACATAAGTTTTTATTATAAGTCATCTGAGACCCACTCCTTCATGGCTTTTCTACATAACCCCCATCAAGCCCAATTTAAAGTAAGTTCCACAAAAGCAACTTAATGACCAAAGACCAACTGCTAACGCACACTATGGGTATCGTCATACCCTAACACTTGCAAGGTTATCTCTATGCCATAATAATCAAATTAGATTAGGGGAATACCTTGACCCCCACTGTTCATTAATTCAAATCATAGCCAACAAGAATTTCAAAATCCATGTTCTTTCTTTAATCATTTTACAATTTAATAGAATAGGTGAGTAAGTCAAACTAGGTAAGAATTTCACAATTGAAAGCCATCTAAACAAGTAGGTTGAGGGAACGCCATTAATTAAAACCACCTTAAATTTCAAAACATCAATTTGGGGGAACCATGACCCCTATGTTTATTCACCATACCCATACACCTTCATAAATTCAAATGATTCATAAAGCATAAACAATTCATAATAAATCATGAAAAAATAATTTAAGAATCAACCATGTCAAAACCCTCAACCATAACAAAACCCACATTCAAATCCACATAATTTAAACCTTGTAAAACACATACTTTTCATAAATTAACAATTGTGGAAGATTAACATGCCTTAAATACCCAGATTTATGGAGAGAGCTCAACCTTGAGCCCTTAGATGATCTATTTCTTGGAAACCCTAAGTATCTTTACCTTGGAGAGTTTATAGTGTTTGAGAGTGTTTTTTATTATGTTATGAATTAGAAATAACCCCCTTGAGTGCTTTATGATCGGGGGGTCTATGTAAGGAATAAGGGGAATTGACTAGAATGCCCTTAATAAAAATATTTAAAATTGACCGCCCAGTCCCTACAGGTGACCTTATGACTCGTAAGGTCCTACTCATAGTCTAGATAGTGTCCATGATCACAAACACTAACTTGGCTATGATTCATACCATACAAATCATACTCAGTCATTACAACTTGCATGGTCCAATTATTATCAAAGAAGACATAACTAGGCATCAAACTGGTTAGGCTACAGAAGACACCATACACTCATTTTGAGTCGTTATGACTTGTAACCCATAGTAATAGTCATAGAAAAAACTTCTGGTCAACATCTTGACAAGCCTACAATTAGGTCCATAGGAGCTGTCAAGACTCCCTATAACCTGTATGGAGAGTCATAGTCTAGGCAGTGAGGATAAAATTTCAAAAATCTTCTAGAGACAAAAATTTGAGGTGTTATAATAATAGTGAAAACAACCTAAATAAACATATGGTAGATAGATAGATAGATAAATCAATAGTAACTAAGAATTAATAAACAATAACCATCCATACTTTTTCCACAAAAGCCTCTAAACAAAAATACAAAGTTAGGTTTGGACATGCCCCCGACCATGGCCAAAAAAAGAATCCAAAATATTCAAAAAAACTGATGAAATCTAAGTAATCATAAAGAAAGTAGTGAAATGTCTGGCCTTCAAAAATATGGAGGCTCACTACTTCAACACAAACCAACCAATGAAACAGAATCACCTAACTCTGCGCAAGGTAACTAAAGAACCCTTAGGACTCTAAATCATGAAATAATGTAACGTCCAGGGGCATTGAGTACGATGATCACTAGCATGTAACTAAGTGAAGGGATAAAATAATGCTAATGACAATCAGTCAAAAAACCATATGCATACAATCATATACAAATCAATAAAATACTGGGATAGGGAATAAGGTTTAGCATAAGATTTTAAATCATTAACCTAGACCGCGTAGTTCTAACCAACCTAAGGGCACCCATGATCTATATGGGTTCAACTCTCTGCTAAAAGGGTGCCAGTACAAGTTAGCCGCATGAACCAGTAAAAATTCAAGGAAGGGCTAAGGAATCAACAACTGTAGCTATTCGAAAATGTCTCTCTATATATAGTGTAAAATATGCACAAGATCACTAAGACCCCCACATCGGCAAATGTGGTTACAAGTATCAGTCTCTCTGGGACCTCTACCATCCACAGTAAGCTACACAGCCCCCTTTAATCCTAAATTAAAATATTTTCACATAACCCATCCATTAAACCAATGAGTCATCTATTTAGGATTTTACCGAATTGTATCATCATACTAATTAAACTTACAAGTAAATTTTGTTATGCTATTCCATATCAATTTTTCAAATAGTCTCCAAAGTTCCAATTTAGAAACCAATCCATGAAAACCAAGGCCTTTCAAAACTATTTAAATAATCAAAACATGGCCACCACTACCTTTCAAAACTATTTTTATTTGTTTTACCATTAATGTAGTGCAATAGTTTAGAATAGTAAGAAAAACCATGTAATTGTCCTTATATCTAAACCAATTATGCAAATGGATTGAGGTTAACACCAATTCCCAACCATAAACCATAATTTTTGGGGAATCCATGACCCCCATTCCATCTGCTATGACCATGCATCTAATTAGTTCAAACACCATAAGTTAAAGTATGAATAATTATTCAAGAAACCATAGCAAAGCCAACCAAGTAACATTCAAAACCCTAAACCATTATTCAAAACCCATAATTTAAAATCACATAAAATGATTTATAAATTTCCTATATGTAAAACCAATTTAGGAAAGAGATCCATGCCTAAAAATTCCAATAATTTAGAGAGGTAATCACAATATGAACCCTAGGTGCTTGATCTTTAGAAATAGATTTCTTTTTTATTGGGAGAGTTTAAGAGGAGAGAAATATGTATTTATTTTCTTATATATATTAATGAGATTGTATACGTGTTTTTAAATCATGGGTAATGATTTAAGGACAAGGAAAGATCGAAAAGTCCTTGATAAAATCGTGTATTAAAACTGTCGCTAGTCATTATGGGTTAGGTGATGACTCACAATGACTAGCTATAATTCTTTGACTGTACTCATATTCTAGGAAGGAACATTGGGCAACAATATTGTTATGGTCACAAGTCCCTCCCCATGACTCATGACCACACCTTACGACTCCTAGGACTTAGTCGTGATCAGGAAAGAAACAAGGGCAATCCTCACTAGTTAAGTAATGAATGGCTCTATACAACTCATGATGATTAATAAAAACTCATTATGTAAGTCATTAATTAGGCAATGAGCTCAGCACATATGGATTTTTCAGAGGTCCAAACCTTAGACATTACACTAATAAGCTTTTTAGGAGACATTAGGTACTTTGTTTGACCATTACAAAACATTTTACCCCCATGTTGATGGTCAATCAGAGTGGAATATTCTGGTTTTAGAAGATATGCTCCATTTTTATGTTATGGATTTAAAAAGTCAGTCGGAGCAGTAGTTGGTCTTAGTGAAGTTTGCTTATAGTAATAGCTACCTATCAAGTATTGAGATGGCACTTTTTGAGGCACGATATGATAGGTGTTATTGATATCTTATTTGTTTATTGGTGACTTTTAAGGTTAGATCACGTGGTATTGAATTGCTTTAGGAGTTTTTGGATAGGGTCTAGATGATTTAGGATAGGTTTGGGTAGGCAAAAGGGTTATGCGGAGCATAGGATTTGTGCGTTTAAGTTTAGGATTTGTGATCTGGTCTATATTCCTCTGTCTTCCATGAACGGCATGAAAAAGTTTGTGATGTAGGGAAAGCTTAGCTCAAGGTACATTAGACCATTTGAGATTCTTTATATACTTGGAGAAGTTGCATATGAGTTGGACTTACCTCCAAAATTTATAGTCGTTCATCTAGTTTTTTATGTTTCTATGATTTAGTGCTATATTTTAGATTATCTCATATGCCTTGGGGGGATTCAATTTAGGTGAATGAGAAATTAACCTTTGTAGAGGAGCCAATGTCCATTTTAGCCAAAGGTATTAGATGGTTGCATTCTAGAGATATTTATTTCATTAAGATTTAGTGGAGATGCCATATTATTAAGATTTAGTGGAGATGCCATATTATTAAGAAGGCTACTTGGGAGTTTGAGTCCAACATATTTAGTAGCTACTCTCATTTTTTTTACCGATTTAGGTATTTTCTTTCCTTTTAGTTTGAGGATGAACTAGAATTTTAGTGGTGGATATTGTAATGACCTAATTTGTGAAAACTTAGTTTTATGTGTTTTGGCCATTTTCCTTTCCTTGTAATTTCTATATATTGATTTAAGGGTGTGGGGATAGTTTGAATAGATCCCAATGTTATTGGGAGTGATTTTGATGAGGTTGTGGTTTTTAGAGACGTAAGAGGTCATAGAGTTGACTTCAATCAACATTTCTTGTTGTGAGTGTCGTATGATAATTTTGATAGTTCCATTAGATTTATAATGTCAAATTTAGGTTGGTATCATGGTTGGTTCTAGTTTGGGACCTTTATTTTGTATGTTGAAGCTTTATTTGGAATAGTTAAAAAAGGTCTCGGGAGCTAATTTATTGAAAACCATATCTTTTAAAACATTTGATGCCGCCATTGAGTGTGGAATATCACAATTAGCCTAGTATCTTGTATGATTTGTCTCTGTGGGTTCCCAATCAAATCCTAAGGATCCATTTGGAGCTTGGTAGGCTTGCACCAAAATTAGCATTTGCTGATATCTGGGACAGCCGCATAAGTGACCAAGGTTTACTTAAGCGCCAGTCACTTTAGCAATCTAAGACCGCTTAAGTGCAGCCAATTTAATGGCTAGGAATTGCTTAAGCGGTAGCTGCTTGATAATACTAGTACCTCTTGAGCGATAGACGATTAAGCAACAACAATAATATATAAGCCTTTTTATGTTATTTTTCACCATTTTTGGAATTTGAGCTTTGACTTTGAGTGATTTTCAAGGTTTTATTCACCATTTGAACTTGGGTAATCTCCAAAACTTTAATTCCTTTAATTTACATTGAATTATATCATCAAAATACTTCTGAATCTTGGTTTCAATGTGGAATTTTTAGGATTTTTTTGTTATGCTTAAAAAAGATTTTTCTTCGATTTGGACCTAATATTTAACTCATTTTCGAATGGGTTTTCAACTGTAGAATCCTTTAACCTTAGGAAATGTATTTTTAAGATAAACTTCCAGTTTTACCCTTTTAATTTTCAAACTTAGTTTTCAAACCCATTATAAACCCGACTTAAATATAGACAATATTGGTATCGTTAGCTTTTTTATGCTTATATCCTATATTTGAGTGTTGTAGTTGATTTTGAAGTTGTTTGTAAGGGGAAACCTCTATGTTGAAGAACTTTAAGCTTGGATTTCATTATTTTGAGGTAGGTTATGTCTTAACTTCTTTTGGACTGAGTTGGATTGTTCATAAATAAGTAAAGCTGCTATGGGTAGGGAAAAATAACTATAGAGTTTATATTTTGAGATTATTATTACTGTTGTGTTCCCGTGCAGGGATTTTGTTATGTTGACAGGGACTTGTGCTATTTAATATTATGTGTTGCCCATGTGGAGATTTATTTGACATCATTGGCCTGATTTGTATATTTAAATGATTTTATTCTAGATATAGTACTCGTGCAGGGTCTTGAGTTCCTATTTTAAGCCTTTTTGAGCATTTGTTGCCTTTATCATGATATAAGTACCTAATTTTAGGGTTTCCATGATCTTAATGATGCCTTATATGCATAATTATCTTGATAATGCCGAATTAGAATCATGAATTTTGGACATATAGAGTTGATTCTGGGCTCACTTATATACGTGTTTGATCAGATATCTTTACATCGAGTTGATTGTGAGTATTACATCCTTATTCCATACATATACATTGCTGAGATGTTGGTACAATTGAGGAACGCTATTTTTGAAAGAAACTAAGATATTTTTATAAAAGTTTCTCCGTGGACAAGAGCTAAAATGATGGGTTAATATTTGAGATATGAGATATAGTATATGGGTTGTGGACCACCCATGGGTGTATACAAAAATTCATATGGTGACTTTCACCATTATCCCTTCCTCATTGCATTGCATACACATGTTTTAGGATTTGTTCAATTTCCTAGACTTGGGTTTGGTTCCATATACTTTTTGTGTGTATTTATACTTGTTTTTATAAGTATGTATTTATTACAACTAATTATGGAGACAGTGTGAGATGCCATTTGGGACTTTGTTGCTTGTAGGTGAAGTGCTCATAGTGTTATTTTTACATATCTTATTTTAGGTTTTGCTATGTTGGTATATGATACCTACTAAGCATAAGTAGTCCGTACTCATTACTATAGTGCCCTTTAAGTGCAAATACTAGCATGATTACAACACGTGGGGGTTGAGAGCATTTTGTTGATTGGTGATATTCAATGTATCGGTTGCTTTATGTCTTAAAAGTCAACCCCAGACCTCATCTTATCTATCTGGATGCATTTATTTTGTTATCTGAGAGAAATCATATACTTCAGATTTAGTTTGCATTATTAGATGCTCTACGCTTATGACATCGGAGTTTGGGATGGTTTTCATATCATATTTGGATTTTTCACCTTTGCTTTTATATATATACATATATAAATATATGCCTGACTTGGCTTTGTTTTGTAAGTTTCATTTTACTTTATTACCTTATGTATGCTGTATTTTATTCTTTTAGGGTGATAGACTTACATGTCAAGATTGGGTCATTATAAGTAATATCATGACATTGTTTTTGGGTCGTGACAATTCACTCACAACATCATTAGAAAATGGGAGAAAATCCACAATATTTTAAAAAGTATTACAATCTTAATTATATTAAGTTGATGAGTAAGTTTTTATCTAATTCATTTTCATAAGAAATATATAAATTATTTAGCAAAGTTTATTTTAAATAGCACATACACTTACTATTACAAATTTGATAATCTACATCGGTACCGACACAACAAATATGCTGAAACTTGTTTAGTTTACTAAGTGGAAGAATTTGAAAAATTCATATTATAAATTGTTTAAAAAAGACAAGTAATTTTAGAAACTATAATACGTAAACAAACTACTTTCGAACTTCAAAAAGTCCACACCTAGCTGGCGTCAATATAAGAAATTGCAATCCTAGATATAATAACTGGTTGAGAAAGTATCAACAATCAAAAATTATAATTAGCATCCATAAATAATACATCAATAATCATAAAAAGGGCTATAGGAAAAATAGATTTTGGCCAAGTTAAAACCCTTTCCAATATAAAAAAATATCATCGTCGAATATCAAAAGTAGCAATGTGTAATTATAATATATTAGTTTAAAAGAACAAAGTCAGATAGAAGAAAAAAGAATTAACCCCACAATGAACTTAAAAAGAATTACAAAATTCTTAGTGAAGGGAAGTTGGGAGAAAGTTGAATTAGGTGCCTTATTATTTATAACTAAATTGATAATCATGATCTTTGATCATATCATTAATAACCGGAGATATGAAATGTCACTATCCAAAATAGGCACGAGATGTCACTTGTAAAACCCTCCAGACAAGTAAGACTAATTCAATCCAAAAGAACACAAATAAATTAAAATAGAAATGGAAGCGAAAGAATAGAATAATCCCATATATATAACCAAGTTATAAGTCTCCAAAAATATATCTGTAATGCTCCAAAACCTGGTACCGGGATATCACACGATGCTTAAGACTATGAATAGCCTTAAGCTAACCTTATTTGCCTTCTACTAAGTCTGGATCTCATAATAGCAAAAATATAGGTATAAAATTATTTTAAATGTGGAAATATGTCTAAACTAACTGAGAATATCGAAATCATAACATCTAAAATAATAGACTTAAGAGTCGGGACTATCAAAATAGAATAATCTGAATCATATTTAGCAGTCTGAGAAGCCTCTACTACAAATAAGTAGAGAGTTATTGAGACAAACCCTCAGCTAACTCTAGTAGTCTGAAAATACCTAATCATCTAAATTTTAAGCTAAAAATAACTAAATGACTAAGTCCCCAAACTATGAGGACTCACCAACTATCGGGATGTAGATGGAGATGCTAAAAATCAATCATGCTACTCAAACTGAGCATCTGAACCTACATTACAAGACAATGTATCCTATAAACATATATTGTAAACTAGCATAAGAGTCTATTATGAAACCAATTATGCATTTGTCTAATTCAATATATAAGTAAAGCTAATCTAATTTCTGTAATTTGTAATAAATCCATAAAGTGGATTTCAAATCTTATCTGATGATCAAAAGATCAAATCTTTTATAAAAATTGGAAAATAAATTGATCATTTGGTGCTTAAAGAATAATCGTTCTTGAAATAATAAATTCAATCTTGGGATGATTACCAATGCATCAATCTCATGTCAAAACATCATAGATTTCATGGTCGATTATGTAATTAATGATAATTCATCTCAAAATCTGAAATTTACTGCATGGCATGTAAATATGAAAATAATCATGCAGTTCAACTTCTGAAACACTTTATATCTCATAATCTTGCAATTACCAATAATGGGTATGAAACCTAATTCAAATCACATGTAGTTTCATAGAAAATCATGTAAATTTGTAGTTAAAAACTAATTTTTGGGAATAAAAATGAAAGAGGATCCTTGTTCATAAAACCCACATACCTTAATTAATGAAATTCCCTAAGAAAGCTTTAACTTGAATCTCTATTTTAGATTTTGAAGATGAGTTCTTGATTATCTTGATTTGAGAATCCTCAATTTTGAGTTTTCTTGGAGAAACAAATGGAGGAATTTGATTTCTTAGAGAGTAAGCTTTTCAGCTTCAGGATTTTCTTTTGAGAAAGAATGGATGAAAATAAGAATAAGTGCTTAGAATAGGCTCAACTTGTGTTTTACATGAATTGGGGGCTTGGGAATTGACCTAATTGCCCATTTTAAATTTTAATCAAAACTGGAAAAGAAGCAATTTTCCCTATTTTTCATACCACCGCGATGCGCCACAATCGTGGTGGCTCACTGGAATTAAACAACTGGGACCTAATACTTCAACGTGACATGCCACCATCGAGGTGCTGTATTGGAATACAATTTAGGCCATCGTGGCACATGATACCATCGCGTTGGCCTACTGGAAAATTGACAACTGGAAAGTAGACCTCACCGCTATGTGAGCTTATCGCGGAGGTCCCCTAAAATTTGACAAATGGGAATTTAACCTTCACCACGATGAGGTGATTTCCCAGATGGCGTGCTACTTTACTAAAAATGTCATAACTTCTCAACCGAGTATCGGATTTAGGCGAAATTGGTATTGATGGAAAGATTATTCAATTATCTACATAATTGAGGGTCTAAATCTGTAAAATCCTATGTGTATAAAAAGTTATTCTTTCTTTGAAGCTAACCTATGACATTTTAAGAGCAAAATTAAGCTAGGAAAAGTAGGGGGTATTACAATATCTCCCCTTTAGGAACATTCGTCCTCGAATGTGGCTAGTTAAGCTGAAAATACTGAGGAATGTAATGCTCTAAGCTATCATACACATCAGAAATAAATTGTATGACTTAATCTAAAGCATATTGAGCTACTGAATTGATCTGTGAGTGCATGAGTTTACATGAAAATAGCTACATGGCTGAATCTGAGACTGGAAAAGAACTGAATGAAGGAAGACTATTACCTTCGACTAAATTTTAGTTTGTGAGGAAGAGATGAGGATACTTGGTATGCATGACTGCTTCTGCTTACCTAACAGCACCCTCAACGAACTAATTTCTCCATAGAACATTAACCTAGGGAACTTCTTTGTTCTTTAGTCTTTGGATTTGATGATTAAGAATCTCTATTGGAACTTCTTAATATGAAAGGCTATTTTGAATATTTGTACTTTCTAGAGGGATTATAATGGCTGATTCATCCATGCACTTATTCAACAAGGACATATTAAATTCTGGATGAACTGAGGATAAATTTACAGGTAGCTCAAGCTCATACGCCACCTTCCTAACATGAGTCAAAATCCAGAGGCGGACTACATATTGGGGACTAAGCTTCCCCTTTTTGCCAAATCTCTTCACCCCTTTCATGGGAGAAAATTTCAAATACACAAAATCATCAATCTCAAAGTCAAGATCTCTTCTTCTTACATTTGCCTAAGATTTCTGATGACTCTCGGCAACTTTCAATATCTCTCAGACTAACCAAACTTTCTCCATGGCCTCTAACACCATGTATGTCCCAATTAAAGCAGTTTCACCCACTTCAAACCAACCAACTAGGGATCTACACCTCCGCCCATAAAGTGCTTCAAACGGAGATATCTGGAAACTAACATAATAACTGTTATTATAAGAAAACTCAATCAATGGCAAATGCTCATCCCAACAACTTTTGAAATCAAGAACACATACTCTCAACATATCCTCTAGAGTCTGAATGGTCCTTTCTAACTGACCATCTGTCTGTGGATGAAAAGCTGAACTACAATGAACTTAGGTACCAAGACCCTTCTGAAAGGCTCTCCAAAACTAAGGTAAAATGAGTATCCCCATCTGAGATGATAGATAAATGAACTCTATGTAATCTGAATAACTCTCTGATACATAACTTAGCATAATCTTTAGCTGTGTAGGACATGTGAACTAGTAAGAAATATGCTGACTTAGTCAATCTTTTTACAATAACCAAATTGAATTATGTTGATGATGTGAATGAGGTAATCCAGTCACAATGTCCATAATCACCTCTTCCCACTTCCAAGTGGGGATACCAATCTCTTGCAATGTACCACCAGGTCTTTGGTTCTTTACTTGAACCAATTGACAAATTGCATAATTGAATACAAACTCTGCTATATCTCCCTTCATACCACTCCATAAATAGACTTCCCACAAGTCATGATATATCTTTATGGATCTTGGATGAATGGAATAATGTGTATCATGCACTTCCACCATAGTCCGCTACCTCAAATCATCAACACATAGCACACACAATCTACTCTTGTACTTTAACACACCATCTCCCCCATAGGAGAAAACCTCTACCATTTGGTCTTTAACTGACTCCTGTTGTTTGACTAAACTAAAATCCTTATCTTGCTTCTCTTTTACTTTAGATAATAGGGAAGATTCAAAACTAATCTGAACCCAAACATTCCATTGCATTGAATAAACCAATCTCACACCAAATTTAGCTAATTAGTGAACTTCCCAAACTAACTCCTTCTTATCATTCTCCATATGAGAAACATTGCCCATAGACATTCTACTAAGGGCTTCTGCCACTATATTTGTCTTGCCTGAATGATACAACATACTCATATCATAATCTTTCAACAATTCTAACCACCTTCTTTGACGAGGATTCAAATCCCTATGAGTAAGCACATACTGTAAGCTTTTGTGATCTGTAAACACATCAATATACACCCCATAAAAATAGTTCCTCCAAATTTTAAAAGCAAACCCAACAACAACTAACTCAAGATCACGGGTTGGATAATTCTTTTTGTGAGGCTTAAGTTGTCTAGAGGTGTAGGATATAACCTTACCTCTCTATATCAAAAAACAATCCAAGCAAATTCTAGAGTCATCACAATACACAACAAAACCATTTGTACCATCAGGTAATGCTAAAACTAGGGCTAAAGTGAGTTGAGTCTTCAACTTTTGAAAACTTTTCTCACTTGAATCGAACCACTGGAACTTAACTTTCTTTTGGGTCAATATAGACATGAGAGACGCAATAAATGAGAAACCCTCAACAAAATAACTGTAATAGCCAACTAAACTAAAAAAACTTCTAATATCTGATAAAGAGATAGGTCTAGGCCAACTTTTTTCTACTTTGGCCTTTTGGAGATCAAGTCTAATACCATCACTAGAAATAATATTACCAAGGAAAGCTACTGACCTTAGCCAAGATTCACATTTGCTAAATTTAGTGAACAATTGGTGATCACTAAGAGTTTGCAATACAATTCTAAGGTGGTCTGCATGATCGTCCTCACTACAAGAATAGACTAGAATATAATCTATAAAGACTATGACAAATGTTTCCATATATTATTTGAACACTTTATTCATCAAGTCCATGAAAGCTGACAGTGCATTGGTAAGACCAAAGGACATGACTAGAAACTCAAAATGACCATAATGAGTTCAAAAAGTTGTCTCTGGAATATCGCATTCCCTTAATCTAAGATGATAATAGCCGGATCTAAGGTCTATCTTTGAGAAATAACTTGCACCTTGGAGTTGATCAAATAAGTCATCAATTCTATGAAAAGGATATTTGTTTTTTATTGTAACTTTATTCAGTTGAGGATAGTCAATGCACATTCATAAGAAACCATCTTTCTTTCGCACAAATGGGATGGGAGTTCCCCATAGAGAAACACTAGGCCTTATGAAACCTTTATCTAAGAGATCTTTAAGTTTCTCATTTAACTCTCTAAGATCAGCTAGAGCCATACAATATGGAGGAATAGAGATAGGATAAGTATCTGGAAGAAGATCAATACTGAATTCTATTTCCCTATTGGGAGGTACCCCTAGCAAATCTTTAGGAAAGACATCAGGAAAGTCATTGACTACACTGACTGACTACATTGTTAGAGTCTCCGACTGAGTGTCCTTGAATCAAACTAGATGATAGATACACCCTTAAGAAATCAACTTTCTGGCTTTAATATAGGATATAAAATAACTTTTGAGAAACACTGTATAACCTTCCCACTCAAAGATTGGCTCATCTGGAAACTAAAACTTCACCACTCAGGTGCGACAATCTATAGATGCATAATAGAAGTGGAGCTAATCCATACCAAAAATAAGATCAAAGTCAACCATATCTAACTCAATTAGGTCTTCTAACATGATTTTATGAAGGATAGTGATAGGACACTTTCTGTAGATCTATTTGGCAATAACTGACTCACCCACTGGGGTTGAAACCAAGTAGGACTCAAGTATATTTTAAGGACCTACCTTAAAATTTACTACAATAAGTGGGGTAAAATAAGAGAAAATCAACCCAAGATTTAAAAACACATAAGTATCAAGATGAAAGACACTAAGTATACCAGTAATAATATCTGATAATTCTCGTGCTTTTGATGGGATGGTAAAGCATTGAACTAATTCTGGCACTGGCCACCAGCTGTACTGGATGATGTACCTTGAAGAGGGACTGGGCGACCAAGAGGAGCTGGTGCACTGGTGGCCTGAGTGTGGGGACGAACATCTCTATTTCCCTGGTTAGCATACAGACATTCTCTAATTCTATGTCCAAACTTACCATAATGATAACAACCCTTCTGTCCTAATAAATACTCACTAGGATGAGTCTTACCATACTTATCACATAGAGGATAATTGGGCATTTCACTCATACTTTTCTAAGATATGGACATAGAAGACTTACCCCACTACTCCTGCCTAGCTCTAGGACCGAGAGTACTACATGAAGATGGTGCTGGCATAAATGAAAGATTCTAAGATTGTGAACGATTTCCCCTTAAGACCTAGCCTGGCCATACTCAAACTGCCCTATTTTAGCCATCTTATTTCCCCTCTCTCTTCCCTTCAACTTCTCTGCCTTAATTTGCTGAGCATGAATTATAAACCTAGCAAGATCTATGTCTCCAATAAGCATGGTAGTCCTACATTCCTTGACTACAAAGCTAGATACACCAGTAGCAAACTTACTCATACTTCCCTTTAGATCAACCATTGTATCAGGGGAATACTTAGACAAATGATTGAACTTAAGTAAGTACTCATTCACTGTCATCGAGTCCTACCTCCAGTTCATAAACTTCTCTATATTAGATTCTCTTATTTCACGTTGAAAGAACCTGTCTAGAAAAACATCTCAAAATATATTACAACTCATAAGAGTTACATTCTCACCTTTGCTATTCTTCCACATAACCACCAAATCATACGCTACATTCTTTAATCTATAAGATTCTAATTCTATACTCTCCTCCTAAAAAATATACTTGATCTAGGTGATCTTTTTCAGCACATCTAAATAATGTAATGGGTCCTCACCTACTGTAAGACCCCACAAAGTTCCCTCATAGTTTGAACCTTTGATGCGTGTCAAATGAAGTATAATTTTTGCCCTAAGAGATTGAAAAAGGACTCCCTAATTTATTAGTGTTTTAACCTTGTAGAGTTTTCCTAAATATGACTTCCAATGGTCTGGGAAATTGAGTTATCTATCCAATGATACAAATTTGATCAAAATCTGGTATCGAGGTGAGTAGTTATGACTATTTTCCTAAGCATTATCGAAATTGCCCAGGTTTGACGGTCGATCCGATGGACTGTTAATCTTCCTATAAAACAAAAGAAGTGACTCCTTTTTCTAGCCATCGTTCGGCGGCCAAAATGATGAACCACCAAAAATTTGATAGACCATCACGGTGACCGTCAAGCGGAGGCCGTATGGACTCTTCCTGGCCCTCGTTCTATAGACTATCTGGCGGACCATCAAACTTTTGATGGACCATATATTGATTCCTTTCTGTCACGTTGTTGATCTTCATGGGTATACACAACTGGTTTTAAAGAGATTGAAAATGGAGAGAGTAATGTGTTTTGAACTAAAATTTATGATCAACAGTCATAGGTATCTTATGTGTTCCTTAGTTAAGTATTGTAGTGTTGTGTTTAGTTTCTTGAGGACAAGCAATTGTTTTAAGTAGAGGGTGTTGATTTGTGAACAATTTATAACACATTTAAGACCTTTAACCAAGAATAATTGCGAAGTCATAAGCAACTTTTATCATTTTTGATTTGTTTGAGTCTGATTTTACAGTTTAAGCTGATGGGATAAAGAACCAACCAGAATAAAAGAAAAGAAGTTGAAATTTGGAGGAATTTGAAGAGAAGTGTGGTTTACGACATCTATGATAAGTCATCACCCTTTTAAAGGCTATCACAGTTGTCGTTAGACTTAAGCATGAGTTAAAGCCTATGATGCCATCTGGTGATATAACGTCAAAAGTATGATACGCCATCATGAATGTTATCATCCTTAAACAGAGAATTAGAGTTGAAGACATTTTTATGACGATATTCATGATAAGCTGTTAGGTTGGTGATAAGGCGTCAATATCATCGTCAGCATTAGATAGCAAAAGCCTAAAGTATATAGGAGCTGACAACATTCGTGATAAGCCATCAGACTCTTGATAAGCTATCACGGATGTCGTCGTCTATTATGAGGAAAAAATGCAACTTTAATTTTATTTCCTTATTTAGGATTAACTATAAAAAGCATTGTTTAGGGTTTTTCTAGGGGGTTTGTTGGCACTTGAGTTTTAACAGACGTAATTTGATATTTTCTCACTCGAGTTTCTTGGCTTGGAAAAGAAAATACTTTGAAATCATGAATTCTACTAGTTTCTTCCATTATTACATAATGAGTGGCTACATTCCTTTAACCTGAATTATGGGATCTAGGGTTAGGTCATGATGATATGCTAAACTCTTAAGATTTAATAGGTGTTAGGATTTCTAGATAATTTTTAGATTTTAATTAATGTTTGTTGGTTGCAAATAGTATACACACCTACTTTGATTTTCATGAGAAAGAAATCAAATATAGTAGGAAGTGAATTATCAATAGGGACTCAAAAATACTTCATTTAATAATCAGCGTTGTAACAAAGTTGATTAACTTGAGGTAAAATCTGGGCAGTGAATAGATATTTCCTAAGTCCGAGAGGATTAGGAAATTATACAATTAAATAGGTTGAGAGATATTTGAGCATATCATCAATAAAGATAGCTTGTTATCCAAATCACCATGAGAATGTTCAGTCACCTTTAGCATCTGTCATGTACCGTAAGCCCTAATGAACATAATTCAGGTTATTTCATAAAATCTTGGCTACAAACATCAAAATTAAAGTTACACGCAAACAACTTTACAAATCTAAACCCTCATATTATCTTTTCGTATCATTTTTTGAATTTAACTTGTAGCTTTCGTTTCAAACTAGTTTAATCGCCACTCACATTATTCATTGTGGATTCGACCCCAACTACAAAGTTGGGTAAATATGTTGACGATGACCTCCTTACACTAAATTCAAGTGTAAGTTGAGCATTATAAAGTCACTAAGGTTTCTTACCCTAAAAATGCGTCCCACCGTAGGTTGGGCCTGAGGCCAAGATTATTATAACTATGATTGAGCCCAAGGTCGAGTTTTTTTTAGTGATCCCTAGACCTAGGTTATACTCCCTCGCAAGAGTATGACGCTCTTCTCCAATGAGGGGTCTCTTTCTTAGGAGGACAAAACATTGGACTCTATGTAGCTCTCATGGTTTATATGGGTTACGAGAACCGCCCTTGCCCTTTAAAACATGAAATCAACTACACCTTTGAAAACTAAGGTATTTTCCCTCCTATGAACTATTTTCCCTAAACTAAAGTACTTTCCATTGAGATAAGATATTTTTCTTTAAAACTAAAATACTTTTCCTTGATATGAGTATTTTTTCCTAAAGCTTGAAATGAGATATTTTCCTAACGTGAATGAAATACCTTCAAGTATTTTCCAATGTTATATGATTTTAAATTCCAAGTACTTGAGTTCAAAAGAATTATGAGTTCTTGAGCATTAAAGAAGTTTTACTCTCCATGAGACATATGCATAAGTTGAAAGTATTTCTTAAAGTTTTCTTTAGCCTTGAGTAATGAGAATAAGAGAAGAGTACAAATTTCAAAGAAAAAAGAATAATGACTCACGAGATTTTGTTATATGTTCCATTTTACATAACTCATGAGCTTTGCATTTTATACTTATTCAAGACATGTGAGTCATGACTTATTACATGCATGATTTGGTTAAAGAAGTATTGATGTTGTTTTATATAAATGCATGCACCCCTACATACTCAGTACATTCGTAAGTGCTAATCTACATTTACGTCTATGTGTTATATTATCTTATAATGTAGGTTCAGGTGCTCAGTCCCAACATCATTAGTGATTTTTGAGTACCTCTATCTACATTCCTACCGTGGTGAGTCTTCATGGTTTGAGGACCTATATGAAGACATCTCTATATTTTGAGAGACTATTTTACTATTTCTAGTTTATTTTGAGTTAGTTGGGGACCTGTCCCAATGACTCTCTAGTTCATAAATTAGTAGAGGCTTTGTTAGACTAGTTATCAGATTGTGGTTGTGTTGAGGTTTCCAGTATTATTGCTGTTTGGACCGAGTATCTTCTCTTTATTTCCTTTCATATGATATGACTATGCTAGCATTTGAATTATTTCATCTTTTAATGAGTGTTATTAGTAGAAATGGGCTTAAAGGGTTAGCTTGGGGCTATTTGTAGCCTTAAGCATCGTGTCACATCCCGAAAAGTGATTTTGGTTCATTACTAACTTGGTATCAGAGCCTAAGGTTGTAAGGATTCCTAGGGAGTCTGACAAGCCAAGTTAAGTAGAGTCCTGATTATCGGTGTGTAGCGCACCATATCTATGAGAAAGAGGCTATGAGACATTTTCGGAAAAAGTTGTTTCTTTCTTTCGGATTCTATTCTGCCTACAGTTGTCCCTCTCATCTAATAATTCATGCTCTTGTATTTTAGAAAATGACTCTCCAAAGAGTATATGCCCATAGAAATAATAATGAGCAACCCTCTCCCGTTGATCCTTTGAATAAGATGTTATCTTATGCTGAGTTTCGAGCGGCCTTTAAGGAATTAGCCTATGAAGTTACCATTAATGTTCGGGCCATTAATAACTAGGCTGTAGTTGCTAATTAGTAGGGAAGTGAGGTAGCTGCTACTAGGATTCATGATTTCATGCAGATGAATCCACCAGAGTTTTATGGGTCTAAGACAGATGAGGACCCACAGTTGTACCTTGAGGAGGTGAGAAAGATCATGCAGGTGATGTATATTTATTTGGAATAAAGTGTTGAGTTGGAGTCCTATAGGCTGAAGGACATTGCTTATGAATAGGTTGTATCGTTGAGAAAGGGTGGAGGCAAGAATGTTGCTCCTATGACTTGGCAGGCGTTCCAAGATGCATTCTTGTACAAGTTCTTTCTGCTTGAGATAAGGGAGGCAAATATTGAGGATTTTATAAACTTAAGGCAGGGTTCCATGACTGTTAAGGAGTACTACTTAAAGTTCAATCAGCTGGCCAAGTATGCTTCTGATTTGATTTCTGACACCCGGGATAGTATGAGCAAGTTCATGACCGGTGTTTCTGGGTTAGTACTGAAGGAGTGTAGAACTACGATGCTTTATAGGGATATGGATCTGGCTAGGTTGATGATACATGCCCATTAGATAGAGGTGGATAAGATTAAAGAGAGAGATAGAGTGAGGGGTAACAAGAGAGCTAGATCCAAGCAGCGTGAGTTTAGCCCGCCTAGGTTCCATGGAGGGAATCACTCTCTTTTTCTGATACATTCGTTTATGCTAGTACCTTCATCCGCTAGTACTCCCATGCCTAGAAGCAAGCAAGAGCAAGGGGCAGGTCTTTTAGGTCTAGGTCGTAGAATAGTGTTTGAAATAAGCAGGGCCATAGACTTAGAGATTGTCCTCATTCTAGATAGGGGAACAGAGATGGCCGACCTCAGGCACAGGCTACTAGTGCACCAGCTCCTATATCCCATGCCGCCATTGCTCAGGGCACTTCATCTAGCCCTACTGGCGGTCAGCGCCAAAATAGCTTCTATACCTTACCATCCCATCAGGAGTAGGAGGACTCTCCTAATGTTGTTACAGGTATGCTCCACATCTTTTGTTTTGATGTTTATGTGTTGTTGGACCCTGGTACAAGTCTCTCGTGTGTGACCCCACTTATGGCTGTGAATTTTAAAATGAGTCCCGAAAAGATTCCTGAGACTTTCCCAGCCTCCACAACTGTAGGGGTGTCAGTTGTTTCTAAACAAGTGTATAGAGATTGTCCTATTACTATTCATAATTGAATCATACTTATGGATTTGATAGAGTTATACATGATGGATTTTGACCTTATTCTAGGTGTGGATTGTCTTCATTCTTGTTACGCATCTATAGACTATCATACCCATGTGGTCAAGTTTCAGTTTCCTAATACACCAGCTTTTAAGTGGTCCAGTATCTCCCTAGAGTCATTTTATCTCCTATCTCAAAGCCAGAAAGATAATATCCAAGGGTTGCATCTGTCATCGGTTAGAGTCAAAGATACTAATTCTGAGGCTCCAACTATTCAGTCAGTCAAAATTATTGATGAGTTTCCAGATGTATTTTTTGAAGATCTCCCAAGGGTACCTCTCGATAGTGTGATAGAATTTAGGATTGACCTTCTTCCCAATACTTGGCCTATTTCTAATCCACCATACCGTATGGCACCTGCAGATCTTAACAAGTTGAAAGAGTAACTCAAAGATCTTTTAGACAATGGTTTCATTAGGCCTAATATTTCTCCTTGGGGCGCACCTATCTTATTCATCCAAAAGATAGATAGTTCTTTGCGTATGTGCATTAACTATCGTCAACTTAACAAGGTCACCATCAAGAACAAGTATCTCTTTCGAGAATTGATGACCTATTTGATCAGTTACAAGGTGCAAGTTATTTCTCCAAGATAGACCTTAGATCTGGCTATTATTAACTTAAAGTAAGGGAATGTGATATTCCAAAGATGACTTTTTGAACCCATTATGGTCACTTTGAGTTTCTAGTTATGTCTTTCAGGCTAACAAATTCACCAGCAGCCTTCATGGACCTCATGATCCGAGTATTCAAGAAATATCTAGATATGTTTGTCATAGTGTTGATAGATGACATCCTTGTGTACTCCCATAATGAGAATGACCATACAAACCACCTTTGAATTGTCTTCAAACTTATAGAAACCATCATTTGTTTGCCAAATTCAGTAAGTATGAATTTTGGATAAGGTTTGTAGCCTTTCTGGGTCATGTTGTTTTAGCGGAAGGTATTAGAGTTGAACCCTAATAGACAGAAGTTGTATTAAATTGGCCTAGACCTATCTTTCTATTTGTCATTAGAAGTTTCTTGGGTCTGGCGAGCTACTACCACTGTTTAATTGAGGGTTTCTTTTGTATTGAATCTCCCATGACCCAGTTGACCCAAAACAAAGTTAATTTACAGTGGTCAGATTCTCATGAGAAGAGTTTGTAGGAGTTGAAAACTCGAGTTTGTTCAACCCCTCTGTTAACTTTGTATAATGGTACAAATGGATTTATGGTGTATTGTGATGCCTCTAGAATTGGTTTGGGTTGTGTGCTGATGCAAAGACGTAAGTTTATTGCCTATACCTCTAGGAAGTTAAAGTCGTATGACAAGAATTACCCAACCCATGATCTTGAGGTAGCTACTGTGGTCTTTGCTTTGAAAATCTGGAGACACTATCTTTATGGTATACATGTTGATGTGTTTACTGATCATAAGAGCCTACAGTATGTGTTCACCTAGAATAAATTGAATCTTTGGCAGAGGAGGTGGTTGGAGTTGTTGAAAGATTATGATATGAGTGTGTTGTATCACTCGGGCAAGGCCAATGTAGTGGTGAATGCCCGTAGTAGATTGTCCATGGGTAGTGTTGCACATAAAGGGGAAGGTAAGAGAGAGTTGGCTCATGATAGTAATTTTTTAGCTCGGTTGGGTTTTAGGTTGCTTTATTAGTGGAGGGGAGTACGTTGGTGCAGAGTACTTCTGAATCCTCTTTAGTCTTAGAAGTAAAAGAGAAGTAGGATAGGGATCTTAGTTTGGTCAAACAGAAGGAGTCATTTAAGGACCAAAAGGTCGAGGTTTTCTCCTAAGCGGGAGATCATGTGTTGAGATAGCATGGTAGGTTGTATGTCACGTGTGTTGATGGTTTGAGGAAGAGGGTTTTAGCTGAAGCGCACGGCACACATTATTCCATTCATCTCAACACTACCAAGATGTTCCGCGACTTGTGGGATATCTAGTGGTGGAAAGGTATGAAGAAAGACATAGACGAGTTTATAGCGAGGTGTGCAACATATTAACAGGTTAAGGTAGAACACCAAAGACCTGGTGGCGTGATGCAAGATTTTAGTATACCCACATGTAAATGGGAAGTGGTGAATATGGATTTTGTGTCCATATTGCCTGTTTCACATCATCATCATGACTCTATTTGGGTTGTTGTGGATAGGTTGACAAAGTTCATACATTTCTTGCCCGTGCATACTTCTTATACGACTGAGGATTATGCTAGATGGTATATCTGGGAGTTGGTTAGGCTGCATGAAGTCCCCTTGTCTATCATTTCGGATAGGGGTACTTAGTTTACTTCTCAGTTTTGGAAGACGTTTCAGCAGGGTCTTGGTTCCCAAGTTCTCTTAATTTCCACGATTTACCCGCAGACAGATGGTCAGGCTGAGAGGACCATTCAGATCCTAGCGGATATGTTGAGAACGTGTGTCTTGATTTCAAAGGTAGTTGGGATGAACATTTACCATAGATTGAGTTTAGCTATAATAATAGTTTCTATACTAGCATTGAGATGGTACTATTAAAGGACTTTTATGGTAGAAGATGTAGGTATTAGAGTTGATCCCTAATAGATAGAAGTTGTACGAAATTGGCCTAGACCTATCTCTCTATTTGACATTAGAAGTTTCTTGGGTCTGGCGAGCTACTACCACTGTTTTATTGAGGGTTTCTCTTGTATTGCATCTCCCATGACCCGGTTGACCCAAAACAAAGTTAAGTTCCAGTGGTCAGATTCTTATGAGAAGAGTTTGCAGGAGTTGAAGACTCGAGTTACTTTAACCCCTATGTTAATTTTTCATGATGGTACAAATGGTTTTATGGTGTATTGTGATGCCTCTAGAATTGGTTTGGGTTGTGTATTGATGCAAAGAGGTAAGTTTATTGCCTATGCCTTTAGGAAGTTAAAGTCGCATGACAAGAATTACCCAGGCCATGATCTTGAGTTAGCTACTGTGATATTTTCCTTGGAAATTTGGAGACACTATCTTTATGGTATACATGTTGATGTGTTTACTGATCATAAGAGACTACAGTATGTGTTCACCCAGAATAAATTGAATCTTTGGCAAAGGAGGTGGTTGGAGTTGTTGAAAGATTATGATATGAGTTTGTTGTATCACTCGGGAAAGGCCAATGTAGTAGTAGATGCCCTTAGCAGATTTTCCATAGGTAGTGTTACACATATAAGGGAAGGTAAGAGAGAGTTGGCTCATGATGTTCATTTTTTAGCTCGGTTAGGTTTTAGGTTGCTTGATTAGTGAAGGGGAGTACATTGTTGCAGAGTAGTTCCAAATCCTCTTTAGTCTTAGAAGTAAAGGAGAAGTAGCATAGGGATCCTAGTTTGGTCAAACAGAAAGAGTCATTTAATGACCAAAAGGTCGAGGTTTTCTCCTAAGGGGGAGATCGTGTGTTGAGATCGCATGGTAGGTTGTATGTCACGTGTGTTGATGGTTTGAGGCAGAGGGTTTTGGATGAAGTGCACGGCACACATTATTCCATTCATCTCGGCACTACCAAGATGTACCGCGACTTGTGGGATATCTAGTGGTGGAAAGGTATGAAGAAAGACATAAACGTGTTTGTAGCGAGGTGTGCAACATTTTAACAGGTTAAGGTAGAGCACCAAAGACCTTGTGGCGTGATGCAAGATTTTATTATACGCACTTGTAAATGGGAAGTGGTGAATATGGATTTTGTGTCCATATTGCCTGTTTCACATCATCATCATGACTCTATTTGGGTTGTTGTGGATAGGTTGACAAAGTTCATACATTTCTTTCCCGTGCATACTTCTTATACGACTGAGGATTATGCTAGATGGTATATCTGGGAGTTGGTTAGGCTGCATGAAGTCCCCTTGTCTATCATTTCAGATAGGGGTACTTAGTTTACTTCTCAGTTTTGGAAGACGTTTCAGCAGGGTCTTGGTTCCCAAGTTCTCTTGAGTTCCACGTTTCACCCGCAGATAGATGGTCAGGGTGAGAGGACCATTCAAACACTGGCGGATATGTTGTGGGTGTATGTCTTGATTTAAAAGGTAGTTGGGATGAGTATATGCCATTGATTGAGTTTAGCTATAATAATAGTTTCTATACTAGCATTGAGATGGCACCATTTAAGGACTTTTATGGTACAAGATGTAGGTATTAGAGTTGATCCCTAATAGATAGAAGTTGTACGAAATTGGCCTAGACCTATCTCTCTAATTTGACATTAGAAGTTTCTAGGGTCTAGCGAGCTACTACCATTGTTTTATTGAGGGTTTCTCTTGTATTGCATCTCCCATGACCCGGTTCACCCAAAACAAAGTTAAGTTCCAGTGGTCAGATTCTCATGAGAAGAGTTTGCAGGAGTTGAAGACTCGAGTTACTTTAACCCCTATGTTAATTTTGCATGATGGTACAAATGGTTTTATGGTGTATTGTGATGCCTCTAGAATTGGTTTGGGTTGTGTATTGATGCAAAGAGGTAAGTTTATTGCCTATGCCTTTAGGAAGTTAAAGTCGCATGACAAGAATTACCCAGGCCATGATCTTGAGTTAGCTACTATAGTCTTTTCCTTGGAAATTTGGAGACACTATGTTTATGGTATACATGTTGATGTGTTTACTGATCATAAGAGACTACAGTATGTGTTCACCCAGAATAAATTGAATCTTTGGCAAAGGAGGTGGTTGGAGTTGTTGAAAGATTATGATATGAGTGTGTTGTATCACTCGGGCAAGGCCAATGTAGTGGTGGATGCCCTTAGCAGATTTTCCATGGGTAGTGTTACACATATAGGGGAATGTAAGAGAGAGTTGGCTCATGATGTTCATTTTTTAGCTCGATTGGGTTTTAGGTTGCTTTATTAGTGAGGGGGAGTACATTGTTGCAGAGTAGTTCCGAATCCTCTTTAGTCTTAGAAGTAAAGGAGAAGTAGCATAGGGATCCTAGTTTGGTTAAATAGAAGGAGTCATTTAAGGACAAAAAGGTCGAGGTTTTCTCCTAAGGGGGAGATCGTGTGTTGAGATCGCATGGTAGGTTGTATGTCACGTGTGTTGATGGTTTGAGGCAGAGAGTTTTGGATGAAGTGCACGGCACACATTACTCCATTCATCTCGGCACTACCAAGATGTACCGCGACTTGTGGGATATCTAGTGGTGGAAAGGTACGAAGAAAGACATAAACGAGTTGGTAGCGAGGTGTGCAACATGTTAACAGGTTAAGGTAGAGCACCAAAGACCTGGTGGCGTGATGCAATATTTTATTATACGCACTTGTAAATGGGAAGTGGTGAATATGGATTTTGTGTCCATATTGCCTGTTTCGCATCATCATCATGACTCTATTTGGGTTGTTGTGGATAGGTTGACAAAGTTCATACATTTCTTGCCCATGCATACTTCTTATACGACTGAGGATTATGCTAGATGGTATATCTGGGAGTTGGTTAGGCTGCATGAAGTCCCCTTGTCTATCATTTCGGATAAGGGTAATTAGTTTACTTCTCAGTTTTGGAAGACATTTCAGCAGGGTCTTGGTTCCCAAGTTCTCTTGAATTCCACGATTCACCCGCAGACAGATGGTCAGGCTGAGAGGACCATTTAGACCCTGGCGGATATGTTGAGAACGTGTGTCTTGATTTCCAAGGTAGTTGGGATGAGCATTTACCATTGATTGAGTTTAGCTATAATAATAGTTTCTATACTAGCATTGAGATGGCACCGTTTAAGGCCTTTTATGGTAGAAGATGTAGGTATTAGAGTTGATCCCTAATAGATAGAAGTTGTACGAAATTGGCCTACACCTATCTCTCTATTTGACATTAGAAGTTTCTTGGGTCTGGCGAGCTACTACCACTGTTTTATTGAGGGTTTCTCTTGTATTGCATCTCCCATGACTCGATTGACCAAAAACAAAGTTAAGTTCCAGTGGTCAGATTCTCATGAGAAGAGTTTGCAGGAGTTGAAGACTCGAGTTACTTCAACCCCTATGTTAATTTTGCATGATGGTACAAATGGTTTTATGTTGTATTGTGATGCCTCTAGAATTGGTTTGGGTTGTGTATTGATGCAAAGAGGTAAGTTTATTGCCTATGCCTTTAGGAAGTTAAAGTCGCATGACAAGAATTACCCAGGCCATGATCTTGAGTTAGCTACTGTGGTCTTTTCTTTGAAAATTTGGAGACACTATCTTTATGGTATATATGTTGATGTGTTTACTGATCATAAGAGACTACAGAATGTGTTCACCCAGAATAAATTAAATCTTTGGCAAATGAGGTGGTTGGAGTTGTTGAAAGATTATGATATGAGTGTGTTGTATCATTCGGGCAAGGCCAATGTAGTGGTAGATTCCCTTAGCAGATTATCCATGGGTAGTCTTACACATATAGGGGAGGGTAAGAGAGAGTTGGCTCATGATGTTTATTTTTTAGCTCGGTTGGGTTTTAGGTTGCTTGATTAGTGGAGGGGAGTACATTGGTGCAGAGTAGTTCCGAATCCTCTTTAGTCTAAGAAGTAAAGGAGAAGTAGGATAGGGATCCTAGTTTGGTCAAACTGAAGGAGTCAGTTAAGGACCACAACTTCGAGGTTTTCTCCTAAGGGAGAGATAGTGTGTACAGATTGCATGGTAGGTTATGTGTCACGTGTGTTGATGGATTGAGGCAGAGGGTTTTGGCTGAAGCGCATGACAAGCATTATTATATTCATCTCGGTACTACCAAGATGTACCGCAACTTTTGGGATATCTATTGGTGGAAAGGTATGAAGAAAGACAAAAACGAGTTTGTAGCGAGGTGTGCAACATGTTAACAGGTTAAGGTAGAGCACCAAAGACCTGGTGGAGTCAGGTAAGATTTTATTATACCCACTTGTAAATGGGAAGTGGTGAATATGGATTTTGTGTCCAAATTGCCTATTTGGCATCATCATCATGACTCTATTTGGGTTGTTGTGGATAGGTTGACAAAGTTCATACATTTCTTGCCCGTGCGTACTTCTTATACGACTGAGGATTATGCTAGATGGTATATCTGGGAGTTGGTTAGGCTGCATGGAGTCCCCTTGTCTATCATTTCGGATAGGGGTACGCAATTTACTTCTCAGTTTTGGAAGACGTTTCAGCAGGGTCTTGGTTCCCAAGTTCTCTTGAGTTCCACGTTTCACCCGCAGATAGATGGTCAGGGTGAGAGGACCATTCAGACACTGGCGGATATGTTGTGGGTGTGTGTCTTGATTTAAAAGGTAGTTGGGATGAGTATATGCCATTGATTGAGTTTAGCTATAATAATAGTTTCTATACTAGCATTGAGATGGCGCCATTTAAGGCCTTTTATGGTAGAAGATATAGGTATTAGAGTTGATCCCTAATAGATAGAAGTTGTACGAAATTGGCCTAGACCTATCTCTCTAATTTGACATTAGAAGTTTCTAGGGTCTAGCGAGCTACTACCATTGTTTTATTGAGGGTTTCTCTTGTATTGCATCTCCCATGACCCGGTTGACCCAAAACAAAGTTAAGTTTCAGTGGTCAGATTCTCATGAGAAGAGTTTGCAGGAGTTGAAGACTCGAGTTACTTCAACCCCCATGTTAATTTTGCATGATGGTACAAATGGTTTTATGGTGTATTTTGATGCTTCTAGAATTTGTTTGGGTTGTGTGTTGATGCAAAGAGGTAAGTTTATTGCCTATGCCTTTAGGAAGTTAAAGTCGCATGACAAGAATTACCCAACCCATGATCTTGAGTTAGCTACTGTGGTCTTTTCTTTGAAAATCTGGAGACACTATCTTTATGGTATACATGTTGATGTGTTTACTGATCATAAGAACCTACAGTATGTGTTCACCCAAAATAAATTGAATCTTTGGCATAGGAGGTGGTTGGAGTTGTTGAAAGATTATGATATGAGTGTGTTGTATCACTCGGGCAAGGCCAATGTAGTGGTGGATGCCCTTAGCAGATTGTCCATGGGTAGTGTTGCATATATAGGGGAAGGTAAGAGAGAGTTGGCTCATGATGTTCATTTTTAGCTCGGTTGGGTTTTAGGTTGCTTGATTAGTGGAGGGGAGTACGTTGGTGCAGAGTAGTTCCGAATCCTCTTTAGTCTCAGAAGTGAAGGAGAAATAGGATAGGGATCCTAGTTTGGTCAAACTGAAGGAGTCAGTTAAGGACCAAAAGGTCTAAGTTTTCTTCTAAGGGGTAGATGGTGTGTTGAGATCGCATGGTAGGTTGTGTGTCACGTGTATTGATGGTTTGAGGCAGAAGGTTTTGGCTGAAGCGCATGGTACGCATTATTCCATTCATCTCGGCAATACCAAGATGTACCGCGACTTGTGGGATATCTATTGGTGGAAAGGTATGAAGAAAGACATAGACAAGTTTCTAGCGAGGGGTGCAACATGTTAACAGGTTAAGGTAGAGCTCCAAAGACCTAGTGGCGTGATGCAAGATTTTATTATACCCACTTGTAAATGGGAAGTGGTGAATATGGCTTTTTTGTCCAGATTGCCTGTTTTGCATCATCATCATGACTCATTTTGGGTTGTTGTGGATAGGTTGACAATGTTCATACATTTCTTTCCCGTGCATACTTATTATACGACTGAGGATTATGCTAGATGGTATATCTGGGAGTTGGTCAGGCAGCATGGAGTCCCCTTGTCTATCATTTCGAATAGGGGTACTCAATTTACTTCTCAGTTTTGGAAGGCGTTTTAGCAGGGTCTTGGTTCCCAAGTTCTCTTGAATTCCACGTTTCACCCGCAGACAGATGGTCAGGCTGAGGGGACCATTTAGACACTGGCGAATATGTTGAGGGCGTGTATCTTGATTTCGAAGGTAGTTGGGATGAGCATATGCCATTGATTGAGTTTAGCTATAATAATAGTTTCTATACTAGCATTGAGATGGCACCGTTTAAGGCCTTTTATAGTAGAAGATGTAGGTATTAAAGTTAATCCCTAATAGACAGAAGTTGTCCGAAATTGGCCTAGACCTATCTCTCTATTTGACATTAGAAGTTTCTAAAGTCTAGCGAGCTACTACCACTATTTTTTTGAGGGTTTCTCTTCAGAAGAGTTTGCAGGAGTTGAAGACTCGAGTTACTTCAACCCCTGTGTTAACTTTGCATGATGGTACAGATGGTTTTATGGTGTATTGTGATGCCTCTAGAATTGGTTTGGGTTGTGTGTTGATACAAAGAGGTAAGTTTATTGCCTATTCCTCTAGGAAGTTAAAGTCGCATGAAAAAAATTAACCAACCCCTGATCTTGAGTTAGCTACTGTGGTCTTTGCTTTGAAAATTTGGAGACACTATCTTTATGGTATACATGTTGATGTGTTTACTGATCATAAGAGCCTACAGTATGTGTTCACCTAGAATAAATTGAATCTTTGGCAGAGGAGGTGGTTGGAGTTGTTGAAAGATTATGATATGAGTGTGTTGTATCACTCGAGCAAGGCTAATGTAGTGGTGGATGCCCTTAGCAGATTGACCATGGGTAGTGTTGCATATATAGGGGAAGGTAAGAGAGAGTTGGATTATGATGTTCATTTTTAAGCTCGGTTGGGTTTTAGGTTGCTTGATTAGTGGAGGGGAGTACGTTGGTGTAGTGTAGTTCCGAATCCTCTTTAGTCTCAGAAGTGAAGGAGAAGTAGGATAGGGATCCTAGTTTGGTCAAACAGAAGGAGTCAGTTAAGGACCAAAAGGTTGAGGTTTTCTCCTAAGGGGGAGATGGTGTGTTGAGATCGCATGGTTAGTTGTGTGTCACGTATGTTGATGGTTTGAGGTAGAGGGTTTTGGCTGAAGCTCACGGTGCGCATTATTCTATTCATCTCGAATCTACCAAGATGTACCGCGACTTGTGGGATATCTATTGGTGGAACGATATGAAGAAAGACATAGACGAGTTTGTAGCGAGGTTTGCAACATGTTAACAGGTTAAGGTAGAGCACCAAAGACCTGGTGGCATGATGCAAGATTTTATTATACCCACTTGTAAATGGTAAGTGGTGAATATGGATTTTGTGTCCGGATTGCCTGTTTTGTATCATCATCATGACTCTAGTTGTGTTGTTATGGATAGGGTGACAAAGTTCATACATGTCTCGCCTGTGCATTCTTCTTATACGACTGAGGATTATGCTAAATGGTATATCTGGGAGTTGGTCAGGCTGCATGGTGTCCCCTTGTCTATTATTTCGGATAGGGGTACTCAGTTTACTTCTTAGTTTTGGAAGACGTTTCAGCAGGGTCTTGGTTCCCAAGTTCTCTTGAGTTCCACGTTTTACCTGCAGATAGATGGTCAGGCTGAGAGGACCATTCAGACCCTGGCGGATATGTTGAGGGAATGTGTCTTGATTTCAAAGGTAGTTGGAATGAGAATTTTCCATTGATTGAGTTTAGCTATAATAATAGTTTCCATACTAGCATTGAGATGGCACCGTGTAAGTCTTTTTATGGTAGAAGATGCAGGTCACCCATAGGTTGGTTTGAAGTGGGAGAAGCTGCCGTGAGTGGGCCTAATGCAGTGTACGAGGTTATGGAGAAATTTAAGTTGATTAGAGAGAGGTGTAAGACTGCTTAGAGTTGTCAAAAGTCATATTCCGATGTGAGAAGAAGAGATTTTGAGTTTGAGGTGGGTGATTTTGTGTACTTGAAGATTTCACCCATGAAAGGGGTAAAAGGATTTGGTAAAAAGGGGAAGTTGAATCCTTATTATGTTGTCCTGTATATAAACTTGAGCCATGTTGGCAAGGTAGCATATGAGGTTGAGTTTCCCTCAGCGTTGTCCGTCGTTCACCTTATCTTTCATGTCTCCATGCTCAGGAAGCATATTGGTGATTCTATTGTGGTTGGTCCTTTAGAGAGTGTCAATATTCAGGATAGTCTTTCCTTCGATGAGATTCCCGTGGAGATCCTAGATTTTCAGATCCGTAGACTCAGGAATAAAGAAGTTCCCTTGATCAATGTTTTGTGGTGGAACCAATCTGGTGAGGATGCTACTTGGGAGGTAGAAGTAGACATGCAAGCCAAATACCTGCACCTCTTTTCTGCAAGTTCAGACCAATCCAAAAGGTACTATTCTTCTTTAATTCATCCCTTCTTATCTAATCTTTAGCTATGCATCCATCTTTGTTTGAGTTCTTGCAATATCCGGAGTGGTCATGAGTTTAGAAAGATCTGGAACCGTTTAGTAATTGTTTCATCTATTGGTACTCTGTTTTTCCTATACCCCTAGCCTAACTAGTGATATTCAAGGACGAATTTGCCTAAGAGGGAGATATTGTAAGACCCCGCAAAGTTCCCTCGTATTTTGAACCTTGGATGCGTATCGAATGAAGTGTAATTTTGGCCCTAAAATATTGAGAAAGGACTCCCTAATTTATTAGTGTTTTAACCTTGTGGAATTTTCTTAAAAATGTCTACCTATGGTATGGGAAATTGAGTTAGCTTTCAAACGATACCAATTTTGTCAAAATCCGGTATTGGGGTGAGTAGTTATGGCCATTTTCCTAAGTGTTGTTGGAATCACCCAGGTTTGACGGTCGATCCAATGGAACCTCAAGTCTTCAATGGACCATCGATCGTCCTGTCAAACCAAGGCAGTGACTCCCTTTTCTAGCCATCGTACGGCAGCAAAAGTGGTGAACCGCCAAAAATTCGATGGACCATCGCGGTGATGGTCAAGTAAAGGTAGTATGGCCTCATCTTGGCCCTTGTACGATGGACGATCTGGTGGACCATCAAAATTTTGACGGACCATCATTTCCACTATTGCAGACCCCAATCAATAGTTTTTAACTCATTTTTAAAAGGGTATTTTGGTCCTTTCTTCTCCTTTAAACCCTTATACATATTCTAGATGAACCAGCTGGCCTCATTTTCTCATCTCTAACACTTAAGGGATAGGGTTTTCTCCTCCAAATCATATCAAAGTATGAAGTTTTCCCCAAGGAACCCAAAGAACTCACCATCGATTGTGCTAGTGAGTGGAGGATTGAATCTCCTAAGTTCAAAGGCTTCAAGAAGAATTTCTCAAGAGTGAGAAAAGGAAGCTTAGAGGAAGATTGTTTGTCTAACTTCTTAATCAAAGGTATGTGGGGTTTTGAACAAGTGTAACCCTTTCACCCTTGTGCCCAAAAGGCTTATTTATATCATGATTTTTCCTGCAATCTGTGAGGTTTTACATGAATTTGAATTGAGGTTTTTCGCACACTGTTATTGAATGTATTATCTTGATATTTCCCATGAATTGAGAGTGTAATGGCATGATTTCCTACATGTTTTCTTGAGAAATTACAGCTGGATAATAACCCCATGATTTTACTCCTTGAGAAGCTAAAATTTGCAATGTTTTAGATATCAAAGCATATGGCTATATTGAGATTTTTAGATAAATTGCTGAAATTCCCAGATTTCCACATTAAATATGAATCTATATGCTATATATTATGCTTTTGATGAGCTTTAACTTGAGATTGAACTATGGGTTAGTAAGCCCTATTTGAGACTTGTGAATGAAAGAACTCTTGTGCTATAAGCTCTCATGATTTGAGCATTTTGAGATGATTGAGAAATGAATTGACCTAATGGTCCGGGAGCTCTGAAATCCACTTCACTATATGAGATTTATCGATTTGATTATTGGGTTCGTGGTGAACCATGAGATTATTCTAAAAGTGCATTCTATGAGATGAGCATAGATAATCTAAAGGGAGTAGTATTTAGCACCTAGATGGTAAGTCACTACGATTTCTTACCCCAAAACTACGTGCCACCGTAGGTTGGGCCTAAGGCTGAGGTCTTGATGATTGTGATTGGGCCTAAGGCTATGTTTCATTTAGTGATCACTAGACCTAGGTTATACTCCCTGGAAAGAGTATGACTCTCCTACCCAACATGGGGTCTCTTCCTTAGGAGGATAAAACATTGGACTCCGTGTAGCTCGCATGGTTTATGTCGGTTACTAAAACCTCCCTTGCCCTTCAAAACTTGAAATCAGCTACTGCTTTGCAAACTAAGGTATTTTCCTTCCTATGAACTATTTTCCCTAAACTAAAGTTTTTTCCATTGAGATAAGATATTTTCTTTTAAAACTAAAATACTTTCCCTTGATATGAGTATTTTTCCCTAAAGCATAAAATGAGATATTTTCCTATTGTGAATGAAATGCCTTCAAGTATGTTCCAAAGAATATGATTTCGAATTCCAAGTACTTGATTTCAAAAGAGTTATGTGTTCTTGAGCAATAAAGAAGTTTTACTCTCTATGAGATATATGCACGAGTTGAAAGTATTACTTAAAGTTTACTTTAGCCTTGAGTAATGAGAATAAGAGAAGAGTACAAATTTCAAAGCAAAAAGTATAATGACTCATGAGATTGTGTTACATGTTTCATTTTACGTGACTCGTGAGCTTTGTATTTTATACTTATTCAAGCCATGTGAGTCCTTACTTATTACATGCATGATTTGATTGAAGAAGTATTGATGTTCTTTTACATAAATGCATGCACCCCCACATACTCAGTACATTCCCAAGTGTTGATCCATATATACGTCTATGTGCTACATTGTCTTATAATGTAGGTTCAGGTGCTCATTCCTAACCTCGTCAGTGATTTTTGAGTACCTCTATCTACATTCCTACAGTGGTGAGTCCTCATGGTTTGAGGATCTATATTCAAACATCTCCATATTTTGATAGACTATGTTGCAATTTCCAGTACATTTCGAGTCAGTTGGGGACCTGTCCCAACAGCTCTCTAGTTCATGAATTAGCAGAGGCTTTGTCAGAGTAGTTATAAGATTGTGGTTATGTTGAGGTTTCTAGTATTGTGGTCGTTTGGACCAAGCATCTTATCTGTATATTCTTTCATATAATATGACTATGCTAGTGTTTGAATTATTTCATATTGTAATGAGTGCTATTAGTAGAAACAGGCTCAAAGGGTTAGCTTGGGGCTACTTGTAGCCTTAAGCACCGTGTGACGTACCGAAAGGTGATTTCGGGTTGTTACACCTTCCTTCGGCCTAAAGAAATCTGGAGGATTTATCCTCATGAAGATTTGAATTTTGGCTGCTGCTAAATCACCATTCAACTAAAGTGGTACTGCAGGCTAATGGTTTCCCTAAATAATGGCAGTCACTGCCTGGGCCAACGCCTGAAAAGAAGCCTGAAACTCAGCATAGGATACGTTCTCATTCAGAGGATCGGTAGGCTGGGGTGACTGGTTAATATTTCTACAGGCATTAGCTCGATGAGGAGGCATATTCAACTGTCACGTAAGAGCACTAGTTAATAGCATATAGAGATATTATAAGCATGAACTATCTTGAAAGAAAGAGATGATTTCCTAAAAATGCCTCATAGACTCTTGCTCATAAATGTAGCGCTCTTCACATCCATGATCAAGACTCTATGTAACGTGATGTGCTTGAATCTCTATGACTCCCATAAATCTTTAGCTCTGATACCAAGTTTGTAACGATCCAAAACCTAGTATCGTGATGTCACACGGTTCTCAAGAGTACGAATAGCCTTAAGTTAACCTAGTCTGCCTTTTACTAAGTCTGAATCTTATAATAGCAAAAATTTAGGCATAAAATTATACTGAAAGCGGAAATCCGTCTGAACAAACTGAGAATATCTGAATTATAACATTTGAAATAATAGACTTAAGAGTCTGGACAATCAAAACTTAATAATCAGAATCGTACTAGTAGTCTGATAAGCCTCTAGTACTAATAATTAGAGAGTCACTAGGACAAACCCCCAGTTGACTCGAGCTGTGTGAAAATACCAAATCATCTAAACTGATAAGATGAAAATAAATTGAATGACTAAGTCCCTAAACTATGAGGACTCACCAACTATCGGGATGTAGATGGAGATGCTTGAAATCACTCACGTTGCTAAAACTGAGCACCTTAACATACATTATGAGATAATATAGCACATAGACATATATGTGGATCAGTACGTTGAGGATGTATTGAGTACATAGAGGTGAATGCATAAGTAAAATAATGTCTCATCATTATCATAATTTATAAACTAATGCATGCTAAATGTAGGGGAGTCACTTAAGTTGGAATATCTGAAAGCTGAGAATCATAATCATGAGAAGTAAATCATACTTTATAAATCTAGTGAGTCATACCATTTAGTTCTAAAATTTTTACTAGTGAACTATCTGTAAATCATGTTGTCTAAGTGTGTAAAAGACTCACCTTTATATCTGAACTCTGAAAACTGAAATCTATAGCTAAAGGCTTATATAAAGCAATGTCTGAATAAAATTGTGAGCCTTTACACTTAGTTTCTAAAAGCTTTTCTGTTAAGATCATCCTGTAGTCTTTTTCTTTTATGGAGGTTCTTCTAACCGACATAAATCATGTGAGCTAACATGGAGTACAACTTCTTTTTCCCCTATGGGTAAAACCTCACAATGGGGAGAGGTGTCACACTCTTGCCAGGGAGTATAACCTAATCTAAGTGATCACATCTGTAACTATCATCCATATAGAAATAGGAATAATATGATAATTTATACCTACGTTGGCAACGTAATTTTGAGGAAGTCAGGGCACGCTAATCCCACACTTCCCGCTTAGTGCTAAATACTACTCCCTTTAAATTTGTATGCTCATTTTGTTGGAAATCCACTTTAAAACTAAAATAAGGGTTTATTATGAAACCAATTACGAATTTATCTTATTAAATTTGTAAGTAAAGCTAATCTAATTTCAGTAATCTTTAATAAATCTGTGTAGTGGATTCTAAATCTTATTTGATGATCAAAACATCAAATCTTTACTGAAGATCTAAAAATAAATTGATCATTTGATGCTTAAAACATAATCGTTCATGAAATAATATTATTCGATCGTGGGATGATTACCCATGCATCAATCTCATGTCAAAACATCATAAAGTCCATGCTTGATAATGTAATTAATGAAAATTCATCTCAAAATTTAAAATTTACTGCAATAGGCATGTAATATGAAAATAGTCAGGTAGTTCAACTTCTGAAACACTTGAAATCTAATAATCACGCCATTAGCAATAATGGGTATGAAACCTAATTCAAATTTTATGTAGTTTCATAGAAAATCATATAAATTTTTAGTTAAAAGCTAGTTTTGGGCACATGGATGAAAGAGGATCCTTGTTCATGAACCCCACATACCTTAATTGATGAAATTCTCTAAGAAACCTGGAACTTGAATCTCTATATGAGATTTTGAGGATGAGTTCTTGATTATCTTGATTTGGGAATCCTCAAATTTGAGTTTTATTACAGAAACAAATAGAGGAATTTAATTTCTTAGAGAGTAAGCTATTGAGATTTAGGGTTTGATTTTGAGAGAGAACGGATGAAAATAAGCAAAAGTGCTTAGGATAGACTCAATATTGTGATTTACACGAATTGGGGGCTTGGGAATTGACATAATTGCCCATTTTAAATTTTAATTAGAACTAGAAAAGAAGCAATTTTCCTAATTTTTCATGCCACCGTGACATGCCACTATCACGGTGGCTCATTGGAATTAGACAACTGGGACCTGAGACTTCAACATGATGTGCCACCATTGTGGTGCTACATTGGAATGCAGTTTAGGGCATCGTCACGATGTGGTACCATCACATTGGTCTACTAGAAATTTGATAGCTGCGAAATTATACCTCACCACGATGTGAGCTTATCGCCGAGGTCTAATGGTATTTGACAAATTGGAATTTAACCTTCACCGCGACACGGTGATTCCCTAGATGGTGTTCTATTTTACTAAAAATGCCATAACTTCTAAACCTAGTATTAAATTTGGGCGAAATTGGTATCAATGGAAAGCTTATTCAATTATCTACATAATAGAGTGTCTAAAGCTGGAAAATCCTATGTGTAACAAAATTTATTCATTTTTGAAGCTAACACATAACATTCTAGGAACCAAATTAAGCTAGGAAAGGTACGGGGTATTACAATATCCCAGGTCTGGTTGTCACTAGTACAAGCCTATGAATACATCAATACATTAATAACTATAGTATATTAAATGTGAATAAGCATAAGATTAATAAAGAGAGATCTAGGTAAGATTGGAGTCATCAACCACTACCTCAGTCTCCACAATGCCAATACAAAATAAAGACGATCTACAAATTGTTACTCAGTCCAATACCTACATGGGGTGCAGAAAAAAGGAAAGAGGAGAAAGGGTGAGTATGAAAACCAAGTTTACTTAGCAATCATTATCGATAATCAACCCTAATCAAATGCTATGGTAAGAACCACCACCGCAACTATCAATGGTTTGCAAAAATAGAAATATAGACATTAAATTCTCCACTTTATCCTAATTGCGTAACCCAACAGAAAAGTCATAACATGATCCATAAATAGAATACACACATAAGTCAACGTGAGTCAACACTAGAAATTTTATGATCAACAGGAATACCAAAACATTAATAAGGAAGACTCACCAACAAAGTATGTCAGGCTCAATTATCACGTTTAATCAATAATCTGTGATATAGTAGTACGAGTGTACAAGTATGGGTATCTCATGCTACCACTAGGTGCGATACTACATATCTCGCTAATCAAGTCGTAGTCATACCCTAAGTCTCATGTATACCTCAACTATTAAATCAACCAAGAAGTAGAATAGTATGATGCAATAAAATAAAATGAATGCTCAACACACAAGATCACAAACAAGTTTCAATCTGAATAATTAGTTATAAAAGTACACATAACATCAATATCAAATCATACTATGGAAATGTCATGCAATGTAGGTGATGCAATGTAATATAATGATGATGTTGAATGAGCCATCGTATGACTTTATGTATACACCTCAAGAGTTTCAGTTCTTCCAAGATAGGACCCAAGGGAGTTCGCAACCCATATCTCAATATTATATCATAAATCAACCTTATCGACACATCCCTTGGTATAGGCATTTTATAAGGTGTCTCATTTCTTACAAAATTAATATGTCTTAAGGGTACCAATGTCTCATGAATATGCATGAGAAATATGAGGATATAATGCTCATAACCAATCAGCATGAAGATCAAAATTCATTCACTACATAAGTGAGCTTAGAATAAACTCGATCTATCAATAGTTCATGCAATTAGTTTCCACTTGGCACCACCATAATAGATAGTCATCTAGTCATCAAAATTATCATTTCTAACCCCTCACTTGAGCATCACAATAATAATAATGCAATTAAATGCTCAGATAAGGCCTAAAATGTCAATTCAAGCCCCTATTCGGGAGACATAAGAATAGATAGAACATTCCTATGCATATATAAGCCCTATAATGATAAGTCAAGCCGCCACTTAGACGACACAATAAAAGATAAGGAATTTAATGCACAAATATGACTAGTAACATCAATTCAAGCCCCAACTCGAGTATCACAATAATTTATCATCTCAAATCAAAAGCAGTTAGTATATAAGCCCTCATTAGAGCTCACAATCATAAACAATTACTCAAGTTCATAATAAAGTTAACACAAGCCCCGCAGGGGTAAAACAAAATAAATAAAAAAATCCATTAATCCTCATTAGCTATTACAAGTCTATTCATACTTTAAGTATCCTCTAACTTCAATCATTCAATCAAATAATGATAACAACATATCATCTAATAGAAGTCACTAAAACCTCAATCATTACGTTAAAGTCCACTAAACATGATTCAAACTCTAAAATAAGTATCCAATATTAGTATTATTCAATATCAATGAGCTAACTATGTAGAATTTATTCTAAGTATATCCACAAATATATGACTAAATAATATAAGCAACTTTATAACTACGACCAATCAAAATACTCGGGTACCCATGGAGATGCTCTATATTTTACTTAAGCAGGACCCCCAATCCTAAGAATTTCATAAAATACGAACAAACAAATATTGTCACGACCTGAGACTACCCCCTGGTCATAACACGATGCTTAGAACCACAAGTGATCCTAAGTTAACCCATGTACTGGCATGATACTTAGAAACTATTTTAAAATGTATATACAAGATAAATTTGTTGAGGTAAAGCATAATCAGGAGAAAATCTGAATGAATGTAATACTGATAAAGTTTACAACATGATAAATCAGTAGAAAGAACTTGAATTACATATCATTACTCGACAAAATATCTATGAAGCCTGTACTATACTGATTATAGATAACTAGTACATGCCCCCACTACCATAAATCAATAAGGAATATAAAATATAATACATGAACTGCAACAAATAAGAGGACTTATCACCTGTTGTATGAAATTTAAGAACTATCTAACCTTGGTGTATGAGCTACATTTCGTACCTACAATATGAAGGAATGTAGATAAAAACATATTGTCATGACCCAAACTAGAGCCTGTCCATAACGGGGATGTCAAGTCGAACAAAGACCGGAGACCACCCCTATTACGCAAGTAGCCCACCACCATACACCCCATGTCAGATGAATTCCAAACATATAACAAGCTATGAAAGTTCAATTTAAAGTCATTATTATAAGTCTATAACCAAAATCAACTATCCATAATCCGTTTAAATGTCAATACCAATACCAATACCAGTACCAATAACGACACCGCCAATGCCCACAGTAGTCCAACAAAACCTCTAATCAAAATCAAAGAATATCCAATCGGGTCATGCCTCTGACCATAGTTAAATCTAAGACCAAAGGAATAGTAAAGTCATTAAGAAAGAAATAGCATGAAATGGAGTCCTTCAACATATAGAAGCTCACTAGAAGCTCACCACTTCAGTCTAACTCAAAAGTATCCTCTAATAACCAAGTCACTAGGCAGGAAGAGTGGAAGTATGACCAATTCTTGCATCACGTGGGGATACAATGTTCGAAGACGGTTAACGGGGTGAACTCTTGCATGAAGCTCAAGGGTAAGGATATCATAATGATACGATCCGCAGTTTAAAATTATTCAAAAGTCAATGCACATATTAAAATGCAAATACATAACTAAATATATATATATATATCACATGTCGGATAAAAAACAAGGCTTAACATATATTTCAAATCTTTAACCTGGGTGGTGTAGCTCAACCATCACATAATAGTACCCATAGGCTATATGGGTCCCATATCTCATACTCTGGTTGGGTCCTAGTGCGTTTAGCTTTACGAACTAGGAAATAATCACATATATATCCTCATAGGGGACTCAAACTCTACAACATATACCAAGGTGACTTAAGCACCGTATCATATAATAATTTATGGGGGAATCAAACCTACCTAATCATGAAATAGTAATAAGGGAGACTCAAACCTCCCTGGTCACTTTTACTATCGCATCGAGAAATATGGCTTCTAGTATCAGCTACTTGGACCTCCACTTTCATGATTCAGCTACACAACCCTAATAGCCTAATTAAAATGAGTATCACACATTCCCATTCATTTAATCACATTCCACATTAAGGTATACATTATTGGTACCGTCATAACAATTACACTTGCAAGGTAACTCGTCATGCCAAAACAATTTCTATTAACTCAGGGAGAACATCTCCATTTGTTCATTAATAAATATTGGGGTACACCAACTCTCTTTGTTCATTAAATCATGCCATTGTATTTGAAATACCTTTTTATATCATGCAATAATTCAAGACTAATTTAATTTCACAAATTCACACAGTTCTCATAACTAAAAAAAGTTTCATGTTTAGGAGTTGGGGATATAACTACTTCAAAAGTCATAAGTTTGGGAAAATCACAATTCCCCAGTTCAATGTAACACCCTGAATATGGTTACAAAATGCTACACAATGTTCATGACCCTAAAAGACCACAAGCTCACCCATGATTGATATGTGTACCTGTATACTGCATAACATGCCATATAATGCATAAACATGAACTGGAAGGCCATAAGATTCAAAATTGTAACATAAGATATAATAAATCGTAACCTATGAATGGGGTATTGAATACCCAAAATAAAGGTGAAATAAGCTATTTGAACATACTGTAGTTTGAAAAGCCTCTAAACATGACTGTCTGAATAATGAGTTGATGGGACTTGTCCCCAACTAACTCCAACTAATAAATTAATTAATGAGATATTAAAATAATAATCATGTCCTCGAAAGATGAGGACTCACTTCTAACTCTGACTGTTCAGACTAGAATCTACTGATGCTCTGGAGCTCATGTCTCTCAACCAATGGTATAAGGCACCATAGTGCAAATGCGTCAGTACTTTTAATATACCGATATGTATGTGAGGTAGGCTGAGTGCATAGGGTTCATATGCAGGAACATACTAACTAACTGACTAATATGAGCATGGGAATACATGTATACATACATAGTAACTATAACTGAAATTGTGATAACATGATTTTACTAATGAATAATGAATAGGTTCTGATAACTGATATAACTGATAATATGTGTGACTGTATCTGACAGTCCTAAATCTGATGGAACTAGATAAGTTCTGTACTAAATCTGAATTGAGTGTATCTGACAATCAAAAATTCTATAGAACAATCTGAGTTCTATTATCGAGATTGATTGGCTATATTTGACAGTCCTAGTTCTGTAACATAAAATTGTGGGAAATAGTTATCTAATCGATATTCCCCAAATAATGCATTATAGCTGAATTGGGGTCCAATTTATGCCCTGATGGGAAGGGTGTCAATACTGCTCTACTAGTAAGGACAATATCTGAGTGACCCTCAACTAGCAGGTTACTCTATTGAGAATGGTGGGAACCCTCAACTAGCAGGTTAAGCCACCTCATCTACCCTTAACTAGTTGGTAACCCCCACGATGTTTGGAATGGTGGGCATTCTGACTTTCACGATTTAAACCAAGTGTGAATCAATAGGCATAACCCCCATGATGTTTGTAACCTTCTGAACTTGATCTTGGAATTCCTAAGGGCCCTTATCTGACATAGACTCAAGAAAGGATGGAGGATTAATTTGGAGGAAGTCCCAAATTCTGGCTACAGCTGAATTGGCCACTAGGTTGGCTGGAACGACGGCTAGTCATTCATTTTGAGCAACAACTGACTGAGCAAAAGTAGTGAATACAAATCTGAACCCTGCATGAGAAACATGTTTGACCAAAGGTTCTTTGGCCTGAGGGGACGACTGATTCCCATTTCTTCTTTCAGGAAGCATGTTCTGAAGAAGAAAGGGAGAAACGGATTAGACTAAGCCATTGTCTTGAGATTATGCTCACTGGCACGACAGGAATACTGGAAGAATGGAAACCATTCCTAAACATCTTGTAGTCTCCTTCACATATATATGGCATGTAATAAACCTATGTACAAGACTCTACTAGATGCGGCTTTCAGACTTCCTAGGACTCTATTGAAACTTATGCTCTGATACCAAGTTTGTAATGCCCCGAATTTGGTACCTGGAATGCTATACGGTGCTATGACCCTGAAGCACCATAACCTAACCCATGAATGATATATGTACCTTTATACTGCATAACATACCATATAATGCTAGAACAAGAATTGGAAGGCCATAAGATTCAAAACTATAACATAAGATCTAATAAATCATAACCTATGGATGGGGTATAGAATACCCAAAAAAAATCTAAAATAAGCTATCTGAACATACTATAGTCTGAAAAGCCTCTATACATGACTGTTTGAATAAGTAGTTGGTAGGACATATCCCCAACTAAATACAACTAATAAATTAATTAATGAGATATTAAAATAATGATCGTATCCTCAAAAGATGAGGACTCACTTCTAACTCTAACTGCTGATACTAGAATCTATTAATGCTCTGGAGCTCGTGTTTCTAAACCAATGGTATAAGACACCATAGCACAAATGCGTCAGTACTTTGAATGTACTGGTATGCATGTGAGGTAGGTTGAGTGTATGGAGTTCATATAGATGAATAATACTGACTAATATGAGCATGAGAATACATTCATGCATACCTAGTAATGATAACTAAAATCGTAATAATGTGAGTTTACTGATGATTAACAAGACTAATGAATGAGTTCTGATAACTGATATAACTGATAACATGAGTGACTGTATCTAATATTCCTAAATTTGATGGAACAAGTTAAGTTCCATACTCAATCTGAGTTGATGGTAACTGTCCATCCTAAATTTTGTAGAACTATCTGAGTTCTATTACAGAGAATGATTGGCTGTATCTGAAAGTCCTGGTTCTGTAACATGAAACTATGGGAAATAGTGGGGTCCAATTTGTTCCTTGATTAAAAGGGTGTCAATAACGCGCCACTGGTAAGGATAACATGTGAGTGAACCTCAACTAGCAGGTTACTCTAATGAGAATAATGGGAACACTCAACTAGCATGTTAAGCCACCTGATCTACTCTCAACTAGAAGGTATAATGTCTTAACTATTCTAGCTACGTAGTTTTGGAATGCAAGGATTGCTCCTAAGAATCATACCCTCTACTGGCAGGTGAGTTCCCATCCTTGTGTTCACTCGGTGGTAATTTCTAGTCCCATCTAAACAGACACTAAACATGGGTTACTGAACTGAACTGGATTGAGTTAACTGAGTTCAGTTGACTGACACAATATTACTAAGATTACTGAGTTTTCTTGAGTCATGAGATTGTCTGAATTCTACTAAATATCCCTTGACTAGAGTATCTTGAAATTATGACATAGGCTCTAGGCATACAGCTAAATTATCGGGCACAAGTACCCCTAGGTCTTGACGGAAGGAAACTGACTTTCTTGAATACATGACCAACATCAACAATCCATAATATAATAAGTTGGGGATTTCATGAAGTACATGGTTATAATACTATCTAACATGGACGAGAATGCTTATAATCATATCATAATCTCATGTTCTAATATCATGTCATTCTAACAACATACACATTTCACAATGATAGCATAGAAAGCATATAAACATAAAATGATGACAAGCATGTCACATTTAGTTTATGTTTTTGGCTATAAGGCATGATTTTTACTCTTCAAAGAATTTTATCCAACACCTTGCATGAACAATTAGGGAATAGGTTAAATCATCAAATTAAACATCATAAGAAACTAAATTCATGTATATTATCTTGCATGTTAACATAATATCATAAAAAAATACAATGATTCCAACTTTGAAATCAGTCAACATCAACAACATGATTACAAATAACCCCCAACATAAATACCAAGATCTATAGATAAAACAAGGTTCTTGAGCTTCATGGATTTAAGGAATCCATGAATGAACACTGTGCATACCTTGATTTGTAAATACACGAAGATTGATGGAGGAAATTCTTGATTTTGAATCTTCTATGAAAAGCCCTAGGTTGTTCCTAAGAGGTTTTTGAGGGAATAGAGTATAATTTAGGTTCCTAATAGGTGAATCTCATATAAAAGGGCTTAAATAGGTGTGGGAAATTGACCCTTTTAACCCTGGATGCATTTTTTAATATCTATAAAAATTTCCCAAATTGGACACCTGGCGCGATGCAGCGGTATCACGTCGTGTCATTGAAATTTGACAATTGGGAAATTGAGGGATAGTGCGATGTGAATCCATCACGTTTCCACTTCTTTTATGACTTGGAAGTTTGGTGTGTCATGGGGCAAATCACGCTAAGACACTAGAAAATGACAATTTGTATTTTAGCTTGTGGAGTGACGCACTACTGACCAATATAACGCTATTTTATAATGGAATCTTGAAATAGTCATGACTTCTTACCCGGTTATCGGATTTAAGCAAATTTGATATCGATGGAAAGGTTGTTGAAATTTCACATGACGAAAAGTGAAAATCTTAAAAATACCACATATACAAAGGTGGATTCATAATTCAAAGAAAGCTTCTAACATTTTTTTTGAGATGATTTCAAGCTAGGTAAGAGTATGGGGTATTACATTCAATCACCATCCCCATGCACCCACAAGTTCAAAAGTATAATTATAGCATGAAAATCATATATAAACCATGATAAACATTGTTTAATTCATAAACATTAAAAAACAAACCACCCATATTTCAAAACCATCACAACAATTTCATGGACAATACCTTAAATCACATCTTTTTATAAACTTAACAATGAGGGAAGAGTAACATGCCTTAATCACCAAGAGTATGGGGAGAAATCACCCTTAAAAGCCCAATAGACTAGTTTAATAAAAATCCAAAGTGTTCTTGACCTTGAGAATTTGGGGGTATTCGGAGAGGTTATTTGATGTGTTTATGGTAGCTAATGATGCCCTAAATAAGTTATAACACATGGGTTTTAAGTTGTGCAAGAGGGAAAATGTCCAAAAATCCGTAAACTTAAAAGATGGAAAAAGGCCACCTTTGGTTATGAGTCAACCCCTTGACTTGTACCCACACCTTTTGAGTCGTAACCAAGACAGTGACTAGGACCCCCCCCCCCCCATACACTGCCTACCTTATAACTCCACTAACCCACATATAAGGAGATCTTATAACTCTTAAGGTCTAGTCATAAGCAACACAGAACCCAAAAGAATTGAATACTAGATATCCTATGATTTGAATACTAGTCAGCCACTTGTACTAGAAAAAACTTCCACTAAGTTTTTGATTTATTTACAACTAGGTTTCTACGACCTATAACCATATCTTAGGACTTATTACCACGAGTCATGACCAAGACAATGAGCCCAAGGCTTAATAATTTTCAAGGGCAGGAAATCTAGGTCATTACACGTATATATGTAGTTAGTAATTTGGAATGTACTGAGTGTATGGGGACATTCACTAAGTCATGAAAAAAATTAAAACATGCTCTAAAACTGAGGATATAAGTTATTTGTTGAAACATACATCTAAAACATGGATATACATTAAAATTGTAAATCATAGTGAGATTTATAAATCATGAGCCAAAAATAATTCTGTAAGCTGGAAGCGGTAGAAACATGAATACTATGTGTAAATCTCATGTAAAGATGAACATGTTGAAAAAATAAACTGAGGATAATGTATGAATACTGAGCATGAAAACATAAACATGTAAGATGAATACAAGACTAAGTAAAACATGTACTAAAATAATTTGAATAACTGAATAAATAAATTTTTAATAACTAAAAACCTGATTACTTGGTCAATCAAACCTGAACGGATAAAGACTAAGAACTAACAGAAACTGTGGAAGTTATGATGTAACCAACATAAACCATGTGAGCTATCATAAAGTCCAACGTCTAAACCATGTTGAGGAGGGTTGTTCTATCCTTTCCATCAGAGTAGAACCTGAACTAGAGTTATCACTAAACTGAGCCCATATTTGTAACACCCTGATTTACTGACCTGGATCGCTACATGGTGTTTATAACTCCGAGGGACCGCAAGATAACCCATGAATGATATCTGTACCTTTATACTGTATAATATAACTTAATAATGTGGAACCATGCATTGAAAGGCTATAAGGTTAAATAATAAACATAACTGAATGATATAAAATCTGTGTGGGGTAATAGAATACCTAAAATAAAACAGAAAATACTGATGTCTGAACATGATAGTCTGTATCTAGTCTAAAAGCATGTACTGTCTGAAGAACATGAATAAGGAGTTGATGGGACATATCCCCAACTAACTCAAACTAATAAGCTAATCAATGAGATAATAGAAAATCATTATGTCCTCAAAGGATTAGGAATCAATTCTACTCTGATAGCTGAAATTGGAATCTACTGTTGATCTGGAACTCGTGTCTCTGAACCTATGGTGTAACATAAAAAGAAATCACCATAGCGCTAATGCATCAGTACATATGTACCAAGTATACATGTGAGGTAGGCTATATGCAATGGTTTACATGAATGAATAATGCTAATAGACTATCTAACATGAACGTGAGAATATATGCATAAATACGTAACTGTAATTGACAATGTGATTTCATGATTTCTGAGTCTGTAAACTGTTAATGTGACATGCTCGTGACTATTATGGATGATAACATAAAGGACTATATCTAAATAATATTGATAATATGGGTGACTATATATGCGTATAACTGATAACGTAGGTGATATAGCTAAAAGTCCTAAATCTTGTGGAACTATCTGATTTCCGTATTGTATCTGAGTTCATTGTATCTGAAAGTCCTAAAATATAAACAACTATCTGAGTTCTATTACTGAGACTGATTGACTATATCTTACAATCATAGTTCTGTAACATGAAACTGTGGGATGTAGTATCTAACCGACATGCCCCTAAGGTGCTATAATAGCTGAGTTGGGCTCCAATCAAAGCCTTGATTAGAAGGGTGTCAATAATGCGTCATTGGTAAGGACAATATATGAGTAACCCTCATATAAAAGGTAACTCTAGTGAGAATAGTGGGGACCCTCACACAACAGGTTAAGCCACCATATCTACCCTCATATAGCAGGCTATGATGTTTCAACCTATGCTGGCTATAGAGTTCTAGAATGCAAGGATTGCTTCTTTGAATCACACCCTCGTATAATAAGTGAATCCTCATTCTTGGGTTTACTCGGCGCTAATCCCTACTTACATCTGAATAGAAACTGAACATGATTTACTGAACCGAACTGAGAATGGACTGAGTTACTGAATTTCCATGGCTGATGAAATACTACTGATATCTGACAACTGACTGAGTCATGAGATCATAGAGATTTTTCCTAAGTCATAACACTATCTGAAGTCTAAGAGTTCATAGCTTGACTGATAGTATCGTGAAAACATGACATTGCTCTAGGTATACAACTAATATTTTGGGTACAAATACCCCCAAGACTCGATGGAAGGAAACTGACATGACTTGATATTCTTAAATACATGATAATCTCCATGATACGTTTATTGAAGCATTTCATCAAATGTCTAATAGGCATAAGCTTGTACATTTATGATGATTTTCATGATATCATGTTAGTTTGGCAAATTTCCTTTATCTAGGCATTTTATCAAACATATGGCGGGCATAGTACATGTAAACATCATAATATAGCGATTAAACATCATGGTTCACTTCCAATTTCATCATACAAGGTTTTAGTCATGAGATTTCATAAATCTTTTCTATACTAATCAACCCACATGGAATTTATCATCAAATCATGGAACAAAAATCAATTTCTCATTTATCAACATGAAAGATACCATGCAAAGCATGAGCACATGAAGAATATCCATAACTTGTATTTGAAAAGGGATTCTTGGACTTCATCGACGAAAGGAGCCCATAAATGAACACTATGCATACCTTAGAAACCCTAGTCTGTTCTTGAGATAAACTTGAGAGAAACTACTATATTTTGGGTAAAAAGTGACTGAATCACGTATTAAATGGATTATATAGGGGTAGGAAGTTAACCCTTTTAACCCTGGATACGTCATTAAATTTTTAATAAAGTTTCCCGAGTTAGGCCCTTGGCGCGACGCGGTGTTATCGCGTCGTGTCACTAGAAATTGATAATTGGGAAACTTCACGGTGGCGCAATGCGGAGCTATCGCATTGCCACCTTGTGTAAGACCTAGAAGTTTGGCATGACATGCCAATATCACAGAGCAACAATGAAAATTTTACAATTGTCATTTGAGCTATCTCCGTGACTCCCTAAAGGCTCAGGTCAAAAACTGCCTCACTAAAAAGGCTCTACCTCTTTGGTTGGGTGTCAAATTTGGGCGAATTATATATTGATAGAAATCTTATTCAATTTTTCACGTGATAGGAAGTGAAAATTATGGAAATACCAAGTGTATAAGAATGAATTCTTATTTCACAGCAAGTCCTAACATCTTTAAGATGATTTTCAAGCTAAGAAAAAGCACGGGTATTACAATATCTCCACCTTGAGAACATTCATCCTTGAATGAGACTGCAGAGACAGAAAACAATAAACTGAACATGAACTGAACATGAATAACTCAAACATCATCTCATGACGGATGTGACTGACAAGCTGAACATAACATATTGTACAAGCATATTTGATGCATGCGTAGCTGATTCTTAAATGCATTACTAAAAGTTCTGATGAACTAAGTTTTCTCACAATGAGAATGCATGTCTAATGCATAACTATATAAGTAAACTAATACATGAGTGCATGACTAAATATACGGTGGTACTTGATTCTAAGCATATCATGGGAACATGAGCATGAGACTAAATACTAAGTTAGTAATGCACACTAATCTTGAAACTAAGTAAGCTTAAGGAGAACTATTACCTTGAGCTTAATTTGAGTTGGCGGGGAAAAGGAGAGGATACTTGGTATGCATATTAGCTTATGTTTCCCAAGTAGCTCCCTTGACGGACTAATTTCGCCAAAGAACTTTAACTAGAGGGACTTCTTTGTTCCTTAATCTACGGGTCTGATAGTCTAGGATTTCAGCTAGAATCTCTTCATAAGAGAGGCTATTTTAAACACCGATGCTCTGAATAAGGACTACGACTGATGGGTCACCTATGCACTTTCTGAACAAAGAGACATGAAAGACTGGTTGAACTGAGGCTAGATCTGAAGGTAATTTGAGCTCATAAGCTACCTTACCGAATCAACTGAGAATCTTAAAGGGACCGACAAATCAGGGACTGAGCTTTCCCTTCTTGCCAAATCTCTTCACTCCCTTCATAAGAGAGATATTGAGGTAGACATAGTCACCAATATTGAACTCGAGATCCTTTCTACAAATATCTACATAAGATTTTGTCGGCTCTGAGCATCCCAGAGTCTTTCTCTAATTAACAAAACTTTCTCTAAGGTGTTGAATACTAAGTCAGGACCTATGAATGAGGCCTCACTAAATTCAAACCAATCGATTGGAGATCTAAATCTCCTACCATAGAGAGCTTCGAATATAGTTATCTGAATACTGGAATGATAGCTTGTGTTTTATGCAAACTCAATAAATGGAAAGTGGTCATCCCAACTTCCCTTGAAATCAATTGCACACGACCTTAGAATATCTTCTAATGTCCGAATAGTCCTTTCTGCCTGACCATCTGTCTGAGGATGAAAGGTTGTACTGAGATGAATTTGGGTACCAAGACCCTTTTGGAATTCTTTCCAAAAATGAGAGGTGAACTGGGTAGCTCTACCTAAGATAATAGATAGTGAAACACCATGCAATATGACCAACTCCTTGATATAGTGTTTAGCATAATCCTTGGTTGAATCAGAGGTATGAACTGGAAGGAAATGAGTTGATTTGGTCTTTTTGTCTATAATGACCCAGACTGAATTATGCTGACGACGAGTTCGAGGAAAACCTGTCATGAAGTCCATGTTTACAACTTCTCTCTTCTAAGTGGGAATACTGAACTCCTGCATAGGACCACTAGGCTTCTGATTCTTTATCTTAACTTGCTGACATGTAGAGCACTTAGCCACAAACTCTGCAATATCTCTATTCATCCTACTCTACCAATAGATTTCCCTAAACTCACAGTTCATTGCAGTGGCCCCTGGATGAATAGAGTAAAGCATACCATTTGCTTTTATAAGAATTTGCTGCCTTATGTCATCTACGTTTGGAAAACAAAGACAACCCTGACAATGAAAAACACAATCTACCCCTTTAGAGTAAACCTTTTTTTTAAATTCTGAACTGACTCTTTTAGCTTTGCAAAGCTAGGATCCTTATCTTAATTTTCATTCACCTCAGAAACTAGAGATGATTCTAAACTACTTTGAATGCATACACTGCACTCTGAAGAGTCGACTAAGCAAACACCTAGTCTGGTAGGCTGGTGGAATTCCTGGACTAACTTTTTCTTACTATCATCAACATATGAAATACTACCCATGGATAGTCTACTAAGAGCATCGGCCACTACGTTGGCCTTGCTTGGATGATAGAGGACACTCAGGTTATAATCTTTTAAGAGCTCTAACTACCTTCTCTGATAAAGATTGAGATCTTTTTGAGAAAAGACCTAATAAAGGCTTTTATGATTTGTGAAGATGTCTACACGAACTCCGTAGAGATAATACCTCTATATCTTTAAGGCAAATACTACACTTGCTAATTCAAGATCAAGAGCAGGATAATTCCTCTCATGTGCTTTAAGCTGTCAGGACGCGTAGGCTAGGACCTTACCATGCTGCATGAGGAACTAACCTAAACCCACTCTGGATGCATCACAATAAACTACAAAACTATCTAAACCATTTGGAAGAGCTAGAACTAGAGCTGAGGTGAGTCGAGTTTTCAATTCCTGATAACTCTTCTCACATGAATCTGACCACTTAAACTTAACTATCTTCCTAGTCAATCAAGACATAGGGGATGCAATAGAAGAAAATACCTCTACAAATAGTCTGTAATAGCTAGCTAAACCCAGCCAGACCCAAGAAACTCCTGATATCGGATGGAGATATCGAATAACTGATGATTTCTGAGAGTCTGGAGTACTATTCGTAGATGGTCTGCATGATCTTTCTTAGTGCGGGAATAGACCAGAATATTATCTATGAAGACTATGACGACCATGTCCAAGTAATGCTTGGACATGCGGTTCATCAAGTTCATGAAAGTGGCTAGGGCATTAGTAAGACCAAATAACATGACTACAAATTCAAAGTGACCATACCGCATACGGAAAGCTGTCTTTGGGATGTCACATTCTCTAACTCTGAGCTGATGATAGATGAATCTGAGTCTATCTTAGAGAAATAACTGACACCCTGAAGTTGGTCAAATAATTCATTGATTCTGGGAAGAGTATACTTGTTCTGGACTGTGACTTTATTGAGTTGTAGATAATCTATACATATTCTAAGTGAACCTTCTTTTTTTGCACACGAATAAAACTGGTGCACCCTACGGGGAAATGCTGGGTCTGATGAATCCCTTATCGAAAAGATCCTTTAATTGTTCCTTGAGTTTTACTGGTGCCATTATGTATGGTGGAATAGAGATAGGTTGAGTGTCTAAAAGCAGATCAATATCGAAGTCTATTTCCCTTTTGGGAGGAATTCCTGGAAGATCTTTGGGAAAGACATCTAAATATTCATTCACTACTGGACCTAATTCGAGACTGGAAGCCTTGGAACTGGAATCTTTAGCATGTACTAAATAATAAACACATCCCTTAGATATTTACTTTCTTTCCTGAATGTAGGAAATAAGCTGACCACTGAAATCGAATACACTACCCTTCAACTCTAGGACGTGTTTATTTGGGAACTGAAACTGAACTATATTAATTTTGTAGTCGACAATGACATAGCAGGAATGAAGCTAATTTATGCCAAGAATGACATCAAAATCAGTCATCTCTAACTCGACTAAATCTATTGACGTGACTTTCTGTAATATCTTAACCAGGAAGTTCCTGTATACCCATCAGGCTATGATGGTTTTACCCACTGGGGTAGAGACTAAGAAGGGATCTGTTATAACTTCAGGGCTGATTTCAAAATCAACTACTATATAAGGAGTAATAAAAGACAAGGAAGCTCCTGGATTTAGCAAAGCGTAAACATGCACATGAAAGATCTGTAATGTACTAATAACTACATCAGGAGAACTTTCCTAATCGTGTCAAGTTTGAAGAGCATAGATACGATTTGGGTGATGACTGCTAGTAGGACTGGAAGTGGCACCCTGCTGATTTGGGCAATTGGACTAAGGTAAAGACCGATTTTGCTGATCCTGAGGAGCTGGCTGTGGACAGTCTCTAACTCTATGGCCTGGCAAGCCACATCAAAAATAAATTCCACAACCTGCTCTTCATCCACCATGATGGTGCTTACCACAAGTTTGGCAAAGAGGATAGGTGCGGGCACTGTTAACACTACCCTGGGTCTTAGAGCCTAGCTCTTTATCTTTGTTTCCCTCTCTGAACTTAGGAACTAGAGCACTGGCTATAGAGGGAGCTGGAACTGATGACTTAAGATAAAATTGAGAACGGTTTTATTTTTCTAATGTAGTCTGAGAGAAGTTCAAACTACCTGTCTTCACTCACTTATTTTGTTTTTCCCACTGCTTAATTTTCTGCTCTTCTAACTGCTGACATGGGTCATAAGTCTAGCAAAGGTCATGTCACTGTTTATCATGATGGATTTGTACTTATTAACCGTGGTATTATTCACCCCTGAAGTAAACTTACTCATCTTGGATCTATTGTCTGCAACCACATGAGGGGCATACCTAGCTAATTGAGTAAACTTAAAAGAAACTCTTTCACTGTCATATTTCCCTGCCTGAGGTTAATGAACTCTAGCACATTGGCTTCTCTAAGATTCAGGTAAAGAATATGTCTAAGTACTCAGTGACAAACTCTTCCCACTGTATAGGACCTGCCTCACCTGATCTTTCGGACATCCACTGTTTGAACCAAGAATGAGCCCCATCCTACAACTGGTATGCCACTACCTCAGCACTCTCAATAGTAGTCTCCCCCATGGCATCTGTCACTTTGTGAACTTGATATAAGAATTCCTGAGGTTCTTAATCGACCTTAGACCCGAGTAAGGTTGGAGGATTCATTTGGGTGAAGTCCTGAATCTTCGCTGTAGCTGAGTTGTCCTCTGGGTTGGCCGTAATGATTATTGGTCTTTCATTATGAGTAGCAAGTGATTGAGCAAGATTAGTAAATGCGGTCCTAAAATCCGTATTAGAAACATGATCGCCCAAAGGTTCTTTGAGCTGAGGGGCTGACTGATTTCTTTTATTAGGAGGCATGTTCTGAAATAATGAGAAGAAGCGGATTAGACTGAGAGACTGACTTGTGATTATGCTCATTTGGACGACATGAATACTGAAAGAAGGAAAACTGTTCTTAAAAAATCTCATAGCCTCTTGCATATAAATATTGCTCATAACACACCCATGTACAATACTAGATGCGGCTTTTAGACTTCCAAGGACTCTATTGAACCTTAGGCTCTCATACCAAGTTTGTAATGCCCCAATTTGCTTAACCGTAATGCTACACGATGCTCATAACCCCGAGGGACCACAATCTAATCCAAGACTGGTATCTGTACATGTATACTACATAAGAAAACTTAATAATGCGAAAATATGCAGTGAAAGTCCATAAGGTTCCATACTGAACATAACTGAATGATATAATATATATGTGGGGTAATAGAATACCCAAAACAAAAATGAAAATACTGAAGTCTGAGCATGATAGTCTGTATCTAGTCTGAAAACCTCTAATCTCTGAAGAATCTTAATAAGGAGTCCAACTAATAAGCTAATCAATGAGATAATAGAAAAACATTATGTCCTCAAAGGATGAGGACTCACTTCTACTCTGACTACTGAAATTGAAATCTACTGCTGATCTAGAACTCATGTCTCTGAACCTATGGTGTAACAAAAAAAGAAAGCACCATAGCACGAATGCATCAGTACATATATACCAAGTATACATGTGAGGTAGGATGTATGCAATGGTTTACATGCATGAATAATGCTAACAGAATATCTAACATGAACGTTAGAATACATACATAAAAACATAACTATAACTGAAAATGTGATTTCATGATTTTTGAGTCTGTATACTGATAATGTAACATACTAGTAATTGATATGACTGATAACATAAAGGACTATATCTGAATAATGTTGATAACATGGGTGTCTGTATTTAAATATAACAGATAACAAGGGTGATTGTAGCTGACAGTTTTGAATCTAATAGAACTATCAAATTTCCGTACTGTATCTAAGTTTACTGTATCTGACAGTACTGAAATCTAAAAAACTATCTGAGTTCTGTTACTGAGACTGATTGACAATATCTGACAGTCCTAATTCTATAAAATGAAAATGTGGGATATAGTATCTAACCGACATGCCTCAAAGGTGCTATAATAGCTGAGTTTGGTCCAATCTATGCCCTAATTGGAAGGGTGTCAATACCGCACCACTGGTAAGGAAAACATTTGAGTAGCCCACATATAAAAGGTAAATCAAGTGAGAACAGTAGGAACCCTCAAATAACAGGTTAAGCTAACTCATCTACCCTCATATAGCAAGTTATGATGTCTCAACCTATGTTGGCTACATAGTTCTAGAATACAAGGATTCTATCTAGGAATCACACCCTCGTATAACAGATGAGTCCCCGTTCTTGGGTTCACTCGATAATAATTTCTACTCCCATCTGAGTGAACACTGAACATGATTTACTAAACTGATTTGAGCATGGACTGAGTTACTAAATTTTCTTGGCTAACAAAATACTACTGATATCTGACAACTGGGTGAGTCGTAAGATCATGGAGATTTTTCCTGAGTCATAAGACTATCTGAAGTTTAAGGGTTCATATCTTGTCTGAGAGTATCGTGTAAACATGACATGGCTCAAGGTATACAACTAATATTTTGGGTATAAATGCCCCCAGGACTAGATGGAAGGAAACTGACATGACTTGATATTCTTGAATACATGATAATCACCACAATACGTTTATTGAAGCATTTCATCAAACTTCTAATAGGCATAAGTTTGTAAATTTATGGGGATTTTCATGATATCATGCTAGTTAGGCAAATTTTCTTTATCTAGGCATTTTATCAAATATATGGCAGGCATAGTACATGTAAACATCATGGTATAGCAATTAAACATCATGGTTCACTTCCAACTTCATCATACAAGGTTTTATCATGAGATTTCATAAATCTTTATCTAAACTAATCAAACCACATGGAATTTATCATCATATCATGGAATAGAAATCAACTCCTCATTTATCAACATGAAAGATATCATACAAAGCATGAACACATGAAGAATATCCAGAACTTATAGTTGAAAAGGGATTCTTGGACTTCATGGACGAAAGGAGCCCATGAATTAACACTATGCATACCTTAGATAATGATTTTTTAGAGATTGATGGTGCAACCTTCCTGAATTTGAATCCCTGATTGATGGTCTAACCTTCCTGAATTTGAATCCCTAATAGAAATCCTAGTTTGTTCTTGAGATAAACCTAAGAGAAACTAAGATGTTTTTGGTGAAAAATGGTTGAATCACGTGTTAAAGGGATTATATAGGGGTAGAAAATTTATCCTTTTAACCCTGGACACGTCTTTAAATTTTCAGTAAAATTTCCCGGGTTAAGCCCTTGGCGCGATGCGGTGTTATCGCATCGTGTCACTAGAAATTGATAATTGGGAAATTGCATGGTGCCACGATGTGGAGCTATCGCGTTGCTACCTTGTCTACTATCTGGAAGTTTGGTGCGACACACCAGTATCATGGAGCAACACTGGAAATTTGACAATTGTTATTTGAGCTATCTCCGCGACGCGCTGAAGGCTCAGGTGAAACACTGTCTTACTAAAAAGGCTCTAACTCTTCGATCGGGTGTCGGATTTGGGCAAATTATATATTCATGGAAAACTTATTCAATTTTCCACGTGATAGGAAGTGAAAATTATGGAAATAACATATGTATAATAATGAATTCTTATTTCAAAGAAAGTTCTAACATCCTTGAGATGATTTTCAAGATAAGAAAAGCATGGGTATTTGAATATCTCCCTCTTGAGAATATTCATCCTCGAATGAGACTGCCTGAGAGGGGAAACAATAAAATGAAAATGATCTGAACTAAATAACTGGTACATGCACTGATAACTGATATGTTTAGGTCATTATATTTTGAAAACAATAGTGCATGCAAAGACTGAAGTAATCATGACCATGTAAACTGATAGTGCTCAGCATGATCATAACAAATTGAGTATAAAAATAAAATCGTAAGTTGACTGACTCATTACGTGAACATAAGAAAACACGTAGGTATTGGGTGTTCATAACTTGGCAGCACTGAATGATTACAAAATTCAATAACAACACTTAAAACAGTGACATAAATTCATAATTCAAAGACCCAAAACATGAGATATTTCAATAACCGGATAAACTACATGAATTTGAACATGAGAATGAGTTAACGTTGGGAAGATATCATGTTTATACAGTTTGAAGCATGAATTTAAGAATTTGACATAGTATTAACTAAATCTAACATAGGGTTTTGGAACTTCAAGCATATAGGAGCATGATTCACATGGGATAAAATTATTAGTATTGCTTGAATGTACAACTAATGAGGAAACATAGATGAATTTCATGATTTACATTGAACTTGATCATAAATTAGAGTATAATTCATACTTGAACCAAAAAAAGGGTTTTTAGGCTCAATGAGTGAAAGAAACCCATTGATAAATACCCCACATACCTTAATTACTTAAATCTTTAAAGAAAAACTTGAAATTGAAGCTTGAATGCTTGAATTCTTGGGGGGAGAAAATTGAATTCTTGTTCTTGGGAAGAGGGGAAGGGATTTTACATGTTCACTAAATAAAAGTGGGCTAAAATACCCTTTTTGGGGCTATAGGTCACCAATATGGGTGATTGGGGTAAAGGGGAAAGACAAAAGTACCCTTTGGGTCTTTACTTATGGATGAAGGAAACATAGCCTCCATGTCGTAGAGGCTAATGCGGAGCATAAGGTCCGTAATGCGGATGCATCATGAACCCTCACTGGTTCCTCACAAAAATTCTCATAACTTTTCGCTCAGGTATCGGATTAAGGAAAAATTGGATGCGTTGGAAAGAGGAATCAATTATATTAAATTTGGATGGTCTTAAGCTGAAAAATTTCACATATTTCAAAGTTATACACCTTTAAAGTTGACTTTTCTAGGATCAAATACCAAAATTTGGCTGAATCAAAGGCTCTTAGCTCAACTTTGTTCTATATGTTTTCAATGAACATTTTCTACCTCATAAGTACTCTTCACAAAAGACTAATGATCATGACACATATATTCATATACAAATCAATGGATTAGAGTTTATACACATAGGAATGATGATTCAAATTTTATTCTGAAAATATTGGGTGTTACAAATATACAAAACATAAATACTGCAGAGAAAGTTAAGATACATCTCAACTTACCTTTAAAAAAGATTTGCAAGACAAAACACAGTCCAAAAAATAAATAGAATGCTCTACTTCTATGGATCAACACCAAATGCATCCAGTCTAATCAAATATGACATTTATAAGTCAAAGGAATCCAACGATACTCATATAAACTATATTTTATCCGAGTCTAAAAATAGGTCAAAATTTGACATTAGAGGAAAAAGGGTAAAATTGAACTTTAATTATGGAAACACATTTTCCCTAACATTAGGAATGTATAGTTGAAAATTCACATAAATGAGTTAAAATTGAGGTCCAAATTAAAGAAAACATTTTTTAAGCTTCACTGGCAAAAAACCCCCAAAATCAATTTTAAATTTAAAGATTTGAAATTGAAAATTAAAATTGGTGGAAAATAATAAATACAAGGTTTAGAAATAAACCCACGAAAGTAATCTCAAAACCCCTTTGACAACACTTAAATCAAGCTCTCGAGCCCTAAAATTGTGAAAATGATAGAATGGAGTTTTGAATTTCAACTTTGGATGGGAATCATGAAAAAACAAAATGGATATGATGGAAAATTGGAAAAGTGAAGGTAACATCACATAGTAAATGATTATACAAGAAAAATGCATAGAGATAATCGGAGCTTCCTAACATCCAAATGTCAAATATATGAAATAAGACGAAGTCTAAAATTTATATCTGTTCAGGTACTATTTCCATTGCAAAGCCCATTTTTCGTACCTAAAAGTCTATTTTTCTGTAGCTAAAGGTGTGCACCAAACTCTTTTATATTCATTAAAAGGCCATAAATTTCTTATACTATAATGAAATGCATTGATTCTTGTTCCAATAATTTCTAAATAATGATACGAAACTACTAATTAAATTGGAACTCAATTTCATTCATGTTTTCCTAGTCATGTAGTATTTTTGCTCGTTAAAGACTTATTTTATTTTTCGCAATAAAAACTGGATCTTGACTTCTCAAAACTACACCAAATTCTTTAGATCAATCCTATAATTCGTGCATGACATTTCAAAAGTTTTAAAATAATTTTTCAATTTTGAAAACTAATAATAATTTCTTTTGATCAGTTTTACGTGAATAGGGCCAAAGCACCCAAAATATTTAAAAACTCATTCAAAACTCATCTGGAACGTTCCGAACACAAACCATATATGCTATAGCTTAAAAATGATATTTTGGACTCAACAAAATCATCAAATTTATGAAAAGTGTCCATTTACAACAAATTAATCCCCGGGACCCCTTATAGGCTATTTAAAATAGTTTTTGTATGGAGGGTTGAATTTAAAAATAAAGGTTCCAATCCAAACCGACCCCGCTACTAATCTAAATTAGATATTTTGGATCTAATGAAACTTCAGAATCACCATTGGATGCTTGGATAACAAAATATCAACCGAAGTGAAACTAATCTTTTAAGAATGTTCAAAATCAAAATCTCATATAAATCACTTTCGAACGCAATAAGGACTGTGCCAACCATTCCTGCAACTTATAAATGAGATAAAGCAATCATATGAAAGGGAAAATGGTCAAAACAAAAAAATTTCTATATTTTAGTATGAGTCATTATAATATCCACCACTAAAATTCATATTTTCCTTCAAATGTACAATTAAGAAAAAACAAAAAAGGAAGAGGATAGAAAATATCCTCAAGAGCCTCAAGCACGCACTCTAAAGCGGAGTGACAACTATAAGATAATTGGTGTCACTATAAAACCATAAATCTACCACACAATTACTCCTAAGGTCACAACATTAACATAAAAAGAGGGAAACTTGTGCTCTAATGCTCCCTCTATATTCAGGGATAGAGGAAGGGCCGACTATAAAAGTCAATTGTACATAGTCTTACCTTTCATTTCTATCAGAGGTTTTTTCCAAGGCTTGAACCCGTGACCTCCTGGTAACATGGAAGCAACTTTACCAGTTACTATAAGTTTCCCTTTCTAAAATTCAGCACGGTGCACTAAGGTCTTGCTACTCACAAGGTTAGGGAAAGGTCCCCACCATAAGTATCTATAGTACACATAGTCACCAAATATTTATACAATGAGTTGTTTCCAAGGTTTGAACTGGTGCCTCTTTGTCATATGGCAACAACTTTATCGATTACTCCTAGGCTCCTTCATCACAAGACTAAAATTTTAGGCCAAATTCTCAATGAAGGTGGATTTCCTTCCATAGTTTTGAACTTCCTCTATACCCAAAAACTGAGTTAATCAAGCTAGAACTCAATATACCATAGACATGAACACTCAAAAAGGAACCAAAACCTCATGCAACGCATCACAATAACCCATACAACCCTCTACACACAAGTAACATCAATCTACTCAAAATCCTCAATAATATGGCAGAACAGAGAGTCCATATTGACAACACACATACACAACTTGTCATATCAGGGATGATCAACCCATTGAATAACAATAACAATCACCATATCACATTGATGGATGCCTAAATGATAAATCAAATCAGAAGAAAGTCAGAACTAGACTCCTCATAGACACTGAAGAACCACATGTGTCAATTCTTCAAATTTCTAACTCAAACCCATACATAAGTTCTAAATATACTAAAATATCTTATGCACAAGTTCCTCGTACCTCTCTTAAGTCAGTTCCTATTTAATATTGCTTCATTACAAAAACTAGGGAATGATAACAAATACTCTAAATCAAAAATCGTGAGTGAAATATTCATTATGTCATCTTACTTCCAAAGCAGTAAATGCTATAAACTACGCACTATCTCCATTCAATACATTTTCAAATTAAAAAGAAAGGTTCTTCATATGCTAAGTTTCTTTAAGTCTAACGGTAGAGTGATCAATTTCCATAAGTTTTTCCATGTAAACAAAGCTAATCACTAAAGAAGTGATAAAAAGCAAAGCAATAACGACCAAAATTCATCCCTTATCAAACCAAAACTGTTTACTTAAAAACCTTTCAAATTACTCACCACAGGTCCAATCCATTCTTCAATCTAAAAGTATAGCAAAATATAGAATTGATCCACTACTATTCCACAACATAAACATCAAGAAAATTATACCCAAATACACCAAAATCCAAAATACCTACAAAAAAAAAATCGAGTCCAACAATATACTTTAAATGATTCCCAACGTAAAATCGGCACACCCGATCCACTTACAAGGAAATATCTATGGGGAATCAAATATCAGCAGATCCAACAAAGTTCACTAATCATATCAAGACTCAATGACAAATAAATAAATATATAGAAAATGTAGAACCATAGTCAATCGGTATTAAAAATAACAAAAGAAGTACCAAAACCATACCTATGGCTACTGTACCATAAACTCCTACCTCGAGTCCATCTTGCGGAACATGATACTGAGATATGACATCTCCTGAAGCAATTGGTGTACCATCTCTCTATCTAGGTAGTGGGAAATCCCTCTTAGAGTTCCCAAGATCTCCACATAAAAAGCAACCAGAAAAAGTAGGAGCCCACTGGGATAGCCCCAAAGAACTTGGATGACCACCATGATCTAACCCTCTCCTATCATAGCCTCAATAATTCTAGCCTCTACCAAATATAGCACTATCATCATCAAATATATAAGGACTCTTGGTATGAATTAAAGAGAGAAGAATAAGAAGGAAAATGGGAAAAAAGAAGGATATATGGAGTAATATCTAAGTATTGGAATTTGGGCAATAAGGGACTTAATACCCTCACCTCCTAACTGATTTCAACACTCAAACACAAACCCTAGCTTGAAAAATCAATCAAACAAAAACCACAAATGAGTAATTCTTTGATTAATCAACCCAAAAATTTAATAACAATTCCAAGATCAATACAAAGTAACCCATTAATTACACTAATTGCATACTAATTTCCTTAAGGGAATTTGCTAAGAAAATACAATTTCTCAAATATGCCAATATTCATCAAAACTACAATGTAAAATAAGGAAATATCCTATTTATACTAAGAACAAAGAGGAAATTAGTTTTTATAAATTTGCCCTTAATGAAACAAGGGCTTGTTCGGCTTTCTTCTCTTTTGTGAATCTTTGAATTTAAGAAGTGTCTATTTGCACACTTATCCCCTTCTCTTACCCTTCTTCACATCAATTGACCTTTCATACATTGAATATTTTACTGTGGTACCCTTCAAGTTCCTCTAAAGCCTATTTCCTTGCAATCATAGTTTGTATATCTTAAATCTCTTTTACTCTACTACGAGTGAATGATCATGAAGGATCTATGCTAGTATCACCCTCCCCATCTTAAAAAGGATTCATCCTCGAATAGAAAGGTTCACCTAAACTACAAAAATAAAGATCACAATCATTAAAAATATTATGAACATTATACTCACTTGGTAAGTCAATAATGTAGGCATTATCATTAATTCGCTTGAGCTCTTTGAAGGTCCTATCTCTCCTTGAACTAGCATCCCTTTTCAGATATGTGGGAACTTTTCTTTGTAAAAGTGGATCCACACCCAATCATTCGAATTAAATATTGCCTTCTTTCTTCCATGATTCTTTTGATTGGGCACTTTTCAATTATTTTTGTTAATGGCCTCTTTGAACTTTGAATAAATGTGCATAATCTCTCTTGATCTTAGCTTGGCATATAAATTAACAACAACCTGGCTAGATAAAGGAGTCATAGTTAATAGAAACAAGGTCCTAAACCCATAACATGCTTCAAATAGAGACATTCCAATAATACAGTGAAAAGATTAATTTTATGCAAACTCAATCAAGGGTAAATGCTCTCTGCAAGAAGTTGAGGTTCCATTAATCATACACGTAAGTATGATTCCAAGAGTCTGGTTTACTACTTTGATTTTCCCATCTGCTTGGGTGTGGCAAAAAGTAAAGAACATAAGTTTGGTGCCAAGTGTGCCCTATAGATGATAACGCTCAGTCTACAGCTCTCGTGGGAGTGTAAAGCGGTCGTTAGCAAATATAGAACCCAACCTGGGTTGGGTATCGATCCCACAGAGAATAGCTTGGCCAACAAGTAAGCAAAATTACTAAACTTTTGGTGCAAGTCTCGTAAGAGGGGGGGGGGATTCTTGTCATGCAAGTAATTTAAATAAAGTATCAAAATAAAAAGAAAGAATGTTACGTGAGTTGTAAACAATGAGAATTGAAGCGTTGGGGTTATGTCCACCTTCTGAGTTATACGTCTCTATTGGCTATGAGTGTGTAGAGTTTTGACATGCAACTGCTTATAGAGAATTGTATTCGATGGTAAATCCAAGCGTCTTTCGACCTCAACAAGGACTATTTCACTTTAACTCTTTCGAGCTTAAAGCGTGTCTAACGGTATGAAATCTCCAAGAGGTTAGTCCAGTTACGGCACTAGCTTTTTAGTAGGAAAGGGTGTCCTACTACCTTGACACTATCTCTTTTCCAGACAAATAACCTTTCTTTCGAACAAGTTAAATGTTAGACTGGCGTATTCTTGCATTTGCAACCACAAAGAATGTAGATTAAGATGAAGAGACTAATGATATAAGCAGCATACGTGTCACGAACTCATAAACTCACAGCAATAGATAGTAGCTCATACGGCTTCCATAACCCCAACAGAGAAGTTTAGTTACCCATGAATGCGAAGGAAATCACAATTTGCATTGTTGTTATTATACCACAAGATTGATGATTTTCATGTAGCACAAGTGATGGGCGTGAGGCGTGAATTCCTTAGCAAAAGTAACAATTCTCTTGTTGCGGATTTTACGAATAGAAGAAAATAAGATTAATGGAAAGATTAGAAGAGTTGTAGAATTGTTGTGGTGGAAGAAGAGAGGGATGGAAGAAGATTAATTGTTGAATAGAAGATTGTTCTCTCCACTAAGGGAGGAATGTATAAAAATCTCTAGCATGATAGGGTATTTATAATACCCATATCCTACTCCTACTATGCTAATGAAACTAATAACCAAATCCTACTAGGCTAATGGAATACTTAACCCAAATGTACTAGGTTAACGTAACATTATCATAATCCAAATAAACTAATGAAATACATAACCCAATTGTACTAGGTTAATGTATCATTGTCCAAATCCAGCTATGTGTCTGTAAGTCCCTAAAGTCTTCAGAAATGTTGTTTTAGCCCAGGACAGATTTTTCATGCAGCAGTTTTGGTCCTTAGGCGTGTACACTCCTTTTCCTTTCTTCGTGAGCTTTCTTTTGCGTCAAGTAAGCCATAAAATGCTGAATTTAGCATCATTTATACCTGAAACTTTACTAATCATGTTCGTTAGCTCATTTACAGGAAAAAGGACTAAAAGTGCATGAAATATATAATTTGTTCTCACAACATGGCACAAATATGGGCAAAATATATTGATATAGGCGCGTAAATTCGCCCATCATCAACACCCCACACTTGAAGCTTTGTTCGTCCTCGAACAAAATATCATGTCCCTCTAAACATCAACTTACGGTTTCACAGCAACAACATAAAATATTCGTCAAGACAAGCATAGCAATCATTAACCAAGAGTAGTTTTCCGATCATTAGTAGAAACAATTTAACCTCTATCATAGACTCGTGATGGTGGTTAACTCTTATTCAAAAGTCAAGGCACAAAGAATCATACACAACTATCCAAAACTTATCAACCATGTGTGTCTCACAATATATTACCCATAGTCACTCACAAATGTAGCATATTTTTCAAACATGGGTATCAAAATATCCTTGCTCTCGCTCTCACAAAGAATTCGTATGCAGCAACTGATGACCATAGGCTTGCCCTTAGTGTACTACTCCACTAAATTTCAGAATGTTAAGATTAGGATCAAGTAGGTCTTTTGATGGTTGTAATGTAAGCTAAGGGACGGGTAGGACTATTTTCGCCAAGAATAGTGACTAGGTTCCTAAGCGCTTTAATACTTCACTTTGTATCATTGACACTTTTTTTTTCTTTCTTTTATTCTACCACCCTTGTTCTCCTCTTTTGTTTTTCAATTTTAAGCACAACTCACTTTTCATCTTTCTTTTCCTTTTTCTTTTCACAACATACCTCTTATGATAGCACTTTTCTTTTTCATAACACATTCAAGCACCATTACAATTTATAGCATTATACTCACCCAATTTCCTCTTATGTTGTCACATGACTTTTTCACTTTAAAGCACTTAGGAATTTGTATCAAATTACGGTTTTGAAAAAAAATGGATTAGGCTTGCATAAAAGGTTGTCAAAGAAATAGGCTAAAGGCTCAAAAGGGTTTAACTAGGATGATGTCCATGGGTAGGTAAAACTGAAGGTAAACAAATATAGGTTGCCAAAGAAATGCCTCAATCATATCCTAAACTTACACTCCTTATTTTCGCTTTGCATACATACCAGGCAAGTTCTAGCATCAGCCACAAACATAGAATATACTATTATCTCACACACACAAGGCACATGGTCGACTTGATTGGAAGTAATATAGACTCTCGACCCAACAAGTGAAGGAATTGAACCACAAAATATCACATAATGAGTCACAACTAGAGTCTAAACGTCTCAATAGTCACAATTGTAATCAATACTCTTGTTATAATCTCATGCTGCCTGTCAAAATAATTTCATGCGAGCAAGAAAAAAGTTACTCCTAAAAAAACTTAAAAAAACAAAAAAAAACGAACTCAAATAAAAAACTTAAAAAAAACAAAAAAAACGAACTCAAAGAAACAAAGTAAAACTAAAATAAACAAAGTAAACAAACAAACATAGGTGCAAACAGAGAAGTATAGCATGCGATACCGTCACCCCACACTTAAATGGGACACTGCCCTCAGTGGAAAATAAATACGAAGAACCTGGTTAGTCGGACTCTTCCTCAATGTCGGGGGTCATACCCCCTTCATCTGAATCATCATAAGAGTCGTCGTCAGAGTTCTCCTCCTCGTCAGAATCAGGCAAGCGTCGATTGTCATCAGTCGGCACATCATCATCTAGAGGTTCCTCAAAGTATACGCCCACTCCACACATCTCCCATGCATGCATGTTCATTGGTTAGTCGTGGTCCAGCTGTTGGAACACGTCCACCACTCATCATAGTGAATCGTGTCATGCCATAGAGATGACGGAAGAAACTCTCATCACGAGCATGTCTCTCCGCAGTAGTAAGGTTGACACCATGAGTTGTTTCAACATCTTTGACTTTGGTGAGGTCAACCTTCTTTGGGTTATGTGGGAGTTTGTGGTCATCTGGTTCCTCTTTGATATCCTCCTTCTGCAAGATTGCTGTCAACAAATTTCCAAATGTGAAGTGGGACCTTTTGTGGAGTCTGGCCTTCCTCATGGTAGATCGAATTATTGCCCCAAAGTTGATACGGACATTCGTCATCAAAGCATAGATCAAACACACTCTATCTCTTGATATCTTGGTGTATTGAGTCCTAAGAATAAGGCATGAGTTGACAATGCGCATCCAAATTCTTGCTTCCCTATTTAGTGGAGCATAGGGGAAGGTGTTGTGTCGGCCGGTTTCTTTATGTCTGCCCCACCTTGCCATCGATCTTCTTCCACAAAGTGTGTGTCGTATTGCTCTATAAGGAGGCCTGCTGTACAGCTTTTTGAATGGTGCTGTGTCGATCGAAGGTAAGCCAAGAAAAGAGTTGATCCAATCCGCGGTGAGCTGTAACACTTGGCCCCGAATTTTGACTTCATTGCCTGTTGTGTTCGGCGACCAGTTGGCATAAAACTCTCTTGTTAAATCAAGGTTGCATTCTCCCATGTCGCGGAAGATGAAATCCAGCTTCAATGCCATTATTTTTGCCAACATACGCGGCTCCTTCTTTGCTATGGTTTCCTTGTTGATCAAGTCGACGTGAACATATTTTCGTTCTTTGTTGTTCCTGTACCATTCTTTGGCTTCCTCCTCAAGAACCCATTTTATTCCAAACATTCTGCGGGGTAGTTATGCTGAGGATGATTCTCCTTGGTCCTTGTGACCTGTCTTTTTGCCCATTTGGGAAATGGTAGCCTTCTCCTTGCCTTGCCTCGCTTTAGGTGCCATTGTACCTGAGACTAGAAATAGTGTTAGTGGCAGCACAATCTTAATCGATACAATCTATAAACAAGCATTAGGGGTACCACCCCACACTTAGTTTTGTTAACACAAATCAGTGAAGTGAAAGTGGTCGAGTACTCAGATTTTGTCGACATACATTTTAGCATTGTATTCCGACAAGAAAATCATCAATGCATCACTTACTTGCAGCCAATGGACTACTTTCATGGTAGATATAACAACACTACTACATAGGGGTTACCACATGGAATAGTTATTCTTACAACAATCACAACCTCTTATGTCGGTAGGCACTATAAATCTTATCCCGATGGCCGGGATAGTCTAACATGTAAGTATCCAAACAACAATCTTAAGCAATGTTTATAGCTATAGTAATTCTGTAAATACCATAACAATGCTATTGAAGCCAAATTCAAGTCGGAAACAAGTCAAGATTTTCCTACGTATATGTTCACTCACATGATTTTGTATCAACTATCCAAACACATAAACATCACCAACAATCTTATACGATTTAGCAATTCATACTAGACATAGAAACGTAGTACTTATGAGAAATAAATGAAGAATAAGAGAGAACTTACTTGCTTGAAGCTTGTGGGGATGGTTTTGTGAATTGGAAGAGCAAAAGAAGAAAATTTTGAGAGGATTTGGATGTATATGCGGCGCCCTTAGGTCAATTTTTAGTGTGGTTGTATTGTAAAACTAAGTCCCCTTTATATAGGAAGAGAATGGGTCGGGTTATGACCCATTTAAAATCAGTTTTGGAGACAAAAATCCCACATATGTGGCGCATAATGCTTGGCATAGACATGACATATGCGGCGCATTGTCTATAGCATAATGGGACATATGCGCCACATAGTCTATGACATTTGTAGACATATGCGCCGCATAGTCTATGGAATATGAGATACTGAGACCAAAAGCCATAGCATAGGCAGCGCATAGTCAAAAGCACACTTAGGAATAGGCGGCGCATAGTGTATAGCACACTAGATTCCGAGACCTTAGGCTATAGGATAGGTTGTGCATCATTCATGGCCTAGTTTTTCCAAGGCCTAGCCTTCCTCGATGCCTATTTAGGCATGAGAAATGCTCAATCCATAGCCTTATGCATCACTATTCCTGACTTACCAACTTTACCATACAATGCGTCCAAATCGTCAATTGAAATCAATCTCCTTGTTGAATACTTCTTCCACCTATTTTTGCTCAAAACCAAATGAAAACGATTAGTACGATGGGTTGCCTCCCACCAAGCGCCTTATTTTTGGTCGTGGCACGACTCTTATTTTTGGATTTTTCATTTAGCAAAACAAAACAAGTACTAGAATGAAAGGAAAAATGATAAACGATAGAACGATAAAACGATGGGTTGCCTCCCATCTAGCGCCTTATTTATTGTCTTGGCTCGACATAGTTATCTCGAGAACTTAGACTTCATCGAGATAAGTTATGGATCATTTTCTGAAAGGATTTAGATGACAATGAGTCTTACCTGTAGGCATGCGATCTTTTTCGAGATGGCTCCTACGTTTCTCCGGAGAGTCACCAATTATATCATCAATAGTCCAACCCATAGCTCTCTTGTATCTCTTCAGAGCATAGATGAGAGCCTCTACGTGTTGTTCACTTAAATCATCTGCACTCTCTGGAAGTATATTTCTACTTTCCAAGAACACATACCTTAGATAATCGGGGAGCTCTTGCGATTCTAACATTGGTGGCTCGTTAATGGGAGTCTTCGCTGTTGGTTGATTCTTGAGATCACAATACGGTTGCTTAGGAGTATAAGACTCTATTTCTGTTAGATCACCCATAAGTTCTTCATAATCTTCATTATCCTCATGCTCAACATTCAGTGGCGCAGCAGACAATGGCTCAACAGTAGGTTGTTTCTCTATAGATAATGCTTTCAAATCCTCTTGATGAACCTCAGCTATAGATAACTCATTCGTATCGCTGGCTGCTTCATGGCTTTTAATATATCAAACTGTACTACTTCGTCATTAATTCGAAACAAAAGCTTATTATCTTTCATGTCAATAAGGACACTTCCGATTGCAAGGAAAGGACGTCCCAGGATTATGGGAACTTCAGAATCCTCCTTACAATCCAGAATAACGAAGTCTGCAGGAAAGATGAATGAAGAAATTTTCACCAACACATCATTCAAGATACCCACAAGTCTTTTCACCGACCTATCAGCCATCATGAGCCTCATATTGGTTGGGTCGGATCGCCTAGCCCCAACTTCTTGTAGATGGATAGTGGCATCAAATTTATGCTAGCACCTAGATCGCACAATGCTTTGGCAAAATCCAAAGATCCTATGGTGCAAGGAATAGTGAAAGCTCCGGGGTCGGCCTTCTTCTGAACTATCGATCGGGTAGCAATTGCTCTACAATGATGCACATCTTCTCTCAACTCATAACTTGCTGCCCGCTTCTTAGTCAAAAGATCCTTCATAAATTTCGCATACCCAGGCATTTGTTCAAGTGCCTCCACCAATGGAACATTAATGGTCAGCTGTTTCAACATAGTCATAAATTTGCTGAACTTTGTGTCATCCGCCACCTTCCTCAATCTTTGGGGAAAAGGTGGTGGTGGGTATGGAATTGTTCTATCCATGGATTTCTTCTCCTCTTGCTTCCTTTTTTTAGCTTTTTCAGGTTGCACAGTGCTGGATGTGGCGTCCTTGACGTCAGGAGTGGGTGCTGCGGCATCTTCTCCTTTTGTGTTGTCATCCATGTCCGCAACTTCGTCAACCACTTGCTTGCCTTTTGCTGAAGTTTCCAGCACCTTACCACTTCTGGTAGTGATAGCCATGCATGACCCGTCATTCCTTGGATTTGGCACAGTATCGCTAGGTAAAGTGCCGGCCTTTCTTTGATTGAGTGCTGCTGAAAGTTGGCTCAATTGCTGCTCTATTTGCTTGATAGAAGTGGAATGATAATCAACTAATTGCTTCAAGGAGGAAAAATCATTAATCACCTCTGTAACTCCCGCGCTCGTTGCTTCCACTCCTTTCAATAACTTAGCCATCATGTCTTCCATACTTCCAGAATTAGATGTGGTGGTATCACGTCTACCAGGGGGAACGTACAAACCACTCTTTTCATTGTTTTTCTTCCAACTACCTTGGTCTTTGCTTCCAGATTTATCATAATAGTTCCGACCTTGGTTTCCTTGGGCATTCCCACGAAAACCCCCCTGATTGTTCAAGTAGTTGGCCTCATCTTCCGAATCAGATTCGTCTCTTCCTTTTGACGCAATAGCTTTCACTTTTTCGGTCTTCCCTGATAATAAATTCTTTGTAAGAAGATCCATTTGTGTTTTCAAATGTGCCATATCTTGATCACGTTCTTCTTCTCTTCTTCTTTGGTCTGCAGTCATGCCAATAGATAAAGTGGGGCTTGCTACCTCAGAATCCCTGGTATGCCAAGCTCTACTTTGTTTCGTCATACGATCTAGCATATTGCTTGCTTGACCAAAAGTGAGGTCCATAAAAGATCCTCCAGTTGCGTTATCCACCACTGGTTTAGTTATTGAATTCAAGGTTCTATACAAAATCTCCATTAGGTGAACATTGGTCATGTGATGGTTTGGGCACCTCGCTAGCTTTTTCTTGAACCTCTCCCATGTTTCATGAAGAGCTTCAGTGGGAAGCTGACGAAAGTTGTTGATTTCATCTCTCAATTGCGCCCTCTTGGATGGCGAAAAGAATCTTTCTAGGAAAGCATCTCTCAATTGCCTCCAATTTTTAATAGAATCAGGAGTCATCCCATTCAACCATAGTGTTGCCTCCCCAGACAGAGACAATGGAAATAGACGTAATCGAATTGCATTCTGACCAACACCAGGATTGTTAAACAACTTGCATGTAGAAATAAAGTTGATGAGATGCATATTGGGATCATTGCCTGCTAGTCCACCAAATAATCCCTTGAGTTGCAATAACTGAATCATGGTGCTTGTGATGTTGAACTTGGCTCCGGGCGCTAATGGTGGTGGAATTATGGCCCCAGTGGCTCCGGCACCATCAAGATCATCATCATCATCGTCGAAAGCTGGCTGCATAGGTTGGCGATCATACCTAAACCGAGCTTGTCGACCTCTTCGGTTGGCAGGTGTTATAATTTCAGCATCACGCCTAGGGTTTAGTAACTCGTCATCACCTAAATCCTCATCGTCAGGATTTGTTGCTCGCCCAGGGTTATCAATGTTTTGTTGGTGTACTTGGGAAGCGGCAAGGGCAGCCAATCTTGCTTGTTCCTGTTGAGCAGCCATCTTGTCGATTTTAGCTTGTGCTTCCATTCTTCTAATTCGTTGTGTTTTAGGATTGATTGGTAATAACGGTTGACCAGAACTTCTAGTATGGGGCATTCACTAAAGTAAAATCCTGCAATAAACAAAAACAAAAACTAAATGTAAAAGTACGAGAATCTTTGACCAAAGGGTCTAGTAATTATCACAAACTCGATTGACACTCGTATTCCCCGGCAACGGCGCAAATTTTTGATAAAGCTCAATCTACAACTTTCGTGGGAGTGTAAAGCGGTCGTTAGCAAATATAGAACCCAACCTGGGTTGGGTATCGATCCCACAGGGAATAGCTTGGCCAACAAGTAAGCAAAATTACTAAACTTTTGGTGTAAGTCTCGTAAGAGGGGGGGGGATTCTTGTCGTGCAAGTAATTTAAATAAAGTATCAAAATAAAAGCTGAAAATAAAAGAAAGAATGTTACGTGAGTTGTAAACAATGAGAATTGAAGTGTTGGGGTTATGTCCACCTTCTGAGTTATACGTCTCTATTGGCTATGAGTGTGTAGAGTTTTGACATGCAACTGCTTATAGAGAATTGTATTCAATGGTAAATCCAAGCGTCTTTCGACCTCAACAAGGACTATTTCACTTTAAATCTTTCAAGCTTAAAGCATGTCTAATGGTACGAATTCTCCAAGAGGTTAGTCCAGTTACGGCACTAGCTTTTAGTAGGAAAGGGTGTCCTACTACCTTGACACTATCTCTTTTCCAGACAAATAACCTTTCTTTCGAACAAGTTAAATGTTAGACTGGCGTATTCTTGCATTTGCAACCGCAAAGAATGTATATTAAGATGAAGAGACTAATGATATAAGCAGCATACGTGTCACGAACTCATAAACTCACAGCAATAGATAGTAGCTCATACGGCTTCCATAACCCCAACAGAGAAGTTTAGTTACCCATGAATGTGAAGGAAATCACAATTTGCATTGTTGTTATTATACCACAAGATTGATGATTTTTGTGTAGCACAAGTGGTAGGCGTAAGGCGTGAATTCCTTATAAAAAGTAACGATTCTCTTGTTGCGGATTTTACGAATAGAAGAAAATAAGATTAATGGAAAGATTAGAAGCGTTGTAGAATTGTTGTGGTTGAAGAAGAGAGGGATGGAAGAAGATTAATTGTTGAATAGAAGATTGTTCTCTCCACTAAGGGAGGAATGTATCAAAATATCTAGCATGATAGGGTATTTATAATACCCATATCCTACTCCTACTACGCTAATGAAACAAATAACCAAATCCTACTAAGCTAATGAAATACTTAACCCAAATGTACTAGGTTAATGTAACATTATCATAATCCAAATAAACTAATGAAATACATAACCCAATTGTACTAGGTTAATGTATCATTGTCCAAATCCAGCTATGTGTCTGTAAGTCCCCACAGTCTTTAGAAATGTTGTTCTAGCCCGGGACAGATTTTCCATGCAGCAGTTTTGGTCCTTAGGCATGTACACTCCTTTTCCTTTCTTCGTGAGCTTTCTTTTGCGTCAAGTAAGCCATAAAATGCTGAATTTTGCATCATTTATACCTAAAACTTTACTAATCATGTTCGTTAGCTCATTTACAGGAAAAAGGACTAAAAGTGCATGAAATATATAATTTGTTCTCACAACATGGCACAATTATGGGCAAAATATATTGATATAGGCATGTAAATTCACCTATCATCAATAGACTCTTCCAAAAATGAGTAAAAAACTTGACATCCCTATCACTCACAATAGTTTGAGGGATCCCTTGCAATTTACTCACATTAATGACAAACAAAGATGCTACAACTAATAAATCATCACACTTATGGCATGGAATGAAATAAGTTATTTTGGAAAATCTATCTGCTATGAAAAATATTCTATAATGTCATCTCTTAGACCTAGGAAGGCCCAACATAAAATCCATAGAAATTTCCATCTATGTAGGAAGAGTAGGAAGAGAAGTATACATACCATGAGGCCGAGTTGTAGATTTGGCTTGTAAGAAATCTAGGCATTGTCCACAAATTTTCTCCACGTCATGCTTCATCTTTGGGAATAGAATTGTTCTTTGAGAATGTCAAATGTCTTATGTATTTCAAATTGCCACATCAAACCCTCTTATGAGCTTTTGTTATGAACAACTCTCTCAATGAACTCATGGGTACACAAAACCACTCATCCTTGAAAAAGAAACTATTAACCAGTTGAAACCTATTAACCCGGTTCCTATGATGTGAACTTTGAAAACCTCTTTGAAGATGGGATCTATAGAATAGATCCCTTCGAGGTTTCAAATCCTATCATCCTAGAAGCTAAAGCATGGACCAATATATACCTTCTTGATTGAGCATTCTCTACCATATTTTTCCCTTCCTTACTTTTAGTTGATCACATATGGAAAGGTCTCAATGAACACAACCCATTATGCATGACGCTTTTTCAACTTGGATTGCCCTTTAATATGTTTCAAGGACTCGTGATCGGTCTTTATTATGAATTCCGTATGCCATAACTAGTATTGCTATTATCTAACACCCACACAAGTGTATACAAGTTCTTTTTATTAGTCGAGTACCTAAGAGTAGCTCCCTTTAGATTTTCATTAGAGTAATTTATTGGATTCCATTCTTGCATCGACATACCACCTATACCAATTCCATAAGCATCACACTCAATCTTAAAAGCTTTGTCAAAGTTGGGTACTTAGAGTAAAGGTGAGGAATTTAACATGGATTTCAAGAATTTAAAAGACTTCTCTTATTCTTCACCCAGTATAAAATATATATCCGTTTTGATCAATTTTATTAAGGGAGAAGCATTTGAACTAATACCATTCAAGAACTTCCAGTAAAAGCTTGCCAAACCATAAAAACTACTTATCTCGGTGTTGCATTGGTTGGGGTTGGCCAAGATTTCTTGGATTCCCCATTTTATTCATCAATGGCTATACATTTTGCACTAACTAAAAAAACTAAGGAGACAACTTTCACAACACAAAATGAGCTCTTTTTAAGATTAACAAAGTTTTTCTGTTGTTTAAAGACATCAAACACTTGTTTTTAAATGGGACACATAAACTTCAATGGTCTTACTATACACAAGTATGTATTCAAAATAAACCACTACAAACTTGTTGATGAATGTCTTGAGAACATGGTTCATCACCCTCATAAAAGTACTTGGAGAATTGTTCAACCCAAATAAATACAAGCCACTTATACACCTGAAACTTTGTTTTGAAAGTTATTTTCCATTCATCACCCGATTTTATGTGAATTTTATGATACCCACTTCGAAGGTGAATCTTTGAGAAGATACTCGAGCAACACAATTCATCTAACATGTCATCCAGTCTAGGATTTGGATGCCTATACTTGATGGTAATCGTATTCACGACTCTATAGTTAATGCACTTCCCCCAAGCGTCATTCATTTTTAGATCAAGAATGAGTAGTATGGCATAAGGATTTAGATTTATTTGATCAACCCCTTTTAAAAAAGATTTTCCACTTTCCTTTTTAGTTCTTTGGTCATTTTTGGATTGCTCCTATAGGCCGACTAATTACGAATTTGCGAACCCAATGTAAATTGATTGATATGTCTCATATATACCTCGGCTTCAAATCAACCAAGATGTAGAATAGTATGTTGAACCAAAGTAAAATGAATGTTCAACATCCTATATCACAAACAAGGAACAATCACAATAATTAATAATAAAAGTAAGCACATAACGGTAATAACAAATCATGCTAAGGAAACGTCATACAATACGAGTAATGCAATGTAATATGATGATGATGATTGGAAGCCATCACATGACTTTTTTTATACACTTACCAACCTTATCACTCCTAAGATAGGACCCACGGGGGGTGCACAACACAAATACTTATAATCTCAATCTCATGTCTCAAATAAACCTTATCTTCACATCCCTCGGTATAGACATTTTATAAAGTGTCTTATTTTCTTATAAAATCAAAATTTCTTAGTTGTACCAATGTCTCAAGAAAATGTATGTGTGATATGAGAATGCAATTGTCATAACCAATTAATATGGAGTTCAAAATTCATTCAATACATCGGTAAGCAAGCTTAGAATCAACTTAATGTATCAATAATTCATGATATCAAGTTCCACTTGGCACCACCAAAATAAATGGTCATTATCATAACCCAATTTCACAGGTCATGATGGCACCTACTATAACCTGCTGGTAGGTAAGCCAACCCCATAGTTCAGAACTCTAGTAACAAAAAACTAAAAAAATGAAGGAAAAATGTGAAATAGATGTAATAAAAGGCTAACATACATAAGATAATTTGAAAACCTGACGGAATCAGTACTAGAGCTTTTACTATTAACGAGAATACACATGAGGTACTCAATGAATATACAGATACAACCATATCTTAATACAACATAGAGACTAGTCTAGTAAATAAATGGAAGAAAAGTAATACTTCAAACACCAGGAGCTCACCCTACATATCTAAACAATAGTTTCTCTACATGATGCACACAACAACAGTGATAAACTGTACATTATATACATGCTGTAGAAGTGTAGTATGAGTACCAAATATGTGGTACTCAGTAGACAACTGTCGGCTGAGATCCAAAGAAAAAGCAATTTTATATAACATATAAACAAAAAGGTAAACTACACCCAAATATTAAACAATATGCATAGTAAAGATAATGAGATAAAATGGACAAGCTATCCATTCCATGTCATAATAAGGCTAAGAAGGTATTAAGGATGAACTATCCCATTCTATCCATACTCAGGAACCTTAACATTATACCGTATATTGCTTACCAATATAAGAGTAATGGGCAAAAGAAAGGTGCATAATAGTATACAAGGCCAAAAACTGAATATACAATCTGAACAAATAAAGGAAGAAATGGATATATGGTAATACCATAGCTAATTATATATATATGTACATATATAAAAACTAGGGCAACTCATAATACAATCTAAGTCATTATACTTGCATCTTCAGGACTCATAATCATAGTGGAAGCTAGTGCTAGTATTGTGAGGGTCTCTAATCCATATGTGTAGACATGTGCTAACTGTCTAAATAAAGAGATAGTAAAGAGAGAAATCAGGTGTTCAGGGTCTAAACCATAATACCTAACCAATGGATAATCATGTAGATAAATATAACTGCAAAGTAAAAAAGCTAGAATCATACCTCAAATATCAATACTAACCCACAAATTAACTTGTTACAGACTAACCATAATAGCAATAACAGTCATAATCCAAGGTTATAATAACAACACGAGTAACCATCTAATGCGGACACACAACACCAAACCGAGCCTTTTATAAATCCCCACCGCCATAGGCACAAAAGATTCAATTAACAATTAGGCGAATAATAGTCTGAGCCCTTACCTATGTAACCTCTCATAAGGCTGATACATACAAGCTCCATGCAATATACTACAAGCAGCACTCATACCAATATCTATGCAACCCCTCATATGGCTGATAGATAGAGACGCATATTGGTGATAGGCAATGCACATGCATGAATGATGCAAGGTGAATCTATAATATCTTAACCCCTATATCATCATCAATATTATTATCAATATAGAACACGAACCGGTACATGTATATATACGTAACGTCAATATTTTAATCAATATCCTCAACATCATAAATATTATCAACTTCATCATTTGTCTAGCTTGACTCGGATTTCATATCATCAACACCATCATCAATATCGAGCTTGACCCAAAACTCGTATCATCAATATCATTATCAATCATTAGGCTTGATCCAGAACTTGTATCATCTATACCAGAGATACATGTATCTATAAGTGCACGAAAAGATTTGTGGCTAAAAGAGTGTAAATTCACAAATTTGTTGCTCAGAATAAACTTGGGGACTAAATCATCATAAGAGTGTAGAAAGGGCTAGAATCTCTCTCGACCAGAGTAAATAGTAGTAGTAAAATTGTGGATTAGAATCTACCATAGCCAAATCTTTAAAACACTATTTCTAATCCCAATGCACATTAGTTATCCATTAAGATAGTATGATTCACGCTATGAAGTAATTCATTTTTAAAGTGAAAAGTTGCTTTAATCCCTCTTTAGGAAAAGTAGTAGTAAAATCATATTCTTGTTGGAATCATACCATTTATCGTATTTAGTGATCATGAATATACCAAATCTATGCATGACATCACCAGTATTGAAATAATGAAATATTAAACATCAATATGTTGGTAAACTATGACCATTTTCATTATGAGGATGGAATACTTCCCAAGACCAAACCATTGAATATCATAAACACTGCCTTGGTTCCAATAATGTTTCCAAAATAACTACAGTATCATAATCACAGCCTGAGGCCCAAATGTATATCCATCATAATCATAAGGTATATTCGTGGCCATACGTAGAATATATATCAAGACTCAAATCTATGAGCGATAACATAAAACATATCCAAAAACTATATCAATATCCATGTCTATAAGCCACCTCATCTCTATAAGCCATCTCATATTTATAAGGTATCTCATATTTATAAGGCATATCATATTTATAGGCCATATCATATCTACGGGCCATATCATATCTATACCTATATAATTTAGCATATCGACGAGCCTTATTAATAAAATCTAAAAGCCATATCATGGCTATGAGCCATTAATCATAATTTGGGAAAACCATCACCATTCACCAAATCACAAAGTAACCTTATAATAAAGGATCAATAGTCTCAAATATGTCTAATATGAGTACATAAGTCCACCAAGCTAACATAAATCTTGGCCTAAGGTGGGTTGTAGGGACCCACTTCTACTCCTCGAAATCCATAGTTAAGCAATCTCTACCCCAGACTAGGCTAAGACCTCTAAATTGAGTTTTAGGTGGTACATAAGCAATAATTATCCCTAAGATATGACTAACACCTAGGACATGAGAAATTTATTCAGATCCACATATGTTATAGTTTTAATATAGCTAACTAGTCCAAATAAGGCTAATCAAACTAATCACACTTCCAACACCTAAACCGCATCTTAAATAAAGAATAAAACTATAATCATACTACAAATTATCTCAATCTATGAAGAAATCAATAGGATTCTAGTAAAAGTATAGTAAGTATTTCACCTTATGGGTCAACTCACTCATCTAATCCCTAAACTTCAATATTCAAGGCTAAGTCATAGTGTTCTACCCATAGTCAATCTTAACATTCTCATTCACTTGCAATATATAAAACTCATCACCTTGTGAAGAAGAGTAGACAGAAGCCTACCTCGATGCTGAACCATTAATGCTTGAATTATCTACAAAATATCCATCTTCACTTCACGATCCTAAAATACTGCTACGCGATCAATATTATAATTTATGTGTTATTAGTCGTAAAAGGAGACTCATATTGCTATATTAACGGTCGGGTCAAATTTTACGTCAAGAACAGGCCTGACGGGCCCAAAAAGAACCTTTAAGAAAGAGTCTTTTAAGGGATGTTAGATATCGTTTCTTGGGTCCCTTCCACCCAAGAAGTTCAAAAATCCTTTTTCTAAAATTAAAGATCTTATATATATGAGTTTTCATGATTCATGTGAATTGAAATTGAAGTTCATGTTATTACTGAGTTAAATTCATATTTTGTTTACAAAATCCCAAGAGTTGATTCTAGTATGTGATGAATTGTATGATGTTCATGATAAACCCTCTTCAAGCTGCATGTTAAGTGATGTGTTTATGTCAATTGAGTCTAGAAATTGTTGAATAACCAAATAATGCTCCCCGTATTTTTAATAAAATGCTTATATGAAGGAATTAGAGCCATTACAACATGTTGACTACAAATCCCCAATTGTGTGCAAGCTTATGCATGCCAAGTGTTTGTTGGAAAGATTTAACAAATGAATTGTGACATTTTACCAAGAATTCCACCAATTATATGCTCTTCAATGAATGTTAAATGTTAGTTCCAAGACCTTATTGAATGAAGTATGAGCCAATAGCATGTCGCCTTATACTATCACATGTTTATAAGTTCCAAGTTCTTGAAAAGATGCTTGAATGATTGTAATGGTGAATGAATGTCCATGGTCATGATTATTCAAGAATGTTTATTTTTTACTTTTATGTTATCAAGTTCTAGGGGTATTTATACCCGACAATTTAGCTGCAAGTCTAGATCCCGTGTCAGTTTTCACGATAACCTCAATTAAGCCATAATTCTTAGAACTCAGTGAGTTATAGAACTCAGTACTCTAAGACAGCTATAGAACTTAAGAAATCCCATTAATCTCGGTATTATTAGCATTCCAGCTTCAATTTAGTACCCCACTCAGATCTTAGTAGTATCCAAGTGTTTAGTTCAAACCTCAGTAGAAATCAAGTAATCAATTCAGAACTCATTATTATTCAGTCAGATAACAAGATCCAGTAGTGTTTCGTCAGTATTCAAAACCAAGTAAACTCAGCTTAACTTAGTTGATCAGTCAAGAGATATGATCAGTAACAGATTCAACTAACTCTAAGTTCAGTTAAGAACCAGTTCAGAGTCATTCAGTTGGGAGTAGTAACTAGCACCGAACGAGTGCAGGGATGATGTATTCCCATTAAAGAGGCAGAGTCATTAGTAATAGTCCCTGAACTACAAAACTCCGTAGCAAGCATAGGACCTAGAGTTACCCATTAGATTAAGGCTTGACTATCATACTGCCTTAGGCTTGACTTCCGGTTCAGAGTCATCCGTTGGAGAGGCTTGACCATAGCAGAAGTCTTTACCCATGGTATGGTATTGACACCTTTCCAACTGGGGTTATAGGTTGGACCCCACTAGATCATATTCGGGGCATATCGGTTAAGTGAGAACTCCCATAGTTGTTGTTTCAGTATCATTCTTTAGAGTAGAACTCAGAAATCAAGACTGTCAGATACAGTCACTCATCTTAGTAAGGAACTTAAATAGTTTTGTAGATTCATGGACCACCCGCAAAATAGGTCTGGTCTTACATAAATTTAATAAGTATTAGTACTAATAGAGCCGTAGATCACCCATTAGATAGGCCTGATCTCAATCTCAGTCCGTCATTTTTATTATTAAAAGATTAAGAGATCTTCTGCCAGATAGGTTTAATCTCAGATATAATCATTTTTTATTATTCTTAAGAGATTTAGAGATCATCCATAAGAAGGGTTTGATCAAAGATTTAGTCATTCTATAGTAGCAAAATCAGAACTCAGTCATTGATATGAGCAGATTTAGTTAATCAGCTTCAGTATCATCAGTTTCAGAGATCAACCGTTGGAGAGGACTGATCTCAACTTCATTACTCGATTAAAAATATCAGAAGAATCAATTATTCAGTATATAAGTATTATTAGTGAGTTTAGATATCAGTAAAACAGTATTTGAGTATCAGTATTCAGAGTCAGGATGATTTCAGTTATGGTTTATGCATTCATGCATATGTTCTCATTCAGTACTCTCATGTTATTCAATTAAGATATGTTCATTCATAAGCCCTTGCATTTAGCCTTAACTTATCTAGCATACCAATACATTTAAAGTACTGGCGCATACTTTTCTCTTGCGCTATGGTGTCTTATACCATAATTTCAGAAGTGCGAGATCCAGAGCATTCTTTGCAGTCCAGACTCAGTCAGCAATAGTAGACATAGCAGTGAGTCCTCTTCATTCGAGAATGATCCTTACTTTATTATGCCATTAGACTCAGTTTATTTTCAGTTGACGGAGTTAGTTGGGGACATGTCCCATCAACTCCACAGTTCAGATAAGTTTAAAGGCTTTTCAGACAGATGTATCAGTATTCAGTTTTCAGTTTTGAGTATTTTAGATATTTTAAACCTTATGGAATGTTTCCAGTTTTTTGCATCTATTTCAGTATGTTATACAATGCTGAGGTACAAATATCAGTAAAGGGTTAGCTTGTGGTCCTTTGGGATCATAAGCACCGAGTGACATTTTGATTCCAAAAAATTGAGGCATTACACTTGCGATCTTCAATACTGAATCTCAAAAAGCTAAAGCAGTTGCAAACACTATCAAAACTTGGGTATGCCCTAAATTCACTAATTGATGCAGAAGATGTCTGTCATCCATCTCTCACTCCCTGGTTCAACATTATATTAAAGCTTTGGAAACATGTGTTGAAATATTATTTGTATCTATCAATAACCTCGTATCACCCATATAGGATAGAATAGAGTCAATAAATGTACTTGAGGATCATCAAAATACGAACACACAATAAGGAGTCAAGAACAAAATTTCCTATGAATGCCATGTAGCCTTTTGAAAATAGATTACAGATATTTTGTACCAATCCGTAGAACTCTATTAGACATTTAGCTCTTGTACCAATACACCAGTGAACCTATTCTTTAATACCAATTTGTCATAACCCAATTTATTAGGTCACGATGGTTCCTACTATTACCTGCTGATAGGCAAGCCAACTTTGTAGTCTAAAACTACTAGTAATGGACAACCAAGAGAATAAATGAAAGAATGCAAAATAGATGTAATAATAGGCTAACATACATAAGATAATCCTAAAACTTAGTGGAATCAATACAAGAACTACTACTATTAAAAAGGATACAAACGAGGTACTAAATGAATATACAGATACAATTATCTCAGAATACAACATAAAGACTATTCTAGCATAAAAGAGGGAGGAAAGTAGTACTCCAAACGCCAGGAGCTCACCCTACATCTTTGAACCATAGCTTCTTCGCATGACACATACCAAAACGACTATGATTTATAATATGCTTTATAGGCTATAAAAGTGTAGTATGAGTACCAAACATATAGTACTGTGTAGACAAATTCTGACTGATCTCTAAAGATAAAGTGATTATATATAACATATAAATAGAAAGGTCAACTATACCTAAATATCTAACAATCTACATAATAAAACTAATGAGATAAAATAGATAAGCCATCTATTTTATGTGAGATCAAATAGATAAGCAATCTAATTTATGTCCAAAAAACTAACACAATAAGTCTAAGAAGAAATTAAGGATGAACTATCCCATTCTAGCCATACTTAGGGACCTCAATATTGTACCGTATATCACTGACCAATATAGGAATAAAGGGCAAAAAAAGGGTGCATAATAGTATACAAGGACAAAAATGAATATACAATCTGAATAAATAAAGGAAGAAAGGGAAATATGGTAATACCATAGCTACTTATATATAGATGTACATATATAAAAACTAGGGCAACTCATAGTACAACCTAAGTCATCATACTAGCATCTTCAGGCCTCCTAATCATAGTAGAAGCAAGTGATAATATTATCAGGGTCTCTAATCCATATATCTAAATATGAGCTAACTATCAAAATGAAGAGATAGTAAAAAGAGTAATCAGAATGTTAGGGTCTAAAACCATAATAACAAACCAATGGATAATCATGCATATAAATATAAGCGCAAAGTAAAAGAGCCAAAATCGTACCTTAAATCTACATACCAACCCAATAATCAACCTATTTCAGACAAACTATAATAGCAATCAGAGTTATAATCCAAGGAAATAATAACAGCATGAGTAACCGACTAATTTGGAAACACAATACCTAATCGAGCATTTAATAAATCTCCACCACCATAGGCTCAGAAGGTTCAATCAGCACTCAAGCAATTCCTAGGTCATCTACTAAAATTTTTTATCTGAGACCAAATCCTAAATAAAAAAAACTCCAAAATAGAGAAATGAGCCTAAAATCAAAATGAATTGTTCAATCACCGAACTGACACTTTTGGTAAGTCATAAATTACTTATAGCCATTGTGGGAGAGTTTGAAAAGCTGACAATGCATGCATATTAAGAAATGACCGAGAGGGTCATTACAGTCATGTAATCATCATTATTATCATTTCTGGCACGTCCCTTGGGCATCACTATAATGATAATGAAATTAAATGCTCAAATAGGGACTACAATGTCACGTCAATCCCCACTCGGGTGACATAATAATCGATACAACATTCTTATGTATATATAACGCCTATAATGACAAGTTAAGACCCCTACTTGGGTGACACAAGGATAGATAAGACATTTAATATGCAAACATTACAAGTAACATTAAGTCAAGCCCCTAATCCAGCATCACAATAATATATCTTCTCAAATCAAAAGAAATGTGGATATAAGCCTATACTCGAGTACACGACCATAAATAATTACTTAAGTTTAATTAATTTCATATAAACCCCCACAAAAATAACATAAAATAAACAACAATCCCAATAATAATAAATTGAGGACTACCGAAACCTAACTTGCTCCATACATTAACAGCCCATTTGGATATGATTAAAAAGTATTTTTTTGATTAAGTAGTTAAATAAATTATTAGTTCTTATAAATTAAGTAGATAAGTATTTGGATAGAAGTGTTGAAACTAAAAAAAAGTTGTTGATGTGTTAGGTAAACAAGTGTTGTTAAATAGTTTTTTACTGTCAAAATGACTAAGATATCGTTAAAGTTAATAACATCATAAATAAGGTAATTAGTTATAATTTTTCAATTCTAAAATAAATTTTTTGTGCAAACCTTTGATGATTATGATTCATTGAAAAGAAAGGAGAAAATTGGGGAAAAAAAATAAAAAGGGACGGTAAAGAGAAAAATAAAGAAAAACCACATATTTAAGGGCTACAATTTTATGGTATTATTGGAATTGGAGGAAAATATAAGGCATAAAACATTAAATATTTTGGTCAAACCTAATAGAATTTAAATCTAAAAATTAAAAAGTTGGGGGTACCCTACTTTTCACTTTTTGCCTTTTTAATTAGTTTTAGCTTTTTTTTAAGCATTTTTTAATTTTACCAAACACCTCAAAGGGCTAAAAAAGAGACTAAAAGCTGGTTTAACCAGATTTTAATCCTATCCAAATAGGCTCTAACCCTTATCAACTATTACAAGTTTATCCATTCTCTAAGTATCCTCTTGTATCACCCCAATTTTCTAAACCGGAATGCTACACGGTGCTCATGACCCCGACAGACCATAGTATAACCCATGACTGATATTTGTACCTGTATACTACATAATATAACATGAAAATATGAAAAACATGTACTGCAAGGCCGTAAGGTTCAACTAAATAAACATCTAATAAGAATAATATCTGAAAATGGTATAACAATACCAAAACAAAACTATAATAACTGTCTGACATACTATAGTCTGAAAGCCTCTAAACTGTCTGAATAAGAAGTTTATGGAACATGTCTCCAACTAACTCCATCTAACAACTGAAATAAACTGAAATGATAAATAAAGTAATAATCATATAGTCTTCGAATTAGAATAACTTACTGCAACTATGAACATTGGAATGCTACTGCTGATCTAGAGCTCGTGCCTCTGAACCTATGGTGTAACATAAGAGAAAGCACCATAGCGCAAATGCGTCAGTACGTCTGAATATACTGAGTATACGGGTGAGATAGGCTAAATACAAAGGGTTGTAAGCATGAACAATACTGACTTATATGAATGTGAGAATACATACATGCATACGTAAATGTAACTGAACTTATGGAGATACTGACTACTGAGTTTGAATACTGACAACATGAGTTTATTGATACTGAGATACTGAAAGATTGAGTTTACTGATATTGATATGTAAATCACTAATAAATGATGGATCTCATACTATATTATTGACTACTGAAAGACTGATATTGCATTACTAATAAAGAATAATTCTTTTTTATAGTTTAAATTATGAAGAATTGGTTTGATTGACTGTATCTGACAGTCCTGATATACTAAAATCTGAAGAACCATCTAAGTTTTTTTACTTCTACTGAGACTGAAAATGAGACTGTGGGAAGTAGTTTTCTAACTGACATGCCCCAATAATGCATATAGCTAAGTTGGGGTCCAGTCTCTACCCCAACTAGAGGGGTGTGAATACCACGCCACTAGTAAGGACAGCTGTGAGTGACCTTTATTTGGCAGGTACTCAAATGAGAATGGTGGGAACCCTAAAATGACAGGTTAAGCCACCTCATCAACCCAAATCTGATATATTATAATGTCTCAACCTATGCCTGCTACATAGTTCTGCAACACAAGGATGACTGCTAAGAATTACACCCTAAACTGGTAGGTAAGTTCCCATCCTTGGGTTCACTAGGTGATAACTTCTACTCCCATCTAAAGAGACTGAACATGAATAACTGAAATGAACTGATTCTGAGTTTACTGAGTTTTGTAGCTGACGAAATATACTGATGTATGAGGATTTATAGAGAGTACTATAGTTACTGAGATTTTACGTAGAATACTGTGGAATTCTACTTTTTATCTGAATAAGGTTGACTCTACTAGCTGATGAGGTTACTGAGGTTTTGAACTGAAAACTACTAATACATAATAACTAGCGAATAATACTACTCTTTCTGAGTACTGAGTTCATCATATTTACTGAGAGTACTGAATTACATAGATTACTGAAGTTGCTCAGAGCACTAGAATTTCTGAATCTTCCAATATCACTAAGTACTAAGATTACAGAGATTAACTGAGATTTACTGAGATTTGCTAGGTTACTGAACTTTCCTGAGTCATATGACTGACTGAGTTCTATGGAACATGGCATGACTGAGAGTATCGTGAAACACGACATGGCTCTAGGCACACAGCTATAGTTTTTGGGAACGAATACCCCTAAGACTTGATGGAATTAAACTGACTCACACATGACACTACTTGATCACAAGATCGGAGTCCACAATTCACAATATCATAAGTAGGTGATATTATACTTCATGTATTTATTCAACATATAAAACATGGTAGGGGAAAGCATGGATATATGTCATGTACATGATTCATATCTCCATTATCATACATGCTTCATACCACAATAATAACAACACATAAATAGCATGGAAATCCATATTGAAGTGTATACCTAACATGGACTTGTCATTAAGATATCATGGAATCAAGTAAATATGAATTTCTAGCATCCTAGGCATTTTATCAAACACCTTGCATGCATTCTTTAAGGCATAGGTGGATTTCATACTTGCATCATATCAAACCACCCAAAGTTTGTATTTTTCAACTAACAACCACATATATTCTATGAAAACACCTTTAGATATCATCTTGAAACTTAAACAACAATCATTAACAAGTACATGCTCATATCACCACAAAAAGTTTACAAAATAACATTTAAAAGCATGATTCTTGAGATCTATGAACTAATTGATTCCATAGATGAAAACTACGCATACCTTAGAAAGGAACCCTTAATGATTTACTGGAGAGTTCTTGGATTGGAAAACTTAATTATCGATTATCATGGGAAAAGGCTTGAATCTTGCTTTTAAGAGATGATTTTGATGGAAACCCTAATCTTGTGGTTAAGAGTGTAAGAGAGGGTTTTTTTAGATGCTTAGCTGAAGAAGAATGGAAATTATGCCTCTTTAGGGTTATAAGTCGTGGAAGGTGAAGGAAATGACCAAAATACCCTTATGAAATAAATTCCCAGTTGCTGAAAAATTATAGCTGACGACATTGGTGATAGGGCATCAGACTTGTGATAATTCATCAAAAATGTCATCAGATTTGTGATAAGTTATCACAAATGTCGTCACTTAGGAGCTGGTTTCTGCCTAAGGTTGACGACCTTCATGATAGGATGTCACAAATGTGATAAGCTATCACGAATGTCATCACAGTGTTTCTAGACTGACATGCTGGAGTAAAATAGGCATAACTCTTTGCTTCGATATCAGATTTAGGTAAAATTGGTATCGTTGGAAAGATAATTCAAAGATATTTCATTTAATATATAGTAATCCACCCAGTTCGTATATACAATAATTTATGGTCGATTGAAGTTGACCCAAGTTTTGACGTTAACTAAAACTTGAACGATTGGAAAGATTTCAACTTGTACTTAAGTTAGGGAACCTCTATAATCTAAATTCATGCTCAAATAGTTTCACACACTACATAATTGATTAACACACTAAATTTACATAGGATTCGAGGCTTTTGAAATGTCTATACATAGGAATGACGGATTTTCATTCTAGTCCAAAATATGAGGTATTACACCTCTAAACCTCAATAATTCCATCAAATGAAGATAATAACATAACCATCCCCTAAAAAGTCACTAAAACCTCAATCACTATGTCAATGTCCACTAAACATGGATCAAATGCTAAATTACGTATCTATTATCAATAATAGTCAAGATTAATGAGCTAACTATCTATAATTTACTCTAAGCGTATCCTCATGTCAGAAACTAAATAACTATGAACTATCAAAATACTCATGTATCCATGAAGAAGCTTGTTATTTCACCTTAACGAGTCCCACTTTCTAAGCATTTCACAAAATACAACCAAACAAACATACAACACAAAAGCACTTAAGATAAAGTAAATATACATCTCAAGTTTCCTTTAAAGAAGATTCGCAAGCAAGAACATAGTTCCAGCACCAACTAAAAGGTCTTCACTTACAAGTCAACACCAACTACGTCCAATTTAATCAAATATAACATTTATAAGTCAAAAAGGAGTCTAACGATACCTGTATCAATTATATTTGATTTGGGTCTAGAATTATTTAAAAACTTGACCTCAAAGGAAAAAAGGTAAAACTAAAATTTTATTTTGTAAACACACTCTACATAACATTAGGAATCCATAGATGAAACCTACACAACTATGAGTTTAAAATGAGGTCCAAATTGAAAAAAAAAAATATTTTTAAGTTTTACCGATAAAAACCCCAAAATTGAATTTAAAATTAAAGATTTGAACATCAATTCTTAATGCAATCAGTGGAAAATAATAAATACAAGGTTTCGAAATATACCCACGAAAGAAATCTCATAATCCCTTTTGAAAATGCTCAAATCTGAGTTCTTAAGACCCAAAAAATGGTGAAAATAGTAGAATAAGGTTTTGAATCTCAACTTTTGTTAGGATTTATGGAAAAACAAATATATATTCTTGGAAAATAGGAAAAGTGAAGTTAAAATCACAAAGTAAATGGTTATATGTGAAAAATATATTGAGAATCGCCAAAATTAAAGCTTCCTAGATTCCAAAATGTCAGAAATATGAATGAGATAAAGTCTAAAAAATTTAAATATGTTCAAGTATGATTTCTGTAGCTAAAGTCCATTTTTCACAGCTAAAATTCTATTTTTCACATTGCTCAAGGTGTGCACAAACAACTTTGTATTCACTAAAAAGGTCATGAATGTAATGGCCCTCTAGGTCATTTTCTATTTTTCCACACTTTTTAACAATTTATAGCTTTCCTAAAGCTGCCCCAAGTCATTTGTTAATTGTTGGAGCTGATAGTTTAGTTACCTAGTAATTCATTTGGTTTTTAGAGCCAATTACCTATTTTGAAGTCTTCAATGTAAGGATTGGCTATCAGGTGTAAAAATCAAGTCAAAAACCACGTATAACAATTTTTACCGTTCTATAAGATCATGAATTCCTATTTTAGACTAGAAGTAACCTTTGGTTTAGGTCCTAAGACTTTCATACTTATTTGGAGCTATTGGGTGGATTTTGGAAAGTGGCCCTTAGGTGCGGGTTCCAATATTTCATCAAAATAACTCTAGATGGAAATTTGGATGGTGTCATTGATTTTGAAATATTGAATTATATAGGGTAGTATAGTTTGTTTGCATTCATGATTTTCTAAATGACTTCCAAGGATCGGTGGAAACTTGGCAAGATCCAAGTTCAGCTGGTGCATCCGCTTAAGCAATGGCCACTTTAGCAGTAAATTTGTCACTTTAGTAGACAAAGTTTGTACCACCCAGTTTTCTTTAGTGGATGCCTAACGATAAAGAATATGACCCTTAAGCGGTATCTTGTTCGCTTTAGCAGAGGCTGGCTTACACCATTTAGTAGTCATATGCTGCTTTAGCGGTAACCTTCTAAGCAGTCACTTGTGGCACTTGGAAGGGCATGTCTTTCAACTCTTCACCCATTTTCTCCAATTACTCTTAAGTACTAAGAGCATTAAATACCAAGAGACTGTAAAATATTAGGAGATGAATCCTTGGGTGATCATGGGGTGTTGGTGAGTTTGAAATAGTATGTCCTCAATATAATCCTAGTAAGTCTTCATCTATTTATCAGTTTAATTCTATAACTTAGTCATAAATCCCTAATTTCTTTATCGGTTGATTTTGGTATTGTTTGATCTCATAATTTACTCATTCTTAGGGTACATAATCCGTAATATCAGCACATGCTAATTGTTTTGAAAGGGTGATTGCATAAGTGGGCCCCATATTGGATTTTGACTGAATTTTTGACCCAAAGCATAAAAATGCAGTATGGGTATCATTATTCTCATATAAATGTGTAAATCAGTATTTTGATAGTGTGGCATCATCTGGAGGCTCTCGAATGGAGAAATAAACAATTTAGTGGGCTTTATCGAGTTTTGTTTATCGGTTAGGTAGGCTAGGCTTACTTTTATTTTGGATTGACCTTAATTATAGTATCGGTATAATATTATGCTAGTTGTGGGTTGGAATTATGAATTGGTTGTATATTTACCAAATATAGATTATTTAGCTAGTTAGCAAATCATAATTAGGTGCATTTGACTTAACTATACATTCTTTTGGGTTGAATTTCTATCTTAGGACTCCGTGAGTCCTATTTAGCACTTGTAGAGGGATTTTGGAACCTTGGCCTACTTTAGGGTAGTACTTTCCTTAGAATGCACTTTTACGGTTAGAGATGGGCCACTTCAACACACTTTAGGTCAAGATGATAATTTTCTCATTTAGTCTCAATAGGCATCCTTATGTTACCTTATTTATATTCTTGAGTTGAAGAAGCACCAAAAAGGTACGGAAATGTAGTATGAGTACCAAAACAATGGGTACTCAGTAAGCATCATCGGCCGAATGAGCTAAGTTATGATATAAAGATGATATAATGCAAGATAATCATAACTAAGTCAAGCTACAAAATCAAACTTGAATCATCTCCATCATCACCGATAGTATAACATAAAGCAGAAACATATGCCAATACCATCGTGCATAAGTAATAGACAATCAGGAACCATAACACATCGTAAAGCACAACCACAAGAAAACTCAAGTACAAAGTTGTCTACCATACTCCAACAGGTGTATAAATAAAGAACTTATAACGGCATCCCATTCTACCTGAGAGTACACCCAAGAGAAATAGTAATAAAGAATTTAACCATCAACATATTCAAATCTCCTCATTGTTCGACCATATTCCACAATCATCATCAATTGGACACTTTACCAAACTTTTACTAGTTACAAACATTGACCGTACAACCATATCCCATAATATTACCATTCATTAGCCACATATCATCCATACACATTAGCCACCATTTATTAGCAAAAAAAGGATCATTAACTAGACCATTAGTTTCCTAACCATTACATAATATAGTTATATGCTAGACAACTATTCACCACATAGACATTTTAATAGCCAACATTCCTTGACTAACAAATGTTTATCATTAGCATTACTCACAAAGTAAATCTTCATTTTACAACTAGTTGTCGCTTACCAACTCGTCCAGATTAATCAGTTAAACAATACCTATCACGAATTCTTAGTTATCATTTATCATTAACTACACCACTTTATATGAACTTAACACTAGTGGTCTAAACTGGCATCCTAATGTCACATTCCATTCACGTTACACATGGAGATAGATATTTATATATACGTGTAAGTATAAAAGGGCAATACATAGGGATAGCCAGACTCAGATCGATAGATGTACACGTAGGCACATAAGGTAACCAACCTCTAGCCTTGTCGGGTATCAATGTCATCATATCATCCTCTGGCTTTGCCAGGTATCAATATCATCACATCATCCTCCATCCTTGCTGGGTATCAATATCATCTCATCATCCTCCAGCCTTGCCGGGTATCAATATCATCATAACATCATCCAGCCTTTCAAGGTATCAACATTATCATAATAGAAAAATCAATGATTAAGGACAAGCCCCACAAATGCTAAAGTAAATGACAACCTCCACGAGGGCTAAAGTAAATGAACATAATGGAGAAGAAAGGAAATACATACCACCATAACTAATCATTCGTAATCAATATTAATTTATCAATAGATATATAAATATATAACGTGAGTATTAGGAACTATCAGTGAATTTCAAGAATAATTAGTAACATAGCTTCCTTTGTAGCCAATAAATATCACCTATAGAATCATTAACATTATGAGTCACAATATTATTAATAAGAGGGATTTCTAATATGAACGCTAGCTTAATTACTCAACCAAAGCATATCATGAGAAATATCATAGTCATCATCCCAAAATAGTGGCCCAATCAATGACTTATATAAGATGATAGTCATGGGTTTAATTTATAGCATAATCCATAGCAACTCATAGCATTAACAATCATTTCGTCAATAAATCATGTACATCACCTCTAATGTCATCACCATAATACATTTACTTAATTTAGCTGACATTCATCCAAGGGAGCATTTCTTATACTTTTAGTAGACATCCATGGTCATCAAGAGAACTACATTAATCCAAGCTTAAGATGGGTCAAGAACCCCCTTCTAATTCTCCAGTTATATTCTATGTCCAACTTCTACCCGAGACTAGGCTAAGGTATCTAATTTAATTCTTAGATGTATATCAAGCCTCCAATAGTACTAAGGTAAAGGTCTTTTCCAGAACCCATATCTAATCAACCATAGTATATAAGGCACTCTCATTAATATAAGCACTAGGGCCAACTTTACCCACAACATGAGTGACAAGATCACTCTCATCCAACTAGAGTAACTAAGGCATTCTCAGCTAACCATGAGACATAAAACTCATTTCCCCAAGATTCAATCCTACAAGTCAAGCATTCCAATTTATGAGTTCAAGTGACCTAAAGGATGTAACTAATCCTAAATCTTGCCATTCATCAATCCAACACCTAAAACCCCTCCTAAATCTAAAAGATGTCATAATTATACTATAACATAGCTCAATATAACAAGGAGTAAGCCTAACCTACCTCAATTCCAAGAAATCTCACAAATCGCTAAACCTTCGCTTTCCACTTTCAAGAAGCTTTCTCAAGGTTCTAAGCTATCAATGACACAATCTATACTCATTACGAGAATATCAATACCCATCTTATACCATTTTCTTTGGATCCAAAAACAACACTAAAAAACCCAAGTAGATCCTACTTATGAAAAATACATTGCCAAGTCAACCCAATGTTCATGCACCATCAATGATTCATAACCCTCAAGAAATAGGTGAAATCTAAGCCTATTTGGGCTAAATTGAGCCCCTAAGCTATTCGGGGTATTGGTCAAGAGATTAAGAAATTCAAGCATGAAATAGATGAATTCTTACCTCAAATTTGTTGTTAATCACAAAAATATATGTTATTCAAGCTTCCAACTAACACCCAAGACTCAATTTGAAGTCAACACACTATTCTAGGGTTTCTTGGTCTTTAGGATCGGTGAAAATGCCCAAAATGCGACCAATAGGGTTCTTAAATAGACCACTAAGTGTTCAGGTATGACTATCACCAACCATGAGCTGTGATCACCCATGTGCGATCTCCAAGGGACATGTCATGATTGCCCTATCACGATCATGGTGATCCTATCGCGATTAGCATGCACTAATACCAGCAACTTGGAAAATTTTCCAAGTTTCCAACATTGCCTCCAGATTCATTTTGAATTTGATATAGGTGAATGAATGTTGCAAACAAATTAAATTAGATATTCTAAACATGTTGGCGAAATCGGATTTTCCATCCGAGGTCATTTTGACCAATATGGGTCCCACACCTAATCTTCTAATTTTTCAACTTTCCGACTAATAGGTTAAAATAAACTCAGGTGCATTGGGACCCAAACCAAGGGTCTACCTAGACTAAAATTGATATTCCAGAGCTGATGGCTCAGTCAGAATTTGTATTCAAGATTGTTTTACTTAAATTTTTCCCAATGGCCATTTGGAACTATTGAATAGTTCTAAACAAGGAATTGTCTCTAAAACCCAAACAAACTACTCGGTAGCCAAGATATTAATTCCAGGAAGTCATGAATGACTTAGGGAAGCTATGGAAAATATCTAGTAGTAAACATAAGAAGGTGAGGATACTGGGCCTGCATCTTTCTTTCAATCTCCAAGTGGCCTCCTCTATCGGGTGGTGCCTTTGCTGAACCTTAACTACCAAAATCTCCCCAAAATACAGACACCTCACATCACTAGCCTAAATAAGAATAGGCTCTACCACATATGTGAAATGCTCATCCAATTAGACAAAGTTACATCTAAGAACATGAGATAAATCAGGATACACTGCCAAAAAATAGAGACATAGAAAACTGGATGAACAACACTCAAGAGTTGCGTCACAACTGTGCAAAAAATATCAAAAGGACCAATATATCAAGGGTTAAACTTATCCTTTCTCCTAAAAATCATCACACTATTCATGGTCAATACATAGAGGAATACATTGTCACTAACTCCAAATATCAAGGCATAATGTCATCGATCTGCATAGACCTTCTTCCTACTCTGAGCTTCTCTCATCCTATCCTAAGTCACCGTAACTTTATCCAATGAATTTTGAAGCAAATCTGTACCATGAGGCCTCACCTTGGCAGTCTTAAACTATCCGACTGTACAATGATGCCTTCTACTAGGGGAGATCATGGGTCGATTTGGGTTGGTTATTGGTCAAAACCATAACCACACCAACTTAATCGATTTTTAAATTTCAAAACCAAACCAAATCACCACAAGAAAATCACTGTCGATTTAGTTCAATTTAGTTTGGTTTTTTCCGTTTTTAACTTTAACTAATGATAAAGTTGAAATAAAAAAAACAAATCCAATCAAATATAGTGTTGTGCCATAATCTTGAAACAAAGATGTCAATTTAGTTTTATATTTAGGAAAAGGAATGAACAACACTATATGAACGCTTCTACAAAAATTATTTAGAAATTACATATAAGAGAACGATATAATAAATCCCCCAAAATGTGAAAACATAAATTTTTTTGCTCAATAGGAGACAAAAAAAAGTTCAAAATTAGTGATTATTTATAATCTAATTAAATTCATCTGTAAAATTCCCTAGACAACAAGATAATTTTCACAATTAGTATCATTTGTTATTAAAAGTGCGAAAATCATTTAGAATCTCATAAAGTACTGTCAACTAGATGGAGAAATATGACTAAAAGAGTTACGGTTAAAGTTAAATTCATGATTAAAATTTAAAATGTAACGAATATTTATTTTTTATTCATGAATAATATATAAATAATTTATGTATATATATATATATATATATCAGTTTGGTTTGGTTATTTCATCAGTTATTTTATATTAAAACCAAAACCAAACCACATAAGTATCAGTTTTTAAAATTTAAAACCAAACGAAACCAAATGTCAATTTTTTTAACCAGTTTGGTTTGATTTTTAACCAAACCATGAACACCCCTAGCTCCTACCATAGAAAGTCGCAAAAGGAGCCAACTCAATACTTTAATGATAATTGTTATTATATGCAAACTCTGTCAATGATAAATGTTGATCCCACTAAACCCGAAAATCTATGACTTTAGCTCAAAGAATATCCTCGTTCACCTAAATAGTCCTATCAAACTGGCCATATGTTTACGAATGAAAGGCTATACCCAAATCCACCTGAGTACCCAACTCCTCCTAAAAGGCACTCCAAAACCTCGAAGTGAACGTAGAGCTATGGTTTGAAATGTAAGAAATGGCACCCCATGAAAATGGACTATTTCGCGAATATAGATATAATCTAATCTCTCAGTGCTGAAGGTTATCTGAATAGGAATAAAGTGTTCTGACTTGGTCAAACGATCCACAATAACCCAAATACCTTCAGATCCATAGGAAGTATGTGACAAAACACTAATGAAGTCCATAGTAATCAACTCTAATTTCCACTTAGGAAAGGGAAACCTTTGAGTCAAACCACCAAGACACTGATGCTAGGCCTCTACCTGCTGACAACATAGGCACCAAGCTAAAACGTCTGCCACATCTCTCTTCATGCTACTCCACCAATAGTGTTGTCTCAAATCTCCATACATCTTGGTTTTACCAGGATGAAGAAAGATCAAGAGTTACAAGTCTCATGTAAAATTGATTGAATGAAGTCACTAATCTGTGGAATGCAAATATGGTCACCAAACCTCAAAATACCATCAGAATCAATAGTGTGGATCTCAGACTCACCATTTGACACCTGATCACAAAGTGAGCGAAGCTTGCCATCCTCATACTGATGATCATGAATCTACTCAAACAGTGAGGAACTCATCTCTATCCAAGCCAAAATCCTCCTAGGAACTGAAATATCAAGGAAAACTATTAAATTGGCTAAGGATTGAATGTCCCATGCCAAAGGCCTATGAGAAAATGAAATGCAAGCCAAACTACCCATACTCACTGCCTTGTGACTCAAGGAATCAGCTACCATATTTTCCTTACTCGGATGATACAAAATTGAAATATCATAGTCCTTAAGAAACTCCATCCACCTATGTTTTTGAGCATTCAGCTTTTGCTGGTTCAAAAGATATTGAAGACTGTGATGATCGGGGAAAATCTCATAATGCACCCCATAAAGATAATACCTACAAATCTTATGTACAAAGGCTACCGTCTCCAACTCCAAAACATGTGTGGAGTACATGCAACTTAAGCTATCTAGAAGCATAATCAACAACACGACCCTGCTACATCAAAACTAAACCAAGACCAATACCAAAAATGTCAAAAAATATGATGAATTCCTCACCCTCAATAGGTTAAGCTAACATAAGGGCTGAAGTAATAAAGTTCTTGAGATTCCCAAAGCTCGACTCATACTCCTCAGAACATTAGAAAGGAACCTTCTTCTAAGTCATTCTACTCATAACGGTGGAAATTGTAGCAAAGCCCTCGATGAAGCTTCTATAATAATCGGAAAAACTAATAAACCTACGAACCTCAGTTAGAGATGTAGGCCAAGCCCAATCAGTGCATGCTTAGAATCTCATCAAAGTATAGTATATCCAGAATAATAAGATCTACACAAGTATCAACGTTACTAATTGTCACAATACATGATTTTAATACCCGATTCACTTTTAAAGAATCAGCCATGGGAGTAGATATATTCAAAGAAACAGATAATAAGTCACTAGTCAACTTTAACTATGGTGCATAATAAGTAGATATATAAGAATAAGTGGATCCCATATCACATAAAGTAAGAGACAACTTCTGTTAAACCAAAATCATACCTGTAACTATAGCATCTAAAGTCTCAACCTTGGCTTTAGCATTTAATTCATACAACTGACCACGTCCGATACTTTGTTAGGCACCCGACTGACCTTTTATCCTGCCTGGTTGAGAACCACCTTGAGCACCCTGGTAACCACCTTGATGACCATAAAACCACCTCTAACCGAGGGATAAACTACTCTAATAGGGGAAACACCATGGACTAAAACAACTATCGCTCAATTACTAAGGCAACCTTATGAGTAGTGACTAGGAAGTCCACAAAAAAAGTAAGAGACCTGAGAAAAATTAAATCTAATAGATCTGGCTGACCAGAGTAACCACCACATCTAGAATAACCCAAATATGAACCTCTCAAAGACTGATCACTACCCTTACTAGGGCAACCACTAGCACCACACTAACCTTCGCTAATAGTCTAAAGAGCTGCCTAAACTAGTCGACTGAGATGACTCTAAGGCTAAAGATATGGATGCGGAGAATACCCATCATAAAAAATACCTCCCTTGAATTGGGAACTACTAGGGCTCTCATCGAATCTGCCCTAGAACCTAGGCCTCTTATCACTGCCTCATGACTCTCACTGTTCATCTTTTATCACTTTAGCATAATCTAAAACCTCAACAAAAGTTCTACCTGTAGCGACTAAACACTGAGTAGCCATACGAATGAGGTGTCTTAACCCTCTAACAAAGTAGCAAACTCTCTCATACTCAGTGTTAAATATAGAAGTCGTATGCCTGGCTAACTCATAAAAATACGCCTCACACTCAGCAATTGTCATAGAGACCTGCTCCAATCTAGAAAACTAATCCCTCAATTGATCTCTAAGGTTGTGCAGCATATACTTCTCTAAGAACATCTCAGAGAATTCAGCCTATAACAAGAATGATAATCTAGCTGGTCCTGAATCTATATAACCTCTCCACAATGATGAGCAGTTAAGTCAAGCTAAAATATATTGTATTCCACAGCACGAGTCTCAACAAGGCCTAAACAACAAAACATATCCTCACAAGCAACAAGAAACTCATATGCATTCTCTTTTGGAGCACAAAAAAACTATAGTTATCATTTATTATTAAATATACCACTTTATATGCATTTAACACTAGTGGGCTATGGTTGGCATCCTAATGTTTGATTACATCTACATTACATTGGGAGATAGATATTTATATATACGTGCAAGAATAAAAGTGCCATACATAGGGCTAGCTGGAACCAAACTAGTAGATGTATATATAGACACATAAAATAATAAACCTTTGGCTGAGTATCAATATAATCATGTCATCATCCGACCTTACCACGTATCAATATCATCATATCATCCTTCGTCCTTGTCGGTTATCAATATCATCTCATTATTCACCGACCTTGTCAGGTATCAACACTATCATAAAATCTCCGGCCTTATCGGGTATCAATGTCATCACAAAAGGGGAATCAATGTCAATCAATAAGGACAAGACCCATAATGGCAAAAATAAATTACAAGTCCTACGAGGGATAAAGTAAATGGCAAGCCCCATGAGGGCTAAAGTAAATGAACATAGAGGAGAAGAAAGGTAGGAAATATCTCCATAACTCATCATTTGTCATAAATATCAATTTACCAATAGATATATGAATACATAACATGAATATGAGGAACTATCATCGAATTTAATTCATAATAGTAACATAGTTTCCTTTGTAGCCAATAAACATCCCCTCTAGATTCATTAATATTATGACTTACAAAAATATCAATAAGAGGGATTTCTAGGATGATCACTAGCTTAATTACTCAACCAAAGCATATTATTAGATCTAGCATAGTTCAAATCCCAAAATAATGGCCCAATAAATGACTTATATGATAACATAGGCATGGGCCTAATTCATAGCATAATTCATAGCAACTCATAGCATTAATAATAATTTAGTCAGTAAATTATGTATATCACTTCTAATTTTATACCCATAATACATTTACTCAATTTAGATGACATACAACCATGGAAGCATTTCCTAGGCATTTATTAGCCATCTAAGGTCTTCAAGAGAACTACATTAATCCAAGCTTAACATGGGTCAAGAACCCCCTTTGAATTCCCTAATTACATTTTGTGTCCAACTTCTACCCAGGACTAGGCTAAGGCATCTAAATAAACTCTTAGATGTATAGCAAGCTTCCAATGGTCTAAAGGTAAAGGTCTTTTCCAAACAATATACCTAACTCATCCATAGTATCTAAGGTGCTCCCTTTAATATAAGAACTAGGGCCAACTTTACCTACAACATGAGTAATAAGGTCTCTCTCATCCAACTAGAGTTACAAAGGTATTGTAATTATAACTATGAGATATAAAGCCTATTTTCCCAAAGTTCAAATTTACAAGTCAAGCATTTCGATCTATGAGGTCAAGTGACCTAAAGGATGCAATTAATACCAAGTCTTGTCATTCATCAATCCAACACATAAACCCCACCAAGATCTAATAAGATATCATAATTATACTATAACATAGCTCAACGTAACATGTAGCAAGCCTAGCCTATCTCAAATCCAAGAAAACTCACAAATCATTAAACCTTCGCTTTCCTCTTTCGAGAAGCTTCCTCAAGGTGCCAAGCTATCAATACACAATCATCTAATTATTACGAGAATATGGATACCTATTAAGTATTTATAACCTTTAGGAAATAGGTGAAATCTAAGCATATTTTGGCTAAAATCAAGCCCTTAAAATCCTTATTTAGAAGTCTTTGCTAGTTCCAAATGGCCACCAGGAGAAAACTTCAATAAAATAATCTTGGATAAAAATTTTAGTTGTACCAACATCTCTAGAATATTGATTTTATAGAGGGTAGACACTTGGTTTGGGTCCTAATGCACTGAAACTCATTTTGACCTGTAAGTCACGAAGTTGAAAATCAGAAAGTGTGATGTGGGACCCATATTTGGTCAAAATGACCTTTGATAAACAATCCAACTCGACCAATGTGTTTGGAACATTGAATTTAGCGGGGAAGCCTTCAACCCAAGTATGCCACAAGGGTTGGAGTTCCTGAATCTGATATGCCACACGACACTTAAGTCAGCGTATAATAATATACCTGGGTCAACAAAGTTTTAGGCAACGAGTTGCTCAAACTCAAGCCCTTCTCAGGGAACCACCTAGCATCCCTGTATTCCTATTTTTAACATTTTATGTACATCCAATATTTTGAATGTCTAAAATTATGATAGTTTGAAATGTTTATTAGTCTGAGTCTGATATGGCATTGCTCTAAATTGGTATCATCATACCAAGACTTGCAAGTCATAATTTCTGAGCCATAATACATTAAGCTAAATGTTTAATTTAAAGCATAATTTAGACCACCAAAAACATGCAATTGATATAAAAAATTTCGTGTTTCGAAACTCAAGTCAAAATCAAGCAAAAACTTCATCAACATATGGTTGTCTAGTACCTTTAGCAAATTCATGCATTCTTTCATTACATGAATTATGATCATTAAACATTCATGCTAGATTCCCTCTTTAGTGATGTAAAACCACCTTTAAATCATAACAAGAGTTCAATCATTTCATTTAGTGCTTTTCAAGGATGCATTGCAAAACAATTCATATGCTGTGAGAAATCTGAAAAATTCATAATAAGAGGAAATTCACCAAAGAGCATGCTCTCAACAACAATTCATTCTTAAATACATGGTTTCATACATTCATATTCTTAAATCACTTTGTGGAAGGTGAAAAGACCAAAACAATGATGTTAAAACATTTAATACATGAATATATACATAGATTCAAAAACCCATTCTAAAACATGATTTTTATATGACCATGAGAATTTAGGAAAACCCCGTGTACCTCTATTTCAGAAAATAATGGGTGCTTCTTGAAGCCTGTGGATTGGGGATTCTGAATCTCTAATCAATTTTAAAAACCCATGGTTGAATCTTGATTTATTTAGGTTTTTTAGTTTAAAACCCTTGGTAATGTTCTTGAGAATTTTTAGATGAATGTGGATGTATTTTGGAGAATTGGGGAATGAATTTCATGTTTATGGATAAATAAGGGTGGGAAAAGGACAATTTTGTCCCAAAAATGGAGTGTTTAAGTCACTTGAAACCATAAGATAAGCGCCACATATGCTATCTCCTATATTTACATTGGTGCCGCATATGCTATCCCCTATATTTACATAGGCGCCACGTATGCTATCACCTATATTTACATAGGCGCCGCATATGCTATCGCCTATGCTTTCCAGTGGCCATGTGCTATTGGTTAGGCGATGCATTCTACTTTAAAAGGCCATAACTTCTTGCTCGGGTGCTGGATTTTAGTAAAATTGATATCGTTGGAAAGATAACTCTAAAACCTATCAATTTACACATAGTAGTCTCTCTAATTCGATATATACAAAGAGCCATGGTCGATAGAAGTTGACACAAATTATAATGTCCACTTAAACTTAATCGATCGAAGTAGTTTTCAACTCATCCTTGAGTCAAAGGATCTCAATGGTCTAAATTCAAGCTTGAATGGATTCACATACTACGCAAATAATTAACATGCCATATTGGCATAGGATTTATGGCTTCGGGATTATCAACACATCGGAATCATAGTCTATATTGTGGCCCAAAATATAGTACGTTACATTATTCCCCTATAGGATCATTCATCCCCAAATGATGATGCGGGACATAAACGATTTCAAGCATAATAAGTACAAGGAATGATAAGATAGGAATAACACCTTATGTCTCATCATCGATCGAAGCAAACAAATTGTGATATCTAATTCTCATGTCATTTTTTGACTCCCAAGTTGCTTCTTCAACTTTTTGATTCCTCCACAATACCTTGACTGAGGCTTTCTCTTTTCTCCTCAACTTTCGAACTTAGCTACCTAAGATTTCAATGGGCTCTTCATCATAAGACAAGGAATCTGTCACTTTGATATCCTCTACTGGCAATACCAAAGAATGATCTCCAATGCATTTCTTCAACATGGATACATGGAATACCGGATGAACGAAACCCAAACTTGCAGGCAATTCTTGCTCATAAGAAACTACACCAATCTTTCTCAGAATTTGATATGGCCCTATATAGAAAGGGATCAATTTACCCCTTTTTCCAAACCGCATAAATCCTTTTATAGGAGAAACCTTGAGAAACACCCAATCACCAACTCCAAACTCTAATTCTCTTCTTCTAACATCAGCATAGGACTTCTGATGACTCTGAGCAGTCTTGAGTCGATATCTAATGATCTTCACTTTCTCCATCACCTGATGAACAAGATCAGACCCATACAACTGAGTATCACCCACTTTATACCATCCTATCAGAGACTTACATCTTCTCCCACACAAAGCCTCAAAAGGAGACATCTTGATGCTGGCATGGTAACTATTATTGTAAGAGAATTCAATCAGTGGCAAGTGATCTACCCAACTACCTTTGAAATCAATGACACATTTTCTCAAATATCCTCGAGGTTTTAAATGGTACGCTCAGCTTGCCCATCTATCTGAGGGTGGAAAGTTTTGCTCAAATTCACTTATGTACTAAACCATTCTGAAAAGATCTCCAGAACTGACATGAAAATTGCATACCTCTATCGGATATAATGGACATTGTTGCCCCATGCAACCAAACTATCTCCTCAATGTAAATCTTAGCATAACCCTCTCCTAAATAATTAGTCCTCACAGGCAATAAGTTGGCTAACTTTGTCAACCGATCTACAATCACCCATATAGAATCATACTGGTTTTAGGATCTCTGAAGTCCTGTAATAAAGCCTATGTTTATCATCTCCCACTTCCATAAAGCCAGGGCTATCTCTTGAGAAGTACTACCTGGCCTCACGTGTTCTACCTTCACTTGTTGATAGTTCAAACACTTGGACACGAAAGCAGCTACATCATGTTTCATGTTATTCCACCATAAATTGGAATGCTCTAGTGATTTTGGATGATATGCTCAATAGGAGTAACATACTAAGGTTGGATTCAATAGGGTATCATTCTCAGTTGATGGGATATCCTAGAGTGGATAGTTCAGTGATAAGTGGTTACGCCTTGATCTTCTTAATTATAGTCTTGATTGCCACCCAAACTAGTTATATCATGGGAATGGATTACATTCCTTGATTATATTTATTTTTGTGCCTAGATATCACCATATGGGTTTATTCTCATAGTGGCTAGATGGAATTTCAGCGTATCAGTTTCAATTCTTTGAGTTATCTGTGGTGGGATTGTGCAGATAAGAGTCATGTGATTTTCTTCCTGGTTCGGAGTAAATAGGAAGTATGTATTAGTAAAAGAAGGTTATATATGGATTAAGAGATGGTGGTATGACTTGTTTTTTGGTTTATTTTTGGCTTGGATAAGCCTTTATTGACTTATACAAATATTAAGATGATATTGGTCTGTTGTGGTTTTGATTTGCGTGTATCATCTTTTTTGATTTAGTTGATTTCTAGTAAGCGGTTGAAGTTAATATTTGACTATTTGGAAGTGAAGTGGGAGCGTTGGTTTAAAAAGGGATGCATGTGCCAAAATTTCTTGGAAGTGATTTTCCAACACTCGGATTTTGGTCCTCGGAAGATTTCTAAAATCTTAAGCTCACTACCCACACTATGACTCTCCATATGAGTCGTAAGGAGTCTTGATGGGACTTATGGAGCCATCTGTAGCCTGGCCAGAATGTTGCCTGGATTTTTTGCTATGACTATGACTAGGAGTTACAAGTCATAAAGATGCAAAAAGAATCGTATGATGTTTTTCGTAGCCTAACTAGTATGATGCCCAATTGTTTCTACTTTGACAATGACTGGACCATGTTAGTCGTAATGATAGAGTACGAGTCATATGGTATGACTCATAGCCAAGACAGTATTGGTGATCATGGACACTATCCAAACTACAAGTGGGACCTTACGACTCGTAAGGTAACCTTATGAGTCGTATGGTTACCCTACGAGTCGTATGGTCACCCGTAGCGACTGGGTGGTCAGTTTCCAGCTTTTTATTAAGAGCATTTTGGTTAATTCCCGTTTTCCCTTACTTAGGCCCCACGACCATAAAGCACTCAAAGGGGTTAGTTCTCATTCATAACACAATAAAAAACATTTTCAAACTTTCTAAACTCTCCAAAATCAAGATACTTAGGGTTTCCAAGAAATTGGTCATCTAAGGGATCAAGGGTTTATTTCTCACCATAAATCTTGGTATTTCAGGCATGTTACTCTTCCCTAATTCTTAATTTATACAAAGCATATACTTTACATGGTTTAAATTGTATGGATTTGAATGAGGGTTTTGTTATGGTTGGGGGTTTTGATATTTTTTATTCTTAAATTGTTTTCCTATGATTTTTCATGTATTACTTATGCTTTATTAATGATTTTGACCTTATGGGGTGCATGGGTATGGTGAATAAACTAAGGGTTCATGGTTTCCCCTAAATTAATGTTTTGAAATTGGAATTGGCTAAATAATGGTGTTCCCTCAACCCACTTATGTAAACGACTTTGAATTGTGAAATTGACGCTAGTTTTGACTTACTCATATATACTATTGCATTGCATAATTGATTCTACAATGAACAAGGATTTTTAAGGTCTTATTGGCTATGATTTGATTTAATGAACAAAGGGGTTCGAGGTATTCCCCCAAATTAATATGATTGTTATGGTATAGAGATAAGCTTAAGAGTGTTAGGGTATGAAGATACCCATGGTATACCTTAATGGTTAGTTCTTTGGTTAGTAAATAGGTTATGTGAAACTTCTTTAAACTGTGCCTAATGGGGTTTATGTAGCAAAGCCGTGAAAGTGTGGGTATTGGATTACTTATTGGAAACTCATGTTTGCCGAAGTGAGGTTTGGTCTTGATGACTGTGTGCATGGGTCACACTTGATATATATATATATATATATTTGGGAAGGCTCGTTACATTAATGGCTTTAGCTTTTCCTCAATTTTTCTTTAGTTTGTGCGGCTAACACACACTAGGGCCCCTCTTTCCTTAATTTTTCTCCAGTTTGTGCGGCTAACACACACTGGGGCCCTTTTAACAAAGGGAGCTGAACCATATAGCCCGTGGGTGCCTTTTATGCCGATTAAGCTACATAGTCCAGGATAATGTATTACTTTATGCTAAACCATGTTTCCTATCCCAGAATATTATCTTTGTATGTATAAGATCATGTTCACATAATTTTGAAGCAGAGTTGACTTGGCAATATTTTATCCCTTATTCCTGAGTTACATGCTAGTGCTCAACCCACTAACTGACTCCAGACGTTGCATCCTAATGTTGGGTGTATTTATGCTTTCTAGTGTCACTATTTTAGCCTTATTTTGAGGATGATTTGTGTGATATATGGGTTAATAATTATATGAATTTTCATATAAATGTCAAATCATATGTTGATAGCATTAAAAGTGAATTCAAAACAAGTTTGTACTTCAAAGATGCATTTAGAGTTCAATCATAGAAACTAGTATTATTAGCTTGAGCTAGGTTCTTGTCTAGTTGATTCCATTGGATTCTATTGTTTTTAAGGTTTTCCAAATGATTTTAATATGTAATTATGAGTGGAATAACTAGTTGTTAATGTTCAAGGTTCCATTTGATTAAGTTAAAAGTCAACACATAAAGTTAAAGATCAATGCGAACTAGCCTAGGTTTAGCTCTTGTTTTGATTCATTGTTATGGAAGTAGTGTTGCTTAAATTGCTAATTCGTGTTGTGTAATTATGTAGGATGCTTTTGGATATGAATATGATGATATTTTGATGTTTAAAAGGCTAGAAATCCATGGTAAAGACACCACAAGATAAGGAACTAAGAGGAGGAAACCAACACTTAACAAAAATTTGGAGAGCAAATTCCAGAGAGCCAAGTCTATAAGCCCGTGGCACCCCTCATAGAGCGGGGATCAACACAGGCTGGATAACTTAGATGCCTTACTTGATTCATAGGTAAGATGGTAGATTAAAGAACTTTAGTGGACTATTACATCCCCTCTCAACGATGTAGTTGTAAGGTTCAACTTAGTAAGAATTAGAGGTCGGGAGACCATAATCATGCAAGTAACCCTATGAATCAACAACCAAGATAACAAAGTTAATGAATGAAATTCAATAACATAGTATGATTGTGCAAAGTTCTTTAACCCTGGGTTTTCCTATTGATTGTTTTTAGATCTTTAATTTACGCTTTCTTTACTATTCTTTAGTTATAAATTACAAACTCTCTTTTTGGTTAGCTTGCACCAATTAAATCTAAATTTTGAACTAAAATAGAATTTTTGTTGAACCAAGTCTTTGTGGGACAAGTACTTGTATTTCATTAGGATACTTTATTACTTTATAAGCCCATGTACACTTGCGTGTGTGCTTGGGCGCTGTCATATCTTTGGTGCCATTTTCAGGGACTTGAAATTTGGCAACTATTTATTTTAGGTTTACTTTTACATTTATTTTGTGCTTTTATGCTTGGTCTTGGTTCTGTCTATATAGGAAACTATTTTACAAAAGCTGGCAAGGGATTAGGACTTGGTTGAACCAAGTGTTGAACCTGAGCAACTTTTCCATCAAAGGAGAGAAGAAAAACTTCTCCCCTAAATTCTGCAAATCCAAGAAAACTAGATGAATGCTGCCATCATAGATGATGAACTAGTAGCCTACAGGATATTCAGAGAAGTGGCTATCGCACTTCCAACCAATTTGACCTCCTCGTTTCAGAAGCCGGCAGCTTAAGGCAATTTTGAACTTAAGCAGAATTGGTACAACTTTTGATCAGTAGTGGATAGCTTACCGAGATTTCACATAAAGATCCACAGGTCCACTTGCAAAATTTTCTAGAAATCAGTGATACATTCATCCCAACAGGCATAAATCAAGATTATGTAAAGAAACGTTTTTCCCCTTTCTCTATTGAGGAAGCAAAAAAGTGGTTAGCTGCAGAACCGGTAGATTATATCACTTCATGGGATGATTTGGCCAAAAAATTTCCTATTCAATTCTTCTTATATGGTAAGACTGAAAGACTTCGAAGTGGGATAGAATGCTTTAAAAAGAAGCCAGACAAGAATCTTTATCATGCTTGGGAGTGGTTCAAGGCTCTTCTTTGGGACTGTCCACACCATCAACAATCCAATGAGGTACTTCATCATACTTTTGTAGAAGCACTTGATCACAATACAAAGATTTTTCTAGGTTCAGCCGCAGTTGGTCAAGCACTGGAATTGACTTATGATGAGTTATACACATTGTTGAGCCACATAGCATAAGGAAATCTTGAGTAGCATTTAGATACTAAAAGTGCCATAAAAAGAATTAAAGGTATACTGGAGGTAGACTAGTTCACTACCTTATCAGCTAAAGGTGCAGCATTGCAAAATATGATAAACACTCAATTCAGCAACCTAAAATTAGGAGCTCTACAGCGTACAACAATAGTTAATGCAGTTTAGTAAACTAATGTTGGTGTGTGATCTATAGGAATAGTGGCTATGCAGTTGTCATCGGTGCTTCAAATCTAAAATCAGTAATGTATATGGGCAATGCACAAAGCCAAATTAATGTAATACCTACAATATAAAATGGTAGACTCAGCATTGGAACACACAATAACATCAAATTCAGCAACCATGGGCACAAGGAAACTAGTAAACTAGCAACATAGATGAGATGATGAAGCATATTTTAGCTGGTCAAGCACAAATATTTGTGGATATGAAAAATCAACAGGAATAATTGACAAATCAAAAAATGGCCCAGAGAATCTTAGAGTTCTAGTTTGGCCAGTTACAGAAAGCACTGAATACCAGGCCTCAAGGTGGTTTACTCAGAGATACAGAAAATCCAAAATAGGTTATTACTATCACCTTAAGGAGTGGTAAAGAGCTTAAGGGAGAACCTTCATAGGTAATTAAGGAGGTAGCTACTGAAGGGGTAACTTTACAAGTTTTAAAAAAAGTTGTTGAAGAATCAAGGAAGTCTGAGTACTTGAAAATTAAAGTTGTTAAACAAGAAGTGAACAAGATTCTACGACTACCCTTCCCTCAGAGAAAAATTAAAGAAATGGAGGATGCAATGTTTACAAAGTTCTTTGACACGTTCAGAGAGCTTCAGATAAATCTACCTTTGTTAGATGTTTTGCAGGGTATCAAAAATATGCAAAGTACTTGAGAGATGTGGTTGCGAATAAGGTAAAGTTGAGGTTATGGAGGTAACAATAATCACTGAAAAGTGTAGCGTTGTGATGACACAAAAGATGCTAAAAAAGCTTAAGGACCATGGGAATTTAACTCTCTCCATACAGATTGGCAACAGTGAGGTGGTTCAGGCACTTAGTTACTTGGGGGCTAGTATAAACTTGATGCCCCTATCTCTATTCAAGACTTTGGGTTTGGGTGAACCCAGATTGTGCACTGCGCATCTACAGCTGGCAGACGGGTCCATTGCCTATTTGGAAGAAATTATTAAGGATGTCCTTATAAAGGTTGGTAAATTTGTTATTTGTGCTGACTTTATTGTTCTATACTTTTAGGAAGACTAACAAACACTTGTCATCTTGGGGCATCCATTCTTAGCAACTAGAGGAGAACTGATTAATATAAGGCAAGCAATGCTCATAATGAGGTTAGAGGATGAAGAGGCAGTATTTAAAGTTTACAAGGAACTCATCATAATGTCCTAATATAAAGAATTGTGTATGATCAATGTTTTTGAATGGGATAAGTGTAGGGTAGATAGTCCTCCAAAGGCCTCTTTTGACACCCTCATTGAGCAGCAAAAGCCTCCAATACGACAACTACTTAAGCCCGATTTGATGTTAATTGATGAGCCTGAAAAGGCTAAAGTTTAAAAACTATTAGCCTTGAGAATTCACACCTAAGAGGGGTGAAAAGAATAATAATATGGAGACCAAGCATGAGAAAAAGAAGGAAAGAGAATAACTAAGTCGTAGTTGGGTCGTGCTGCAACACTAAATCAGACGCTGCTTGGGAGGCAACCCAAGTTAAGTAGGTATGTTTAATTTTCAGTTTTTAGTTATTACTTCACATATTTTTGGTTTTTGATTGAGTCACATGTTTATGAGAATTCTGAGTACCGAAAACTTACAGAGGAGCATACAAAGACTGAGTGTGGGGTTCTACGAACCTCATTTTAAAGTAAAGATGCTACTAGCTAGGTGATAACGCTCAACGTACACATCAACTTAGTGTAAGACATTCACCATCAATATATTTAACCAACTTTAGAGTCAGGGTCGAATCCTTAGGGAATAATATAAGTGACTATTAAACTAGTTTGAAACTAAAGCTACAAGTTAAATTCAAACAACTTCCACGAAAAGGAAAAATAGGGATTTTTAATGATTAGCAAATAATTTTTGGTTACTTTAATTTAAGTTCTCGTAATCAAGAGTTTATGAAAAACCCGAATTATGTTCATTAGGGATTTTGGTACTTGACAGATGCTACTAGTGGTTCAGGATTCACACGGTAGGTAGGACAACAAGTTATCTATATCAAAGTTATGCTTAAATGTCTCTCGACATACTTAAGAATTTAATTACCTAATCCTCTCGAAACTAGGGAATTTATATTCACAGCCCAGATTTTACCTAAGGTTAACCAACCTTGTTACTGTGCTGATTATTAAACAAAGTATTTCCTAGTCCCTGTTGATAATTCACTTCCTACTATATTTGATTTCTTTCTCAAGAAAATCAAGGTAGGATTTATCTATTGTTTCCAACCAACATACGTTAATTAAAACCTCAGAATTATCAAGAAGTCCTACCACCTTTCGAATCTTCATTACTCAGACCTTATCAAGGCCTAACCCTAGATCCCATAATTCAGGTTAAAGAAATTTAGCCGCTTATGATGTAATAATTGAAGAAACTAGATGAATTCATGCTTTGAGAGATAAACTTACCACAAGATGAATAGAAACTAGAGATTCTCAGATTAAATCACAAAGGAAATCCCAAAATAATGAATATAATATCTTTAAAGTAATTACTTTCTCAAGACAAAAGTACAGAGAGAAAATATCAAAGTATATTGTTCAAAACTCAATGTGTAAAACTCCTTAAGAAAACCCTAAACAAGGCTTTAAATAGTTCACCCTAAATAAAGAAACAAAATAATAAAATTCAGAAATCCGTCAGATTAGGTGACGATATTTGTGATAGCCTATCAAGAGGATGACGACCTATCACAAATTTTGTTAGCTTCTACTTCAGTTTAGGATGTTTTTGCTTAAGGCCAACGACAATCTTGATGACTTACCAGTTCCTTGATGACCTGTCACAAAATGTCATCAAGGCGCTACTTCAGTTCTTCTGTGCTGCCTTAGGCTGGCGACATTTTTAATAGCTTATCAGTCCCTTAATGACCTATCATAAAATATCATCACAACATTCAACTTAGGCCAATTCTCTGTCTACTGCTGACGATGAACTTGATAGCTTATCACAGGGCTGATGACTTATCACAAATGTTGTCAGCCATACTTTTCTTCAAATTTCTTCAGATTTCAACTTCTTTGCTTCCATTCTTGTTGATTTTCTATCATATCATCTTCTACTATAAAAGAAAACATAAACCAATCAAAAATGATAAAATTTGCTTAATACTTCGCAATTACTCGTAGTTAAAAGCATCAAATATGTTAGCATTAGCTCATACATCACTAGGCCTAGAGGCCTCAGTGAGTATTTTTGTCTTTTGATTTTAAATTCACTCTGAGGAAAAAATAGGTTTTTAAGTGTGGGGTGGGTAAATTCTAAGATTTTAGCTCAATTTAAAAAATTTAAGTGCGTTGGTGCTATTTTTGATTGCATGATGCAAGTGGGTTTGTTTGAAAAAACATGTTGATTGAGTTAATTGTTATTTTTGAGACTCTTAGGCTCATGTTTCGAATCTTGTACTTGTGGCTTAGATTTGAATTCATGCTATTGTTGATTAAGAGTCTATGATGATCCTATTTAGTTAAGCATGTGCCATGTCCATTTAAGGTTTTTGTATATTCCTTGTTGTATGGAATGTCTAGAACTTTCCCGGTGTGTGTGCAAAGATAAATAACGAGTGTGGGTTTAGGAGATGACATAGGTATTTCTTTGATAGCCTTATTTTATACCTTCTTTTTGACTTACCCCTATGCATCATCCTAGTTAAACCTCATTGAACCTTTTTTTTTTCGTTGGTAGCCTCATATTTAGCCTAATCTCTTTCTTTGGTAAACCTTAATTTGATGTTAAAAGCTTCTAGGCGCTTTTATAAAAAAAATTGAGTAAAGAGTTTGAAAAACAAGAGGAGAAAATGTGAATTTAATACCCCATGGTAATAGTTATTGGTTTTGATAATTGATATTTGGTGGATGGGTGTGATATAATTTATGTTAGAAATATTTCCATGGTTGTGAAAAAGGAGAAAAATTGATTCTTATGGTAATAAATAATACTTCCACTATGTGTTTGTGAAAATGCTTAAAAGAGATGAGGGAAAACAAAAGAAATGGGTAGACAAAAATGGTCTAATTGGGTTGTTAGAGATTGGTTTAAATGTATAATATAGTTTATTAAAGCACTTAGAGAGGTTAGTCACTATTCTAAAATAGTTCATACCCATACCTTAGCCTACATTACAACCTGGAAAAGAACTATTTGATCCTAAGTTCATCATTCTGATAATAGTGAAGTACTACACTAATGGCAAGCCTATGAGTCATTGTGTGTAACTTTTGAATTCCTTGTGAAAGTGAGCGTCATTTGATTCTTAAGCCCATCATGTTATAAATTGCTTAATTGTGAGTGATTATGGGTAACTCTCTTGTTCTGAGGGGAACATGTGTGATGATTGTGGGTGATTTGTATGACGTCCCTAATTGAATGATAAGCATGAGTTTTCCAACTAGGTGAGTCAATTCTTTAGGTTAAGATGTTTTGGAGTAGTGTTCATAAGCTTTCGATTGTGATTGTAACATGCTTAGTGTAGAAACGTGAAGTCTGTGCAGTCATGGTAGTACTAGCTTGAGTGTCTTTCATGTAGTAGAAGTGTAGAGTCTCCTTAGTTGATGATGATTACAGTTAAGAGTTGTTCTAGGACGAACAAGGTTTTAAGTGTAGGGTGGTGATGTTGAATGTATTTATGCATTCTAGTGTCACTATTCTAGTCTTTTTAGCCATTTTTTTAGGATGATTTGTGTGCTACATGGTTTTTTAATTATATGAATGTGCATATAAGTGTCAAAGCATGTGTTTATAATGTTAAAAGAGAATTCCAGACAAGTTTGTACTTCAAAGGTGCATTTAGAGTTCAATGGTGGAAGCTAGTATTACTAGCTTGAGCTAGGTGCCTGTCTAGTTGATCCCGTTGGATTCTATTGTGTTTAAAGTGTTCCAAATAATTTTAATGTGTAATTATGATCGGAATAATTTGTTTCTAATGAGCAAGGTTCAATTTGATTAAGTTAAAAGTCGGGACATACAATTAAAAGATAAATGTGAACTAGCCTAGGCTTAGCTCATGTTTTGATTCATCGTTATGGATGTAGTGTTGTTTAAATTGGTAATTCGTGTTTTTTGATTATGTAGGATACTTTGTGAGCTGAATATGATGATTTTTTATGTTGAAAAGGCTTTAAATTCACGGGAAATACACCTCAAGACAAGGAACTAAGAGGAGTCAACCAACACTTAATCAAAATTCGGAGAGCAAATTCCAAAGAGCCAAGGCTAGAAACCCGCGACACCCCACCTGGAGTAGGGATCAACACAGGGTGTAGCATTTTATGGAGTGGGGATGAACCTATGGTGGTTCCCTCTCCATTCCCTTGCTCACAAACTTATGGAATTAGACTCCTACATGGCTTGGGTTTACTTTGTGCTATAAATACAACTTAGAGTCACATTTTTACACATCATTGGACATATGTTGGAGCTTGAGAGGCAGCTACAACTTCATATTTAGGTTTTTATTATTTTAATTTTGTTCATTTATGTTTTTAGTCATTAATTACAACTTTGTGATTAGGATTATGACTATGCATGGCTAAATGCCTTTTTCTTGGGTTAAAGCCAAAGACATGAGTACTATTGTTTTGAATTGAGTTCATTAACTTTGCTTATCATCATTGGTTGTGTTTTTATCTTGATTTAAATATTTTAAGGATTAGCTACACTTAGAATACATCAATTGTCTACCTTTTAATCTCAGGAAAAGGAATAGGGGAAAGAACATGGAGATGAACAAAGTATGATTTGTATTTTTTATGAAGTAAGGAATTCAAATTAGTGTCTAGAACAGGGATGTACTTAGATGCCTTACTTGATTCATATGTAGGATGATATCTTAAAGAACTTAAGTGGACGATTACACATCCGCTCAATGATATAGTTGAAATGTTTAACTTAGGTAAAGGATTAGAGGCTAGGAGGCCATGATCATGCAATTAACCATTCAAATCAAAAGCCAAGATAAGTAAGTTAATGAATGAAGTTCAATAACATAGTATGATTGTTCAAAGCACTTTAACCCCGGGTTTTCTCCTATTGACTGTTTTGACATCTTTACTTTATGTATTGCTTACTGCTTTTTAGTTATAATCCACAATCTATCTTATTGGTTATGCTTGCATTAATTAAATCTAAATTGTGAACTAAAATGGAATTGTTGTTGAATCAAGTTTCTGTAGGATTGATACTTGGCTTTTGTTAGGCCACTTTACTACTTGATAAAACTTCATACACTTGCATGCGCGCTTGAGTGCTGTCATATCCCCATGTGATGGAGGCACCAAAGATACTTCTACATCTCCTGTGTAGTTTTAGTTTTATTGGATTAATTTATTGATCAATGTGGTGAAGTGGTGAGCTTTTATTCTCCAAAAGACTTGGCCATTTCACCAGTTTCTTGTCATAAACTTTACTACTGAGTTGCTTAGGCTATTGTCAGAGATATGTCCCAACACTTGGTTTAGTTCAATCTTTTTAGAAGGCTTTGTGGATTATTATGGACTTGGGTGGTTTTGTTAAATGATTGTTGGATATTAAATTATCTTAGGGCCTTTTGAGTTTTTATATCTTATATTTTTATATAGTTGAAATTCAGCCTCTATTGGGCTTTGTACTGATTGGAATAGGCAACACGAGTGGTCTTCAGTCCTCGGTGGACATGAGATACCCATAACATCTAGGCCCTAGTTCAGGTTATGACAACTCTTTTTTCATGGAGGTTATCTGGGAAGTCTTGTTTCAAGAATGTGGGTCCAGTGCCTCGTCCTTTCAAGCTTTTAAGATTCTTTCTATTTGTTGACTTTTGGGGACGAAAGTCCTTTTAGTAGAGGATATTGTAATGACCTGTCAGGTCATTTCTCTTATTTCCACTTATCTTATGTGTGAGGGATTCTCCATGCCTGCTCCAAGTTATTTATGACATGATGAAACTGACTGTTTAGTTACCGGGTAGTTCGTTTGATTTTAGAACCTATTCTATGTTTAGATGTTTTCATTGGATTCCAAATGGCCACTAAGAAAAAATTTCAATAAAATTATCTCGGATGTAAGTTGCAATGGCTCCAACAGCTCTAAAATATCTATTATAGGGTATGTAGACCTTTGGTTTGAATCCCAATGTACACGAGCTTATTTTGACCTTCTTGTTGAAATGTTTAAAAATTTAAAAGTATGGATGTGGGACCCATATTTGGTCAAAATGACCTTGAATGGAAAATTTGAATTCACTAATGCATCCAAATTATCAAACTTAGTGGGGTTACCTAGTTCATTTGCAAAAATATGAGTTCGAATGAGTTTCGAGGGTCAAAAACAAGTTTTCACTTTGCTGGTGCTGATGCCTTGGAGATCATGGCAAGGCCCATGATGAACGCAATTCCTTTGATGTTGATCTCGGAATCTCCATTCCTGAAGGGGCTATAAATAGGCCCCAAAGTTGCTATTTGTCCATTTTCTCTTAATCTTTGAGAACTAGAAGCCCTAGAAGGGTGAGATAACTCTGAATTTAGTCTTGTGAATGACTTTGGAGCTTTCTAGAAATCTTTTATCGCGATTATTATTCAAATTAAGGTAAGATTTCATCACTTTTTATATGTAATTCTTGGTTCTTGATCCATAACCCCAATATAGCTTAAGGCTTGATTTTAGCCCCAAATTAGCTTTGTTTTCACTTATTTCTTGAGGGTTATGATTCTTTAATCATATGTGAATGTTGGGATGACCTAGGAAATGCATTTTCCATAAATGGGACCCAATTGGGGTTATGGTGTCGTTTTTGGACCCAAAGCACAACAGTGCAATATGGGTATCATTAAACTCATATTGATGAGTAGATTACTATTTTGATAACATAATGGCATTTTGGGGATGTGAAGTATATATGGATGTGTGGTGAATGATGTAAGGTTTTGCGGTTCAACTTTGAGTTAGGATTCTATCTAATCTTCTCTATAGATAATATGTGATATATATATTGCATATGAATGTGAATGTTAAGTTTGATTATGGATAGGATGAATTAGCATTGAATATTGAAGTTTGGGGGTTTGATGAGGGTTTTAACCCATAAGTTAAAATGCTTAATACCCCTTTAAGATACTATGGCCTCCTACCTTGATTGAACTAATTAATAGATTAGGTAAGATATAATGCTATGTTTGGGATGCGGATTTAAGTGTTAGAAATGTGATTAGTATAATTAATCTTATTGGGCCAGCATGGTGATGTTAGAATCGTAGTTTGGGTAAAGTTGACTTAAATGTCCTTATTTCTAGACAAGTTTCTATCTTAGGATTGGTTATGGCTTACTTGACATCTTGAAGTTGAACTAGATACCTATGCCTAGTTTGGGGCATTATTGCCAATATGGAAATGGAGGATTAGAAATGGGTTCGTCTGACCCACTTTCATAAGACTTATGTTAGTCATTGTGGACTTAGTTGCTGATTTTATGACTAGCTGAGACTAATGAGCCTTATTTATCAAATTTCTTATTAAATTGATGGATAATGATGTATTATTCCCCCTGATAGTGACTAATGTCTTATCGCAATGATATTGGGACTTTAGAGATATTATTCCTCTTAGATGTGAAATTTGTCTATAGAGTTGATATTTCTCATAGTCATGATACATGACCTATATATACGAACTGCCTCATAGATGTGATATACCTTGTAGTTAAGAGTTATACTTATTGATGCATCATGCCTCTTAGAAGTGAGATGCCTCTTATATGTTAGACGATTATAGATATGCTTCATAGTTTATAGAAATGGTACACCTCGTGCATGCTCTATGGCCTATAGTTATAAGATGATTTATATTTACATGATTATTGATATAAGATCCATATATGTATATGGGCCTACGATCGTGATTATGATGTTATGATTATTCTTGTCACATTATTAGGCCAAAGGTCATATTATGATATTGGTTGGATATCTGAGAAGTGTTTATCCTTATAAAGGATACAATTGTAGCTTATGAAAATATATATGTAATTATATAAATATCTCTCCGGTATGGGATGGAGGAAGATGTGGTATGATGTTTTGATTTCAGTAGTTGAATACTAGTGATGGAATGCATAGATTTGGTACATTCGTGATGTTTGCATCGATGATTGATACAATTTAACTAGATTAAAATATTATCATTATTGTCACTAACTAAGAGCTAAATCACACTTTCTACCTTAAAATGGATTTCTTCACAACTACAACTGCCTAACATAATGAATAAAATATAAGTATAGAAGAGGTTAATAATGAAGATTTAAATATTATATCAAGATATATTCTAGTACTTGATTTGACACTATTATTTACTATGGTCGTGAGACATTTTAACCCATTCTACACTTTATAATGACTTAGTCCCGAAGATCATGTTGGGCAATGGATTTACGAACTTACACTCTTTTAGCAATGGCTTGACTCCATGCACCTATTATATATATATATATATATATATATATATATATATATATATATATATATATATATGTTTATGGATAATGTGATATTGATAATAAATGATAAATTTTGGAAATATACTCTACCGTACTTCTCTTTTCATGATTATTTTCTTTATCCCTTGTGGGGCTTGTTCCTTACTTTAGCCCTCGTGGGGCTTGCTCTTTACTTTTTCCCTTGTGGGGCTTGCCTTCTATTATAGATATTGTTTTGGATATGGTAATGATATGATGATACCCAAAAAGGCTGGAGGATATTGTGATGACGTAATGATACCTGGCAACGCCGGAGGATATTATGATGAAGTGATGATTCCCAACAAGGCCAAAGTATATTATGATGATTTGATGATACCCGGCAAGGATGAAGGATGTTATGATTATGATATTGATGCCCGGTATGGTGGGAGGATGATTATATTGATGTGCCTATGTGTATATCTATCGGTTTGAGTCAGGATAGCCCTATGTATTTCAACTCTATATATACTCGGTAAAGCCGGACATTAATTATGATAATGATGATGGCGATGATGATGACAGTTATGATGGAGATATTTATGATTATGAGATTTTGATATTAATTTTGTACCTTACAATCATTCTTACATGTGCATCGCCTATTATCAGTATGCACCTATATCTATCAACTATTATGGAATGGCTGCATAGATATGGGTGATGACTATTCCTTGTGTTATTATATGTTGATTAGACCTTTAGATCCTGGGATGGTAGGGGTATGTATAGTTTTGTCTAGGTATTTGGTTGTCCATAATAGACGTATACTCATGTTGTTATTAATATTGTTATTACTATTGTTATGATCATTATTATATCTAAATTATGGCAAATTAGTCATTGGTTTTGTATTGAGACTTGACATATGATTTTGGCCTATTCTATCTTATGATTTCATTATTACGCATAATTAATTCATGATTAGACAAAGGGATTAGAAACCCTGAGCATGTTAGTACAAATCTTTATAGGATTTTAATGAGGCCTTAAAATGAAGATATGATGATCTAGTTTGTACCTCAAGATGACCTTGCAACTATATATATATATTATACTTATGTAGATATGGAATATATATATATATATATATTTATACAGTTATGGAACTACCATATATCTCTTGCTTCGTTTGATCATATTGTATATTCAATCCTTGTCCTTGTATATTGTTATATAATCTTCGTTCGTCCTTTATTCGTATATTGTACAGGGATATATGGTATAGTATTGATATTTTTTAGTTTGACTAGAATATGATACTTTATACTTGATACCATCTTAGCCTTATTATGTTAGTCTCTTGTACAAGAATTGGATAGGCTATCCTTATTATTTCATTGGCTTTTTTATATGATTACTGTACTTTTATGTGTAGTTTTCCATTCTGTTTATATGTTATGTTTATCTACTTTATCTTTGGAGCTCAGTTGGCAGTTGCCTATTGAGTATCATTTATTTTGTAATCATACTACACTTCTGCAGCCTGTAAATCATAGTATGAGTTATCTCCATTGATGTGTACATCGTGCAGAAAAGCTATAGTTCAGAGACTTAGAGTGAACTCCTGACGTTCGGAATATTACTTACCTCCTTCTTATATACTAGATTTGTCATTATGTTGTATTCGGAGATAAGTTGTAACAATGTAATTCCCTTTGTATTTCATTCATGTACTCTTGTTATATTAGAAGCTCTTGTACTGATACCACCAAGTTTTGGGACTCGTCACGTGTTTGATTTTCTATTTCATCTATTCTGCATTCTTTTGTTATATATATTGAGTAGTCAGTACTATCCATTTTGGACTACGCGTTTGGCTTGTCTACTGGTGGGTTATCATAGGCGCCATCATGACTTGAGAAATTGGGTCATGACAAGGACTAGTTATGGCCATTATGACTTCTTGTGATGTCTTTTGGATTGACTAATGCCCCAGGTACGTTCTTTGATAGATCGGATGTCCTAACATTATTTGGGCTCGTTTGTTAGGGTTCATGAAAGGTATTCTAGATTATTCGAGGAGTAGGGAGGAGGATATGCAATATTTGAGGATTGTGCTCTAATTTTTGAGAAATCATAGGCTTTTTGCCAAATTCTCAAAGTGTGAATTTTGGCTCGAGTCAAATACATTCTTAGGACATGTGGTGTCTAAGGACGGGATTATGGTAGATTCAGCAAAGATTGAGGCTATTTATGATTGGACTAGACATACATATGCATCTGAGGTTCATAGGTTTATCGGTATGGCAGTTTACTATAGATAGTTCGATAAGAGTTTTTCTATTGTTTTAGTGACCATGACCAGATTAACTTGGAAGGAGGTTTTTTCTATTGGTCTTAGGAGTTAAGTCGGGCTTTTAGATGCTTGAGGGTTTTCTTACTTCAGCTCCTATATTGGCTCTTCCCGTAGAGGGCGAGGGGTTTACTGTATATTATGATGATTCTAATTTTGGTTTGGGTTGTGTGTTGATGTAGTAGGGCCCAGTTATTCCTTGTGTATCGAGGCAGTGTAAGGTGCATGAGTGCAACTACACCACTCATGATTTTGATTTGGTGGTGGTAGTTTTATGCTTAAGATTTAGAGGCATTATTTATATGACATTCATTGTGAGATCTACAGTTATCATCGTAGTCTTCAGTAACTTATCATCATAGTCTTCAACATCTTATGAATCAAAGAGAGCTTAATTATAGGCATTGCATATATATGGACTTGCTAAAGGATTATGACATCACTATTGTATACCATGGGGCAAGGCGATCTGGTAGCAGACGCCTTGAGACAAAAGGCGGTGTATGTGTAGCTTGGGTTATATTTAAATTTCTAAAAGTTTGTTGGCGTGGGACATTTAATCCTTTGTCAACTTGATGGTGAGACTTGATATTTTGGACTCCAAGAGGATCCTTTCTAGTGTTGAGGCCAAGTCTACCTTATTCAAGCAAATTCAGAGTCATCAATTTGGGGATAAGGGACTTTGTGTCATCCGTGATCTGGTGTTAAGGGGTGAGTCCAGGAGAGATACCATATATTTGGAAGGTATTCTACGATATGATGATTGGATTTGTATTTCAAGGGTTGAAGACTTGATTCAGTTAATATTGTGTCAGGCTCACAGCTCCAGATACTCTATTCACCCTAGAACAACTAAGTTGTATAGGGATTTGAGGCACCTTACTGGAGGATATTCATAAAGAAAGATATGGTGGACTTTCTTCATGCCTCGAGACTACACCTTGGACGTCACATGGGGCTTAGGACCACAAAAGATCCCAAGATAACCCTTGTACTAGTATAACTCATAATCAACTGAATATGTTACATAAATCTAAAATAAATAAGCAGAAGAGACATTTATTCTGAATATGATCAATATAAAACTGTATTTAAATGATTACAACTCTGGTTATACAAAACAAAACTGGAATCAAATACATTAACTCTACTGACTGTCTATGAATCCTCTTCTAATATTGACTATAAGTAGATGGAGCATGACCCCCAGTTATCCCTGATCAATACAACTGATAAATAAAATAAGATGCTACTCAAACTATGATTTACTCGAGCCCTCGAATCAAAAAGACTCATCACCTGCTGGCTGGAAGCTACACATTGTCCGATTATGATTTGTTGGCTACAATTGGTACCTACATTATGAGGCAATGTAGCACATAGACATATATATGGATAAGTACTTCTGGAATGTACTAAGTAAGTGGGGGTGAATGAATAAGTAAAATAATAATTGAATGTACACATAGACTATAAAATAATGCATGTTAAGTGTAGATAACTCACCTTAAATAAAACAAAATCTATAACATCATAAATATGAGTAATGAGGCATAAGGATAAACTTTGTGAGGCATAACACTTAGTTCTAAAAGATTTACTTTTACTATTTCTTTTGGTAGGTTCTTCTAACCGACATAAACCTGTGAGCTATCATGGAGTCCAATGTCTTACCCACGTAAAGGAGAGTTGTTCTACCTTGCCATAAGAATAGAACCTTAACTTGAGAGATCACTATACCTAACCCATATTAGGACTTGAACCTCCGATGGCTCATAGTTCTGGGGCATGCGACATCGGACTCATACCTAACTCGGTGCTAAATACTACTCCCATGTTACTTATATGCTTATACTTTAGGAAATACATCTTAATATAACATAAGGGTTTATAGAATTAAAATCAGTTATGCTTCTCTTTCTTTAAATCATAATCAAGATGTACAAATGTGGATTCCGTATCTTATCTTAAAATCAAAAGATCAATCTTTTCTTTAAATCTTGGTATAGACTTATCAAAGGAGCTTAACAGCATAATCTTCTTGAAATCTCAAAACTTGTACTTCGGACTTATAATATATGCTTAAATTATTAGAAATTCGTAACAAAACTTAATGCTCAATAATCTTCTTGAAATACTTCAATAATTTCAGTCAAGATAATGAAATCAAAATCACAATATGAATCTTATAAATCAAAACATGAGCGTATGTAAATTGATGCACTTAAAACCTTTGAATCTCATGCTTTCTTTCCTATAACTTGTAACATAACACCATGCTTAAAACTCAATTGAAAATCTTTAATCAATGTCTCAAATCATACTCATTCTATTCAAATCATAAAAGAGTATTCTTCAAGTCCAGAGATAAATAGATGAGAACATGTATGAACTTTAATACTTCAATCGCATGATAATTTCATAAATTCAAGAAAAGATAAATTGGGTATGAACCCTAATTGTAAATCAAATAAATTTAAATTTAAAATAAGTTTTAGGAACAAATATGAAAGGGTATCCTTGTTCATACACCCCACATACATTGACTGGACGAATCCTTGGAGAGAACTTTGAATTTTGAACTTAACTCCTTAATTCTTGAGAGATGACACTTGAATTTTGTTCTTGGGAAGGTGGAAAGAGTTTGGAGTCATATACTGATTGTGTAGGGTTAAGAGAGTTGATTTAAAGTGTTTAAAACTCCCTTGATTTATTTTGGAGTGATTAGGGATGGTTTAAGGGTTTGAAAAGAGTTCAATGCCTTTGATTTAAGTTAAAACGGAACACTTTTGTCCCTGTGCAATCACCATGCGATGCATAGAAAATTGCACATCCTCCAAGTTGGCGTTGCATGGACAATCTCATACCCTCCAAGTGGGCATCGTATGGTCAATCGCACACCCTTTCCAGTGACCTTTTGCGATTGTCATGCAACGCATGACTTTTGCATGGCCATAACTTTTTGCTTGGGCATCTGATTAAGGAGAAATTGGTATCGTTGGAAAGATAATTCAACTATGTACAATTTTATGGGTATTGAAAGATAAAATTCCACATATGTAAGAAGTTATTGATGTTCATCTAACCCTTGTAGAATTAAACAGCAAGATTTGGCCGAATGAAAGTCTCTTAGCTCAACTTTGCCCTAAGCGATTCCTATGATCATTTTTCACCTAGATAGAACTTTACACACTAGGATGATGATCGTGACATATATATTTAAGTATAAATAATTATATTAGATTTTACATACATAGGAATGACGATTCAATTTCTAGCTCAAAAATACGGGTTTTACATTATCTCTCCCTTGGATTCATTCATCCTCGAATGATGGGTAGGAACTTATTGAAACTTTAGAAGTATGGAATAAGGTACACATGATATGTCTACAAATGAAAAATATAGATGATATAAAACATTAAAACCTTTATCATGAAACTAGTTTCTGAGCTGACTTGACTCTATTTACTTATAAGAGGCTTATTCATGCTGAGAGAGTAGAACTCACTTAAAATGATCATGATATGATCTTAAATATAGAATTACTAGTGATAACTGATGCAATAATATTCCAGGAGTTACTAACGATAGAATAAAGTATGTTACTTCTCATTAGGAATTGTTCCTCAACAAAATACTTATAGCAATCAAAATAAGAGGGCTTTATAGCATCGCCAAGTATATTATGTAAGAATGAATCATGGGATAATAAGACTAAGATCGCACAATGGGTATTACACTATCTTAGCTAGAATACTTGGAAATCTAAGATCATTCACTGAACACTTATTAACTAAATCATGACTAAATATCTGAATTTTAGATATGACATGAATCATTCTATCACACCCAATTTTTCTTGTGAAAATTAGGATTTAACGGGACTACTTTTTTAGGGATTGTTTAAAGAGAGTGAAGAGTCACTACCTAATGTATTAGGGTGCGTTAGGGAACCACTCTAGGCTAACTATGAACCTATATTATTATTTAGTCTTAGTTCACTAGAAATTTGGGTAAGGGTTCAAATTACCTCGAAAGTTAGGTGTTAGGCACCTTCGAGGTCGACAAAGGTTGTTCTCGGTTGAATTTGTATTTTACGTGGGGATTTTTTGTGATAAGCAAAGGTCAATTATTTTATTAACTTAAATGTTACTAAGGCAAACCTTAAATAAACAAAGCATGTAATTTAGTTATTTTAACTATCAATTACCTAAGTGATAAAATCATAAAGCATGTAAATAAGACAAGTGAAGAGAGAGAAGGGACAAAATTTATAACAAAAGGGACTTCTTTTAAAACTACCTACCCCAAATAAATAAGCACACAAAGTAAATGTCATAAAAAGAAAAAATTTGAAAAATCAAATAAAGGAATGTTTTTGGTTTCATTCAAATCAGAACCCCCACTTTTTAATTATTATTCGACCCATTAGTTGGTAGCCGAATTCTTAGACAAGTGACAATGTCGTATACCATGTAATATATGTTGGGTATCATCACTTTTAAATGACTACCCCTCCCTCCTTCCCCACCTAGGCTGGTTTTCAAACCTAAAAGCGTTCTAAAAGAAAGGTTAAAACTAATGCCTATAAGAGTACCTATCATCCCAACCTATCGTCCAAGAGGAATTAGACTTTGCTATTTTGGGTTTATAGGCTTCACAATATGATGTTGGATCAGTTGTTGGGCCTCTCAATGTAATGTTGGATTAGCTGTTGGGCCTCTCGATATGATGTTGGATCGACTGTTGGGCCTCTCAATGCAATGTTAGATCGACTATTGGGCCTCTCATTGCAATATTGGATTGGGTGTTAGAACTCTCCATATGATGTTGGATTGACTACTGGGCTTCTCAATACAATATTGGATTAGCTGTTTGGCCTCTCAATGCAATGTTGGATCGGTTATTAGGCCTATATCCTATCATTTGTACTTGTTAATCCTGCACTTAAAGAAAAATTATCAGTTTTTAAAAAAGGGAGATTGGTTTGTGCCTCTGTCTCGACTAAAGTATTGTCATCTTGTTGATCAGTTTCATCCGAATCTTCACTCGGGTAGGCAGAAAATAAATATTTTTAAAGAAATCATGTTTGCAAATAATTGAAAGTGATAAGTAAAATTTGTTAGAATAAAACATGAAATGTTGTTGAATCATTCGTTGTGACATTTTGAGACTATACAACATCTTATAAGTCCTTGCTCTCTTGTTTAGGAAATATTTGAGGACCACTCAAACATTTTTGCCCCAAGTATAGAGTTGTCTTATTGAAAGATTGCAAAAGACTACATGTAAGAATTTTTGAGGTCGTCTCAAAAATTCTGCCCTAGTTCTTAATAATATCAATGTCATGCCCAAGTAGATAAAAACTATTAGCACTGATATATATGTATATATAGAAGAAATAATATAGTGAAAACAACCATAATAGATAACAATAATGATAAGAGGAGATAAGAAAGCGTATCTATTTGATGTTGTCCTTGTTGTCCATGATTTTTGGGAATCCTTACAAATCTACCCCATTTTTGCCTATAAAGAAAAATAATCACGTTGACCCCATGTCTTATTTCACATATCAAGGGTGTGATTTGGGATTTATTTGATGATGTTGCAAGGCAATTACTGTATTTGTACATATTATCTTCACTCAAAGAAAAATTGTTAGTCAAAAAATAATGTGGATTCATACCTTGCTCGGTTTAACACCTTGTCATTGCCTTCTATTTCATAGACAGTAGGGACTTGTACTCCATCATGGTGAAATTTTTGAGAGTCCTCAAAAATTTCTACCCCAATTTATGATAAAAGACATCTTTTCCACATCCTTATGAATTGGTATAATGCTTTCTTATGAAATTTTTGAGGTTTCCTTAAAACCTCAAAAATTCTGCCCCAGTTTTTGCTTTTGGAGTCTTATATTCTCACTCAAAGAAAACATTAGTTTAATAGAAATGGTTGTCTTATATTTGAACATTGTGATCTCAATTGGAATCTACCTTTATATGCTCAAGGTCGGGCCTATTAAAGGTGTAGAAATTTGAGAAGATTTTTCGAGTTAGATAGAAAGGGGAAAGAAATTTTTATTAAATTAAGATTAGACCAAAAATGTATTGCTTATGTATCCAAATGGAAGTTAGGCCAAACATAATACATGAATATAAAAAATGGATAAAATAAAGAAATGTTATTAGCCACAAGGCAGATAAATAGAGAATGGTGGCATCTCCCATTTTCAAGAGTGGTGCATGCTGAAGAAAAATGGCATCTCCCAAATAGTATTTTTCATTGGGCGAGAAAAAAGAAAGATGGAATCTTTTTGGGTATTGATCATATTTGTCATATTGTAGATTTTTAATTGACATCAATGTTCAAATACTAGACAACCACTAAATAAAATAGTAATTTATACAAATCAAAAGTCAGTGTACCCCATAAAGAATAAATAGAATGAAAATGAGTCATTGTGTTAAAGAGGACTTTAGGACGAATGGGTGAGCTAGAACTTAAGCTTGAATAACAAATTGCTATCAAAAGATAGAAGATGGATTCTAAGAAATGCCTAGGTACTAAGTTCGTACTTGAAATTGATTGAGTGAATAAGTAGATAATAATAAGATATTGAAAAGATGCACAAAGATTGTTTAAAGAGGTTTTGTCTTGAAGAAATAGGAGGATTGAAGATTTGATGAGTTTAAAAAAATTTTGAAGTGTTTACTCTGAAACATTTGAAAATTTGAAAGATTGTGAAAAAAATTATTTGAATAATTCGAAGAAAGGTCCTAGTTTTCACCTTTATAACATTATGAAAAGGTGAAATAAAGGGTAACATGATTTGGTAGAAAAACTACTTGAACGATAAAGATTGTTTCACTTTTTTGTAATACTAGGATATATTATAAAAGGAATAAAAAAGGAAAAGGAAGACTGCACCCTTACAAAGGATTGCCTACGTATCTTGTTACAACAAGAATTAGGTCAAACGTAGTTCAGAATTTTGAGAGTTGCAGAAGTTGATTAGCAAGTGGGGATGAATTATAGACGAAACAATCAAGAAAGGTTGTGAAATACAAATGCAACATATTAAATAAAATAACAAATTCGGCATATGCATATAAGTCTAAGGACATGTCATATTTATCAGGAGGTATATTTCTTAGTAAAGAAATATACTAAGAAATATACGATTAAGCTCTAGAGAATAACAGTAGTTTTTGACAAAGTTTCCTCAAGAGGACAACTTGAGAGTGGGAAAACTTGTGGTTGTCGACCTACCATTGGTCAACCAATCAACAATGCATTTCTCAAAGGATGTTTTAGGAAAATCATCCATGAAACCACTCAACCGTTCGTAAAAAGAAAATAAATAGGGTTTCAAGTGGAGAAAAATATGAGTGGAATGTCAGTTATATAAAGTAGTAACACCTAGCACACAGCAAAATACAACAACATGCTTAGCAATATAAAAGTAAATAAATATCAAAACACATAGCCAACAAAAGACAGAAAAGGGAAAGGGACAGACATGAAGAAGTAAAAACACATAAAAAAAAGGGCAGGAGAAGAGACTAACATGTATCAAAAGACACAAAAAAGCAAATAATATTACACAAATATCAAAATAAAATTTGGACAAATACAAAGAATCCCACATAAAGCAAAAATTCATAATGGTTAGAACATAAGTATCCCCAGCAGAGTCGTTATTCTATCGGGCCCTATTTTTCTTGAAAAAAATGGGATTCGATGTGACTACTCTTTCATGGAATTGTTTAAAGAAATATGAAGAGTTACCGCCTAACAAATTAAGCTGCGTTCGGGCACCATTCTAGGTTAACTATGAACCTATTTTGTTATTTAGTCTTAGTTCACCAGAAATTTGGGTAAGAATTCAAATTACCTTGAAAGGAAGGTGTCAGGCACCTTTCAAGGTCCACAAAAGTGGTTCCCAATTGAATTCATATTTTATGTGGGGATTCTACATGATAAACAAAGGTCACTAATTTTATTAACTTAATAAGACTAAGTGGTAAAGTAACGAGTGAACAAGCATGTTGTTTGCGTTATTCCTAGTTGTTAATTATCTAAGTGCTAGACAACATAGGAAATAATGAAATAAGAAAACAAGCAAGAAGACAAAGACAACACAAATTGTAGCAAAAATGACTACTCAGATAATAAACTAACTACTCCACACAAATAAGCATATAAAGTAAATGAAAAAAAAAACTTAAAAAGTCAAACCAAGGAATTACTTTGGTTTTATTCGAATCATAACCCCAACTTGTTAATCATTATCTGACCCGTTAGCTGGTAGCCAGATTCTTAGACAAGTGACAATGTCATATGTCGTGTAATAGATGTTAGGTATCATCACTTCCGAATGATTACCCAACCCCATCCCACCCCCACCTAGGTTGGTTGTCAAACCTAAAATTTTTTTAAATAGAAAGGATAAAACTAATGCCTCTAAAAAGCCTATCATCTCAACATATCATCTAAGAGGCATTGGACTTTGCTAATTTAATTTTGGGGTCTAGACAAATAAAGTTAGGTTTCCTAGTTGGACTCAAAGCACGTAAAACCAATAGGACGTCATGTAGCACACAATAGTCTCAATCAGGCCTCTTGGTTAATTAAGAGTTGGTTAAGGTGATTAACATGCTAAGACAAGAAATTGCTTGTTTTAGTTAATCCTATTGACATGGTATCTAAATGTCACATGATTGTTATCGATGAAATATAATGGTAAATCATTTTAAAATAATATTGTAAATTTGTTAAGAATAAAAAGGAATGTCAAAGTTAAACAAACGTGAGAGAATGAGAATGTTAATTTACTATGTTCAAGATAGTTAAGAATCATATAAATTAACAAAAATATTGAGAATTAATTTGAATGTTAGTAAAATAACTATATATGTTGAAAGGTGATTTAATATGTTGAACAATTATAAACATGCTGAAACTTTTGTTTTAATTTTTGAAAAATTTACTACAATATATTTGAAAGCCATTTTGCCTAATTTTAATATGCTACAAATCAAATATAGATGTTGGAAAGTGATTGCAGAAGCTGAAAATTATTTCCTAAATGTTAAAAAAGTAATTTTGTTATACTGACAATAGATTTAAATGTAGGAAATTGATTTTAATGCTCGAAACTACTTTTTTAATTGCTGGAGATAGATTTTTAAAGGTTGGAAATTGATATTAATACGCTGAAAATTCATTTTTTTAGTATGTTGGAAGTTAGTTAAAATGCAGGAAAATAAATACGAGTGTCAGAAATTAATTTTACAAGCTATTAAATTAATGCGATTAATCTTGAAAGTCCTAAAAACAGGATTTCTAAAGGCAAGATAAGTTATTATTGATCCTAATTAGCAGTTTGCCTAAGTGATTAACGTAGCATGTAAAACACATAAACCTAATTTGTGTTTTCCTATGTGATTCATAGAGCACATAAATCCCCGCAATGAGTAATCCCAAAATTTATTATTTACATAGGCTTTCGTACAATAGATTACATACCAAATAAAAAAAAAGGACGAAACTAATAAGACGTCCCCTTTTTTGTATTCCCGAGCGACTCTTCAAATCTCAAAGAACGGCTAGCTACACGTGTTGGCTGTTAGACATGAATGAGAAAGTAAAGCAAGCACAAAAGGCATAGTACAACATGCTTTCTAACACAAAAATAATGAAATAGATACTGCAATCAAACACATTCCATAATATCATAGAGTCATCAAAAGGAATTTTCGTCGATCGAGACTTACCAAGTAGCCCACAAAGTAATAATAATAAGGCTTTAAGAAAACTAGTTGAGGCAATACCGGGACCGAATGTTTCTTTGAAATAAATAAATAAATAAATGAGAACTTGAGAAGTAAAATATTATTTTTTTCTTTGTATATAGAATAGCTAGAAGTTTTATGTAAGTCGTAATAGCAGATGAAGGTGGATGGGAAAGATGTCCGTTAATGAGAAAAAAAGGGGTTTATATAGTAGAGGGGTGGTAATGGATTGAAGGAAGCAAAATCAATTGGTGGTAATAAAAAAAGAAAATAAATATTCCAGAATCGATTACAAATTACTATAAATCAGTAAATTAAATTGTTAAAGAAGGAAGAATCATGATAATTGTCATAAATATTCACATAAACTGTTAAAAATAAAAATTGAAGAAACCAAAAGGAAAAAAAACTTACGACTTTTGCAAATATTTACCACAAATCAAAAATGTTCAAATAATGTCTACTTAAAATGACTTAATTAGAGGTCATTTCAATTTCAACAAGGAAACTAAATCAAATAGTAGGTTCAACAATAGTAGCTAACCAAAAAGAATATTCAATCAGTGAAAGCTTCTTCCACAAATTATGACAATCACTCATAACAAACCCCATTTACGGCATGAAATCTCATCAACAAATTATGAGAGAAAAATATAAGAATGAGTCAATGTAAGGTAGTGTAAATAATCAGTCACGTAATCATCCTTTCAACAGTAATATAATCCACATTAATATGCCAACATTCAACATGCCAACAATCCATAACAATATGCCAAAATTATGACAAAATGACAAATCATAACCACATGAAAAATTAGGTCTAACACCAAAATTGATAGAAATTGGGGGTTTTCATATATAATAATCTAAAGAAGTTTAAAAGTCCAAATAAGAAAAATCAAATCAAAATTTCAGTCAAATTTTGTCGATTTTAGATCACAAAATATGTTAATAAAAGAAGAAATAAAGGAGTAGAAAACAATATCAAATTACCACGAAAGCAAACATAGGGATGGATTCGAACGAATACATCATAATCCATGAAAAAAACCAAGTTTCATGGTCGGGAGAATTTAATGATAGGAGGCGGTTGGTAAGGCTTTCTTGCCGGTGGCGGGGTCTTGCTAGTGGAAGTGATCATTGGTCTGGAGGGGTAGCGCCATAACTGGTGGCGGCAGGGATGACTAGAAAGGAGAACGAAGGGAGTCAAAGTGGCGACTGGAGGAGCTACTGTTCACCGCTTGTGACGGCATCTAGACGTATTTGCTGGTAGTGGTGGTTTCACCAATTTCTCCAGCATGACCGTCGGTGATTTAGAGAGAGAATGAAGGGTGTATCGAGAAGAGGAGGAATTGTGGCCGTTGTGGAAAAGAAGAATGAATTAGGATTAGGGTATTTTTTTGTTTAAAAGGAAAGGAAAGTTTAACTGATCTTAGCCGATAGATCATCTTTGATCAATGGCTGAGATTAAAATAATTTTCAAAAAAGTCAAAAGTTGGAATTTGATTTTATGGCCAAATTAATGTTAATTTTGACCACAATTGACGCAAATTGAGTAAACAATGGGTAGAAATCAAAATACACAGGAGAATAGATTTAAATTAGTTGTTATTTTAATAAATATGATAGATATATAATAATAATAATAATAATAATAATAATAATAATAGAAATTTTAATAATAAGGACTAGACGTTGTGTTTATAAATTGTGAGTATGCATATTTACCATAAATAATTTAATAAATAAAATTATGTAAGATATTATGCTTGAATTAATAAATTATTAAAAATGACAATAAAAAGTAATAAAATAATTTATAGATATTTTAAATCATGAATGTGACATGTCGTTATTTATTTAATACAAGAATAATGTGTAAAATATATTAATATTTGGAATAAAATAATTTTGATTGAATAACAGCCTAAAAGGGATATCGGGGAGTCAAAATTGGGTGTCAACATAGGCATACTCATGAAACTTCAAATAGTGAGACTAGATGGAAAAATGGAAACCCATAGGAACCTATCTGTATGACTGTTAAACTAAATTGTTGACTCTACGGACTGAACCATACTGAGAGCTTAAACTCAATTAGAGTATTTCTTTAACAGTCTTTGCAAGAATTTCTAATAAAATTTAGGGAGCAAGGAATCTTGGGCATGATCTGAATACGATATCTGAATAAGGAATCGAAACATGGCTATAACTTTATAACACGGAATATAGGCCTATAGAACATAAGGTAGGATAAAATTACCAAGCCTTAGGCAATGCAACTGCTAACTTTCAAGCTTAGCCACACTTCTAAAATACTCCCTCAACTATACTTTCCCCTTAAATACCATGTTCATTTGATTCAACTTATAATTCTGACATAGGTACATATAACTACTCTAGCCAAAGTCTAAGTTTAGCTAAATACTCACACCATATTCAAGCCTAACTCAAAATCACAAGGTACTGCACATAACACCATAATACTAGTCTGAACCATAAATTCAATATCCACAACTTCTCATATCTAGGATAATTCTCCTTATCGCTTCAACAACCAAATTTAACCTCTTACTAAGAATTCATTAGAGCACAATGCACCCATCCACTTATATACCAACATGACATTCAATCCTATCATTATAACCATATACGAACTTCTAGGAAAACACCCATAAACTCCTCTTTATTATATTGTCTAAACCTTTACCATTAACAGCTTCCCTTACACTATTCTTAAGAAGACACACACGAAATCTCAACTAACCATGACATATACCAAAAGCTTGGCATCAACCTTTCTTCACACTTATAGCCTTAGATGAAACACACATACAACAATCTTTCCTCAACAAGAAATATTTACTCTCTCTATTCTTAACAATCTTCCATCACCACTATCACCTCTCCCTTAGATTAAAACCATCATTCTAAACTTATGTATCTATTTCATATCCCTGGGACTTAGCCATAATTTCTTCACTCTAATTTCTATAGAGGAATGGTCAACTCACGTGAATGAACTATATTTAAAATATACTAACTCCATTCTTAGACAATCCCCCTTCATATATACCATCCTTAACTTTCTCTATCTTCAATAATCATCACCATAGACTTACACTCTCCCCCACAAACATATATGTCTCATCAAACACCTAAACTGTATCACATTTATAAACTTATATTTTTCCCTAAACCACGAGAAACAAAATCATACCAGGAGACTCAACATCATCTATCCATAACTCCTTAACTTAGCTATTAAGAACACTATGTACTATATAACTAGCCTTCTTCCACTTAGAAACTTAAGGTTACAATTAACCATACAAAACACATAACAACCTTAGAAAATGATGAAACCCCACATCACCTTAAGTACACCGATATGTCATACTTAATTTTGAATAAACATACGTAAATTCTTGCATACACTATCCAAGCCTACTAGATCACTTCCATGGAAATAGCATCACTAACCAAGCAATCATTATTTCCACCTTGATGATCATCCATTGTTGAAACTTAACGTCTAGTGCTAGACATGATTAAAAACCCAACCTCACATACTATTCTTACATAGAATCTATAAAATAAAACATCAAGAAAAACTAGTCCACTAGAACCTTATAATGACAATAATTGATCATAATTGTATGACCTACCTTATTATAATCCATTAGTAGGTCCTCCTTATACACATCACTACTATTCACCCATCCGTATTCCTCAATTAACAATACTCAACCACCAAATACTTAATTAATATCCTATACTTTTCTAACATAGTAAATACTCTCAATAACATCTTTCCTATGTCAAGCAAACAACAAGTCACCTTAACTAATAAATCCTTCTCTACCTTCTACCAAGGAACTTGTACCACATTCATTAACCCTAAACAAACACATAATTACATATCACCTTACTTCTAACTCGATAGTATGCAGAAGTTCATCTATATACATTGAATTAATTGTCATCACCACATTTCTTGTCACTACACATCTAAACCTGTACTTCCAACTATAAGAATTTTCTACTACTTATGAATCATAACACTTAATGTCATAATATCCCTCTAATGCAAACTCTATTTAACAATTTGGGTTCAAACAATCTTCTCTCATGAGCACTATTTAGATTAAAGGCGTTAATAAGGTTTCTGAACACATAACATATTCTGTTTTAACTGGACAACTCAAATGGATAAGAAAATAAGCTTTCAACTTAAGGAACTTATAGCATATTAGCGAGCTCCTCTCAAGCCCCTTGTGTGACTTCTGAAGTTACTGATAGTATATCTGAGAGCATCATCTTGGGAGGAATTGAAAATTACTAATCATGTTATTTCAAGTATAATTCATATATGGAGAATTATAGAGGTACACATGAATCGAATGAGGTTTTTGAGATAACAAATTTATAGTGCAAACTATAACATAAAGAAAGGAAATATTTCATAAATGCCCTGTGACCTCTCGAAGAAGAGTATAGACGTTTTTTTTACTATTTCGCAAGGCTCTACTAGACATGGATTCATAGACACCCTAGGATACTTCAACTCGAAGCTCGGAGACAAAATTTGTCACACCCTGAGACTATCCCTTGAACTTCACATGGGTTTTAGGACCAGAAGTGATCCAAAGCTAACCCTTGTACTGGCATAACTCATAATCAACTGATATGTTACATAAATCTAAAACAAAAAAGCAAAAGAGATATATTTTTTTGAATATGATCAATATAAAATCATATTAAAATGATTATAACTTTGATTATTAAAAATAAAACTAAAGTAAAATATATCAACTCTACTGACTGTCTATAAAGTCTCTACTAATATTGATTATAAGTAGCCAAGAGATGACCCCAACTATCCCTAATCAAGAAGACTGATAAATAAAAAAAGATGCTACTCAAGCTATGATTTTCTCGAGCCCTCGAATAAAAAGAACATATATTACCTACTGACTAAAAGTTGCACACTGTCTGATTATGATGTGTGGGCTTTAACTGGTACCTACATTATGAGACAATGTAGCATATAGACATATATGTGGATCAGTATGTTTGGAATGTATTGAGTATGCGGGGGGTGAAAGCATAAGTAAAATAATAACTTAATGAACACATAGACTTCAAAATAATTCATGCTTAGTGTAGATGATCACCTTAAGATTGAATAAAACAAAAACTGTAAAATCGTAGACATGAGTAATGAAGCATAAGGATAAATTTTGTGAGCCGTAACACTTCATTTTAAAAGCTTTAATTTTACTCTTCTTTTGGGAGGTTCTTCTGACCAACATAAACTATGTGAACTATCATGGAGTCCAACATCTTTCCCATGTTGAAGAGAGTTGTTCTACCTTTGTCATCGAAATAGAACCTTAACTTGAGTGATCACTATACTTAACCCATATTTGGACTTAAACCTACAGTGGCACATAGTTTTGGGGCATGTGACCTCAGAATCATACCCAACTCGGTGCTAAATACTACTATGTTACTTATAAGATCATACTTTAGGAAATCCATCTTAAAATAGCATAAGAATTTATAGAATGAAAACCGGTTCTGCTTCTCTTTCTTTAAATCATAATCAGGATGAACAAATGTGGATTCCATATCTTATCTTAAGATCAAAAGATCAATGTTTGCTTTAAATCTTGGTATAGAATTATCAAAGGAGCTTAAGAGCATAATCTTCTTGAAATCTCAAAACTTGTACATAGGACTTATAATATATGCTTAAATTCTTAGAAATTTGTAACAAAACTTCAGGCTAAATAATCTTCTTGAAATACTTCAATAATTTTAGTCAAGATAATGAAATAAAAATCACAATATGAATCTCATGTTTTCTTTCATATAACTTGTAATACAACTTCTTGCTTAAAACACAACTGAAAATCTTTTATCAATGTCTCAAATCGTACTTATGGTATTCAAATTATAAAAGAGAATTCTTCAAGTCAAAACGTAAATATATGAGAGCATGTATGCACATTAATACTTCGATCAAATGATAATTTCATAAATTCAAGAAAAGATAAATTGGGTATGAACCATAATTGCAAATTAAATAAGTTTAACTTTAAAACAAGTTTTGGGCAGAAGGATGAAAGAGTATCCTTGTTCATAAACCCCATATACATTGACTGGATGACTCCTTGGAGAGAACTTTAAATTTGGAACTTAACTCTATGATTCTTTAGAGATAACACTTGGATTTTGTTCTAGTGAAGAGGGGTTTTTGGGTCATATACTTTTTGTTTAGCATTAAGAGAGTGGATTTAACTTGTTTAAAACTCCCTTAATTGATTTTGGAATGATTAGGGGTGGTTTAGGAGTATGAAAAGACTTCAATGCCCTTAATTTAAGTCAAAACAAAATACTTTTTGCACTGTGCAATCGCTATGCGACACATGGCCAATCTTAAACCCTCCAAGTGTGTGTCGCATGTAAAATCACACACCCTCCAAGTAGATGTCGCATGACCAATCGCATACTGTAATACCCTAAGTTTTTATGTCATAAACCTCTCATTCTTTTCTTATGAAATCAGATCCACCCTAAAGTAATGGTTACTCATAAGTTGATGCCCTAATTTCTATATCATCCATATAGCTATTTTCATTAGAATTCATGCTCTCACAGATCAGTTCAATAGCTCATTTTGTTTAAGATTTATTTATTCAGTTTATTTTAGTTTTGCATAATAGCTTATAACCTCAAATTCCTCAGTATTTTCAGCTTAATTATCAATATTCGAGGATGAATGTTCCCAAGGGGGAGATATTGTAATACCCCATACTTTTCCTAGCTTAATTTCTCTCCTAGAATGTCAAAGGGTTGCTTCAAAAAAATGAATATCTTTTGTTACATGTGAAATTTGCTGGATTTAAACCTTCCATTGTGTGGGAAATTGAAGAAGATTTCCATCAATACCAAATTTACCCAATTCCAGCACTCAGTGAATAAGTTAGAGCATTTTTAGTAATACAATGTCTCACCTAGTCACTCACCGCATCACGGTGGATGCCAAAATAACAATCATCACATTTCAGTGGACCTCCGCGATATTGGTGCATAGCAGAGAGGTCCAAGTTCATAAGTTTCAATTTCTTGTGGTGCAACATCATAGCACCGCATCGCGCCAGAGTGCAAATTTGCATTCCTCCTTTTCTAGTAGCTTAACTCAATTTCATCGCGTCGCGGTAAAAGTGTAATTGTCGTACTCTTGATTCATAATTCAAATTATTGTTCCATGACATTAATACTAAGTATTTTAAGTCCTTAGTAGGTGAATAATGTTCATAGAAGTAACTTAGATCCAAGTGGATTGAAGAACATTGGATTCGTCCAAAATTTGGTATTCAATCCTACAAGGGTATACTTTAAACGTGTATAACTTTTTATATATATGTAAATTTCCATACTAATACCCACCAAATTTTAGATAATTGAATTATCTTTTCAACTATACTAATTTCATAAAAATCTGATACCCGAGGGAAAAATATAGTCATTTTAGTGTGAGGCAGTAAGCTCTGCGATGGTAGCGCGTCGTACTAAAGGGCAAAATCGGAATGCGGGTTATGAATTTATGCTTTAAATTAATGAGGGGAAATGGGGTCTTTTTTCACCTTAACTCAGGTCATAAAAACACGATCGAAGGCTTCAATTGAGGCATTATTTGCCCCCATTCTTCAATTTTTCCCTCAAGAACAACCCTAATCAATTCCCTCAAGAATCAACAATTCCATCTTCTTATCTTCAACAAAAAGATCAAGAATATAGAATTTCTAATCTAAGAACTTCAAGAATGATATCAACATCATCTCCAAAGGATTCAAAGTTCAAGCTTTTACATTGAATTCATCAAATCCAAACTATTAAGATATGTGGGGTTTTGAACAAGGGTAATTCTTTTACCGTTGTGCTTAAAACTTTATTTTAATTAACATTTTACTGAAATCTATCTGATTTTCCATGAAATTCAAGTTAGGATTTAAACCCATTATCATTCTTTACAAGATTATGAGATTTTTCATGATTTAAAAGTTGAATTACATGATTTTATTTATGTTTCCATGCATATTGCTGAAATTTCCAGATTTTAAGATGATTTATGAAGGTTTATGTTATCAAGCATGAATTTTGGGATATTTTATCTTGATATTAATACATGGATCATTAATTTATATTTAAAGATTGTTATTCAAAGAATTTTTGTGCTATAAGCACTCAATGATTAGAATATTTTCAGAATATTGAGAAAGGTTTGACCTTTTGGTCTCAAAATAGATTTGAAATCCACTTTACAGATTCAGATTATAGATTTGCAGTAAGTTTTCATAATAAACCATTAGATTACTTCTAAAGTGAATTTTTCTTGAGATTTTTAGCATGAGATTGGGAGTACTGTTTAGCACCGAGATGGGTACGTTACTACGGTTTCATACCCCAGAACTACGTACCAATGTAGGATTTAGATTATTCCCACTTTTATGTGGATAACTGAGATTTTGATCACTGAGATAAGATTGTTCTATTCCTATGGCAAGGGAAGAACAACCGTAATATTACGGGGGCTAGTCGTGGGACATCATGGATGCTCACATGGTGTACATTCAGTTAGAAAAACCTCTCAAATAGATGTTCCCCACTCTTAAAATGGTTTTTAATTATTTAAAGTCTTGAGATAAAGTGTTTACCATGCAGAATAAGTTTCATACTTTTCTTAGCCTATATGATTTGAGAATGAGAACAGAATAAAAATTTTAGAACTAAGTGTAATGACTCACAAGATTCATACTACATGCTTTACTATTCATGATTTACCATTTTTAGATTTCAGATTACTCAAGCCCAAGTGGGTCATATACATTTAGCATGCATGAATTTTTATAAATTGTGATGATACTATTTTACTTATGCTTTTCACCCCTATATATTCAGTGCATCCTAAAAGTACCAATCCATATATGTCTATGTGCTACATTGTATCATAATATGGGTACAAGTTTTAGTATGCACAGTCAGACTCAGACGATTTCAGCTAGCGAGATGATGAGTCCTCATATTCGGGGACTTCAGTTAGATTTATTTATGTTCTTTACTTTCTTAATCATATGTATTGATTAGTGATAGTTGGGGTCGCGTCCTAGCTATCTATAGTTAGTATAGTAGAGGCTTCATAGATGTTAGTTAGATTAAATCATGTAATTTTAGTCTCTCTTTTTAGACTATGTCAGAATGTAAAATGGGACCAGCCTTGTATTTTCACATATCATATAATTTTTATGTTTCCACACAGTGACCTCAGTTATTTATTTCATATTTGATCAGTTGCTTGATAGAATTCCATTTCATTGGTTAGCTTGGGATCACTTGTGATCCTAAGCACCGTGTGACGTCTCGGGAAAGATTTTTGGGGTGTTATGCATACCCTTCCAATTCACCTTTTGCGATTGTCATGCATTGCACTACCTTTGTATGGCCATAAATTTTTGCTCGGGTATCAGATTAATCAAAAATTCATATCGTTGGAGATATAATTCAATTATCTACAATTTGGTGGATCTTGAAAGGTAAAATTCCATATATGTAAGAAGTTATACACATTCAAATCTGACCCTTATAGAATCAAAAACCAAGATTTGGTCAAATCAAAAGCTCTTAGCTCAACACTGCTCTAAGTGATTCCTATGAAATTTTATCACCTCAATAGTACTTTACACACTCAAATAATGATCATGAAATATATATTAACAATATAAATCAATATATTATAGTTTACACATGTAGGAACGATAGTTCAATTTCTAGCTTAAAATGTGGGTATTACAACTTTATAGCTCGTTGTTTGTGTTATCAGTAGGTGAAGGCTGGGCATCATAGTCTTGGTGGTCTAATTCAAATATTTATCACTTTCAAGTAAAAGTGTGATCAGATCAACTAGGACTTTGATAGTGGTTTGCCTCGTGCCTCTTATGGTTCCGATGGCATTTGGATCATGGTAGATTAGTTGACCAAATTGGTATATTTTCTTCCTATTCAAATTTCCTTCAGTGTTGACATTTTGGGCCATATCTATGTTCATAAGATAGTTGTCTTTCATGGAGTACCCATATCTGTTATTTCAGACAGGGGCTCGATATTCACTTCTAGATTCTAGGGGCTTTTTAGGAGGATTTAGGTACCTAGGTAGATCTTAGCACCATTTTTCACCCTCAGGCTGACGGGCAGTCATTACGGACTATTCAGGTTCTTAAGTATATGCTCCAAGCTTGTTTTATGGATTTTGGAGATCAGTGGGAGCACAACTTAGCAATGGCAGAGTTTGCATATAATAACAACTACCATTCGAGTATTAAGATGGCACTATTTCAGGCACTATGTGGTAGGCATTGTCGATCTCCAATAGGGTTGTTTGAGACCTTAGAGGTTAGGCTCTGATGTTTTGACATTTGATGAAATATTGGCATCTTTTATATGAGATAATTATTTTTTTAGTAACTATTAAAGTATTTGATGCCGAGATTGCTTGTTCTCAGCAAACTAACTAAGAAGCAAAAACAACTTGGAAAAGTTGATACTAATTGCATGCCATGGATAAACTGACAGGCTATAACCCTAATGATAGACCCAATAGTTCTTCACCCTTAGACAGAATGCAACATCTAATGGAATCCAGTGACGGTCAAATCAATAGACCATCAAACTTGTAACGGACCATCGTTGTGGTTGTCACACTTAAGAAAAATACAGAATTGAAGAGTTCAGTGACTGACAGGTTGACGGACCGTCAGGACCATGATGGACCGTCACTTTTACAGTCAGTTTTCCAAAACAAAATTAGCTCAGATCCAAATAAAATTAATGGCATGCCCAATAGACCATCACACCTTCGATAAACCGTCAGTTCAACTGTCAACTTATGACGTAGTAGCTTTAATTTTAATTTTTAATCCCCACTTCCTGGGAGCCTATAAATACCCAGCTTAGGGTTAGGTTAGGCATCTTTGGCAATTGTCAAGTGTTATAATATACAATTCACTGAGAAACAGTCTAAATCTTAGGGATTTATTGTAGAGGGGTTCGGATAACTTGCGTAACTTAAATAGATCCATTATAGTAATTGTAGGGGGTGCGGATAACTTGGGTTACTTAAATAGATCTATTATAGCTCTAATGGATCTATTTGTGTTTGTGCATAGATATTTCTTAACTTCTCTAATCATTTTTATTTTTAGTTCATTTATTTTAATTTTATTAATGTTCATATCTTGGGGGTGATTATATGGTAATTGATTAAATTCTTTACTGTAATATTCTTTAGTTTTTTCTGTTAGTCTTTGTAATTCTTATATATTATTTAGAAGCTATTCTAAATATTCTTTATCTTTTGTTTCAAAATATTCAATTAAATTCTCTTTCATAAGTATTTCTATTAGTCTTATTTCTTCCATATTTTGTTTTCAGTAATATAAATACTCGTAGTCTATCATTTTATTCTAAAGTAATTGCTTGTTTACTAAGTTTTGCGTAATATTCTATTCTGATTGTACTATAATTTATATCTGAATTAAGGTTATTAATACTATTAATTATCTCTCCTTCTTCTTCACTTAATGAGTTTTTTATGTTATATAAACTATTATCTATACTTTTTTCTAAATTTTCTAAGGTTTCTTTTATCCATATTAATTTTTCTTTTAGATTTTCCATTATTTCTTTGAGTGGGTTTCTATAATTAATTTCTTCATATAGGTGACTTTAGTTTTCTCTAATTTTTCTAATATATTCTAACATTTCTAATCTGTATAATATCCATCTAAGTAACAACTATCTAAATATGAGCAGTAGCTTTCATTATATAGGTGTAAGTTTTCTATAGAACTTAATAAATCTTCATTAAAATAAAATACCTCTTCGTATGTAATTTTTCTTAAATCTACTATTTCTATATCTTTAAGTACATATAAAAAAATTAGTTTAAAAGATATAATCCAAAGGATGAATATAATAAATGGATACTAAAACAAATAATTAATTACAACTTTTTAGATTTAGACTGTGTAATAGACACAAATAAAACAATACAACTATGGGTAGGATATATGTCAAAATAATTATTAGATAATAAAATAGATACAACAAACACACCAGAATATATAGAAAAGATATTAATAGGAACAGTAAAATTATGGTTTTTAAACCTAACCGAAGCAAGTAAAAAAGTATTAAGATCTGATAACAAAGCAGAAGGAACACAACAACTACTAAAATATCACCAACAGAAATATTGAAAAAATATGAAATAGATATAAGAGATGAATTTAGCAGTGTAACAACAGAAGAAGAAGGGCAAAATAAATAAAAAGATATAAATAGAAATTTAATGTTAAAAGTAGTAATATGTAATATGTGGTATATAGATGAGTATACGTGCGCATTTAAAGAATATTATTATAAAGGAACATATAATATAGAATAACGTAAAGAAATAAGAAGATTATATTTTACTAAATTACCTGAACCATTTAGTTCAAAAATAATAAAGAATTGGGATGAAACAAAAATAGTAGATACCCTAGGAGCAAGAATAAAATTTTTATAACAATGGCATAGTAATCTATGTGAAAAATATAGAGAAGAAATAAAAATGGAAAAAACATTAATAAGAAATTTAGCATGTTGCAAAGATAAAATAGCACCTCAATTTGGATGTGAAGAAAGATATTATAAGAAAAGAAAAAGACATAAGAAATATAAGAAATACAAGAAATCAAAATATAAGTATAAGAAACCAAGAAAAAGATATTATGTAAAAAATTATAAATATAAAAAATCATATAGGAAAAAGAAATCTATAAAAGAATGTACTTGTTATAATTGTGGAAAACTAGGACATTTAGCTAGAGATTGTAAATTACCAAAAAACCCAAAAAAGAAACATATATCAGAAATAAAAATAGAATTTTAAATAAAGGAAGATATGCAAAAAGCAAACATAATATTAGGAATAAAATGGTTAGAACAAGTAAAACCATACAATATAGAACATACACAATTATCTATATTTTTATATGTTATTGCTACTGAATAATTCACACTTATTATAAATTTAAATTTTTGCTATAATAAATTTTCTTTTATGGCAGTTATTATACTTTTTTCTATAGGTTTTATAACTCTATCATCTGCTAAATATAATTCTGTTGGTGTATCTATTCCTTCTATAAAACATGTTTTTATTAATATCCCTGTTCCTCCAAGGTGTACATATTTTATTGGGTCTTTACTTTTTATATCGTTTATTTCTTTATTAATTATTCTTTTTGTTACTAGTGATATACTAGCTTTACCTTTTGCATATCTACAATCTATTGCATATTTCTTTTGGCTTACTACGTAATATTCTTCCTTTTTTCTACTAAATATATTTTTTATTATTGGTATTTTAAATATTTTTTTCTACATTTAAGTCTAATTCTTTTCCTTTTATTTCATCAAATATAAGACTATCAAATATTATTTTTTGATCTGTTCCTTCTTCATTTAAATATTTTTTGATCTGTTCCTTCTTCATTTAAATATTCTTCCTTTGTTATTATTTTTAAATCTTCTTCAATTACTATTTATTCACATTATTTTTACAAGTACATCTTCCATATTCACTTTCTAATTGATCAAATGAGAACAAAGCTTAACCTTTTGTGTATTGGATGTTAATTTATATAAATTTTATTTTCTATACCATTTGGTTCTACTCTTCTGTTAGGAGGTAGTATTTCTAGTCTATTGTTAGTTTGGAAATGAGGAACAATCATTAAACATTTTGGCAATGAGAATTTGCAAGTGTAATATACTTTCTAATTAACTGGAGAATATCACTAGAAACCAAATTTACCCTTATGTCATTTGATAATAAAATTACTATTGGTAGTGTTAACATAGACCACAAACATGTGAATAAATATAATTGAACCATAATATGGGAGTATAACCAAACCAACTACTTATTAATTACCAAGACAGGAACAATGTGGCATTGCTTAGGAAGTTAAGGCAGAATAAACAACCAACTTGATGCAAATTAAGGTTATGGATATCATTTTATGTGTTGGGGAAATGAAGAATAGATGGTAACATAAATGATATTTGTGGGGTTCCTATTCAGTGTAAATACATATATTTTACTTTATGTTTTAGATGTCATGATGGTCTTATCGACCCGCAAAATAATTTACTTATTTCTGTTATGAACTGTTGGTTAGTCAAAAGTTGTTGTTGTGATATGATTTGCTTATTGGCTGCCTACATACATTTTACACTTTCTGAAGCTAGGGGTCCGTGTGTACATTGTTACTATATGTATCCATTGCATTTCATGTAGCTGTATAATATAACTTTGGTATTGTTGTTGGCTATGTGTAGGGTCAGTAGGGATATAGTAATTTAGTGGTGTTATGGTGATATAAGAAGCAGTCACAGAAAGAACTGGTAGTGAGTCATAGATAGTATATTGTTTTATGACAGTTGTGATGGTCGTATGAGCTAAAATAAGGGCAGGTAATATTGATGAGGCTACGGTTGGTTTGGTACTGGTAGTTTTGCATTACATTACATTCATTATCATGTGCATATGGTTGGGATATGACAAACTTAAAGGTCTCAGGTAAATTAATGGTTGATTAGCTATTTATACTAGCTTCAGCACTTATCTTATCATAGAGTAACACCTAAAAAGGAAGGTCTATGCAAGTAAAACACATTTTGAAATTATACAGGATTTAACAAACATGGTATATATTATTGTGTAGAGCATTATTTTAAGTACGAAATTATGTTTTGGAAAGCTAACATTGAGCTCTATAACTTTTATATTTATGACAAGAACTGATTTTTCAGTTAAGAACCAAAAGTAAGGGACCCAAAAGATGACAAGTTCTATCCAATATACTAATTCAGAAATCCCCTATGTGTTATTATTAGTATTTTAGTGATATTTTTTTGGATGAAAGGTATTTTGTGGTGATTCTGATCTCTTTGCAAACCCAATACATATATCTACAACTTTTCTGAAGGCTATAATGCTTGGTTCTTCTGTTTACTCAGTTAAAACTAAGTTACAACCTTAGATAGTGGGGCCTAATTTTAATGATAATCTTGATTCGTATCAACGTGCAAAAATCACTGGAAATTTCAAAAATATTTGGTTGTGTGTCAATGTTGTATATACTCGTGTGTAAGATGAGGGACTTGAAATACTTGTTGGGATTATTTTTGAATGTATCAAGCAATGGTTGAACTGTTTATGCGTTAAAAGACTAAGGGTTGTGTATAAACTTGAATTTGCACTCTCGTTGCCGGTTGGAGTATTTGTAGTGTCCATTGGGTCGTATGCTCTAATTGTCTATTCGATCTATACTACATTGGGTTCACAAGATTATATGTTTCTTTGGCTCGACATCACTTTTGTTATGTTATGATAATATGACCTTGTAGATTTCTTGTTAGTTTAATCATACACTTCGAGTCCTTACTTGAAATGTACATTTGTTTCTAATTAGAATTTATTTACATGCCCCAACAGTCCCCATGCTTGAGTACATTTTTATCCATTATCATCTAGTAAGTATTTATGGTATAGTCCAAACCTCTTCATTTGAGGAGTTACATGTATTCATTCGAAATAAACACACCTATGGATGCAACTAAAATGTCTAAATGTGTTTTAAATGAACCATGTGTGAAATAAAACTACTTGCTCCCTTGTTATACACCTTAATGGACCACTTATACATGCTCCAAAGTCCTTAATTCATACACTTCTTTATGGTTCAGTTGTATATATTCATTATGTCCAAAAATTTCATTGAGTCCTATAATTTTTGCAGTATCACATTCAAGTCTCTTTTTACTCCCTATATCATTGTTGTTGCCTCGAGTATTTTATTTATATGTCTAAATCACATTGTATAGTTCCAAAATCTCAAAATAATTAAGAACACCAAATAAATGATCTCAAAAGTTAAATAAGCTAAGTAACTCAAATCTTAATTTAGGGGTGGCAGCCCCAGGGATTCTAATACCAAGCATAGGGCTGATCCCAGTTGATGTATCTATGGATGGAAGCCCAAGGGGTTTTGATACCTAGCTTAGGGCGGATCCCAATTGATGTATTTATGGGTGGCATCCCGAGGGGTTCAAATACCTATATAATGCCTTGAGTCTAACCCTGGACATCACACGGTGCTTACGATCCTAGAGGATCATAAGCTAACCCATGACTGGTACCTTCTGTGAGCACTAAATAATAATACTGAAAATATATGCAGAAGTATAACTGAAAATGTCATAAGGTTCTTAAAATAATGAAATCATAACTGAGTGTGCTGATAATAACATTTGAAAACTAAAAAACTGACTGTGCTAGTCTGAAAGCCTTTTACTGTCTTAATATAGAGTTGATGGGACAAGTCCCCAACTAACTCCGACTACTAAACTAACTGAACTACTGAAATGCTAAAATAAAATGATATCCTCGCTGGATAAGGACTCACTACTATAGCTATTGTTGATAGCCTGATGTATGACCCAGTAAAAATTTCTACCTTAATTCAGTCCTTTAGGCTTGTTAAGGGGTCTCAGACGTAGAAAATTCTGGCTAAGTTTCCACATAGTTATTTTAGCCTTCAAAAATTGGCGATCTCACTTCACTACCTTAAAGTCCTTTAAAGGCCTATATTTTTGTTAATTCATGATAAAGGAGGTCAATAGGTGTCCCAGGATAAGTTACGGATTCTTCGGACCTCGTCTAGACTTTGTTTGGAATCCTAAAACAGTGAGTCGACGCAATGTTGGTGCATCGTATTGCCAATGACATCGATAGATAAAATTAACCTCAGCTCAAACTAAATTCCAGTGAAATAACGCAATGTCATGCGGCACGACGATTATCATATTTGTACCCTCGATGTGCCGTATAGGCTGTAGCGTCGCTGGGCACATTTTTCTACCTTTTAAACCCGCGTCCTTAAGGGTAATTAGGTATTTTCCCCTGACCTTCAGCCCTCATAACACAAAATTTAGCTCTCTTTTGCCTAATGATAGTCATTCTTTCACAATTGCTCAAGAACAAGAAAACCCTAGGTGATTAATTTCAAATCAAGAATTCAAGATCTCTATATTTACTCTCAAGAAATTTCCATCCAAGGTATGTTAAGGGTTCATCAAAGGAGCCCTTTCATTCTTGGAGCACAAGAAACAATTTTTTAAATCATGAATTGTGATTTCCATGCTGTGGATTGTATTCCATCCATTTTAATGTTAATGTATGGTTTCAAGTTGAAAACTTTATTGTATCACATGATTTTATGATAGCATGTATGTTTGAATTGAATTCGCTTATGTCGATCTCTTGAATTATGAACGAAACATGATAGTCTTGATGCTATATCATATTGTCCAAGACCAAGTACAAAATTATACCCTCTAGGTGTTTGACAAAATGCTTAAATGAATGAATTGTGAAATTGTGACTCAATTGTGATCTAACTAATGACCCCATTCTATATTCATGTGTTTAGGTTGACTCCCATGTTAAGGATATGCCATGTAATTGATTAATGGAATGCTCATGAGATTTGATTTGTGAACTTATGATATGTTAGAATGTATTCCTACTCATGTACAAGATTATGATTATCAAATGCCTCATGAAATCCCTCAATGATTGTATTATGAATTATTAATTATGGTATGGTGTTCAAGAAGTGTCATGTCCTATTTATGTTCATGCTATCGAGTCCTGGGGGTATTTCATACCCAATAATTTAGCATTGTGCCTAGAGCCAGAGTCAGTTTTCAAAATACTGTCAGTCAAGCCATGATTAGTTGAATTTACTCAGTTACATGACTCAGGAAAACTCAGTAAATTTTGTATCAGTCCAGTCCCACTTAGTACTCAAAAATCACAGTAAACTCAGTTAGTTAACAGAATTTAGTAGTATTCCGTCAGTCAACAGAAATTCAGTGGACTTAGTCCAGTACAGTCTAGTATGCTCAGTTCAGTATCTATTCAGTTGGGAGTAGAATTCGAACCGAGTAAACCAAAGGATGGGAACTCACCTGCTAGCAGAGGGTGTGATTCTTAGAAGCAATCCTTGTGTTCTAGAACTACATAGCCAGCGTAGGTTGAGACATCAAACCTGCTAGATTAGGGTTGATGAGGTGGATTAACCTATCAGATAAGGGTTCCACCTCTCTTGTTAGAGTACCTGATGGATAAGGGTTACTCACAATTTGTCCTTACCAGTGGCACGGTATTGACACCCTTCTAATTGGGGTTAGAGATTAGATCCTAACTCAGCTACATTATTCTATTTGGGGCATGTCGGTTAGATGACTACCTCCCATAGTCTTAATCTGAGTCTTCAATAAAGAACTCAGCTAGTTCTACAGATTTTAGGACTGTCAGAAAGAGTCACTCAGCTTATTATAGAACTCAGCTAGTTCCATCAGAATCAAGATTGTCAGACACATTCACTTAGTAATCAGTATATCAGTATATCAGTTATCAGTAATCCATGTTATCAGTAACTCAGAATCCATAATCCATATGATTTTAGTTATAGTTATGTATTCATGCATATATCCTTACGTAGTCATGTTTATGTTATTTAGTCAGTTATAGTTCATGCATATGGACACTTAAATTCATCCTTACCTCACATTGCGTACCAGTACATTCGCACGTACTGACGTATACTTTCCTTTTCCACTATGGTGTTTTATACCATAGGATCAGATTATCAGATTCTCGATCGTGCATAGACATCTTCAGGTTCAGTCAATAGCAGTACACTGGACATGAGTCCTCATCATTTGAGGATATTGTATTATTTTATTATTTTAGTACTTAGTCATTTCAGAGCCGGAGTTAGTTAGGGACATTTCCCATCAAATTCTTATTTAGATAGATTAGAGGATTTTAAACTAGATTTTCAGACTTGATATTTCGACTTCAGTACTTTCAGTATTTATGTTCAGTTTTCGTATTCTTATACCTTGTTCAGACATTATTCAGTTTTGAACTTTATAGAAAATTTTCGCATTTATCTCACTTTTATTGTTATTACAATATTACTATATATAGTTCTCACAGCATGTAACAGTCATGGGTTAGCTAGTGGTCCTTCGGGATCATTAGCACCGTGTAGTATCCAGGGTACCAGACTCGGGGTGTTACACCTGAGCTGCTAAATGTGGTCAGGAATATAAGCGTTAAAACCTATGATATAAGATATCATAGTGCAAAGAAAGAGTATGTGTTAGTACTTTAAATGTACTGGTATGCTAATTGAAGTCGGCTGATATACATGATTTCATATGCATGAGATGATAACTGACTGACAGAACATCATGAAGTAGCTGGATGAGAGTACATGGAAAACTATAATTACTGAATATGCTGAATATAAAATACTGTGCATATAATATCAGACTGAATTAGGCTGAAACTGAAGTACTAAATTCTGATAACTGAATACAGGTGACTAAAAGTTAGACTGATACTAAAGTACTAAATTTTGATGGCTATGTAACTGATAAATAATAGTCGTGGTTCTATAGAACTTTATGAGTTCTTTACTGAATACTCAGATTGAAACTGTTATTGTGGGAGTGTCCATCTAACCGACATACCCCAATTATAAACTCAGTTGGGGTCCAACCTGTGACCCCATGTTGGAAGATTTTTATCACCTTACCATGGGATACTAACAATGTTGGGTCAACCCTAATATGGAAGGAAGACTCATGGAATATGTATATGATTGTGTCAACCCTAGTCTGGCAGGAAGACGACTTACCCTACACTGGATACGTAGTTCTATAATGCAGGGACTAATACTAAGTGTCAAACCCTCTGCTGGCAGGAATGTCCCTATCTATGGGTTTGCTCGGTGTTGAATCTTAGTCATAACTTAATCGATACTGAACTGATCATTAGACTGTACTAGGCTTGACTGAATATGACACTAATCGTGTTAACTAACTAAACAGGACTGGTTTTACTGATTTTAGCTAACTAACTAAGTACTACTGCTCTTGACCTTTACTAGAACGATTCTATAACTACTGCAACTAAGTAAATAACCAGATTTTGGGTAACAAATACCCCCAGGAATCGATAGAATAATGGATAACAACATAGCAAATCTTGAAAGCATAACAATTGTAAAATGTTCACAATTCCTTCATTGAGTCATTTTGTGAAACACTTGGAGTTCATGAACTTGTACATGATTGAGAACACATGTTAACATGTCATGATTTCACTATTCAATTCACATGGACATTCTATCTAACACTTAGGGAGCATAATTAATGCACATGATCGTGAACAACACATAAGAATCATGACTACAACTTATAATTGCAAATTCAAGGAATTTTACATGAGAGATTCATAAGTCAACACACATGCTAACATAATTTCATGGAACTCATAAACGATCTTAACTTGAAATCCATATAATAACTCAAACATGGGCATAATTCAATTTATAACATGGAAATCATAATTCAAGGTTTTGAAAAGGTTTCTTGAACTCCAAGGGTGGAAGAAGACCCAAGGATAAACACCTAACATACCTTGATTGTTGATTTTTTGGGGATTATGGAGGATTTTTTGGAACTTGATCTTGAGCTTGATAAAACTAGGGCTTGTTCTTGAGAGGATTTTGTGAATAATGGATGTATTTTGCCCTTAAGGGTATTAAATTTTGTGTTTTAATTGAATTGAGTGAGGGCAAAAAAACCTAAATGCCCTTGGAAACTTAGAATTTAATGAGCACAATGGCCCAGTGATGCGATTAACTACGGACCGCGTTGATAGGATTAACATGATCACCGATGCATTACATCGATAGTGTCAGTGCGATAGCCAATGTGACATATCAAGATCGCGTTGGCTTGCTGCTTTGGTCATCCAAACGTGACTCAAACAATGTCTGAAAATTCCAAAACTCACCCAATATGACCTATTTATATCCCTGGTCATTAATTAACTTAAAAGTTGACCTTCTAAGGTCGGAAATATCTAAAATAAGATCATCTAATTTTGAATGCTAAAAATGATTATAAGTCTTAACACTTAGCTGAATTTTTCTATGACTTGGAACTCTTTGGGCAAGCTATATAGGACTGAAATGATGAGGATTTTGTAGGGTATTACAATATCTCCCTCTTGGGAACATATTCATCCTCAAATGAGACTGACTGAACTAAGATGAATTAAGGAACTATACTTACACTAACATGGATAACTGAAGCATGACTGATTTTCGGAGACATGACACATGACTGAACTATTTCATGAATGCATGAATGATATGAGAATGTTATGCTGCTATAATTGAGCATAGAATAGAGTAAATCTAAGGAAGACTATTACATTAGGCTGAGTCTGAGTTTGTGGAGAAGAGGTGAGGATACTTGGTTCGCCTGTCTGCTTCTTCTCCCTAAGTAGCTCCCTTAACAGACTGATTTTGCCAAAGAACTTTGACCAAAGGAACTTCTTTGTTCCTTAGTCTACGAATCTAACAATCAAGGATTTTTACTAGGACTTTCTCATAAGAGAGATTGTTCTGAATGCATACACTCTCTATAGGGACTACAACTGATGGGTAACTAATGCACTTCTTTATCATGGAGATGTGAAACACTGGGTTCACTAATTCAAAGTCTGCAAGTAACTCAAGCCCTTAAACTACCTTACCAAATTGACTGAGAATCATATAAGTACCAACATGTTGGGGACTAAGATTCCCCTTTTTGCCAAATCTTTTCACTCCTTTCATAGGAGAGATTTTCAAATACACAAAGTTACTAATCTCAAACTCGAGATCTTTTCTCCTCACATCTGCATACGATTTCTATCGACGCTGGGCTGTCTTAAGCCTCTCTCGAATTAACTGCAGTTTCTCTAAAGCATCAAACACTAAGTCAGGCCCTACTACAGTGGCCTCACTTACTTCAAACCAACCAATGGGAGATCTACATCTCCTCCTATAAAAGGCCTCAAACTGAGCCATCTTAATACTGGAATGATAGTTATTATTGTACGAGAACTCAATCAAAGGTAAGTAGTCATCCTAACTACCCTAAAACTCAACAACACAAACTTTTAACATATTTTCTAAGGTTTGAATGGTTATTTCTCCATAACCATCTATCTGAGGGTGAAAGGTTGTATTGAAGTGTACTTAGGTACCAAGACCCTTCTGAAAAGCTTTCCAAAAATGAAAGGTGAACTGCGTACCTTTATCTGAAATAATGGACAACGGGACACCATGCATCCTAACAAAATCTCTAACATAGAGCTTGGTGTAGTCCTCGACTGAATAAGAGGTATGAACTGGTAGTAAATAGGCTGATTTGGTCATCCTATCCATAATGACCCAAATCAAATCGTGTTGACGATGAGTACGAGGAAAGAACATCACGAAGTCCATGTTCACTTCCTCCCACTACAAAGTGGGAATACTAAACTCCTTCACAGAACTACTAGGCTTTTGGTTCTCGATCTTAAACTGCTGATATATCGAGCACTTAGCTACAAACTTTGTGATGTCTCTCTTCATCCCACTCCAGCAATAGACTTTTTGCAAGTCAGGGTACATATTAGTATCCCCTAGATTAATCGAGTAACGTGCTCCATGCACTTCTACAAGAATCTGTTGTCTCACATTATCCACACATGGCACACATAACCTACCCTGATAATGCTATACACTATCTTCCCCTTAGGAGAAAACCTCTACTTTATAGTCTCTGATTGACTCTTTCAGCTTAACCAAATTGGTATCCCTATCCTAATTTTCTTTTACTTTGGAAACCAAATAGGATTCTGAACTATTCTGCATCCACACACTACCCTCAGCTGAATCAACCAAATGGACACCTAGTCTTGCAAGCTGATGAACTTCCTGAACTATCTTTTTTCTTCCCATACTCAATGTGAGCAACACTACCCACGAACAATCTACTAAGAGCATCATCCATAACATTATCCTTGCCCAATGATACAAAACAATTATGTCATAATCTTTCAACAACTCTAACTACCTTCTCTTATTCAAATTCAAGTCTTTCAAAGAAAACACATACTACAAGCTTTTGTGGTCTATGAACACATCAACATGCACCCATACAAATATTGCCTCCAAATATTTAAGGAAAATACAATAGCTGCTAACTCTAGATCATGGGTGGGATAATGTTTTTCATGGGGCTTAAGTTGTCTAGAGGCATAGGCCACAACCTTACCCTTCTGCATCAAAACACACCCCAAGCCAACTCTGGAAGAATTAGAATATACAATAAATTGATCTAAACTATTTTGTAAAGTCAACATTGGGGCTGTAGCAAGTCGAGTCTTCAACTCCTAAAAACTCTTCTCACAAGAATCTGACAATTGTAATTTGACTTTCTTCTGAGTCAATCTAGACATGGGGGATGCAATAGATGAAAAGCCTTCAAGAAAATGTAAATAATAGCCAGCCAAACCCAAGAAATACCTCATTAATCATGGAGAGATAGGCATGGGCCAGTTTTTCACTACATGGTTTTTAAGAATCAACTCTAATTCCATCACTAAAAACTATATGACCAAGAAAAGCTACTGACCTTAGCCAAAATTTGCATTTACTGATTTTTTCAAGCAACTTATGGGCTCTAAGAGTCTGTAATATTATTTTGGAATGGTCTTCCTAATCATCTTCACTGTAGGAATAGACAAGAATGTTATCGATGAAGACTATGATGAACATGTTTGAGTATTGCTTGAACCTATAGTACATCAAGTCCATGTAAGCTAATGAGGCATTGGTAAGAGCAAATGACATAACTAGAAATTCAAAGTGACCATACCTAGTTCTGAAAGCTATTTTTGGAATGTCACATTCTCTGACTCTTAGTTGATAATAGCCTGATATGAGGTCTACGTTCAAAAGTAACTGGCACCCAAAAGTTGGTCAAATAAGTCATCGATTCTAGTAAGTGGGTACTTGTTTTTGATGGTGACTTTGTTCTACTAACGGTAGTCAATAAACATCCAAAGAAAACCGTCTTTCTTATGCACGAATAGAATTGATGTGCCCCATGTGGAGACATGGGCCTAATGAATCCCTTATCTTGAAGATCCTTGAACTGTTCCTTCAACTCTTTAAGTTTAGCTAGAGCCATTTTGTATGACAGAATAGAGATGGGCTGAGTATCTAGAAGAAGGTCTATTCCGAAGTCAATTTACCTTTCGAGAGGAACTTTGGGAAGATCTTCAGGAAACATATCTAGAAATTCACTTACTATTGGAATTGACACAAGATTAAGAGTCTCGAAACTATATTCTTTGACTCAAACCAGATTATACACACATCCCTTGGATATTATTTTTCTTTCTCTAAGGTATGAAACAAGTTGACCCTTAAGCACTGAAGTACTACCCCTCCATTCTAGGATAGGTTTATTTGAGAACTAAAAATAGACAACTCTGTTTCTACAATCAACTAAATAATAGCACGAATGGAGCAAATCTATGTTAAGAATGATGTCAAAATCTTCTATCTCTGACTCTTCTAAGCCTTCTGAAGTAACTTTTTGAGATACCACAATCGGACAGTTCTTGTATACCCGCCAGGCGATAACAGATTTACCCATTAAGATACTGACTAAGTATGGATCTACTAGGATTTTGGGACTGACTTGGAAGTCAACAGCTATATAAGGAGTTAAAAAGGACAAATAAGCTCTTAGAACTAGCAAAGCATAAATATGTAAATAGTAAACTTATAACGTACTGAATTCTGATGGCTAAGTAACTAATATCTGATAGCCATAGTTCTGTAAAACTGTCTGAGTTCTTTACTGAATACTAAGACTAAAACTGTAACTGTGGGAGTGTTCATCTAACCGCATACCATAATTATAAACTTAGTTAGGGTCTATCCTGTGACCCTTGTTAGAAGGGTGTTAGCACCTTACAACGGGACACTAACAATGCTGGGTCAACCCTAATCTGGCAGGAAGACTCATGAGATATATATATAATTGAGTCAACCCTAGTCTCGTAGGAGGATGAATTACCTTACACTGGCTACGTAGTTCTATAATGCAAGGATTACTACTAAGGGTAAAACCCTATGTTGGCAGGAATGACCCCATACCTGGGTTCGCTCAGTGTTGAATCCTACTCCCAACTTAATCAATACTAAGCTGATTACTGGACTCTACTACGCGTGACTGAACTAACACTAATTGTGTTGACTGGCCGAACTTGACTGAGTTCTGCTAACTAACTGAGTACTACTGTTCTCGACCTTTACTAGAATGATTCTATTACTACTGCAAATAAGTAAACAACTATATTTTCAGTAATAAATACCCCCAGTACTCGATAGCATAATGGATAATAACATAGAAAATCTTAAAAGCATAGCAATAGTCAATTGTTCATAATTCATTCATTGAGTCATTTTGTCAAACACTTGGAGGTCATGGACTTGTACATGATTAAGAAGACATGATAATATATCATAATTTCACTATTCAATTCACATGGATATTCTATCGAACAATTGGGGAGCATAATTAATGTACATGATAGTGAAAAATAAAATAAGCATCATGACAATAACTACAACTTAAACTAGCAAATTCAAGGGTTTTGACATGAAATATTCATAATTCAACACATATGCTAACATAATTTCATGGAGATCATAAAAGATCTCAACTTCAAATCCATACAACAACTCAAAAGTGAGCATAATTCAATACATAATATGGAAATCATAATTTAAGCTTTTAAAAAGATTTCTTAAACTCCACGGGTGGAAGGAGACCCAAGTATGAATGCATAACATAAATTGATTATTCATTTCATGGGGATTGTGGAGGATTTCTCAAAACTTGATCTTGAGCTTGATGAAACTAGGGCTTATTATTAAGAGGATTTTGTGAATAATGAATGTATTTTGCCCTTTAGGGTATTAAATTTTATGTTTTAGCTGAATTGGGTGAGGGGAAAAGGACCTAAATGCACTTGGAAACTCAGAATTTAATGATCAAAACTGGCCCAACATTGTGATTTCTGATGTATTGCATCTATAGGATTGACACGATTATCAATATGGCGCATTGATGGTGTCAATGCCATAGCTAATGTGACATGTCAAGATCGCATTGGCTTACTATTTTGGTCATCCAAACGTGACTCAGACAAAGTTCAAAATTCCAAAACTCACCCAATATGACCTATTTCATCCCTAATCATGAATCAACTTGAAAATCAGCCTTCTAAGTCAGAAAGATCAAGAATAAGATCATCTAATTTCAAAGGCTAAAAATGATTCTAAGTTTTAACACTTAGATGAATTTTTCTAAGTTTGGGACCTCTTTTGGCATATTATATAGGACTGAAATGACTAGGATTTTGTGGTGTCTAATAACCTAGCATAGGGCCAATCCTGATTGATATTTGTTAAGATATTTCTCTTCTACTACTGATCAACTGGTCATTATATAACATGCTACAAAGTTTATGAACAAAGAAATGTAAAGTAAAGTAGAGAATGTAAAGTACATGATTCCCGAATTCTAAAATTAAAAAGGTGGTCTTCTATCTTTACCTCTATAGTTATACATTGATACTTGATCTCAATTGAGCTTTTATTATACATATGGTCATTTATACCCTATACACTCGGTACATTATTTCATACTAATATACCCAATTCTTGGGGGCACTGCATTCATGCCTGTAGGTTATTAGGCAAGAAGGGGCCCTTGTTGCGTATGATCTAGTCCAGTTGATGATTGGTATGCTTTATTCTTTTTTGGAGTTTCCAAGTCGAGAGTTTACTTTATTGTATAGTAAATGAATACTAGAGACCTTTACCAACTAGTAATTGATGATTTCTCATTAAAGATGCTTGTAGACGATTGTTGTGGTTGGTCATATAGACAGTTATAGTCTAATTATCCTTATACGAACTTTTATTAAATTTTCATTAATGCAATTGTATCCCTTTTCTAACTTTAATTTAGACTTGATAGACTATAAAAGTAGTTTTATTTGGTTTTTGTTAATTTATTTAGTAAAGTATGGCACCAAGAGCCAGCCGTGTTGCCATGATTTTGGGGCAAGACAATAGCTATCTTTTAAAGTTGAGAAAAAATTAGATGAAGCTAATTGAGCAATTAACCTTTCAATTGGATTTGTTAAGCATGGATTTGTAATAATCCACAACCCTTAGTGTTGAAACAACTTGGTAATAATAACCCTAGTTTACTAAATCTCATTGATTATACATTCAATTTAAACACTATTTCTCTTTATGACTGACAGTCCATTAATAATCAAAAGACTTAGTTAACATCATATTCCCTGTGGGATTTTACCCAACCTAGTTGGGTTATATATTTTCCAATGACTATTTGCATTCTTTTAGGAGAGTTGTAATTTAGGCGTATCAAATTTTGGAGTCATTTCTGGGAAATATGGTTCTCAATTAAGTATATGTGCATTAATTGACTTTTGGTCAAGTTTCCTAATTTTACATTTATTTATTATTTTTGATGGTTGCAGACTATTTGTTGTGTATGTCATAAACCCAGAGGTCAGTAAGGCTGTTATTACCTTTCAACCTGGAACATTAATAAATTAGCAGTATGGGTAAAAAACAAGAGGTTGTAGACTAGCCACTTTATCTAATGCACAAGTCAATAAGGAAAATGCAGATAACCCTAGTCGTGTGGATAACGTGGATGATGATGACTTGGGTGATGATAATTTAGTTGACCCTATGAATAGGAAACGTGTAGAAAATGTAGTTGTACCAGCAAATTAAATTGGTAAGCTAGAGAGAGAGAGAACTGACAGTCTACAGTGTAGTTTGATTTGGACGATGATGAAGAGGCTAATTTGGATGAAGCTGGGCTACTAGGGAGATCATTCCACCACCATTAGAACTGGAGGTAAAGTTTAATATCACAAGAACATAGTCCAGTTTCTTAGTCTGAAGGGGCTATTTGGTGGATTACCAAGGGATGGACCTAATATGCACTTGGTAAATTTTATCAATATATACAAGTCCTTTGATAATTTTGGAGTGGGGAAAATGCCATCCCTATGATGTTATTTTTGTTTTCTTTATTTGGGGAGGCAACCATATGGTTGAATAAGTTGGCACCTGATTTATAATAAATTGAAGGCAACTGAAAGGAGCTTTTCTAAAAAGGTTCTTTTTGCCTTCTAGGATGTTACAATTGATGGATGAGATCAGTAACTTTAGACAACTACCGAAGGAAGCCCTTCATAAAACAAGGATAAGATTTAAAAAAAGCTGACATAACATTTGAATCACAAGCTAATAGAAGAGCACATGATGGAGATATTTTATAGAGCTTTGAATTCTATTACAAATCCAATTGTGGATAATGCATTAGGAGGAGATTTTATGGATCTTAATTTAACCGAAGCTTCAGAGATGTTGGATAAAATGACTAAAACAAGAAGAGCTTCGAATATCAAGGATTCTAAGGTAGCAATGAATACTTATTCTAGCGGGATGTCGGCAGAGCAACATCAGAGAGAAGGGGAGCATGATCAAAATATAGCTCACTAAAGACTTAGATGGATTTAATTATAAAACACTTGTTATCAAGGAAGGTAGAAAAGATAAAAGTTATAGGGTCACATAGTAGGGTAGCTGAATCTGATTCTAACGAAGAGGAGAACTATTTTAATAACCACGAGGGTTTTTTCGCCAGTGCAAAAGGAAATCAAGGTCTGACTTGTTATGATAAAGATGGTAATAGAGATTGTGACCAAAGAAGTTGGAAAAATAAAAATGATAGGGGTAGATTATATGTACCACTAGGAAGCCGTGACCATGCTGTAACTAATTTGGGGAAAGTGTCCAATTAGTTAACTCACATTCTATATCTATTAAATAATTAGATCAGCAGATAAATCAATTATCTACAGTATTCAATCAAAGAAATAGCGGGACCTTGCCAAGTGATACGACGCAGAGCCCAAGGAATGATAGTTCATGTATGGCTATTACCACTAGGAGTGGTAAAATATTACCTAGATAATGCGGTAGAGATAGAAGAGAAAGTAAATGATGATTTTTTGGTGAAGTTTAGAAATGGAAAATATAGAGAAATAATCTAAGCAAAAGCAGGCTTATAATGTTGGGAAAGACAAAGGAACCGAGGTTAAGGCCATTTAACAAGAATATCAAAGATACCCCCTCCATTTACACATAGATTGAAGAAGAAAGTAGATGTGGATAAGCTCAATAAACTCATGGATATATTGAAGCAGTTGACAATGAATGGTCTTTAATTGAGGAACTGGAGCAAATACTCGGTTATTCTAAATTTATGAAGACCTTGTGATGAAGAAAAGTATTGTAGTTATGAACTGGTGGAGAACCTTCATTATTGTAGCGCTATTTCTATGAGATCATTAGTACATAAGAAAGTTGATCCGGGCATATCCACTGTTCCTTGCACCATCGGAGCATTGAGCTTTGCGAAAACACTTTGAGATCTAAGAGCAAGTATTAACCCGATGCCTTTGGAAATCTTTAAATATTTAGATTTAGGAGATCCCAAGTCTATTACTACACGACTTCTGATAGAAGACAGGTTGGTAAAAAAATCGGTGGGAATTCTATATGATGTACTTGTGAAAGTGGGTAGTTTCATATTTCTAGCTTATTTCATAATTTTTTATTGTGAAATGGACTTTGAAGTTCCCATAATCTTGGGAAGGCTGTTTTGGTAACCAAAAGAGTATTAGTTGACTTGGAATTGAATGAAGTGAAATTTAGGCTCAATAATGAAAAAGTCAACTTTGACGTGTATGAAGCAACTGAAGGAAATGAGCATCATTTCAGTCATTGATGTTGATTATGAAGATGATAGTGAGGTTCCATTGAGAAAGGTTTGCTGTGGAAACCTTAGCTACAATTCTGATGAATGTCAATAGTGAAGGAATTGAAGAATACAATGAGACTACATGTGCCTTAATTAGAATGGGGTCGTATTCATATGCCCCCCCAAAGATGGATTCATACTTTAAAAATTATCCAACACTTTCATTGAAAAGAAACTTGTATTGGAGTTAAAGGAGTTGATAGGTTATCAGAGATATATGTTTTTAGGTGATAGAAAGACTTTATCGGTAATTAGTGCGACAAATTTCATAAAGCACCAGGTGGAGGCTCTTGTTTATATTTTGAGACATTATAAAAAGGCCATTGGGTGGACAATTGCCAACATCATAGGCATCCCACCTGACATCTCCACACACAAAATTTAGTTACAAAAGAAATGCACACCTACTATTAATCATCAGCGCAGGTTAAGTCCACTGTTGCATGAAGCAGTAAAAAAGGAGATAATAAAGTGGATAAATGTTGGGGTGGTTTACCCAATCTCTGATAGTAAGTAGGTAAAGTCTTGTGGAGTTTGTGTCCAAGAAAGGAGGCATAATGGTTATGGTGAATAAAGGGAATGAGTTAATCCTACTTAGAAAAGTGATTGGTTAGCGGGTATCTATGGATTATAGGAAATTGCAATCTTAGACATTGAAAGATCATTTTCCAATGCTCTTCATGGACTAAATGCTTGATCAGTTAGAAAGAAGGGGTTGGTATTGCTTTCTAAATGGATACTCAGGCTATAATCAAATATCGATTGCACTTGAGGACCAATAGAAAATAACCTTCGCTTGTCCCTATGGAATATTTGCATTCAAGAGAATGTCATTTGGCTTATGTAATGCACTGGCTACGTTACAAAAGTGTATGATGTCTATCTTCTCGGACATGGTGGAGGACACTTTGGAAGTATTCATGGGTGATTTTTCTGTGATAGGTAATTCGTTCGATTGTTGCTTGGTTAATCTAGGAAAGGTACTACAGCGGTGTGATTAATTCAACCTCATCCTAAAGTGGGAGAAATACCACTTCATGATGAAGGAGGGCATAGTGCAGGGGCACAAAATTTCAGCAAAGGAAATCGAGGTTCATAGAGCTAAGATCGAAGTAATTGAAAAAAATACCTTCTCCGATATCAGTTAAAGGAGTTCGTAGTTTCCTTGGCCATGCAAGTTTCTACCAAAGATTTATCAAAGATTTATCAAAGATTTTTCCAAAATTGCAAACCCACTTTGCAAGTTATTGCAAAAAGAGAGCAAGTCATATTTCATGATGACTGTGCAAAGGAATTTCAATGCCTTAAAGAAAAGTTGGTTGTTGCATCTATCATCCTTGCTCCAGATTGGTCTAAGACATTTGAAGTAAAGTATGATGCAAGTGGGGTTGCACTTGAAGTTGTTCATTGTCAAAAGAAGGAGAAGTTGTTTCACCCCATATCTAATTCTGGGACCTCTTTTAGCATGCTATATAGGACTAAAATAATGAGGATTTTGCGGGGTTTTACAATATCTCCCCCTTGGAAACATATTCATCCTCAAATAAGACTGACTAAACTGAGATAAATTAAGGAACTATACTTACACTGATATGGATAACAGATGCATGACTGAATTTCGGAGACATGGCACATGACTAACTATTTCATGAATGAATGATATGAGAATGTTATGCAGCTTTAACTGAGCATGGAATAGACTAAATCTAAGGAAGATAGTTACCTTAGGCTGAGTCAGAGTTTGCGGAGAAGAGGTGAGGATACTTGGTTCACATGTCTTCTTCAACTTCCCAAGTAGCTCCCTCAACGGAGTAATTCTGCCAAAGAACTTTGACCAAAGGAACTTCTTTGTTCCTTAGTCTGCAAATCTGATGACCGAGGATTTCGATTGGGACTTCCTCATAAGAAAAAATGTTCTGAATATATACACTCTCTATAAGGACTACAACTGATGGGTTACCAATGCACTTCTTTATCAAGGAGACGTGAAACACTGGGGGCACTGATGCAAAGTCTGTAGGCAACTCAAGCTCATAAACTACTTTACCGAAACGACTGATAATCCTATAAGGATTAATATGTCAGGGTCTAATCTTCCCTTCTTTCCAAATCTCTTCACACCTTTCATGGGAGAGATTTTTTCAAATACACAAAGTCACCAATCTCAAACTCAACATCTTTTCTTCTCCTATCTGAATACGATTTCTTCCAACTCTGGACTGTCTTAAGTTTCTCTCTGATTAATTGCACTTTGTCTAAAGCATTAAACACTAAGTCAGGCCCTACTACAGTGGAATCACCTACTTCAAACCAACCAATAGGAGATCTAAATCTCCTCCAATAAAAATCCTCAAACGGATCCATCTGAATACTGAAATGATAACTTTTATTATATGCAAACTCAATCAAAGGTAAGTGGTCATCCCAACTGCCCTTAAAGTCAACAACACATGCTCTAACATATCATCTAAGGTCAGAATGGCCCTTTCTGCTTGACCATCTGTCTGAGGGTAAAAGGTTGTACTGAAGTATACTTAGGTACCAAGATCCTTCTGAAAAGCTTTACAAAATTGAGAGATGAACTGCATTTCACTATCTGAAATAATGGACAATGAGACACTGTGCAACCTAACCAACTCTCTAAAATTGAGCTTGTCATAGGCCTCGCCTCACTAAGAGGTATGAACTGGCAAGAAATAGGCTGATTTGGTCTCCTGTCCACAATGACCCAAATTGTATCTTGCAGACGACGAGTACGAGGCAAACCCATCACAAAATCCATTTTTACTTCCTCCTACTTCCAAGTAGGAATACTAAACTCCTGCATAGAACTATTATACTTTTGGTGCTCAATCTTAACCTTCATATATATGGAGTACTTAGCTACAAAATCTATTATGTGTCTCTTCATCCCACTCCACCAATAGACTTTCCGCGAGTCATGATACATCTCAATCTCCACTAGATGAATCAAGTAATGTGCTCTATGCTCTTATGCAAGAATCCATTTTCTCATGTCATCCACAGATGGGACACATAACTTACCTTGATAACGTTACACACCATCTTCCCCTTGGGTGAAAATCTCTATGTTCTGGTCTCTGACTGACTCTTTCAGCTTAACCAAATTAGGATCCCTGTCCTGCTTTTATTTTATTTTGAATACCAAAGAGGATTCCAAACTATTTTTTCACCCAGACACTACCATCATCCGAATCAACTAAATGACACCTAGTTTGGTGAGCTGATGAACTTCTTGAACTAAATTTTTCTTACCATACTCAATATGAGCAACACTACCCATGGACAATCTACTAAGAGCATCAACCACTAAATTGGCCTTGCCCAAATGATAAAGAACACTTATGTCATAATTTTTCAACAACTCTAACCATCTTGTGTAATGCAAATTTGAGTCTTTCTGAGAAAACACATACTACAAGCTTTTGTGGTCTGTGAACACGTCAACATGCACCCCATTCAAATATTACCTCCAAATCTTTAAGGAAAACACAACAGATGCAAACTCTAGATCATGGGTGGGATAATTTTTTTCATGGGGATTAAGTTGTCTAGGGGCATAGGCCACAACCTTACCCTTCTGCATCAAAACATACCCCAAGCCAACTCTGGAAGCATCACAATATACAAAAAATCCATCTAAACCATTTGGTAAAGTAAAAATTAGGGTTGTAGTAAGTTGATTCTTTAACTCCTAAAAACTATCCTCACAAGAATCTGACCACTGGAATGTGACTTTTTTATGATTCAATCTAGACATGGGGATGTAACTAATGAAAATCCTTCAACAAACTATCAATAATAGCCAGCCAAACCCAAGAAACACCTAATAGATGACGGAGAGATAGGTCTAGGGTAGTTTCTCACTGCTTTGGTCTTTTAAGAATTAACTCTAATGCCATTATCAACCTTCTAGATAAGGTGCGATGGACAGGTTGATGAACCGTAAAAATTGCGATGGACCATCGCCCAAGTCGTCGCTCTAAGGCAATGAGTATTTATATGTTCCACGTATGATGGTCGAAACATCGGACCATCGAGCAAAAGAAGGACCGTCACACAAACCATCGCAGGTCCCATTAAGTGAATTTTAAGTTATTTTTAAAGTGTATTTGGGTCTTTCTCCACCTGTTTTAACCCCTAATTATATCAAAGCAAGGTTAATAAGTTCATTATTGGTTCATAAGTTCCTTATTCTTTCAAAACATCAAATTAAGGTTTCTCTCAAAGATCAATCCCCAAGAATAAGAAACCCAAGGTGTTTAATTTCACGTTAAGGATTCAAGTATTCCTCCATAAGTCTTTAAGAAATCATCCACCCAGGTATTTCATGTATTGATTCATGGGTTTCTTTCACCCATAAAGCTCAAGAATATCATTTCAAACTATAAGATTTGTGTATTTATGAATGTTCATGATTTAAATAGAATTAAAATTTCATGTTCATGATGTTGTGGGGTTTTGATTCATGTCTTAAATTACATTCTTCCAATGATTGACCCTAGTATATCAAGATTTGCATAATAACAAGGATAAATGCCATTCATTTTACAAGTTGATTGATGTATCCATGATTATTAGATGTGTTGATGATTGAATAACCAAAGCATGATTCTTATATGTTTAATTAAATTCCTACGGAAAGTAAAAGTTTCATGTAAGTATGATAATATGAAATCCCCAATTATGTACAAGTTTATGCATGTCAAGTGTTTGATGAAATAACTTAGACAATGAGTTATGGATATATGTGTGGCCACTGTGGTGCTTTAGAACTTGTACTTGTTGAATTTTCTAACTTATTGTATTATGCATTGTGATGTTGGTCATGTATTCAACAAGGTCATGCTTTGTCTGTTTCATATTATCCAGTCTTGAGGGTACTTGTAACCGACAATTAGCTTTGTGCCTAGATCTTGTGTCATGTTTTCAAGATACTCTCAATCGAGTTATGTTTTTAGAAATTCAGTCAGTCATGTGACTCAGGAAAAACTCAGTAAACTCAGTAATCTCAGAAACCTCAAAAATTTAGTAATCTCAGTAGTATTCTGTCAGCCAAAGAAACTCAGTCTAGTTATTTTAGTTAATCATGTTCAGTTTCTATTCAGATGGGAGTAGAAATTAGCACAGAGAGAACCCAAGGATAGGAACCCACCTGTTATATGAGGGTGTGATTCTTTGAAGCAATCCTTACATTCTGTAAACACGTAGCCAGTGTTGGTTGATACATCATAGCCTATTATATAAGGGTAGAGGAGTTGGCTTAACCTGTTATATGAGGGTTCTCACCATTCTTATTAGAGTTATCTGTTATATTAGGGTTACTCACAGATTGCCCTAACTAGTGGCGCGGTATTGACACCCTTCCTATTAGGGTTACAGATTTGACTGTAACTCAGCCATAATGGTGTATTAGGGGCATGTCATTTAGATGATTACTTCCCTCAGTTTCAGTTACAGAATCAGGACTGTCAGATAAAGTCATTTAGTCTTAGTAATAGAACTCAGATTGTTCTATAGAATTTGATACTATCAAATATAGTTAACTCAGAATAGTACGAAACTCAGATATTTTAACCAGAACCTAGACTGTCAAATATAGTCACTTAGTATCAGTTATTTTAGTTATACAGATATCAGTATCATATGTTATCAGTACTCAGAGTTAGTAATCATGTAATCATGAATTCAATTATGGTGATTATGTATTCATGCATGCATTCTCACGTTCATGTTAGTCATTCAGTTAGTATAGTTGATGCATGTGAACCCTTTTCATTCAGCCTACCTTACATGCGCACCAGTACATTCCAACGTACTAACACATTTATTCTATGGTTTTTTATACTATAGGCTCAGAAGCACGAGCTCCAGATCATCAGTAGCATTCCAATCTCCACAGTTAGGGTTAGAAGTGAGTCCTCATCCTTTAAGGATATGACCATTACTTTATTATCTCATTAATTAAATTATTAGTTAGAGTTAGTTGGGGACATGTCCCATCAATTCTTTATTCAGACAGTTTAGTCAGTTAGAGGCTTTTCAGACTACAGTATGTTCAGACTGTTTATTTTAGTTGTTTTAGGTATTTCATATCCCATCCATATGTTTTTTTTATTAGTTTTATTATAGTTTTGAACCTTACAACCTTACAACCTTTATTTCCACCTTTATATAGTATATTATGTAGTGTTTAGGAAAAAATATCAGTCATGGATTAGCTTGTGGTCCTTCGGGGTCATGAGCACCGTGTAAAATTTTTAGTACTAGATTCGGGGTGTTACAAACTTGGTATCAAAGCCTAAGGATCAATAGAGTCCTAGGAATTCTAAAACTCGCATCTAGTAGAGACTTGTGCATGGGTGTGTTGCGTGCCAAATTTATGTGCAGGAGGCTATAAGATATTTTATAAATAGTTTTCCTTATTTCGGTATTCATGTCATGCTAGTGAGCATAATCTTCAGTAAATCTCATAGTATGGTCTAATCTATTTCTCCCTTTCTTCTACAAAACATGCCTCCTAAAAGAATAAATGGGAATCAGTTAGCCCTTCAGCCTGAAGATCCTTTGGGAGAACATATCTCATACAGATTTTAGAGATACATTCACTAATCTTACTTAGTCAATTGCTACTCAGATTGAACAACCAACTATCATTCTGGCCAACCTAATGGCCAATTTCACTATAGCCAGGATTTAGTACTTCACCCGAATGAATCATCCATCCTTTCTGAGGTCTAAGTCAGATAAAGACCCTTAGGAATTCATCAATCAGGTTGAGAAGGTTACAGATATCATGGATTTTACTTCTAATGAGAATGTAGAGCTAGCAACATATTAGTTGCTGCATATTTCTCACACTTGGTAAAAATAGTAAAAGTCAGAAAGGGCTGCATATGCAGGGCCAATTGAGTGGGAGGAGTTCGTTACTGCATTGTTAGATAGATTCTTTCCCCTAGAGCTAAGAGAAGGTAAAGTATTATAATTTATCAACCTCAGGCAGGGCAACATGTCATTGAAAAAGTATTCTTTTAAGTTTACTCAATTTGCCAGATAAGCTTCTCATATGGTTGCAGATAGTATGGCTAGGATGAGTAAGTTTATTTCTAGAGACAATGATAGTGTAGTCAATGAGTTCAGGTCCGTGATGTTAAATAGTGACCAAATATAGCCAAGCTTATGACCCATGCTCAATGGATAGAAGAGCAAAAGATTTAGATAAGGGAGAAGTAGAATAAGAGAGCAAGGATAGGTAGTTTTAACTTTACTCAGCCCAAATCAGAAGGACGAAACCGTTCTCAGTTTCGTCCTAAGTCTGCAGTTCCAGCTCCTTCTTTAGCTAGTGCTCCAGCTCTTAAATTCAGAGATGGTAATAAAGATAGAGCACTAGGCTCTAAGTCTCAAGAAAGTATTAGCAGTGCCCTTACCTATTCTCTTAGCCAGAATTATGGAAAGCACCATCATGGTATTTGCAGAGCTGACAATGGTATTTCTTTAGGATGTAGCAAGCCAGGCCATAGAGTCAGAGACTGTCCTCAGCCAGGTCCTCAAGGTCAATAGAACTGCTTCCCATCTCAGTCCAATTGCCCAAATCAGTTGGGTACCACCTTCAGCGCTACTAGTGGGCAATGCCAAAATCGACTTTATGCTCTCCAGTCCCAACATGATCAGGAAAATTATCCTGATATGGATACTGGTATGTTATAGATCTTTTACATGCATGTTTATGCTTTGCTTGATCTATGAGCTTCTTTGTCTTCTGTTACTCCCTATATAGCAGTTGATTTCGGAGTTAGTCCTAAAATTCTAGTAGAGCCCTTTTCAGTCTCTACCCTAGTGACCCAATATTTTAGACCCTAGGAGGATTCTTGCTTACGTTGAGGTGAGGTATTCTCTATTTGAGTAGATTTAGAGACGTTAGTTTGGAGATAATAGACATTTCATTATCTATGCTTAAGTGTTGATTGGTGAATCCAAGAGGGCTAATATAGATTTAGAGGGTGTTTTGAGATCTAACAGTTGTACTTGTATTTTGAGGGTTGATGGTTTGATTCCATCAATCTTTTAGAGCCTCACAACTCTAAATATTCTATACACCCAGGTATAGGTAAGATGAATAAGTATTTGACGTAGAATTATTAGTGGAGTGGCATAAAAAGAGAGATATGGCATACTTTGTAGTTCATTGCCTATCTTGCCAGCAGGTGAAGGCCAAGAATTATAGACCTGGTGGATTGATTTAGAGGTTGCCCATTTTGAAGTGTAAGTGGCAGAAGATTACCATGGACTTTGTTAGTGGTCTTCCTTATACTTTCCATGGTTTCGATGGTATTTGGATCATTATGAATCAGTTGACCAAGCTAGCCTATTTTCCCCTTTTCAGATGTCCTTTAGAGCCGAGTGGTCAGCCTGTATCTATGCCTGTAGGATAGTCCATTTGAATGTTGTGTCTATATCTATCATTTTAGATTGGGGTTCAGTGTTTACTTCTAGATTTTGGTGATCACTTTAGGAGGAGTTGTGTACTCAGGTGGAAGAGTTTTGCACTCAGGTAGATCTTAGTACAACCTTTTATTCTCAGAATAATGGGTAATCAGAGCAGACTATTTAAGTTCTTAAGGATATGCTCCAAGCCTATGTTATGGATATTAGAGGCCAGTGGGAGAAAAACTTACCCTTTGGTAGAGTTCGTGTATAATAATAGTTACCATTTGAGTATTGAGATGGTGCCTTTTGAGGCTTTATATGGTAGGAGATTTTATTCCCAAATTGGATGGTTTTGGAATTCTCAGGTTAGACCTAGTGTTATGTACTAGCTACAAGAGTTGCTAGATAGATTACGGGTGATTCGGGAGAGTTTGAGGGCATCTCAGAGTTTGTAGAAGGCTTATACAGATCATAGACTTTGTGCCTTAAGATTTGAAGTTGGTGATCAAGTATTTCTCAATGTATCCCCTTGAACGGCGTGATATCGTTTAGAAGGAAAGACATGCTCATCCTAGATATTTGGACCCTTCGATATTCATCACATAGTTGGGGAGGTATCTTATGAGTTATGCTTGACCCTATATTTTATTGATGCCTATTAAGTTTTCCATGTTATGTTACGATGATACATTCCTGACCTGTCTCATGTGCTTAGATGGGACTCATTCGAATTGAATAAGTGGTTGACCTTTGTGGAGGAGTCTGTGATTATTGATATAAAGCAGTTGCGCACTAGGGAGATTCCTATAGTTAAGGTTCACTGGAGGCACAACTTAGTAAAGGAGGAAACTTAGGAGATCGAGAGAGAGAGGTGTTGACCCAAAATCCTCACCTATTCAAGGCTTCAGGTACATCCTAATTTTTTAATTTAATGGATGAAAGTTCTTTTAGTACAGGATATTGTATTGGCCTTTTAGGTTATTTTCAATATTTTCGCTCATTTCCACTCTTTAGAGCTTTCTAACAGCTTTCCTAAGTAATTTATTACTTGTTAGAACTCACAGTTTGGTTACCAAACTATTCCTTTGTTTTTAGAGACGATTGCCTATTCGGAAGCCTTTTGTCACGCCCCAAATCATATTGGGATGGATAGTCACATGTTGTCGTAGCGTCTTGGGAGAACCAAATCATAACCCTGTACTTTTCATGAATGTAACTATGACACTCAAAGGTCTTACTAGTATGGATACAATGCATTGATAAAAAAATAAACCACGTAAGTACGTCCAAACCTACATATACAAGACTTGGTCATTAGGGAGAACACAATGCTACCACACTTAACTTTACATTAGTCTACAATGCCTATAAAATACATATGGACTTAATTAAGGTTGGGACAAACCCCCACCTTGATCATGACTATTATAATATACCAAAATACATAAAATAGACTCGAAAATCATCGAACCAACTTGGAGCTCACCAATAGCCGTTAGATGTACTTTGATCCTACCGGGGTAGCCTACTAGCTGGAGTACCTATAACTGTGGCATGAAACATACCGGTGGCATAAAACATAGTGTCCCACTATGAGGGATGTCAATATAAGGAGTGTACTGAGTATGTACGGCATGAAATGACTATAAATAAGAAAAGAACTCTACAAAATTAGTTATCTTTATATAACTATAAAGATAAGGATATAGTACAAACTTTGCTTGTACTTATGGGATCATGTACATTACATCCTTTACTTAATTTCATTCCTCTTTAATTTATAAGATTGTAAAGCATGATGCAAATGACCAGGTGATTAGTGGTAAAAAAGGATGACCCATGCAAGGCATTTTAACCCCTGGGTTATGGTCCTCACAAGTGCACAAATGGGGATCGACCCATGCTAGGCTTTTCTTTCACCTCTGCGATACCACCCGTAATGTTGGGATCGACCGATGCAAGTTGTTTCTTCTACCCCTATGATACCAACCAAGAATATATAGAATCACTTTAGATTATTCTTTTAATCTTTAAAGTTGTTGTTTTGGTTGTCATGAATTAGATGTGGAACTTTAGACCAGTAGCAAAAGGTATACAAATACTCAGTAGATGTAGTAGGAATGAGTTAGGATACAACAGTAATAGGAATATAACACATAGGAGCTTAACTAACACCATAGGTCACATTGACTAAAAGAATAAGTCATAAAGCTTATTACTCAAAATACCTATATCAGACAAGTATTTAGAAAGAAAAATGGACAAATATATTAACAAACACATATTCAGGAGTTTTAATAACCTAACAAGTTAGAATAAGGTAGTTAACTACCTTCGAGGTTGTACGCTACATTTATGTATAATTTGAAAGGAAGAACGTGTAGGAAGCTTAGCTTGTAGCAAGGGAGTTAGATTCCTTCCAAAGAGTATAGTATCTATGAACCATACATACCTTTTTGCACTAGTGATCAAACTCTTACTAAACGTCCTCCCTTTTTCATTACTAATCTACAATATCATAAAACGAGTATTAGTAGCTAACTAACACATTCACGCCATTTAAACTTTCCAAAACAGTAACCGGGTAGTAACCCAAAATTAACTAATCCAATGGTGTTCTTTCAACCTTGTTCTTCTCCAATTACATTCGCATGCAATGTAACTTCTTATAAGACCCCCCCTTAATAGTTTGGTCTTTATTTTAATCTATAAATAGTATTTCAAGTTGTGTGGGAAATAAACTTACTCGGCGTTCAATTCGGTAGTGTACCACTATACCCTTCTTCTACCTTTTAATGAAAACTATTTACACCTTTTCCCCAATATCAATGAAGCATCCCCCAACATATATACATAAAATATTTCGTAAACAGACCCAAATATCCCTTAATATGGAAATAACCAATTGAAATCACCATACCTTGGGTTCTTAACAAAAATATATACACAATCCTCTACCAACTAGGGTATATAGGAAAAGGAAAAAAATGGACAGTAGCCATACCATAATTACTGTGGTAGTTTATTCTCTAATGGATACCTCTTCAATAACTTAATTCCTTTATCTTGAAAGAAATATAAATCCCAAGAACCCTAGTGGAATTACAGGGATGTTGTATAGATAAGAGAGAACAAGAGAGAAAACCTAGAAAGAAATTTTTTTGTTTAAATTAAAATGAGCTAAAGAAGCTGGTTTTAATCCCTTTAAAAAAAGCTGATCTTGGCCGATTTTCTTGGCCATTTTTGGGCCATAATTTCACAAATATGTGATGCACCTACTTGCCAATCATTTTGGGCCTTTATGGATCTAAAACTATTGGGCCTTGGCTGCCCATTCTCCTCTTTTTCTCTTCTTTAATTTTTGGTTGAATTAATTTAAGTAGGTCATAGTGTATTTGTCCCAATAATCTTGTCAAGGGATCCTTAGTAGGTGATGCACCTAATTAGTTCTTATCTTGGTTAAAAGTTTAAAATAGGTGATGCACCTACTTACTTTATTCAAGTCTAAAATGGGCCTTTAATGTATTGGCTTTCGGGACAGATTTGGTATTGGACTCCTCATTCCATTTGAAAATTATTTTACTTAGTTTGGGGCCTTAAATTATCCCATTAATGTAGGCCCTAAATCTTGTACATTGGTAACTTAATCCACATGGCTCAAGTATGTGACTCACCTACTAGCTTAAATAAGCTAAGTAAGCACCTTAATATTTTATTCCCTTTTAAGATCAAAATACTTTTAGTTAAACTTAAAAATTATTTATAGTGGGTCACTTCATCCTTTAAACTTAAATACTTACTTACGGGCCCATGTTTAAATACTCTTGTCGATGGTAACTTGATCGTACCACATTTCAATATATATGGGAATTTTGAGCCCATTGCCTATCCTGTAAGTCTATATCAAGTGCCACATATGTAGAACTAGTACATGCAAAATATAGGGTGTTACATCCGCCCCCTTTAGAAACATTCGTCCTCGAATGCTAGCATAACTAGATTTCCTGAATGAATGTAAGGCTAAGTTTAAACTCTCTGTTATCCATATAATAGTTACATATTTATACTTACTTGTTAATGCGCCAAATCAGCATCCTTAGACCTTATCTTTGGATTAGAATAAATGAGGCTACTTTGATTTCATTGCTTCTTCGGCTTCCCATGTGATTTCTTATACTTGTGGGCTCCTCCAAAGCACTTTTAGTAAAGCTACTTCTTTATTTCTTAACTTCTTAACTTGTCGATCTAGTATAGCAGTAGGCACTTCTTCATAGGTGAGTTCTTCCATAAACTATAAATTTTTTGTAGGAGTATTATGAGATAGATCTCCTATGTACTTTCGAAGCATAGAGACATGAAACACCAAATTCAACATTGAAAGCTCCTGGGGTAGGTCTAACTCATATGCCAATTGGCCAAATCTTTGAATAATTTTATATGGCCCTATATAGAGGGGACTTAGCTTCCCTTTTTAACAAACCTCATTACCCCTTTCATTGGTGACACCATTAAGGACACCCAATCTCCTATAGCAAATTTTAACCCTTTTCTTTTAACATCTGGACGTGATTTATGTCTGCTTTGAGTTGTTTCTAACCATTTTTGTGTAACCTTAACTTTTTCTATAGCTTGATGAACAAGATCTGGCCTAAATAAAGTAGTTTTACCCACTTCAAACCACCCAGGTTTTTATCTATATTTTCTGCCATATAAAGTTTCATAAGGTGTTCTTTAGATACTCGAGTGGTAACTATTGTTGTATGAAAATATAATAGGTGGAAAATTATCATCCCAACTACTTTTGAAGTCTAATAAACAAGGTCGCAACATATCCTCTAGTGTTTGGATTGTATGTTCTTCCTGGCCATCCATTTGAGGGTGAAATGTTGTGCTTAAACTCACTTACATTCCCAAACTCTTTTGGAATGACATACAAAAATGTGAGGTAAATTAAGCTCCCCTATAAGATATAATAGAGATTGGGACTCCATATAGCCAAACTATCTCTTTAATATATAATTTTGCATACTCTTCAGTTGTGTAAGTAGTCTTAACCGGTAGGAAATATGCTGATTTAGTGAGTCAATTTACTATTACCCATATAGAATCAAACTTTCGAGAGGAGTGAGGTAAACCAGTGATGAAATATATGTTGATCATATCCTACTTCCAAGTAGGGAGCTCCAATAGATGCATATAATCTCCTACCTTTTGGTGTTCTACATTAATTTGTTTATAATTTGGACATTCAGTTACAAATTCTGCAATATTTTTCTTCATGTCACCTAACCAATACACCTCTTTCAAATCATGATACATTTTATTTGAACTAAGATGAATAGAATATCTTGAGTGATGCTCCATTGTCATAATCCATTTTCTTAGCTCATCAACATTAGGTACACACAATCTGTTTTGGCAGTGAAGTATTCCCTCTTTTATAAGCTCAAATGCCTTTGTCTTACCTTGTTGTACATTCTCTTTAAGATGCAAAAAATAGGATCTATGTATTGATTCTCGTTAACTTCGGATACCAATAAGGATTCTGCTGTATTTTGCACAATAGCACATTTGTCTAAAGATTCAAGAAGGCAACCCCCAAGCTAACTAATTGGTTTAGATCTTTAGTTATCCCTTGCCTTTCCGCGGGTTTCCTATATTTACTTGCCATCGCCTTACGTCTTAGCGCATCGGCTACCACATTTGTTTTCCCTGGATGATATAAGATATCAACATCATAGTCTTTCAACAGTTCAATCCATCTTTGCTTCCATAAATTTAGGTCCCTCTAGTTAAAGAGGTACTACAGACTCTTGTGGTTGGTATATATATATCAACATGAACCCCATACAAGTAGTGACGCCATATTTTTAAAGAAAATATAACTAATTCTAGCTCAAGATCATGTGTTGGATAATTCTACTCATATGGACAAAACAGTTTTGAGGCGTAATCTATTACTTTACCATGTTGTATCAAAACACATCCTAATTCAATTCCTGAAGTATCATAATATACAGCAGAGCCTTATGTACCTTCTTAAAGTACCAATATCGGTGTAGAAGTTAACTAATTCTTTATATCTTGAGAACTTCTTTCACATGTTTCATTTGATGAAAACTTGGCTTCTCTGTGTGTTATCTTTGTTAGAGGTGAAGAAATGGAAGAAAACCCCTCAACGAACCTTCTATAATAACCTGCCAAGCATAGGAAATTACGAACCCCCATAGGCGATGTGGGTCTTGTCTAGTTCTTCACTACCTCAATCATTAGAAAGTCAACTCTTATTCCTTCATCATATATAATAGGACCTAAGAATGCTATCGATTTTAACCAAAACTAATATTTGGAGAACTTTGCATACAACTTACGATCGCAAAGGATTTGTAACACCTGTGACAAATGACTAGCATGGTCTTCTTATGATCTTGAATACACCAGAATATCATCTATAAATATGATAAAAACTAAATCCAAGAATGGATTAAACACTCTATTCATCAAATCCATGAAGGCTGCTGGTGCATTAGTTAGCCCAAATGACAAAACTAAAAACTTAAAATGACCATATCGCGTTTGAAAAGCCGTGTTACATATATCTTTCTCCTTTACTCTCAGTTAGTGATAACCTGACCTCAAGTCGATCTTTAAGAAGCACTTAGAACCTTGTAACTAATCAAAAAAATCATCAATTCTAGGAAGGAGATATTTGTTCTCAATTGTCACCTTATTCAATTGTTAGTAATCAATACAAATTCTTAACATTCCATCTTTCTTTAATACAAATAACACGGGTGTGACCCAAGGATAAATACTAGTCCTTATGAAACCTTTTTCCTACAAACATTTTAATTGTTCCTTCAATTCATATAATTTTGTTGGGGCCATTATATATGGAGGTAAACCCAGACACTCTTCAGGAAATACGTCAAGAAATTTATTTACTACTGAGATAGATTGAAGAGTTAGTGACTCTGTCTTTATATCTTTCACCCTAAATAGATGACATGCGTATTCTTTAGTTATCATCTCTTTTTCCTTAATATAAGAAATAAAACTATCCCTTGGTACCCCAATATTACCCCTCCACTCAAGGACTGTTTTCTTTGAAAAATGGAAATGCACCCTCTTGGCTCGGTAATCCACTATGGAATAATAAGAAGACAGCCTATCCATACCCATTATAACATAAAAATCTATGATTTCTAGATCCACAAGGTCAACTAATGTATCATGATCAGAAATAGTTACTATACAGTTTTGATAAACTCTTCTAGCTATAATAGAGTTGCCAATTAGTGTAGATACCTGGAATGGCTGAGCTTGTGACTCTGGTGTATTTTTAAATTTTTCAGCAATTAATGGAGTGACATATGATAATGTAGATCCTATATCAATTAATGCATATACCTTATGTGAAAAGATGGACAATGTACCTTTAACCATGTTAGGAGAAGCTCCAAATTTCGCCAATGTGATATAACATATGTATGATTCTGAACACCAGTAGAACTAACTCCCTTCAAACCCCTACCACGAACAGTAGACATCTACTGACCCCTACTAAAAGAATGAACCAAGGATAATGAAGCAACAGTAGATCCATTAGGTTGTGCCATACCAGCCATGACCCTTTTTGGGCAATCTCTCGTTATGTGTCCCATTGTTCCACATAAATAACAAGCATCTATCCCAAACCTACATGCACATAAATGATTCCTTCCATAATGCTTACAAATTTTTCTAGGAGGTCTTGATTGGATTGTACTTCCTTGCTCTCGATACCCTACTACTTGTGAACCCTGACTCTTACTTCTTTTCCCGAATTGACTTTCCCTAAACCCTTGGGATTAGGGTAAAACACTTGTTGTAGAGTAGGAAGGTGATGGTTTATAGGGTCTATTGAAAAATTGAGGCCTGAATTCATTCTGATATGGAGAAAATATCCCATATATCTAGCCCTCTTGGAATGCTCTCTCTCCAGATCTTGTGTCCTTCTTTGCCTTTGATCCTCCATTTTTTATTCAAAATCTTGTATTCTTGCTATATCCATTTATTTATTAAAGGCATCAATAGTACAACATCTAACCAAATATGGGTCCAATCTATCCATATATCAATGAACTCTATCCTCCATAGTAACCACAACAGTAGGAGCATACCTAGCCAATGAATCTAATTAAAGATTGTACTCCTTTAGACTCAAGTTCCCTTGGCGAAGATTTAAATACTTCTCTACATGGGTCTTCCAAATCTTGAATGGAAGAAAATGATCAAGAAATGTTGTTTTGAGCTCTTCCCAACTAGCTGAAGGAGCACCTATACCCCTTGATTTTTTCTAAGCTTCATACCACAATATAGCCACCCCATTTAACCGATATGCTGCTAACTCAACTGTCTCTTTACCAGATACATGAATAAAGTAAAAAGCCCTTTGAATCTGATCAATAAAGTCTTGTGGATCTTCATTAGGAGCTGACCCAGTGAATTGAGGAGGGTCCAACTTAAGGAAATCCTGTGTCCATAGACTTGTTGTCCTATCCACACCACTGGTACCTATAGTTGGACCAACGTTTCCTTGAACTTTTCCAACAACTATACGTGTTAATAATTATAATGCATTTCTCAAAACATGCTCAATAGCATTACTAGTTGACTCTGGGGGAACTCCTCTCCATCTTAGATCTTCTAGAGATGGAGGAATAGAAGAAGTTCATGATGGGAACTCACCTTGAGCCTTAATTTAATCAACATGTCTAGGTGGTGTTTTACTTCTCCCTTCTTCGACAGCCACATCTACTTGCTTACTTTTACTCCTTCTAATAATTAGCATCTTTACTGTATTGAGAAAAAATTATTTAAGGCTAAATACAAATCAGCCTACATTATGGCTATATAGCCTGAACGAAGGAAAAGAAAAAAAACAACTCCTAAATGCCTTGTAGCCTCCTACATAGAGATATGGTGCACAACAAATCCATAAACAAGACTCTACATAGACACAGCTTTGTAGATGACTCTTTAGAATTATTTTCTCTGATACCACTTTGGTCACGCCCCAAATCCTATTGGAAAGGATAGACACCCATAGTCGTAGCGTCCTGGGAGAACCACTCATAACCCTATACTTTTCATGCATTTAACTATGATATTCGAAGGTAGTACTAGTATGGATACGATGCATTAATAAAAATAAACCACGTAAGTCCAAACCTACATATATAAGACATGGTCGTTGGGGCCACAATGTTAAAAGAATACAATTCTGCCACATTTAACTTTACATTAGTCTGCAAAGCCTCTAAGAGACACATGGACATAGTTAAGGTCGGGATAAACCCCCGCATTGCTCATAACTATTATACAATACCAAAATACTTAAAACAGACTCGAAAAATTCTGAATCAACTTAGAGATCACCAATAGCCACTGGATGCCCTGTGGTCCTACTAGGTGACCTACTAGTTAGAGTACCTGTACTTGTGGCATGAAACATAGTGTCCCCCCACAAGAGATGTCTATACAAGGAGTCTACTAAGATATGCATGGCATGAACTGACTATAAATAAGTCAAGAACTCAACAAAATCAGTTATCAATTGTAATACCTCGTACTTCTACCTCTCTTGAAATCGTCCGAAGAATGTTAGAAACTTAATTCAAAATATGAATCAATTTTTGTACACATGGAATTTTTAAGATTTTCAATTTTTTAGTGTAAAACTGAATTAGCTTTCCAACGATACCAATTTTGTCCAAATCTAGTATCAAAGTAAAAAGTTATGGACGTTTTACTTAGAGCTTTCTGAATCGCCCAGTGCGATGGCCATGTTGACGGACCATCGATGTAGCGATGGACCATCGCGTAGACCGTCACATCCAAGGCAGTAGTCAAGCTTCTGGCTAAGGTGCGACGGACAGGATAACGAATCGTCAAACATGCGATGGACCATTGCCTAAGCTGTTGCTATAAGGCAGTGAGTCTTTTTTTAGTCCACGTACGACAGTCGAAATAACGGACCATCGAGCAAGCAATGTACCATCATAGGTACCGTTCAACAAATTTTAACTCATTTTTTAAGGGTATTTGGGTCTTTTTCCACCTGTTTTAACCCATAACTATATCATACCAAGGCTCATAAGTTAATTATTCTTTCACAACATCAAACTTTAGTTTCTCTCAAAGATCAATCCTAAGAAGAAAAAACCCTAGGAGTTTAATTTAAAGTCAAGGATTCAAGTTTTCCTCCATCAATCTTCAAGAAATCATCCACCCAGGTATGTCATGTGTTGATTAATGGGTTCCTTTCACCTATGAAGCTCAAGAGTCTCTTTTCATACTACAAAATTTTGAATGAATATTCATGATTTAAATAGAATTAAAATTTCATGTTCATGATGTTGTGGGGTTTTGATTCATGTCTTAAATTACATTCTTCCAATGATTGACCCTAGTATATCAAGATTTGCATAATAACTAGGAGAAACCCCCTTAAATTTATAAGTTGATTGATGTATCCATGATTATTATATGTGTTGGTGATTTTATAACCAAAGCATGATTCCCATGTGTTTAATTAAATGCCTATATGAAGGAAAAGTGTCATACTAGTCTGATAATATGAAATCCCCATTTATGTACAAGTTTATGCATGTCAAGTGTTTGATGAAATGTCTTAGAAAATGAGTTATGGATATATGTGTGGCCATTGTTGTGCTTTAGAACTTGTACTTCATGAATTTTCCAACTTATTATATTATGGATGGTGATGTTGGTCATGTATTCAAGAAAGTCATACTTTGTCAGTTTATGATATCGAGTCCTGGGAGTACTTGTACCCGACAATTAGCTTTGTGCATAGATCCAGTGTCATTTTTTTAAGATACTCTTAGTCATGTCATGTTTATAGAAATTCAGGCAGTCATGTGACTCAGGAAAACTCAGTAATCTCAGAAACCTTAAAAATTCAGTAATCTCAGTAGTATTCCATCAGTCAACAGAACTCAGTTAACTCAGTCCAGTTAGTTTAATTTATCATGTTCAGTGTCTATCTAGATGGGAGTAGAAATTAGCACCGAGTGAATCCAAGGATGGGAACCCACCTTTTATATGAGGGTGTGATTCTTGAAGCAACCCTTGCATTCCAGAACTATATAGCCAGCGTAGGTTGAGACATCCTAGCCTGTTATATGAAGTTAGATGATGTGGATTAACCTATTATATGAGGGATCTCACCGTTCTCACTAGAGTTACCTTTTGTATGAGGGTTACTCACAGATTGTCCTTACCAGTGGCAAGGTATTGATACCCTTTCAATTATGGTTACAGATTGGACCCCAACTCAACCATAATGGGTGTATTTAGGGCTTGTCGGTTAGATGAATACCTTCCACAGTTCCAGTTACAAAATCAGGACTATTATATACAGTCATTCAGTCTCAATAATAGAACTTAGATAGTTCTACAAAATTCAGGACTGTTAGATACAGTCAACTTAGAATAGTACAGAACTCTGCTAGTTCTACCAAAACCTAGACTGTCAGATACAGTCTCTTAGTATCAGTTATTGCAGTTATACAAATATCAACATCTCATGTTATCAGTACTCAGAGTCAGTAATCATGTTATCACGAACTCAGTTACAGTTATTATATATTCATGCATGCATTCTCACGTTCATGTTATTCAATCATTTAGTATAGTTCATGCATGTGAACCCTTTGCATTCAGCCTACCTTACATGCACACCAGTACATTCCATCGTACTAATGCATTTAAGCTTTGGTTTTTTACACCATAGGCTCAGAAGCACGAGCTCCAGAGCATTAGTAGCGTTCCAATCTCCATAGTCAGGGTTAACAGTGAATCCTCATCCTTTAAGGACATGACCATTACTTTATTATCTCATTAATTTAATTATTAGTTAGAGTTAGTTGGAGACAAGTCCCATCAATTCCTTATTCAGACAGTTCAGTCAGTTAGAGGCTTTTCAGACTACAGTATGTTTCGACAGTTTATTTTAGTCTTGGGTATTTCATGCCCTATCCATCTGTTATGTTTTATCAGTTATGTTACAATTTTGAACTGTACGACCTTATAGCCTTTATTTCTACCTTTATATAGTATATTATATAGTGTTTAGGAACAAATATCAGTCATGGGTTAGCTTATGATCCTTCGGGGTCAAGAGCACCGTGTAGCATTCTGAGTACCAGATTTGGGGTGTTACAAACTTGGTATTAAAGCCTAAGGTTCAATAGAGTCCTAGGAATTTTTAAACCCGAATCTAGTAGAGACTTGCGCATGGCTGTATTGCGCGCCAAATTTATGTGCAAGAGGCTATAAGATATTTTAGGAATAGTTTCCCTTTTTTTGGTATTAATGTCATTCTAGTGAGCATAATCTTCAGTAAATATTGGTCTAGTCTAATCTATTTCTCCCTTTCTTCTATAGAACATGCCTTCTAAAAGAAGAAATGGGAATCAGTTAGCCTCTCAGCCTAAAGATCCTTTGGGTGAACATGTTTCTCATGCAGATTTTAGAGCTGCATTCACTACTCTTGCTCAATCAGTTGCTGCTCAGAATGAACGACCAGCTGTCGTTCTAGCCAACCTAGTGGCCAATTCAGCTGTATCCAAGATTCAAGACCATCCGAATGAATCCTCCATATTTTCTTGGGTAAAGTCAGAAGAGGGCCCTTAGTAATTCATTAATCAGGTTCAGTATATTTCTCACACTTGGTACAAACAGTGAAAATCATAAAAGGCTATATATGCAGGGCCGATTGAGTGGGAGGAGTTTGTTACTGCATTCTTAGATAGATTCTTTCCCCTAGGGCTAAGAGAAGCTAAAGTATTAGAATTTATCAACCTTAGGCAGTGCAATATGATAGTGAAAGAGTATTCTTTTAGGTTTACTCATTCTCCAGATATGCTCCTCATATGGTTGTAGATTACAGGGCTAAGATGAGTAAGTTTATTTCTGGGGTGAATAATAGTGTATTTAATGAGTGCAGGTCTATGTTATTGAATAGTGACATGAATATAGCCAAGATTATGACCCATGATCAATAGATAGAAGAGAAAAATATTAATATGAGGGAGAATCAGAATAAGAGAGTAATGATAGGTAGTTTCAACTTTGCTCAGCCCAAATCAGAAGGAGAAAACCATTCTCAATTTTGTCCTAAGTCTGTAGTTCCAACTTATTTTTATCTATTGCTCTAGCTCTTAGATTTAGAGATGGTAACTGAGATAGAGTGCCAGGCTCTAAGTCTCAGGGTAATATTAGCAGTGCCCGCACCTATCCTCTTTGCCAGACTTATGGCAAGCACCATCAGGGTATTTGGAGAGCTGACAGTGGTTTTTTTTTTGGATGTGGCAAGCCATCCACAGATTCACAGACTATCCTCAGCCAGGTCCTCAGGGTCAGCAGAACTTCTCCTTATATCAGTTCAGTTGCCCAAATTAGAAGGGTTCCACCTCCAGCACTACTAGTGGGCAATGCCTAAATTGACTTTATGCTCTTTAGTCCCGGCAAGATTAGGAAAATTCTCCTGGTGTGGATACTGGTATGTTACAAATATTTCATGTACATGTTTACGCTTTGCTATATCCAGGAGCTTCTTTATATTTTGTTACTATCTATATAGTAGTTGATTTAAAAGTCAGTCCTAAAATTCTAGCTGAGCCCTTTTCATTCTCTACCCCAGTGGGTAAAACCATCATAGCCCGACGAATATACAAGAACTTTCTGATTATGGTATCTAAAAAATTTACTTCAGCAGACTTAGTTGATTTAGAGATGGCTGATTTTGATGTCATTCTCGGCATCGATTAGCTTCATTCCTACTATGCCACAGTCAATTGCAAAAATAGAATAGTCTAGTTTTAATTTCTGAATAAACCTGTTCTAGATTGGAAGGGTAGTACTTCAGCTTTCAGAGGTCAGCTTATTTTCTACCTTCAAGCATAGAAAATGATACCTAAAGGATGTGTCTATCATCTTGTTCGAGTTAGGTACACTAGTTCCAAAACTACCAGTATTGAATCAGTCCCAGTTGGGAATGAATATCCAGATGTCTTTCCCAAAGATATTCTAGGAATTTCTCCCGAAAGGGAAATAGACTTCGACATCGATCTTCTTTTAGATACTCAGCCTATATCTATTACGCCATACAGAATGGCACTAGCAGAACTCAAAGAACTGAAAGAGAAGTTGAAGGATCTCTTAGATAAGGGATTCATCAGGCCCAGTGTGTCCCAGTGGGGCACACCAGTCTTATTCGTGTGCAAAAAAAATAGTTCTCTTAGAATGTGCATTGATTATCATCAGCTCAATGAAGTAACGGTTATGAACAAGTATCCACTTTCTAGAATTGATGATTTTTTAACCAACTTCATGGTGCCAGCTATTTCTCTAAGGTAGACCCCAGATCAGGCTATCATTAGCTCAAAGTAAGAGAATGTAACATTTCAAAAATAGCCTTCCATACTTGGTATGGTCACTTCAAATTCTTAGTTATGCCCGTTGGTATTACCAATGCCCCAACAACTTTCATAGAATTGATGAACCAGGTGTTCAAGTAGTACTTGGACATGTTCATCATAGTCTTTATAGATGACATCCTGGTCTATTCCCACAGTAAGCGTGATCATGCAGACCATCTCAGAATCATACTTCAGACTTTTAGAGATTGTATGATGTTATCCAAATTTAGTAAGTGAGAGTTTTCGCAAGCTCAGCATCATTCCTTGGTCACATAATTTCCGTTGATGGCATTAGGGTTGATCCTCAAAGGATCAAAGTGGTAAGAAACTGGCCTAGACTTGTTTCTCCATCAAATATAAGGAGTTTCTTGGGCTTGGCTGGCTATTATAGGCTGTTTGTTGAGGGGATTTATTCTATTTCATTCCCTATGTCCAGATTGACTCAAAAAAAGTTAAGTTTCAGTGGTCAGATCCCTGCGAGTAGGGTTTAGTCAAGTTTTAGTGATCAGATCCTTGTGAGAAGAGTTTTCAGGAGTTGAATACTCAACTCACCTTAGCTCCAGTCTTAGCTCTTCCAGATGGTCCAGATGGGTTCATAGTGTATTGTGATGTATCCATAGTAGGTTTGGGTTGTGTCCTCATGAAGCATGGTAAGGTTATAGCCTACGCCTCCAGACAACTTAAACCCCATGAGAAGAATTATCCTACTCATGATCTTGAGTTAGTATTCATAGTTTTTGCCTTGAATATTTGGAGGCATTATCTATACGGAGTTCATAAAATGTGGCCAGAAATCATAAGATCCTTCAGTATGCCTTTTCTCAGAAAGATCTTAATCTTCATCATAGAAGGTGGTTAGAGTTGTTGAAAGATTATAACATAAGTGTACTTTATCATCTGGGAAAGGCCAACCTAGTGGATGATGCCCTCAGTAGACTGTCTATGGGTAGTGTTGCTCATGTTGAGGACAATAAGAAGAAGTTAGCTCAGGAAATCCATCAGCTTACCAGACTAGGTGCTTACTTTATAGATTCAGAGAACGGTAACATATGGGTTTAGAGTAGTTTAGAATATTCTCTAGGTTTTGAGGTAAAAAAAAGCAATATAGAGATCCTAGCGTAGTCAAGTTGAAAGAGTCAGTCCAGGATCCAAAAATACAGGTTTTCTCCAAAGGGGGAGATGGTGTATTGTGTTGTCAGGGTCTTCTATGTGTTTTAGGTGTAGACGACTTAAGGCAACATATTCTTGTAGAAGCATATGGTTCTCTCTACTCTAATTATGTAGGGCCATAAAGATGTACCGCAACTTGTGGGAAATCTATTGGTGATGTGGGATGAAGAAAGATATTGCTGAGTTTGTAGCTAAGTGCTTTACATATCAGTAGGTTAACTTAGAGCACCAAAAACCTATGGATCTATGCAGGAGTTCAGTATTGCTACTTGGAAGTGGGAAAAAGTGAACATGGACTTCGTAATGGTTTTGCCTCGTACTCCTCATCAACATGATTCAGTTTGGGTCATTGTAGATAGAATAACCAAATCATTTCATTTCCTTCAAGTCCATACCTCTTATTTAGTCAAGGATTACGTCAAACTCTACATTAGAGAGTTGGTCAGATTGCATGGTGAACTGTTATCCATTATCTCTGATAGAGGTACCCAGTTTACCTCTTATTCTGGAAAGCATTCCAAAAGAGTCTTGGTACCCAAGTTCATCTAAGTACATCCTTTCATTCTCAGATAGATAGTCAAGAAGAAAGAACCATTCAGACTTTATAAGATATGCCAAAGGCATGTGAAATTGCTTTCAAGGGTAGTTGGGATGACCACTTGCCTTTGATTGAGTTTGCATACAACAATAGCTATCATTCCAGTATTTGGATGGCTCCATTGGAAGCTCTCTATGGTAGGATATGTTGATCTTCTATCGGTTGGTTTAAAGTTAGTGAGGCCTTAGTTATACGGCCTGACTTAGTGTTCGATGCTTTAGAGAAAGTCTAGTTTATCAGAGAAAGACTCTGGGCTACTCAGAGCCGATAGAAGTCTTATGTGGATGTGCATAGAATAGATCTCGAGTTTAAGATTTGTGATTATGTCTATCTAAATATATTTACCATGAAGGGAGTGAAGAAATTTTTCAAAAAGGGAAAGTTTTGTCCCCGATATGTCGGTCCCTTTAAAATTCTCAGTCGTTTTGGAAAGGTAGCTTATGAGCTTGAATTATCTTCAGATCTCACCTCATTTCATCCAGTATTCTATGTGTCTTTCTCAAAAAGTGCATAGGTGACCCAATAGTTGTAGTCCCTATTCAGAGCATAGATGTTCAGAATAGCCTTTATTATGAAGAGATTCCAGTCAAAATCCTAGACTATCAGACTCATAGTCTAAGGAACAAAAAGTCCCTCTAGTCAAAGTTCTTTGGATAAATCAATCAGCTGAGGGAGCTACTTGGGAAGCAAAAGCAAACATACATACCAAGTATCCTCACCTCTTCTCTACCAACTCAGATTTAGCTCAACGTAACAGTTCTTCTTATGTTTTTCAGTTTCATGTTCAGGTTTCAGTTACAAGCCTGGTTTCCATTTCATGTTTTAAATTCTATCACAAACTTAGTATTAAATACCATTGCATATTCATTCATGCGTTCACGTACTAGTTCATTTATATAATCATGCATCAGATATGCATTCTTATTTTGAGAACCTTAGTTCATCAAAACACTCAATCATGCATTCATGAATCAGTTATACATGTATCAGATATGCATGAACAGTATGATATATTCAGTTATCAATCATGTCAGTCATGAGAACATGTTCCAATTGTTCATGTTTAGTATGTAGGTCAGTTTATATTCTCCCCTCTCACTCAGTATTATATGAGGATGAATGTTCTCAAGGGGAAGATATTGTAATACCTCGTACTTCTACCTAGCTGGAAATCATCCTAAGAATATTAGAAACTTACTTTGAAATATGAATCAATTTTTCTTCACATAGAATTTTTAACGATAATTATTGAGTGGAAATTGAATTAGCTTTTTAATGATACCAATTTCTTCTAGATCCGATATCGAAGTAAAAAGTTATGGACGGTTTACTCAGAGCTATCAGAATTATCTATGTGCGACAGCCAGGTTGACAGACCGTCGATCTAGCGATAGACCATTACCTAGACTATCGTAGCCCAGCCAGTTAGTCAAACTTCTGGCTAAAGTATGACGGTCAGGTTGACGGACAGTCAAAATTGCGATGGACCATCACCCAAAAAATTGTTATAAGGCAGTGAGTCTTTTTTCTTAGTCCATGTAGGATGGTCGAAACGATAGATCATCGAGCCAGTGACAGACCATCACATGATCCATTGCAGGTCCCGTTCAACAAATTTTAAGTCATTTTTAAAGGGTATTTGGGTCGTTCTCCACCTGTTTTAAACCCTAATTATATCAGACCAAGGCTTATAAGTTCATTATTCTTTCACAACATCAAATTAGGGTTTCTCTCAAAGATCAATCCCCAATAACAAGAAACCCTAGATGTTTAATTTCAAATCAAGTGTTCAAGTTTTGCTCCATCAATATTCAAGAAATTATCCACCCAGGTATGTCATGTGTTGATTCATGGGTCCGTTTTACCTATGAAGCTCAAGAATCTCTTTTCAAAATACAAGATTTGTGTATTTATGAATGTTCATGAATTAAGTAGAATTAAAATTTCATGTTCATGATGTTGTGGAGTTTTGATTCATGTTTTAAATTGCATTCTTCCAATGATTGACCCTAGTATACGAAGATTTGCATAATAACCATGATAAACCCGCTTCAATTTACAATTTGATTGATGTATCCATGATTATTAGATGTGTTGATGATTGTATAACCAAAGCATGCTTCCCATGTGTTTGGTTATAAATGCCTATGGGAAGGAAAAGTACCATACTAGTACGATAATATGAAATCTCCATTTATGTACAAGTTTATGCATATCAAGTGTTTGATGAAATGTCTTAGTCAATGAGTTATGGATATATGTGAGGCCATTGTAGTACTTTAGAACTTGTACTTCATGAATTATCCTACTTATTGTATTATGGAATGATATATTGTTCGGGCATTCAAGAAAGTCATACTTTGTCAATTTTATGCTATCAAGTACTAGGGGTAGTTGAACCCAACAATTAGTTGTGTGCCTAGAGCTAGTGTCATGTTTTCAAGTTACTCGCAATCGATTTATGTTCATAGAAATCCAGTCATTTATATGACTCAGGAAAACTTAGTAAAATCAGTAATCTTATAAAACTCAAAAATTCAGTAATCTCAGTAGTATTCTGTCAGTCAACGGAACTCAATTAACTCAGTCCAATCATATTAGTTAATCATGTTCAGTGTCTATCTAGATGGGAGTAGAAATTAGCACCGAGTGAACCCAAGGATGGGAACCCACCTGTTATATGAGGGGTGGTTCTTAGAAGAAATCATTGCATTCCAAAACTATGTAGCCAACACAGGTTGAGACATCATAGCCTAATATAAGAGGTTAGATGACATGGCTTAACCTATTATATAAGAGTTCCCACAATTCTTACTAGAGTTACCTATTATATGAGGGTTACTCACAGATTATCTTAACTAGTGGCACGGTATTGATACCCTTCTAATTGGGGTTACAGATTTGACCCCAACTCAGCCATAATGGTGTATTTGTATCATGTTGGTTAGATGACTACTTCCCATAGTTCTAGATAAAGAATCAGGACTGTCAGATACAATCATTCAGTCTCAGTAATTGAACTCAAATAGTTCTACCGAATTCAGGACTGTTAAATGCAGTCAACACAGAATAGTATGGAACTTATCTAGTTCTACCAGAACCTAGACTATCAGATACAGTTTCTCAGTATTATAATTTCAATTATAAATATCAGTATCTCATGTTATCGGTACTCATACTCAGTAATAATGTTATCACAAACTCAGTTACGATTATTATATATTCATGCGTGCATTCTTACATTCATGTTATTAATTTAGTTAGTATAGTTCATGCATATGAACCCTTTGTATTCAGTCTACCTCACATGCATACTAGTATATTCCAATGTATTGACGTATTTGCGCTATGGTATTTTATACCATCGGTTCAGAAGCACAAGCTCCAGATCATCAGTAGCATTCCAGTCTCTATAGTCAGAGTTAGCAGTGAGTCCTCGTCCTTCGGGGACATGACCATTACTTTATTATCTCATTAATTAATTTATTAGTTGGAGTTAGTTGGGGACATGTCCCATCAACTCCTTATTCAGACAGTTCAGTTAGTTAGTGGCTTTTCAGACTACAATATGTTTATACAATTTATTTCAATGGTTTTGGGTATTTCATACCCCATCCATGTGTTATGTTTTATTAGTTATGTTATACTTTTGAACCTTACGTCCTTATAACCTTTATTTATGAATTTATATAGTATATTATGTAGTGTTCAGGTACAGATATCATTCATAGGTTAGCTTGTGGTCCTTCGGGGCTATGAGCACCGTGTAGCATTTCGGGTACCAGATGAAGGCCGTTACATCAATATATAACTATAAAGTTAAGGATAGAATACCAACTTTGTTTGTACTTATGGGATCATGTACATTACATCCTTTACTTTATTTTATTCCTTTTTACTTTAGAACATTATAAGGTGTGATTCAAATGACCAGATGATCAGTGGTAAGAGAGGATGACCCATTCTAGGCATTTTAACCCCTGGGATACGGTCCTCACAAGTGCAATAATTGGGAACGACCCATTTTAGGCTTTCCTTTCATCCCTGGGATACCACCCATAATATTAGGATCGACCCATGCTAGGTGTTTCTTCCACCCCTGGGATACCACCCAAGAATATATAGAATCACTTCAGATCATTCTTTTCATCTTTAAAGTTGTTGTTTTGGTGGTTATGAATTAGATGTGGAACTTTGGACCAGTAGCAAAAGGTATACAAATACGCACTAGATAAAGTAGAAATGGGGTAGGATATAACAATAATTGGAATATAACACATACAAGCTTAACTAACACCATAGGTCATGTTAACTAAGAGAACAACTCATAAAGCTTATTGCTGCAAACACCTATGTCATACTAGTATTTAGAAAGGAAATTGGATAGCAATAGTAACAAACATATCTTCAGGAGCTTTAACAACCTAGCAAGTGAGAATAAGGTTGTTAAAAACCTTGGAGGTTGTAGGCTGCATTTAAGTATAATTTGAAAGGAAGAACGCTTAGGAAGCTTACTTTGTAACAAGGGAATTAGATTCATGCCAAAGAGTTAGGATCGATGAACCATAAATATGTTGTTTCACAACTGATCATACACTTACTAACGTCCTCCCTTTTTTATTACTAATCTACAATAGCATAAAACTAGAATTAGTAGCTAATTAACACATTCACGCCATTTAAACTTGTAAAAATAGTAATCGGGTAGTAACCCATAATTAACTAATCCAAGGATGTTCTTTCAACCTCGTTCTTCTCTAATTACATTCACATGCAATGTATTTTCTTATAAGATACCCATTAGCAGTTTTTTCTTTATTGTACTCTCAAAATAGTATATCAAGCGATGTAGGCAGTAAACTTATGCGATGCTCAATTCGGTGGTGTACCACTATACCCTTCTTCTACCTTTCAATGAAAATTATTTATGCCTTTCCCCCAACATCAACCAAGTTACCCCCAACATGTACTTAAAAAACATATCCAAAACAGCTCCAAATATCCCTTAATATGACAATAAATAATTGAACTCACCATTCATTGGGTTCTTAACAACAATATATACACAATCCTCTACCAACACAAGTATATAGGAAAATGGAAAAATTTACAGTAGCCATACCTTAATTTCTGTGGTAGTTTATTCTCTAATGTATAACTCTTCAATAGCTTGATTACTTTATCTTGAAAGAAACATAAATCCCAAGAACCCTAGTGGAATTATAGGGTTGTTGTATAGCTAAGAGAGAACAAGAGAGAAAACCTAGAAAGCTGTTTTTTTGTTTAAGTTAAAAAGAGCTAAAGAAGCTAGTTTTAATCCCTTTAAAAAGTGATTCTCTTGGCCGAATTTATTGGCCATTTTTGGGACATAATTTGTCAAGTAGGTGATTCACCTACTTGCACATAATATTGGGCCTTTGTGGAACAAAAACTATTTTTCCTTTGCTGCCCATTCTCCTTCTTTTATTTTCTTTAATTTGGGCCAGAATTAATTTCAGTAGGTAGTAGTGTATTTGGCCCAATAAGCTGGTTAAGGGATGCTTAATAGGTGGTGCACCTAATTATTTCTTATGTTGGTCGAAAGGTCAAAATAGGTGATGCACCTACTTAGTTTATTCAAGTCTAAAATAGGCCTTTAATGTATTGGGCTGCTCATTCTATTCAACAATTATTTTACTTAGTTTAAGGCCTTAAATTAGCCCATTAATGTAGGCCCTAAATCTGGTCTAATTCTAGCTTGATCCACATGGCTCAAGTAGGTGACTCACCTACTAGCTTAAATAAGCCAAGAAAGCACCTTAATATTTTATTACTTTTTAAGATCAAAATAGTTTTAGTTATACTTAAAACTAATGTATAGTGGGTCACTTCATCCTTGAGACTCAAATACTTACTTACGGGCCCAAGTTTAAATACATTTGTTGACGGTAACTTGATCGTATCACATTTAAATCTATGTGGGAATTCCAAGACCATTTCCTTTCTCATAAGTCTATATCAAGTGCCTCATAAGTAGAACTAGTACACGCAAAATACAAGGTGTTATACCATTACTTGTTCAAATTGGATACCGGGCAAAAAATTAATTTGAATGACCTCATAAGCCAATTCTGACAATTCCAACAACTTTGGAACGTTGATTTTAGGCTAGGAAGACCCTTGCTTTGAGTCTCAAGGTTCTCAGGCTAATTTTAAGATATTAGCCAAAAGTTAAGGAAAATGAAAAGTGGGTGTAGGACCCACTTTTTTGAAATGACCTTGGATAGAAATTTTGACTGCGCCATTCAGTCTAGAAAATCAAATTTTATAGGATAGCATAGTCCATTTTGGTATACGATATATCAGATGAATCATATGGTGTTGGCAAAAACTCAGATAAAACTTGATGCTTCAGCTGGTGCACCCTCTTAAATGCCCATTTGGGTCGCTTAAGTAGAGGTTTACTAATGCACATAGCTAATCTCTTAAGTGGTCTAGATGGCCTAGTGGAATATTGCTAAAGTGGAACACCACTGCTATAGTGATAGCAGCTAAAGGGTCAAGGAACCGCTTAAGCAGTACCTGTGCAGTCAACCAGATGTCATTAAAGTGTCACCAGGTTACTTAAATGGTGAATGCTTAAGCGGCCTAGTGTCCTTTTTAGTGGCACCCCAAAAAATGGGAAGGGTATAAATACCTCACTTAGCCCATTTTTCTCCATTCTTCATCTATTCCCAAGAAATTGGAATCCTAAAAAATTTGGAAAGCTTAGAGAAAACATTTTAGGGTGATTTTGGAGTTTGGATAAAGTTTATTTATGCAATTTTCCATTGAATTGAAGGTGAGATTCCATTATCAGCATGGTCGATTTTCTTCATACCTTTTTCTATAATCCCTAAAACCTTGATGGCTTGATTCTATCACTATTAGGTCTTAGAATTCACCCAGTTTTAAGGATAAATGTTCGTTGATCATAGAAGGACATTGTGTTGGTCTCGAATGTGCTATTTTATTAATAGGTCCCATATGGTATTTTACATAATATTTTGACCCGAAGTGCAATAGTGCAATATTTATATCATTGCTCTTGTTTTGATGAGTAGGTTATGATTTGGATAGTGTGACACCTTGAGGAAGCTCCTCGAAAGGGAAAAACATTGGTTCAATTAATTCTTTAAGTTTTTTTCTAGTGTCTAGGTAGGCTAGGTTTACTCTCTTCATAGATTAAGCTATTTCGTAGTATCATTATGATATCATGCTAGGTTTGGGATGAGATTTAGGGGTTGGTGGTATTATTTTCAATTTTTGGGGTTAGTTGTACTATTTAGGCAATCTTAAAACTATAATGTAGGTGTAATTGACTTAGTTGTTCATGCTTTGTGTAGAATTTCTATCTTAGGACTAAATAATGTTTGATTAACATCTAAAAGTGAATTTTAGATACCTTAGCCTAGTCTAGGGTAGAAATTTCCTGAGTGGACTTTGGGCACTAAAGGTGGGCCCCTCCAGTCTGCCTTGGGCCAATACTTGGGCTAGTTTTGGTAGACCCTTATACAGATTTTTTACTTTTCAAAATGTTTACTATGGGATTTAAGGAAATTAGCTACTTCGAGGGCATGATAATTTGTCTTTAGGAGTTAGTGCTATTTATGGTAAACCTGGTAATTTGATTATGTTGATATGAGCGCCGATTCAAGTCCGGAAATTGACTATGATATTGATGATATGAGAACCGGTTTAAGCCTGACAATCAATTCAAGAATGGCAATTGATTATGATATTGACGGTATGATCACCGATTCAAGTCCGACATTGAGAGTTGTTTATGATGTAATATGTTGCGAGTGAATAGTTTGTCTTGGCAGGATAGTTGTAGATTATGGTTATTCGATTATTTATTTCCTTGACTATACTGTCGAGGCATATGTTGTCTTTTGATGGGTTATTTTCTTTTCTGAACATATTGTTTATGGGGGGCAATTTAGTACATATACATGTGTAATCTTTACGTTATTATTTTGATTTTTTGATTTATTTATGCACATAGTGTTGGATTTTATTTATAGGTTTGTCCTTTTACCTTGACTTAGCTAACTTTATCTTAAATTTTATCATATTAATATCATGATCTATCTCAGTCGGTCAATGATACCTACTGAGTACCTATGGTTTTGGTAATCATAATACACTTCTATACTATTTTGGTGTATATTCGAGTACTAGTCTGTTGATTCGGCAATCATATTGTGTTGGATTCCAGGGATAGGGTGAGCTCTCATAATTGTAGTGGCCTCTTTTTCCTTATATTGTCTATGTTTATTCTTTTATTTTCTGAGATAGATTGTATTTGACTGTTTCAGAACTTGTGGTGTATTTGTAGTAGCTCTTGTAACGATACTACTAGGTCGTGGGATTATTTTTTATGCTTTATCTAGCCCTTTGGATTATATTTATTTTGTTCTTATTTTTTTACAAGTCTTAAATTGCCAATTTCGGCCTCATAGGCCATTTTCTACTAAATTAGCTCATTGCCTATAGCTCCAGGGTATTGTTTGACATGCCTACCAGCGGGATATAGTAGGTGACATCAGGCCCCGTAAATTGGGTCATGACAGGAAACTATAGGAAAGCTCTAAATGAAAAAAAATAAGTAGACATTCAGAAAATAACCTAGTGGCTCATTACACAAAAAGAGCAAGTTTTCACAAATTATACAACATAAACTAACCTCATGACAATTAAGATCAGATTTATGCAACAATTAAAAAGCTTGATTTGACCTTTAAATTAATTAAATCATGGGGTTCAAATTGAATCAAATTGTTGTTTTTGTACTTTATTTTCATTAACTTTCATATTTTCAATATAAATCTTTTTTGCGATTAGTATTCTCAGCCTTTTTTAGTTTTTGTATTTTTAAGTATTCCTTGAATATTTCTAAATAGTAGAAATTAATTTAAGTCTCATTCATGATATATAATTAACTATATGACATATAAAATATATAAATATTTGACACGACCCAAACCAGGGCCTAGTCGTGTTGCATGCCTCAAGTCCAACTGGGACCGAAGACCACCCCAATACCCAACCGAAACCGACCTGTACCCTATGTAGGATGAATTCCGAACATATGACAAGATAAACCAATTAATACTCGAAGACAATAAAATAATCCATAAACATAACCAAATAACAATACAATCAAATATCCAACCAGTGTCAGGCCCAATACCAATACCAATTCCCAAGTTGATGCCAATACCGACACCGCCCATGCCCATAGTAGTCACACAAAGCCTCTAACTTAAAACAAATAACATCCAATCGGGACATGACCCCGAACATAGCAAAAACCAAAGTCAAAGAAATAAACTAAAGTATGAGAAGATATTCACAGCAAGAAATGGAGTCTTCTGGAGTATGGAAGCTCGCTACTTCAATATGACTATAAGTTATTCCGAATCTAAGTCACTGAGAAGGAGGAGTATAATAGTTGATTCATGTATCTCTTGGGGTTACAGCTCTCTAAGATGAGTTAACGGGTGAATGCTATCATGCACTCAAGAAGAAGGATAAAATAATGTCATCATTTAGAATCAAATTAAATAACCATATGCATACATATATGCATACATACATATATACCGTGCCGAGAAAAGGAACTAGGTTTTGCATTGATTTAAATCTTTAACCTGGGCTGTATAGCTTTACCATCCTAAAACCACCGATGGGCTATATACGTCCAGTGTTACCCCCTGAACGTGCCCCATTGTGTGTAGCTACATGAACCGGTGATATCAAAGGGGTTAGGGATTCCTTTGTATATTTCACCCTCCATAATACATGCATACAAGTATAATATTTGGGGATTCCTATGTACCCTACAAGTATATGGGTACAATGACCAACCCCCATATCGGTAAATATGAGTTTCCAGAGTCCGCCCATTGGACTCACATCTGCATAGTTAACTATCACAACCCACTATTATTGTTCATTAAAACCTTTAGAACATAACCAAAAAAACAATTCGAGAGTAAGTTACCAAGGCATAATGAAGTGGTATCATCATACCGACTATAACTTTCAAGCAATGTCATTAGCCAATACTTAGGAGATTCCCATGTACCCCATAAGATTTTTAATTAATCAAAACCATGGACACCAAGGCCTTTCCAAATTATTTAATTCAATTAAACCGTTTAGGATTCCATTACCATATTATACAATGCAAGGTTTTCAATAAAAGTCAAACTATGTGACAGAAACATTGTCATTGGTAGTTTAATAAGCATGGTGAGGGAATAGAGTTTCTATAGCCAAAACCAAGAACCAATTAACAATTCCTATGTAACTACATGTTCAAATAAACATTATAACATAAAAAACCATAAATAAAACATGGAAAAACATTATCCAACCATTAGTAACCAAAACCCCCAACATATATTTGCAAACCACATAAACCTACAATAATACCATAAAAATCATTAAGTAAAACATATTTTTAGTTTTAACTTAGAATGAGGTAGGAGTAACATGCCTTATACAATGAGAAATGTGGAATGAAACCACCCTTGAGAGACTTAATTGACCACCTTGAGGAAACCCTAGCCTCTTTTTGAAGCAAGAGCTTGAAAGATATTTAAACGTAATTTGGGATTGTTTGATTTAGGAATAGTAAGTTAATAAAGTCCCAAGAGTGTTAATTACCCATTTAGCCTAATTTCTCTAATTTTTCACCCATTAGAAAGTGTTTAGAACCCTAAAGATTGTGAAAACATGGAAGAACTATTCGTAAGCTCGAATAATGTGTTTTTTTCTCTCAGTTCTTGGTAAGTTTCCATCAATATCATGGATTAAATTCTCATAAATTTCCAAAATCCCTAAAATATTGTTGGGTTTATTTTCGCACCATTTGAGCTGTTAATTCATCCATTCTTATGGGTAAATGTTCTTTGAGCATGGAGGGACATATTGTCAGTGTCAAAAGTGTGATTCCACAAGTGGGCCCATATGATATTTTTATGTTTTTTGAATTTGTAGCTTAATAGTGCAATATAAGTATCATTGTTCTTTTTTAAATGGGTAGATTGTGATTTTTATAGTGTGACATCTTCCAGAAGCTTCTCTATAAGCAAAACCATTAGTTTAACAGATTTTTTAAGGTTTTCTTCAGCGTCCAGGTTGGCTAGGTTTGCCTTCTTCTTGGAATGACCTGATTTATAGTATACTTATGATATTATTCTAGATATGGGATGGTATTTATGAATTGGAGGTATAATTGGTATAATTAGTATTATTTGGACTCTTTAGACTATTAAGAGTCATAACTTAGATAGAATTGTCTTAGTTGCCCATGATTTAGGTAGAACTTCTATCTTAGGGATAATTTTGGCTTGTGTAACATCTATAAGTGAAGTTGGATACCTTAGCCTAGTTTGAGACATAATATTCCTTAGAACTTTCTTCGGGGATTAAAAGTGGGCCCCTCCTTCCCATGTTTGGCCAAAATTTATATTAGGTCTTGTAGACTTTTATACGCATCTTATACCCTTGGAAATACTTATTAAATCTTAAGGATTTTAGATACATGGTATTTATGATAGTTATTTATGTGAGAGTTGGTGCTAATTTCATGCAAAACCTTGTGATAAATTAATATTGATTTCTGATTCAAGTCCGCCAATTGATAATGATATTGATGACATAAGTTTTGGTTCAAGTCCACCAAGTGATGATACTATTGAGTTTCATTTCGAGTTCGACATTTACGGTTTATTTATGATATGATACGGTATGGATGGATCATGGTTATATCTTGAAATTTAGTAAATTTATGGATCCTCGATTATTTACGTCCCTTTGATTGGACCCTCTTGGATTATAAAAACATGTATTATGTTATTTTTCACTCTTTCTGGATTTTTGGGGCCAATTTTATAGTACTAATTATACTTTCTTTCATATTATACTTGTTCTGATTATTTATTTGCAGTGTTGGATCTTATTTCTAGGTTTTTCCTTTTACCTTGACTTAGCTTATTTATCTTTCATTCTAGCATATTTATATCATTATTTATCTCATTTGGTCAATAATGCCTACTTAGTACCAGTGGTTTTGGTCCTCATACTACACTTCCGTACTTTTTTAGATCTGATCTGAGTACTAGTGGTCGCCGCTTATGTGGCGATAATGCTGAGTTGATTGTGGAGATCAGGTGAGATCTCAGAGTTGGAGTTGCCCCTTTTTCCTTCTATCATCTATGTCATTTTCCTTCTATCATCTATGTCTAGTCTGTTAATATTCGAGATGGATTTGTATTTGACTATTTTAGTACTTATGTGTCATTTTTAGTAGCGCTTGTCCTGACTCTACTAGTTTGTGGGATGGTTGTTGATGTTTTATCTATCTTTTAGACTATCATTATTACCTTATTATTTTTAGAAGTCTTAAATTGTTGATTTTCACCTTTTAGGCCATTTCCCACCAAATTATCCCATTGCTTATATCTCTGGGCTATGGTTTATCTTACCTACGAATGGGATAAAGTCGATGTCCTCATGACTTATAAATCGGGTCGTGACATACACTCTTCTTGGATCATTGATATTTAAATTCATGAAAAAGATAAGATTGTTTAATAAGAAAATATAATAAAAGATTCATCTTTTTAAATTGAAAGACTTTTACATTAACTATTTAGCCATTTTTTATTCAACATTGTGTGAAGGGTGAACAAGTTCATTAGTAATAAATATGTCTACTAACCTTGTACATATTCTTTAATTTAAAACTTAATGTTTTTTTCATGGCCCAATTTCTCATGTCATGATGGAACGTACTATAATGCACTAGTCGGTAAGTCAACTCATAGTCTGAAACAACTAGTAATGGACTATCAAGAGAAATAAATAAATAAATGAAAAAAAATATATTAAAGAGACTAATATATAGATAAAATCCCCAAAACCTAGTGAACTCAGTATAAGAACTCCTAATATAATATGAGTACAAGTGAAATACAAAATAAATATATATACAAAAATATATTTGAATTCAAAATAGAGATCAGTCTAAAAATAAGAGGGAGAGATGGAATACTTTGAACATTAGGAGTTCATACCAAATGTCTGATCCATGACTGCTCCACATGATGCACACTTTAATGATGAGAACTCATGCTATCATTAGCAGGCTGCAGAAGTATATTATAAGTTCCAAACAAATGGTACTCAGTAGACATTAAACGATAGATCTCCAAATATTATGTAAGAATAAATAACATGTAATGTAGGAATATACACTACATCCAACTATCCAAGGAACTCTACAATAATTCTAATGGATCAATACGGATAGACTATCCTATTCTAAAAATATTTAGGAACTAAAGTGTAATACTATATATCACTAGCCAATATATTAGTGAAGAGTTAAAAAGGAATATAGTAATAATACATGGTCAAAGGATACATATACAATGTTAATAGATAATAAAAGAGAGGGAAATATAGTAAAAACATACACACACACACACACCCTCTATATAGGACTAAACTGAAAGATAGCAACTTAAGGGAACCAATCTAACCTCTTAATGATCATTGCAAAGTAAAGGAGCCAATAATGACATAATCAAAGCCACTAGACTAAGTGTGACTAATCTTGATGTAACTTAATCATAGCATATCTTACTATGTGAAAGAAAAGAATTATAAACGTACCAACAATCTCGGGTACCGATCCATAACCATTCTACCATGAATGTAATGAACTATAAAGTAATTCGCAAGTCCAAACCAAAAATAATCTAACCATCCTCCCATAAGTCTAAAAGGTTCAAGAAAGCACTGAGCAAACAATAATCATAGCTTTTACATATACAACCCCCATAAGATCGATAAATACAAGCACCAAATAATTATACTGGTGAAGGACGATGCATATAAATGAATGAATATAAAATAGATCATTAGTACCATATCAAATCTAAGTTCCATAATGTACCACATTTATATACCTCTTCTACCTCAGTAGCTTGAAAAGGCAGGATCTACGACGACCATTCCTCTTCAATACAATGTCTCATGGATAAAGGGGCCTATAGGGGATTCAAGATATTTGTATACATTGCCTGGTCCCAAACAAAGAATTCTAATAACCATCATAATAAATATACTCCATTAAGTACCAAAGAGATATATAAGTATAATAAGTTCTCAAACTCAAACAGAGACTAAAAGAGCATAAATTTATTTATCTATTACCTGACATTGAGTTTGAGAATAAATCTGTATAATAGTGTAGAAAGGGTTAAAATCTTCATTGACTAAAGTATATAGTAGATATAAGAGAATAGATTAATAAATGGCTAGAGTCAGCCTCGGTCGTATTTATAAAATAGCATATGTAGTTCTAAAAGCTTATAATTTATTTAATAAGTTGGTACGAGTCCTGTTGGATAAAAATTAATAAAAGTAAAATGTGAGAATAATTCCATTCTTAGAAAATAGTATTAAAATTAAGGATTAATTTAAATCGTACCACTAAGTGAGAATGATGCACCTAAAAGTATACATTCCATCACCAATATACAAACAGTACAACCATAAGCACCTAAGTGTCCATAAACTAGAATCACGTCCATTTAAGAATAAAATACCTCCCCGAAGTCGAACTAGTATTATAATCATGGCTTGGGGATCAACAATATATAACTAGCATGATAATAGCACCATAATTAAGAAAAATATGATTCAGTTCACTAAGTCTAATGATAAGTCTTAATGGATCATTAACATCAATCCATGGTTAACATTCCTATAATCAAGAATAATATGGTTCTATGGCCTTAAAGGGTATCATATGATAAGGTTTGAGTCATATTTATATCCCAAATTCCCTAAATAGGTTAATTCATGATATATTAGTCATAAACATATCATATAATCCCCACCTATCATGTAATCTATACATAAAACCATCTCATATAGAAAAGTAAACTAGAGCCTACCTCAATGTCTAATCGACATCTTAAATCATCTATGAATTGCTCATCTTTGATTTATGATCCTAAAATATTGACAAATTATTCAATCTACATGTAAATACAATTAAAACAATATCCATATTATGATATAAAACTTTAGCCCAAAATCGAGTAAAAAATGGGTCTGTGGGGCCCATTAATAGAATCTCAAAATTGAATTCATGAAGAGGTCCCTCTAAGAAAAAAAAAATGCTTTCTTAAAAGTTGAGCACAAATGGTGTATAAATCAAGTCCTGAATCTTTTCCTAAATTATAGGAATATAATACCTAAATCCTAGGAATTTACAATGAAAAAGGATGGAATTTAATGGGAAAACAATGGAAATGTCCAATGAGTGTTGAACTAGCTTAACTAAGCTTTAATGTATGATTTTCCACATTTTTCCATGTCCCAATCTCACATAAATGGAGTAAAATATCCATGAGAAATGAGAGAAGATTTGGTGAAGAAAGGGATATAACACTAGTAGTGACTGCTGAAGTAGTCACTCAGTCGCTAAAGCGGAAATGACCACTAAAACATCTGGATTAAAAAGATGAGCGACCCAAGATTATTTACTAGGAGTTTTAATTAGAGGTCAATTTCTTAACAACAAAAGCTCCAAAACAAGGAAATGAGCCTAAGTTCTAAAAAGACTATTTGACAATAAAATCAAACATTTCCAAAAATTCATAAATCACATTTGAAAACTATGAAAAGACATGAAATATTGTAAATATGCAAAAATAAAGAAAATGACCTGAAGGTTCATTACAATTTTTATTTTAATTACTCCCACAACATTTATTTCATAATCGATAAAGTAGATAATATTCATATTTATGACATTATTGGTACATATTGTAGTCCTATAAATAGAGACATTCTAAAACTTTGTATAAATAATAAAATTAGTCATTCAAGTTGTTATATTTTCGGTGCTAACTATATTCATGCCTCAGTTTAAACAAAAGGATAAAATGAAACCTATTGAATGTTGATTGGCTTATTGTAGTGGATATTGGCAACAATTTGAAAGATTGTGAATTAATTTCATAATTTCTCCTCTTAGTTTTTATTGATTAATTTCGTATGAATGACGTTGTATCTCATATATATATATATATATGTATGTATGTATGTGTGTGTGCGCGCACGCGTGTGTATTTGCATACTTTTTACTTTGTATTTTTATATGACTTTCATATTATCGTAATTTATAATTTCTTCTAATTCAAAAGAGTAACTTATTATGTTAAGTCTTCTAACTATTAAACAAACATTTTCCTCTCTATATAAAATCAATTATATGTCTCGGTGTGTGCACGCGCATATATATATTTATATATATACATATATATATACACACACACACATATATATAAGTATTAGTATCTTACCATTTTTCATGAGCGTGGGAAGCGTGGACATGTTAACTAGTGCATTGTTAATATCTTTTTTTGTACATTTTTTAAACCTATGTATTTGGTAGTGTATGAGAATAGTGCAAAATATGATGCATTTGTAATGTTTGCCTTAGTTATGTTTGTATTAGTTATGGTTGCATTTTTCTTATGCAGTATTTGATTTGGTGTATTAAAGATAATAAAAATTCAATATTTCAAAAAAAATTCAAGAATCTCCCCCATAACTATGGTGGAGAGGATGTGGAAAAGATTTTGAGAGACAACTATGTCTATAATCATACTAATGCATGCATTAAACTCTATTGCATTACTAATATCATGATTTTTTATATATCAGTAATATACTCCTTAATAAAAAATATAGTATATAACTAATGCAAGACATTAGTTATACATAGATGAAAAAGTGTATCAAACAAAATATTGGTAATACACAAATTTAATGCATTTATTATTTTTACTGAGTGGAAGTACATTAAAACCATTTTCAACTATACTCAAAGAGTTGAAAATACTCATAAACTGTTGAAGTGACCAAATACACACCCATACTTTAAAAGTGAATTTGTTTCCACCTAAAAAGCTAACATAGCGCATAATAAAAATAAATAAACATGAGGTGCGTTTCTAGAATTTATTTATGTTTTTCCCCTATTTCAACTTTCTCGCCTTTTTATACATTTTTTTTTCTTTCTTTCTTTCTTTCTGTGTTCATCTTGATCATAATTTCCCTATCGCTTCTCCAATATCCTAAGTAAACCACCATTTTAAATATTACATTCAAAGAAAACCTCATCCACCCCATTCTTTTTCTCTTTAATATAATTCAAACTTTCATTTGTATTTCATCATTAATAGTTAGATCCTTAATCTTTCTTTTATCAAAAAATATCATACATCCATTTTGTCAAAAGAATGAGCAAAACTAAATTAATCAATGAGTAACAAGTGAAGAAAATATAAATTTTGGAATGAAAAATCATTGTTCAATGAAAAGTTATAGATTTTTTGTTAAAAATTATATTTTTAGAAAATTCAATTCAACGGATAAAAAACAATACAACAACAATAACAAACCCAGTATATTCCCACATAGTGGGGGATGGGGAGAGTAGAGTGTACACAGTCCATACCACTACTTCTAAAGAGGTTGAGAGGCTGTTTCTGATAAACCCCCGGCTCAAGACAAAAGACAGTATAAAAGAGCAACAAAAGCATAGAACAGGATAATATAACATATGTACAATATCCACAAACATATTGTACATTTCCAAACACAGGACACCAAGTTCAAGCTAAATACTGACTGCAACTCATTCATACCCTTAGCCCTCAAACCTAATGCTATTTCTCAAAAACTTTCTATCTAGGGTCATGTCCTCAGTCAGCTATAACTACTCTAAGTCACACTTAATCACTTCACTCCAAAATTTATTCGGTCTACCCCTACCCCGCTTGAAACCTTCCAAGGCCAACCTCTCATATCTACGAACTAGGGCATCAGTGCGCCTCCTCATCATATGACCAAACGACCTTAACCTTACTTCCAACATTTTATCCTACACTGACACTACTTCTACCTTTCTCGAATAATTTTATTCCTAACCTTGTCAGCCCTCAAGAATCCACACATCCAATACAACATCCTCATTTCCGCCACCTTCAAATTTTTGATATGAGAATTCTTAACCGGCCAACACTTCGCTCCATACAACATAACAGGACGGACTGTAATTCTATAAATTTTTCCTTTCAACTTGGGGGCACCTTTTTATCTCATAAAATTCCTAAAGCGAGCCTTTATTTCTTCCAACCTGCCCCAATACGGTGAGAGACATCCTCATCTATCTCTCTATTTCCGTGAATCATAGATTTGAGATACGTAAACCTTCTCTCTTGCAAACTGCCTGAGAATCCAACTTCACTATTACCTCTTCTTGCCTCGATTTACTAAACTTCATTGATGTTTTTCCGAATTGATACTGACATTTCAGTTAAATGTTGTTCTTTTGCTATAAATTCAAATGCATATTCTCTAATTATACCATCAATGGTACTTTGCGCGTTTTATATTAAGTTTGAATTTAAAAAAATAAAGAATGAATTTTTTGAGTTTTTATATTGATGTTGAATTTTTTTCTAGGTTGTAAGAATTAATGTTAGTTTTAATTTATTATTTTGCCAATTGTAAGAATTAATGTTTTCATCAATTGTAAGAACTTTAGCATTGATTGATGTGGTGGGTTTGTTGGGTGTTGAATGGCAAAGAAGAAAGAGTTGATGGCAATAGTGAAGAAGAAATCGATGGTGATAATGGTGGTGTATGGAAAAGAAGAAGAATCAAATGTGATATCATGATCGTGAAGAACAAAGAAATGGTGGTTATGGTAGTCGAGCATATTTTAATAAAATGAGATACAAAGTTGATGGGGTTAAAGATGGAGATGTATTAATGGAGTTTTTAATAATTATTAGTGATTAATTAGTGTAAAATATAATTAAAAAAAATTTATTGAACAATTAAAATTAAAGAAAATATACATAACAATTATAATTTCTGAAATGACGTTGATATGGTGCTGATATGGTGGACGAGGATAAAATATCACATGTTGTACGAGTGGTTTATAAGTTTCAAGCTGGTATTAAATGCACTTTTAATACTTATTAGGGTGTAATAGGTCACTTCAATAATTTAGGTGTGTCGTTGACTTTTCAAATATAGTTTAAGGTGGTGATGTCTTTTCCCTTTTTACTAATGGATTCTACAAAACTACCCCTCTATTATGTATTATGCTATGCATAAATACTACATGAAAGACCATATCATTAACTATGCAAGTGGAAAAAAAGTAACTTAAAAGTGTGCATTAAGCATGGGTAAAGACACAATAGCCCTTAAAAAATTTTCCACATCATTTTCATTATATTTGTGGAGGGTAATTTTATAAATAACTTTTTATTTGAAATATGTAATATTTTTAACACAAAAAATTAAATATTGCATAAGAAATAATCTCAGTATAACTGATACTAACAATACTAAAGCAAGTATTACTAATACATCATATTTTGAACTATTCTTATATATCCTACTGAACAACACCTAAGTATGCATCTATGAATTTTAATCTTCCAAGTTTACCACAAGTTAAAAAGAATGGTCCCTTAAATATACACTTTACAGTTTTTGTCCTTCAAGATTGCCAAAAGTCAACACTTTTAGTCTTTGGCGAAATATTCGTTGGCTCTATCTATTAAATTTTACAGGACTATTAATTTTTTTAAAAGTTTACAAGTAAAAAAAGAGAAAAACAACAAGAAAAATTCTAGGAACAGCATTAGAAAACCAATAATTTAATATATTTAATTTTATCAAAATTGATGGATAGATCTATCGATTTTTTCCATGAAAAAAAAATGTTTGTTAAATATATATTTTTTTTAAAAAACTTGTGAACATTAATTGGTTAATTTATCCCAAAAAATATGATTATTGTTTTTTTTAAAAAACAACAACATAGAAGTAGCCTATTAGATTGTTTTATGAAATTCAATGGATGGATGTTTTTAAAGTGCTAAATTCTAGTTGAAGAGTATAAACAAAATAATGTAAATATTTAAATATCAATTTTTCAATAAAATTGAGATGTTATTTACCTAGTCGATGGAATCCCTCAATCTTTGTCTTTTGAAGGACTACTTCCGACATCATGAAATTTGTGGCATTTTTTCTTGATTTTGCCCTATAATTAGACATCTATCTATTTTATCTCTTAGTATTTCTCCTTTTTAGCTTGTTGTATCTCTAAAAGTGATTTTTTTCTTTTCTTTTTTCATAATTTCCATCAAATTTAATAGATAGAGTCCGATGAATATTTTGCTAGGGAATAAAAGTGTTATCTTTTGGCAAACTTGAATGACAAAATTTTTTAAATATATATTTAAGGGAGCATTCTTGCTAATTTGTTGTAAACTTAAAGAACCAAAAGTGGTAAGTGCATACTTAAGGGACTATTTGGAACTCCATCAAACATAAGGGACTATTTTTTCATTTTCTTAAAGTAATTACATTGTTTTTTGTTTTTTCTTTTAATTTTATTTTGTATAGGGGTTGGAATAATTATTCAATTTTATTTGTTCACTTTATAAAATTAAGAGATAGTTTATTATTTAAAGTCTATTTTATTTCTATTAAAGGGGAGCATAGTAGTCAACGAATGAGCTAAATCCAATGATCATTCTCGGAGGGCTATTCCTCACAATTGCTCCTTGTGATGCAATAAAACTATGACTATTAAGAACTTAAGATGTAACAACACCTATAATGGAAGGAATAACATACTTATGTCACAACATCGTTTTCTTCATTATCTTAATTTTAATTTCATAGCATGGATCTTGGGTTGAACTTTATGGCATTTTCACTATAGAGAAACTTCAATTAACAGTAGTTATTACCCAATGCATGCTAAAATAATTGTATTCAAAGAATGATATAGTAAAATTGCACTTTTACTTATTGATCTTGTAAAGTTTGACAAGTCAAACATGGACGAGTAAAGATAGATAATTTTTCACATGTTATCTCCTTTTTACATTCTTCTCAATGTATTGGTTGACCTTCATATCCCAAGATCACTTATATTCACATTTTTTCTCTTATGTTCGTTCTTCTGAATGCATAAAACTATCATTCCAAGATCAATTTCATTCACATCTTCTTTATTTTGTTTATTTTCCCTCTGATTTTAATTATCAGAATAAGACTTTGCACCACCATTAAGTAAAGTTATTTAGGAGTTCAATTTTACCTATGTATTCATTATTAATCTTTGTCTATTTATGTATCGATTAATTCTAAAATAATTGATGTTAAGGAAAAAGTTGAAAAAACAATTAATTGTCTCTTTATTTTTTAAATTGACAAGTGTTTGGGAATAATTGAATTTAATATACTTGACAACTAAAAAGAACAAATGAAGTATTTCACCGAATCAAATATATATTTCTTTTTTTTATTTAGGAGTACCTAAATGGTCACAATAATTTGGCCCAAAATATGGCCATATATGTTAAACTCCACAATATCCTTATTTAAAATTTCATATTTATTTCCCAACACATTTCCTCCAAAGTAGAATTAATGTAATGACTTGAATTATGAAATCTTGCTTTTATGTGTTTTTCTCATTTAGCCTTTCTCCATAGTTTTTAGGGGTTTATTTTGGGATGTGGGAATGCTTGGCATTATTTTCGGTATAATAGAAAATAATTTAGGTGAGTTTATTGTTTTAGAGGATTGGAAATCCATATAGTTATTTTTCATCAATATTTATTGTTTTGAATATTGTATGATGATTTGGATAGTTCCATTAGGTCCAAAATATCGATTATAAGTTAGTAGCATGGTTGGTTTGGGTTCGAAAATCCTATTTTGTATTTTGACCTTCATTTGTAAAATAGTAAAAAGGGATTTTTGAAAGTTAATTTTTTGACAACAATCTGTTTTTTTTTTTAAATTCAATATCACCACTGAGTCTAAAACATCAAAAATAGTCAGATAACATATATGATTTATTTTTGTCATGTCCCGAACAAATCTCGATGATTCGTTTGGAAAATTTAAAACCATGAAAATCAGCTGGTGCAATATCTAGTGCATGGATCCTTCTTTTTAAATATAAGACATTGGGTACAAATGCATAGAAGGAGCCCTTCATCGTGTGTGAGGTGGTGGCAGCAATCGCAGAGGGCAACCGAATTTTTATTTGCAAACGCGAAGGCCAAAACATTCGCTAGTCAAACTTGATCCTCATAACCATAAAGGGTTTACAATGTTCAAGAGGCATTATTCCTAGAACAGTATAAAAGTCATATTTACATTATTTTCTCTATTTTTGGAACTCCAAGCATTGGCAATAGATAATCTCTTAGAATTTTCTCACTATTCTTTGCTAGGGTAAACATTTAAATTATATTTTGATTATTTTCCATTGATTAAATCATCAAAAACACCATTTAGTTATGATTATAAAATGGGGTTTTGAGGGTTTTACCAAAAAAGCTTAAAAATGGTTTTTTTTCTTCATTTTGAACCTTATTTTAATCTTTTTTTTCCTGATCTTTCAATTGTAGAATACTATAACTATGGGCAATATATTTCTAAAAAAAACAATTTTACCCCTTTCACTTTTAAACTTATTTTTCAAATTTATTTTGGACCTGACTCAAATATGGGCAACATGGGTATCATTAGCTTTTTTTTTAAACTTGTAGGTACTATATTTAAAAGTTGTAGTTGATTTAGAGGTTTTTTAAAAGGGAAAAGATCGATGTTGAAGCACTCTAGGCTTGAATTTCTTTATTTTGAGATATGTTATGACTTAACTTCTTTCAGATTAACCTAGGTAGTTATTAAATAAGTAAAACATGTTATGGGTTGTGGAAAATAACTATGGAGTTTATATTTTGAGAATATTATTATTGTTGGTTGCTAGTGTGGGTGATGTTGTTCTATTATTGTTAACTTTTGATATCTAATATTGTATATTTTATGTATGAGTGCTTTATTTAACATCACTGGCCTTCTCTATTTATGTAAATGTCTTTATTCTAGATATAATACCTGTGTGAGGGGTTGATATATTATTTTAGGCCTTTTGAGCATTGGTTGCATCATTATGATGGAAATTCCTGAGTTAGGGATAGATATGATCTTAATAATATTGTACACTAGTGCAAAATTAGAGTTGTTAATCATAAATCATGGACATAGTGAGTTTATTTTTGGGTGTTGGATTGATTAGGTATCTATATATTGATTTAATTATGGACATTACATGCTCATTCCATACATATACATTCTTGAGATACTAATAACATTGACAAACACTATTTGTTTTGAAAAAAATGAGACATCTTTATAAAAACTCTCTTCATGAACATGATCCAAAAAGATCGGTTGATATTTGAGATAAGAGTTATAATATATATGATGCGAACCCCTAGAGATCCTATCTTAGAATCTATGAGCTTGATAGGTGTGTACAAATAGTTATGTGAGAACTTTCATTATTCATTCTATCATCATTTCGTTGTATTAAATATGCATCATTCATGGTTCTTTTGATTGTATTGTCAAAAATTTAGTTTTCATATAGTTTCACATATATCTGTGTTATTTTGTTTCAAGAATTCTTATTAGAACTCTTAGTGGAGATGATGTGAGCTACTATATAGGAACTTTTCTACTTGTAGGTGATGTGCCATAATTTCATGACACTTTTGATGCTTAAAATGAGGAAATTATGCAAGAATTTAGGTATTTTGTTGGGTAAGTTGTGTTTCTATGATGTTGTACAAGAAAATAAGGTTTGGGGATGACTTATAGAAAAGTAATCAAAACTAAACTAAGGAATAAAAAATTTATGAGATTCCACAAGTGTGTTCTACGACACGTAGACTGAACCCATGACCCATAATAGGGATGCGTGACCCTTAGTGTTGGTGTTGTAGAGGTTGAATAGGACTATTAGTTGGATCATTGCTGATATTATTAGAATTCCACCTGGAATTTATACTCATAACACTCAAATTGGGTTAGAGTGTATACCTAGAATTGAGCATCAATATATATTAAATCCACCCTTGAAAGAGGTTGTAAAGAAAAAATCATCAAGTGGTTAGGTACAGGTATGGTTTACCTAACTGCCCATAACAAATGGGTGTACCCATCTTAGTGTGTGCTAAAGAACGGTGGGATCACTTTGATTTCCAAATAGAATAATGAGATAGTGCCTATGAGAACAGTCACCACATGATGAGTATGCATCGAATACAGGACGTTAAATATATGGACCCAAAAGGATCAGTTTCTATGCCATTTTTGGATATGATGTAAGGCCGTCTTGCTGTTAGACTATATTGTTGGAAAATGATGTTATTTCTTACTTGATGGATATAAGAGTATAATGCGATTTATATTACTCCTAAGGACAAAGTTAAGACCACTTTCACCTGTCCATATGGGACATTTGCATTTAAAATGATGTCTTCGGTCTATCTAATGCTTCCACAACTTTTCAACTATGCATGATCTCCATTTTTCCCAATATGGTGCAATATACTATTGGGGTTTTCACTGATATTTTTTAGTTATCATAGATCTATTTAATTATTTCTTGGCACACTTATCCAATGCCTTGCAAAGGTGTAAAGGTTGTTTGGTCTTTAATTATGAAAAGTTCTATTTTATGGTAAAAGAAGTTATTGTAATAGGGCATAATATTTCAACTATGGGTATAGAAGTTGACAATTCTAAGATTGAGGTGATTAAAAAATTACATCCACCAATCTCTGTAAAAGGTATTTTTAATTTCTTAGGTCCTGCAGGTTCTTTTAGCTAATTTATTAAGGACTTCTCCAAAATTGATAATCAATTGTTCAAATTGTTGGATAAGGATGTAAAGTTTATGTTTGTTTCCACCTATCTAAAAGCCTCCAAGTTTCTAAAGGAAAGGTTGATTTCAACGTCTATGATTAGTCCCCGGAGTGGACTTTGTTGTTCGAAGTGATATGTGATGTTTGTTTTGTACCACTAGGGGCAGTCCTAGGCCAAAAGCGAGAAAATATACTCCATCTCATCTACTATACTAGAAAAGCACCAAATCCTGCACAAAAAATTATATGGCGACTGAACAAGAGTTGCTTGCAGTAGTGTTTTCCTATAAAAAAACTCTGGTTGTACCCGCCGTCATACCACCCATCCCACAACCACTACCTATAGCATCATCCATGGTATTTTTATTTATTTAAGGATGATTAACCATTCACTACTAGGGGCAAAATAATGGGACTCCATATAGTAGAGTGATAGTTTTTATGAGCTTGAGTTGGGTTTAAAGGGGAAAGCGAAGGTGTTACAGAATGAGTATCATGTTAGTTAGATTGAATACAAACAATAAGAGTTTCATGCCTTGTCTAGTTGACTACCAAAAATCCTAGCACTAAGCTTTATGTGCTTCGTAGTGCCCTGACTGTGGACGAGTTTACATATAGTGCCTAGAGCATTACAGACATGTCTCAACTCCCTTTTTCTAATTATTTTATTAGTTATAGACTGAGTATAGTACATTACGTCATGGTATGGGTTAGGTTTATTCCACCACTTATGGTATTAATTGTCGTGTCTCTTTTTCCTAGAGTCTTCTGTCATTATAGAGAAAATATATTTAGAATATTATTTGTTGTGTTTGTGTTGTGTATGTTGTGTTTGCTTAGAAGACAATCATAAGCCTTATTGTATTTGAGTTTTTGAACAATTTTTGACTTTTAAATAATTTTGATAATTAAAGGATACCGTACTAAATTATTGGTTTTAAATTATGTGTTCTGGATATATGAAATTGAGACCATTGTTGGATCTTGTTATGGCATTATGATTAGGGGAAGAATAACCATAACTTAGCTATACATGAACTGTATAGGTAGTTGATGGTGTAACCCTATTCCATATGGGTATGAGGTTTGTTTACTTAGTTCACTTTGCATGTGTGATCTAGAACATTCCCAGTTAGTCTCGACTAGGATAGAGGATAGTTGGTCAGGGTAAGATCTCAGGTCATTCTTGAATACGTCTACTTTTGCTAAATTCTCTACAAAATGAAATAAGTATCCCTTGATCCTGAATTCGAGCCATAACTGATCATTATTCTTGTATTAACTAATTCACCTTCCCATTTTAATTATAATGAACTAGTTTTAGCCCTGGTCTTTGATGAGTGATAAATTTTCCAACTTTCTAGCACTTTTTAAGCCTAAACTATCATGTTTTTCATTAATTTTTCATAAATTTATTACGTAATGCTTATTTATGTAGGTAAAAGTTGAAATGGAAAGATGAGCAAGGAAACTTGATAACAATGAGCTGAGGAATAGGTGAAAGAGAAGAAATTTAAGCAAAAAGAACAAAAGCTGAAATACAGGCCCAAAAATTAACCCTCAGTTACCGTGATCTCAGCCTGAGGGTCACGATCGCGATCATAGTCAAGTCAACCAATGGCGATCGTGAGATGATCACCGTAATTCCGATATGGTGATCACAGTTAAGAGATAGCTATCACGATATGGCGAGACAATTTCAAGGGCAAAATTATAAGTTTCTTAAAGAGACAGGATAAAGGTGGCAGTTTTGTAATAATTTGCCAAGTTAGAATTGGGGATTAAACAGGGTTTTTAGCATATTTTTATCATCATGAATATATATCTTAAATCTAATTATTTTTTTTTCGCATTGAGGAGAGACAATTATATGTGAAAACTCTAATTGCGAATTTTGTTAAAGATTGAAAGTGAAGCTTGGGTTTACTCTATATATGTTTCAATGGAATAATTGGATGAAAATATGAGTAATTTTTTTTCTTCTCTCTAAATCCATGTATACCTAAATTTTTATCTTGGGGTTATGTTATAATAGGGTACAATTGTGTATGGGTATTGATTGGTAGTTTTAATTCTTAGTCAATGTTAATGGGTTTCACAAATGCTTGGTTGTTGAACTGAAAGTTGTAGTTGAAATTCCCAATTTCCCTAAACCTGTATCATTCTCAAATGAAGGATTTGGGTACCTCTTTAGATCCCACATCATCCTTGAAAGAGGGATATGGGTGATAGGTATTGATGAATAAAAAATAGATTTTAGATTATTCCATAACATTATCTTAGAAATAAGGATGGTATGTGAATACACTATGTGTTGATTATCATTCTAGAAATAGGGATGCCTAATTTAGGTTTTGGGTGGATTGTTTTCACATGTCCATTAGGTATTAGAAAGAATGCATCGGTGAAATTTTGGTGTTTTGTTGAAAGACTAACACTAAAACCCCTAACCTAGCCTACCCATATATCTATTAACTAACATTGGAACTTACTTTTATGTAGCCGAACACTAATTGCCCCTAGGAAAGCATAACCCAAAGAATCATCTCATTTGGTTTTATCCATACACTGTTTGCTCTCAAATTAGTGTAATAGATTTATTTTATTTAAACAAGTTTGATGAAAAAACCCCCAAATACTTGTATCTTACATTTGAATTTAGAAAGTTTCTTTTATTTCAAACTTTCTTGATCACCATTCATATTGTTCCTCTTGGATTCGACTTTGACTTAAATTTGGGTTGCTATATTTGACAACGATCATCCTACATCAAAACAATGGTGTAGGTGAGTGTTATTAAAAATGACATCATTGACGGGGAATAATTTGGCATATTGAGTTTGTTTGAAATTTTAGCTTACTTGATTTGATTCAAAATAGTAAATATTTGCTAATGATTTTTTTTGTTTCTTGTGTTAGGTAGATTTTTGTTTTTGTTTACTTTGTACTAGGGCATCCTTGAATGAATTTTAGTTTTGTGGTTATAAATATTATCCTGATAATTCATGTCCATATTATGGTCGACCCCACTTTTGGAAAAATTATAAATATGCTCCCCAAAAAGAGGTGTATACCCCATCCTTTTCTTATTAGGAGTATGATTGTTCTTTATGTGGTGGTCAAGATAGGCATTAGAGTGATTATCCAAATGCCCCCTCTCCTAGTTATGCTAACAAAAGTTCTAGTTCTTCTTATGAGTTTGATAGGTCCCATGACAGGATAAAGAAAGAAAAATATACCAGTTACAATGGTGTTGAAGTAATGCTTCTAACTCTCTGGGATTGGGTAACTATAATGGAGGAAGACATGTATCACTTGCATCAACCCATGGCTGCATTTGAAATGGAAAGTGTAAAAGAAAAAGAAATAGGTAAGGAGGTCGATCTTTCAAGTGCTATATATATGCCCAGTGTTCAAAATTAGGTTGATAAGGAAAAGGTATCAAGCCATGTGGTTGATGGTTGGCTGGACATGAATGAATTCTTAGTGATTTGCACACCAACTAAACCAAAACTAATGAAGGATGAGAAAATTGAAGAACCGATACTAGAGTTGAAAGAAAAAGCCAAGAAATCCTTTGTAGAGACTCTAGTTCATTTTGAGATGAGATTATCAAGAAGAATGCTATCCAGAATTGGTAAGACGACCTCATTCCAATCACTTTTCGACATTATGCTTGGTGAATGTGATGAAAGTCGAACTACCCAAGAAAATGATGAACGTTAGAGATGAGGATCAAGATTCTTTATTTTTTAGTTATTTCATTCCAAAAGGGCGAAATGGCATCCCTCACTTGAAGGATAGGAAGAGCAAAATCCAATGTCTTACAAGTTATTTTTTTATGTTCTCACCAATACCCAACGAGCCTATTCGAAAGTTTGATATTATGTTGGGTAAAAGGTTTTTATGTCTTCAATATGGAATGATAGAATATGTATCATTATTCCCTTACTTAAACCCAAAGTACCTCGAAGATGTGTTGATCAAAAGTTGGGTAAAATATTCAAATATTCTAAATGGAAACAAAAATGATTGTCACAAGATATCGTACCGCGACTTTAACTATGGTACTTCTTGGGAGGAAACCCAAGGAACTTTTCTTGATGTTTTATAATGTTTTTTATTCAATTTTTAGCTTGGTTTTGGGTATTTATATGTGATATCATAATTTTGAAAGGGTATCTCAAGAATATAAAACCCGAATAAGTATATTAGACTTTCATTTTATCATTTTTCCTTTATAGTTTACAAGGAATGATATTTTGGTGATATTCTCTTAAAAAATAAAATAGATGATCACATTCCATGGTTTCTTTTTGTTTGCATTTAATTCATTTGAGCTTAATTTGGTAGAATATGGTTGTTGGGATGAAATTTTTTGAATGTGTGCCTTGTTTTACATGCTAATTGTAAACTCTTGCTTCCATAGAGTAGTCCAGACTACGTGTTTGATGAAACAGCTACTTGAGGATTGTTTGCTTAATTGAGTGGTACGTGATTTAATTTGGTTAGTGTGATTACAAATTGAATGTTTGGTGATGAATTGGTCCATTGAGCTTGATCATATGTGTTGTTATTCTATTTTTAAAGTTCTTACCTTTCATGTGCTCCATGTGTGTGTTAAAATATCGATTAGAGTGGAAGACCTTATGTTCTTGTAAAGGTTAATGTGAAATTTCTTGGGGTATTATGCGATCATTTTTTAGCATAGTGTTGAGTCCAATTGGTCTTAAATGTTCGACAAAAGGTGGTTTTGGGTTGAAATCATTATTAAATGTTGCATCCATGGTCTAATAGGTTAATGTGCTTACCATAGTATTCCCGGGTGAAGTTTAATTAACCTGAGAGATATGAATGCTTGCCTTTCGCTATGATAGATTAGATGATGCAATTCATTAGGGTATAGGGTCATTTATGTTTCTATTGGTGCCATTAGTGTTCTATGAGCTAAATGGATGATATGTGAAGTTGTAAGGAAAAAATCAAATGAAGTATAATGATAATGTTGCCTTGCATTCACCTAAGTTTTTCTTTAATAGTTTAGAAAGAGGCAAAAGTTGAAAAATTCTTTAAAAATATCATTGGTAAGAAATGAAATAATTTTGAAGAAAAAAAACCAAACATATAGTTTTCTTTATGACAAATATCAAGGATGTTTTTGAGCTCTCTTCCAAGTGAAAGAATTAAATTCAATTTTTGTCTCTCTTTACAAGGATGAGTCCTTGACTTTGAGTAGCTTATTAAGCTCAAATTGCTCAAAATTGGTTCGGAGACTAAATTTTTGCTCTATGAGTACAATGCCATATGTGGTGCGATTTTTTAATAATTCTTGTGTATAAGTCTAGTCTAGAACTTGCCCTGAGTGTGTTCAAAGCAAAATCCTAGACAAGCTTGTTTTAAAGGATGACCCGAGGCCTTTTTCACACGTCACACAACCAAATTCCCACCTTAACATTTTCCATAGTTAACCCCTTTCAGCCTTTTGACCCATTTCTATTTATTTTTGTAATAACCTTGCTAAAATACCTAAGCCCCTTTTAAATCTCTATTGTTGAACTTAACCTCATTTGATATATTGCATGATTTAAAGAAATGAAATATAAGGAAACGCTTGAGTTTTTGAGTTTTATGGAGTTTGGAGAATAATGTAAGGATGGTTGTGTTTGTAAGGTGGTCAAATTATGTGCTTAAGAGACAAGAGATATACTTGATGGTATAGTTGTATAGCCTATACCTTAGAATGTGAAGAGAAATTTGATGATGGAAGGGCTAAGAAGAACTTAAAGTTTAAAAGTCTCTTGAAAAAAGTTAATGAAATTAATAAAGAAAATGGTGGCATCAAATTGTTTGGTAAATGTAAATAAAAAAGGTTGGGAAATATGAAAAATAATTTGAAGGAGAATAATGTTGATAGTTTTAAAATTACATTGAAGGAGATATTTTAGTCACTTGATCCTTATACTTTCCTTCCTGCACCTTAAACCTTCATCATGACCTCCAAGACTTTGGTGATTCCAAACTATTTAAGTCAACATTAGTGGTGCTAAACACAAAGTGCAATCCTATGGTTATACTTGTTGTGCTTGAATTTCTTTGTGAGAGTAAGTATTAATTCTTTCATTACTTGATTTCCTTTAGAGATTTTAATGTTTATGTGTGTGTATCTAACTCTTGCTTGTGAGCGACATCAATACTTTTGTGTAGAGAGTGAAGTCTTACTACCAGTTTGGGTAAATGATGAGGTAAGTTGCATTGTAAATATTAAGACAATCTTTGAAGATTTTATGTCTCGTCATAAGATATTTTGTTGATTTAAAAGGTTCTTGTTATACAAACCTGCATCCTTGCTTCATAAGGATGTGCTTATTGAAATTTTTTGTCACTTATTGCCATGACATGTTTTGAAAGTCTTTGTATACCTTTTTTAGCTTATTACTTTATTATAACTTTCTTTTGGGTGGATTTTAGTTGAATGCCCTATCTCATTGAATTATTCTTAGTTTCTTGAGGACAAGCAATTGTTTAAGTTTAGGGATGTTTATGAGTGTTAAATTTTCCAACTTTCTAGCACCTTTTAAGCCTATATTATCATGCATTTTCATTAATTTTTCCTAAATTTCTTAATTAATGCTCATTTGTGTACATAAAAGTTGGAATAGAAAAATCAGAAAGAAAACTTGATAAAAATGAGTTCAGGAGTAGGAGAAAGAGAAGAAATATGAGCAAAAAGAATAAAAGTTGAAATGCAGGCCCAAAAATTGACCCTCAATTACTGTGATCGCACCCGAAGGGTCGCGATGTGATGTCAGTCAAGTCAACCAATGGAGATTACCGCGATCACGGTGTTGCGAGAACAATTAAGATATGGTGATTGCAATATGGCAGGATAAGTTAAAGGGAAAAATTATAATTTCTTTAAATAGATGAAATAGAAGGTAACTTTTTTGTAATAATTGGTAAATGTAGAATTGGGGGTTAAATATGGGTTTTTCGTTAATTTTACCATCTTAAACATATATCTTGATTCTAATTTTTAGTACATTTACAAGAGACAATTGTTTGTGAAAACTCCAATTGAAATTTAGTTTTAGATTGAAAGTAAAGCTTGGGCGTACTTTATTTAAGTTTCAATGGAAGAATTGAATGCAAATATGGGTAATATTTTCCTTCTCTCTAACTCCATGCATAGCTAAATTTTTATCTTGGGGTTTATGTTAGAATAGGGTGCAATTATGTGTGGGTATTGATTGCTAGTTTATTTCTTAGTGAATGTTCATGTGTTTCATAAATGCTTGGCTGTTGAATTGAAAGTTGTGGGTGAAATTCCAATTTCACTAAACCTATATCATCCTTGAATGAAACACCTTGGATTTTGGCCCTTGTAAAATTCTTGAACTTTGAGCTTTGTGTCCTAGTAATGACTCATAATAAGAGTTGTATGGTGTGGGTACGAGTCAGGTAACCCTAGTCGTTAGGTGTCCAGTGGGTGGTGGTTGGGTTTTCAATCTTAGTAATAACTTAGTGGTATGAGTCGTTAGGGGTTGTGATAAGTCATTAGGATTATCCTTAACCAAATTAGTAACTTAGTAAATTGATTTTCTTTTGAGTACGAGTGGCTCAATAAGAAATGCAAGGATAGGTTACGACTGGTAGGGTTGTGTCATATGATGTCCAGTGTCCAAACTCTTTGCTTCTATCTTGGATAAGATTAGACCATAAGTGTCGTATGGTCAAATCATGAGTGGGATCATGGAGTCATATGGTGGACTATCTATGGGTGTCAACTTATTGTCTTAGTAATGACTCAATGGTGCAAGTCGTATGTTATGGTCATAAATCAAGGGATCGACTCATCACCACCTGCGGTATTTTTATAGTTTTTAGCTGGTGGTACTTTAGACATTTCTCACTTAATACCTGTAAGTCCTCATATCCCTATAACACTTTTTGGCTATTCATTCCACACTATACAAGATTAAATATCCTCTTTACTCTTTCAAAATCCTCTCTAGCAAAAAGTGGTTAGGGTTTCTCCAAAGTGCTTATCTTAAAGCTTAAGGATTAATTTCTCTCCATGAATCTTTCTCATTTAGGAATGTAAATCTTTCCTCAATGTTAGTTTACTAAGTGCATATGTTTAAAGCATTGTTCATGAATCATTAATGGTGGTTTTAAAACCAATGTTGAGGAGTTTGGATGAATATCTTCGAATATTATTTTATATGTTTTAAATTATGACTATGCATGTTTTTAATTATGGTTTTTCATATGTGGTGTGGTAATGATGGTTTAATTGAGGGTTCATGGTTGAACCCCAAATTTGATGATTTTGGCTTTGATAATTACAGGCCCTCAGACTGTTTGTGAAATTATTAATGAGAATGATATTGTCACAAATTTGATTTTTGTTTTTACCTAATGCTTTGCATAAAAATGTTAATGATTGATTAATGACTATAAAAGGGACTTGGTGGCCATAAATTGAATTTAATTATCAACCTTGTGGAGTACATGTGAATCCCCAAAGTAATTCTAATAATGGAGTCTACAGGGTACATGGGAATCCCTTAAATGTTGTCTAATAACATTGCTTTCAAGCTATAGTCGGTATGATAATACTACTTTATAATGCCTTAATAATTGACTCATTGAATTGTTGGTTTGGTTATGTGCTAAAGGTTTTAATTGGTCAATAATGGGGAGATAGCTAGCCATAAAGGTGTAGGTTCGAAGGGTGGACACTAGAAACTCGTGATTACTGTCTTGAGGTTTGGCCACGATTAGCACTATTGATATAATTATATATTTGTCTGATGTGGGGTCGGGGCATTCCCTACTCTTTCTTGATACCCCTGCGACTAACATACATCATGACCCTTTCACTAGGGGGAGCTAATCCCTTATAGCCCGTGGGTGGATTTTTATGACGGTTAAACTACACAATCTAGGTTAAGATTTTAAAGCCATGCTAATTCTTATTCCCTTTCCCAGTATGGTATATATATGTATATATGTATATATATGAATACATATGGTTATTTGATTTGGTTTAAAATGATGACATTATTTTATATTTATTCCCGCGTTACATGGTAGCATTCACTCCACTAACCATCTTCAGGTGATGTATCCCCACTCAATGTAGGAACTTGCCATGCTACCATTCCTCCTACTTCGTGACTTAGATTCAGGGACAACTTTGAGTTAGATTAAAGTGGTGAACTTCCATTCTATGGAAGGCTCAATTTCATGCTATGGACTTCTTTTTATTATTATTATTTCTTTGGTTTTCGTTTTGGCTATGGTTGGGGGCATGCCCCGACTAGATATTCTTTGATCCTGGTTAGAGGCTTCGTCGGACTACTATGGGCATAGGTGGTGTCAGTAATAGTGTTAGCCTTAGTATTGGTATTGTTATTGTTATTGGTATTGGTTGGATATTTTGTTGTGGCTGTTTAGTTATGGTTATAGACTTTCTTTATTATCTTTAGACTATATTATTCTATCTTCTTTTATTTTTGAAATTCATCTGACATAGGGTGTAGGGTGGGTAACTATGGGGTAATTGGGGTGGTGTTCAATCTTGTTTGGATTTGAGATACCCGACATGACTAGTCCCTATTTTGGGTCGTGTCAAATTTTTATTAGAATGCTAGGTTTATGGTCAATTGGGCGTTCACAAAGCTATGTCGAGTAAATTCTCTTTAAGTAAATGTAGTATTCCACAATTATAAGGGAGAGTGTATGAGGCATTTAGGAATGTTTCACTTTGTTGTTGTTGTGTTTCAATTTGTAGAGTCAGAGGTCTTGAGTATCTCTAATTTTTGTTTGTTCACTTTTCAAATCATGACTCCCCAATGATTTAAAGCTCATGGAAACTTTTTGTCCTACCCGAGGACAATATTGATGGGAACTATCCTACTTATGGGGTCCAGACTCAGTCTACAGGTCCAGTTCATGATTTCCCTCCTGGAATTCAACCGGTCCCCTTCAATCCTTCTCGAGATCCTCAGACTGTTGTAAAGAATGCCTAGTTTCGTCAGTGTATTCATATGTTGGCACAGTTGGTAGCTTTGAAGTATGAGCATGGTGCACCTATTACTCCATTTTCTAAGGACACAAGGGTTGGCTATTTATAAGGTTGAGCTCTCCTGTGTTCACTTATGTTAAGGTTGGGGAGGATCCTCAAGGTTTTATTATTGATATGGAGAAGATCTTTTGTGTTATGCATGCTACTAATGTGGAGGGTGTGGAATTTGCTGTCTACCAATTGAAAGATATAGCATGCCATGCCCATGTAGGCGGCATTCCATATAAATTCGAAGCTTTTGTCAAACACCACAGACACATAGACTAAGCTTTCCAACATGACAAGCGGTTCATGTCCATACAGGCGGCATGCCATACAAAGTTAAAGCTTTAAATAAACATAACACAATTTTCCTACGACTAATCTACACATCCATATTGATGGTTTGATTTTTAGCTACAAAGCCTTATAAACCCAAAAATGGGATGGCTTGAATTTGAAACTTGAAAGTACATATAAAGGATATCTTGCCTTGGAAACAAAGCCTTCGTAACCCAAAGATGGGATGGCTTGACTTGTCCAATCTTAGAAAACATGAAATCCCTTATCTCCTTAGTCTAAGACTATTCCGTATATGCCTAAAAATGGGTCTTCCGGTGGATCTCTCTATCCTGTTTACATCTAGCAGCTGCAGAACAAAAGGTGTACTAAGGTACACCTCAGATCTACATGTTCTTTCTCAGATATTGAATCAATTCAGAATGATATGGTATGAACTAAGCCAATTTCATTTCATATACATGGAAAGGATACATAGGCATCTATGTCGCAAGGACAAAGACGACATCATTCATAAACATGGAAAGTAACTTCAGGGGGCCATTATTGCCATCGTAACAAGCACTTCACTATAGTATTTACCTACCCCGTACTCCAACCTAAGGAATCGAAGTACCGATACCTTTGAAAGAGAGAAAGCAAGAGAAAGGGAGTTTAGCCAACAAATATCTTTATTAAAAATAGTGAAACTATACAAGAGGTTTTTAGGTAGAGCAAATAGTGATCTCTCCCTAAAATCCTAGGATTCCTTTTATAGGAGAAGGAACCTTACTAGCTAAGCTAAGCTATAGATTAACATGAAATAAAATATTACATTCCTATCTTTACAGTTAAGGGATAGGCATTATCCATTAATAAAGATAAGTTTTATCCTTTTAGAAGGGATAAGCTTTATCTGTTATGACTAGATAAGCCTTATATTTATTCATATTGGGCCCTACTAATATGTGGGGGGCCAAATAAAAAAACCAACAAACTATATTGTTGGATTATGACAACATGTGTAAGCAGGTGAGTCAGCAGCTTACAAGCAGGTGCATCAGCAGCTTCATAGGCATCTAGAAAGTAAGTGGATAAGATCTTTGTCTTTGAAGTAGCTATGTCAGCATCTTCAAAAACCATCTAAAAGGGTAACCCACTGAGGAGGGTTTCCTTTGAGAGGAGGGTAACCCACTGTAAAGGGTAACCTACTGGTAAAGGTAACCTATTTGTCAGGGTTTCCTTGGAGAGGAGGGTAACCCACTAAAAAGGGTAACCAACTGGAATGGGTAACCCACTAAATAGGGTAACTTCTTGCACATGTCATCTGACGCCATCTCTTAGGAAGTGTTGGATGCTACCGATGGTGTTGGTGTTACGTATCCTTCTTCCATCCATCAATCCACTTTGTGCTTCTTCCTGAGGCATTCTTGGCCTTTCAAGGTTATCTTCATTGATCTAGTAAAGTAGATATTTCCCTTGGATGAATCTTTGCATTCCTTTGAAGGAGCCTTCATTCATATGCCTGTGGCTTCATCAATTTTGAACTAGTTATTTCTCCAAAGAGGTGTACAGTGTCTTTTCACTTCTTAGGTTAAGGACAGTTTCTTGCAAAGTGACCAGGTATTTGTTGATTAAAAAGCCATCAATCATCTTCTTATAGTCTGCTAGGCTTCTTTTTCTTAAATACCTGGTTGGATGTACTACCTTGGTCTCGTTATCTAGAGGTCTGGATAGTTTGAATATCCTAAGCAATAGCTTTTGTTGGGATTCCTTCTGATGGCTTGAACAGTGTCAGTTGGAATTCAAAACTAGATCGTTCCTACAGTAATGAGAATCAAGATCTAGGTTGCTAGGATTCTGGTGTTGGCGGAAAAGTCTTGGAATGTGAGATAATTTGTTTTATTCACAGTACCAGTGTCTTCTGCCAGTATGTGAGAATTTTAGAGAATTTGGATGTGCAGTCTGACAGTGTCATGAATTGTTCTCTTTCAGCTAGATTCTTCATCTTCATGAAAGTTTTAAAGACCTGAGGTAGGGATAAAGTTGAAGCAATGGTTTACTCCGCTTCTATTATTGGTTCTTGCCTCCTTTCAGGGACGAGATCACTTATCAGCTGGTATTGTTCAGATATTAATTTATAGACCACTGGTTCTCTGGGGGCTTTCTCTAACATATATGGATATTCCTCCTCAGGCAATTGGATTATTGGCTGTAAAGCATATTTGTTGTTCCTGATACATTCACTAGCACTATAGTCATTGTTAGTACTAGAGTCCCCCATATAGAATGATTCCAACTGAGTCAAAGGAGCTTAAGGAGCAACTAAATATCTTTTAGAAAAGGGTTTCATCCATCCTAGTGTATCTCTATGAGGTGCACCAGTGTTATTTATGCGTACGATGGATGGTCCCATTCAGATATGTACAGATTACCAATAGTTAAATAAGGTTATGGTAAAGAATAATTACCCTCTTTTGAGGGATGATTTGTTTTATCAGCTTTAGAGTGTCAAGTTTTTCTCCAAGATTGATCCTTAGTCTGGATATTATCAACTAAAGATTAGGGAGGTGGATATTTTTAAGACTACCTTTCGTACTTAGTATGGGCATTTTGAGTTTCTGGTTATGTGTTTTGGATTGACCAATGCCCCAGCGACATTTATGGACTTGATGAATAGAGCTTTTTATCAGTTTCTAGATTTTTTTCATTGTTTTCATAGACAATATTTCGGTGTACTCTAAAAGCATGTTGGATCATGTTGATAACCTCCACATTGTGTTACATGACCTAAAAAATCAACAGTTGTATGCCAAATTATCGAAATATGAGTTGTGGTTAAACGTTGTCACTTTTTTGGGCCATGTCATCTCTAGTGAAGGGATCATGGTGGATCTGTAGAAAGATGCATTGGTTAAGAAGTGGCCTAAACCCAAAACTCCAATCTATTTTTGGAGATTCTTGGGTTTAGTTGGATACTACAGTAGGTTTTTGGAATATTTTTTGACTATAGCTGCCCCATTGACTAAGTTAACTTAGAAGAAGATAAAGTTCTTATGGTCTGATGCTTGTGAGGTAGTTTTAAGAAACTAAAGGATAAGAAGACTTTGGCACCTATCTTGACTTTGATCGAAGGCACTGATGGGTTTGTAGTTTATTGTGATCCATATCATGTGGGGCTTTTCTGCGTCTTAATACAGCATGGAAATGTTATAACTTATGGCTCCAGAAAGTTGAAGGTGCATGAGAAAAATTACCCAACTCATGACTTGGAATTGGTGTCTATGGTGTTTATGTTTAAAATCTGGCATCACTATCTATATAGAGTGCATGTGGATATCTTTTCATATCATAAGAGCATGCAATATGTGTTTACTCAGAAAAAGCTGAACCTCAGGCAAAGGAGATAGCTTAAGCTTATCAAGGATTATGACATTAGTCTTCACTACCATCCAGGTAAAGATAACATGGTTGATGATGTTCTTAGCAGGTTATTCATAGGAAGCCTAGCTCATGTGAATGAGGGAAAGAGAGAATTGGTGAAATATGTTCACTATTTGGATACCCTATAAGTTAGCCTCTTGGACTCTAAGGATAGTAGTGTGTTCATTCTAAATATGATGAAGTCATACCTGGGTGGTGAGGTGAAGAAGAACAAAGTGTTAGATCCTACCTTGATGAGGATCAAGGATTATATAGGTGGATAAAAAGTAATGGCTTTTGATGTTAGTAGTGATGGTACCTTGCGATACCAAGGGAGATTATATGTTACAGATGTGGATGAATTACGAGAGAGGATCTTGGGATGGCTCCAATTGAGGCTTTGTACGGTAGGAGGTGTAGGTCTACTTGGGGGGTTCAAGGTTGGTGAGGCAGAGATACTTGGTTCGGATTTGGTTCACCAAGCTATGGAAAAGATGAAGGGTATTCCAAAAAGGCTTCAAGCTTCCCAAAGTCACCAAAAGTCCTATGCAGACATGAGGTTTAGGCAGTTAGAGTTTGATGTTAGGGATTAGGATGTTCTTGAAGTTGTCTCCCATGAAAAGAGTGATGTAGTTTAGAAAGAAGGGGAATCATAATACCCAATATGTTACTTCGTACTTTGTTTTGAAAGGGGTTGGCAGTGTTGCGCATGAGATAGAGTTGCCTACTAGTTTGATCTCTGTTCATCTAGTGTTCCACGATTCTATGTTGAGGAAGTATATGGGTGATCCATCATAAATTATGCCTATCAAGAATATTGATATTTCAGAATTCCTATTGAAATATTAGATTGCTAGGTTCGTCGGTTGTGGACCAAAGAGATAGATTCTACAAAGGTTCTATGGAGGAACCACAAAGTAGAAGAGGTTACATGTAAAGCTAAAGAAGATATGAAGTGCAAGTATCCATTCCTATTTTCCATTCCAAAAAATTATGATTGAGGTATGTCTTGATCTTAACATCTTTGTTCTCTGTCTTTGTTAAAGGTAGATTATGAATTCATTAGTAATTTATTTTTGTCGTAAAGGTAAAAGTAGATATGCTTTGGGGTTTAATCGTTCTTGTCATAGACTTGTCCCATTATTTGAGGATGGATGATCCAAGTCAGGGATAATTGAAATACCTTGGATTTCAAACCTTGGAAAATTCTTGATTTTTAAGATCATTGTCCTTGTAATGACATATTATACGAGTTGTATGTTGTAGGTACAGGTCATGTGACCCTATTCATTAGGTGTACAGTGGGCGGTGGTTCGGCTTTTGGTCTTGGTAACAATTTAGTGGTACCGGTCTCTAGGGGTTGTAATGAGTCGTTAGGAAGATCCTTAACCAAATAAGTAACTTAATGAATTGACTTGGATTTAAGTATCAGTGGCTTACTAAGAACCGTGAGTATAGGTAATGAGTGGTATGGTTGAGTATTGTGATGTCCACTTTTGAATCCCTTGGGTTCTGTCTCGGATACGACAAGACCCTACGAGTCATATGGTAAGGTCATGAGTGGGATCATGTAATTGTATAGTGGATAGTGTATGGGTGTCTAATTTATTGTCTTAGTAATGACTTAAGGGTGAGAGTCTTGTGTTGTGGTCATAAGTCAAGGGGTCGACTCGTCACCACCTGCGATCTTTTTATAGTTTTTAGATGGGGGCAGTTTAGACATTTCTCACTTAAAAACCGTAATACCTCACGTCCCTATAACACTTTTTGGTCATTCATTCTACACTTTACAAGATTAAACATCCTCTTTACTCTCAAAATCCTCTTAAGAAAAAATTGGCTAGGGTTTATCCAAAGTGGTCATCTGAGGGCTTATGAATCAATTTCTCTCCATGAATATTTGTAATTCAGGCATGTGACCCTTCTCTTCTTTTTAGTTTACTAAAAATATATGGTTAAAGCATTGTTCATGAATCATTAAAGGTGGTTTCGAACCCAAGGTTGAGTGGTTTGAATGCATATCATTGAATATTATTTTCTATGTTTTAAATTATTACTATGCATGTTTTTAATTATGTTTTTGCACATGTAGGTGTGTGGTAATGTTTATTTAATTGAAGGGTCGTGGTTGAACCCTAACTTTGATGATTATGGCTTTGATAATGGATTTCCCTTAACCTATTTGTGAAATTATCAATGAGAGTGATATTTTCACAAGTTTGAATTTTGTTTTTAACTAAGGCTTGGAATAAAAATGTTAATGGTTGATGACTGACTTTAAAAGGGCCTTGCTTTTACATAAATTGAATTGAAAATCTTGTGGGGTTCGTAGGAATCCCTTAAGTGTTGGCTAAGGACATTTCTTGCAACCTATAGTCGATATGACTATACCACGTCATAATGAAAATAATAATTGACTCTTGGAATTAAGGGTTTGGTTATGTGCTAAAGGTCTTAAGTAGTTAATAATAGGGGTTGATATAGCTAGCCGGGAAGGTGTGGGTCTAAAGGACAGACACTGAAAATTCATGATTGTTGTTATGAGGTTTGTCTTGATGAACTGTGTGCATTGTCACACTATTTATATGATTTTATCTTAGTCTGACGTTGGGTTGAGGTATTCCGTGGTATTTCTTGATACCCCTGGTTTTTGTAGCTAACATTCACCGTGGCCCTTGTGGGTAGATTTTTATGAAGGTTAAGCTACACAATCTAGGTTAAGATTTTAATTGCATACTAAACCTTGTCCCTATCTCAGAACTGTATATATATATATATATGTATATATGTGTTTCATATGGTTATTTGATTTGGTTTTGAATGATGGCATTATTTTAACTCTATCCCTGAGTTACATACTTGCATTTACTCCACTAACCATCTTAAGCTATTGTATCTCCAAGCGATGCAGGAACAAGTCGTACTACTATTCCTCCTACTCTATGACCTGGATTTGGGGACAACATTAAGTCAGATTAAAGTGATGATCTTCCATACTCCGGAAGGCTCCATTTTATGTTATGGACTTATTATCATTATTCTTATTTCTTTTGATTTGGTTTTGGTGATGGTTAAGATCATTTCCTGACTGGATATATACTTTGATTCCGGTTAGATACTTAGTCAGACTACTATAGACATTGGTGGTGTCGGTATTAGTTTTAGCCTTGGTATTGATGTTGGCATTGGGATTGGTATAGGTTGGATATTTGGTTGTGGTTGTTTTGTTTTTGATATAGATTTATTTTATTGTCTTTAGACTATTATTATTTTATATTGTTATATATGTTTGGAATTTATCCAACATGGGGTGTATGGTGGTTAATGGTGAGGTAATTGGGGTGGTCTCCAATCCTTGTTGGACTTGAGATACCCAACATGACTATGCCCTAGTTCAGGTTGTGTCATTGAAAGACGGATTTGGGCACCTATTTAAATCCCATAATATCCTTGAAATAGGGATGTGGGTGATAGGTATTTGTGAACAATAAAATTTATTTTAGCTTATTCCTTGACATTACCTTAGAAGTAAGGATTGTATGTGAATATGCTATTTATTGAGCATTATCCTAGAAATACGAATGCTTAATTGAGGCTTTGGGTTGATTGTTTTTCCATGCCTATGAGGTATTCGAAAGAATCCATGGGTAAAATTTTGGTGTTTTGTTGAAATTCTAACACTAAAACCCCTAACCTAGCCTACCCATATATCAATTAACTAATGTTGGAACTTACTTTCATGTACCCATACACTAATTACCACTAGGAAAGCATAACCCCAAGAATCTTATGATTTGGTTTTATCCATCCGTTGTTTGCTCTCAATTTAGTGTTATAATTTCTTTTTTTAAACAAGTTTGATATTAAAACTGGGGGGGGGGGGTAACTTGTATTGGATTCTAAATTCCCAAATACTTGTATCTTAGGTTTGAATTTTCAATCTTCTTTTATTTTGAACTTACGTGATCACCATTAACATTGTTCCTCGTGGATTTGACCCGAAATAAAAGTTGGGTTATTATATTTGACAATGATCATCCTATATCAAAATAATGGTGTAGGTGAGCGTGAGTCCCTCCATGGACATTGTATACATCAACTTAGGGAAATCGCTTAAGTTGAGAGCATTTATCAACAGAGTGTGTAGTTGGATATAGGTATGGAGAAGAATTTAAGAAAAGAAAAGAAATGAGATTAGAGTGTCATTGTAAACAAGATAAAACAAAAATAAAGAGAAAAAATCTATGATGTTTGAAAATGAAAGAAATAAAAAAAATACAAAGTCTAAAGCAACAACACCTAAAATCTGAATCTAAGGTAATGGAGAATAAGGAAGAATAAAAAAAGCAAGATCAAAAAGTGGAGAAAAAAATAAGTATAGTTTCAAGGAGGGTTGAGTAACTGTATCGATATGTACCATACATAGTGATCCCATAGTGAAACTATAAAACATATCAAGAAAAGTCCTATAGTGATCCCAGTGAAACTATATGAAAAACTAAGGCATAGAAAATAAGGGTAAACCTATGATATTTCACACATATTGTTTGACCTTCTTTTCAAGAGCGAGTATTTTGATGTAGTCCCTACGTTGATATTCATTATTATACCATGAGAGCATGGGACTTTGTTCCTATGAGAGTACATGGGTTATATTATTAGTTGCTATTTGTTCAGGTATATCATTTGTGTATATGCTTGTTTGTTTGTTTATAATCTAATGCCATCACTTGATCCCTTTAGTATCATGATATTGTGCTGCATGTATACACGTAATGGTGTTAAATGAATATGAGGAGTTTGGAACTTTGTGCTGAACTAAACGAATTGACTGTTGTAAGTCCCTTAGATTTCTGGTAGTTAAGCATCTTTTGTTTTATTGTGTTTTATTTTTAGAGGACATGCAAATGTTCTAACTTTAGGGTATTGATGTTCCATGGTTTCATGACACTTTGGATACTTAAAGTTAGGAAATTAAGTAAGAACTTAGGTATTTTAGTTGGGTATGATGTGTTTATATGATGATGTGTAGGAAAATAAGGTCTAGAGGCAACTTAGAGAAAAGAGATCAAAACTAAGCTAAGGAAGAAATAACTTTGAGATTCCATGGGTGTGGTACACAAACCGTAGACTGGATCCACGACCCATGGAAGAGACTTGTGAGCAGGGTTCTATAGGTGAAGAAAAGATCTGACTTTCACAAAAGTGACCTACGACCCGTGACTCTAATATTTGGTATGCGAATAGCAGCCATGAACTATATAATAAGGATACAACCAGAGTCTAATTTCCATGATAAATACCTATGACTCAAGAACTAATTCACAACTTGAGTAAACGAGTTGTTGGAATTTGCTGACCTAATTCTCATATACAATTTAGGATAGGATTCGTTTTGTATATTTTAATACTCCCATTGGGTTTTATGATTTGTTTATGTGATATTACCTTATTTTGAGGTTCATAAACATATTATTGATATTGAAATTATTGACATTGGTTTTTAGGGTTTTTATTTCAATTTGAGATTTTGGAGTTTTTCAACTTATTTTTGTAAGTACAAAATTATGCTTATATTTATGAATTTGTCTTACGTGCTTACAATTATTAGTATCTAAACCCTAACTGGGGTTGTGGGAACCATGATGAATTAATAAAATGGGTTAAGTACAAAGTCATTCAAGACTTTTATGCTTGTGTGTATTGGTATTTCCTCTGCTTTGATTGCTTTCTAGATGGTTGCAAACATCAAGAACTCGGCTGCACTCTAAACTTTCTTGAGAGAGAGGTAGAGTTTGGGAAAAAAAGATAGTAATAGAAATTTAAAGCTATCAAACTTTATCTAAATAACTTAATCCTTCATCGATATAGTTGACTTCAGATCATAAAATAAGGGTTAGTAATGCGATGCTCTGAGTCTTAGATGAGATGAGTGAAATTTACTAAACCAAGGTCGAGAGATAGTTAAATGATACATATCTTATTAGATTTTTCATGCAAGACATTGAGATAGTCAGCTAGCATGAATAACCTATAGAATTATGAAGTCATAATGATTACAATCCTAGTGCTCAACTAATATAGAGCACAGTCAATTCAACCAAAAACTATTACTATTAAACTTTACTTTCACAAACCCCCTCTTTTATTTACTTAATTTCTAATTATGTAGATAAAACTCGTGACAGAATTTTGGCCTATCCATCATGGGATAAATTCCATCATTGTTGGGTTTTATATTAAATTCAATGACATCTTTATACTTTTTGAGAGGTTTAATTTAAGTGACATTAGCAGATGACATACTTCTAGTGTTATATTACTTAAATTATTTTCTACATTATTTAGTTGGCCTATGATACCTACTTAGTATAATGGGATCATACTCACCCTTACTATACCTTTTTGGTGTAGATTCGAGTATGATCATAGGATGCAACATTTAATTTCATGCATATATTAGTAGTGATTGAGGTACTATTGTGCTCTAGGGCTTCAGAGTTGACTTCAGACCTACTCTTACTTGTTTTATATGTCTTTACTTGTTTTTGAGGTAGTTATTTGAATTTCAGTATTTTTGAGTTGTATTTAGATGCTCTACACTTATGTCACTAGATGTTGGGTTTTATGGTATTCAAACGTCTATTTAATTTATATTCTTGGTTGGCCTGACTTTATTCTAGCAGTCTCACCTTGCAATTTAATTTTACTTATTGGGTTTATCTTTCCTTTTTGGTGATTGGATTACTCGTTAAGGATAAGATATGACAAGCGGCATCATGACCTTCTTTTTGAATTATGATAAATTGGTATTAGATATAGATTCATCGATCTCATACGTGTAAAAATTGGATGTCTAGTAAAGTCTCATGGATATATATGTAGTCATTTGGATCTATACTCATGAGGCTATAAGATCTTTAGGAAAAAACTTATGTAATTTGATTTCCTGTCATGTGGGTTTATCATACCAATGTTCTAAACTTGTATTCTAGTCTTTTGTTCACAGATAGTGAGGACTAGGTCTAGAGAAGCTAAGATACTACGCTGGCAATCAATATAGGAGACCCAATTTAAGGATGAGGCAAGGGCCATGGTCGACCTAAAGGTAAAGGAAGGTTTGAATATATGGATGTATACCAAGCCTCATTATATGTATTAAAGTATGATTGTCAAATAGGAGATATGAGGCCAACTCAGGTTCCACAGGATTTAGTTGATAACCTATTAATTCACGGTATTTTGGTTTGTCTATTATTTCATTTTGAGTGTGCCTAATATTCCTTAGACTTTAAGTGATATTCCATCGTCAGTGCTGGTATCTTTTATGGTATTCCAACTTTTAGGGTGCAACCAGTATCTTTGGTACCCCCACGTATAGACTCTTTTCCTACTAGACTTACTATTTCTCTAGTTTTTTTGGGTATAACTATGTTTTTTGATGATCATAAGATATTTCAGAGGTTTATTAACTTGTGAACACCCAAGTTCAGTAGAGCTATTGGCGAAAAGGCCTATGAGTTTTTGATTGATTGCCAGGAAAAGTTACATAATTTTGGATCCCTTGAGTCTCATGGAGTTGATTGTACTACTTATTAGTTGATGGATATGGCTAGGAATTGGTGAAGGTATCTTGCTAGTTTTAAGAATTTAGGTTAGCTTAGTATGACTTGGACTAAATTTTTTAGACCTTCTTACAGAGGTTCATGCCATATAGCTTGAGATATCAGGTGATGGATGATTTTAATATTTTGGAGTAGGCTCCATGTATAATGTTGACTATTAGAGGATTAAAATTTTTGCAAAGGGGGTTCGACGGTACATATCAGTTGGATACAATGTGGATGGTATTTTTAGGGGCTTCTTTCTAGTGTATTATTAAGCATGCCAAAATAATTGAGTCTTTTATCCTAGCTACTTAGGTAGGTACTAAAAAAATGCATTGTTAAGGTGAGTTTAGTGAACATACCTCTGAGGTAGAAATTCTTTTATACAGTTCCTATGGTTATCATGATAGGATAGTTCAGGACGAATTACAGGGATCAGGTTGTAGACCTTCAGGTTCTGTCACTTTTGGTATCTAGGTATAAAGTTATATTGGTGGAGGATATAGGGCTGGTTCTTTAGGCCAACATAGTTATTTTAGTTTATTTTCACCTGTTCAGATTGTATCATGCTGTAAAGGGTGTTTTGTATGTGATGAGTTTGGTCATGTGACAGATAGTTATCCTCAACATGTGTATGGACCTACTTAGTAGAGCTCTGAGCTTTAGCTTTGACCTACCCCTATTTTTGTAGTGAGAGATGCTTCACAAAGTGGTAGAAGTGGTGCCAATAGTTCTAGAGGTAGAGGTAGGGGAGCTAATTGAGGTTGTGGGGTTACTCATTCTAAGAGTGGACATGGTCAGTTTTGTGGTATATGTGGGAGACCTAAGACAAAGGCTTTTGAGGCAGTTACTAGAGGTATCATCCATGTTTGATAAAAATATTCTTCCATTTATTTTATCTCGAGTCTGCATTCTCCTATATGTCTATATAGTTTGCTTCTAGTTTTTATGTTGCATGTCAGCCTCTTTCTATCCCCCATATTGGATGGGCCCGACTGAGTTGAAAAAAGTAAAGGATTAGTTGCAAAATTTATTGAGTAAGGGGTTCATTAGAACTAAGAATCTCCTTAGGATGCTCTTGTCTTATTTATGAGGAAAAAGGATGGTTCTATGCATATATGTATTGATTATAGAAAGTTGAAGAAAATTAATAGTTAAGAACAAGTATTTAAGATTGGATTTTCAGATGTTTTGAAGAAATCGTTTTACTCGATACAATCATTATGAATTCTTGGTCTTGTCTTTTGTATAGACCAATGATCTTACAATGTTCATAGAGCTGATGGCTCTTACAATGTTCATAGAGCTGATGTGTCGGGTATTTTGATAGTATCTCAACTCTTTGTGATTTTATTTATACATGACATCATGGTTTATTCCAAAAGTGAGGCTGACCATGTAAAGCACTTGAGGATTATACTTCAGAGACTGTGTGATGAGTGTTGTATGCCAAGTTTTCTAAGTGTGAGTTTTGGTGGAATTCTATCTCTTTCTTGGGTAATATGGTAACCTGGGATAGTATTATGGTTGACTCGACCAAGATAGTGATGATTTGTGATTGCTACACATACTTCTCCTACTAGGATTCAAAGTTTCATTAGTTTGGTGGGTTATTATTAATACTTTATGGAGGGTTTCTTGTATATTACAACTTATTTAATCAAGTTGACTAAAAAAAGGTGGTATATTAGTGTCTGGATGCATGTGAGAAAAATTTTTGAAAGCTCAAAGAGTTGTTGACTTTGCTCTATTTTGACCTTCCCAAGATTTTACCATATTTTATGATACTTCTGGTGTTGTTTTGGTGCAGTGTTACTACAGAAGGTGGGGTGATTATTTGTGCCTCTCGTCAATTGAAGCCTTATGAGAAAATTATCCTACATATGATTTGGAACTTGTACTTGTAGTGTTTCTGTTGAAGTTATGGCGTCATTACTTGTATAAAATTCTTTGCGAGATAACATCAGAACATCATAGCCTTTGGATCTATAAATGCCTGAAGAAATTCTGGAGGCTATGATGTTCTGAGAAAATCTCACAAAGAACTCTATACCTAGGAAGGGCGTGAAGAGCTCTCAAAAGAGGGGGAATATGTGCCCTATGTATATCGGGCCTGTTGAGATTCTTCAAATAGTTGGAGAGGTTGCTTATTTGGCCTTACCTCCAAACATCATGGCCCTATGTATTGAAATCGATCACCAATCCCAAACATAGACGCATGAAACCTATGGTCCAAAGGCTATGAAACCTATGGTCCAAAGGCTATGGATCTATAAATTCCTATCGAAAATCTCACAAACTACTCCAAACCTAGGAAGCTACTTCGACATGCATAATAATTATCCTTAGCTCTTTACCGATTTAGGTATTTCCTTGCCTTTTAGTTTAAGGACGAACTAGAGTCTTAGTGGTGGATGTTTTAACGACCTGGATTGCAAAATCTTGCTATTTATCTATTTTTACCATTTTCCCTTACCTGTAGTTACTACATGTTGATTTTGAGATATGAGAATTGTAGACACAATTTCCAATGCAATCAAAAGTAATTTCGATGTCTTTGTGGTTTTTAGAGGATTTAAAAGCCATATAGGTGACTTTAATCAACATTTGTTTTTCTAAGTGTTAGATGATGATTTGGACAGTTCCATTGGGTTCGGAATGTTGAATTTAGGTTAGTTGCATTGTTGGTTCAGGTTTAACCTTCGATTTGTATTTTGACCATTTAGTTGGAAATAAAAAAAGGGTCTCAATGGTTAATTTATCGATTTGTTTTTTAAATCTGATGTCACCATAGAGTCTAGAATGTCGAATATAGCTTAGAAGCATACATGGTTTGTTTCAGTCGTATATTGAATGAATCCCAAGATTCTATAGAATTTTCAACTATGCAAATGAACTAGTGCACAACTGATACTGGTGCATGGAGCCTTCAGCGCGAATGCATGCCTTTGCTCACAAATGCGAAAAAGAAAATATTCCTTCGATGCGATTGGGAGGAAATAACTGCAATCGCAGAGGAAAACCGATTCCTTCTTCATATATGCAATGAGGTTATCATGAATGCAAAGTAAAATCTTTTAGTTAATAAAATCTGATCTTCGTAAACGTGAAGGGTTGAGCATATTTTCGAAGTTATGTTCATAGAATAGTAAAAAAGCACCATTTTCACGATTTTACTCTATTTTTGGGCCTCAAAGGTTTGGGAAGAGGCATTTTTAGGATTTTCTCACCATTCTTGCTTAGGTAAACTCATAAATAATATTTTTACTATTTCCTATTGATTACATCTTCCAAAAAACCTTTTAATTATGATTTTGAAATGAAATTTTAGGTCTTTACCGGTAAAGCTTAAAATAGTTTTTCATAATTTTCTTCTTTGTTTTTAACTCATTTTCCTATGAATTTTCAAACGTAGACTCCTATAACCTTGGAAAATATATTTCTAAAATAAAATTACAGTTTTACTCTGGTTTTAAACCTCGTTTTTTGAATCCATTTTGTGCTCGACTTAAATATTTGTAAAATGGGAATTAATAGATTTCTTTTAACGCGTAGGTGTTATGTTTCAATGTTGTAGTTGATTTTGAGGCTTTTTGAAAGAAGAAAGCTCCGTCTTGAATCACGCTAGGCTTGGATTTTGTTATTTCGAGGTATGTTATGTCTTATCCTTTTTTAGATTTAGCTAGGTAGTAAATAAATATGTAAAGCATATTATGGATTGCTGAAAATAACTATGAGGTTTATATTTCGATATTATTATTGTTGTTGTGTGCCTATATGGGGCCTTTTATTTATTGTTGTTGACTTGTATATGGTATTGTGTTTTTCCTGTTTGAGGGCTTTGTTTTACATCATTAGCCTTATCTGTGCATTTAAGTTCCTTTATTCTTCATATAAAACCAACACAGGGGGGTTAACACGTTATTTTGGGTCTTTTTGAGCATTGGTTCTTCATCAAGATAGAAATGCCTGAATAAGGGGTTTATATGATCTTAATAATGTCTTACATGCATATTATTCTGGTGGTGCCTAATTAGAGATGATAATAATGGATTGTAGATATATTGAGTTAATTTCTAGGATCACTTTTTGCATATTGTATGGAACTGATATCTTCATATTGACTTGATTGTGAGCATTACATTCTCATTCCATACATATACATTCATGAGATACTAGTACTATTGAGGAACATTATTTTTAAAAGAAAACAAGACATTTTTATAAAAATCCTCTCTGTGAACACAAGCCAGAGAGGTGGATTGAGATTTGAGACATAATTTATAGTATATTAGTTGCCAACCCCCATGGTCCTATATTGGAACTTCCAATCTAGGTAGGTGTATAAAGAAAGTCAGGCGATGACTTTCACTATTCATTCCATCATTGCATTGCAACATATATGAATCTTTCATGCTTTATTTGCTTATCTTTAATGCATGTAGTTTTTCTATACTTTTTTGCGTATATCTATGCTCTTTCATTTTTCAGATTTCTTATTAGAACTGTTAGGGGAAACAATGTGTGTTATCGTTTGAGAACTTTTCTACTTGAAGGTGACGTTCTCGTAATGTTATTTTACTTATATTATTTTATTCTTTACTTAGTTGGCCTATGATAGCTACTGAGAACAAGTGGACCATACTCAACTCCTACTGTGCCCTTTCAGTGTAGATCCAACTACGAGCACAAGACGTGACAACTAATTTAGTGCTTATTTGGGTTGTAATCGAGGTACTGTCGTGATCTTGGGTATCAGAGCTAACTCCAGAAATTCTCCTTCCTATTTTAGATATCTTTACTTTCAATCACGGCTAATAAATGGTCACGTGATGGCACCTGTGCACCCTCCAGTACAGATAATCCTTCCCAATCAAAAAACACATTGTAAGAATAAAGAAGTAGAAGATCAATGAAATAAATTCAAAATATAAATAAAGGATAAACAATATTCATGATACATTCCTGGGTTAGCTTGTCAATAATACAAGCCTCTAACACAGATTTGTGACAGGTATACTAATATATCTTGTATGCGAAAGTAAGAAAAAGATAGTAAGGAAGAAATTAGGTTAAGTTTGAAGTCCATTTGCCACTACCTCAATCCCCGAAATGTTAATGCATAAAGAAATGATCTACAAGATTCTACTTAATCCAATATCTGCATGGAGTGCAGAAAACAACAACAAGGAAAGATAAAGGGTAAGTACGAAAATACATGTGTACTAAGCAAGCATCATCGATAACCAACACTAATTCAAAATGAAGGCGAGAACCACCGTACCGGGTATCCAAGGTGTCAAATTATTTTACAACCTTCCAAATCATAATACTTAATCCTACTAGGGTAACCTTAAACAACAGTCAACAACCATAACCCAAATAGGGTAGGCACTATTGCCCATGTTAATATACACTAGCCACTTCATGATCCACAAATAGAGAGAAACACTCATAATGAAGACTCATTACACAAAATGTACATTTCAAGCTTTATCACATGATGCCAACCAACAATTGTTGGATCAAACAAGGAGAAAGTAAATAAGGATTCAATAATATGCCAGTAAAGGTACAATATAATTATCTCTCAAAGTATGCCATAGCTTTTCCCTAAGTCTCATAATATCTCAAATCAAAATTCATATAAGATGATGAAAAGTTATGTAATGTAATGAAGTGAAATGTATGCTCAAAACACAATATCACAAAAAAAGTCTAACACAATAATACAAGACAAGAGTAAACACTAACACAATATCAACCATACCAAGAAGGAGAATGCAATGCAAGTGATCCAATGTAATATAGTGATGATGATGATAGTGTGATAAGCCAAAGGTTATCACGTAACCTCTGTATACGCCTACTTAGCACTACATCCGAGGTAGGACTCATGGGGAATTCACAACCATATACAATTTTAATAACTAATCTAGTCCTAATATCTATATCTCATCTACGAGTCGTGAACATCGATTAAAGTTTTTCTTTGAAAGTATAACATTTTTGTCAAAAATTAGTATTTTCATAGTAGTTACATGTCTCATAACTGTATGTATGATATGAGGAAGTAAATTTTAATAACCAAACTATATGAAGATCTCAAATATATACATTATATATAAATGTGAGCTCAGAATCTACTCAATACGTCATTAATCCGTGATTTAATATAAGCAATATTCTGTTGGAACAATCACGCATATAAGGCATCATTAATATCATTTTGAGCCTCCACTCAAGAATTATGTGAACCACCAAGGCACAAAATGCACTTACAAGGACAATAATATTAGATAAGGCCCCCACATGGGAAACAAAAAGCGAATATCATCTCACGTCACCATCAACAACAATATAAGGCCCCATATTATGTCACAACATTGGTAATAAATGAATAAGCCCCACACGGTCATACCAACCAAATAATTACTCTAGTACATAGATATTAGACAAAAGTTCCAGATGGAAACATAGAATAAATACAAATATCAATAACAAAATATTGTGAAACTACAAAAACCTATCTCTCTCATACATTAAGCCCCAATAACCAATACAAGCTAATTTATACTCGAGGTATTATCTAAGGTATATTAATTCCATCATTTAAATAATAACATAATAGTCACCTAGAGTTTGCTAAACTCCAATCATCGCAATAAAGACTGTTATGAAAGTTCTAAAGCCCCAAAGTAAGCATCCGTTAATAATAATTAAAACCTGAATTATTAACTACAATCTATTCTAAGCATATCTACAAGCAATAATACCAACTAAGGCAATAAACTAACTACAATCCATTAGTAAGACTCTGATACCCACAAAGATGATTTCCATTTTATATAAGAGGTACCCCAACCAAACAAAATTACAAAATACCAACAATCAAGAAAATAACACAAAAACTTTGGAAAAGATCAAGGTACATCTCAACTTGCCTTACCCGAAGATCCGTAAATCCAAACACAACAAAAATCCCCAATAGGAAGCTCGAATACTTCTAAACATCTACGACCATGACCAAAATATCAAATATGATATCTACACATCAAAAGAAAGTTGTTGATACCCATATTGACTATATTCTAGATGAGTCTAAAACAGACCCCAAAAATGGGTTCTAAAACAAAAGGAATATAGCCATAATTTTAATATAGTAATGTGTTTCTCATATTCATAGGAGTTTACAAGTAAAACCATGAAAAAATGAGTTAAAACGAGTTCAAATAAAATAAAAACATTTTCAAGCTTTACCGGCAAAACTCCCCAAAACACATTTTGAAATCAAGAATGTGAAGTTGTTTTGAAGATGAAATCGACGGTAAATGATAATTACAAGATTAAGAATCATATCCATGGAAGAAATCTCGTAAACCCCTTTGAAATCGCCCAATCTGAGCTCCCAAGCGCCCAAAATGGTGAAAATAGGGTTTTAATTCTCAACTTGGGTAAAAGTGACAAACAATAAAATAGAAGGTCTTCGGAAATGGAAAAAATAGAGTTCTAAATTGATACATAATGTTTATCTAAGAAAAAACATTGCAATCATCAAAATCATAGCTTTTTATCGCAAAAATGTCAAAAATACAAAATAGGCTCGGTTTTGGACTTAACCTCAAGGATATTCGCTAAAGCGGTACTTAGCCATTAAAGTAGCCTGGTCAAATAGCCAAAGTACCGTGAAAGAAAGAAAAAAGATTCTTTAGCAAATGATAAAATGTCTAATGGCCGCTAAAGCGGTCATAGTACCACGAAAGTAGCTAAAAAGATGCTTTAGCAGACGGTCACATGGTCAACAACCGCTAAAACGGTCAACTAGTCGCTGCTTTAGCAGCCACACCAGCGCCAATAACCTTCAAAACTTATTTTTGACCGCCGAAACTCATTTGGAACCCTATTAACATGATACAATAGTAAAAATTAATTTTAAAATATATTCCAAATCAAATAGAGCTAGCAACTTTCAAAACTTATTTTAAACCCCCAAAACTTATTTGGAACCCTATGAACATGATACAATAGTATAAATTTATAGTAAAACACATTCTGAATCATATAGAATTATCAGATTTATGAAATAAGGTTATCGTTACAAAAATGACCCTTAGGACCCTATTAACATTAATTACGAACCAAGGGTTGAAATGGATATAAAAGGCACAAAAGTGAATCAAACTCACTACTAACTCATATTTGACAATTCAAATTTACTGGTGTAGTCCATTTTTCCATTTGATACTCATATCTCTATATATGACCAAATTCAAATATTAGCTCTTTAACAGTGCACACACAATTGTACGTGGTCCACTAAGTAATATAGTGGCCTTTAAGAAAGTTGAGTTATCAATCCCATAGAGACTTGATTTGGCAACAATTTGATGTCACTTCACAATTTAGATTAACTTGAAGAGAGAGTAACCAAAAGAGAGAATTGAGTTTCTATATTCCAAGTAAATTAAATAATGCGTAAAGTAAAGATCTTGTAACAGTCAATTGGAGAAAACCTAGGGTTGAAGCACTCTGAACGATTATATTATTCTATTGGAGTTCATTGATTAACTTGCTTTTCTTGGTTGTTGATTCGTAGGTTAAATTGCGTGATTATGGTTCCCCAATCTCTAATCTATTACCTAAGTTTAACCATACACCTATATCATTGAGCTGGGATGTAATAATTCACTTAAGTTCTCGAAAAATATCATCCTATATTTGAATCAAGTAAGGTATCTAAGTACATACCTATCCTAGATACTTATTCAAGTTTCTTATTTATAAGGAATCAAGAACCATACTCTGCTTATTCTCATGTTCTATTTCCCTATTCCCTCTCCCAAATTCACAAGATTGACAACGGAGGTATTCTAAGGGTCGCAAATCCTTAAAATAATTAAAACAAGAATAAACAAACAACCAATATTAATAAGCAAAGAAAACAAAGTTAACCCATAGAGATAATAATCATGTTCTTTGCTTCAACTCCGTAAAGGTAGTTTTTAGCCATTCATAGCCATAATCAACATCCAAGTAATTATATGAATGATTAAAACCATAAAAAAAATGCTAAATTAAAGAAGTAAAAACCTAAAAAGAAATTTTGGAAGCTTCCATTGTTGTTCCATGTGATCTAGGGGTTCCTCCCTCCACAAAATGGAGTTTGGGATGTTATATTTATAGTTGTAAAGTCATAAACCCACTTGGATTGTATTTCCAGGTTGTTTTCCTTTAGCTGGGTAGAATTTTTTGGATTTTTCCAATCAGCACATTGTTCCATGCCATCAAATGTCATATCCTATCACACTTATAATCGTGGAAATTCATTACTTAGTGAAATTGTGAAATTTACAATCACTGTGATGCGCCACTGTCGCAGTGAACCACTGGTTTTTGACAATTGTGAAATCTCCTTCTTCCACGACACTTTAATCTTCTAGGTCTCAGAAATTGGAAACTGGGCTTGTACCGCGATGCGGTCAAATCACGCCAGGTCACAAGAAAGTGACAACTGTGATTTTCTTCTTTACCGAAATGTGCCACAAACGTGGACTAACACTGGATTTTGCCAAATGGAAATTTGAGCTTCTCCACGACGTGCCATAATCGCGCAACTCCACTGGAATTTGACCAACACCATTTTGTTGGTTGATTCAATGCGGTGACTTTATAAACGTGAAGTTTTACCTTCCACCTTGTCTTTCTGAGCTATCTTCCTATGACGTTTATTCCTTCTATCATAACATATCATCAACGTATTAAATTGCATCCAATTCATCACGATTTGAGCCCTGAAAAGACCAATCATATCCATTAACCACGTCTCCTATAGCATTAGAACCCAACACTATAGGCTAGAAAAACACATAGCTCAAGCTAGTAATACTAGTTTCATTGGTTGAACTCTAAATGATCAAATTGAATCAAAACTCCTGTAAAACCACCATTTAAACATTTTAAACACATACTTGGACGCATATATGCTCATTTATATAATTATCAACACATACAATATAAGAATCATCTTCAAAACAAGGCTAAAAAGGATAGAATAGTAACTCTAGAATGAATAAATATACCCAACATCACCACCCCACACTTAAAGCCTTATCCATCCTCGAACAACTCTTAACTATAAACATCAAGAGATGACAAGACTTCACACTACCACTTCATGAAAGAAATTCAAGATAGCACTAAAATAACTACCCGGAATGCAAGTTTACAATACTAAGCATGTTACACACAATTGAATGCTCAAGAATCCTACTTCCAAAACATCTTAGCCTCAAGAATGGACTCCACAAGTAGCAAAATCATGCATATCGTTCAATCTAGGACATCATATAAATCACCAACATTCATCAAACATTTTTCTCTCACAACAAGTGAGTTACCCATAATCACTTAAAATTACGCAATTCATAACATAATGGGTATAGGAATCAAGTTGCACTCACACTCATAGAGAATTCACAAGTTACACACAATGAACCATAGGCTTACCCTTAGTGTAGTGCTCCACTAATAGTCGAATGTAATGTTTTAGATCAATTAGGATTTTTTGGGTTGTAATGTAGGCTAAGGGACGAGTAGGAACTATTTGGGAATCGTGACTATCCTCTCTAAGCGCTTTAATACACTACATTAACATTTAAAATCAATCTCCAACAACTAAATTACACTTTTCCCATCCAGCCATAGCTTTTATTTTTTTCCCCATATCTTTTAAAGCATTTTCATAAACATTTGGTGGATTCATAATTTACTACTACAAGAATTAATTTTTCTCTTTTTTTTCACAATCATGGTAATATTTCTATCATCATTTATATCACAATTATCCACCACTCATCAACTATAAACACCATGGGGCATTAATTTCACCTTTTTTTTCTTTAATTTCTTAAACTCCTTACTAAATCAAAATTTTCATTAAAGCAGTTAGGAGATTTTTAGATCAAATTATGGGCTATCGAAAAAGGGATTAGGCTACATATGAGGCTACCAAATAAAATAAACTAAAGGCTCAATGGGGTTTAACTAGGATAATGCACAAAGGGTAGGTAAAAGAAGCTATAAAAAAAGGCTATCAAAGAAATGCCTAAATCACTCCTAAACCCATATTCTTTATTTCACTTCACCCCCATCCCCCCCCCCCCCAAGTTCTAGATATCACAAGCAACAAGGAATATACAAAAACCCTTACACACACATGGCACATTCTCAACTCAATTGGATCATCATAGACTCAACCAAACAAAAGCATAAATTCAAAATTAAGAAAAAAAGTACAAGAGTCAAAAACATGAGCCTAAGAGTATCAAAAGTAGTAATTCACTCAATCAACATGCTTTTACCAAACAAAATATTTGCACCAGTTTATCAAAAATAGCACCAACAAGAACATCTTACTTATTCCTAGCCTAAAAAAAAATTGAGCCAAAATTTGGGAATTTTCCCACCCCACATTAAAAATCTACTTTGTCCCCAAAGTGAATTTATAAGTAAAAAAATAGAAATACTCCCTGAGACCTCTAGGACTAGCTAGTAGCATCTTTTTTCCATAAATGGGATCCATGGAACCACACACTTAATTTTTTCGATGCTCCTTAGCTCAAGTTTATGGTACTTAGATTTCCCATGAACATGTGACTCAACCCAAAACAAAAAATACGTGACTCAAGTTCAGCCCTTTGACTGTTTAGATATGCAATCAATTGTGTTTGAACAGTTACAAGTTACTTTATCATCTATTCCATATTGCTTATTGACTGATTCAATTGGGCCTGTGGCTGTAGGGCATTTCATGACTGACTTGCTGGCTGAGTTTGCCACTTTATATTATAGGCATTACCGTAATTTGGCCTTTGAGCATTACCCATATACATCATAGATTTTGGATTTGAATCACACTTGGCCGTTGGATGACTACTATTTCTGCATACCTCACACCAACCTGTGGATTGTTGGATAGCATTGACCATGGCTGCAGGTTGTGCTGCTCCCAAATTCATGGTGCTGAATGTTGTGTTGATCAAATTTTATAAGGCAGAAACATGTGCTGATAAGGCTATAATTGGTCCACCTCCAACACACCTGTAATTCTTTTTGTGGAACTTCTAGAATCTGAATGCCACTTTGGATTTCCTTATGCTATGTGGTTAAGAAATGTGTAAAGCTCATCATAAGTTAGCTCCAACACTTGACACCTACGACTGAATCTAGCAAAATCTTTGTATTGTGATTGAGATCTTCTACAAAACTATGAGAAAGTACCTCATTCGAATATTGGTGGTATAAACAATCCCAAAGAAAGTCCTTAAAGCGTTCAAAAGAATGATATAGATTTTTATTAGGCTTCTGTTTGAGGCTTACTATCTTACTGCGAAGTCTTGTAGTCTTTCCTGATGGAAAGAATCTGATGAGGAATCTTCTGGATAAGTCATCCCATGTTGTGATTGAACTGGCCGGCTTTGCATTCAACCACCTTTTAGCTTCCAAAATAAGTGAATAGGGGAAGAGTGTGAGCCTCACATAATCTGGTGTCACCCCGGTTGAAGTGAATGTATCTGTAAGCTCAATGAAGGTCTGTAAGTGGACTTGTGCATCCTCGTGTGAAAGACCTACAAACTGACCACTACTAATAAGAAGTTGCACCATGTTGTATTTCAACTCAAAATTTCCCCCAGCTGCTGCTCTTTGAATTGGGGAAGTCAAGTTCGTTGGAAGTTGGACTGCCACATCCCTAACCTTTCTACCAGCAACTTGTTGTTCAGCCATTGGAACAGTGTTCTCTTGGTCTTCTTGGATTTGCGAAACTCTAGTAGGAAGGATTTCTTCTCGCCTATATTGATGGTAAAGTTGTTTGAGTTTAAAGCTTGGTTCTGCCAACTCCCGATCCCTTGCCAACTTATAAACTTTGAAACCTATTTTTTGCAGAAACAAAACCAAGACCAAGCATAAAAAATACAAAATAAATCAAAAAATAAAACTAAAATAAACAATTTCCAATTTCAAGTCACCGACTACGGCGCAAAAAAAGTGACAGCGCCCAAGCGCATATACAAGTGTACGTGGTCTACCAAGTAATATAGTGGCCTTTAAGAAGGCTAAGTTATCCATCCCACAGAGACTAGATTTGTCAAAAATTTGATTTCAGTTCACACTTTAGATTCACTTGATGCGAGAGTAACAAAAAGAGAGAATTAAGTTTGTCTATAGGAAGTAATTTAAATAATGCGTAAAGTAAAGATCTTGTAACAATCAATTGGAGAAGACCCAAGGCTGAAGCACTTTAAACAATCATATTATGCTATTGGATTTCATTCGTTAACTTGCTTATCTTGGTCGTTAATTCCTAGAGTAAATTGCGCGATTATGGTTTCCCAACCTCTAATCTATTACCTAAGCTTAACCATACACCTACATCGTTGAGATGGGATGTAATAGTTCACTTAAGTTCTCAACAAATATCATTCTATATTTGAATCAAGTAAGGTATCTAAGTACATACCTATCCTAGATACTTATTTAAGTTTCTTATTTTATAAAGAATCAAGAACCATACTTTGTTTATTCTCATGTTCTATTTCCCTATTCCCTCTCCCGAGTTCACAAGGTTGACAATGGATGTATTCTAAGGGTCGCGAATCCTTAAAATAGTTAAAACGAGAATAAACAAACAACCAATACTGATAAGCAAAGAAAACAAAGTTAATCCATAGAGATAATAATCATGTTCTTAGCTTGAACCCTAGAAAGGGAGTTCTTAGCCACTCATGTCCATAATCCATATCCAATGAATTGTATGAATGATTAAAACCATAAAAAAAGATAAATTAAAGAAGTAAAAACCTAAAAAGAAGTTTTGGAAGCCTCCAATGTTGATCCAAGTGATCTAGGGGTTCCTCCCTCAACAAAATGGAGTTTAGGACGTTATATTTATAGTTATAAAGTCATAAACCCACTTGGATTGTGTTTCCACGTTCTTTTCCTTCGACTGGGTAGAATTTTTCTGATTTTTCCAGTCGGCGCATCCCGCCATGCCATCAAATGTCATATTTTGTCACACTTTGTATAATCGCAGAAATTCATTATTTAGTGAAATTGTGAAATTTACACTAACCGCGATGCACCACTATTGCGGTGAGCCACTAGTTTTTGATATTTATGAAATCTCTTTCTTCCGCAATGCGCTAAACTTCCAGGTCTCAGAAGTTGGCAACTGGGCTTGTACCGTAACCCAGTGGAATCACGCCAGGTCACTGGAAAGTGATAGCTGTAATTTCCTTCTTCACCCCAACGCGCCACAATCACGGACTAATACTGGATTTTCCCAAATGGAAATTTGAGCTTCACCACGATGCGCCATAATGGCGCTACTCCATTGGAATTTGACCAACGCCATTTTGTCGATCATTGCAATGCAGTAACTTCATAAACGTGAAGTTTTGCCTTCCAGCTTGTCTTTCTGAGCTATGTTCCGATGACTTTTATTCCTTCTATCTTGATATATCATCAATGTGTCAAATTGCGTCCAATTCATCACCATTTGAGCCCTGAAAATACCAATCATAACCATTAACCATGCCTACTATAGCATTAAAACCCAACACAATAGACTAGAAAAACACCAAGCTCAAGCTAGTAATACTAATTTCATTGGTTGAACTCTAAATGCTCAAATTGAATTCAAACTCATGTAAAACCACCATTTAAACATTGTAAACACATACTTGGACACATATATGGTCATTTATATCATTTTCAACACATACAATATAAGAATCATCTTCAAAACAAGGCAAAAAATGATAGAATAGTAATGCTAGAATGCATAAATACACCCAACATCACTCTTATAGCCCAGAAATAACCTCAAACTCATCCAAAACCTTCTTGAAGGTCTTGGGAATCATGCCAAACATTAGCGAAACCCATAAGACAGATAGCACAACCATAAAGAGGAGTAAGATGGTCAAAATACATAAAAACAGAAATCATCCAAATTCAGGTCATTAGAATCTCCACCTATAAGATTCAGGTTCGTCCTCGAACATACAAGCAACAAAACCAAAAACAAGTAAATGGTGGAAGGATACTCTTGAGAACCATCAAACAAACATTCCAATATAGAGTCACAACCATAGAACTATTAGTCATACCATAGAACAAGAAATATATCATATAAGGACTCACAAAGTTATAACACAAGCATCAATGAGTTAATTATCAATAAAGCTGAATTTCTAATTTCTGAACGTCCACTATATCTATGATTGAGTTCAACACAATAGAACTTCGAGATATGCACAAATAATCTTAAACATATCCAAGGAAGCAGTAGACACTAGCTACAACCACAAGACCAAAAATCATCCCCGGACCCAGAAAAGCCAAGGAATCCATAAAACATAAAACTACACACCAAAAAACTAGCTTAACCTACCTAAGGTCGATACTATGGTTATCGACTTGCACAATTCTATAGTAATAGGATAAACTCACAAAGATGAAATTTGATCTCAAAACTATACAAAACATAAAAGACCACACTTATCACTCAAAGGACAGTAATCCACAACCAAAAACTTATGCTCAACCCTTAAAGAAGATGAGAAACACTAATAAAACTCTATATACAAAGGATAAGGAATCTTTCAAAGAAATCAAAAAACAAACAACCCATCATGGTTGCACGTGCAACACTCAATTTCTGAAAACCATCAAATAGCCCAAAGTCCTAAAAATTTTTATGTCTTTATACTACGGTAAAAAGACATAGAATGCTCAAGCAACACATCATGATATCCCATGCAATAATCAATGCTTAAATGGCATCAATCAATCGAATTCCTCAAAAATCGGGTATAGCAAAAAGCCTCTAGAACTACACATACATAAGCCACATGTCATACTAGAGTAAATTCATTTGTGGAGGAAGTTCACCAACCACTATAACTCTCTAATTAATTCTCAAATCTTAATTGGAAAAATGGAGATATCAATGCTAGACTCTGCATAACTATTGATGAAATGCAACATAGAACCCTAAATTTTTATCTTATGCCCATAGCTAAACCCTGAACATAGATAATTTTCATAAGCACGAGGATCCTCTTCTTTTCCTTAAATCTCTTTTCATTTGATACTTCTTAATACAAAATTCATTAACTAATAATATTAAACTTAAAATTGATACAGAAGTCGTACACTAATAAGATATAATTTAAAACCATATAGTTTCCATTCAACATTGCTTGACATAATGTTGATGAAGAGTAACACATACTCAAATTGAAGCTTATAAGGAAAATTTTTCACCAAGCCACTTAGCTAAAAAGGTAACGAATGCTACACACTAGGTACCCATTTCTATTGAAAAATCTTCCCATGTCAAGAGAAAAAATCCTCATGAGCTGAAACCCCTCAACTCTTATCGAATAGTGTCTCAATGACAAATAGCTTAACCAAAAAAGCAAAAGATAAATACTAAGGAATTAGCCAATTGCAAGGCCCAAATACCTGAAATCTTTCCTTAACCATTGAAAATTCTTTACTCACCATCCTTTAACATCAAGAACACCATAACTCTAGGCCATTAGTTGGTCTACAACTGATGAGTACCACAAGGCATGGTATAATCTGAGATTCCAAAACCACAAGACCGATCCATTCTACACTCAAAAAGTATGCCATTACCTTAGAATCAATCCACCACTACTACATAACATAACTATCAAGATCACTATACTCAAAACACCACAATTTACAGTACTCGAAGAAATTCCACCAAACAAAGTGATATACTTTGATGAGTTCCAATATAAGATTGGCACACTTGATCCACCACTAGGAAAAATTTACGATAGAAAACATAAACAACTCAAACAAAAATCGATGAATCATACCAAGACTAAGAGCCAAACAAATAAACATATAAGAGAATATTGAACCATAATCAAATACCACTAAGGCATAACAAAGGTGTACGAAGAACCATGTATGTGCCTCCTCTCGAATCCACCATACGGAATGGTATAATAGGATCTGAAATCTCCTAAAGTAACTAGTAAAGTATCTCTCTGTATAAGCTATTGGCGATCCCTCCTATCACACCTAAAATCACCACGTAAAAAAAACCTAAATAAGTAGGAACCCACTAAGATAGTCTCGAAGAACCCAAATAAACACTTTGATATAATTCTCTCTAAGCATAATTTAAAGATCCTAGCCTCTACTAGATATATCACTATGATTACAAAATCTCTGGGTCCTTTGACTAGCAAACCTCTAATATTCCATGCAGGAGTGATACAACCAACCTACTAACTAGACAAGTTCTCCACCACTGTCTTGTTGGACTAAAGAACTAAAAGGCGGTGAAGTCTACTCCATTAAAATACTCAAATCCCAACCTATGAAACCTTTCACAACAACCATGAAAGAACATATAAACATTAACCTTATGGCATATATCCAACCAAGTAAGATCAATCCATATGAACTCTACATATCTAATATGTCCTCCTATAGAAAAAAAGATAAAGTCACTAGATGTGAAGCAATCTCTGGTAATATGTCATTGATAATGCTCAACTTAAATGTCAAATTAAATACAAAATGGTCATCATCAATAAATTTACCCAACTTTGGAGTCGATGTCAAATCTATGAGGAATAATGTGAGTGGCAATCAAATTAATTCAAAATGATAGATACAAGTTAAATTCAAACAAATGGTATAAAAAAGATAAAATAGAGAGATAAGTTCCTACACTAATGTTTCTTTTTGGGTTTTTCTAGTATAAATTCGGGGCTACAAATAATTAGTGTTTTAATAATTAGTCACCAATCTTGGGATTATGCATTACTAAAGGAGTGACATATGGGTGTTACTCATCAACATCAATTTAGTATGTCAAATATGGGTAGGCTAGGCTAAAGATTTTGACGCTAATCTTTCAAAAAAAAACAAACTTTCACCTATTGATTCTTTTGAATACCTAATATATGTGTTAAATAATTTTTAACCACAACCTCAATCTAGGAATCCCTATTTCTAGGAAGATATCCATGGTATGGTCAACCTCACATTCACCCTTATGTCTAAGATAGTGAAATTTCAGCAAACCACACACATAATTATCTATCATTGCTTTGGTCTCCACATCCGTCTTTCGAGGATGATATAGATTCCTAAAGTTCACCCAAAACCCTTCTTTCAAAGATGGCCTTGAACTTTCTTGAGCTTGGATCTTTTACTCATCAATCCCATGTGCGTATTTGGGGCTTTCACCTATCAAATCCCAACAAAAAATAGCATAGCAATGATAAAGCCCATAAACATGAATTACCAAACTGATGCTAATAATAACAACCCACACACACTTAAGGCCCTATTCACACATAACCCCAAGAGGGGGATTTCGATACACATAAGATAAATAAGCATAGATATACCCATAATCTCCATTGAATTAACTTATTGAAGATTTAAATGAATGTTACTTCAAACTTGGATCTCCCATAATATGAACAATGGAAGTGAGCAAATCTTCCACTTGGAAAATCTCCAATGTATTCTTCACCCAAAATTTATAAAATAGTTTCTTCTCCAAAAATAAAGGCTATGAAGTCTAGAGCAAAAACCTCAAAAAATTGGGGAAGATGGAATATCCACTTGAGGAGTGTTTGAGTCTTTTTGTCAAATTGAGATCGGCACGTGCAATTACAGCTTTTCCCATAGGTTGAATACTTTCACTGAGCCGCAATAGCACTACTTAGCCATCACCGGGGTTACATGACCGCAGTTTACATTCGCGACCACGATCAATCAACCATTCTTGACTGTCGCAACTACAGTCAGTGTAACGTGGATGCAGTACCTAAGGCTCTCTAGTTGCAGGTCTTTAGCTGCACTTTTCTGTCTCCCTTTTGATCATTGTAAGATCTTATCCATAGCTTCCAGTCTTTTTAACTTGTACCTAAGGCTCTCCAGTTGCAGGTCTTTAGCTACACTTTTCTGTCTCCCTTTTGATCATTGTAAGATCTTATCCATAGCTTCAAGTCTTTTTAACTCTGTACCTACAAAGAGTGGATATCATTACATTTACTCACGAATATATCTCATTTATTCATTAAAAATAAGGTAACATACACGAATATTGAGTAAGAATTAGTAGTAAAATCATTACACTTAAACATTCCAAAGCTAAAGCCTTTGCTTATCCTCAAGCAAGACTACCCCTTACCATGAGACACAATCATTTGTGCCCAAACGTTATGCCTCAAATGCCATAATGAGTTCATGTTTAGTCGCAACCACAAGTAGCTCTATACATACGTTCTAGGCTAATTTCATTAGACCCCTCATCATAAAATGTAATACTAAATGATGCATAAGACTTTAAAGAGCAACCAAGCAACAACGACTAATACTCTAGAGGTGGCTTCTTTTATTCCTTAATTAAGCTATACTCTATTTGCTTTATTGCTTGGGAGGTGACAAATATCATCCACCTCAACTTATTTGCATGCCATCCTCACAAGAAAGAGAATTTCCACACACTAATTGACCAACTATGTAATAAGAAATTTTAAATGCATAAAATCTCTCTCTCAAAAAATAAATCTCAATGCAACAGGTGTCATACCATAGGCTTACCCCTATATTCAATCACCACTACAAAAAAATTAAATGTTCTGAGATCTCAAAGGACTTTCTAAGCTTGTAATGTAGGTTTCGGTTATGATAGGATACCATTTAGGAACAACATGGGTACACCCTTCCTTGAATATTTGTATCACCCTTTACAATTCTTTCTTTTTCAACTAAGGGTCAATCTTATTTGTTTTCATTCCTTTCTATGCCTACAATTTGATTCCTTTGTTCACCACTTTCTTTCACTTTTTCCTTGCAACTTATGTTTAAGTCATTTCTTAAATGGATTCTTTCTTTCTTTTTAAATATTTATTTTCAACACTTAGACACATTGGGCATTTTACTAATACTTAGTGGATCCAAACTTCCTTCTATCATATTTACTACCCCAACTTAGGATTTAAGCCTCAAGTTACTTTTTCAAGTTCAAGGAGGGTAATTTTCAAAACTGGGATAAAGAGAATGGAACATGGATTTTAATGAGTTTGCCAAAGAAAGGTCTAAAAGATCAAAGTAGGTAACTAAGGATTTCAATAATGCATAGAAAGGACTTTTAGGCTAGAGTGGGTTCCAAAACTATAGGGATGGCCTAAGGTCATTTTTCCAACCACATACAATCAAAATTAGTTTTGAAAGACTAATGGGGAAAGTCCTAGATAACACAAGTGTACAAAAGATGAAAGCTAATTGCTCACCAAACATGGCATGCAAACTTCACTAAGGGAGCTTAAATGTCCCTCCCATGAGAGACAAAAGTGGAGTATTTATCACTATTTACAAGTAAACAATTTGCGGATCCACAAAAAGAGAAAAAAGATTTGTTGTAATATTGCTCACGTCTATGCCCTTGATTTTTCAAAAATTATAGATAAAGGGGGTTCCTGTTTTTTTTTGTAATAGCACTACTCACACTTTGGTAAATTATGGCTACACCCAAATCCTTAGTCTCACATCATGGCTCAAAATAGTCTAAGTACCCATATGGCTACTCAAAATTCTCCAATGGTGTACAAAGTGACTCCAACTTTACCAAATAAAATTCCACAGGTACTCAGACTTCCCTTACATCTTTTACATTTATGTTACGGGTATTCAAAATTCTCCTGCACCTATGTCTAAAAACTAAAATGCAACGCTAGTCATGCTTAACTAAAATTCACAATAAAATCTAAAGTACTATAAGAAAAACTCAAAACTAAGAGAAAAGAATGATAGTCCATAAAATCTTGGACATCATCAGAGTGCCTATATAAAACATCTTGAAAACATGATAAAACAATATCCAAAATGCCATCCCAAAATAAAATTAAAAGCATCATCCAAAATATTATCACTACACTACCCAAAAACATTCAAGCAGTGCAAATATAGGGACAAGAACCCCCAACCAATAAGCTTGTTGTGCCCCCACTACCTAGACAACAAGATAAGAGTAAAGTATGCTCCCTAAATCAGCCTCACGAATTGCTCTCTCCGGAATACCCTACATCATATCCACTAACATCAGCACCAAACCCTTAGTAGAGGCCCCATTAACACTTTCATCCCTTAGTTTGAGATGCTTCTTAGGTTTAAGGAACTTGAAGATGCCTTTTACCCCTCTCCACATCTTGGTAAGGAATTTTTCTCTCTTGTTTACCATTTTTACCATCTTTTCTTGTGATTTCTTAAGGTTCTTGTGTTATATTACCAAAGCTCAATATGCTCTCTATAATTCGGAAACCTTGGCACCCTACCTTTTTTTATCTCCACCCAATATATTTTATAATCAGACCGAGATACATATGAGTGGCAAGAAGTGGAGGATTATCTTGGCCTCAGAGGTAACCCTGGAGCACGTTCCCAAATAGCAGCAGGTCTGTCAAAGAATTTTGGGAACTTCTTTGGGACTCTGTCTATAGAGATATTCCTTTTTAGGAGTAACTTGGCCCTTTAGAGGTCATTTTAAAATTGGTTGTGGCATTTCAGAAGAATGAATCTGGTATCGTCTAAGTCTTTCATTTTGTAGCTGATTATCTGTATGGATCACTTTTCAGACCAGTTTTAGTATTTTGCAAAGAAAAAGTTATGCTAGATTAATAAGAAAAGCGCATATGGCAATGCTATAGGAGATTCTATGGTGAAAAATAGATGTGCAGAAATTTGGATTTCTATAGACAGCTGTCCTCAGGTCTAGCAATCGTGGAGCATTGATCGCGATCACACTTTGGTAATCGCAGTCATCAGGACCGTGATCACCATACTTGAGGCCACAGTCGATATTTCTACCATTGCTCAGATGCACGAGATTAACACCAATTTTTTCTTCAAACTAGGCACACAAACATCATGATCAGATAAAATAAGCCTAGATTTCAAGGTTTTAGCCCCAAACTTGAGGGAATCCACATTGAACTCATTTGAGAATTGAAGGAGCACATAATATACATGTAATTTTTAACCATTTTAGGATAAATATGGGTACTTAAGACTACTCCAAATAATGTGTAGACATTCTACAGTTACTACTAAACTATAAACACAACATGCACTATTTTTCCATTATAACAACGAATGCATACCTATTTATAAACTACATGTTTAAGGCCTACAATGATAATAAAAGTTAAGGAGTTTAAGACTACATGCCAGATAAATGGTGCAAAAATATTGAGATAAAATCTTGGATACTCTAAAAAATGCCAAAAGATAAAAGAGTTTTAAGAGAATTTTGAGTATGAATGTGTGGGAAAATTGGAAGTTGGATGGTCAGTTAAGTTAGTATGAGCATGATCGTGATCCTCATTATGCGATCACAGACTGGAGGCCTCTGCGATCGCGTTGACACAAACCGCGGTTGCGGTAACTGAGGCCAAGATATAGGCCTTTACACTTAGTTGTTCATTCCAAAAGGCCATTTTCCCAAATTTTTCATTCCATTTTAATCAAAATTTTTCCTAACAATCACTTTTTCATCGATTATATATGAACAAATTCAAAAACAAAATCTACTCTATTATTCATAAATAAAATGATATGTGTCATATTTCGTGGCATGATGGGTTGCCTCCCATCTAGTGCTTAGTTTAATGTCTTAGCAAGACACCTTTCATAATCCTTGTTTGTGCCTCCACTTGGAGGATTTGAATCTTCTACCCAATGTGACATCAAAATTTTGGTTTGGATCCTTGGGTAAAGGTGAGTACATTATTAGACCTCTCGTTGTTCATCAGAAGTTGTGTTCTTTGACCTTTGATGGATGGGATTCCAATTTCTCTTTTGGAATATCAAACACTAAAATATAATAATAAGACTTCATCTCCCTATAATCCACCATTCATCTAGGTGGATGGATTTTCCTCTCATCTTCTAGGAATAATGTTGAAAAGTGGGATGAATGAAGTCCAACCCTTAATTTTAGATTGTCCTACTCCAAAGCATCTTTGCCCCGAATTGGATTAGAGTCTTCATAAGTGGTTTGCCTTAATTCTTCTTTTAACTTTAGTACCATTTCTTTTTTTTTCTTCTTTCATCTCATATGATTCAGATTGTTGGGTAGTCCTCGAGGAGGCTTTTCTACCAATCCCATCATCATAGATTGGTGTCAGTTCTCGATAAACCTCCTCTTGGTAAATGGTCATGGCTGTAATGTTTCTAAGAATTATGTTCTTGCCCAATTCCTTTGCCTTGTAATTTGTCTATTCGAACACCTCGTAGGATTGATGCAAGTCTTGTGTATTCTCCTCAGTTATAGTTACCCGATCTAAAATGGTTTGAAGCATTGCTTCAATACCAATGGGTCCAGTTTGTTACTCCTCCTCCTTCTCATCATAAGAGCTATCAATCTCACAAGAGGAACTAGCAATTCGGTTAGTATAATTGTGGGAGGGGTATTTGGACAATAATCCTAATGACCATCTCTACACCTACATAAAGGATACCTTTACTCACCATAGGGTGGATATGGTGGTTTTATCTCTCCGGGAAGTATAGTTACAATCTCTCCTAAAGTGTGGTCCAGCATAGATTGGGCAACAGTTATCAAGATAGGACTTCCAACTATCTAGCTCATGTTTAGAGAAAGATTCCATAGACGAACAAAACAATAAAATAAAATCTACCTACAAAGAAAAAATCACTAAAAAATATATTTGAGATTGAATTCAAAAAAGTAGCTAAAATTTCAAACTAACTTAATACACCAAATTGTTACCCGACAATGATGCCATTTTCAATAACTCTTAATGTACACATTAAATTAAATGTAAGGCAACGTCGTCAATAAATTTGCCAAAGTTTGGAGTCGGTGTACAATGCACGAGGAACAGTGTGAGTGGCAATCAAATTAATTCGAAAAGATAGATACAATTTAAATTCAAACAAATGGTACAAAAAGATAAAATGGAGGAGATAGGTTTCTACACTAACATTTCTTTTTGGTTTTTTCTAGTATAAAATTAGGGTTAGGAATAATTAGAATTTTAACAATTAGGCACCGATCTTGGGATTATACACTACTAAGGGAGTGACATGTGCGTGTTACTCATTAACATCAATTTATTAAGTCAAATATGGATAGGTTTGGTTATAGATTTTGATGCTAGTCTTTTGACAAAATACTAAACTTTCACCAATTGATTCTTTCGAATAGCTTATAGGTGTGTTCAACAATTTGTAGCCGCAAACTCCATCTAGTCATCCCAATTTCTAGGGTGATACCTATGGTATAGTCAACCTCACATTCACCCTTATGTCTAAGATAGTGAAAATCTAGAAAACTACACCTATAATTGTCTATCATTGCTTTGGTCACCACATCCCTCTTTCAAGGATGATATAGATTTCAACAGCTCACCCAAAGCCCTTCTTTCGATGAATGTCTTGAGCTTTCTAAAGCTTGGACCTTTCACTCATCAAATCTATGTGCGTATTTGGGGCATTCACCAATCAAATCCTAACCCAAAATAGCATAGCAATGATAAAACCCATAAACATGAATTACCAAATAGATGTTAAAAATAACAACTCATACACACTTAAACCCCTATTGACACATAGCCCCAAAGGTAAGATTTAGCTACACATAAAATATATAAGCATAGATATTCCCATAATCTCCACTGAACTAACTTGTTAAAGATCTAAGTGAATGTTACTTCAAACTTAGCTCTCCCACAATATCAACAATGGAAGTGCGCAAATCTTCCACTTAGAAATTCTCCAATGTATTCTTCACCTAAAAATTATATAATATTTTCTTTTCCAAAATGGAGGCTATGAAGTCTAGAGCTAAAACGTCAAAAATTAGGGAAGATGGAAGTCCCCTTGAGGTTAGGGCTTGAGTTTTTTTTTGTCAAATTAGGATTAGCACGTACAATTACAGCTTTTTCCTTGGGCTAAATACTTTTGTTGAGCCACGATCGCACCACTTAGCAGTGATTGCGGCTATGTGACCGTAGTTTACATTCGCAACCATGATCAATTGGCCATCCTTGGCTGCCGCAACTGTAGTCAGTAGGTTGTGGCTGCAGTACATGAGGCTCTTCTTTTGCAGGTCTTCAGCTGCACTTTTCCTTCTTCCTTTTGATCATTATTTGATCCAATCCATACCTTTCTGTCTTTACAACTCTGTACCTGTAAAGAGTGGATATTAGTGAATTTACTCTCGAATATGTCTCATTTATTCATTCAAAACAAGGTAATGTGCACGAATGTTAAGTGAAAATTAGTAAAATCACCACTCATCAATCCTCAATACTAGGTGATCTAGTAGGAGTCATAGATGCATCTTAATTTTGAATGCTAAACCAAAATAAAAGCTACCCTCTAAATAGAATCCAACACTCGAACTAAAATAAATCCTCAAGCATAGGTATGGCCACATATGGTGACAGAACTAGCCTCAACCTCTCCAACTTACTAGACCTACCACTACTAATAACTCAAGAACCTAAAGTGGCAACTCTCACTAGATCTCTAATTAGTCTGTATATCTTAATCTTACCACTACCTCAAACCCTACTCCTATTATACATCAAAGGAATGACCTTTGAATCCTTAGCTACACACGAGAGCATGTTGAACATCTATGAGAGAGTAGATAAGAGACTTTTGAGTTACAAAAAAAATATGAAAGCATAAAATAGAAGAAAAAAGTGAAAATCTCCTAAAGTCATATAGCTTGTAAAATATAGAGAACAAACTTCTTTGAATTTATTCAAAAGACTATACTAGACTCGACTTATACTAATGAGACCAATCAACCTAGGCTCTGATACTGATTTGTCATGACCCAAAAATGGTCACGTGATGGCACCTATGCACCTTCTAGTACAGATATGCCTATCCCAACCCAAAACACATTTTAAGAATATAGAAATAGAAGACCAGAGAAATAAACCCAAATTATAAATAAAGGAGAGAGAATATTCATAATAAATCCCCGAGTTTGATTTTCACTAATACAAGCCTCTAACACAAATTAGTAACATGTATACTAAGATATATTTTAAGCAAATGTTAAGCACAAGATAGTAGGGAAGAGATTAAGATAAGCTTAAAGTCCATTCGCCGCTACATCGATCTCTGCAACGTTAATTCGGTGAGAAATGATCAACAAATTACTCCTTAATCTAATACCTACACTGAGTGCATAAAATAAAAAAAAAGAAAACAAAAGCAAGGGTTAAGTACAAAAATCCACGTGGAATCAACAAACATCATTGATAATTGACCATAATTAAAAGTTATGACGAGCACCACAACACCGATTACTAAGTTATCAAACTAATCCACAACCTGGCAAATAATAATACTTAACCTACAAGGATAAACTAAAAAAATTGTCAACAACCATAGCCAAAATAGGGTAGGCACTATAAAATAGGTGAGTCACCACTTTAGGATGTAAAAATAGAGAGAAACACTAATAAAGAAGACTCACAACACAATATATACATTTCAGGCTTAATAACATGATACAACCAAAAAATAAGGGATCAAATAAAAAGAGAGTATATAAGGATTCAATAACATTCCATCAAAGGTACATTCCAATAATTAATAAGATTAAGTCATAGCCTTACCCGAAGTCTCATAAAATCTCAAATTCAAATCTAAATAGGATGATGTAAAGTAATATAATAATGTGAAATAATTGCTCAAAACACAATAACACAAACAAGATTCTTACTCGATAATATTGTAAAAGAGTAAATACTTACACGATATCAACTATACCAAAAGAGACAATGCAATTCAAGTAACCTAATGTAATATAGTGATGATAATAATGATGATGATGGCGTGATATTATTGCATAACCTTCGTATAAATCTACCAAGCACTGCTTCTAAGGTAGGACCCAAGGGGTGTTCGCAACCCATATACAATCTCAATAACCAATCTAGTCCCAATATCCATATATTCTCCCTAGCTTATAAACTTTAATTGAGGTTTTTTGGAACTGTTATATTTTTATCAAAAATTATTATTTACATAGTGGTACCAATGTATCATGAATGTATGTATAATATGAGGATTTAATACTAATAATCAAACCAATATAAATATCTCAAATCCATTCATCACATATACACATGAGCTTAAAACCTACTCAATATGTCAACCATCCATGATTTAATATACGTAATGTACCGTTGGAACAATCATTCATGTAAAGGCACCATTAATGTTATTTTAAGCCCCTACTCGGGAATTATGTCAAACACCAAGGAATAATATGCATTTAAAATGCCAACAATATGTAACAACTTGAGACTACCCCCTAGTCATCATACTGTACTTAGAACCACTCTTGATATCAAGCTAACCCTTGTACTGGCATAAATAATGAGCAGCTGAATAAACTACATAAATCTAAACAAAATAAATGGAATATCAATCTTTTCTGAATCTGATCGATATAAAGATATATAAAAATAATGACAACTCTACTTATGCAAAACCAACCTGGAGTTTAAATAGATTAGTTCTACTGACAATCTACGAAGCCTATACTATACTAACTATAGGTAGCTGTGATGTGAATCCAACTACTACTAATCAATACACATGAGTAAGAAAATAAAGTGCATAAATAACATCTAACTGAAGTCCCCAAAGTAAGAGGACTTATCATCTACTAGCTGAAATCTGCAAATATCTGATAGTGATATATGGACTACAACTGACCTGGTACCTACATTATTAAAAAATGTAGCACATAGACGTATATGTGGCTCAGTACTTTTGGAATGTACTGAGCATGTGGGGGTTAATGCATAAGTAAAGCAATAACTCAATTATTCATATAGCTTGTAAAGAATGCATGCTAAGTGTAAATGACTCACATTGTCTTGAATGACTAAAACCTAAAAAACATAAATCATGGATTATAAAGCATACTGTATAAATCTTATGAGCCATAACACTTAGTTCTAAAAGTTTTGTCCTTTTACTTTTTCTGATAATGAACTAAGTAAGACTAAAGTTAAGTCTGATTTCAAATCATGCAGGCTAAGTGTAGAAGGAATCACCTCTGTATCTGCAAACTAAAAGCTAAAATCTCATAGCTAATAACTTATGTAAAATAGTATCTGAATAAAATCATGAGCCTTTATACTTAAATTCTAAAAGTTGTTTTATTATTCTTTTTAAGGACTTAGGAAGTGTCATCTAGAAAATTTTGTCTTATTCTTTTCTGTTAAAGAGGTTCTTCTAAATGAAATAAACCATGTGAGCTATCATGGAGTTCAACGTCTATTTGCCTTAAGAGATAAAACTCACGTTGTAGAGAAGTGTCATACTCTTTCCAAAAAGTCTTACCTCAGTTGAGTGATCACAATCTGTAACTGCATCTATATAAATATAAATAATCTTTTAAACTAAAGCTATGTTAGCTCATAGTTCTGGGGTATAAGACCTTGGAATCATACCCAAATCGATGCTAAATACTACTCCCTTTAATTTGTATGCTCATTCTATAGGAAATCCATTTTAAAACTAGCATAAGGGTTTACAATGAAAACCGATTATGCATCTATTTACTTTAAACTATAATCAAAACTAAAATCCAAATTGTAAAGTGGATTCCATATCTTAACTGAGGATCAAAAGATCAAATCTCATTCAAAATCAAAATATATACTAATCATAGCATGTTTAAAAGCATAATCTTCTTGAAATATCAATACTAAAACTTAGGGCGTAAAACCCATGCTCTAAACTTATGTAAATTCATAGAAAAATACCTCTCTCAATATACTTCTTCAAATACTTCAACAATATCGACATAATGAAAACAAAATTACAATATCATGGTTAAACTCAACTAAAAATCTATAATAAATATCTAAAGTCATAATAACAGTATTCAAATCATAAAAAATAGATTCTTTAAATCAAACAAATATGGAATTTCATACTTTAATTACTTAATAAATCCGTAACTCAAAACAACATACTTTAGGTATGAACACTAATTGCAATTCATGTAAATTCATCTTTGAAAACTAGTTTTGGGCACAAGGATGAAAGGAGTATCCTTGTTCATAATCCCACATACCTTATTATTCGTAATTTGACGTATAAGCTTGACTTTGAAGACTTGGGAATGTTCTTGAATGCTTTTCTTGAAGTTTTTCAATCTGGAAAATTGAATTCTTGATTTTCTTGAAAAAGGAATAGTGAAACTTTGGATTTCTTGAGTTAAAGTTGGAGTTTTTAGGGCTTCTTGGAGAGAGATTTGGTGAATAATTATTATATTTTGCTTAGAATAACGTCCAATCTACTATTTTTATGACCTGGGGCTGTAAGGAATAGATTGCCCCTTATAATTAAAAGTTTTAGCAGAATCCCAATTTGACATTTACCATTGAGTGCTATTGATTCCACCGCTATAGGTACTGCCGAGCGGTGTATTTACGGTGACCTACTATTTTTAACAATACTGGCATTGAGGCTTACCTTTTAGTGCTATAGGTTCCACCGCTGAAGGCACCGCCGAGCAGTGTAATCGTAGCAGTTTACTGTTTCACATGCAAAATGCTATAACTTTTCTCTCGTGTATCGGATTTAGGCAAAATTGGTATCATTGGAAAGCTGATTCAACTAGATGCAATTTGGTGGTTATTTTTATGGAAAATTCTGAATACAATTAAAGTTAAACATTTTCAAAGTTTACCCTTGTATAATCTAACACCAAACTTCGGACAAATCTAAGGTTCTTAGCTCAACTTTGTTCTAAGTAAATTCTATGAGCATCTTTCACTTTGAGAGAACTTCATAAGCTAGGATAATGATCATGACATATGTATTAAAATAAAAATCATGAAATTGACATTTATACACGTAGAAATGACGGTTCAAATTCTAGCATGAAAATACAAGGTGTCACATTATCTCCCCTTTGGAATCATTCATCCTCGAATGTTGGATAGGAACTTGTTAAAGCCTTAGAGGTATGTAATAGCGTGGACATGAGATGTTTTCCAAGAAAGGATATAACTGAGCTAAAACATTAAAAACATCTATCATAAAACCGATTTCTGAGCTGACTTGCCTTTACTTACTATAAGAAGCTGATTCATGCTGAGAAATTAGAATTCATTTGAAGTGTTCATGACACAATAATACATATAATATGGCTAAGTGATAACTTATATTAGAACGACTCATGAGATAACTAGACTAAGATCATACAATGGATATTACGATGTCTGAGCTAGAATTCTTGGAAAACTAAGATTATTTACTGAACACTTGTGAACTAAATCATGACTATATATCTAAATCTGAAAGTCATGCATGGTGCATGAATTTAGCTGAATCTGCAATATGCATTAATGAGAACATTTTACCTCATGGAAGGGACTTACTCATGAAACTTTGGGTAGTAAGACTAGATGGAAAGTTAGAAATCTATATTAGCTTATCTACTTGATTGCTAAACAAGATCACAGTCTCTATGAACTGGACCATACTGACTGACCATACTAGTATTTCTCCAACACTCTTCTAAGAAATTCTAATAATATGGCATAATCTGAACAAGACATATAAACCATAACATAGGATAGAATCACTAGGCCTTACGTAATGCAACTTCTTGCTTTCAAGCTAATCCAGACTTTAAAATACTTCTTCAATTATAATAATAACCTTAATTACCATACTCATTAATTCACCTTATAATTCTCAAACAGGCGTTTATAAATCCATCTGCTAAAGTTTAAATTGAACAAAATTCTCTCATCATGATCAAGCCTAACTTGAAATCACAAGATACACACGCTACACCATAATGCTAGTCTAAACCACATTATTCAATCTTATATGTCTCTCCAACAGATCACATACCATAATGCTAGTCTAAACCACGTACCTTGAATGATGAACTTTAGATCGATACTCGTTTTTATGATGTTAATCGTGTCTTTAAATGATGGTTCTTGGATTTCTTGAACTAGGAACTTGGAATCTTGAATAAATTTGCAGAATTAATGGTGAACTTTGGAGGTTCTTGAAGTTGGATGTAGGAGCTTAGGATTTTCTTTTTGAGGGAATTTGATGAAATATAACATATAATGCTTCTAATAGCCTTTAATATAGGTTTTGGATGGATTTTGGGTTGGGGGAATGACCAAAATACCCCAAAAATAAAATAATTCTCGATTTTGTCCTTTGGTGGACTGTTTTGATAGTCCGAAGTAGATCAACCATAACATTTTACTTCGATATCCAAATTGGATGAAACCAATTTCACTAGAAAGAGGGTTCGCAGAGATTTCTGTTGATATATAGTAGATCACCCAAATAATTATGTAAAAGGAGTTATGATCATTTAAAGTTGGAGAAAAAATACACCAGGCCTCAGTACTTTTTCCCGCACGTTTTACTGTTCACTACTATTTATGGTTCGATAGGAATGTTCATAACTCGTCCCTTGGGTGTCCATTTTGGATGATCCATATATCGTTGGAAAGCTTATTAGATACTCTACGCAATGGTGGGTCTTAATCTAAGGCATTCCACATGGAAAAATTTATAATTCATTCTAGAAGATAGAACCCAACACGTTTACGCACATAATTTCAATGAAAAATTTCTCGGGGTATTACAAATACCTTCAGATTGATCTGAACTCACAGAAAAGAGGTGCAGGTACTTGACTCGCATGTCTACTTCTACCTCCCAAGTAGCACCCTCAATTGACTGGTTTCGCCACAAAACATTGACTAAGGGAACCTCTTTGTTCCTCATTCTACTAATCTGAAAATCTAGGATCTCAACAGGAATCTCATCGAATGACAGACTATTCTGAATACCAGCACTCTCTGAGAAATATACCACAACAGAATCACCAATATGCTTTTAAGCATGGAGACATGGAAAACAAGATGAACAGCTGACAACTCCACGGGAAACTTAACCTCAAAGGCTACTTTCCCAACACGGCTCAAAACTCTATATGGGCCAACATAATGGGGACTAAGCTTTCCCTTTTTACAAAATCTCTTCACCCCTTTCATGGGCAAAATATTCAAGTACACCAAATCACCTACTTCAAATTCAAGTTAAATTTTTCTTTATCTTTAAACACTGCATCAGGACCAATCATGGAAGCTTAATCTACTTCAAACCAACTTATAGATGATCTACATCTCCGACTATACTAGGCCACAAATGGTGTCATCCCAATACTAGCATAGTAACTATTGTAATTGGCAAACTCTATCAGTGGAAAATGCTCATCCCAACTACTTCTGAAATCAAGAGCACATGCCCTCAATATATTTTCTAGGGTCTAAATAGTCCTCTCAGCCTGACCATCTATCTGCAGATGAAAATTGAAACTCAAAAGAACTTGGGTACCAAGACCCTGCTGAAATGCCCTCCAAAATTGAGAAGTAAATTGAGTGCCCATATCCGAAATGATGGACGAGGGAACTCCATGCAGCATGACTAACTCCTGGATATATAATATAGCATAATCCTCAGTTGTATAAGATGTGTGCACAGGCAAGAAATGCGCTTACTTAGACAACCTATCCACAACAACCTAAATATAATCTTGATGACGAAGCGAAAGAGGTAAACCAGTCACAAAATCTATATTCACCACCTCCCATTTCCAAGTGGATATACCAAACTCTTGCATCAAACCACTAGATCTTTGGTGCTCTACCTTAAACTATTGTCACGCTGAACACTTTGCTATGAACTTGGCTATATCTTTCTTCATACCATTCCACCAATAGATCTCCCACAAGTCGTGGTACATCTTGGTAGCGCCGGGATGAATAGAATACCATTCACCATGCTCTTAAGCCATAATCCTTTGCCTCAGATCATCAACACACAAAACGTACAATCTACCCCACAATCTCAACACGCCATCTCCCCCTTGGAATCATGATGGTGTCGGGAAGGAGGTAAACCAATCACGAAGTCCATATTTATATCTTCCCACTTCCAGGTGGGACTACTAAACTCTTGCATCATACCACCAGGTCTTTGGTGTTCAACCTTAACCTATTGGCATGTTGCACACTTAGCTACAAACGCTGCTATATCATTCTTCATACCACTCCACCAATAGATTTCCCGAAAGTCTTGGTACATCTTGGTGGCACCAGGATGAATAAAATATCGTGCCCCGTGCGCTTTAGCCATAATCCTCTGTCTCAGATAATAAACATTCGGGACACACAATCTACCCTGCAAACTTGACACACCATCTCCCCCTTGGGAGAAAACCTCTACTTTTTGGTCCTTGACTGACTCCACCCGTCTGACCAAACTAGCATCTAAATATTGCTTTACCTTCACTTCCGAAACCAAGGAGGATTCAGAACTACTCTGAACCCCTATACTACCTTCAGTAGATTCAAACAACTTAACCCCCAATCTAGCCAAACAATGTACATAACGAGCCAACTCTTTCTTATCGGCTACCACATGCGAAACACTACCCATGGACACTCTACTTAGGGCATCGGCCATAACATTGGCTTTGCCCGGATGGTACAACACACTCATATCATAGTCCTTTAACAATTCTAACCATCGTCTCTACCTAAGATTCAATTCTCTTTGGGTAAACACATACTGTAGACTCTTATGATCTGTGAAAACATCAACATGGACACCATACAAATAGTGTCTCCAGATTTTCAAAGCAATCACAATAGCAGCCAACTCAAGGTTATGGGTGGGGTAATTTTTCTCATGAGGTTTCAACTGTCTAGAAGCATAAGCTATCACCTTACCCTTCTACATCAATACAGAACCCAACCCAACTCTCGAAGTATCACAGTACACCACAAAACGATCAACACCATCAGGAAATGTCAAAACAGGGGCTAAAGTGAGTCGAGCCTTCAACTCCTAAAAACTCTTCTCACAAGATTTGAACCATAAGAACTTCACTTTCTTTTGCTTAAAACGAGTCATAGGAGACGCTATAGAGGAGAAACCCTCAACAAACCGGCAGTAATAGCCAGCTAAACCAAAGAAACTTTGGATATCAGTCGGAGAAATAGGTCTAGGCCAATTTCTAATAGCTTCGATTTTTTGGGGATCAACTCTAATATCCTCAAAAGAAATTATATAACCTAGAAAAGCAACTGACCTTAGCCAAAACTCACACTTACTGAACTTCGCAAACAAGTTGTTATCTCTAAGGGTTTGCAAGATAGTTCGGAGATGATCAGAATGTTCATCCTCACTACGGGAGTACACCAGTATATCATCTATAAACACTATGACAAACATATCTAGATATAGTCTGAACATTCGATTTATGAGGTCCATGAAAGCTACTGGGGTATTAGTTAACCCGAAAGATATAACAAGAAACTCAAAATGGCCATAACTAGTTCGGAAAGTGGTTTTTGGGATGTCACACTCCCTAACTTTGAGTTGATGATAGCCAAAACAAAGGTCTATCTTTGAGAAATAACTTTCACCTTGCAATTGGTCAAACAAATCATCTATTCTCAGAAAGGGGTACTTATTTTTTACGGTGACTTTATTCAATTGGTGATAATCAATGAACATATGCAAAGAGCCATCTTTCTTTCTCATAAACAACACAGGACCACCCCAAGGAGAAATATTAGGCCTTATGAAACCCTTATCTAGTAGATCGTTGAGTTGCTCTTTCAACTCCTTATGTTCTGCAGGGGCCATATGGTAATGAGAAATAGAAATGGGCTGAGTATCAGGAAGAAAATCAATCCCAAACTCTATCTCTCTATCAGGAGGTATCCATGGGAGATCATCAGGAAAGACATCAGAAAAATCATTGACGGCGTGAATAGACTGGAGAGTTGGAGTCTCAAACTTAGTGTCTTTGACTCTAACCAAATGGTAAATACACCCCTCAAAATAAGCTTTCTAGCTTTGAGGTAAGAGATAAAATGACTCTTGGGTAACAGAGAATTCCTAGACCACTAAAATATGGATGCACCCAAGAACTAAAACTTGACCACTCGGGTCCGACAATTAATAGTGGCATAAGAAAAATACAGCCAGTCCATACTCAGAATCACATCAAAATCTACCATGTCTAACTCAATCAGATCAGCCAACAAGACTCTATGAAGAACGGTAACAGGACACTTTTTATACACTTTTTGGGCAATAATCAAATCACCCATTGGGGTAGAAACTAGGATAGGCTCAGGAATAATCTCAGGACTCATTTTAAAATTCACAGCAATCAAAGGTGTAACATATGAGAAACTGGATCAAGGATCCAACAAAGCATACACATCAAACTGAAATATACGAAGCATACCAGTAACAACATCGGGAGAGTCCTCCTGTTCCTGGGGGGACGGTAAAGTATAGAAGCTATTCTGGCACTGCCCGCCAGCATTGCTAGAAGAGGCGCCCTGAGCTGGGGCTAGGCGAGTCGCTGGAGCTGGAGCACTAACAGTCGAAGTATGGGTCTGAAGTTGATAGTCACGATGCCCTTGTCCATCCTGTGGATGATCTCTAACTCTGTGACCCATGTCACCACATCGGAAACAACCCCTTTTCTTACACAAACACTAAGCCAAATGAGCCCTACAACACATAGGACACAAGGGACGATTTGTCATACTACCAACACTATACTGGGACTTGGATGCATATGACCTGCTACCTTGCTCCTGCCTACCTCTATGCATGGGAGCACTAGAAGATGATGGTGCTGGCATAGACGAACGATCCTAATACTGAGGGCAACTCCCGACCTGCGATCTAGTCTGACCCTGTCCGTGCTGCTCGGACCTAGCTCTCTTATTCCCTCTCATTCTATCTCTCTCCTTAATCTTTTCTTCCTCAATCTGTTGGGCATGAGTCATCAGCCTAGAAAGAGTCATCTCACTATTCATCATAGCAGACCTGCACTCCTTAACCACATAACTAGACACTCCAATCACAAACTTACTCATACTAGCCCGATTATCATCCACTAATTCAGGAGCTTACTTGGCCAACTGATTGAAATTTAGACAATACTCCCTAACAGTCATAGAGCCCTATCGCAAGTTCATAAACTCTTCCTCCTTCGCCTCACTCATTTCCAAAGGGAAAAACTTATCTAGGAATGCATCCTGGAACTTTTGCCAAGTTGTAAGGATAGCTCCCTTACCTCTACCTTTACTCCAAGAAAAAACCCAGTCATAAGCAAGGTCTTTCAACCTATACGTAGCCAACTCCACACTATGTTCCTCAGATACATGCATCACCTGAGTAATCTTCTGCATTTTATCTAAAAACAACCGTGGATCCTCATCAGACTTGGATCCATAGAATTCTGGCGGATTCATCTGCATGAAGTCATAGATCCTGGCAGTAGCTGAATGTCCTTCCTACTGCTGTGGAGCCGAGGCCGGGTTGGCCTAAACATTTGCAGTAATAGCTTGAGCCAGCACCTGGAAAGCTACCCAAAATTCAGTAAGAGACATTGTTTTCAGTCAATGGGTCAGCGGGTTGAGGTTGCTGACCATCATTTTTTCTTCTCGCTTGACGCGAAGGCATATTTTTGAAAGAGGAGAGCATAAATCAATAGCAGAGAGAGACACTTAAAGCATGATAGACATCTAAAAGAAAGAATCACACTTTTTCATAAAACGTCTTATAGCCTCTTGCTCATAGATGTGGCGCACTACACACATATGATCAAGACTCTACTTAACATAACTTTTCAGACTCCCTAGGACACCTTAAAAGCTTAGGCTCTGATACCAAGTTTGTAATGCCCCGAAAAATAGGTCCCAGAGCGTCACACGGTGCTTGAGGAAATAAGTAGCCCCAAACTAACCCTTTGAGCCATTTTCATTCAATTAAACACAAATGAATGAGGTTTCCATAAATAACCCTCAATTATCAACAAAGTGATCATCATCCAAGAATAAAAGAATTTCAGAAAGATAACAAAATACGACTTATTAGTCAATTCCCATCATCTATACTAGTCTGACAAGCCTCTAAGAAAATCAATAAAACCAGCGAGCCATTGAGACATGCCTCAACTGACTCATACTCAATTATCAAATGTAAATAATTCCGTGAAACCAACATCAGACATCACATCCTCAGAACATGAGGACTCACCACAATAGAGGATGTAGAACAGTATGCCCGAAGAATCACTGTCGAACCTGTAATTGAGCACCTGAATCTACATTCTGAGAAAATATAGCCCACATTCGAAGATATGGGTTAGTACCAGGGAAAGAAACCGAGTGTATGGGGGTGTATGCAGTTGTATAAACATCATCATCATAAAAATTTATAAGAAATACGCAGGATGTATGAAAGACTTACATAGCCCGAAGAAAATTATCATAATCATGAGAGGATGATATAAGTACAATAACACATGTGAGTCATCATATAATTTGTCAATCACTTTCAGTTCATCAAGAATATCAATTCTCATAATATAAATATCATTTAAATCTTTAGAAATAATAACTTTCACAATTCTACTTTCAAATCACTTCACCGTTCACCATAGACACAAGGAAACACACACATGCTGGGAGATCCTATAACGGGCATACCTTCAATGATGAACTTTAGATCGATACTCATTTTTAAGATGTTAATAGTGCCTTTTAATGATGGTTCTTGGAGTTCTTGAACTTGGAACTTGGAATCTTGAATAAATTTGCAGAATTAATGGTGAACTTTGGAGATTCTTGAAGTTGGATGGAGGAGCTTAGGATTTTCTTTTTGAGGGAATTTGATGAAATATAACATATAATGCTTCTAATAGGCTTTAATATAGGTTTTGGATGGATTTTGGGTGGGGGGAATGACAAAACTACCCCAAAAAATAAAATAATTCTCGATTTTGTCCTTTGGTGGACTGTTTTGATAGTCCGAAGTAGATCAACCATAACATTTTACTTCGATATCCAAATTGGATGAAACCAATTTCACTAGAAAGAGGGTTCGCAGAGATTTCTGTTGATATATAGTAGATCACCCAAATAATTATGTAAAAGGAGTTATGATCATTTAAAGTTGGAGAAAAAATACACCAGGCCTCAATACTTTTTCCCGCACGTTTTACTGTTCAATACTATTTATGGTTCGATAGGAATGTTCATAACTCGTCGCTTGGGTGTCCATTTTGGATGATCCATATATTGTTGGAAAGCTTATTAGATACTCTACGCAATGGTGGGTCTTAATCTAAGGCATTCCACATAGAAAAATTACAATTCATTCTAGAAGATAGAACCCAACACGTTTACGCACATAATTTCAATGAAAAATTTCTCGGGGTATTACAAATACCTTCAGATTGATCTGAACTTGCAGAAAAGAGGTGCAGGTACTTGACTCGCATGTCTACTTCTGCCTCCCAAGTAGCACCCTCAATTGACTGGTTTCGCCACAAAACATTGACTAAGGGAACCTCTATGTTCCTTATTCTACTGATCTGAAAATCTAGGATCTCAACAGGAATCTCATCGAATGAAAGACTATTTTGAATACCAACACTCTCTGAGAAATATTTCACAACAGAATCACCAAAATGCTTTTTAATCATGGAGACATGAAAAACAAGATGAACAACTGACAACTCCGCGGGAAACTTAACCTCATAGGCTACTTTCCCAACACGGCTCAAAACTCTATATGGGCCAACATAATGGGGACTAAACTTTCCCTTTTTACCAATTCTCTTCACCCCTTTCATGGGCAAAATATTTAAGTACACCAAATCACCTACTTCAAATTCAACTTAAATTTTTCCATATCTTTAAACACTGCATCAGGCCCAATCATGGTAGCTTCATCTACTTCAAACCAACTTATAGCTGATCTACATCTCCTACTTACTAGGCCACAAATGGTGTCATCCCGATGCTAGCGTAGTAAATATTGTTATTGGCAAACTCTATCAATGGAAAATGCTCATCCCAACTACTTTTGAAATCAAGAGAACATGCCCTCAATATATTTTCTAGGTTCTAAATAGTCCTCTCAGCCTGACCATCTATCTGCAGATGAAAATTGAAACTCAAAAGAACTTGGGTACCAAGACCCTGCTGAAATGCCCTCCAAAATTGAGAATTAAATTGAGTGCCCATATCTGAAATGATGGACGAGGGAACTCCATGCAGCATGACTAACTCCTAGATATATAATATAGCATAATCCTCAGTTGTATAAGATGTGTGCATAGGCAAGAAATGCGCTTTCTTAGACAACCTATCCACAACAACCTAAATTGAATCTTGTGAATGAAGCAAAAGAGGTAAACCAGTCACAAAGTCTATATTCACCACCTCCCACTTCCAAGTGGATATACTAAACTCTTTTATCAAACCACTAGATCTTTGGTGCTCTACCTTAACCTATTGTCACGCTGAACACTTTGCTATGAACTTGGCTATATCCTTCTTCATACCATTCCACCAATAGATCTCCCACAAGTCGTGGTATATCTTGGTAGCACCGGGATGAATAGAATACCATTCACCATGCTCTTAATCCATAATCCTCTGCCTAAGATCATCAACACACAAAACGTACAATCTACCCCACATTCTCAACACACCATCTCCCCCTTGGAATCATGATGGTGTCGGGAAGGAGGTAAACCAATCACGAAGTCCATATTTATATCTTGCCACTTCCAGGTGGGAATACTAAACTCTTGCATCATACCACCAGGTCTTTGGTGTTCAAACTTAAACTGTTGGCATGTTGCACACTTAGCTACAAACGCTGCTATATCATTCTTCATGCCACTCCACCAATAGATTTCCCGCAAGTCTTGGTACATCTTGTTGGCACCAGGATGAATAAAATATCGTGCCCCGTGCGCTTCATCCATAATCCTCTGTCTCAGATCATCAACATTCGGGAAACACAATCTACCCTGCAATCTTGACACACCATCTCCCCCTTGGGAGAAAACCTCTACTTTTTAGTCCTTGACTGACTCCTCCAGTCTGACCAAACTAGCATCTAAATATTGCTTTACCTTCACTTCCAAAACCAAGGAGGATTCAGAACTACTCTGAACCCCTATACTACCTTCATTAGAGTCAAACAACTTAACCCCCAATCTAGACAAACAATGTACATAACGATCCAACTCTTTCTTACCGGCTACCACATGCAAAACACTACCCATGGACACTCTACATAGGGCATCGGCCATAACATTGGCTTTGCCCGGATGGTACAACACACTCATATCATAGTCCTTTAACAATTCTAACCATCGTCTCTGCCTAAGATTCAATTCTCTTTGGGTAAACATATACTGTAGACTCTTATGATTTGTGAAAACATCAACATGGACACCATACAAATAGTGTCTCCAGATTTTCAAAGCAATCACAACAGCAGCCAACTCAAGGTCATGGGTGGGGTTATTTTTCTCATGAGGTTTCAACTATCTAGAAGCATAAGCTATCACCTTACCCTTCTGCATCAATACGCAACCCAACCCAACTCTCGAAGCATCACAGTACACCACGAAACGATCAACACCATCAGGAAATGTCAAAACAGGGGCTGAAGTGAGTCGAGCCTTCAACTCCTAAAAACTCTTCTCACAAGATTTGAACCATAAGAACTTCACTTTCTTTTGCATAAATCGAGTCTTAGGAGACGCTATAGAGGAGAAACCCTCAACAAACCGGTAGTAATAGCCAGCTAAACTAAAGAAACTTTGGATATCAGTCGAAGAAATAGGTCTAAGCCAATTTCTAATAGCTTCGGTCTTTTGGGGATCAACTCTAATATCCTCAAAAGAAATTATATAACCTAGAAAAGCAACTGACCTTAGCCAAAACTCACACTTACTGAACTTCGCAAACAAGTTGTTATCTCTAAGGGTTTGCAAGACAGTTCAGAGATGATCAGAATGTTCATCCTCACTACGGGAGTACACCAGTATATCATCTATGAACACTATGACAAACATATCTAGATATAGTCTGAGCACTCGATTCATGAGGTCCATGAAAGCTACTGGGGTATTAGTTAACCCGAAAGATATAACAAGAATCTCAAAATGGCCATAACGAGTTCGGAAAGTGGTTTTTGGGATGTCACACTCCCTAACTTTGAGTTGATGATAGCCAAAACAAAGGTCTATCTTTGAGAAATAACTTGCACCTTGCAATTGGTAAAAAAAATCATATATTCTCAGAAGGGGGTACTTATTTTTTACGGTGACTTTATTCAGTTGGTGATAATCAATGAACATATGCAAAGATCCATCTTTCTTTCTCATAAACAACAAAGGACCACCCCAAGAAGAAACACTGGGCCCTATGAAACCCTTATCTAGTAGATCATTGAGTTGCTCTTTTAACTCCTTAGGTTCTGCAGGGGCCATATGGTAATGAGAAATAGAAATAGGTTGAGTATCAGGAAGAAAATCAATCCCAAACTCTATCTCTCTATCAGGAGGTATCCATGGGAGATCATCCTGAAAGACATCAGAAAACTCATTGACGGCGTGAATAGACTGGAGAGTTGGAGTCTCAAACTTACTGTCTTTGACTCTAACCAAATGGTAAATACACCCCTCAAAATAAGCTTTCTAGCTTTGAGGTAAGAGATAAAATGACTCTTGGGTAACAGAGAATTCCTAGACCACTAAAATATGGATGCACCCAAGAACTAAAACTTCACCACTCGGGGGCATAAGAAGAATACAGCCAGTCCATACCCAGAATCACATCAAAATCTACCATGTCTAACTCAATCAGATCAACCAACAAGACTCTATGAAGAACGGTAACAGGACACTTTTTATACACTTTCTGGGCAACAATCAAATCACCCACTGGGGTAGAAACTAGGATAGGCTCAGGAATAATCTCAGGACTCATTTTAAAATTCACAGCAATCAAAGGTGTAACATATGAGAAACTGGATCAAGGATCCAACAAAGCATACATATCAAACTGAAATATACGAAGCATACCAGTAACAACATCGGGAGAGTCCTCCTGTTCCTGGGGGGACGGTAAAGCATAGAATCTATTCTGGCACTACCCGCCAGCATTGCTAGAAGAGGCGCCCTGAGCTGGGGCTAGGCGAGTCGCTGGAGCTGGAGCACTAACAGTCGAAGTATGGGTCTGAAGTTGATAGTCACGATGCCCTTGTCCATCCTGTGGATGATCTCTAACTCTGTGACCCATGTCACCGCACTGGAAACAACCCCTCTTCTTACACAAACACTCACCCAAATGAGCCCTACCACACATAGGACATAAGGGATGATTTGGCTTACTACCAGCACTATACTGGGACTTGGATGCATATGACCTGCTACCTTGCTCCTGCCTACCTCTATGCATGGGAGCACTAGAAGATGATGGTACTGGCATAGACAAACGATCCTGATACTGAGGGCGACTCCCAACCTGCGATCTAGTCTGACCCTGTCCGTGCTACTCGGACCTAGCTCTCTTATTCCCTCTCATTCTATCTCTCTCCTTAATTTTTTCTTCCTCAATCTGTTGGGCATGAGTCATCAGCCTAGAAAGATTCATCTCACTATTCATCATAGCAGACCTACACTCCTTAACCACATTACTAGACACTCCAATCACAAACTTACTCATACTAGCCCGATTATCATCCACTATGTCAGGAGCATACTTGGCCAACTGATTGAAATTTAGACAATAATCCCTAATAGTCATAGAGCCCTATCGCAGGTTCATAAACTCTTCCACCTTCGTCTCACTCATTTCCAAAGGGAAAAACTTATCTAGGAATGCATCCTGGAACTCTTGCCAAGTTGTAGGGATATCTCCCTTACCTCTACCTTTTCTCCAAGAAAAAACCCAGTCATAAGCAAGGTCTTTCAATCTATACACAACCAACTCCACACTATGTTCCTCAGATACATGCATCACCTGAGTAATCTTCTGCACTTTATCTAAAAACAACCGTGGATCCTCATCAGACTTGGATCCATAGAATTCTGGCGGATTCATATGTATGAAGTCATGGATCCTGGCAGTATCTGAATGTCCTTCCTACTGCTGTGGAGCTGAGGCCGGGTTGGCCTAAACATTTGCAGTAACAGTTTGAGCCAGCACCTGGAAAGCTACCCAAAATTCAGCATGGGACATTATTTTCAGTCAATGGGTCAGCGGGTTGAGGTTGCTGACCATCATTTTTTTTTCTCGCTTGACGCGAAGGCATATTTTTGAAAGAGGAGAGCATAAATCAATAGCAGAGAGAGACACTTAAAGCACGATAGACATATGAAAGAAAGAATCACACTTTTTCCTAAAATGTCTTGTAGCCTCTTGCTCATAGATGTGGCGCGCTACACACAGATGATCAAGACTCTACTTAACACGACTTGTCAGACTCCCTAGGACACCTTAAAACCTTAGGCTCTGATACCAAGTTTGTAATGCCCCAAAAAATAGGTCCCAGAGCGTCACACGGTGCTTGAGGAAATGAGTAGCCCCAAACTAACCATTTGAGCCATTTTCATTCAATTAAACACAAATGAATGAGGTTTCCATAAATAACCCTCAATTATCAACAAAGTGATCATCATCCAAGAATAAAATAATTTCAGAAAGATAACAAAATACGACTTATTAGTCAATTCCCATCATCTATACTAGTCTGACAAGCCTCTAAGAAAATTAATAAAGCCAGCGAGCCATTGAGACATGCCTCAACTGACTCATACTCAGTTATCAAATGTAAATAATTCTGTGAAACCAACATCAGACATCACATCCTCAGAACATGAGGACTTACCACAACAGAGAATGTAGAACAGTATGCCCGAAGAATCACTGTCGAACCTAGAATTGAGCACCTGAACCTACATTCTGAGAAAATGTAGCCCACATTCGAAGATATGGGTTAGTACCAGGGAAAGAAACCGAGTGTATTGGGGTGTATGCAGTTGTATAAACATCATCATCATAAAAATTTATATGAAATATGTAGGATGTATGAAAGACTTACATAGCCCGAAGAAAATCATCATAATCATGAGAGGATGAAATAAGTACAATAACACATGTGAGTCATCATATAATTTGTCAATCACTTTCAGTTCATCAAGAATATCAATTCTCATAATATAAATATCATTTAAATCTTTAGAAATAATAACTTTCAAAATTCTACTTTCAAATCACTTCACCGTTCACCATAGACACAAGGAAAAACAGACATGCTGGGAGATCCTAAAACGGACATACCTTCAATGATGAACTTTAGATCGATACTCATTTTTAAGATGTTAATCGTGCCTTTTAATGATGGTTCTTGGAGTTCTTGAACTTGGAACTTGGAATCTTGAATAAATTTGTAGAATTAATGGTGAATTTTGGAGGTTCTTGAAGTTGGATGGAGGAGCTTAGGATTTTCTTTTTGAGGGAATTTGATGAAATATAACATATAATGCTTCTAATAGGCTTTAATATAGGTTTTGGATGGATTTTGGGTGGGGAAATGACCAAAATACCCCAAAAAATAAAATAATTCTCGATTTTGTCCTTTGGTGGACTGTTTTGATAGTCCAAAGTAGATCAACCATAACATTTTACTTTGATATCCAAATTGGATGAAACTAATTTCACTAGAAAGAGGGTTCGCAGAGATTTCTGTTGATATATAGTAGATCACCCAAATAATTATGTAAAAGGAGTTAGGATCATTTAAAGTTGGAGCAAAAATACACCAGGCCTCAATATTTTTTCCTGCACGTTTTATTGTTCACTACTATTCACGGTTCGATCGAAATGTTCATAACTCATCACTTAGGTGTCTGTTTTGGATGATCCACATATCGTTGGAAAGCTTATTCAATACTCTACGTAATGGTGGGTCATAATTTAAGGCATTCCACATGGAAAAATTTATAATTCATTCTAGAAGATAGAACCCAACACATTTACACACAAAATTTAAATGAAAAATTTCTCGAGGTATTACAAATACCTTCAGATTGATCTGAACTCGCAGAAAAGAGGTGCAGGGACTTGACTCGCATGTCTACTTCTGCCTCCCAAGTAGCACCCTCAACTGACTGGTTCTGCCATAAAACTTTGACTAAGGGAACCTCTTTGTTCCTCTTTCTACTGATCTGAAAATCTAGGATCTCAACAGGAATCTCATAGAATGAAAGACTATTTTGAATACCAGCACTCTCTGAGAAATATACCACAACAGAATCACCAATATACTTTTTAAGAATGGAGACATGAAAAACAAGATGAACAACTGACAACTCCGCAGGAAACTTAACCTCATAGGTTACTTTCCCAACACGGCTCAAAACTCTATATGGGGCAACATAATGGGGACTAAGCTTTCCCTTTTTACCAAATCTCTTCACCCCTTTCATGGGCAAAATATTCAAGTACACTAAATCACCTACTTCAAATTCAACTTAACTTTTTCCATATCTTTAAACACTGCATCAGGCCCAATCATGCCAGCTTCACCTACTTCAAACCAACTTATAGCTGTTCTACATCTCCTACTATACCAGGACACAAATGGTGCCATCCTGATGCCAGCGTAGTAACTATTGTTATTGGCAAACTCTATCAATGGAAAATGCTCATCCCAACTACTTTTGAAATCAAGAGCACACGACCTCAATATATTTTCTAGGTTCTAAATAGTCCTCTCAGCCTGACCATCTATCTGCAGATGAAAATTGAAACTCAAAAGAACTTGGGTATCAAGACCCTACTGAAATGCCCTCTAAAATTGAGAAGTAAATTGAGTGCCCCTATCCGAAATGATGGACGAGGGAACTCCATGCAGCCTGACTAACTCCTGGATATACAATATAGCATAATCCTCAGTTGTATAAGATGTGTGCACAGGAAAGAAATCCACTTACTTCGACAACCTATCCACAACAACCTAAATAGAATCATGATGATGATGCAAAAGAGGTAAACCGGTCACAAAGTCTATATTCACCACCTTCCACTTCCAAGTGGGTATACCAAAATCTTGCGTCAAACCACCACATCTTTGGTGCTCTACCTTAACCTATTGTCATGTTGTATACTTTGCTATGAACTTGTATATATCCTTCTTCATACCATTCCACCAATAGATCTCCCACAATTCACGGTATATCTTGGTAGCGCCGGGATGAATAGAATACCATTCACCAAGATCTTCAGCCATAATTCTCTGCCTCTGATCATCAACACACAAAACGTACAATCTATCTCACAATCTCAACACGCCATCTCCCTTTTGGGAGAAGACCTCTACCTTTTGGTCCTTAACTGACTCCTTCAGTCGGACCAAACTAGGATCTCTATCTTTCTTCTCCTTCACTTCTGAAACTAAAGAGGATTCGGAACTACTCTGCACTAAAGTACTTCCCTCGGCTAAATCAACCAACCTAACACCTAATATAGCCAAACAATGCACATCACAAGCTAACTCTTTCTTACCTTCCTCTACATGAGCAAAACTACCCAAAGAAAATATTTTAACGGAATCCGCCACTACATTGGCCTTGCCCGGGTGATACAACACACTCATATCATAGTCTTTTAATAACTCTAACCACTAACTCTGTGTAATATTCAACTCCCTCTAAGTAAACAAATATTGCAGCCTCTTATGATCAGTAAACATATCAACATGGACACCTTAAATATAATGTCTCCAAATTTTCAAAGCAAAGACTACAATAGCTAATTCAAGATCATGGGCCGGGTAGTTCTATTCATGCAACTTAAACTGTCTAGAAGCATAGGCTATAAACTTACCTTTTTGCATCAACACACAACCCAAGCTAACTCTGGAGGCATCACAATACACCAAAAAACCATCTGTACCATCAAGAAAAGTCAACACAAGGGATGAAGTAAGTCAAGTCTTCAAGTCCAAAAAACTTTTCTCATAGGAATCTGACCACTGGAACTTAACTATCTTTTGAGTCAACCGAGTCATGTGAGATGCAATAGAAGAGAAACCTTTAAAAAAATGATGGTAGTAGCCCGCTAGACCCAAGAAACTTCTAATGTTAGATAGGGAGATAGGTCTAGGCCAATTTCTCATACCTTCTGTCTTTTGGGGATCAACTTTAATACCTTCAGCTGAAACAACATGACCCAGAAAGGCTACAGACCTTAGCTAAAATTCACACTTACTAAATTTGGCGAACAACTGGGGATCTCTGAGAGTTTGTAAGATAATTTTAAGGTGATTTACATGGTCACTCTCATTACGAGAGTACACAAGGATGTCATCTATGAACCCTATGACAAACATATTGAGATATTGCTTAAACACTCAATTCATGAGGTCCATAAAAGCTCCTAGGAATTGGTTATCCCGAAAGACATGACTAGAAACTCAAAGTTACGATAGTAGGTTCGGAAGGCTGTCTTTGGAATATCATATTCCCTCACTTTAAGTTGATGATAGCCGGATCTAAGATCTATCTTGGAGAAATAACTTGCACCTTGCAACTGATCAAATAGGTCATCAATTCTTTGAAGTGGATACTTATTTTTTAGTGTGACCTTGTTAAGCTAGCGATAGTCAATGTACATACGCAAAGAACCATTTTTTTCCACATGAATAGAATAGGTGTTCCTCAAGGAAAAATATTGGCCCTTATGAAACCTTTGCATAAAAGATCTTTGAGTTGCTCTTTCAACTCCTTAAGCTCAATAGGTGCCATAAGGTATGGAAAAATAGAAATGGGATGAGTGTCGGGAAGAAGGTCAATCCTGAATTCTATCTCTCTATCGGGAGGTACCCTTGGGAAATCTTCTAGAAACTCATTAACAATTTTGATTAACTAAATAGTTAGAGCCTAGAACTTTAAGTCTTTGACTCTGACTAGGTGATAGATGCAACCATTAGATATTAGCTTTTTGGTTTTGAGATAGGAGATAAAATGACACTTGGGAGATACCGAACTCCCGAACCACTCAAAAATTGGCTCATCAGTGAGATAAAATTTGACCACATGGGTACGACAATCTATAGATGCATAACAAGAATGAAGCCAATCATACCCAAAATAAGATCTAAATCCACCATGTCTAACTCTATCGAATCTACAAGTATGACTCTGTGAAGAACAGTAATAGGACAATATAGATATACTTGTTTAGAAACAATTGAGCCCCCTACTGGTATAGAAACTAGGAAGGGCTCAAAAATCTTTTTGGGACTCATTTTGAAATTCACAGCTACAGTTGGGGTTACAAAAGAGAGACTTGACCCTGTTGTCCAACAACACACAGACATCAAAGAAAAAGATATGGAGCATACTAGTAACAACATCGGGAGAGTCCTACTACTCCTGACGTGATGGTAAGGCATAGAATCTGTTCTGGCACTGACCGCCAGCAATGCTAGATGAAGCGCGCTGAGCAGGGGCAGGATGGGGAACTGGAGCTAGTGCACTAGTAGAATATACATAAGGTCAGGCATCTTTATTCCCTTGTTTAGCATAAGGATAATCTCTAAGTCTATGGCCCTTCTTTCCACAACCAAAACAACCCCTCAAATCTACGAAACACTCATCAGGATGATCCCTACCATACTTAGCACAAGAAGGATAATGGGGCCTATTACCAACACTGTTCTGTGACCTAGACATAAAATACCTTCCTTCTTACTCCTGCCTGCCTCTAGGCATAGAAGTACTAGTTAATAAAGGCATTAGCATAGATAGATTTCTATGAAACTGAGGGTGGTTCCCTCCATAAAACCTAGGCTAGCTAAACCTATGCTGCTCAGATCTTGCCCTCTTATTACCCACACTCTATCTATCTCTAATCTTATCTACCTTTATTTATTGGGCATGAATCATCAACCTAGACAGATCCATATCTCTATATAGCATCAAACTCCTACACTCCTTCAGTACCAACCCAGAAACCCCGGTCATGAATTTGATCATACTAGCTCGGGTGTCAGAATTCAAATCAGGAGTATACTTGGCCAACTAGTTGAACTTCAAGCAGTACTCCTTAATAGTCATAGAGCCCTGCGTCAAGTTCATAAACTCCTCAATATTTTCCTCCCTCATCTCAAGTACAAAGAACTTGTCCATGAATGTATCTTGGAATACCTGCGAAGTCATAGGAGCAGCATTATCACCTCTACCCTTCCTTCATGATACAACCCAGTCATAACAACTATCCTTCAACCTAAAAGATGCCAAATTAAAACTTTTTTCCTTAAAACTATTCATCACATGTGTGATCTTTCTTACCTCCTCAAGGTACAACTATGGGTCCTCATCTTCCTTAGACCTATAAAACTCTGGCAGATTCATTCATAAAAAATCAGAAATACTAGCCACAGCTACATCACCTCCCTGTTGATTAGAAATTGTAGCTTGATTATTGGCCCAAACATTGGTGGTGACTTCTAGGGATAACGCCTGAAAGGCCGCCTGAAACTCGGCATGAGACATAGTCTCATTCAAAGGATCAATAGGTGAGGGTTTCTCATCATCGTTCCTATGGGCATTCGCTCTTCGGATAGGTATTTTCTGAAATAGAAGAGCATGAATTATTAGATGAGAGGGATAATTGTAGAAACTATAGAATCTGAAAGAAGAAACAACTTTTTCCTAAAATATCTCGTAGCCTCTTCTTCATAGATGTGGCACGCTACACACTAATGATTAAGACTTAACTTAACACGTCTTGTCAAACTTCCTAGAGCTCCTTAAAACCTTAAGCTCTAATACCAAGTTTGTAATGACCCAAAATCACCTTCCGGGATGTCACATGGTGCTTAAGGACACAAGTTACCCTAAGCTAACCCTTTGAGCCTGTTTCTACTAATAACACTTATTTCAAGATGAAATAAGTCAAACACTAGCATAGTTATATCATATGAAGTGAGATACAGAGAAAATACTCGATCTAAACGACCGCAGTACTAGAATTCTAAACACAATCACAATCTGACAACTAGTCTGACAAAGCCTCTACTAATCTATAAACTAGAGAGCCATTAGGACAAGTCCAGAAACTGACTCGAAATGAACTAAAAGTAATAACATTGTCTCTCAAATGCTAAAATGTCTAACGATAGGTCCTTAATTCATGAGGACTCACCACTATAGAAGCACCTGAACCTATATTATAAGACAATGTAGCACATAGACGTATATGTGGATCAGTACTTAGGAATGTACTGAGTATGTGGGGGTGTATGAATTTATATAAAACAACATCAATACTCTTTTATAAAATTATGCATGCCATAAGTAATGACTCACATGGCTTGAATAAGTATTAAATGTAAAGCTCTTGAATCATGTAGAATGGATCATGTAACATAAATCTCGTGAGTCATCATAGTTTAACTTTAAAATCGGTAATATTCTCTTATTCTCAGTACCCAAAGGAAAAAGTAAAATTTAAACAATTATTTCCACTCATTCATATGTCTCATGGAGGGTAAAACCTCTTTAATTCTCAAGAACTCATAAATCTTTTGAACTCCAGTACTTTGAGTTGAAAATTATATAACTTTGAAACATACTTGAAGGTATTTCATTCACTTTAGGAAAATATCTCATTTCAAGCTTTAGAAAAATAATTCTATTTCAATGGAAAGATACTCTAGTTTAGGGAAATAACTTATCTCATAGGTTTTAGAGAAAATACTTATATCACGGAAAAATACTTTAGTCTTAGGGAGAAAATCTGCTACTTTACTATTAGGAAAATAACAAGTATCAAGGGAGGTTCTCTTAACCGACATAAACGATGCGAGCTACATGGAGTACAATGTTTTGTCCTCCTAAGGAAGAGACCCCATGTTGTGGAGGAGTGTCATACACTTTTCAGGGAGTATTACCTCAGTTCGTTGATCACTTATCTTGTCCTCTGGCCAAATATCTCGACCTTAGGCCCAAAATCTCCAACCTATTATGGCATATAGTTCTTGGGTAAGAAACCATAGTAACTTACCCAACTCAGTGCCAATTACTACTCCCTTTAGTTTATCTCGCTTATCTCTCGGAAATTCACTTTAAAAATAGTCTCATGGTTCATCAAAAACCAAACAATAAAATTTGTAATCACATGTAGTGAAGTGGATTTAAGAACTCTATAACCATTAGGTCAAAACATTTCTCAATAATCTCAAAATAATCAAATCATGGGTGCTTATAGCACAAGAGTTCATAAAATTACAAAAATCAAGTAGGGATCAATAATCCATAATTCAATCTCAAATTAAAACTCATCAAAAGCATAATAGATAGCATATAGATTCTTAACTTATGTAGAAATCTGGAAATTTCAGCAATTTGTATCAAAATCTTAACACACTCATATACTTCAATATCCTAAATATTTCAACTATTAATTTCTAAAGGATTAAAATCATGGGGTATAGACCCAACTGAAATTTCTCAAGAAAATATGTGAAAATCATGTCATTAGACACTCAATTCATGGAAAACATAAAAATATTACAATTAATAAAAATGGGTGAAAAATCAAAATTCAAATTCATGTAAAATCTCATAGATTGTAGAAAATCATAGTTTAAATAAGTCTTTGAGCACAAGGATGAAAGGATTACCCTAATTCAAAACCCCACATACCTTCGATAATGAAATTGGATTAACGATCTTTCCCTAAACTCTTGAGAGAGAGTTCTTGCAACCTTTGAAATTTGGGAACTCAAATCTCAACTCAATTTGTAAAATCCATGGTGAGTTCTTAGATTTCTTGGAGAAGGGTTTTAGGTTTGCTCTTGAGGAAGAAACCCTAGCCTTTGGATGTTTTGGGAGATAATGAGGCTATCAAGGTTATTTGGAATATATATGAGGGTTAAAAGGGAAAAGACCTAAAATCCCCTTTTAAAAAGGACTTAAAAGTACTAAATAGGGGTTGCGACGATTGAAGCGATGGTCTGTCGTTAGCCTGATGATCCGTCGGGTCGTCCGTCGCATGATGGTAAAAATACCATACTGCCTCAGTGTTTCAGTTGAATAAATAGTTTGTCACTCATCATGACGGTCCATTGTATCGTCAGTCACACATTGTCTAGGATGAGGCCACACTGCCTAAGCGCGATGCTCCCAAAGATGGTCTGTCGTAGCATTGACGGTCAGTCATTTTGGCCATCACACTTAGGCCAGAAAAGGGAGTTATTATCTTTGTGTCAACGGTCTAAGCGATGGTCCATCGTAGACTCGACGGTCCGTTAGATCATCCATCGCACCTGGGCGATTTTTACAACTCTCAGTAAAATGATCATAACTTCTCACCCCGATATCGGATTTGGACAAAATTGATATCATTGGAAAGATAATTCAATTCAGTACTTGAAAAAAAATCTAAATTTAAGTAAATTCTATATGGTTTAAACACTAATCACTTGGTAAGTCACTTCTTAATCTTTTAGGGACGGAATTACACTTCGCTTGACACGCTCTAAGGCTTAAACTATGAGGGAACTTTTTGGGTTATTACACAAGTGTAGAATCACTTGATAAGTATGGGTTCACTTGTGGTCAAACTTGGATTCGTTTGGCATTGGTTACCCATTTTGAAATAGTGGTTGCTTGGGGATTTCGATTCCCTTGATGTCCCCATAAGAGCTTGGTGTTACTTGTATGAATCCTTGGGTCTTAATGTTTGATAAAAAATTTAGTTCTTATTATTTGTGCATTTGTCTGTCATGTTATCTATCTATCATTTTATTATTGTTGTTTGTTCATCTTATTCTCGTATTTGTGTTGTAATCTTTATTTCAATTGTTGGTTGCTTTTGTATTCTTCTCTTGTGTTTAATTGTTGGTTTTTTATCATTTAGTATTAGAGATAAGACTGATTTTGTTCCCACAAGATGAATCTTGGGCTTGGTTAGTCAAAAAATAAAAAAGTAAGGTTATTCTTATTGTTGTTGTTTTGGCCAAAAGTTTGGGTATAGATCTTATCTTCTTTTGTTTGTCTAGGTTGTTTATAGTTTTAGTTTCCTTCTCATCAACACTCTTAGGGTCTAAAGCCAAGTTTTGAGCTATTTTACAAGTTTTTGTTGAAGGTTATGGACGGTTCTTGTTGTTGTTGCTGTTAAAGTTTATCTTGTTATGTTGAAGAAGTAGCTTCAAAAGGGTTATTTGATCTTGAAAATAAGGAAAACAAGAGTGAGACTTTGTTTTGCCTTGGAAATACTTATAAGACATCACCAAACGGTTAAAGAAACAAAAGAATCTCTAAAAGCTTTGTTTCCAAAAAGGAGTTAGGGTACTTTTCAAGGTTGCCTAAACAAGGAAAGGAGATAAGACTCCCAAAAAGGTTGTCTTGCCAGAAGGGTGAAAGTAGGTCAAGACTTTTGAATATTGAAAAAAGAGTCCTAAAAACTTGTTTATCTACCTACCATAACTAAAAATTCCATCATTCTTGTGAAGATAGAACAACTAAGTTTATGAACAAGAAAAATTTCAACTTCCACAACACTTCAACGGCCAATAGTCGAGTGCTACATTATCAAAGGCTCAAAAATGTTGGAATTCCTAGTTTCAATTTCTTGTTTCCGTTGGTTTCAATCTTGTTGATTCTCATACTAATTATCAAACTAGTAAATACCTACTAGGTTGTAAATAAGTTTTTGAATACGTTTTTCTTGTTAGCATTATTTTTTCATGCTTTTCTCATTTATGAATCTTAGCCATTCTTGATCCACATTTGGACAACACTTCTTGAGTCATTTCAAACAAGAATCTACTCTGACCTCAAGCCACAATTAGAACCAAGTGACCTCATTGGAGTATAAGTGGGTTATCTACATATTTGAGACCAATTAAGTAATACTTCAAATGTGCGAGCTTGATACATTGTTAGACTGATTTTTTTGCGAACCCTAACTTATTGTGATTTGTGTTTTGTTTAGCGTCTATTTGTTAGGTACCATGGCTTTTAATAAAGGTAGTCCAAGGACCTCAAGAGAGCTAAACATGGAAAGAATATTGAAATGAATGAAAGGGATGGAAAATACTCTTTTAAAGAAGTTGCATAACTTAATAGATTATCCAAACTTCCCTACATCCACCCTTCCAGATCCACCAAATTGTCAAGCTTTTTTGAATGGACCTTCTCTAAATGAACTTCAAGGTAATAAAACTAACTCTTGTACTCTAGTGAATGAGGTTAGTAGCGAACTAAGTGTGAGTGATAGTTTGTCTTTAGGTTAGCCGAATATTCCTTCATTTCATGATCATAATGTACAACATGAGACTATGGATACACTAGATGATCCTAATGATGACAAAACAGATTCTTCTAGCAATATTAATTTATGTCCACCTAGTGTTGAAGCCATTGTGACAAGTGACAGTATATTGTCTTATGGAAGTCATGATGACCAACTTGTACGTGAAAATGGTGATGTTGAAAGTGTTGGCTTGGGGAAGTAATGTGTGAACTCAACCCGTGTTCAAGGACACTCTACACATTTGATCTCGGTGATCATTTAAAATGTGTTGTTGATGCCTTTCAAACCATAATTGGGAATGATGTGTGTGCATTATATGAGCATGGTTATACTAAGGCTAAGCATGTTTTATGTGTAATTTGTTTTCCCGTGATTGGTGTATCACTTTTGAGAACCTGAGGGAACATGTGTCATTTCCTCATTTGGGTATTTCTTATACATGTGCATCCTCTTTTGACACACTTGTGCTTAGGTTGCTTATATCCCAACTTGTGGATACGAAGTTGATATTTCACTTGAAAAGAAGAAGCCATATGTGTTTAAGTGACTTGATTCAATCCTTATGTGTTATATCTTATGAATTAATTGGCATTCTTATAGATGATAGAAGCTTGGACAATTTCTTTACACTTAGATGCCTTCCTATGCTACCTTTTTGCTTATGATGATATCCATGCTAGTCTTGAATCTGTATTATGTAGGGGTAGGACATTTGTTGGTTGATCCACTTATAGTGACATTGTTATATGGCTTTTCTGGAGCTTTGTAGTTTCCTCACCTCTTGATGTTTACCACTTCGTTCTTAGTATTAGTGCATTTGAATGTCAAGTTATCTATCTATCCTTTCTTCTCAAGTGTTTGATAGTTGGTTTGTATCAACTTATTGGGTTTATGTTTTACTTTTTGGTGATTGCCTTACTCGTCAAGGTTGAGTCGTATAAGTGCCATCATGACCTAGTTGTTGGGTCATGACAATTAACTCTGTCCAATTTAGTGAACTCTTAGAATTACTACACATGAACTTCAATCAATATTTTATACTATATTTTTCATCATATTAATATGAGAAAAATTGCAACTGACAACGATTTTTGTAAAGTTTTTAATATCGTAATTTTTATTTAAAGATATTGAATTACTCTAATCTAATTTATCTTTCAGAATTTGTTAAATTGACTCTTGAGAAGCAAAACATGACAAATAAAAGAAATAAAAGGATTATATGTTGTAAAACAATAAAAACCATTCATCTTCCATAGAATTTCCCATGATTAATATGTAAAATTAAATTATGAAAACTTTTTTTAACTAAAGTGTATAGTAGTTTTTTTTAACTAACTGAATTGTATTAATTTTTAAACTAAACCATGTAATTTTTTTTGAGAAAAGTCATCATTTCATCACAGAACTTATCCTCTCAATTTACTTTAGCACTTAAACTTCACTGATAATTATTCACCCCCTCCCCCCACAAAAAAACTTTATAGTGAATTAAATACCACCCGAAAAAACATAATACAACTCTCATATGGGAAGGTGCATTAGACATGCACCACATCACAACCACGTCACAAATTATTTTAACAAAGTTCCATAAGCACATGTGCACGCACGCGCGCGCACGCATACACACACACATATATATATGTAGACCAGTGCTCAACATCGGGGAATTTTAAGTTTGTAGGGGAGTCGAAGAAGAAATTTTAAGACATTCAAGTAGAACATATTTTATTACTAATTGCTAGTTAAACACACACACACATATATATATAAAAGAACACCCAGGCCAATGGGACACAAGTATCATAGATTTTTGGGAGAATTTTCATCGGAAAACACCATTCCTACCGATAAAACACCACCAGTTTCCCCACCCCAAATTCAAATACCGAAAATTCTACTAATTAACCAAACCTAACCTCTTTGAGTTAATTTTGGCAAAGTCCCGCCAGAAAATGCAGGACTAAGAGGTTAAGTTCAGGGTGAAATGATGACTTTTGTTTCCTTTTTCGATGAATTGAACCATATTAAAAACTATGCCTTGAATAACATATTATCTTTCTTTATTAAATTAATTTAAACAAAAAATATTAGTACATAGTAATTAGTAAAATAATTCCACCAAATCTAACCACAAAACAAAACCAGTTACTTCAACAATATTAGTTCAGACTTCAGAAAATATTTCAAATTAAACTTAGAAACAAAATACTAATACATACATACATACATACATACATATATGCATGCATACACACACATGCATACATACATATATATATACATATATCGAGACCCGTTATGTTTTCTCAGATGAATCTTTTATTTCAGTAATATTTTTCAGGAGGCGGTGGAAGAGTTAGTGGTTCCGATCGCCGTGTAAGCTTATATTCAGGATAGTATATACCTTATACAATTAAATACTAATTAGAGATACATATATCAATGTATAACTTTTAGTTATACAGGTAGTCAAATTGTACAGTATAATTAGTTTTCTTGAGAGTCTTTTCTATTTTTATAAGTTAATTTATAGGATTGGTATAAATAACTTAGTATTAACCTCTAACTAATAAGGATTATTATAGTTTAAGTAAAGAAGAACTAACAATAAAATATTTTTTTCCAATGAGAAAATTTTAAATTCAAGTAATTTTCCTTTTTTATTGATTATGTTAATTTGACATCATTATTCATAAAATTTTCTCCCCTATCTCAATGTTGGTAAGTTCATCACTCTCAAAAGCTTGAAGTTTTGTAACAGAATAACAACTCATGCTTAAATCGTGACTACAACATTAATGCATAACTCTCGTAGGTTGTTCTTAAATAGAATAGACACTTATAAACTATATCATTTTCATCTCTATCATATTTATAGTATTTTGAGTTTTGAATATCATGATTAAAATATTTTAAAATTATAGCTAGAAAATTATTCAAGAATAAGTTTTTATTTTAAAAATAAGTACAAAAAATTGGACCCTGGTCCAAAAGAAAGAAAAAGACAAAGGATTAGGCCCCCCCAAAAGGCCAACCAAAAAATAACAAAATAACACAAAGAAACATAAAATTAAATAGAACCTCTTAAGAAAAGTAGTTGTGATCCATCACTCCAACTAGAAATTTTTGGAAACAACACCAATGAAAGATTTGATAGGAAAAATAATCGCAAATAGTGAAGAATTGCAGAAGATCGATTTGGGGGAAGAGAGGAGTCTTCAAGACCTACAACTACTAGTTTCACTTCATGATCTGAGCTAAGGATCATCGGTCGATCTCACTTTGGATATATAAAATGCTCACATATGCCATGAAATCAAATCCAAGGAAGACTTTTTCAACTCCTTAACTAAGACCTTCTACATTGCTATAATTTAACAACCTAAAAACTAGTCATGATGTTAGTTATTAGGCCCAAATTTGATAAGTAAGCTAATAACCTAAAGTGATAAAGAAAAAATAAAATCGACAATTAAATAAACTAAGACGAGACTTCTAGAATAAATCAATCTAGTACATAATTAAACTTGAAGTCTGAAAAAACCTCACAAGTCCCAAAAATATGGTGTCAACGTGTAAGGGTATCGGGTACTTTATTGGATAAAAAAATACATATCTATCTCTAAAAATAAAATAAAGACATAAAGTATGATAATAGGAGGTTCATAGTTAGATCTAAAATTTTTAGAGCACCTAATACCTCGAACACCACTCCAATCCGCACATAATAAGCTACTTGATCATGTACTCATACTCGAATCAGCACTGAAATGGCACAACAGGTCTGATTAAGATCCACTTATACTAAGTAGGTATCATTGACCAACTAAGCAAGGTAGGAACTAAAATAAGTAAAGAAAACTAAAAGCACATAACCTGCAGGGAGAAAAGTACCAAACAGTTGCTTACACTATCTCCATTAATAGTTCTAATATATTAACAGAAATAAAAACATCTCAAACATACATATAGAATATGCTAAAACAAAGCACAAGTCAAGAAAACATAATAAATCATGACAAATGCATATGCGATGCAATGCAATATGGATAAGATGAATGGTGAAGCTATCACATCATTTTCTATATACATGCACCGAGATCGTATCTCCCAGGTAGAATCCATGAGGGGTTCGCATACCATATACTATAGCTTATACTCACCTCTCTGGCTCGTGTTCACAAAGAGGATTTTTATAAAACTGTGTCATTTTCTTTAAAAAATATCGTTTCTCAATGGCATCCATATCTCATGAATGCATATATAGGCAATAGGGATGTAATGCTCACAATCAGCTCAATATGATTATATATAATCCATCCAACACCTATATATATTAGTCAACCTAGAAATCACCTCAATATGTCTACAATTCATGATCATTAACTCTGATTAGGACCATTAAAATAAATATGCATGTAAAATATCATTAATATCATATCAACCCCGAATTCGGGTATTTCTATGATGATAAGGGAAACCAATGATCAAATAAGGCCTATTCAGCAAAATAAGCCCTGCACGAGCATTATATCTAGAATAAAGGCATCTAAATGTATAGATAAGACCAATGATGTCAAACAAAGCCCTTACATGGGAAACACATAATATAAGATATAACAAGTCAACAATAACAAAATATAAGACCCTATACAGGCGCACAACATTAATAATTTCTAAAAATATAAAACCTATAGGTATTTTTCTGAACCCAGAGCATGCTTTACTTATGTGTTAACTACCTAGCTCAATCCAAAAGAAGTTAAACCATAACGTACCTCAAAATGAAGAAATATCAATCTAGAGTGATTTAATCCAGAGCCCCCTTTATATGAATGTCCTCAGAATCAACTACAAAATTTCAATATAGCATCTATGAATTAAAAGAAAGCTAATGATACACATATTACTCATATTTAGGCCTGGTCCAAAATGAGTTTCAAAAATAAAATAAAATAGGTAAAATTGTAATTGTGTTTTAAAAACTATTCCCCAAGGTTATAGAGGTCCACATGAGAAATGCCATATGAAAAAGAGTAAAAAATGAGGTCCAAATCAAAGGAAACCTCTTTTTAAACTTTATTATTAAAAATTTCAAATTTTTATTTTGAAATTATTATTCAATAGTGTTTTAATGATATAATCAGTGAATAACAATGGGCATAAGATTTTGAAGATTACCCAAGCTCAACAGGTGAAGAAAACCTCAAGAATAGCGCAAACCCAAAGCTCAAAGGTCCAAATATAGACTAAAAACATTAAAATTAGTCTTATATACTGTTTCAACAATGACCGCTTAAGTGGCTGGGAAATAGCTAAAATGACCAAGCTAGATATGTTCGACCTTCATTTAAGTGGCCCATTATTACTGAAGAGACCACTTCATTTAAGTACACCGACTATCCTCTTAAGCGGTTTATTAGTAGCTATAGCCACTCCCACTTTAAAGACCATCTCGCCACTTAAGCGGCGGCACCAACAACTCATCCAAGATGCTAAGTCTCCAATCAGACCCTCAGGAATTTTTCAGAATCCCATGAATTCTAATGAACTATGCTACTAGACTATTATTAATGTTCTAAATTTAATTGTGACGTTGGATTTTTGGAAAAATTATTTTCACCAAATTGACCCCTGGGATCTCTTTCAACTATTTTCCAAGTGAAGGATCAAAATAAAAGATAAAGGTCCCAAACCCAAACCAAACATGCTACCAACCTAAATTCAACATTTAGAATCTCTAGCATAATCTAAATTCCTATCCGATGCTCAAAATAATGAATGTTGACCAAAGTCAACTATGTGGCTTCTCAAGCCTCTAAAAACCAAATACTTGAACAAATCTTTCCTGATCACATTAGGAACCATGACAACCATCACCAAACCCCAAAATAAATTTGAAGAAACTATCGGGAAGGAAAAATAGTAAAAGAACATAAAAAATAAGTTTTCACAAAATAGGTTATTACAACATCTAAATTCTACTCCAATTTGTCCTCAAAATAGAAGTCTATAAAATGCCTGAATTTGTCAAAAGTTTTTTGTAACTACTATGCATGTCAAAATCAACCTCACAAGTATCCTCATTACAAAAGGTTGCCTCCACTGAACCTTATCCATAGGAATACCTTTATAATATAACTGTCTGATATCTCTTTGTAAAATGGAGACTGGCTCCTCAATAAAGATTAACCTCTCACCCAATTGAACTGAGTCAGTATGAAGTTCGTGAGACTCATATGAAATGTAGCGTTAAACTATGGATGCATAAAAAACTAGTTGAATCGCTGAAAAGTCTGAAAGTAAGGCCAACTCCTAATTAACCTCCCCAAATGTCTAAAGAATCTCAAAAGGTCAAATATACATGGGCCAAATACTTTAAATATTTCTAAACCTTATCACACTCTTCATAGGTGACACACAAAGCAAGACTTAACCACCAATCCCAACTTAAAAGCACAATGCCTACAGTGCGCATAAACTTTTTTCCTACTTTGGGTTGCCTAAAGCCTATCCTAAATCACCTAAAATGTATCCAAGGAATCATGAATTGAATTGGTACCACAAGTTCTAACCTATGAGGTATAAAAAACCAACATATGACATCTACAATGCCTCTAAAAAGGCTATCTCAATGCTCAGATAATAGTAATTATTATTAGGGAACTCTGCCAAAGCCAAATATTATTTTGACTGACATCTAATGTCCATAATACACGTGCAGAATATATCCTTTAAAACCTAAGTAGTTCTCTCTGCCTAACAATTAGTCTTCGGGTAGAATGTTATGCTAAGGTTAACCTGAGTACCCAAGTCCACCTAAAATATCTACTATAAGCTAAAAGTGAACACTAAGCTTCTATCTGAAATAGCAAACGCTGATACCCCCTCAAGATGAACTATTTTATGAACATAAATATGGGATAACTTATCAGTACTGAAAATAATCTAAATAGTACAAAATGAGTTGATTTGGTCATATAATCCATGATGACCCAAATACAGTTAAAACCATCGAAAGTATGAGGCAACCCACTTACAAAGTCCATTCGGATCCTTTCCCACTTCTACATTAGAATGGATAATCTCTAGAGTAATCCACCCAATTTCAATTGCTCGCCTTTCACCTATTGATAACACAAGCAGCGAGATACAAAGTTCACCATATCCTTCGTTATTCTACACCACAAGTATAGATTTTTTCAATTATGATATATCTTAGCCACACCTGGATAGATAGACTATCTAGAATAACGTGATTCCTCCAAAATCAAACTTATCTATTCACAACCTCTCAAAGCACAAACTAGACCTCCAATCCTCAAAGCAGCATAGGAATAAAGAGATGTCACTTAACCTTCCCACTCAACACCTTATCTTAAATCATCCACCAACTATCATCATCAAAATAGTAAGCTTCAATCTATTCTATTAAGGATGAACTAGCACCAACAAATGCTAAAACACTTTTGGGTATTAAGATAGATAACTCTCTCTATTATGTGATAAGAAGTCATATAAGATATAAAACCTTTTAAACCCAAATTAATCCATACTCTCTAAGCTAACCTCAAAACTCGTAGTGTAGCTATGGTGATAATATTTGCATAAAGGTGAAAAATAGGACAATAAACATATAACCAATCCTTACCTAAGATAATGTCAACACAAACCATATCAAGGATAATTAAGTCTACCCATCTCTATAATGACCCTCATGGTTATTTTAATATTTTCACTCATTTTTTGTATTAGAGCTTCTCAATACCTTCCCCGACACATTTATGACTTGGTAAGATTGGTCATTTAATTACTGGGTTGTTCATTTTGTTTTTAGAACAAATACCTTATTTTAGAGTCCTCATAGGTTCCAAATGGAAACTAAGTGAAACTTTTAGTCAAACAATCTCGGTTGCAAATTCAAACTATGCCAACAGCTTCATAATAATTATTTTAGGCTAGGTAGACCTTTGTTTATAGTCTTAATGCACCCAAGGTCATTTCAACCTGTTGGTCATAATATTGAAAAATAAAAAGTATGGGTGTGGGACCAACATTTGGTTCAAATGACCTTGGATGAAAAATACAACTTCACCAATGCATTTAGAATGTAAAATTTAGTGGGGTTACATAGTTGATTTGCAAAAATCAATGTCCGAATAAATTTTGAGGGTCAAAAATAAGTTGTAACTTTGTTGGTGTTGGTTCCATGGTGTGGATAGACCCATGGTCATTACTACATGGCGATTGTGGTCTATTTAATGGCAATCTTGGCATCTCTATGCCTTAAGGGACTAAAATAGTCCCACAAATTGTGATTTGGCCATTTTCTCTTTATTTTGAGACCTAGAAACCCTAAAGGGTGAGATAACTCTAAATTGAGTCTTGTGGGTGACTTGGGATCTTTATTAATATCTTATAATATGAATAACTTTGGAGTTAAGGTAAGAATTCTTCAAATCCATGCTTAAATTTATTGATTTTTTGACCAAAACACCACATATCCTTAGGGCTTGATTTTAACCCTAAACTAGCTTAGTTTTACCTATTTTTTATGGGTTATAATTTTATATTAATGTAAGAATGTTGGGTTGATCTTAGAAATGTGATTTCTATTAGTGGGACCTACTTGGAGTTTTTGGTGTTATTTTTGGACCTAAACATAATGGTGCAATATGGGTATAGTTAGACTTATCTTGATAAGTAGAGTATGTTTTGGATAGTGTGATGGCATTTTGGTCATGTAAATAAAGATGAGATTTTGGTAAATGATGTAAGGATTTGCAGTCCTACTTTGAGGTTGGCTTCTACCTACTCTGCTTCAAATATAATGTGTGTTATATATGGCATAGGGGTATGAATGTTAAGCTTGATTATGAGTTGAATAACTTAGCCTTGATTATTTATTTTGGGGAATTACTTGAGTGTTTTGGTCCCAAATGGTGATATGTTTATACCCTCTAAGAATCCTATGGCCTCCTACCTTGGTTGAACTAATTCATAGATTAGATATGATATAATGCTATGTTTGGGATGTGGATTTAGCATTGGAAACATGATTAGTATATTTAATCATATTGGACTAGTGTGGTGATCTTTGAATCATAGTTTGGGTATAGTTGATTTAAATGACCTTATTTCTAGATGAAGTTCTTATAATAAAATTTTTTATGTAATGACCCTTCACATCATTTCTCATAATTTCACTTGTTTCTTATGTTAAAGCTCTTCCATAGCTTTCCTATGTATTTTAGGACTTACTGGAACTGATAGTTTTGTTACTTAAAAACTATTTTGGTTTTTGGAACCATTTCTATATTTAGAAGTCTTTGTTGGTTCCAAATTACCATCTAGAAAAAACATTAGTAAAACAAGATCAGATACAAATTTCGACTGAGCCAGCAGCTCCAAAATATTAATTGTAGGTTGGGTAAACTTTTGGTTTAGGTCCTTTTACACCCGAACTTATTTCAAACTATTGGTCAGAGAGTTGAGAAATTGGAAATTCAGGTGTGGTCAAACATTTGGATAAAACAACCTCAGATGGAAAATTTGACTTCGCTAATGTATCTAAAATATCGAAATTAGTATGGTTGTATATTTTAGTTTCTCATATTAGATTTTGGATGCATTCTGAGGCATTGGCTGTGCATTTCAAGTTTTAGTTGTCATATGATAAGGTTGGAGATACCACAATCATAGGAATATTAGTGTAATTATGATGACTATGATTGCGGCAAACGTGTGTGCACGATCACCGCTCATGAAGAATTGGGAAAAGTGTATTTATATACAGATTTGGCAAAGAATTTGGCCATTTATCCAGTTTCTTGAGTCTCTAAAACCCTAATAGAGAGTTTAACTCTCAAAGTAAGTCTAGGGTGTTGGTTGGTACTTAAAAACTTGTATATTCTTGATTAGCATCGAATCTACGTTAAGATTCCTTTGATTTATAGTTAAATTCTTGAATTTTTAGATCCAAAACCCCAAATGGCTTAACACTTGATTTTAGCCACAAAAATGGTTTATTTGCCCAAATTTCTTGAGGGTTATAATTACCTAATGGTACTTGAACTAGGGTTTTCTCGAAAACCAATTTTAAAAATGGGACCTACTTGTAGGGTTTTGGTGTTATTTTTAACCCGAAGCATAATGGTGCAATATGGGTGTTGTTATTATTATAATAATGGATAGATTATGTTATATATTAATCTCACAATATGGTAGTCCTCCACTGTTCTCCATTCGTACGTAGCTCAGTCAGACTATGAGAAATATAGGGAGGAACAAAAGAAGCAGGAAGCTATTGTTGCCGATTTGGTGAGAGTTTCTTCAGCCTTAGCTGTGTCACATAGGGACCTCAGGGATTCATATGAGAAGATGGTGAATAGAGATAATAAGATAGATAAATTCTTTAAGAAGTTATGGAAGGGGGTGAAGGGAATCTTCAAGGTGCTCAAGCCCAAGCATCAACTACATTCACCTAGAATAGTCAACAACGACGAGGCCCATGCTAATTGGTTTGCTGATATTGCTGAGGGTAATGGTGAAGAGTCATTAGGAGAGGATAGATCTTGATGCATATATAGGGAGACACCTTTTACTCTTGCTTTCTTGCACATGCAGTGAGGACACTACATTATTTTAGATGGGGGTGCCCCCGGATGTGTATTATTTTGGTATTGTGTACCAAATAGTTCTTTTGATTTTTTTTTTTGGAATTATATTTTGGATACTATTTTTATTTTACTTTTGGGTATGATGCATTCTTGGGTACCCTGACGGTGCCCATGCTTATGTATTATCATGTTTTTCTTTTAGTTTTAGTTATTCTTTTTACCATACTTTTATATTGATTTTGGTGATGCATGATAAACTTTGTCCTATGATAGATTGAATGATGACATTCTTAAGGTTAAAGTGTCGTGTTTGTGTTTAGAGACATAGGTGCAGGGGAATTTTGAGTACCCATAGCATAAATATCATGAATATATGGGAAGTTTGAGTACTTGTGGCATTGTACATTGTTTATTTTGGATCACATTATACAACATTGGAGAAGTCTGAGTATCCATATGGGTGGTTTGCCCGTTTTGAGCCAAAATGTAAGTCTAAGGCTTTGGTTGTTCCCATAGTTTAGAAAATTATGTGTGGTGCTAATGTAAAATGAACAACCCCCTTCATCAAAAAATTTTCAAACCAAAATCTAGTGCATGGATGTGAGCAATTTTGTAAAAAACTTTTTCTCTTTTCGTAGCTCCATAAATTTTTGACTTATGAATAGAAATAGATACTCCCAAATTGTCTCTAAGGGGTGGGACATCTGAGCTCCCTTGGAGAATTTTTGCATGCCATGTGTGATGAGCTTTTTGCATTTATCTCCTGTATACTTGTGTTAGCTAAAACTTGCTCCATTAGTCTTTCAAAGATAATTTTGATAGTATTTGGTTGGAGAAATGATCTTAGGCCATCTTTGTGATTTGGGAAACCAGTTTATCCTAAAAAGCCTAACCAAGCATGCGTGTAATCCCTAGTTACCCACTTTGAGCCTTTGGATCTTTCTTTGGTAAATACATTACAAGCTATGAACCATCATTTTTATCTATGTTTTGAACCCAACCCTTCTTGAACTTGAAAATGCAACTTAAGGGTAAAAGACTAAGATAGGGGTGGTAAAGATTGATAGAAGTAAGTTTGGGACCACAAAGTTGTAAGTGAAATGCTTAATGTGCTTTACCAAAATAAGCAAATGAATAGTAAACAGAGAGGATCCAACAAAGGAATGAATAGCACGAAAGTGGAAAAAAAGAAATAGGTGAACAAAGTAAGCAAAAAATAGGCATGATAAAAGAGATAAAACAAGGAAGAGTGGCTCATATTCAAAACGGAGTATTAAATAGGGTGACATGAATGTTCAAGAAAGAGTGTAGCCATGTTGTTCAGAAATGATATCCTACCCTAATCCAAACTTATGTTACAAGCTTAGAAATCTCCAACCATTTACTTTCTTTGTAAAGGCGATGAAAAATAGGGGCAAGCCTATGGTATGACACTTATTGTGTAGAAATTTCTTTAATGAGGGAGAGATTTTTTGCACTTAAAATTCCTTTTTGCATATTTGGTAGTTTGGTGTGTGAAATTCTCTTTTTTGTGAGTTTAGCATGTGAACAAGTTGAGGTAGGTGATTATGTCACCTCCCTAACAATGAGGCAAATTGAGTATAGCTTAGTTGTAGTCTAAAATCATCTACTTCTATAGTATTAGTTTTTGTTTCTTGGTTGCTCTTTAAAGTCTTATGTATCCTTACATATTGTAATTTTATAATGAGGGGTGGAGTAAAACTAGTGTAGCACATGTGCAATGAGGTACCTCTGCTGATGACTAAAGTTGAGGTCATCATGATCTTTAAGGCATAATGTTTGGGCATAGATAATTGTGTCTTATAGTTAGAGGTAGTATTGCTTGAGGACAAGCAATAACTTTAATTTGGGGTACTGATAAGTGGTGATTTTACCACTCATTCGAACTCTATATTCATGCATATTACCTTGTTTTTGAATGATTAAATAAGACATTATTATGATTAAATACACTAATATCCACTCTTTGCTGGCATAGAGTTGAGGGGATAGAAAGATGTGGATTGAATCTTAAAATAATCAAAAAGGGAAAAAGAAGTGCGGCTGAAGACCTGGAGCAGGAATTGGCCTCAGTTACCGTAGTTACGATAATTAAGCAACCACAATCATAGAAGATATTTGTGGCTGCATAGCCATTGTCGTGGCCAGACCCGCGTGATCATGATTTAGGAGAAGAGTTCAGCCCAAAGAAAAATCTAGAAATGCACACGATGGATCGCAATTTTGACAAAAAGACTCAAACCCCTGAATTATACATCATATTCCATTTTCCCCAATTTTTAGGTTTATCTCTTGATTTCATAACCTCTATACTTGGAGAAGAAAGTATTGTATAAATTATGGGTGAAGAATACATTGGAGACCTTCTAAGTAGAGGAATAGCTCACTTCCATTTTTGATTTGTAGGAGTGCAAAGTTTGAAGTAAAATTCACTTAAGCCTTACTAAATAATTTCAAGGGAGATTATGGCAATATCTTTCCTTGTTTATCTTATGTGTAGTTAGAATTCCCTTTAGGGTTTATGTGTGAATAAGGGTTAAAGTATGTGTGGGTTGTTATTGTTATCCTTTATTTGGTAGTTCATACTTATGGGTTTTATCATCGCTATGCTAACTTGGTAAGGATTTGTGGGTGAAAGCCCCAAATACCCATATGGGTTTCATGAGTGATAGCTCTAAACTCTAGAAATCTTAAGGCCATCTTCAAAAAAGGGTTTAAAGTAAAGTTTAAGAATTCACATCATCTTTGAAAGAGAGATGTGGTGACCAAAGAAATGATAGACAATTATGTGTGTAGGTTGCTAAATTTTTATTATCTTAGAAATAAGGGTGATTGCGAATTTAGCTATACCATGGGTATTGTCCAAGAAATAGGGATGCCTAGATTAAGGTTATGGTTACAAATTGTTGAACACAATCATTAGATATTCAAAAGAATCAATGGGTGAAAGTTTGGTGTTTTGCGGAAAGACTAGCATCAAAACCTATAGCCAAACCTACCCATCTTGACCTACTAATATCGAAGTTAACTATTAGCATTAACATGTCAATCTCTTAGTAACACATAATCCAAAGATTCATGCATAATTGCTAAAGCTCTAATTATTCATAGCAACAAATTTGTACAAGAAAAAAACTAAGAAGAAACATTAGTGTAGATACCTATCTCCCCTATTTTTATCTTTTTAAACCATTTGTTTGAATTTAGCTAGTATTTATTATTTTGAATTAACTTGATTGCCACTCACATTGTTTCTCATAGATTCGACCCCGACTCTAAAGATGGGTGAATATATTGATGACAACCACCTTGCACTTAAAATTTATGTATGTTGAGCATTATCAAAGGGTGGTGATCAACCTTTGAGATGTTCATCTGCAGTCCGTGCTAGACATGGTGGTTTCTCCAGTTTGGCCGGATCTATGAGTTCTGGTTTTGCTCATTACTTTTGTTTTACTTGTAGGCTTCTTGGACATTTCTTGAGTGATTTTCTTAGTCGTGGGGTGAGTGTTATTTCATCCTAGGGTGATACTCCTATTAGTGTAGTTTATCCCTCTAGTAGGGGTAGTTACTAGGGTGCTTGAGGTGGTAATTAGGTAGGCAGAAAAGGAGGTCGGTCAGGTGCCCACCCAGATGGTGGGTATGGTAAGTTATATGTAGTACCTACTAGACCCAAGGTTGGGACTTTGGATGCTGTAGTTACAGGTATAATTTTGGTGTGCCGCAAGATGACTCTTACTTTATTTGATATCGAATCCACTTATTCTTATATATCGACTTATAATGCACTAATGTTTGACTCGACTATTGATTTATTATTTGTTCCATTCTAGGTGTCTACTCTTGTAGGTGATTCTTTAGTAGCGGATGGAGAACTCAGATCATGCATTATGATATTTAGTGATGTTGATATTTATGCTGATCTTATTGTTCTGGATATGCTGGATTTTTATTTGATTCTAGGCATGCATTGGTTATCAAACTATCATACAATCATCGATTATTTTATCCAAGATAGTTACCTTATCCATGCCTGGCATACCCCTAATCATGTGGTAGAGAGCAGTTAGCATTAAGACAATGGGGATTATTTGTTATTTTTATTCTAAAAGGATTATATTGAGAGGTTGCGAGTTTTATATCGCTTATGTATGTGACACTCGTGTAGAGAGTCTGTCACTTGACTGTATTTCTATTGTTTGTGAGTTTCCTAATGTGTTTCCTACCGACCTTCCTAGTATTCCCCATAATCGTGAGATTGAGTTTTCTATTGATCTTAAGCCTAGAACCTATCCTATTTGTATGGTACCTTATTGTATTGTTCCTATTGAGATTAAGAAGCAGAAGTGTCAACTTGAAGATCTTCTTGGTAAGGGTTTTATTGGACCGAGTGTTTCCGTGGAGCCCCTATTTTTTTGTACAAAAGAATGATGGTTTGAAGCGTATATGTATTGATTATAAGAAGCTTAACAAAGTGACAGTGAAGAACTGTTGTCCGATGCCTCGCATTGATATTTTATTAGACTAGCTTTAGGGTGCAACCGTGATTTCTACTATAGATTTGAGGTATGGTTATCATCAGTTAAAGATTTGGGCTCAAGATATCTTGAAGACAACTTCAAAGACTCGTTATGGTCATTATGAGTTTTTGGTGATGTCTTTTGGACTGATTGATACCCCAGCTCCATTCATGGATTTAATGAACTGTGTGTTCGGACCATATCTAGACACCTTTGTTATTGTATTTATTAAAGACATTATTATGTACTCAAGGAGTAGTGATAAGTATTTACAACATTTGAGGATTGTGCTTCAAACCTTGCAAGATCATGTGCTTTTTTCCAAGTTCTCTAATTTGATTTTTATCTTGATTAAGTGTTATTTCTTGGACATATGGTTTCAACGTCAGGTATTATGGTAGACCCGGCTAAGATTTAAGAGATTCATGATCTGGCTTACGTAGTTCTCCGACTAAGGTTCTAGTTTTATTGGTTTGGTTATTTAATACATGTTCTTTGTTGACAGTTTTGCTACTATTTTAGCCCCTATGACAAGATTGACTTGGAAAGATGTTCATTTTCGATAGTTCGTGGAGTGTAAGTTGATCTTTAGAAAGCTCAAGGTTTGTCTTACTTCGGCTCCACTATTAACTCTTCCCATTGAGGATGAGGGATTCACCATGTTTTTTGATACTTTTTGTTTTGGTCTTGATTGCATTTTGATACAACAGGGTCGTGTTATTGCTTATGTTTTTAGACAGCTCAAAGTACACGACTATAACCACCTCACTCATGATTTGGAGTTGGCTGCGGTCATTTTTATGCTCAAGATTTGGAGGCATTATTTGTATGGAGTGCATTGTAAGATTTTCACCGACCATTGCATCCTTCAGAATATTTTGACCCAGTAAGAGATTAATGCTCACCCGTATAGATGGATAGAGTTGTTAAAGGAGTATGATATCTCTATCTTGTATCATCCGGGTAAGGCAAATATGGTAGATGATGCCTTGAGTCGTAAGGCAGTAAGTATGGATAGCTTTGTGTGCATATCAGTTTCTCAGAGGCCCTTGGCATGGGACATTCAATTCTTATCCAATTTGATGGTTTTCCTTGATATTTTTGTATCAAGCGAGAATGTAATACCCCATACTTCTACCTAGCTTAAATTCATCCCAAAGATGTCAAAGACTTTTTTTAAAGATAAATCCACTTTTATACATGTGGTATTTTCAAGATTCTCACTTTTTATCTTGTGGGAAATCGAATAAGTTTTTCATCAATATCAAATTCTCCCAAATCTGACACCCGGGCGAAGAGTTAGAGCATTTTTAGTGAGATAGTCTATCATCCGAGCCATCAGCACGTCGTGGAGCCAGCTTAAATAGAAATTTTCAATTTTCAGTATTGCTCTGCGATAGTGGTGTGTCACGCAAAAGGCCCAGTTCATAATTGTCCTTTTTCAAGTGAATCTCCATAATGTCTCCTAATCGCGCCAAACTTCCAGGTCACAAACAAAATGGCAACGTGATATCTCCACGTCATGCCACCATGCAGATTCCCAGTTGTCTAGTTCCAGTGGCTTGGCATGATAGTGGCATATCGCGCTAAGGATGAAAAGTGGGAATTTTCCAATTCTTGCGATATTAAATCCCTAGGGCCATTGGTCTTTTCCCATGACGTCAATTCCGCCTAATCATAGGATTTATCACTAAGAGGGCATTATCTGCTCACTCTTGTATTAGTCTCTCAAATTAAAATCTACTCTACTCAAGAACAAGAACCCTAGCTCTCAAATTCAAGGGCAAAATCATAATAACTCTCTGTCAATCCTTCCAAATTCATTAACTCAGGTATGCATAGTGTTTTTTCATGGATTCCTTTCATCCTTGAAGCCCCAGAAATATGTTTTAAATCAGGTCTTATGAATATTTTGTTGTGGATTGATTATGTTTATGTGATTGTTTTTGTATGGTTCCTAAGTTGGAATCTTAATGTGCTTTTATGAAATTACGTTAGTATATGAGTTTAAATCCATGAATTGAGTGGTTTATGTGTTAATTAATGATTATACCCTAAGTAGTGCATGTAAGATGTTTGATAAAATGTCTAGAAAACTAGAAATCATGTAATATAGTCCAATTGTGACTTAAGTGATGGATTCATGTTTTACCGTTATATTAAAAAGCTCCCATGCTATAAATGTTCCTTGTAAATGTTTGTTGGATTTCTCATGAATTAGCCTTATAAAATTACACCATGCTGACATGCAATCCTATTCATGTATAAGTTTGTAATAATCATGTACTTTATGAAATCCCCAACTTATTGTATTATGGATTGTTGATATTGGTCATGTATTCAAGAATGTCATGCCTTGTCAGTTTCCTTCTATCGATTACTGGGGGTACTTGTACCCAACAATTTATTTATGTTCCTAGAGTCAGTGTCATGTTTTCACATTAGCCTCAGTCAAGCCATATTCAGTAGAATTGAGCCAGTCATGTCACTCAAGAAAATTCAGTAAACTCAGTAATCCTAGTAAATCTCTGAAATCTCAGTAATTCAGTAATCTTAGTAGTATTCCGTCAGTCAATGGAACTCTATGAAATCAGTCCAGTTCAATTCAGTTATTCATGTTTATTGTCTATTCAGCTAGGTGTAAGAGTTAGCACCGAGTGAGCCTAAGGATGGGAACTCACCAGTTATTAGAGGGTGTAATTCTTAGAAGCAATCTTTGCGCTCTAGAACTACGTAGCCAGCATAGGTTGAGACATCATAACCTGTTATATGAGGGTAGATGAGGTGGCCTAACCTATTATATTAGGATCCCACCATTCTCATTAAAGAAACCTATGATATGAGGGTTACTCACAGTTTGTCCTTACTAGTGGTTCAGTATTGACACCTTTCTAATTGGGATTACAGATTGGACCCCAACTTAGACATAATAGCATATTAGGGGGAGGTCAGTTAGATGACTACTTCCCACAGTTAAAGTTTCAGTCTCAGTCTCATTAATAGAACTCGGATAGTTCTTCAGATTTCAGGACTGTCAGATATAGTCAACTCCAAATAGTATGGAACTCAGTTAGTTTCATCAGAACCTAGACTGTCAGATACAGTCATTGAGTATCAGTTATTTCAGTTATACAGTTATAAGTATCTCATATTATCAGTACTCAGACTCGGTAATCATGTTTTCATGAATTCAGTTACAGTCTCTTATTCATGCATGTATTCTTATGTTCATGTTATATAGTAAGTTAGTATAGTTCATGCATATGCAACCTTTGCATTCAGACTACATTATAAGCATACCAGTACATTCAATCGTACTGATGCATTTGCATTGTGGTATTTTACTTTACTCCATAGGGAACGAAGTGCGAGCTCTAGAGCATCAATAACATTCCAGTACTCAGAAGCCAGTGTTAGCAGTGAGTCCTCACACTTTAAGGACATCAACATGATTTTATCATTTATGTACTTATTTTAGTTCAATAATTGGAGTTAGTTGGGGACATGTCCCATCAACTCCTTATTCAGATAGTTAGAGGCTTTTCAAAATATCATGATTAGACGATTATTTTGGTTATTTTAGGTATTTCATACCCCACCCAGATGTTATATTTTATCAGATATTTTGCCTCAGTTTTCAACCTAATGGTTTTTTGGCCTTTATTTCCGCAGTTATAAAGTATGTTATGAAATTTTCAGGTACAGATATCAGTCATGGGTTAACGTGTGGTTCATTGGAGTCATGAGCACCGTATAGCATTTTGGGTACCAGATTCGGGGTGTTATAATGAATTTTGGCTTGTATGGAAGAGAGGTCCTCCTTATTTGAGCAGATTTGTGGTAATAGTATGAGGATAAGAAGTTGTGCTTTCTCCATGACTAGGTTGGGAATGGTGAGTTTGTGAGGTACCCTGTTATTTTTGTGGGTATTTTGTGGTTTCAGGGTTGTATTTGTGCTCCCCGACTTGATGAATTGATTCAGGTGATTTTTTATGTGGCTCATAACTCTAGATATTCTATTCATCCTGGTACAGCCAAGATGTATAGAGATTTGAGGCAGCATTACTAGTGGGATGGGATAAAGAGAGAGGTGGCAGATTTTGTGGCTTATTGCATATATTGTTAGCAGGTTAAGGCTGAGCATTAGTGTCTAGCTAGATTGACTCAGAGGTTGCCTATTCTCAAGTATAAATAAGAAAGGATTACTATAGACTTTATTAGTGGTTTAACTCATACTTTTCATGGTCATGAAGGTATTTGGGTTATTATGGATCGTTTGACCAAGTCAATATATTTCATTGCTATTCAGATGACCATCAATTTTGAGAGATTAGCCTAAATTTATGTTCGATCGATAGTTCCTTTGCATAGGGTGCCCATTTATATCAAATTAGACTGTGGTTATATATTTAATTCATTATTCTAGATAGCATTCCAGGAGGAATTGGTTACTCAAGTAGATTTGAGTACAACCTTTCATTAGCAGATAGATGGTCAGTCCGAGCAGACTATTCAGGTGCTTGAGGATATGCTCGGAGCTTGTGTTATATATTTTGGAGGACAATGGGATCAACACTAAGCATTTCCAGAGTTCGCATACAACAATAACTATCATTCGAGTACTGAGATGGTGCCTAATAATTCTTTGTATGGTAGGAGAAGTCGTTCTTTGATAGGTTGATTTGAGACTTATAATGTACACCTCATGGTTCAAATTTTCTTTAGGACTCATTGGATAGATTTAGGGAGATTCAGAATAAGATTAGAGTAGCCTAGAGTAGGCAACAGGCATATGCCAACCGTAGGATCGATGCCTTGAGATTCAAAGTTTATGAGCGTGTGTTCCTTTGTGTATCACCTATATGGGGTGTGACAAGATTTGAAACAAATGGTAATCTTAAACCTCATTACATTGTCCTTTTTAAGATTCTCTATCAAGTTGATGGGGTGGCCTATGAGTTAGACTTACCTCTAGATTTCACCATTGTTCATCTACTTTTCAATATCTCTATGTTATAGAAGCATATTCTTGATCCATCTCATGTTCTTAGGTGGGATTCATTTCACTTAGACGAGCAGTTGACCTTTGTAGAGGAACAGGATCTTATTTTAGCTAGTGATGTGAGACAGTTGTATACTAGAGAGATTCCAATAGTTATTGTTCAGTAGAAGCACCAGCCAGAAAAGGAATCGACTTGGGAGATCGAGAGTGAGATACGGGCCTAGTATCCTCATTTATTCGAGACTTCAAGTATTTTCTTCATATTTAACTTTTGAGGATGAAAGTTCCTTAGTTGTGGGTGTTGTAATGACCTTTTATGTCATTAGTCTTGATTTTTCTTATTTTTGCCATTAAAGCTCTTCCATAGCTGGCCTAAGTCATTTATTACTTGTTGGAATAGATAGTTGAGTTACCTGGTAGTTTGTTTGTTTTTTAGAACCATTTCCCTGTTTAGAGGTCTTTATTGGTTCCAAATGGACATCGAGCAACAACTTAAGTAAAATGATATTGGATGCAAATTCTGACATAGCCAAAAGCTCTAAATATTGATTTTAGGTTGGGTAGATCCTTGGTTTGGGTCAAACTACACCCAAACTTATTTTGATTTATTGGTCAGATAGTTGAGAAATAGGAAATTCAGGTGTGGGACCATATTTGGTCGAATTAACCTCGAATGAAAAATCCGGCTTTTCCAACCCATTTGGAATATCAAAATCTTTATGGTTTCATATTTTTGTTGCTCATATTTTATTTCGGAGGTACTCTAAGGAATTTGCCGAAACTTAGAATTATTCCAAGTTTCAACTGTCATTTTTTTAGGTTGGAGATACCACGATTACGGGAACCTTAATGCGATCACAATGGACGCAATCATTGCAAATGTGTGTGCGCGATTGCCTCTCCTGAAGGCCTGGGAAAGGTGTATTTATATGCAGTTTTGGCTGAGAATTTAGCCATTTATCCACTTTCTTAAGTCTCTAAAACCTTAATAGAAGGTGTAACTCTCAAAGTGAGTCTAGGGTGTTGATTCGGAGCTAAAACACCTTGCATATTCGTGATTAATATCAAATCTAAGGTAAGATTCCTTTAATTTTAGTATTAAATTCTTAAATTTATAGACCCAAAACCCCAACTGCCTTGAGGCTTAATTTTAAACCCAAATATGGCTGATTTGCATAAATTTCTCGAGGTTTATATCTCCCTAATGGTATTTGAACAAGTGGTTGGTCTCAAAAACTCATTTTTCATTTGTGGGACCCATATGGGGGGTTTTGGTATCGTTTTGGACCAAAAGAACAATGATGCATTATGGGTGTTATTATTCTATTAATAATCTATAGATTATGTTTTTGATACCATCGCTCATTGAAGAAGTTTTAAGAAGATGGAAAGCAAAGATTGTTGGTTTGTGAGCTATTTGGATTCAAGGTAGGTTAGGCTTAATTGTAGTTAGATTAAGCTTTATTATTGTATGACTTTGATATCTTTATAAGATTGGGCGGGGTTTTAGATATTGAAATGGTATAAGGTAATGTTTGGATTTTGTTGAATCGCTTAGGCCCTTGAACTCAATAAGTGTGGTTATTGACCCAAAGTCTAGACCATTGTTTAGTTGGACTTGTTATCTCATAAATAGCATAAGAATGCTCAAGTTTCTCTTTTTAGGCAAAAGTGACTTGTTCACTCACCCTAGGAGTAGGTTGACCTATATATGCCTAGTTGTGGAATTGTTCTAAGAGGTTTGGATAACTTAACAAGAATATATGAGGAAGAGTTTTCCTATAGAAGTATTTTGGATTGATAAACCTTTGAGACATGATTTAGGTAACTTAGTCTAATTTTGAGTAAAAGTTAGACTTGAAAAAGATAGCTTGGGATATTAGAAGCTAAACTTTATCCGCCTTAATCTTAGACTATGTAACTTCATTAGTGACGTAGATACTTGAGCAACGTCAAGAATATGCTTTGGTAATATGATCGCTAAACTTGATAAGTGGGTTAATCATGATGTTGTTTTGGAGTTAACGTGCATGCTTGATTACGATCTCACTATCAGTATTTAGATAGCATTAGGATAGCCTTGCTAATTAAATCCATGACTATGCTATCATTTGATTTTATTGGCTAGTTTACTATGTGAGCCTTGAATTATTCTTAAGCCTTTTGACTATACTAATGTTTTAGCAAACGAGCCATTTTATGCTAGTATTGCGAATAATGCTAATGAAGAGGGATTATAGAAAGTATAACCATAACTTGTAATTGACCATGCTAATAATCATATTAAGCCCGATAATGTGTGAAATGCTCCTACAATATGCCTAAATTTGCTTATGCACCTACAAATGTATTGTATTGATAATATATGGTAACGAGCAATGATATGGTGATTTTTCCTTCTTTTCTACTTCATTTTTCATTATGCTTGCATCTGTTATTGATTTTACAATATATATATATATATATGTGTGTGTATATATATAAATATAAATATGTGCATATTGATGTTATGATGGATATTCATGCTATATTGATCCCCACAAGGCCGGAGGATATAGTGATATTATGATGATGCCTGGCAAAGACGGAGTATATATTGATGTTATGTTGTCGCCCGACAAGACCAGAGGATATATTAATGCTATGTTTATGATGCCCATCAAGGTCAGAGGATATTTTGATGTTATGGCGATGCTCGATAAACCTGGAAGAGGAATTGATGATATGATGATGCTCAGTTAATCCGAAAGAGGTATTGATGTTATGATGATGCTTAGTAAACCTTGAGGATATATTTATGTTATGGTGATACTATATATAGTAAGCATATAATAATATATAGGTATATGTGTCGTTATACCCTTGTATGATTACACTCGTATGTGCATTAGGGATATGATGTTTTCCTTGGAAAGTAGTCTATAATTCTCTATCGTTAATTGATGTGTGAGCCAATGCTAAAACATTTGAAGCTTTTAACTCTAAATAATTGCAAAGTCTTGAGCAACTTTAGTCGTTTTTGATTAGTTTACTTTGATTTTGCAGTAAAAGTAGAGAAGAAGGAGAACCACAAATAAAGGAAGCAAAAAGTATGAAATCGGAAGCAAATGAAGAGCTAAGTGTGGTTAACGACATCCATGACACGTCGTCATCCTGGTGATAGGATGTCAAGGATGCCGTCAAACTTAAACATAAGAGGGGAGTTATAGGATGTTTTGTAATGACCTTCATGACATACCATGAAGATCCAGATAGGCCATCACTGTCGTCGTCAACCTTGGTCAACAAAAGCTGAATTTGCAGTGAAGCTGATAACGTCTATGACAGGCCATCAAAATCATGATAGGCCATCACAATTACCATTATCTATTCTGAAGAACATTTGAAACTTTAATTTTATTTCCTTATTTAGGGTTAACTATTTAAATCCTTGTTTTAGGGTTTTTTCTATTATCCATTAATTAATTGACATATCATACAACATACGACTTTTTCTTCTCTCTCTCTCTTAGACAAGTATTTTGGTGGTTTGCCTTTCGATTCAATTAAAAGAACACTTTTGATTTCCTTCATTATTGTAAGTTAATTGTTTCAGTTATGAATTCAACTTATGTGCTTATTTCCTGCATCATGAGTAGCTAAACACTCTTAACCTGGGTTATGGAATCTAGGGTTAGGTCATGATAAGTTGTTGATTAATTACTCAAGGTTTAATAGGTGTTAAGATTTCTTTGTAATTCTGATATTCTAACTTATGTTTGTTGGTTGGAAACAATAAGCATACCTAATTTGGTTTACTAAAGAAAGAAATCATAAACAGTAGGAAGTGACTTATCGATAAGGACTCGGAAAGGCTTCGTTTAATAATCAGTGTTCTAACAAGGTTGATTAACCTGAGGTAAAATCTGGGCAGTGAGTTACGATCCCTAAGTCTTAGAGGATTAGGAAATTAGACGCTTGAATAGGTCGAGAAACATTCGAGCATACTATCGATAGAGATAGCTTGTCATCCTAACCACCATGAGAACTTTGAGTTATTTGTAGCATCTGTCATATACCATAAACCCTAGTGAACATTATCCCAGTTATTTCATAAAATATTGATTACAAACATTAATTTCAAAGAGACTAACAATTGTCTGGGAAATTTAAAACCCTATTTTAGGGAACAGTAAACTACAAATGAATTATTTCATAAAAAACTTGAGTTCACACCCTATTCCCTATGGGATTCGACCACAACCTAGTTGGGTTATATATTGACAACAATCGTTTACATCCGTTCAAGAGTGTAGTTTGAGCGTTATCAAAAATGGGGTCGTTCTCGGGGAATACGGTTGTAAACTAAAAGTTTGTGTGCATTAATTTACTGTTAGCTAAGTTTTCTAGATTTACGTTTAGTTTTTATTTTTGTTCAATTGTAGGATCTTTATAGGTGACACCAAGCACCACTTAATCCGAAAATCCACTGCATAAGCAGAATGGCAGAACAACCGCTGCAGTATGAGTTTAATGATGACCTTGTGGATGGAGCAGGTGCAACGGGTGCAATTATTCTTTCTCCGTTGGCACCTGGATCAAAGTTCAATATTACAAGCACGATGATCCAACTCCTGAATCTGAAGCGGTTGTTTGGAGGCTTTCCTGGGGATGACCCCAACCTGCATCTGGTAAATTTTATTACCTTTTGCACATCTTTTGATAACCCAGGGGTGAGCCAGAATGCTATCCGATTGAGGCTGTTCCAGTTGTGTCTTTCTGGGGAAGCAACAACGTGGTTAAATAATCTATAGCCCGATTCTATAACCAACTAGAGACAGCTGAAAGAGGTGTTCCTAGAATGGTTCTTTCCACCCTCCAAAAGGGTACAATTGAGAGACGAAATTAGTAACTTCAGATATTTCCCAACTGAAGCATTGCGCAAAACCTGGGAAAGATTTAAGAAAAAGCTTGCACAATATCCAAACCATAACTTAACAGACTTGCACTTGAAGGAGACTTTTTACAAATCTTTAAACTCTTTGAAAAATCCAATTGTAGACAACGCCACTAATGGTTTATTTGTTGATCTCTCCTTTCAAGATGCTTTAGATATGCTGAATAGGATGGCCAAACAGAGTTAGGCTTGGTATACTAGGGATTCTGTGGTGACAAGCCCTACTATTCCTGCAGGAATAAATGCTGAGTAACATAGGAGAAATGAGGAGAGGGATCAAGATATGGCCCATCTAAAGACTCAGGTGGACCTGCTCACTAAGCTCTTGCTGTCAGGTAAGACCAAAATGGTTAAAGCTGTGGAATCTCAGGGTACTTTTTCTATAGGTGCCGATGCATAGGCAAACTATGTAGTGTTGAGCACGAATGAATAAATACACTAACTTATCTGATTAACTGGATAGCTGATAGCTGAATACTGGGCATGTAAGACTGAATTGTACTTAGTCTTGAATAACTGGACTGCAACTGTAGAGCATTATACATAGAAGATAAGGATTGACTAGTTGACATGAGATACTGAGCATGAACTGAGGGTAATTGTATTATTTGAGAATGCAATACCAAGAGTACAACATGTTTTTTGAACAGTTTTGTAAACCGAGGTACTCGAAGGCTGACAACTGAGTAGTTGATAACTGTATGATATGGTTGAATAGAACCAAAATTGAACTGAGTTACCAACCTAATTACTGAATTAGGACTGGGACTGAGATTATAGATAAGACGGTAATTAAGACTATAACTCTAACTAAGACTGTAGCTGGGACTGAACACTGGTTTCTAATAAGTAAGGTTTAGACTGGTACCGAGGTACTGAATTCTGAGACCGAACACTAATTACTGAATACTTAAACTTGAACTGAGATGGCAACTAAATTTTGATAGTTACACGACTGAGGCTGACATAAGTCAAAGATCTGAATGCACACTCGAACTCTTTACTTTCCTAACTACTAAATACAACCTCTTGCTATCCATTTACTTGTACACTAACATGACATTCAAGAAGATCTTCACAACTATACCCCTGTGTAAGAAAAATATGCGACAATCTTCTCTTAACATGTAACATTTACTCTCTCCCCTGAAAGCAACTGCCCATCACTATACTATTTTCAAAAAGCGAGCTCACTGAAAGGTTAAATTAGGAAGACCTAAAGAATGATGACACTAACTGAACGTGACACTTGACTTAAGCCTAAGGAATAGAATATAAACATCATGGACTCACCAAGAGGTCTAAACTGAGGATATGAATAACATACTCTAAATTTAACTAATCATTAAAGGCATAGAATGAGCCATGAGAGCTAAGTAAGCTGTAAAGCATGATATGTATACAAGAGTTATGAGCTACATGACCTGATTTTGGATTTTTTTACATTCGTGGGATAGGATTTGTATTACTGAGGGGAATAGAATTGAAATCCTTATGATGAGAACTTGAATCATACATGATTCTATGGAAAATGTGTGAATATAAGTTGTGTTCATGGAATTGTAATGTGAAGCATACGTCAGTATCAAGCTGAATAAAGTTCCAAACTTTACACTGAGATAAGGATCGCTCGGGAATCATATTCCCTTACGGCTTTTCTATATATGTACTGGCACTACTATTGAAATCTAAGAGCTAGAATTGGTCACTTGATTTATCATCTCGCCCTTAACTTTAAGCCATCATCATAAATATATGAATACTTTACTAAATTCTGAACTGAACTGCCATCATTATCACATACTTACAATCTGTTCGACACATGCTTTCCTTAGTAAACACATTATTTGCTTTTGTTTCTTCATTTACTACTAATATTGCATCTCTTAATTCTTATCCACACCTTCATAGTTAATTTTAGAACAATAATCTTAAATTTATGCTTGCACTGTTCAAGCCTACTGGTCTACCTTGGTACAACAATCCCCATGAATATATAATGGCTTAATTTGAATAACGTTATCCTAGATCTACTAATGCTGAACTCCTGTGTTTATGCCTCTAACTCTAGGTCATATAGTATTATAGGATTCCGAGAAGGGATAAGATGGTATATCTAATTTTGGAATCTCGAATGAGTTCTCATGATCATGAATGAGATCTGTACAACTTTGGAACATAACGGAACTGATGGGATACTTTTGATCATGTGGAAAATCCCATAACTATTTTTGGGGACTGTATTAGAATGCCCTACCCCTAGGTCCTTGAGGTTCACTGTTTCTATTACTATGAAAGTAAGGTAGATTTGACATGAGTAGAGCTTGATAAGAACGTGCATAAATTTCTTAGAAAACCTTTCTATAGTATGATCTTAAACATGAAAGAAGGGAAATAGTTCCTAAAATATCTTATAGCCTCCTGCACATATGCGTGGTCCACAATACACCCATACATAAGAATTTACTAGATTCTGTTTTTCAGACTTCCTAGGACACTTTTGAACCTTAGTCTCTGATATCCAATTTGTAACACCCCAAATCTGGTACCCAAAATGCTACACGGTGCTTATGACCCGAAGGACCACCAGCTAACCTATGACTGATATCTGTAACTGAGAACTAAATAATACATTATAAATATTTGGAATATAAGTTGTAAGGCTATAAGGTTCAAAATTGAAGTAATACTGAATATAATACAATGTCTATAATGGGGTATGACAATACCCAAAATTAAGATAAACTATTCGAAACATGTTGAAGTCTGAAACCTTCTAAAATGTATGAAACTACGGAGTTGATGAGACATGTCCCCAACTAAATCTAAACTATTGAAATAATAATGTAATGAAATAATCATGCTATCCTTGAATAATGAGGACTCATGGGTAGTTTGGCTGATAAACATCTGATCTACTAAGGATGCTCGAGAGCTCACGCTTCTAAACCTATGGAATAAAACATAATAGTGAAAATGCGTCATTACGTTGAATATACTGGTATGCAAGTGAGGTAGGTGGAATGCAATGGTTCATATGCATGAACAATACTAACTGACTGTATAACATGAACGTAAGAATACACACGTGAATACGTAATTATAACTGAGATTATAAATACTCTGACTTATGAATTCTGATAACGTGGATTTAATGATATCTGAGTTCTAATACTGGGATACTAAGTAACTGAGTCTATAGAGTACTGAGGAACTGATGTTATATTATTAATATAGGAAAGACTATTCCTGACGGTTCTAATTATTAATAACTAATCTGATTGAGTGTATTTGACAGTCCTGAAACTGAATACTGATAACATGGGATACTGATAACTATATAACTGAAATAACTAATACTGAGAAACTATATCTGACAGTCTAGATTCTGATGGAACTAGATTAGTTCTGTACAGTTCTGAGTTGACTTTATCTGATAGTCCTAAAATCTAAAGAACTATCTGAGTTCTATTACTGAGTCTGAATGACTATATCTGACAGTCCTTATTCTATAACTGAAACTGTGGAAAGTATTCATGTAATAAACATGCCCCTAATACGGCATTATGGTTGAGTTGGGGTCTAATTTGTAACCCCAACTGGAAGGGTGTCAATACTGCACCACTGGTAAGGACAATCTGCGAGTAACCCTCATATAATAGGTAACTCTAGTGAGAATAGTGGGAACCTTCATATAACAGGTTAATCCACCTCATCTACCCTGATATAATAGGTTATGATGTCTCAACCTATGCTAGCTATGTAGTTCTGGAACACAACGATTGTTTCTAAGAATCATACCCTTACAAAACAGGTGAGTTCCCATCCTTGATTTCACTCGGTGCTAATTCCTACTCCTATCTAAATAGACACTGAAAATGATTAAGTGAAATGGACTAGACTAAATTTACGGAGTTCTATTAGCTGATGGAATACTATTGAGATTACTAAATTACTGAACTTTCCTGAGTCACATGACTGACTAGTTTCCATGGACCATGGCTTGACTGAGGATATCGTGAATACATGACACTAAATCTAGATGCACAGCTATATTATCGAGTACAAGTACCCCCAGGACTCGATAGCATGAAACTGATAGAACATGAAACTTCTTAAACACCTGACTAATATCAACAATTCATAATACATCAATTTTGGGATTTCATGAAGCACATGGTTATTATAGTCTTGTACATGAATAGAATTGCATATAAACATGTCGTACTTTCATAAACCTATTTTCATGGATATTCCCTCAAACATTCATAATGTATACAATATCATGGAAGTGATTCTTGGTCTTAGAGTAAAGCACACATTTATCACTTGGGTCATAATTAAGCTATATTGCATAATTTCTATTCTCTTAGGCATTTTATCAAACACCTAGGATGCATGACTTAGGGCATGGGCATGACCATCAAATTAATACAACAAAAGTTCATATTTCAACTCAATTTCACATGTTTCAGACCACATACTAGCATAGATTTATTAACAACACATAAGGATTCTAACTTGGGAACCATACATCCATAATCACATCAACATAATCAACCCACAACAAAATATTCATAATACAAGATTTAAAACTTGATTCTTGGGGTTTATGGATGAAAGGATTCCATGAATGAACACTGTGCATACCTTAGTTCTTCATTCTATGAAGATTGACAGAGATATTCTTGAATTTGAGTCTTTGATTTGAATCCTAAATTGAAAACCCTAGCTTGTTCTTGATAAAAACATGGGAGAAACAATATATTGTGGGTGAATTATGGTTGAGTCACGTGTTATTGGGTATATATAGGAGTGAAAAATTAGGAATCTATATGGTGGCATGCCGTGGGTCTATCGCATTACCACTTTGTTTGCGACCTTAAAGTTTGGCGTGACACGGAGACATCGCGCTGAGACACTTGAAAAAAAATTCTAAATTTGAAAATACCACTTGTATAAAGGTGGATTCATCTTTGAAACAAGTCTTTAACTTTTTTGGGATGATTTTAAGCTAATTAGAAGTACGGGGTATTACAATATCCCCTACATGGGAACATTTGTCCTTAAATGAGACTGAATTAGATGGGAAAAATGATAAGTAAAAGTATATACTGAACATGAATATCTAAAGCATGACTACCTAATTGACATTACTGAGATTCATACTAAGCATGCATATTTGATGCATGATTTTATGATAAAACTTATACATGAATGCATGACTGAGAGTACTGATAAGATGATCACACATATCTGATGCGTGAATACATGACTAAACTAATTCATAAACATGCGACTGAAGATGTAAAGGTAACGATGCCATGTTTTAAATATAAACTGAACATGGAATTGAATACCCCATTTGTAACTAAAACATGAACATAAAAATCGATAAGATTAAGAAAAGCTATTACCATGGGTTGAGTTTAAGCTTAATTACTAAATATGCATGAGTGGAAAAAAATGAGAATTTAAGTAGGTGTAGAACATGATACATGAGCTGAATATCATGATCTGAACTAAATACCTTAAATACGTGGCATACAATCGAGATTGGAGCTAGAGGGTCCACCTATGGGTACCCACTACTCCAAATTGGATTTTTTATGAGAAGAGAGCGGCATGTTTATGTCATGAAAGTTTTAGGAAATTATAGTGTATCTCATCCTTAGAACACTAAGTCCCGAGAAGAATACTGACTTTACTATGATACTATGGAAAACTAGGATGATGTATAGGTCACCAACGAATTGAATCATGACTGAATATCTGGGATATGAAACTAAGGAATAATACATGAACCAAGTTGAACACAAAACCACCTAGTTGGTCCATCTTAGAATGATCACATTTATGAGATTCTGAATAGTGAGATTAGGTAGAATGTTGGGGAAACCATACCATCTGAACTTGTCCATTCTGACTGCTAAAGTAAAGTCCTGGATTTGTGTACTAACTCATGCTAAAAACTTATACTCGAACAAAGCATTTCTTTGAAACTCTTTCTGTAGAGTTCTAATGACTGTAGATAGAAAGAAAATCATGGCTTGGTCTGAGGAGGATATCAGAATGGGAGATCACTTCATGGATGGGGTTCTCTTATTAGGAGGTAAGGCCTATAAAACATTATTTATGAAAAAGTGACCAAACCTTATGCACTGACTGAGACTGCTGAAAAGGTTCACATGGTGTTGAGCACAAATGCTTAAATAACTAGGCATGTAAGACTAAACTGTACTTAGTCTTAAATAACTAGACTACAACTATAGAGCATTATACAAAGGAGATAAGGACTGACTGGTTGACATGAGATACTGATCATGAACTGAGGGTCATTGTATTATTTGAAAATGCAATACCAAGAGTACAATATGCTTCTAGAATAGTCTTGTAAACTGATGTACTGGAAGACTGATAACTGAGTAGCTGATAACTATACGCTATGGTCGAATAAAACTAAAACTGAACTGATTTACTGACCTAATTACTGAACTAGGATTGGGACTGAGATTATAGATAAGAGGGTAATTAACACTATAACTTTAACTAATACTGAATACAGGTTTCTAAGAACTAAGGTTTAGACTGGTACTGAGGTACTGAATTATGAGACTAAACACTGATTACTGAGTAATGATTACTGAAATTATAACTAAGATGGCAACTAAATTTTGATAGTTACACAACGAGACCTGACATAAGTCAAAGATCTAAATGCACACTCACACTTTGTAATTTTCCAACTTCTAAATATGACCTCTTGCTGGCCATTTACTTGCACACTAACATTACATTAAAGCCTATCTTCATAACTACACCCTCGAGTAAAAAAACCATGCAGCAATCTTCTCTTAATATGTAACATTTACTCTCTCCCCTTTAACAAACTTCCCATCACTACACTATTTTCATAAAGAGAGCTCAGTGAAGGGTTAAATAAGGAGGACCCGAAGTATGAATGGACACTAACTGAACTTGACTCTTAACTTAAGCCTGATGAACAGAATATCAACATCATGGACTCACCAAGAGGTCTAAACTGAGGATATGTATAACATAGTCTACATTAAACTGATCAGTAGAGGCGTAGCATGAGCCATGGAAGATAAGTATAATTTAAAGCATGATATATGTACATGAGTCATGAGCTGCATGACCTGAGTTTAGAGTTTTCTGCATTCATGGTACATGATTTGTATTATTGAGCGGAATAGAACTGAACTGCTTATATTGTGAACTGGAATCATACATAATTCTATGGAAAATGTGTGAATATAAGTTGTGTTCATGGAACTGAGATCTTAAGCATGCGTAGGCGTCTTTCTGATTGTATTACCAAACTTTACACTAAGATAAGGATAGGTCAGGAATAATCTTCCCTTGCTGCTTTTCTATATATGCTGGCACTACTACTAGAATCTGAGAGCCTGAATTGTCACTTGATCTATCATCTCCCCCTTAGTTTTAAGACATCATCATAAGTCTGTTAACACTTTACTAAACTTTAAACTGAACTGCAATCATCATCACATACTTACAATCTCTTCGACATATGCTTGCCTTACTAGACACATCATCTACTTCTATTTCTTAATATACTACTAATATTAGATCTCTTAATTCATATCCACACCTTTGTACTTAATTTTAGATCAATAATCTTAAATTCTATCTTGCACTGTTCAAGCCTACTGGTCTACCTTGGTACAACTATCCCCATGAATACATAATATACTCAATTTGTATAGTATTATCCCAGATCTACTACTGCTAAACTCCTGGGTTCATGCCTCTAACTCTAGGTCATATACTATAATAGGATTCTGAGAAGGGATCTGATGTCATATCTAATTTTGGGTTTGCGAATGAGTTCTCATTATCATGAATAAGATCTGTACAACTTTGGAACATAACAAAACTGATGGGATACAGAGAAAGCCCTATACCTAGTACCTTGAGGTTCACTATTTCTATTACAATGAAAGTAAGGTAGAGTTGACATGAGTGGAGCATGACATTAACCTACATGAATTTCTTAGAAAACCTTTGTATAGCACGATCTAAAACATAAAAAAAGGGAAATTGTTCCTAAAACATCTCATAGCCTCCTGTACATAAGTATGGTGCACAACACACCCATGCATAAGACTCTACTAGATGCAGCTTTTCAGACTTTCTAGGACACTGTTGAACCTTTAGGTCTAATACAGAGTTTGTAACGCCCTAAATTCGGTACCCAAAATGCTACACGGTGCTCATGACCCCGAAGGACCACAAGCTAAGTCATGATTGTTATCTGTAACTAATCAAAGAATAATACATTGTATATATGTGGAATATAAGCTATAAGACCTTAAGGTTTTAAACTAAATTAATAATGAAAATAATATAATATTTGTAATGGGGTATGACAATACCCAAAACTGAGACAAACTATCTAAAACATACTAAAGTCTGAAAGCCTTTAAACTATCTAAAACTGTGGAGTTGATAGGACATGTCCCCAACTAACAACAAACTATTGAAATAATAAAGTAATAAAATAATCATGCTATCCTCAAATGATGACGACTCACTGCTAGTCTGGCTACTGAACGTCTGATCTACTAAGGATGCTCGGGAGCTCGTGCATCTAAATCTTTAGTATAAAACATAATTGTGCAAATGCGTCAACACGTTGAATGTACTAGTATAAGAGTGAGGTAGGCTAAATGCAATGGTTCATATGCATGAACAATACTAATTGATTGTATAACATGAATGTAAGAATACATGCATGAATACATAACTGAAATTGAGATTGTGATAACCCTAACTCATGAATTCTAATAACGTGGATTTACTGATATCTGAGTGCTAATACTGGGATACTAAATAATTGAGTCTATAAAGTACTGAGGAACTGATGTGATATTATTAAGAAAGGAAAGATTGTTCCTACAATTCTGATTATTAAGAACTAATATGATTGACTGTATCTGACAGTCCTAAAACTAAATACTAATATCATGGGATATTGATAACTGTATAACTGAAATAACTGATACTGAGCCACTGTATTTGATAGTCTAGGTTTAGATGGAACTAGTTGAGTTTGATATAGTTCTACGTTGACTGTATCTGATAGTCCTAAAATCTGAAGAACTATCAGAGTTCTATTACTCAAGCTGAATGACTGTATCTGACAGTCCTAATTTTGTAACTAAAACTGTGGGAAGTAGTTATCTAACTATTATGCCTCTAATATGCCATTATTGCTTAGTTGGGGTCCAATCTGTAGCCCTAATTGGAAGGGTGTCAATACCACGCCACTGGTAAGGAAAATCTGTGAGTAACCCTCATATAACAGCTAACTCTAGTGGGAACGGTAGAAACCCTCATATAACAGGTTAAGCCACCTTATCTACCCGGATATAAAGGTTATGATGTCTCAACCTACGTTGTCTATGTAGTTCTGGAATGCAAGGATTGTTTCTAAGAATCATACCCTCAAATAACAGGTGAGTTTCCATTCTTGGTTTCAGTTGGTGCTAATTGCTACTCCCATCTGAATAGACACTGAACATGATTAACTGAACTGGACTAGACTGAATTCATGGATTTATGTTAGCTGATGGAATACTATTGAGATTACCTAATTACTAAGCTTTCCTGAGTCACATGACTGACTGGGTTCTATGGACCATGGCTTGACTGAGGATATCTTGAAAACATGGCACTAAATCTAGGCACACAGCTATATTATTGGGTACAAGTACCCCAAGGACTCGATAGCATCAAGATGACAAAACATGACACTTCTTGAACACATGACCAATATCAATAATTCATAATACATCAATTTGGGGATTTCATGAAGCACATAGTTATCATAGTCTGGTATATGAATAGAATTACATATAAATATGCCATACTTTCATAAACCTATTCTCAAGGATATTCCCTCAACAATTCATAATGCACACAATATCATGGAAGTCACTCTTGGTCATAGGGTAAAGCACACATTTATCACTTGGGTCACAATTAAGCTATATTGCACAATTTCAATTATCTTAGGCATTTTATCAAGAACCTAGGATGCATGACTTAGGGCATAGGCATGACCATCAAATTAATACAACAAAACTCCATATTTCTACTCACTTTCTCATGTTTCAGACCACATTCTAGTATAGGTTTATGAACAACATATAAGGATTCCAACCTGGGAACCATACAACCATAATCACATTAACATAATCAACCCACAACAAAATTTTCGCAATATAAGATTTAAAACATAATTCTTGGGCTTCATGGATGAAAGGAATCCATAAATGAACATTTTGCATACCTTAGTTATTGATTCTACGAAGATTGACGGAGAGATTATTGAATTTTAGTCTTGGATTTGAATCCCCAATTGAAAAACCTATCTTATTATTGAGAGAAACTTGGGAGAAATAATATATTTTGTGTGAATTATGGCTGAATCACATGTTACTGGGTAAAAATAGGGTGAGAAATTGACCCTTTTAACCCTTAGATGCGTATTTTAATTATGTGAAAATTTCTCAATTTTCATCCTTGGTACGACGTAGCACTATCGCGGCAAATCATTAGAACTGGATAATTAGGAATCTGCATAGTGGCGCGACACGGGGCTATCGCATTGCCACTTTATTTGCGACCTGAATGTTTTGCGCGATGCAGAGACATCGCACTGAGATACTTGAAAAAGGACAATTCAAAAATTGAGCCCTGGCACGATGCGCCATTATCGTGGAGGCTTACTGGATTTTGATGATTACTATTTTGGCTGACTCTTTGACGCGTTGATGGCTCAAGTGGCACACTATCTTACTAAAATACCTCTAACTCTTCGGCCAGGCGTCAGATTTGGGCGAATTTAATATCGATCGAAAGCTTATTCAATTTCTCACATTATAAACATATAAAATCTCGAAAATACCACTTTTACAAAAGTGGATTCATCTTTGAAATAAGTCTTTATCATTTTTGGGATGATTTCAAGCTAGGAAGAAATTTACTATAGCCATCATGGGGATTGCTCTTTATTATTGACATTAAATTTTATATTATGATGATATGATGATGTCCAATAAATACATAGGATACGATGATGATATGATGATTCTCAGCAAAGCCTGAGGATATTATGCTTGATATGAGCCAAATAACCATTATAGCTTTTGATGCCATCATTTGAGGCAAGCATATGTAGAATCCAATTTTGGACACATTGAAGTCCCAAGAGTATGCTCGGGGAAGTCATTTTTTATACTCAATAAAGTAATTTCGTGTGTAGAAGGTTGCTTGGAGGCTTGCCTTGATGACTACCCAAGGCTCCAAAGGATTGCAAGTGTTGAAGTATGAATAAAGAGTCCTTACACTCTATGACCACCCCTCATTAAGGTTGTTTTGGTCTTTTTATGCCTTTGCTTTACACTCTGTAGGAGTCTTTTTACATTAAGAGTTGTTTGTTCATTTGATGTAATAGTTTTAAATAGTCTCTTTAGGATTTTTTTCTCATTATTTGTTTATTGATATTGAGAGAAAAGATTGAACACTTATCATCAGAGAGTGTCAAACTTGGAAATAGAGAAATATAGGTGTGGATTCACTTGTGTTGTATTTTTGCTTAGAAACATAAGTGATTGAGAATGATTGAGTTCCTCTTATCTTTACGTAAGATCTTGGTATTGTTCATATGAGTCATTAGGGGTTATAGGATTTGATACATCCTTTGGTTCTTGTGGTTTGTATGCTCCTATGTCAAGATATCTGTCCTATTTTGTTAATGCAATGTTGACTTTTGATTCTTGTCTTGGTGTTCTCAACTTCATCTCATTCCTTTAGTCTAGGTTCTATTTTGTAGGTCGCTTTCTATATTATTTGGTATCAAGAGCCACGTTTTAGATTTGTTCCTACAATTCTATGTCTTGTATTGTTGTTACTATGAGAAAATCAACACAAAAATAGTGTCATAAATTTTAAAATAAAAAAAATAATTTATTGTTCACATTTTTGTTCTTTGGATGATTTTTTAAACTTATATCTAGGGAATTTTTGTGTGTTTTGTTATTTTCTAGTGCTAGATTCTTGTTCTCTAGCACTAATAGAGTTTATATCTAAAATTTGAGCCAAATTTGGGTTGTTTTAGGCTATCCACCATTGTTGAGCTTGAGTTTGAAGAAACTTAACGTGGATCTCATTTTTGCTAGAGGAGATTGTGGCATTTTTTAGTTGAAATTGTGATATTTGTGCTTAGTTTGCGAAAGTGACCTTGGATCTTCAAGAATCATCAAATATGGAGGCCATTTGCTTGAGGGTCAACTTTGGTCAAACCTTGAAGTTCTTGGTGTTCTTCAAGTTCTTCATATCTTGTTGAAGAAGAATATCAAAAAGTGGTTGTTTGATCTAATAAGAAGAAGAGAGAGGGTGTAGTACTTGTTTGCTCAAGGAACATTCCAAGCATCTTCCAAGTTTTCCAAAGGAAGAAAACAACAAAAGAAATATTCAGGTACAAAGGAAAGTACAAAGGGGGGACAATTTCAAATTCAAACATTTTTGAACTTGAAAAGGCTCCAATTCTTCCATTTTTCCCACTCTAAACCGAAACTACACCCTTTTAGTAAGATTAATCAAAAATTCAAAGTTGGAACATAAGAAATTTAAAAAAAAAATGATCAACCACATGTTGCCACTTCATCACTTTTCAAATCCAACCCCAAGCTTAAATTTTTGGATTCTTAGTTTTAATTCATTGTTTCCTTAGTTTCATTTTGTTGATTCTAGTACTAATTGACAAATAAGTAATCACCTACTAGGTTGTTATTTTTGAATCCCTTTTCTTCATGTTTACGTTCTTTTTGTGCTTTTATTCTTTTGTGATTCGTTGTAGTTCTTGGTTTAAGTCCGAAAAAGATTTCTTTGAGTTTTTCAAACAAAAATCTATTCCAGACAAGAGTAGACTTATCTCTCAATTTCTCATGGATTACAAGATAACTTTAAATAGTTGTAAAACCAAGTGTGAGGTAACAATAGAGTGGAGAGTGTGAGGATACTTTTTAGCTAACTAGTTTGTTGTTTTTCTTTGTTGCTGTCTTTCTTAGGTACAATGGCTAATACTTTTAATTCCACTTGTGAATATTTCAAATGGGACCTTTAAAAGCTATGCCAATTGATATCCATACTTAGACCACCAAATCCAATTCCTTTTGTCAAAGCTTCACTTAATACAAAACTTCCTTGGGATGAGAGCTACCTAAAGGACAAAATGGGCTGTCATGACAGACTCCAAGGTGAAGGATGAAACTCATGTGAGCTACAAGGTAAAAATCCTATCTCCTACAGTCCTATAAATTAAGAATATTATGATGTGGCTAGTAGTAGCCAAGTGGATGTAGTTAGTGTTTTACCTAGAGGAGAATGGCATGAGTCTTCTTTAAAGGATACTCATAATATGGCTAGGTTACAAGAAGATACAATTTTTGTTGTAAGTAATCAAACACTAGTTTATCCAATAAATAGCAAAATTGATTCTTCTAGTAAGAATGAATTGAGTCCACTTAGTGCTAGTACTTGTAACTTGAATAAGGTTCCAATGCCAAGTGATGAGAGTATTCATACACTAGTTGAACCTTGTGAAAACTAAGGTGAGTTTATGTAGGCATGGGGTTTTCCCACAACTTGTGGCAGTGTGAATGATGATCAACTTACTCCTTAGTGTTTTTCACTACTTAAGAATATGTGCAGTGTGCTTGATGAGTCTCAAGTAAGTGATGATGTTGATATAGTTGATCATGAGATTGTAGATGAATCTTTGAGCATGTTGTGCAATGAAATCCTTGTTGTTGCTCATTGAAATTGTGGAAATGAAAATTTCATGGAGAATGATCAATCGGGTGAAAATGATCTTGATTTGCTTGAAAGTTTGGAAAATCGAAATGGTACTTGTTTTTGTAAAAATGGTTTTGGTTATGACCCCTTTTATGCTCATGGTTATTTGTATATATGGGGGGATTTATCCTTTGAAGAGGAAGTGGTGCATGCTTTGAAATTCCATCTACTTTTTCTTTATGTGTATCTTATGTTGAGCATACTCATAGTGAAGGTCTTGAAACTAGTAATGAGCGCATTCATAGGAACACTATATTTGAAGTTGACTTGTGGGACACCTTTCTTTACTCTCTTTTTGTATATGATTTTCCAATGTAAAGAGGGCATGTCTAATTGTAAGGATGACACCTTAGGGAAAATTAAGTATAGCCTTGACCCATGTTCTTGACTACTTCTCCCATTTGACCTCGGTGAGTTATTGAGTTGTTTAAATTGCAACACAACCAACTTAGTGCTTGGTCAAGACAACAAACAAAGGTTTATTGTGGAAGTTGGTATCCTTCCCTTTGATGGAAAGTCTTTCTTAGTGATTTACAATCTACTTGATATACCTAAGTTATGCATATAGGGAATTTCCAACAAAGTTAAGTGTTCACTACAGAAGGGGAGTAATAAAAGAAACAAAGAGAGTTCATCCTTGAGTGTTTCTATTCTTGACCAAGGTATCACTACTTGTAGGTCAAGGACAGAGTTACCTCTTGAGAAAAGTTTTGATGAATTAAATTCATATAATATCCTTCTTCGTGACTTGGTTTTAATTAGGAATCCCTTTCTCAAAGGTAGTTTCATATTTGTGGACCCTAGGGAAAATGTGCCCTTGCCTCTTTGGGGTGTTGCTTATATACTTGCATCCATGTTTGACGCACTTGTGCTTAAATTATATGAACCATAACTTATGGATGCTAAGTTGAATTTTTTTTTATGAAAGAGACCAAGGATATTAAAGACTTCTTATCACCTTCATAGGGTTGGACAATTTGAAGTATCTTATGGGACTCTTGGGAGTCTGCTTGATATCATTAGCAGAGGGAAATAAAAACCTTGGGAGAACAACGTGTCTGGATTGGGATGTTGCAAAGTAGGTTTTATAGTTTCCCTAATTGTATGGCTCCATTGATGAAATTCCTCCCCTGGGGAAGTTACTTCAAAAAGAGAGGTCCTATGTGCTTGCCATGTCTATTTCTCTCTTTGTGTCTTCCTACTTGTGAATACATTTGTAATGAGAATAGTTTCATTAGTACCTTTCTTCATTACCTTTATTCATATGATGATGATCTTAATCTAGTTGAACCTACATCGTATGTTTGCACGAATTTCCTAAAAGGAAGAATTTGTATTGCTTAAATACTTTGATTTCATCCTTGTGCACATCACATTCTAAGTCTTTTGAGACAAATGTCTTGCACATAGATGGTAGCGCCTTGGATTATACCTTTACATTTTATTCTTTTCTATACTACCTCTTTGCTAATAATGACTTCCATGAAAGTTTTGGATTGACTTTTTGTGGAAGTAGGACATTTGTTAGTTGGTCCATTTGTTTTAGTGGCATTGCTATATGTTTTCTGTAGAATTTAACTTCAATTCAGGCACCACTATTTATGTGGTCTTTAAAGGAGGTGATGAAGCAATTGTATCTTATGGTTCCTAAGATATAGGTAGTCTTACCTTTTGCATCTAGTGATGTCGTAAAGTCTATTATGGTTTTCATACCTCTTGATCATTTCCTTAGCCTATTCCTTTGTGCATTCTTCAATAGAATTCTAATGATTAATACAAAGGATCCTTGTTTATATTTCAAGTGTGTACCACCTCAGCATGATGATATTGTGTATTGTACTAATGCTAACCCTCAGTTCATAAAGATATTCTGCTTGTTTGTCCTTTCTTTGATTTTGCGTATGTGGATTAGAGGTCGAATACTTTTCAAGAATGGGAGGTTGATACAAGACAAATGCCCATCATAGCTTTTTATGCCAATATTCGAGGCCAACACATGGAGAATATGGTTTTAAACACATTAAAGGCTCGAGAGTATGCTTGATAAATTCATTTCAGACACTCAATAAAGCAATTCTATGTGTAGAAGTTTGCTTGGAGGCTTTCCTTAATGACTACCCGAGGCTCCAAAGGATTGCAAGTGTTGAAGTGTAATGAAGGATTCTTTGCACTCTATGAACACCCCTCATTAAGGGTGTTTTGGTCTTTTTGTGCCTTTTCTTTACACTTTATAGGAGCCCCTTTTCATTAATGGTAGTTTGGTTATTTGATGTAATGGCTATAAATAGACTTTTTAGGCTTACTTTCTCATTAGTTATTTATTGATATTGAGAGAAAACATTGAACACTTCTTGTGAGAGAGTGTCAAACCTGAAACAAGGTCAATATTGGTGTGGATTTACTTGTGTTGCATTTTTGCATAGAGACATGAGTTCTTGGGTACGGTTAAGTTCCTCTTATGTTTATGTAAGATCTCGGTGTTGTTCATATGAGTCATTATGGGTCTAAGGATTTGATACATCCTTTGGTTCTTGTGGTTTGTTTGCTATTATTTGATAGTATCTATCCTATTTCTTTAATGCAATGCTAAGTTTTACTTCTTGTCTTTGTGTTCTAAGCTTCGTCTCATATCATTAGGCTTGTTTTCATATTTTTTAGGTCAATTTCTATATCAATCATGATGTGATGATAGCCGGCAAGTTCGGAGGATATTATGATGATATGATGATTTCGGCAAGGACCGAGGATATTATGATGATGTAATGATGCCTGGCAAGGCTGAAGGATATTATGATGATGTAATAATGCCCGACAAGATCTGAGGATAGTTATACGAATTGTATACTTTGCATTTAATCTTGCATGCGCCCTGCATGTCCCTAGTATACGCCTATGTATATCGGCCAGAATAGCATGGTTTCCTAGATATGGGTGATGACTATGTGTTGTGTTCTTGTATGCTGATTTCATCATTCGAGCTTGGGGCAGTAGGGGTATGCAGAAGCTCAACTAGGTACTTTCTTTTCCAGAATAGCTGGTTACTGACGCTTTTATTAATATTGTTATTATAACTGTTATGATCATTGTTATGTCTAATTATGATAGCTTGGTCATTGATTTGGTATTGAGTTTCGATGTATTATTATGGCCTCTTATATCTTATGATTCTATTATTACGCATGATTAATTCATAATGAGATAAATAGGTTAAAAACCCTGAGTATGTTAGTTCTAAATCCCGATAGGGTTATAATGAGGCCTTAAAGTGAAGATGTTATGATCTAGGATGTGCTTCGAGTTGATATTATAGCTATATATGTGTACATATAGCTATATATAGCTATGATATCACCATATATCCATTCCTTTACTTGTACATATTGTATATTTATTTCTTGGCCTTGTTATCACTATATAATCTTCTTTCGTCCTTTATTTGTATATTGGCTAGGGATATACGGTATAGTATGGAGATTTCTAAGTATGGATGGACTAGGATAGTTCTTCCTTGACACTTTCTTAGCCTTATTATGTTAGTCTCCTGGACATGAATAGGATAGGCTATTCTTACTATCTCATTGGCTTTTTTTATTGATTATTGGACTCTTGGTGTAGTTCCATTCTATTTATATGTTATATATCTTTTTTTATCCTTGGTTCTCAATTGGCAGTTGCCTAGTGAGTACCATTCATTTGGTACTCATACTACACTTTGACAACTTACTAATCATAGTATAGGTTATCGCCGTTAATATGTGAATCGTGTAGAGCAGCCATAGTTCAGAGTCTTAGAGTGAGCTCCTAAGATTTATAGTATTACCCATCTCTTTCTTATATATTATACTAGTCTATATAATATATTAAGAGATAAGTTATATCACTGTATTCAGTTAAACTTCACTTTGCATTCATATTTTATTAGTAGCTCATGTACTGATACCATCAGGTTTTAGGATTACATTATGTAATTTCTTCCTATTTCATCTATTCTGCAAATTTTTTATTTATATATTTGGTAGCTTGTCACTAGCTGTTTTGGACTATCGGTTTGCTTTGCCTATAAGTGGGTAATAGTATGTACCATCATGACCTAAGAAGTTGGGTCGTGCGAAATTGGTATCAGAGACATAAGCTGATTAGATAATTTCTGTTCTATAGTGTGGTGAGGTCAATTCTTTTCCCTTTTGGTTAGCTGTGTTACATTGATCTAACGATGTATTGTGGTGTTAAAGGTAAGTAGACCTTCTATGGTTCTATATGACTTTAGAGTTGGTAATTTAGATATATTGCTTGTTATTGAGTTTGAGATTCTTAGGCTTGCCCCATGGGTTGCGAAGTATTTTGTGTTGGCTATCCCTTTTTATTTAGCTCACTTATGAGATTGACCCTTTTGAGGTCCATTATTCACTTTTGGCTATTTTATCACCTAATAGTGACTTTGATATTAAGATTAAGATATCATTGATCTTTCTCTTAGATTTGTTGGGTTCGTTCCCTTGTGATAGGTTTTCTTGTTATTAGTAAGGATATTAGATACTCTTCTTTAATGGGAGATGGTTCTGTCTTAAGTGGAGTTGGAAATTTAGAGGTAGGTTGCATTTCCTATGATTGCTTCTTGAGTTGGCAATGTGGAAACCCTTTATCTGTAGTTATTGATTTTTTGGTGATGGTCTTTACTTTAACCTTGGTTTTAAGATTGGTATATTTCATCTTCGATGATGTAATTCTTGATTGGATTAAGGAAATCCCCATGTCAGAGTTGTTCATCCTAATGAGGCTTGGTGGAGTATTTCTCCTTGATGATATGAGCATAGGGTTATTATTTGAAGAGATAAGAGTGTTAGATTGGTTAGTTTTCAGCTTGAGTAGCATTTCTTTTATATGCTAGAGTTTGCCACCACTAGTGAGATTTGTGTCCTTTATGAGTCCTTGAGTATGCTTTGAAAGTTCATGCCTTCTAATGGATATGACGTGAGTCTCTCGAGGTTTTGGCTGGTGATATAACCTCTATTGAGATTTTGTTCTTTAGCTATGTTTCGATTTTAGCGCAGCATGATTGGGTACAGATTTTCTTAACTAAAAATATATGGTCAATGTGAGTATTTGACCTTGTGTTTGATTTGTTGACTAAGTTTTGACTTGACATTATGGAATGGCGATTCGAAGTTATGATATATTTGGAGTATGAATGCCTACCCGTCTTCAGGTTTGGTTTGGATAGTTGAGATCGGACCACTTACCCTTGGTGATAAGGTTTTAGTTGAGAGTCGTAGAGCTTTCTTATAACCTTCATGTTGGATTTTTCTCAGTTTGGATTTCATTTGTAGGCTAGTTGAGCCTATTAAATTGTTGCCTATTCGGTCTTCTCGATTTCGAGTGTACTAGTTGATAAGTGTCCAGATGATGGCCCGTGGATCCGATATTCGTTATTTTATCTTTGACCTCAGGTCTAAAACTTTCTTTGAGAATTTTGGATGAGATACTCACGGGGAGTAATACGCTTGAGTTGGATCCAATATGGTTTCATTCACAATAAACAGGACAACCTTGAGTAAATCGTTCATTGAGTAGTAGTTTTGCCTTGATCCTTTGGATTTTAGTTTGATTACCATCAGGACTAGCTGTAATATTGGCTTAGATTACATACCTTGATTATCTCCAATTGTGTGTCCATATAGCACCTTATGGTCTCATTCTCATGTTTTTTATATGGAAGTTTAGTGTATCTGCTTTAGATCTTTGATTTCACTATAAGGAGATTGAACAAATAAGACTCAGGTAATTTTTCCTCCCAGTTTGGAGTAGATAACAAGTATGGATTGGTAAAATAAAGTCATATTTGGATTGGGATTCAGTGGTATGACTCATGTTTTGGTTTGTTTTTGGCTTGGATAAGCCTTAGTTGATTTATGCATATATGAAGATGGTATCAATATGTTGTGGTTTCGATTTTAGTGCAGCATCCTTTATGATTCAGTTGAAGGATAGTTAGTGGTTGAAACTGAGTTTTGCCTGTTCGGAAATGAAATGAGGGTGATAGGTGGAAAAGGGATACTTTTGGAAAAATCCCTTAGAAACATTTTCTCTTCATTGAGGTATTTGGGAAGTCATGCGTAAAGCATGTGGCTCAAGTACCTCATTCCTTTGAGATTTTGAGACTCTTTTGATCAGTTGACTTTCGGGGACGAAAGTCCTTTTCGTAGTGGATATTGTAATGAACCTTTCGATCCTCTTTCATATTTCTTCTTATCTTTGCCATTAGGGGTTCTCCATAGTGATAATGCTCAATCTACAGCTCTCGTAGGAGTGTAAAGCGGTCGTTAGCAAATATAGAACCCAACCTGGGTTGGGTATCGATCCCACAGGGAATAGCTTGGCCAACAAGTAAGCAAAATTACTTAACTTTTGGTGCAAGTCTCGTAAGAAGGGGGATTGTAATGTGTAACAAAAATAATAAAGTAAAAGCTGAAAATAGCAAAGTAAAGAGAGAAAGATTGTTACGTAAGTTGTAAACAATGAGAATTGAAGCGTTGGGGTTATGTCCACCTTCTGAGGTATACGTCTCTATTGCCTATGAGTGTGTAGAATTCTGACATGCAATTGCTTATAGAGAATTGTAGTCGATGGTAAATCCAAGTGTCTCTCGACCTAAACAAGGACTATTTCACTTTAACTCTCTCGAGCTTAAAGCGTGTCTAATGGTACGAATTCTCCAAGAGGTTAGTCCAGTTACGGCACTAGCTTTTTAATAGGAAAGGGTATCCTACTACCTTGACATTATCTCTTTTCCAGACAAATAACCTTTCTCTCGAACAAGTTAAATGTTAGACTGGCGTATTCTTGCGTTTGCAACCGCAAAGAATGTGGATTAAGATGAAGAGAATAATGATATAAGCAATATACGTGTCTCGAACTCACAAACTCACAGCAATAGATAGTAACTCATTTGGCTTCCATAACCCCAACAGAGAAGTTTAGTTACCCATGAATGCGAAGGAAATCACAATTTGCATTGTTGTTATTATACCACAAGATTGATGATTTTCGTGTACCACAAGTGGTAGGCGTGAGGTGTGAATTCCTTAGCAAAAGTAACGATTCTCTTGTTGTGGATTTTAAGACTAGAAGAGTAGATTAGAAGTGTTTGTAGTGGAAGATGAGAGGGATGGAAGAAAATTAATTGTTGAATTAAGTGAAGAATAGAAAGATTGTTCTCTCTACTAAGGGAGGAATGTCTCTCCACTAAGGGAGGACTTTATTAAAATCTCTAGCATGATAGGGTATTTATAATACTCCTATCCTACTCCTACTATGCTAATGAAATAAATAACCAAATCCTACTAAACTAAGGAAATACTTAACCCATTTGTACTAGGTTAATGTAACATTCTCCTAATCCAAATAAACTAATGAAATACATAACCCAATTGTACTAGGTTAATGTATCATTGTCAAAATCCAGCTTTGTGTCTGTAAGTCCCCAAAGTCTTCAGAAATGTTGTTTTAGCCCGGGACAGATTTTCCATGCAGCAGTTTTGGTCCTTAGGCGTGTAGACTTTCTTCCCTTCCTTTGTGAGCTTTCTTTTGTGTCAAGTAAGCCATAAAATGCTTTATTTTGCATCATTTATACCTGAAACTTTACTAATCATGTTCGTTAGCTCATTTATAGGAAAAAGGACTAAAAGTGCATGAAATATATAATTTGTTCTCAAAACTAGGCTAAAATATGGGCAAAATATATTGATATAGGCGCGTAATTTCGCCTATCATCAACACCCCACACTTGAAGCTTTGTTCGTCCTCGAACAAAATATCATGTCCTTCTAAACATCAACTTAGGGTTTTTACAGCAACAACACAAAACATTTATCAAGACAAGCACAACGATTATCAACAAAGAGTACTTCCCGATTATAAGTAGAAACAGTTTAACCTCTAGCATAGACTCGTGATGGTGGTCAACTCGCATGCAAATGTTAAGGTACAAGGAATCATATATAACTACCCAAAACTCATCAACCATGTGTGTCTCACAATATATTACCCATAATCACTCACAAGTATAGCATATTTTTCAAACATGGGTATCAACAATATCCTTGCTCTCGCTCTCACAAAGAATGCATATGTAGCAACTGATGACCATAGGCTTGCCCTTAGTGTAGTACTCCACTAAATGTCAGAATGTTAAGATTAGGATCAAGTAGGTCTTTTGATGGTTGTAATGTAGGCTAAGGGACGGGTAGGATCAACTATTTTTGCCAGGAATAGTGACTAAGCTCCTAAGCGCTTTAATACATCACATTGTATCATTGACACTTTTTTCTTCCAACCTTTCTTCTTTCTTTTATTCTACCACCCTTTTTCTCCTCTTTTGTTTTTCAATTTTAAGACAACTCACTTTTCAGCTTTCTTTTCCTTTTTCTTTTCACAACATACCTCTTATGATAGCACTTTCTTTTCCATAACACATTCAAGCACCATTTACAATTTAAAGCATCAAACTTACCCAATTTCCTCTTATGTTGTCACATGACTTTTTCACTTTAAAGAACTTAGGAATTTGGATTAAATTACGGTCTTGAAAAAAAATGGATTAGGCTTACATACAAGGTTGTCAAAGAAATAGGCTAAAGGCTCAAAAGGGTTTAACTAGGATGATGTCCATGGGTAGGTAAAACTGAAGGTAAAAAAATATAGGTTGCCAAAGAAATGCCTAAATCATATCCTAACTTACACTCCTTATTTTCGCTTTGCATACATACCAGGCAAGTTCTAGCATCAGCCACAATTATAGAATATACGATTAATCTCACACACACAAGGCACATGGTTGACTTGATTGGAAGTAATATAGACTCTCAACCCAACAAGTGAAGGAATTGAATCACATAATATCACATAATGAGTCACAACTAGAGCCTAAACGTCTCAATAGTCACAATTGTAACACATACTCTTGTTATAATCTCATGCTGCCTATCAAAATAATTTCATGCGAAGCTAGAAAAAAAATTTTAACTACTAAAAAAACAAAACGAAACAAAAATGAAAGAAAAGCAAATAAACATAGATGCGAATAGAGAAGTATAGCATGCAATACCACCATCCCACACTTAGTCGGGAGACTGTCCTCAGTGGAAAATAAATACGAGGAACCTGGTCAGTCGGACTCCTCCTCTATGTCTGGGGTCCTACCCCTTTCATCGGAATCATAATCAGAGTCATCATCCTCAGAAGTTCCTCATAAGTATCTCACTTAATTCCAAGCGTGAGTTGAGGTGTTTGCAGCGAGGAGGGTTCTCCTTGCTCCTTGCGGCTTCTTTTCTTGCTCTTTTGGGAAGTGGTAGCCTTTTCTTTGCCTTGTCTTGCTTTGGGTGCCATTGTACCTGAGACTTGAAATAGTGTGAATAGTAGCACAATCTCAATGGATACAATCTATACATAAGCAGTAGGGGTACCACCCCACACTTAGTTTTGTTAACATAAATTAGTGAAGTGAAAGTGGTCGATTACTCAGATTTCGTCAACATACGTTTTAGGATTGTATTCCGACAAGAAAATCAGCAATGCATCACTTACTTGCAGTTATTGGACTACTTTCATGGTAGATATAGCAACACTACTACATAAGGGTTACCACATGGAATAGTTATTCTTACAACAATCACAACCTCTTATGTCGGTAGGCACTATAAGTCTTATCCCGATGGCCGGGATAGTCTAACATGTAAGTATCCAAACAACAATCTTAAGCACTATTCATATCCATAGTAATTCCACAAATAGTATAACAATGCTATTAAAACCAATTTCAAGTCGGAAACAAGTCAAGATTTTCCTACGTACATGTTCACTCACATGATTTTGTATCAACAATCCAAACACATGAACATCACCAACAATCTTATACGATTTAGCAATTCATAATAGACATAGAAACGTAGTACTTCCGAGAAATAAATGAAGAATAAGAGAGTACTTACTTGCTTGAAGCTTGTGGAGATGGTTTTGTGAATTGGAAGAGCAAAAAGAGAAATTTTGAGATGATTTGGATGGATGTGCGGCGCCTTTGGGTCAATTTTTAGTGTGGTTATGTTTCAAGACTAAGTCCCCTTTATATAGGAAGAGAATGGGTCGGGTTATGACCCATTTACAATCGGTTGTGGAGACAAAAATGCTACATATGCGGCGCATAATGCTCGGCATATCAATGACATATGCGGCTCATTGTCTATAGCATAATGGGACATATGCGCCGTATAATCTATGGCATTTGTAGACATATGCGCCGCATAGTCTATGGAATATGAGATACTGAGACCAAATGCCATAGCATAGGCGGCGCATAGTCAAAAGCATACCTAGGAATAGGCGGCGCATAGTGTATAGCACACTAGATTCCGAGACCTTAGGCTATAGGATAGGTTGTGCATCGTTCGTGGCCTAGTTTTACCAAGGACTAGCCTTTCTCGATGCCTATTTTGGCGTGAGAAATGCTCAATCCATAGCCTTATGCATCACCATTCCTGACTTACCAACTTTACCAATGCGTCCAAATCGTCAATTGAAATCAATCTCCTCGTTGAATACTTCTTGCACCTATTTTTGCTCAAAACCAAACGAAAACGATTAGTACGATGGGTTGCCTCCCACCAAGAGCCTTAGTTTTGGTCATGGCATGACTCTTATTTTTGGATTTTTCATTTAGCAAAACAAAACAAGTACTAGAATGAAAGGAAAAACGATAAATGATAAAACGATAAAACGATGGGTTGCCTCCCATCTAGCGCCTTATTTATTGTCGTGGCTCTACATAGTTACCTTGAGTACTCAGACTTCGTCGAGGTAAGTGATGGATCGTTTTCTAAATGGATTTAGACGACAATGAGGCTTACCTGTGGGCATCCGATCTTCTTCAAGATGGCTCCTACGTTTTTCCGGAGAATCTCTAATTATATCATCAATAGTCCAACCCATAACTCTTTTGTATCTCATCAGAGCAGAGATGAGAGCCTCTACGTGCTGTTCACTTAAATCATCTGCACTCTCTGGAAGTATATTTCTACTTTCCAAGAACACATACCTTAGATAATCGGGGAGCTCTTGTGATTCTAGCATTGGTGGCTCGTCAATGGGAGTCTTTGCTGTTTGTTGATTCTTGAGATCACAATCCGGTTGCTTAGGAGTATAAGGCTCTATTTCTATTAGAGCACTCATAAGTTCTTCATAACCTTCATTATCTTCATGCTCAACATTCAGCGGCACAACAGACAATGGCTCAACAGTAGACTGTTTCTCTATAGATAATGCTTTCGTATCCTCATGATGAACATCAGCTACAGATGACTCATTCATATCTCTGGGCTGCTTTATTGTTTTGCATATATCAAACCGTACCACTTCGTCATTAATTCGAAACAAAAGCTCATTATCTTTCATGTCAATAAGCACACTTCCAGTTGCAAGGAAAGGACGTCCCAAGATTATGGGAACTTCAGAATCCTCCTTACAATCCAGAATAACAAAGTCTGCAGGAAAGATGAATGAATAAACTTTTACCAACACATCATTCAAGATACCCACAGGTTGTTTTACCGACCTATCAGCCATCACGAGCCTCATATTGGTTGGTGTCGGATCGACTAGCCCCATCTTTTTGTAGATGGATAGTGGTATCAAATTGATGCTAGCACCTAGATCACACAATGCCTTAGCAAAATCCAACGATCCAATTGTGCAAGGAATAGTGAAAGCTCCAGGATCTGCCTTCTTTTGAACTAGTGACCTTGTAGCGATTGCACTACAATGATGAACATTATCCGCCAACTCATAACTTGCTGCCCGCTTCTTTGTCAACAGGTCCTTCATAAACTTTGCATATCCAGGCATTTGTTCAAGTGCCTCCACCAATGGAACATTAATGGTCAGCTGCTTGAGCATAGTCATGAATTTGCTGAACTTAGTGTCATCCGCCACCTTCTTCAATCTTTGGGGAAAAGGTGGTGGTGGGTATGGAAGTGTTCTCTCTGCGGTTTTCTTCTCCTCTTGCTTCTGTTTTCCCAATTTTTTAGGCTGCACAGTGCTGGATGTGGCGTTGTTGACGTCAGGAGTAGTAGCTGCGGCATCTTCTCCTTTTGCGTTGTCATCCATTTCCGCAACTTCGTCAATCACTTTCTTGCCTTTTGCTGAAGTTTCCAGAATCTTACCACTTCTGGTAGTGATGGCCATGCATGACCCATCATTCCTTGGGTTTTGCACAGTATCGCTAGGTAAAGTGCCGACATTTCTTTGGTTGAGTGCTGCTGAAAGTTGACTGAATTGCTGCTCTAGTTGTCTAATTGAAGTGGAATGTGAATATACTAATTGTTTCATGGTGGACAAATCATTAATTACCTCTGTAACTCCCGCGCTCGTTGCTTCCACTCCTTTCAATAATTTAGCCATCATGTCTTCCATACTTCCAGAATTAGATATGGTGGTATCACGTCTACCAGGGGGAACGTACAAACCACTCTTTTCATTCTTGTTCTTCCAACTACCTTGGTCTTTGTTTCCAGATTTATCATAATAGTTCCGACCTTGTTTTCCTTGGGTATTCCCTCGGAAATCCCCCTGATTGTTCATGTAGTTGGTCTCCTCTTCTGAATCAGATTCGTCTCTTCCTTTTGACGCAATAGCTTTCACTTTTTCAGTCTTCCCTAATAGATGCTTTGTAAGAAGATCCATTTGGGTTTTCATATGCGCCAAATCTTGATCACGTTCTTCTTTTCTTCTTCGTTGGTCTGCAGTCATGCCAATAGATAAAGTGGGGCTTGCTACCTCAGAATCCCTGGTATTCCAAGCTCTACTTTGCTTTGTCATGCGATCTAGCATATTACTTGCTTGACCAAAGGTGAGGTCCATGAAAGAACCTCCAGCTGCGTTGTCCACCACTGGTTTAGTTATTGAATTCAAGGCTCTATACAAGATCTCCATGAGGTGAACATTAGTCATGTGATGGTTTGGGCATCTCGCTAGCTTTGTCTTGAACCTCTCCCATGTTTCATGAAGAGCTTCAGAGGGAAGCTAACGAAAGTTGCTGATTTCATCTCTCAATTGAGCCCTTTTGGATGGCGGAAAGAATCTTTCTAGGAAAGCGTCTCTCAATTGCCTCCAATTTGTAATAGAATCAGGAGTCAGCCCATTCAACCACATAGTTGCCTCCCCAGGCAGAGACAATGGAAATTGACGTAATCGAATTGCATTTTGTCCAACTCCTGGATTGTCGAATGACTTGCATGTAGAAATAAAGTTGATCAGATGCATATTCGGATCATCGCCTGCTAGTCCACCAAATAATCCCTTGAGTTGCAAAAGCTGAATCATGGCGCTAGTGATATTGAACTTTGCCCCCGGTGCCAATGGCGGAAGAATAATAGCTCCTATGGCACCAGCTCCATCAAGATCATCATCATCATCATCAAACGGTATGTGCACAGCTCAGCGTTCGGGCCTAAATCGCGCTTGACGATCTCTCCTTTGCATGGGTGCCGTCATTTCAGCAGTATGTCGTGGGTTTAGTAGCTCTTCATCGCCCAGATCCTCATCGTCAGGATTTGTTGCTCGCCTACGGTTATCAATATTCTGTTGATGCACTTGAGCAGCCATCCTTTCAATTTCACGTTGTGCCTCCATTGATGCACTGAATAAACCTAAAAAACAAAAAAACAACTAAAAGTAAAAGTATGAGAATCTTTGATCAAAGGGTTTAGTAATTATCACGAACTTGATTGACACTTGTATTCCCCGGCAACGACGCCAATTTTTGATAACGCTCAATCTACAACTCTCGTAGGAGTGTAAAGCGGTCGTTAGCAAATATAGAACCCAACCTGGGTTGGGTATCGATCCCACAAGGAATAGCTTGGCCAACAAGTAAGCAAAATTACTAAACTTTTGGTGCAAGTCTCGTAAGAAGGGGGGATTGTAATGTGTAACGAAAATAATAAAGTAAAAGCTGAAAATAGCAAAGTAAAGAGAGAAATATTGTTACGTAAGTTGTAAACAATGAGAATTGAAGCGTTGGGGTTATGTCCACCTTCTGAGGTATACGTCTCTATTGCCTATGAGTGTGTAGAATTCTGACATGCAATTGCTTATAGAGAATTGTAGTCGATGGTAAATCCAAGCGTCTCTCGACCTAAACAAGGACTATTTCACTTTAACTCTCTCGAGCTTAAAGCGTGTCTAACGGTACGAATTCTCCAAGAGGTTAGTCCAGTTACAGCACTAGCTTTCTAATAGGAAAGGGTGTCCTACTACCTTGACATTATCTCTTTTCCAGACAAATAACCTTTCTCTCGAACAAGTTAAATGTTAGACTGGCATATTCTTGTGTTTGCAACTGCAAAGAATGTGGATTAAGATGAAGAGAATAATGATATAAGCAATATACGTGTCTCGAACTCACAAACTCACAACAATAGATAGTAACTCATTCGGCTTCCATATCCCCAACAGAGAAGTTTAGTTACCCATGAATGCGAAGGAAATCACAATTTGCATTGTTGTTATTATACCACAAGATTGATGATTTTCGTGTAGCACAAGTGGTAGGCGTGAGGCGTGAATTCCTTAGCAAAAGTAACGATTCTCTTGTTGTGGATTTTAAGACTAGAAGAGTAGATTAGAAGTGTTTGTAGTGGAAGATGAGAGGGATGGAAGAAAATTAATTGTTGAATTAAGTGAAGAATAGAAAGATTGTTCTCTCCACTAAGGGAGGAATGTCTCTCCACTAAGGGAGGACTTCATTAAAATCTCTAGCATGATAGGGTATTTATAATACTCCTATCCTACTCCTACTATGCTAATGAAATAAATAACCAAATCCTACTAAACTAAGGAAATACTTAACCCATTTGTACTAGGTTAATGTAACATTCTCCTAATCCAAATAAACTAATGAAATACATAACCCAATTGTACTAGGTTAATGTATCATTGTCAAAATCCAGCTTTGTGTCTGTAAGTCCCCAAAGTCTTCAGAAATGTTGTTTTAGCCCGGGCCAAATTTTCCATGCAGCAGTTTTGGTCCTTAGGCGTGTAGACTTTCTTCCCTTCCTTTGTGAGCTTTCTTTTGCGTCAAGTAAGCCATAAAATGCTGTATTTTGCATCATTTATACCTGAAACCTTACTAATCATGTTCGTTAGCTCATTTATAGGAAAAATTACTAAAAGTGCATGAAATATATAATTTGTTCTCAAAACTAGGCTAAAATATGGGCAAAATATATTGATATAGGCGCGTAATTTTGACTATCATCACATAGAAGATTTAATTCACTTATGACTTGCTGGGACTGACGGTTCAGTTATCGGGAACTTCGTTTGGTTCTTAGAATGAATTCCCTCCTTTGAAGTCTTTGCTAGTTCCAAATGACCACCAAGAAAAAACAATCAGCAAAACAATCTCGGATGCAAATTGTAATTGCGCCAGCAACTCTAAAATATTTATTTTAAGCTAGGTAAACCTTTGTTTTATGTCTGAATGCACCCGAGCTCATTTCAACCTATTGGCAAAAAAGTTGGAAATTTGAAAAATATAGTCTGGGACCTACATTTGATCAGAACTTCCATTGATAAAAAATCCGACAATGTGTTCAAAACATCAAATTTCGTGGGGTTACATAGTTTATTTAAAAAAATCAAAGTCCAAATGAGTTCCAAGGTTTAAAAATAAGTTTTTGCTTTAATGGTACAAGTACCATACCCATTGCTGAAAGACCCATGGGGATCGTGGCCTGGTGATCGCGGTCCATTTGATGGAGATCTCAGCATCTCCATGACTTAAGGGGTAATAAATAGGCCCCAAGTCATGTTTTTGGCCATTTTCTCTTTATCTTTGAGACCTAAAAGCCTTAGAAGGATGAGATGATGGAGATCTAAGCATGCATATCTGATGCATGATTTTATGACTGAAATGATGCATGACTGCATGACTGAGAGTACTGATAAGTTGATCACACATATCTTATAAGAAAATACATAACTGAACTGACTCATGAACATGTGACTGAACATGCAAGGATAAAGATACCATATTTGGAATGAAAACTGAGCAAGGAACTAAATACCACATTTTCAACTAAAAACTGAACATAAAATTGGATAAGCTTAAGAAAAGCTATTTCCTTGGGCTGAGTCTGAGTTTAACTACTTAATATGCATGAGCAGAATTAGGAGAATGTAGCTGGGTCTGGAACGTGATACAATAGTTGAATATTATGATCTGAACAGAGTACCTTGAGTACATCGGTACAACAATGATTGGAGCTAATGGGTCAACTTATGTGTACTCAATACTCCAAACTGGATTAGTTACAAGAAGAGAGCGGCATATTTATGTCATGAAGTTGGGGGGAATATAACATATCTCCCCCTTTGGACACTAGGTCCCTTGAGAAATATTGGAAGGGCTGAGCTGCTAAGGAAAACTGAGGTGATGCACAAGGCACCTAGGAATTGATTCATAATTAATTATCTGACATCTGAAACTAAGGCATGATACACAAACTGAGCTGAGCTTGCATCTATCTGATTGTTTCATCTTAGAATAACTATATTCTTTCATGAGATTTCGGCTAGAGTGCATAGCTGGGGACATGGAAACCAAACTATGCAAATTTGTATGTATAAGACAGCTGAGTAAGAAAATCATAACCTGATTGAGATTCAGTTAGATGAGTTGAGACCTATGAACATCATCTAAGATAAAGTAACATAAGCCACATGCACTATAACTAAGACTAATGAGAAGATTCACGTGGGTTCTGAGAACGAATGCATAATCATACTGACTTATCCAATTAACTGAAAGATCGATATCTGAATACTAATTATGCAAGGATGATTTGTACTTAGTCTGAATAGTTGAATAGAAATGGTAGATTATCATGCATGGAAGGTAATGACTGATTAAATAACATGAGGCAACTGAGCATGAATGAGTGAAGACTATATTGCCTCAAGAATGGTAGGCTAGGTGTCTAATATGATTGGGAATATTCTATAAACTGAGGTATTAAGGTACTACTGACTGAGTAATCGATAACTATAACATTGTCAAGCTATCCTAAAACTGGACTGAATTTGTGATATGATTACTGGACTAGAACTAGGAATGAGATCATAGATAAGACGATAATTGAGACTAAATATTGATTTCGTAACTGAGGTTTAGACTGGTGCTGAAGTATTTGATTCTGGGACTGAATGCTGATTACTAAAACTGAACACTGAAACTGTAAATGAGTTTTGATAATTGCTTACAAATATTTGACATAAGACAGGGATATATCGAATTTGACATTGAACTAAGGCTTGAGGAATAGAATACCAATATCATGGGTTTACCACACTCTTTGCATAATGGATGAGTAAAAACTCTGCTCCTACTACACTAGGACTTGGAGCCTGATGCCCCATCCCTACAGTCATTTCTGAACTTTGGTACTGGCGCACTAGCTTAAAAGCGAACTGGGTCTGAATATTTCAGACACAACTGAAAATGATTACCACCCTACCACCTTGGCTGAGCAAAACTATAACTACTTGTTCTGGCCCTTTTTATTTTCTCTCTCCTTCTTCTTATGTTTTTTATCTTCAATTTGTTGAGCATGGGCGATAACCCTAGATATGTCCATCTCCTTAAGCAACATTACAGTTCAACACTCCTTAACTACTCTACCTGAAACCCCAGGCACAAACTTATTCATTCTTGATCAATTGTCTGCTATTACATGAGGATCATACTTGGCTAACTGAGCGAACTTAAGGGAATATTCTTTTACACTCATTCTACCTTGTCTGAGATTGATGAACTCTAACAATTTAGACTCCTTCTACTCTATGGGAAAGAATATATCTATGAAAGCCATAGAAAAATCATCCCAATCTATGGGATCTGCATTTGTACCCCTATCTACCTTTCACTGTTTCTACATCTTGTAGTTGATAGGCAGCTAACTCGGCACTCTTGCTGGAAGTTACTCCCATGATGTCTATGACTTTTTGAACCTGATTGAGAAACTCATGTGGATCCTTTCCTGACTTAAAATCAAAGAATAGGGGAGGATTCATTCGGGTTAAGTCCCAAATCCTGGATGCAGCATAATTTAGTATTAGGTTGGCAGGAACAGTAGCTGGCCATTCAGTTCGAGTTGTGACTAAATTGGATAAAGTAATGAATTCAGCCCTTAATTATGCATGACACGCACATCTAGAGGATCTGCCTGAATGGGCTGAGGTGCTGAATGACTTCCCATTCTCCTTTCATTAGTCCCATTGGGAGGAATGTTCAATAAATTAAAGGGAGAATAGATTAGACTGAGACAAAATTTCAAGCTTATGCTCACTGGCACGACATGAATACTGAAAGAAGGAAAACTGTTCCTAAAATATCTCATATCCTCCTTCACAGAAGTATGGTACACAACAACCCATGTACAAGACTGTACTAGCAGGTTTTCAGACTTACTAGGACACTGTTGAAGCTTAGGCTCTAATACCAAGTTTGTAATGCGCCGAATTTGGTACCCAAAATGCTACACGGTGTCTATGACCCCAAAAGACCACAAGCTAACCCATGACTGTATCTGTAACTGAGCACTAAATAATATACTAAAATTATGTGGAATATGTAACAGTTGTAAGGCCATAAGGTTCAAAACTAAATAAACATCTAATAAAACAAAGTCTGAAAATGATATAACAAATACCAAAACAAATCTGAAGTAACTGTCTGGCATGCTATAGTCTAGAAGCCTTTAAGATGAACTGATTATGGAGTTAAAGGAACTTGTCTCCAACTAACTCCATCTACCGATACTGAACTGATATAATAATTAATAATAAAGAAATTATATCATTCTCGAATGATGAGGACTCACTACAAATTTACTACTTAAGGAATCTGAAATAATATTGATGCTCTGGAGTGCGTGCTTCTGAACCTATGGTGTAAAGTAAACCACCAGAGCGCAAATATGTTAGTACGTTGGAATGTACTGATATGCAATTGATGTAGGATGAATGCAAGGGGTTCATATGCATGAACAATACTAAGTGACTAACTAACATAAATGAAAGAATACATGCATGAATAATTAATTCTAACTGACATCGTGATAGGACTGAATCTGAGTTCTGACTGCTGAGTCTACTAATAATAGGGATTTACTGATATCTAAGTTTACTATTACTAGAATACAGATTAATTGTATTACTGGAAAGCTAACAATTGATTTTACTAATATGGATAATCTGAATATCTATTATTGATAGTTCTAATTATAAAGAACTAATCTGATTGACTATATCTGGCAGTCCTGAGTCTCAATACTGATAATGTGAGTTTCGTATACCTAGTATACTGATACTGAGTGACTATATCTGATATTCTAGATTCTGATGGAACTAGTTGAGTTCCATATTGTACTGAGTGACTGTATCTGACAGTCCTAAAATCTATAGAACTATCTGAGTTTTATTACTGAGACTGAGACTAAAACTGAAATTGAGACTGTAGGAGGTAACATCTAACCGACATACCCCAAAACTGACTGATGGGGTCCAGCCTGTAACCCTAGCTGGAATGATGTTAGTACCGCACCACGGGTAAAGACAAGCTACGATCAAACCCGCTCTAACAAGGTGATCTTCCGTCAACCCCTCTTGTAAGGAAAAACACAAATGAGATTTATTAGTGGCCTACCCATAGGGGTACATCTCAACCTATGCTCGCTACGTAGCTCTGGATTGCAAGGATTGCTTCTAAGGATCCCTCCACTGAATAATAGGTGAATCCCCATCCTTGGGTTCACTCGATGGTGAAACCTACTCCCAACTGAGTAGACACTAAATTGATTATACTAAACTGAACTGTTACTGATGGTATTGTTTGAAGGAGCTAAACTAAGTTCACTGAGTTTCGTTGACTGACAGAATGCTACTGAGGTCTGAGGACTGACTGAGGTTACTGAAGTTACTAATATTTGCTAGGAATACTAAAGTTCCCTGAGATTACTAAACTACTGAGATTACTGAGATTTCTGAGAGAGGCTAGACTGATAGTGAATTTACTTAGTTTTCTTGAGTGATGAGACTAACTAAATTTACTGATCATGGATTGACTGAGATTATTGTGAAAACATGACATGGCTCTAGGTACACAGCTAAATTATCGGGTACAAGTACCCCAAGGACTCGATAGAATAAAACTGACAAGGCTTGACACTTTTGATAACATGAACAATATCAACAATTCTTAATTTCATAGTTGGGAATTTCATGAAGCACATGATCATCTTAATGTTGAACATGGATAGTAATGCATATAAACATGGCATAATTTCGTGATTCTAATATTATGAACATCTCATCAAGCAATCACAATGCATAGGTTTGCATGGGAATCATCTTAATCAAATAGGTATAGCATAACTTAAGAGGAATTACATGATCTTGATACATGGAAATTAAGTACTTGATCATCATTCATTCATTGGGCATATTATCAAACACCTTCTATGCACACTTAGGGCACAGGTATGATCATCAATTTAATATAACATGGTTCAACAATTTAACTCAATTGAATGAATTTTAATCCTATACTAACATAGTTTCATGAAAACATGATAAGGATAAAATCTTGACAGTCATACAACAAGAACAACATCAACATAATCAATTAAAAACAAGAACATCATGGCATATAGTTTAAAATAGGGTTCTTGATCTTCATGGACAAAAGGAGTCCATGAATCAATAATATACATACCGTAATTCTTGATTCTACGAAGATTGATAGAGAGATTTTTGAATTTGAATCCCCAATTAAAAACCCTAGCTTGTTCTTGAGAAAAACTTGAGAGAAACAATATATTTTGGGTGAAATATGGCAGAATCATGTGTTATTGGATATATATATATGGGTGATACATTGACCCTTTTAACCCTTGGATACGATTTTAATTCTGTGAAAATTTCTCAATTTGGACCTCTGGCGTGATGCGGCGCTGTCGCGCCATGTATCTGGAAAGTGACAAATGGAAAATTGCACAATGGCACAACGCGAAGCTATTGTGTTGCCATTTTGTTTGTGACATGGAAGTTTGGCATGATGTGCCACTATCGTGGAGCAACACTAGAAATAGACAATTGCCATTTAAGTTGCCTCTGCGATGCGCTGATGTCTCATGTGATACACTATCTCACTAAAAAAGCTCTAAATCTTCATCCAGGTATCAAATTTGGCCGAATTTGATAATGATGGCAAGATTATTGAATTTTCCACATGATAAAAAGTGAAAATATTGAAAATACGACATGTATAAAAGTAGATTCATCTTTGAAATAAGTCGTTAACATATTTGGGATGATTTTAATCTCGGTAGAAGTACGGGGTATTACATGAGTATGCCTTGTATTGTTGTATGATGATTTCTCATTTCAAATATGGTACGGTGATTGTATGCATAGGATCGACTAGCTATTTGATTATCTGAAATAACGGATTACTCGCCCTGTTATTGATAATGTTATTATCATTCTTATGATCATTGTTATGTCTAGTTAGGATAGATTAGTCATTGATACACTATCGAGATTTGACGTATGATCCTATCCTCTTCTACTTTATGATTTTATTACTATGCATGACTAATTTATTATGAGATAAATTTATTAGAAACCATGAGTATGTTAGGACTAAGTCCCGACAGGGTTATAATGAGGCCTTAAAGTGAAGATATGATGATCTAGGATGTGCTTCGAGTTGAGATTATAACTATATGTATATATATATGTACATCTAGTAATATGTAGATTATGTATTACCGTATATCTCTTCCTTCTCTTCAGATACTGTAAATTCATTCCTTGGTATTGTAAATCGCTATATAATCTTTTTTCGTCCTTTATTCATATATTTGCTAGGGATATATGGTATAGTGTGAAGATTTCTGAGTGTGCCTAGACTAGGATAGTTTATCCTTGACACTTTCTTAGCCTTATTATGTTTGTCTCTTGGACATGAATAGGATATGCTATTATTATTATCTCATTGGCTTGATATATGATTATTAAACTCTTGGTGTAGTTTCATTATGTTAATATGTTATATATATATTTACATTATCTTTGAAGCTCAGTTGTCCATTTTATACTAAGTACTAATAGTTTGGTACTCATACTATACTTTTGTAGCTTGTAGGTCATAGTACGAGTTATCATCGTTAATGTGTACATCGTGCGGAGCAGCTATGGTTTGAAGATTTAGAGTGAGCTCCTGATGTTAGGATTATTACCTATCTCTCTCTTATTTTGTTAAAGTAGCCTATATGTTGTATTTAGAGATAAGATATATCAGTGTATTCAGTTGAACTTCAGTTTGTACTCTTTTTGTTACGACCCAAAGTCACCTCATGGGACGTCACACGGTGCTTAGGGTTACAAGTATCCCCAACCTAACCCTTTGAGTCTATCACTTCTCATAATAACTCATTCAAGAAGAAATATACAAAACACTGGCACTGTCATATCAAATAAAAGGAAATACGAAGGTAATACTCGGTCCAAACAACCACAATGCTGGAACTGTCAACTTAACCATAGTCTGATAGCTAGTCTGACAAAGCCTCTACTACTCCATGAACTCGAGAGTCATTGGGATAGGTCCCCAACTGGCTCAAACTAAACTAAAAGTAATAACATAAACACTCAAATAATGAATGTCTCAAGATATGTCCTCCAACCATGATGACTCACCACTATAGAGATGTAGACGAAGGTACTCGGGAATCACTGACGAGGCTGGGACTGAGCACCTGAACATACATTATAAGACAATGTAGCACATAGATATATATGTGGATCAGAACTTGGGAATGTACTGAATATATGGGAGTGTATGCATTTACATAAAAAAATCAATACTCTTTAATCAAATTATGCATACAAATAAGAATGACTCACATTGCTTGAATAATTCCAAAATGTAAAGCTCATAAATCATGTAGGACGAAGCATGTAACACAAATCTCGTGAGTCATTAAACTTTGCCTTTAAAATTTGTGCTCTCCTCTTATTCTCATTACTCCTAAGATGAAGGAAACTTTAAATAATACTTTTAACTCATGCATATATCTCATGGAGAGTAAAATTTATTTATTGCTCAAGAACTTATAACTCTTTTGAACTCAAACACTTGGAACTCGGAATCATATGACTTTGGCTTAAAAATTGATGATCAACTCGTATTAGTAGAGAAAACTACTTCCTTCTTTGAAAAATACTCAAAGAAGTTCATTCATTTTAGAAAATATCTCATCCCAAAGCTTTAGGGAAAGTATTCTATATCAACGGAAAATACTTTACTTTAGGGAGGTTCTCTTAACTGAATAAACCATATGAGCTACATGGAGTCAAATGTCTTATCCTCCTAAGGAAGAAACCTCACGTTAGGGAAAGGTATTAAACTCTTGCCAATGAGTATAACCGCAACTCACTGATCACTTATCTCAGCCTTGGGCCCAATCATCTCGACCTCAGGCCCAAAATCTCAAACCTACGGTGGCATATAGTTCTGGGATAAGAAACCATGGTAACTTAACCAACTTGGTGCTAAATACTACCCCTTTTAGTTTATCTGGCTTATCTCCTGGAAATCCACTTTAGAAAAAATCTCTTGGTTCATAAGAACCCAACAATCACATATGTAATCTCATTTGGTATAGAGGATTTCAAAACTCTATGACCATTAGGTCAAACCATTTCTCAATAATCTCAAAATACTCAAATCATGGGTGCTTATAGCACAGTAGTTCATAAATTGCAAGTCTCAAGTAGGAATTAATGACCCATAATTCAATCTCAAGCTAAAACTCATCATAATGCATAATAGATAGCATATAGATTCATAATTCATGAAGAAATCTGGAAGTTACAGCAATTTGTCTCAAAATATCAACATACTCAAATACTTCAATTTCTAGAAAATTGAAACTATTAAATTCTCAAGGAGTAACAACATAGGGTATAAACCCAACTTTAATTTCTTAAGAAAACATGCAAAATCATGTTATTTTACTTTAAATTCATGGGAAACATCAATATATTGCAATCAATAACAATGGGTGAAAACCCCTAATTCAATATCATGTAAAATCTCATAGATTGCAGAAAATTATAGTTTAAATAAGCCTTTGGGCACAATGGTGAAAGGATTGCCCATGTTCAAAACCCCACATACCTTAGATTATGAAATTGGATGAACAAGCTTTCTTCAAACTCTTCTTCTTACTCTAGAGAGAGGGTTTTTGCAACCCTTGAACTTGGGGAACTTAAATCTCAACTCAATTTGTAGAATCTATGTGAATTCTTAGATTTATTGGAGAAGGGTTTTTTATTTGATCTTGAGGGAGAAAGCCTAGCTCTCTTGTGTTTTGGATTATGAATGAAGTCATTTGCTTCATTTGGAATATATCTGGTTGATAAAAGAGTGGAAATACTGAAAATTTCCTTTAAAAAACAACTTAAAATACTGAACGGGGTCTACAACGGTCGAAGCGACTGTCCATCGCTAGACTTATGGTCCGTCCGATCATCCGTCATAGGTCGGTTAGAGAAAGAACACACTGTCTTGATTTGACAGTATTAATGATGGTCCATCACAAAATCAATGGTCCGTTGGATCATCCATCGCACATTAGCCCGGATGAGGCCACACTGCCTCAGTAGCGATGCTCTCAGCGATGGTCCGTCGCAGTCTTGACGGACCATCGTCCTATCCGTCGTACTTAGACTAGAGAAAGAAGTTACTACTTAGACCAGAGAAAGAAGTTACTACCTTGGTTATGATGGTCTAGGCGACAGTCCGTCGCACACTCAATGGTCCATTAACCTATCCATCACACCTGGGCGGTTCCGACAACTCTCAATAAAACGACCATACTTCCCACCCCGATGCTGAATTTGGATAAAATTGTTATCGTTGGAAAGCTAATTCAATTCTCTACATGATATGAAGTAATTTTCAGGAAAATTTAACAAGATTAAATCACTAATAACTTGGAAAGTCTCTTCTCAATCTTTTAGGGTGGGATTTACACTTCACTTGACATGCTCAAGGCTCAAAGTACAAGGTAACTTTGCTGGGTCTTACAATATCTTCCCCTTGGAATCATTCATCCTCAAATATTGCTAGTTAGACTAGCAACACAGGAAAACAGAGTACACAGAGCTAAAGAAATTTGCTAAACGGGCTCGACATCTTTCTAAACTCTTGAATACCTCAGAAGTTGCAAGAAATCATTCAAGAATAGATATATAACTGAACTTTAGATTAGAAGAGATGTATTAAGAAAGAACAATAATTTCGGATCGATCTGAACTCGAGAAAAAGAGTTATGGGTACAGGGATCTCATGTCTGCTTCTGCCTCCCAAGTAGCGCCCTCAACTGACTGGTTCCACCACAACACTTTGACCAAGGAAACCTATTTGTTCCTTCGTCAACGGATCTAAAAATCTAGGATCTCAATAGAAATCTCATCGAACAAAAGATTGTTCTGAATATCAGCACTCTCTGAAGGATCTACCAGAATAGAATCACCAATATGTTACTTAAGAATAGAGACATGAAAAATAGGATGAATAGCTGACAACTCCGTAGGCAACTCAACCTCATAGGCTACTTTCCTAACATGTCCTCAAAACACTCTACGGGCCAATATAACGGGGACTAAGCTTTTGTTTTTTACCAAACCTCTTCACCCGTTTCATGGGTGAAATCTTCAAGTACACCTAATAACCCACAACAAACTCAAGATCACTTCTCCTCATATCGTCATATGACTTTTGACGACTCTGAGCTATCTTTAACCTCTCTCTGATAACTTAACTTTCTCCATAGATTTAAACACTGCATCAGGCCCAATCACGACAGTTTCACGCACATCAAGCCAACCTATGGGTGATCTACATCTTCTACCATACAAGGCCTCAAATGGTGCCATCTCAATGCTAGCACAGTAACTATTGTTATAGGCGAACTCTATTAATGGAAAATGCTCATCCCAAGTACCTTATAAATTAAGAGCACGCACCTTAAACATATCTTCTAGGGTCTGAATAGTCCTCTCAGCGTGACCATCTGTCTATGGATGAAAAGCAGAAATCAAAAGAACTTGGGTACCAAGAACCTACTAAAACGTCCCCCAAAACTAAGAAATAAATTGAGAACCCCTATCCGAAATGATAGATAAGGAAACTCCGTACAGCCTGACTAATTCTCGGATATACAATCTAGCATAATCCTAAGATGTATAAGATGTATGCACGAGTAAAAAGTGCACGGACTTAGTCAGCTTGTCTATAACAACTCAGATAGAATCATGATGGTGATGCGAAAGAGATAACCCGGTCACAAAATCCATATTCACCACCTCCTTCTTTCAAGTGGGTATACCAAACTCTTGCATCCCACCACCAGGCCTTTGCTGCTCTGCCTTTGCTTCTCTACCTTAACCTATTGGCAGATTGCACACTTTGCTACAAACTTAGCTATATCCTTCTTCATACCGTTCCACCAATAGGTTTCCCGCAAATCGCGATACATCTTGGTAGTACCGGGACGAATAGAATATCGTGTACCATGCGCTTCATCCATAATCTTTTGCCTCAGATCATCAACACATGGAATGAACATTCTACCCTACAATCTCAACAATCCATCCCCCCCTTGGGAGAAAACCTCTACCTTTTGGTCCTTAACTGCCTCCTTCAATCGGACCAAACTAGTATCTCTATCTTGTTTCTTCTTCACTTCCAAAACTAAAAAGGATTCGGAACTAATTTGTACCGAAGTACTTCCCTCAACTGAATCAAGCAACCGAATACCCAAGCTAGCCAGACAATGCACATCACGAGCTAACTTTTTCTTACCTTTTTCTACATGAGCAACACTACCCATAGAAAATCTGCTAAGGGAATCCGCCACTACATTGGCCTTGCCTGGGTGATACAACACTCTCATATTATAGTCTTTTAACAACTCTAACCACCTCATCTTCCTAAGATTTAACTCCCTCTGAGTCAACACATACTACAGGCTCTTATGATCAGTAAACACATGAATATGAACACCATAAAGATTGTGTCTCCATATTTTCAAAGCAAAGACCATAGTAGCTAACTCAAGATCATGGGTTGGGTAATTCTTCTCATGCGGCTTTAACTATCTAGAGGCAGAGGCAATAACCTTACCTCTTTGCATCAACACATAACCCAAACCAATTTTTGAGGAATCACAATACACTACAAAACCATCTTTCCCATCAGGAAAAGTCAACACAAGGGCTAAAGTAAGTCAATTCTTCAACTCCTAGAAACTCTTCTCATAGGAATCAGACCATTGGAACTTATCTTTCTTTTGGGTCAACCAGGTCATGGGAGACATAATAGAAGAGAAAACTCCAATGAAACATTGGTAGTAGCCTGCTAGACCCAAGAAACTTCTAATGTTAGATGGAGAGATAGGTCTAGGCCAATTTCTTACAGCTTGTCTTTTGGGGATAAACTCTAATACAACAACAACAAACCCAGTGTATTCCCACCTAGTGGGGTCTGGAGGGGTAAGATGTATGCAGTTCAAACCTCTACCTCTAACGAAGTAGACGGGAATAAACTCTAATACCTTCAGCTGAAATAATATGACCCAGAAAGGCTACAGACCGTAGCCAAAATTCATAGTTACTAAATTTGAAGAACAACTTGTGGCCTTTAAGTGTTTGCAAGAGAATTCTAAGGTGATCTTCATGATCATGCTCACTGCGGGAGTAGACAAGGATGTTATCTATGAACACTAAGGCAAATATATTAAGATATTGCATGAAAACTCGATTCATTAGGTCCATAAGAGTTTTTAAGGCATTGGTTAGCCCGAAAGACATCACTAGAAACTCAAAGAGGCCATATCGAGTTCGGAAGGTTGTCCTTGGAATATCACATTCTCTCACTTTAAGTTGATGATAGCTGGATCTAAGATCTATTTTGGAGAAATAACTTGAACCTTGAAACTAATCAAATAGGTCATCAATTTTCGAAAAAGGATACTTATTTTTTACTATGACCTTATTAAGCTGACAATAGTCAATGTACATACACAAAGAACCATCTTTCTTTAATACGAATAAAATAGGTGCGCCTGAAGAAGAAATACTGGGCCTTATAAAACCTTTGTCTAAAAGATCTTTGAGTTGCTCTTTCAACTCCTTATGCTCATCAGGTGCCATATGGTATGGCGGAATATAGATAGGACGAGTGTCGGAAAGAAGGCTAATCCTGAATTCTATCTTTCTATTCGGAGGTACCCCTAGGATATCTTCCAGAAAACATCTCAAAACTCATTAACAATATCGACTAGCTGAATAGTTAGAGCCTCGAACTTAGTGTCTTTGACTCTAACTAGGTGATAATTGCAAAACCCTTGGATATTAGGTTTTTGGCTTTGAGATAAGAGATAAAATGACTCTTGGGAGATAGCGAACTCCCTAACCACTCAAAAACTGGCTCATTAGGGAACTAAAACTTGACCACATAGGTATGACAGTCTATAGATGCATAAAAAGAATAAAGCCAATCCATACCCAGAATTAGGTCAAAATCCACCATGTCTAACTCTATTAGATCAGCAAGTATGACTCTATGAATAATAGTAATAGGACAATCTCTATATACTTGTTTAGCAACAACTGACTCCCCTACTGGTGTGGAACTAAGAAAGGCTCAGGAATCTTTTTGGGACTCATTTTGAAATTCACAGCACTTGACCCGGGGTCCATCAACACATAAACATTAAAATAAAAGACGCGGAGCATACCAGTAACAACATTGGGAGAGTCCTCTTACTCCTGATAGAATGGTAAGGCACAGAATTTGTTCTGGTGCTGACCGCCAGCAGTGCTAGATGAAGCGCCCTAAAGAGGGGCAGGATGAGGGACAAGAGCTAGTGTACTAGTAGTCTATTCCTGAGGTCAGATATCTCTGGTCCCCTACCTAGCATGCGGATAATATGTAAGTTTGTGGCCCTTGTTTCCACAACCAAAACAACCTCTCAAATTTGCAAAACACTCATCAGGATGATTCCTACAACACTTAGCAAAGGAGGATAACGAGGCATGTTACCAACACTATTCTGCGACCTACACATAAAAGACCAGCTCCCTTGCTTCTTCCTGTCTCTAGGCGCGATAGCACTAGGTGATGAAGGCATTAGAATAGACAGATACCTCTGAAAATAAGGACGATTTCCTCTATGGAACTTAGGCTGACTATACTTATGTTGCTCAAATTTAGCCCTTTTGTTACCCCTCACTCTTCCTCTTTCTCTAATCTTATCTGCCTCTATCTTCTATGCATATTTTATCAACCTATAAAGATCCATTTCCCTATGCAACATCACAGTTTTACACTCTTTCAGCACCAAACCAGAAACACCTATCACAAACTTGCTCATACTAGCTCGGGTGCCGAAAATTAAATTAGGAGCATACTTAACCAACTAGTTGAACTTGAAGTAGCACTCCTTAATAGTAATGGAGCCCTTCCTTAAGTTCATAAACTCCTTAATCTTTGCTTCCCTCATCTCAAACAGAAAGAACTTATGAAATAATGCAGCATCCTCACCTCTACCCTTCCTCCACAATACAACCCATTCATAAGCTATGTCCTTCAACCTGTAAGACACCAACTCAACACTTTATTCCTTTGAAACATACATCACCTGCGTGATCTTTCTCACCTCCTCAAGGTATAACTGTGGGTCCTCACCTGCCTTGGACCCACAAAACTCTAGCGGATTTATCCGTATAAAATCATGGATCCTAGAAGCAGCTACATCACCTCCCTACTAATTTGCAACTGTGGCATGGTTATTGGCCTAAACATTAGTGTGACTGCTTGTGCTAACACCTGAAAGGCGACCCTAAACTCAGCAGGAGACACATCTCATTAAAAGGATCAACAGGTGGGGGTTACTCATCATCATTTTCGCGAACATTCGCTCTTCAGAAATGTATTTTCTAAAATAAAAGAGCATGAATTAGTAGATGAGAGGGACAACTGTAGGCATAATAGAATCTGAAAGAAAGAAACAATTTTTTCCTAAATTATCTAGTAGCCTCTTACTCATAGATGTGGTGCGCTACACACCGTTGATCAAGACTCTACTTAACGCGGCTTGTTAGACTTCTTAGGACTTCTTTAAAACCTGGCTCTAATACAAGTATCCCCAAGATAACCCTTTGAGCATATCACTTCTTATAATAAATCATTCAAGAAGAAATAAACAAACACTAGCACTGTCATATTAAATAAAGGAAATATAAAGGTAATACTCGGTCCAAATGACCACAATATTAGAAATCTCAATACAACCATGGTCTGATAACTAGTCTGACAAAGCCTCTATTACTCCATAAACATGAGAGTCGTTAGGACAGGTCCCCAGCTGACTGAAATTGAACTGAGAGTAATAACATAAACAATCGAATACTAATATGTCTAAAGATAGGTCCTCAAATCATGAGGACACATCACTGTTGAGATGTAGACAAAGGTACTCGGGAATTACTAATGAGGTTGGGACTGAACAGCTGAACCTATATTATAAGACAATGTAGCATATAGATGTATATATAGATTAGCACTTAGGAATGTACTTAGTATATGGGAGTGTATGCATTTACTTAAAACAATATCAATACTTTTTAATCAAATCATGCATGCAAATAGGAATGACTCACATAGTTTGAATAAGTCTAAAATATAACACTCATATATCATGTAGAATGAAGCATGTAACACAAATCTCATGATTCATAATACTTTGGCATTAAAATATGTGCTCTCCTCTTATTCTCATTTTTCATAGGATATAGGAAGCTTTAAACAATACTTTCTACTCATGCATATATCTTATGAAGCGTAAAACTTCTTTATTACTCAAGAACTTATAACTCTTTTGAACTCAAACACTTGGAACTCAAAATCATATGACTTTGGTTTAAAAACTAATGATCAACTCTTATTAGTAGTGAAAACTACTTCCTTATTTGGAAAATATTCAAATAAATTCATTCACTTTAGAAAATATCTCATCTCAAAGCTTTAGGGAAAATATTCTATCTCAATGGAAAATACTTTAGTTTAGGGAGTTTTTCTTAACCGACATAAACCATGCGAGCTACATGGAGGCCAATGTCTTGTCTTCCAAAGAAAGAAACCTCACATTGGGGAGAGGCACCATAATCTTTCCAAGGAGTATAACCTCAACTCAGTGATCACTTATCTCGGCCTCAGTCCCAATCATCTTGGCCTTAGGCCCAAAATCTCAAACCTATGGTGGCACATAGTTCTAGGGTAAGAAATCGTGGTAACTTACCTAACCCAGCGCTAAATGCTACTCCCTTTAGTTTATCTTTCTCATCACTTCGAAAATCCACTTTCAAAATAATCTTGTGGTTCATAAGAACCCAACAATCAAATCTGTAATCTCATTTGGTATAGTGGATTTCAAAACTCTATGACCATTAGGTTAAAACATTTCTCAATAATCACAAAATACTTAAATCATGGGCGCTTATAGCACAATAATTCATAAAATTACAAGTCTCAAGTAGGGATTAATGACCCATAATTCAATCTCAAGTTAAAACTCATCATAATGCAAATAGATAGCATATAGATTCATAATTCATGTAGAAATCTAGATGTTACAAAAATTTTCCTAAAAATACTAGCATACTCATATAGTTCAATTTTTAGAACATTGAAACTCTTAAATTCTCAAGGAGTAACAACATAGGGTATTAACCCAGCTTCAATTTCTTAAGAAAACTTGAAAAAATCATGTTATTTGACTTTCAATTCATGGAAAACATCAAGATACTATAGTCAATAACAATGGGTGAAAAACCATAATTCAATATCATGTAAATTCTCATGGATTTTAGAAAATTATAGTTTAAATAAGCCTTTGGGCACAAGGGTGAAAGGATTACCTTTGTTCAAAACCCCAGATACCTTAGATTATTAAATTGGATGAACAAGCCTGCTTTAAACTCTTTTTCTTACTCTTGAGAGAGGGTTTTTGCAACTCTTGAACTTAGGGAACTTAAATCTCAACTTAATTTGTAAAGCTATTATGAGTTCATGTATTTCTTGGAGAAGGGTTTTTGAATTGATCTTGAGGGACAAACCCTAGATCTCTTATGTTTTGAATGATGAATAAAGTCATTTTCTTCATTTGGAATATATCTAATTGATAAAAAAGTGGAAATACCAAAACGTCCCTTTTAAAAATGCCTTAAAATACTGAATAAGGGCCACGGCGGTCGAAGAAATAGTGTGTGGCTAGCCTGATAGTCCATCGGATTATCCGTCGCACGTCGATCAGAATAAGAACACACTGCCTTGATGTGACAATCTAAGTGATGGTCCATTATAAACTCGACAGTCCGTCAGATTGTCCATCGCACATTGGCTAGGATGAGGCCACACTACCTCTGCGGCGATGGTCTCAGCGATGATCCATTACAGTCTTAACGGTCTGTCGTCCTGACCGTCACACTTGGGCTAGAAAAGGTAGTTAATTCCTTGGTGTCGATGGTCCAGACAATGTTCAATTGCACACTCGACGGTCCATTAACCTGTTTGTCACTCCTGGGCGGTTCCAACAACTCTTAGTAAAACGGCCATAACTTTTCACCCCAATGCTGGTTTGGACAAAATTTGTATCTTTAGAAAGATAATTCAATTCTCTAAACTATAGGAAGTAATTTTCAGGAAAATTCAACAATATTAAAACACTAATCACTTGGGAAGTATCTTCTCAATCTTTTAGGGCAGGAATTATACTTCACTTGACACGCTCAAGACTCAAAATACAAGGGAACTTTGTGGGGTCTTACACTTCTATTATTAGTATCTCTTGTATTGATACCACCAGTTTTTGAGATTATATTATATAATTGATTCTTTATTTTATCTATTCACAAATCTTTCCTGTATATATTTTATAGTCCGTTAGTAGCCATTTCAGATAATGGGTTAGTCTTGCCTACTGATGGGTTATAGTAGGCTCCATCATGACCTAAGAAGTGGGTTTGTAACAGTATCATAGCGCACAAATGTAACCACACAGGATTGGTACACAAAAGATATCAATAAAAATTTTTCTACCAGGGTAGATATATAAAAAGGCATAGTAAGAGGCTTGCACGTTATATCAAAACCAAAAGCAAAATATGTATATACATAAAAGAATATAGAACTAGGAAAATTAATATGGAAGTAGACCTATTTCAAAATAGGATGAAACTTGTAATAGCTAAACTAGAAGACCCTACATTTAGTCTCTCAAGGATAGCATAACACTAACCATATCTACTTTAAGACTGAGTAACCCCAGGATCACCTATACGAATTGTAATGAGCCTTCAGGATATTTTCTATATTTATTCTTAATTTTGATATTTAGAGATTTACTATAGATGACCCAAGTCATTTATGACTTGTTGGAAATAACATTTTGATTGTCGGCTAATTAGTTTACCTTTTAAAGCTAATTCCCCACTTTGAAGCCTTTGTTGGTTCAAATTGGCTACCAGGTAAAAAATTTAGTTAATCGACCTTATATGCCTATTATAACAGTTCCAATAGCTCTAGACTATTTATTTTAGGTTAGGTAGATCCTTGTTTTGGGTTTCAAGGCTCCCAGACTCATTTGTGGCTATTGGTCAGAAGTAAAGAAAAATGAAAAGTGGGTGTGCGACCCACTTTTCATCAAAACTACCTTGGGTGGAAATATTTACGAAACCATTTAGTCTAGATCATTGAGTTTGATTGATTAGAATAGTTCTTTTGTGTATAGAGGATTATAGATGAATGTTGATTGGTTGGCAGAGACTTGGAAAATTTCCAAGTCTCTAGTTTATGCCTGATATATGGTGTGACCGCTAAAGTGGCGCTTTGGGTGTTTAGTGAATGGAACTTTAGTGGACTTTTAGGAAATTTAGCAGCCCTATCTCATCCAAAGAATACAGCTTTAGTGGCTAGCAATTTAGCGGCCAAAGGTCTGCTTTAGCAGGCCTGCCTTGTTAGTGGGGGACTATTTTAACAGTCAGTTGCGCTCTTTCGAGATGATCACTAAAGTAGCTAGTGTTTGTTTTAGAGACATTCGGTTACCTAGAAGAGGTATAAATACCCCACTTAGCCTAATTTTCTTCTATTCTCAATAGAGTAAAACCCTAAATAGTGTGGAAATATGGGAGACGCATTGTAAGTGATTTATTAGGTTTGGAATAGTTTATTTACATGTTACTCCTTCAAAATTCATGATAAGCTTCCATCTATTTTAGTATAAAAACCTTTTTCTTTTTCTAAAATCTTTAGAATCTTTGCAGCTTTAATATACCACCATTAAAGCTCAAAATTCATCCATTTTTAGGGTAAATATTCCATGAGCATAGAGGGATCTTGTATTGGTTTCAAAAGTGGGATTTTATAATTGGGCTCCACATGGAATCTTTACTTAATTTTAGACCTAAAGCACAATAGAGCAATATGGCTATCATTATTCTTATATTAACGGGTATATCATAATTTTGATAGCATGGCACCTTGTGGATCCTTCTCAAAATGGAAAATCAATGATCTAGTAGATTATTTGCACTTTTCATCAAAGTCTAGGAAAGGTAAGAATACCTTCTTCATAAATTGGGATATCTTGTAGTATGATTATTATATTATGCTATATATAGGTTGAGATTTATGTGTTCATGTATGAATGAGAATATTTGGATTAGTTGAACAATTTAGGTTATCTTAAAATCATAAATTTTGAGTGATTAGCTCAGTTACCTATCTTTAAGGTGAATTTAGCTCATGGTCCATGTTTAGAATGGAATTGACTTGGTCATTCATGCTTATGGTAAAATTGACCATTAGTTGCTTAAGAAAGGGAAATTTCCTTACTTGCTATTATTTTTTTTGGGGGGGTGGGGCATGATTGACTTAGTTGTTCTTGTTTGGAAATAATTACTATCCTAGGGCTATTTGTTGTTTATTCAATATCTAGAAATGAATTTATATACCTTATCCTAGATAGGTGTAGAAGTCGCCTAAAATAGATTTCGAGAATTAGAAGTGGGCCTCTCCAGCTTATATTAGGCAAAGACTTGTGTTAGCTTTGTAGACTTATTTACACATGATATGCCCTTAATAATGTTTGGTTTTGGACTTGACGAGATAGAATGTATTTAATAGGTATGTTATTGGATATTGAAAGATTAATGCTAATTCTGAGTATTGCTATTCATATTTCTTATATAGATTATTAATGATATGACTCATAGATATGACTAATGATATGACCTATATATGCGCTTATTGATTTTCTTTCGAACATGATTAACGATATGACCTATCGACATGCTTAATGATATAGATATCGATATGATTAATGATATAGATTACATATGATTAATAGATATGATTAATTACTTATAGATAGGATTAATGGCTTATGGATAAGTTTATTGCAATATCTTATGAATATGACTATTGATATGGCCTATGAGCATGATTATTGACATGACTTTATAGATGCGGTATTGTTATAAATATTAGTTGTTCTTATGATTATTAGTTCGACGCATGGGTATGAGTTATAAACGATGGTCTATGGTTATAGTTTATCTGTATAGTCTATTGAGTTAGTTATCGATACGTCTAATTTATTTGGTTTGTTGTTATAGTTTAGTGATATGAGTTTCAGTTCGAGTTCTATTGCTGACGATGAAATTGATAATATGAGAAGTTATTCAGGTTTGAAAAATAATGATAATGATGATGGTAATATTAATCAACGGTTAAAGTCCGACATTGAGAATTATGTATGATTTGATACAATTTGGATGGATTCATGGTCATGGTATGACAATTTAGTAATTTATGTGTAAGACCCCACAAAATCCTAAGCTTAATTTAGTCCTGTAAAAGCTAGTAAGGGGTCCCATACTTATAAAACAACTCAGCTAAGTGTTTATATTTAGAGTTATTTTATCCTTCGTAAGTTAGAAAACTTTCTTCACAACCTTTATGACCTTCAAATATCTATTTTTAGGTTAATTCATGATCAAGAATGTCAGTAGGTGTTTCTAGACAATTTTTGAATTTTTCAAACTTCGTTTGAAACATATTCGAAAGCTCAAACTAGTGGATCTGTGTGATCTTGATGCACTGCATTGTCCATCGCATCGATGAGTATTTTCCCCAGCTACCATTGCAAATTCTAGTGAATCAATGTGGACTAGATATGGTGCGTTGGCTATCGCGTCGATTCTAATGGCACGGTACATTGGTCTGTGCATCGCTAAATCAATTTTTAGTCATTAAAAAGCCGTATCCTCGGGGGTAATTGGGTCTTTTCCTACCTTATGTAAGCCCCCAAAACATGAAATTCAGACCCTTTAAATGAAAAAAGCATTCTTCTTTCTCAAAATTTCCTAAGAAGTAAACCATAGGATCTTTAATTCAAGATTCAGCCTTCAATAACACTCCATCATTCTTGGAAAATTTGAATACCAAGGTATGTGAAGTATTCATCCAAGGGTTTCCTTCAACCGTTGGAGTTTAAGAAACTCTTTCTAAATATAAATTAATTGATTTCATGGATTTCATGTTGGATCTTGAATGTATTAATGATTATGTTGTTAATTGTGATCTGATTCCATTATTTGTCCCACGTTTCATGCAAACTAGTTTAATTGTGAATTGAATTTTGCGAACTACATGTCAAACTCTCGAATTGAAAGTTAAATATAGAATCCATGATATTAGTACATGTTTATTGATATGAGAAATACCCATGCTCCCCAAGTGGTTGTGAAAATGCTTATGTGATTAGACTACTCTAAGCATAACTTGTTCTTGTGTGATTTCAATCATGCACAAGTTCATGTATATCAAATGTTTGACCAAAGATGTCTAAGTGAATATATTATTAGCAAGCTAGTACCAGTATGCTACTAAAGTTATGCAGTGATTTACTTTTTATGCTATCGAGTCCTAGGTGTATTTAATACCCAACAATTTAGTTATTTACCTAGAGCTAGTGTAAGTTATAGAATAATCTCAGTCATGTCACGATCAGTAGCACTCTCTGTCAGTTATAGAAATTAGGAAAAATTTAGTAGACTCAATATTAGTCCAGTCCAGTTCAGACCTCAGTAAATTCAGTTAGTTAATAGATTTCAGAAGTATTTTGTCACTCAACAAAACTCAGTGAACTTAGTTTAGTTCAGTTAGATAGTATAATTGGTAAGAATTTAGTCAAGCCTAGTATGGAATAGGAATGAGTTCAGTGTCTATTTAGTTGGGAGTAGAATTCAGTACCGAGCAAACTCAAGGATGGGGACATTCCTATTAGAAAAGGGTTTGAACCTTACTAGCAATCACTGCGTTACAGAACTACATAGCCAGAGTAGGTTGATATATCTTTCTGCTAGACTATGGTTGATAAATGTTATACGAGTTTTCCTTCTAGTAAGGGTTTATGAAGGAGCTTCCTGTTAGAGAGGGTTAACTCATAGTTGTCTTTACCCGTGGCATGGTACTGATACCCTTCCAACTGGGGTTATAGGTGGGACCCCAATCTATTCAGAAAGGGGCATGTCGATTAGATGATTACTTCCCACAGTTTTAATTTCAATATTTAAAATAGAACTCAAATCAGTTATATAGAAATCGGGACTTCAGACACAGTCATTTAGTTCAGTATAAAACTCAGAATAGTTCCATAGAATAAAGACTATTAGGTATAGTCATCCAATTAACAGTAATACAGTATCAGTAAACTCAGATATCAGTAAATTAGTAATTCAAAACTCAATATCCAGTTTTATCATGACCTCAATTACCGTTTGTGTATTCATATATGTAGTTTCATTCTGTTATACTAATGTTATTCAATCAAAATTGTTTATGCATATGAAACCATGCATCTCAACCTACCTTACTTAGCATATTAGTACATTCGAAGTACTTGTGTATACCTTTCATTTGCGCTATGATGTCTTATATCATAGGTTTAGACGCACGGGCTCCCAATCATACTTAGTATCCCGATCTATCAGTAACAGACTACTGGTGAATCCTCACTGTTTGAGGACGTGATTATTACTTCAGTATCTCAGTTTATCAGTTTTAGTAGTTGGGGTTAGTTGGGGTTTTATCCTATCAATCCCTTATTCAGATAGTAGAGGATTATTATACTATAGTATTTCAGACAGATATATCAATATTTAGTTTTAAGTACTCAGTCTTTATTTATAGTTTTGAACTTTATGACAAGTTTACTCCTAATTTCCAAATAATACAGTATTATTATGTAGTTATTATAGTAGGTACTATTCATGGGTTAGCTTGTGGTCTCTTGGGATTATAAGCACCCTATAGTGTTCGGGATATAGACTCGGGGCGTTACATTATAACTATTTCATTTCTTAGTTTCCTTGATATACCCTTCAAGCGTAAAAGGGCCTACGTTGGGTTATTTACTTTTTCACACTTATTGGCTTATGGGAGCAAATGTTGTAGTTAAAGTTGTGTGACTTTTATGCTACCATTTTGTATGCTTTTATACATTCATGTACAACAGGGTTAAAGCTTATTTTCAAGGGGTACCCTTTTCCTTGACTCATCTTTTCTATCTTGTATCTTATCATACCATGTGTTCATGGTTTTTATACTCATACTACACTTTGTACCTTTTTAGCTCAGATCTGAGTGCTAGTTCTCATTGCTGATTCGATGATCGTGCTGAGTGATTTTGGAGATTGGGTGATCTCTTGGAATTGGAGTTACCTCATTTTCCTTCTATGTTTCTATGTCTACATTTTCATTTTTTAGATAGATTTCATTTGACTATCCAATACTTGTAGTTCAATTGTAGTAGATCTTGTATCGAGAATACTGAGTCTTAGGATGGCTGTTGATTTTTATCTATCTATGAGTTTGTTTTAATTGCCTTATTATTGTTTTATCTCTTTAATGTTGATTCTAGATTTTAAATTCATTTTCTACCAAGTTAACCCATTGCTTATGGATTTGGGATATGGTTCAGCTTACCTACTGGCGGGATAGAGTAGGTGCCTTTATGACTCATAAATTATGAATTATGGTTATTAGAGCATAGAACCGGTATTGTTGGTAAACGAGCAAGTTACTAGTAGAGTCTTGTGGATCAAAACAATTACAATTGTTTCTTATCTTTAAGAGGCTATAAGACATTGTTAGGAGCTTTTGAATTTTTTAAATCATTTCATACTAAGACTCTAAGTTTGTTTCAAAGCATTTCTTTAGTCTCACTCTTTCATAGTAGGCTAGGATACGTGCTGCCTCTACACTTAATGAGGGTCTAGAGACTGATCCTAGTGATCTTTTTGTTGTTCGTGGATGACCTAGAGGATGTGGATAGACTAGGGATGTGTCATGTCTAGGAGATAGGATATGGGGCCTTTATGATACAAGCATAAAGAGCACAAAAGAGTACAAGGCAATACCAAAGGTTCAAGCTTTAGAATTGGCAAGTGTTTAGATCCTTTTAAAGACTTGTCAAGTTGAAGGAGGAGAAGGGAAGCACTACAATAAAGAGGTGCCTCAAGTGAAGGGTATTTAAGATATTTTACATTCCAAAGTGACATCAATGAGGCTCCTACATTCCCTTTATTCATTAAGGGCATTTTTTGACATTTGTTATGTAATAGTATAAAGAGACACTTTAGTGGGTATTTTCATGGGACTTTGATGAACAATGAGAGAATACTCTTTTAGATTGTAATTTTAGTCTTCCTTATCTTATTATATCTGAAACTTGAGGTATTAATACATTTGATGAATTTTACTTGTGTTGATCAATTGGCAAGAAAGGTGTGATTGAGGAGTGTGAATTCCTTTGGTCCACCTAAGAGTGAGGTTTGATCTAATGTTGTTAAGGTATTTTCGAATGTTTGATACACATTTTTGTGCTAATAATTGTTGTTAGTGAGGGTCTCATTACCTATCCTTTTCATTTAATGCATTTCTTATTCATCTCCATTCTTTTATGTGTTATTTTCCTTGTCTTGTTCAAGTTTAGTTTCTGATTTTTCACATTCCTAGTTAGATTTCGTATCATTTGGTATCAGATCCTTGCTTAGGGTTGTTCCCACAACTCTAATCCTTGATTTTAGTGTCCTTATTAAGAACATTGCAACAAAAAAGAGTCAAATCGAAAGAAAAATCACAAAAAAAAGATAGACCTTGTTTTGCTTGTTGTAGATCCAAAATTTCCAAGTCAGATCTACAAGTTTTTATTAGGTTTCAAGGTTTATAGTGATAGACTCTTTCTCTCTAGAACATAAGGAGTTTAGATCTACTCTTGGAATAAGATTTTGTTGAGTTTGAGCTAAGACCTCCATTGATATGGCATTTTGAAGCTTCTAAGATCTACATCCATGTGGGTTTTGTATTTTTGAATGTTGGTGTGTTATTATTTGTTGATATTTGAGATTACCTTGACCTAAGGAACCTAGATCCACAAGAAAATCTGAATTTGGGATTAATTTGATTAGGGATCAAACTTTGGTCAACTCTTAAATATTCAAGTTGTTCTTCTATCTTCATCAAGTCTTGTTAAAGAAGAATATTCAAAGAGTGTGTTTGCTCCAAAAGGAGGGTGAAAAGATATTGTACTTGGTGTTTGTTATAGAATATTCCTTGGCATATTCGTTGTCATCCTAAATAAAGAAGAGACAAAGGAATAATCAAAGTACAAAATCAAGTACAATCCAAGTACAAAAAGGGAGACCATTGTTTTTTAATTCAAATTGGAGCTTGAAAAGTCCTCCAAATCTTGTTATTTCCCCCTCAAATCATCATCCATCTTCCTCAAGAGTGTTTTAGGCTAGGATTTGACATTTTAGGATTAAAAAATTTTTAAGCTCAACATCCAATCTATTGTTGCCACATCACCTCTTAGTAATCGGCCAAATTGAGTTCCTAAGTAGATTTTCCTGGTTTCTAATTTTTTATTCTAGTTTCTTGTAATTTAATTATATCACTAATTAGCAATCTAGTAAGTTCCTACTAGGTTGGTAATTAGTCTAGAGTTCATTTATTTCATGTCTTCAATTTTGGTGTGCTTTTATCATTTTTAATTCAAAGTAGTTTGTTGGATCAAGTCTGTACATTGTTTTTATTCAAGTCATATAAAACAAAAATTTATTCTAGGCCAAAGAATATTTACCACTCATTTACTTGCCAAGTATTTACAAGTTTTCAACACTTGGGAGGCCAAGTGTGAGATGAGATCTGAGTGTGAGCATGGTGAGGTTTATTGAACGAAAGTGTTTGCTCAGTTTTTAGGTTCCTTTTTAATTTTTTGTTTGTAAAAGGATCATGGAACCATAGATTTCAAGTGCTCCCTCACTTGGGAATAATGTTTTGGGAGTCTTAATGGCTCGGTTTGATACACTAACTCGAGACTTGAAGGGTCAGTTGGATATTATGAAAGGAGACTTGAATTCTTTGAAGGGTGGTGTGATTAGACTGAAAGTGGGGGTTGATAGACTATTTCCACCAAACCCTTCAAAATTTCAAACCCCTTAAAACCAAAGCTCCTACACTTCACCAAATCTAAGGCCACCAATTCAAATCCTCCCTCAACCAAATCCGGTTCACATTCTCCAAATATCCCTAAACCAAACTCAATCCATCAAAGTAGGAGAAGTGGGAGAGTTAGCACCCAAGGAGAATGATACTAAGACTCAATATGGAGATAAAATTAATGGTGAGGTACAAGAATTAATTGAAGAAAGGAGGGTAAAGGAAAGGGAAGCCACGGGCAGTGAAATTGGAAGGGAAAAAGGACATTTAATTATGGATCTTGTCCACAAAGGACCCTTGTTAATCACTAACCAAAATGCTAGCATTTTTCCTTGCTTTTATTCTTCTTATGTGAAGGTTCAAGATCATACATTATCAAAGAAGAATCCAAAAGGAGTTCCACACACTCACATGTTTGATGAGTTAATGAAATCCTTGGCTGAAAGTTCCAATCTTGGGTAAAGTGATGAAGAAATGAATCCAAAGGGAACTATTGACATATTCCATTGTGATGTATGGTATGAGGGCTGACATGATGCAGAGTCAAGTGAAGAACACAGTTCCCATGATAAGCTATCTTTTACTCCTTTTAAAACATGAATTGTTGTGTTTTGGCTAGTAGTGGCCAAATTGGTGTAGTTTAAGATTTGCTTAGTATAGAAGTGTATGAATCTTCATTTTGATATACTCTCGGCGTTTTTAGGTTGTATAAGGACCAAACTCTTGTTGTAAGTGTGCAAGCACTTGTTGATCTTTTAGATGACAAAATCAATTCTTTTCGTCAGAATGATTTGTGTCCATTTAGTAAGAGCACTTATAACTTGAATAAGGTTCCATTACCAAGTTACAAGAGTATTCACACACTAGTTTACCCTTGTGAAAACCAAGGTGATTCTACCTAGGTATGTGAGTTGCCAATAACTAGTGAGGGTGTGCAAATTGATCAATCGGGTGGAGTTAACCTTGATTTATTATAATGTCTAGGAGACCCAAATTATGATTGTACTTGTTCAAATTATTTTGATTATGGTCCTTTTTCTGTCTGTTCTGATTTAAATACATGAGGGCTACTCTCTTGAAAGAGAAGGTGGTATTTGCTTAGGTATTCTATCTAATTCTTCTTTGTGTGTTTCCTATGTTTAGCATACCAATGGTGATGATTTTCAAACTAGTGAGTACACACATAAGGACACCAAAGTTAAAGTTGACTTATGTGACACCTCTCTTAACCCTCTTTGTTCTCATGACATCTCCAATAGTGATAGAGAGGGTATGCTTCACTTTTTGGATGGAAACCTAGGGGAAAATGAGAGTGGTCGAGAATTAAGCCCTTGGTTACTTCTTTCATTTGACCTTGGTGATTTGTTGGGTTGTGGAAATTTCAACACAACTAACTTAGTGCTTGGTTAAGACGACAAACATAGGTTGATTGTGGATGTTGGAATCCTTTCCTATGATGGAAAGTCATTCTTGGGGGTTTACAACCCACTTAATAGACCCAAGTTATGCATTGGAGAAATTTCCAACAATGTGAAGTACTCACTAAAGAAAGGGAGTAATAAAAAGCGTCAATAGAGCTAATCCTTGAGATATTCCATTCTTGACCAAGGTATCACTAATTGTAGGTCAAGAAGAGAGTTCCCTCTTGAAAACACTTTAGATGAACTTCATTCTTGTGATGCCCTTCTTTTTGACTTGGTTGTGATGAGAGACCTCTTTCTCAAAGAGGGTTTTATGATTGAGGACCCTAAGGCAAATATGTCTTTGACTTTTTAGGGTATTGCTTATACATGTGCATCCTTGTTTGATACACTTCTACTTAAGTTACTTGAATCTCAACTTATGGGTGCCAAGTTTATGTTTCACTTAAAAGAAGGAAGCCGTATGAGTTTAAATGACTTGATTCCATCCTTATATGCTAAGTCATTAGAATACATTGGCATTCTTATAAATGATAGTACCTTGGATTATTTGTTTACACTTGATTCCTTCCTATACTACCTCTTTGCTTATGATGATATCCATGCTAGGCTTGGATTTGTTTTATGTAGTGGTAGGACATTTGTTTATTGGTCCACTTGGAGTTACAATGCTATATGGCTTTGGTAGACCTTTGTAGTTGCCTTATCTCTTGATTTTTTCCTTTGTTGTTTCCTTTGTTATGCTTATGGTAGGTGTTTCATGATCATAACAAAGGATAGTTGGTTGTATTCCAAAAGTGTAGCCCCTTGGCATAATTACGTAACTTGTGGTGCCAATACAAGCCCTCATATCGTAAGGATTGTGTGCTTATTTTCTTCTCTTTTTGGTGTTGCTAGATGTGAATTTGAGGACAAATTTCTTTCAATATAGAGAGGATGATACAAGAATAAAGAGAATAAAATAGTACAAGGCATTATCAAAGGTTCAAGCTTTAGAATTGGCAAGTGTTTGGAGCCTTTTAAAGCCTTGTAAAGTTGAAGGAGGAAAAGGGAACCACTATACTCAAGAGGTGCCCCAAGTGATTCCCAAAGTGATATGCATAAGGCACCTACTTCCCCTTATTTATTAAGGGCATTTTTGACATTTGGTATGTAGTAGTATAAATAGATACTTTAGTAGGTATTTTTATGGGGCTTTTATGAACATGGAGAGAATACTCTTTTGGATTATAATTTTAGTCTTTCTTAGCTTAGTATAGCTGAAACTTAAGGGATTAATACATTTGATGGATTTCATTTGTGTTGATCAATTGGCAAGAAAGATGTGATTAAGGAGTATGAATTCCTTTGGTTCACCTAAGAGTGAGGTGTGATCTAATGTTGGTAAAGTATGTTTGAATCTTTGATAAACATTATTATGTTAATCATTGGTGTTAGTGAGGGTCTCATTACCTATCCAATTTCATTTAGTGCATTTCTTCTTTATCTTCTTTCTTCTATGCATTGTTTTCCTTATCTTGTTCAAGTTTAGTTGCTGATTTTTGCATTTCCTAGTTATATTTCATATCACTTTACTAGAACCCTTGCCCACTCCCAAACTAGAGATTCTTCTGCTGCAGTAAGCGGTGGGCTAGGGAGTAGTCTAGGCTCCATCGAGATTTATTTCTTCTTTAGTTCTCAAAGATACTTTTGTTTAGTTTTTTATTTTTGTTGGTATTTCACCATCTAATAGTGAATAGTCTACAGATTAGAGTGGTAATAAGGCAAGGGCATATCTTGTAGCTGCGACTACTAGAGTTGAGTTACCTTTTGCGCCCCTAGTCTCATTACCGATAGTTTCCTAGCTTGCTCTGTCTATTGAGGAGGAGAATATATTGGATAAATTATTCAAATTTGCTCTGTCTAGGTTTTCAAATGCACCAAGCAAGGATGTATATGAGTTTTTGATTTCTTATGATGTCAGGCTTCATAATTTGGGCCTAGGTGAGACTTATGTCATATATTACACTACTTTTTAGTTAGACTTGGTAGCATAACATTAGTAGTGAGGTCATCTTGATTCCAGGCCAGCTGGATTTTCCCTATTAACATAGACTTAATTCTTTAAGATCTTTTTAGAGAAGTACATGCCTCACAGTCTTAGGGATCATTTAAAATAGTAGTTCTTGAGGTTAGAATTGGGTTTCATGACTGTTGTAAAATATGAGTTTGACTTTAAGAGTTAGATAAGAATTCTACTTCTATTATGACTATTGTGTATGAGAGGGTGGGTTTGTGTTTGTTTGAGGATTGAGACTTTGTATTAACATATCTAAACAAAGTTTGGTTGCAATGGGTAGGTCTTTTGTTAAGGTTTCTGATCATGCTCAACTTATGGAAGAGATGCATCACGAGGCCCAGTGGGGCAACGATAAGAGGTTATGGTTATAGGGTAGGTTTAGTGGGAGTCGTAGTAGCTTCTAGTTCAAATCTAGTGTTTCTCAGGGTAGGTACACTCCATTTCAGCCATATCATCCTCAGGGTCAGTCTAGTAGACCCATTCAGGCCCTACTTTGGATTACCGAGAGAGGCTAGTCTTGTCCTAGTGATCGTCCTAACTAGGGTCTTAGTTAGTATTTGAGGGGTTTGCTTTCTGTCTATTCTAGTCATGGTGGTTATTATAGGTCAATCAAATATTTTAATTTTAGTATAGCGCTTGGGGTATGTTATGGTTATATATCTTTTTGCCATTTCTCGAGAGAGTGCCCCAGTAGTGGAGCGATTGTTCTTTTATCTTAGAGTGTTCTACCTATTAGGGTAGTTCATCCTCCAACTAGAGCTGGTATGCATTGTCATACGGATAGTTCCCAGGGTGCTCCTAGAGGTTTTAAGCAGGTAGGATAGGACATCGGTTAAGAGCCTAGCTAGGTGGTGGGCGTGGTAAGTTATATATAATACTTGCTAGACCCTACGTTGAGGCTTCAAATGTTATTATCATAGGTATAATATTGGTGTGTCATCAGTCAACTTTAGATTTATTTGATCTAGGATCCACTTACTCTTATATATATTCTTAGTATGTTCCACTGTTAGACTCATCTTGGAATTTATTAGCTAGGCAATTATGTGTATCTACTCCCTTGGGTGATTCTTTAGTAGTGGATTGAGATTTTGAATCATGTTTTGTGACAATTCGAGAGCTTAATAATCACGATAATCTTATTATTTTAACTATTGTGGATTTTTATATGATTCTAGGCATGGACTGATTATCCCATTATTATGCGATCCTGGATTATTTTTCCAAGATAGTTACCTTTTCTATGCACGACATACCACCAGTCGTGTTGTAGGGAGCAATTATCTATGAGCTGACATGGATTATTTATTCTATTCATGCCCGGAAGCTTATTTTGAGGGGTATTGAGTCTTTATCTCTTTTATAGTCATGATGTTTACAAGGGGATTCCAATACTTGACTTTGTTCCTATAGTTCATGAGTTTCCTGATGTTTTCCCTACTGATCTACCTATTCTTTCTCTTGAGCGTGGTATTGAATTTGTTATTAGTATTGAGCTAGACACCTTACCTATTTCTATGGCACCTTACCGTATGGCTCCCATCATGCTTAAGGATCTAAATTTTAAGCTTCAGAATCTTCTTGGTAACTATTTCATTAGACCAAGTATGTCTCCTTGTAGAGCTCATCTATTGTTTGTAAAAAACAAAGATGGTTCCATGCGTGTATGTATTTATTATATGAAGCTTAATAAGGTGATGGTGAAGAATCGTTATCCTATGCCTTGCAATAATGATTTGTTTGACCAACTTTAGATAGCATATGTGTACTCGAGGATTGATTTGATGTCTGGTTACCATTAATTGAGAATAGCTCAAAGATAACTTTTAGGACCCATTATAGTCATTATGGGTTTCTAGTGATATCGTTTGGGTTGACTAATGCCCCAACTATTTTTATGGATTTAATGAATTATTTGTTTAGGCCTTATTTCGATTTCTTTGTGATTTTGTTCATCAACGACATCCTTGTATATTCAAGAAGTAGAGAGGATCATATTCAATATTTAAAAATTATACTCTAGACTTTAATGGATTATATACTTTATGCCAAATTATCTAAGTGTGAGGTTTGGTTTGAGTAGGTGACATTCCTTGGTCATGTAGTATATAAGGATAGGATTATGGTAGACCCAACAAACATTAAGGCCATTTGTGATTTGGCCCGTCCTGTTACTCCGACTGAGGTTCATAGCTTTATTAGTTTGACTGGTTATTGTGGATGGGTCATTTAAATTTTTGCTACTTTTGAACCGCAGATGACTATGTAGACTTAGAAGGAAGTTCCTTTTTTATAGTCCAAAGAGTGTGAGTCGATCTTTTGAAATATCGGGGGATTTCTTATTTCAGCCCCTATTTTAGTTTTTTCTATTAAGGGTGAGGGATTCATCATGCATTGTGATGATTCTAGTGTTGGTTTAGTTTAGGTATTAATGTAGTAGGATCGTGTTATTACTTATGTGTCAAGGCAGCTAAATATGCATGAGCGTAACTACACTACTCATGATTTGGAGTTGGCGGTGGTAGTTACTGTGCTTAAAATTTTGAGGCATTATCTTTATGGTGTGCATTGTGAGATCTTCCATAGATCATTATAGCCTTCAACATCTTATAACCTAGAGAGAGATTAATTCTAGGTAACATAGATGAATGGAGTTGATTTAGGATTCTAATATCTTAATCTAGTATCATCCGGGCAAGGCTAACGTGGTATTGTACACCATAAGCCAAAATACAACGAGTATAGGTAGCTTTTCTTGTATTTTAGTTTCACAGTGGTTATTGGCATGAGACATATAGTCCTTAGCTACCTTTATGGTATGACTTGATATTTCAGGCCATATAAGGATTCTTGTTAATGTTGAGGTGAGGTCCTCTTTATTTGAGTAGATCTGAGATCTCTATTTATGGATAAAAGACTTTGTATCATCTGTGATCAGGTGTTGAGTGGTGAGTCAAAAAAGGTTTCCATATATTTTGAGGGCATTTTGAGATATCATAACTGTATTTGTGTTTAGAGGTTTGATGACTTGATTCAGTTGATTTTAATTAAGGATCACAACTCCAGATATTCTATTGTACAACTATAATGTACAAAGATTTAAGACATCATTATTGGTAGAGCAGTATGAAGATAGATTTGGAAAACTTTGTTGCTAATTGTCTATGTTATCAGCAGGTGAAGTCCGAGTATCACTGATCTGGCGGTCTGATTTAGAGGTTGTCCATTCCTGAGTGGAAGTAGGAGAAGATTACCATGGACTTTGTTATTAGGTTTCCTCATTTCATGTGGTTTCAATCGTATTTAGGTCATTTTGAATTGGTTTACCAAGTCGGCACATTTTATTCTTATTAAGATGTCCTTTTGTGCTGAGAGGTTAGCTCGTGTCTATGTTAGTGAGGTAGTTCATTTGCATGGGATGCCTATATCTACAATTTCAGATTAAGGTGCAAGGTTTACTTCTAGCTTTTGGAGAGCATTTAGTAAGAGTTAGGTACTCAGATGGATCTTAGTACAACTTTCCATCCCCAAATCGACGAATAGTCGGAGTAAACTATTTAGATTGTCAAGGATATGCTTTGATCCTATGTTATGGACTTTGGAGGTCAGTTGGCGCATTACTTAGCCTTAGTTGAGTTCAAACGTAATAATAGTTTTCATTCGATTATTGAGATGAAGCATTTTAAGGCTTCAGGTGGTGGAAGATGTTGTTCCCTGATATGGTCTAATACTTCAAAGATTAGGCACCATGGTACTAACTTACTTCAACAGTCGTTAGATAGAGCTGGAGTGATACAGGATATGCTCAAGGTAGCACAAAACAGGTAGAAGGATTATGAATATCATAGATTTCGTGCCTTGAGATTTGGAGTAGGTACTATACCGCCCATGAAGGGTAAGATAAATAAGGTTTGAGAGGAAAGGTAAGCTCATCCTTAGATATATAGGACCCCTTGAGATCTTTCATATAGTTAATGAGGTATCTTATAATTTATCCTTACCTCTAGATTTTGTAGCTATCCATCCTATTTTCCATGTTTTTATTTTACAGAGATATATTCCTAACCCGCCTCATGTGATTAGTTGGGACTCAGTTCAGTTGGATGAGCAGTTGACTTTTGTGGAAGAGCTGCGCTCATTTTGTCTAGTGATGCTAGGTGGTTGCGCTCTAGAGAGATTTTCGAAGTTATGGTTCAGCAGAGGCACTGCCTAGTGGAAGAGGATACTTAGGAGATTGAGAGCGAGATGCCGACCCAGTATCCTCACATGATACAGGCTTCAGGTACATCTTAATCCTTTACTTTTGCAGATGAAAATTATTTTAGAAGTGGATATTGTAATGACGCTCCATGTTATTTCTGTATTTTCACTCATTTTCGTTGTTTAGAACCTTTCTTTAGCTACCCCAAGTCATTTATGACTTATTGGAACTGATTGCTCGGTTGCCTTCCAAGTCAGTTAAGGACAACTTTAGCAGTTAGCTGGAAACCTTAGCACCGATAAGAAAGCAACCCATTATCCTTTTTAGCAACATCTGTGTACCTAGGAAAGGTATAAGTACCCTACTTAACCTAATTTTAACCATTCTTCTTTCATTCTCAAGAAAGTAAAACTCTAAATAGTGTGAAAACTTGGGAGAAACATTTGTGGGTGATTTAGGAGCTTTCATGTAGCTTATTCACACTTTGCTATTTTAAATTCAAGGTAAGCTTCCATCTATTTTAGGATTAACCCCTTTATCTTTTGCTAAAATCATTAGAATCTTAATGGCTTGAATATAGCACAATTAAAGATCGAAATTCACCTATTTTTAAGGGTAAATATTTCATGAGCATAGAGTCGTGCTAGTTTTGAAAATGCAATTTCATAAATGGGCCCCACTTGAGATTTTTACAAAAATTTGGACCCGAAGCATAGTAGTGCAATATGGCTATCATTTTTCTTGTATTGGTGAGAATATTATCATTTTTATAGCATGGCACCTTGTGGAAGCTTATCAAAAAGGAAAATCAGTGATTTAGTGAACTCTTTAGGCTTTTCTTTAGTGTCCAGGAAGACTACATTTACCTTATTCATAGATTGAGGTATCTCGTACTATAATTATGATATTATGCTTGATATGGGTTGTATTTAGGTTTTGGAAATATGAATTAGAATATTTTGATTAGTTGAACCTTTAGGCTATCTTAAAATCATAATTTTTTAGTAATTAGCTTAGTTACTCATATCTTAGGTAAATTTGGCTCATGGCCCATATTTAGAATGGAATTTCCTTAGTTACTTAAGTTAGGTAAAATTGTCTTAGTCACTCAGGTTTAGGGTGAAATTGGCCTCAGTTGATTAAAATAATAAAAATTGCCTTAGTTGTATTTTAGGGAGATTGACTTAGTTGTTTCCTATTTGGTAAGAATTACTATCGTAGGGATATTTATGGCTTATTCAACATCTAGAAATGAATTTAGATACCTTAGCCTAGTCTAGGGTAGATGTTGACTAATGTTGATTCTTAGGTCAAAACTTGTGTTAGCTTTGTACAATTATTTACGCATAACATGCCCTTATTAATATTTGGTTTTGGACTTGAAGAGATTGAATATATATGATTATATTAGCTAGATATTGAAATATTGGTGTTAATTTTGAGTATTGTTGTTGATATTGCTAATATACATGATTAGTGATATGACACTTAGATATGACTAATGATATGGACTATGTATACAATTACTCATTAGCTTTCAGATAATATTAATGTTATCGCCTATCAACATGCTTAATAATATAGATATCAATATGATTAAAGGTATAGCTTATAGATATGATTAGTGGTATATTGATATGATTAATTTCTTATAGATAGGATTAAAGGCTTATAGATACGGTTATTGCAATATCTTATGAATATGACTATTGACATGGCCTATGAGCATGCTTATTGGAATGACTTAATAGATGCATTATAGCTATGGTTTATGGGCATGGGTACCACTATGACTTATGGTTGTGATTCTTGGTTCGACGTATAGGTATGAGTAATAAGGTATGGTCTATGCTTATATTTATTTGTATAGTCTATTGATTTAGTTATCGATATGCTCTGTTGATATGGTTTGTTGTTATGATTTATAAGTATGAATTCTTGTTTGAGTATGGTAGTTGATGATTATATTCATAATATGAATTCTAGTTTAAGTTAAACAAATTATGGTAATGATGATGGTACTATAGAGTTTCGATTCAAGTCCGACATCCAGAATTATGTATGAGATGATATGATTCGGATAGATTCTTGGTCATGGCATGACAATTTTATAATTTATTGCTATTTTGTTGCTTAGTTCCCTTGATTTTTCCCTCCATGCTAATAGAAGTCTGTTTTGGGTTATTTACTTTTCCGCACTTATTGTCTTATAGGGGTCAATCTTGTGGTTATAGTTGTGTGATCTTTTTGGTACTATTTTGTATGCATTTATTTATTCATGTATAATAGGGTCGGAGTTTATTTCTAAGTTTTCCCCTTTTGCCTTGACATAGCCTATTCTATCCTTTTATCTTATCATATTTATATCATGATTTATCTTAGACATTCAATAATGCCTATTGAGTACTCCTGGTTTTGGTACTCATAATGCACTTCTATACCTTTTTGGTGTAGATCGAGTACTAGTTATCGTTGTTGATTCGATGATTGTGTTTAGTGACTTCAGAGATTGGGTGGAGTTAGAGTTACCACTTTTTCCTTTTATGTTTCTATGTCTAGTCTTTCATTTTCGAGACATATTGTATTTGTCTTTTTAGTACTTGTATTTCAGTTGTACCAGCTCATGTACCAACATTACAAAGTCTTTAAATAGTTGTTGATTTAATCTATATATTTAACCCTACCACTCCATGAGCCACCTCCTACTATAGAATTTACAATAGGCCAAACTAAGGCTGAGTACTCTACTAAGTGGATCTATATACACGTCGATGTTCATCCTTGGTAACATGGACAAACTCATTACAGACAAAACATCATCGATAGCTTGACTCAATCTATAAAGGTATGGATGAACTAAAACGGTCGCACTAGCCTGAAGAACTAATCCTAGAACCTTCATTTGTATGACCTGATACCTTTCTATGTGAACCTATAGAACCTGAAGGTCTACCAACCGATCCCTGGATCATGACCTTAACCGGACTACCATGATATCCATGGGAACCTCTGCTAAAGAAATCTCTACCTTAGAAGTATGTTTATGCTTAGCATGATGATGCTCCTTTTTCGCACCTTCTTGAGTAGACTGGACAACAGACTTAGTCATCTTTGAATGCTTAATAATACTCTGGAAAGATTCCCTTGAAACTATGATCCTGTAGAAAATTGAAAAGTACCATCTAACCTCTTACAAACTTTTGAATCCTCTCAGACTCGGTAGAGGTGCTAGCAGTTGAATACTTAGATATAGTGCGGAAATGAGCCTCATACTAAAATATATGAGCCCTACTCTATGTGATTAAACTCATCACATATTTGATCTCTCAAACTATAGGGTACAAATGTTACATGGTGCTCATGACCCCGAAGGACCTTAAGCTAACGCATGACTGATATCTGTACCTGAACACTACAAAATATACTGTATAAATGCGTAAATAAACATTGTAAGGCCATAAGATTCAAAACTGTAACATAACTAATGAAAAAGAACATATGGATGGGGTATGAAATACCAAAAACAACTAAAATAAACTGTTTAAACATACTGCAGTCTGAAAAGCCTCTAACTGACTAAACTATCTGAATAAGGAGTTGATGGGACATGTCCCCAACTAACTCCAGATAATAAATTAATTCTTAAGATAGTAAAGTAATGGTCATATCCTCGAAGGATGAGGACTCACTGTTAACTTTAACTGTGGAGACTGGAATGCTACTGATGCTCCAGAGCTCATGCTTCTGAACCTATGGTATAAAACACCATAGCGAAAATGCATTAGTATGTTGGAATGTACTGGTATAAATGTGAGGTAGGCTGAATCAAAAGGGTTCACATGCATGAACTATACTAACTGACTAAATAACAAAACATCACAATGCATGCATGAATACATAATAACCATAAATGAGTTCTTGATAACATGATTACTGAGTCTGAGTACTGATAACATAAGATACTGATATCTTTATAACTAAAATGACTTATACCATGCGATTGTATCTGACAGTCTAGGTTCTGATGAAATAAGTTGAGTTTCGTATCATTCTGAGTTGACTATATCTGACAGTCCTAAATTTTATATAACTATCTGACTTCTATTACTGAGACTGAATGGCTGTATCTGACAGTCTTTGTCTATAACTAAAACTATGGGAATTAGTCATCTAACTGGCATGCCCCTAATACACCATTATGGATGAGTTGGGGTCCAATCTGTAACCCCAATTGGAAAGGTGACAATACCATGCCACTGGTAAGGACAATATGTGAGTAACCCTCATATAATAGGTAACTCTAGTGAGAATGGTGGGAACCCTCATTTAACAGGCTATGATGTCTCAACCTAGTGAGTTACGCAGTTCCGGTGTAATACCCCATATGTTTCTAAGCTAGAAAGTGAACCATCCCAATGTTCAAAGGTAATGAGTTTTTGGATTGTATTTGATCGTCAAACTGGTGGACCATCACGTTTTTGATGGACCACCAAGTTGACCATCCCAAAATTTAGAAAAATGGAACATACTAGATAAAGTTGACGGTGGATATGATAGACCATCCCACCATTGGTGTACCGTTAAATCTCCCGTCAGGCTTCACTGTGAACTGTTTTTGCCTCTGTTTTACCTTGCATTGATTTCTTAATTAATTTTTAGGTCACATGGCTCCTAAAAATACACAAACCAAGGGAGGAAAATCTCAGCAAGGTAGAAACACATCCGCACCGTCCTGTAACACCAAGTAAATAGAAAGAGAATCCATCATAATCCCCCAGTCTGAGGAGGGGAGTGACAATAGCATTAGTTTCACCGATTTAATCCCAGATGAAGAGAAAGTTACTTCAACTCAACCATCACCTATAGAAGGTGAAACTGAAGTGGATAATATGGACAACCAAGGAGAAATTCCTGAACCTTAAGGTAACAACGTGATCAAGCGGAAGGATCCCTAACTATGAGATGCTATTAGGTGGCAAATTGAGGGAGCACAAAAAGAGTTCTATGATGGGTTGTATCACACTGCTCGAGGGATTCACAGATCATTCTCTGAAGAACATGAGATTATGGTCACAGAGTTTCATGAATATCCAGAACTGGAACGCCGATTCAATGATTATGGATTAGCATGGATGAGCACGCCACCAGGGGTGTACCAACCAAACTGGGTAAGGGAATTTTTTGCAAATTCTATTTTTCTGGTAAAAGATGAATGTCTGAAGGGGACTCCAATTTTGACTAGACTAAACAGGGAGTCTGTTTCAGTCTGAGGAGTTATTGTTGATATCTTCGCCCGAACTATTAATAGAAAGTTGTTTGGGCCAGCATATGAAGCTCCACCTTCTACCCCTGATTTTGAATATAGAATGAGAAATGGTTCTGGCCAGAGATGTTTGGCAGCATCGTTGATCACTGATGATGGAAATCCATCCTGGGAAACTAACCCAAAAGAACGCATTGCAAAATTCACACTTAATTTCATGGCTAAGTTCTGGTGGGCTGTTGTTCGATTGAGGTTAATACCAACTAAAGGAGATGGAAACCTGGATAATCACAGGTCTGTGAAGTTATCCAGTCTGGTTTTAGGTTTGGCCAGCTAATTGCAGACGAGATATTTGTGAGGGCACATAAGCGGACTACCTCTATACCTTTCCTATGTTTGATTACTGCATTATGCAAACAAGCTGGCGTGCCTCTGATTCGAGGTGTTAATAATGAAGTTTCAGCCACTCATAAATAGGACATTAAGATGTCCAGAGATAAGTCAAAATTAGACATTCGGGTGAATAAGCCTCCAGCACATCAGTTTCAGTCTGCACCAATTCCCAAAGCCTGAAAAATGCCCGAAGGTATGCCTTTACCCATTACCACATATGTGCCTCCTGATTATGTGCCCCAGGGTACATCTGCAGGATCAGATTCTATGCGGTTTGCTGGTGGAGCATATTTTGCGGAATACAGATTCAACCTGATAAATTTTGTCAAAGTTGTAAAAAATCAAAAGAGGTTCCATAAGTAGTTAGAAAAGTGGGCTGGAGATTTTAAAACTTTTGTGGATGAAATCATCGCCGAAGCAGTTCGGCCATTTCAAACTATTCAAGTGAGGATGGATAACATCGAAGCTCGCGTCAACAAAAGGCTAGATTCACTATCTCTTCCTGATCGTGCCAAGCTCATGGCTGAATTTGAGTAGGCAAAGGCTGATATAGCTGAGTTAAAGAAGAAACAATCACAACCGCCTACATTTGATCTGACTCTGGCGGTAAGTGATGATGATAAAGGTATTCTGGATCTGATGGGTAGACCAGTAAAGGATAAAGGCAAGCAGCAAATGGATGAACAAGTAGCAAGGAAAGAAGAAAAAAGGTTAAAGAGATAAGAAATGTCACCTGAGGAGTTAGACCAGCACAATCTTAGGAGAGCTATGAAGAAATCAAGGAAGGAAGCTGAAAGGAAGCAAAGAGAACAAGAAAATGAAACGGCAGGTTTTTCTACTAGTGCTGCCCTAGAAAAGGGGCGAAGTGCAGGTACAATTTGGGAAACCAACCCTCAAAATATGGAGGGTGAAGTTATGAGTGCTCCTACCACCATAGGGGCCAATAGTTTGCTGGGTGAGGATGATGGAGACTCATCGCTTTTGACAGATGCCTCATAGGAGTGAGAGGCCACGTAAATATCCCATTTCTCATGTATGATAATTTATTACTTTGAGGACAATGCATAGTTTTATGTGGGGGGTGGGGGTATTTACACCATGGTTGGATGTTGTTGCTGATATTCTGAATCTAATCATATGCTATCTAGTAGAAGCGGCATGTCTAGGTTGTTTTTATTTTTGCATTTAAATTTTGCAAAGCTTAATGTAAATTCAAGTGTTTAATCTATGAATTGGTTCTGTTTCAGCACTTAGTTGTAAATATGGAGAATAAATGATGTTACCATAAGACGTTGAAAATGTGTCTGTAATTATTTATTTTTTCAGTTAAGCATGTGCAAATAACCATCAGTAATTTTGTATTCAGAATTGTTCTATAAAAATTGCATGAATTATGTAATGAGCATTCGAAGAATTGTAAAGGTGTTTAACTTCAATACATGTGGGTGTGAGGATTTACTTGTAGTTCTTTCATAGGGTAAGACCTAGAACTTGCCCGAGCCATGGATACAGTCTTATAGTAGAGTCATTAGGATAGGATAACAAGCCTCCTTGAAGTTTTAAACCTTCTAACCTTAAGAAGCAACCTGGCCTGAAAGATTGTTCCTGTTTTAACCCATCTTGAATTGGTTTAACCTCCTGTCCCTGTCAGTAACTCTCCATAGGACTTTAACATCCAGCTCTAAACTTAGCCAAATGCTAACATTGTATATTTTAACTTAGACAAAGAATCTAAGTTGAGGGTGGCTAATGTAAAAAAAAAAGCCAAATGCTAACATTGTATATTTTAACTTAGACGAAGCATCTAAGTTGAGGGTGCCTAATGTAAAAAAAAAGGACATAAGTAGCATATTGAGGGTGAAAATATGCTAAGGAAAGGAGAGTTAAGTTTCAATGAGTCACGTCACCCAGAAACATACCCCCTAATTCTAAACCTTGTTGTAAGCCTTGAAAAGACCTGTTTGATCCTAGTGAGTCAACCGTGAGGACGTGTCATATGGCCAGGGAAAGCCTATGGGTTTTTAGGCTAGGTTTGAATTTTATTTTGAGTGTGAGAGATGGACAATTTCCACATCATATAATGAGTTGTGGACTTCTTTGTTGTGAGGGCAATCGAAGTTTTACTGAATTTGCTTTTATCCATGGGATGTAACATTCATGCTTGTGTGCTGAATTATAAAAAAATACTGGGTGTGAATTCTTTTGTATTAAATGCATAAGATTAAGCTAATGAGTGAATGTTTGCATAAGAGAATATTTCAATGGTTGGTTGTCTGTCATTTTATTATTCATCTGCGCAAGTTGGTGTTGAGTTGCTTGAGGACAACCAATGATCTTAAGATGAGGGTGTTGATGTTCCGGTGTTCTACAGAATATTTAGCATCATTTTCTTATGAAAATTGTTTGTTTTCCAGTAACCAAAGTGATATTTAATGAAGGATTTAGTGTTTCAGTGAAAAGAGATAACCATAGAAGAAAACTAGAAAAAGTAGTAGAAAAAGGGAATTGACGGTCAAAATGACGGACCGTCAGACATTGGACGGACCACCATACTGACTATCAACTCTTATCCAGAAGCTGTCTTCCAAAAGAACTCCGTGACGGTAAATATGGCAAACTGTTAGTCCATCGACGGACCTCCAGGTGTACTATCAATTCTTATCCAGAAGCTGCTTTCCAAAAGGACTCTGCGATGATAAAGATGGCGGACCGTCAATCCATCGACGGACCGCCAAGTGTACTATCAGTTCTTATCCAGAAGTTGCCTTCTAAAGGACTCTACGATGGTGAAGAAGATGGATCATCATTCCATCGACGGACCGCCAGATGTACCATCAGATGTTATCCAAAAACTGCCATTCGAATAAGTAGAGTAATGGGGAAAATGGTGGACCATCAGATCTTGGATGGTCCATCATATGGACCGTCAAATGAGATGCGGTTTTTCCATTTTTAAATTTTAAATTCTTTTTTTAGCTGGGATATAAATACAAACTTTTAGGGTTAAGAACGTACCTTTTACCTTTTACAAGTTTTCTTCTCATCTATTGAACTTCTTGATATCCAAGTACTTTGGGGAATTTTAGTATCAAATAACTGATCATTGAAAAATCAAGAACTGATTCTTAGGATTCTTTATAAGTAGAAATTCTATTTATTTATGAATATTACAAGAATGAATTCTTTATTTTCGATTGAGTGTTATGGCTAAGTCTCATAACTAGGGTTATGAGATCCTTAATGTGAATTGCACCTATGGGTTCTTAATCAATTTGAGTTCCATAATTGAATAACATTGCATAAACCTTTCTTCAATTTCATGACTTTTCTTGGTTGCAAACTTATAGAATAAGCCCTAGAACACCACTTGTCAGAGAGGAAAGTGTGTACAGGGAAAAAAAGGTGTTTACATGAATTCTAAGGGCCTTAACCTTTACAGTAATAGATAATGCCCTAATAGGGTTAGCTTACATGAGAACTAGGCTCAAAGAATAAGGCATCCTATGAGTTTGAGAGAATTATAGGATAATTCATCCATTTAGGTTAAGAAACTATTGGATATAGACTAGGATTTAACCTTTCTTGCAATTGAATTTGTTAAGTGGAATTCATAAATAATTCACAACCCAAATGATGCTAGCATTTTGGTAATCATAACCCTGGTTTGATTAATCTCATAAAGTTACAAAATAAGGAGAAAATCATTAGTTGAATGAATCTTGTTACAATTTATCATTTTACAAATTAAAGAGAAACCAAACCCCCATTTCGGTTAATAAACTATGATCAATAGTCTAATAACAATTACAACACTAAGTGAGTACAGTATTCCCTATGTTATTCGACACCCAATCCAGTTGGGTTCTATATTTGACAGCGACCGCTTACATTCTCGTAAGAGAGTTGTAATTTGGGTGTATCATATGAGCAGGTACATGTTGATGATTGTTGTTTATGTTTAAAGATTATATCTAGAGGTGTTTTCATGGAATCTATATGCTTGTTAGTTGAAAACTATGAACTTTAGGCGGTACAAAAAGGAACAAGTGGTGAAACAATTCTATGCCTTAAAGAATGCATGCAAGGTGTTCGATAAAATCCTTAGGATGCAAGAAATTCATGTTTATATGGTTCCATGATGTCTAAATTACAAGTCCATGTTAGCTATATACTATAATATGAATTCCATGCTTTTCATATGTTTCTAATGTTGTGGTATGAAGCATCTATGATAATGGAGATATATAATATGCATATAAAATATGGCTATCCACTCCCTACCATGCTTAATATGTTGAGGAACTACATGATGTATAATATCCTCTATTTATGATAATGTGAATTGTGGACTCTGATTTTATGATCAAGTCAGTCATGTTGTGTCAGTTTTCTTCCATTAAGTCATGGGGGTATTTGTACCCAAAAACTATAGCTGTGTGCCTAGAGCCATGTCATGTTTTCACTATATACTAAATCAAGCCATGATTCAGTAGAATTCAGACAGTCATGTGACTTAGGAAACCTCATGGTATTAGTCAATTATCAGATATCAGTAGTATTCCATCAGTCAATGGAATTCAGTAAGTTCCACTCATTACAGTCAGTTAAATTATGTTCAATCTCTTTAGATGGGAGTAGGAGCTAGCACCGAGTGATCCCAAAGATGGGCACTCACCTGTATATGATGGTGTGATTCTTAGAAGTCATCCTTGCATTCTAGAACTATGTAGCCATCATAGGTTGAGACATCATAGCCTATTATATGAGGGTAGATGAGGTGGCTTAGCCGTTATATGAGGGTTCCCACCGTTCATACTAGAGTTACCTATTATATGAGGGTTGCTCACATGTTATCCGTACAAGTGGTACGGTATTGACATCCTTCCAGTCAAGGAAGAGATTGGACCCCAGCATAGCCATAATAGCACATATGGGGAATGTCGGTTAAAAAACTACCTCCTGCAGTTTCAGACACAGTCTCAGTAAAAGAACTCAGATAGTTCGATCAGATTTAAGACTGTCAGATACAGTCTCCCATATTATCAAAACTACAATTTCAGCCATGTCAGTTATTAGTAAACCATGTATTAGCGTATAGATCTAGCTATCACGTACTCACGATCTCAGTTACTATGTATGTATGTTTACACTCTCACATTCATATAAGTCAGTTAGTTAGCGTTGTTCATGCATGTAAACCTTTTGCATTAGCCTACCTCACTCATATACTCAATACTCCAGTTGTACTGATGCATTTCCACTATGGTGATTTCTTTCAAGTTACACCATAGGTTCAGAGAAATGAGCTCCAAATTAGAAGTAGCATCCAGCCACAGAGTTGCAGTGAGTCCTCATCCATTCAAGGGCGATATTATTTTATTTCATTTATTATTTCAGCTTAGTTTTTTTAGACTGAGTTAGTTGGAGATATGTTACTGCAACTCCATAATCAGATAGTACTTAGAGGCTTTCAGATTCAGTATTTAGATTTAGTTCAGATTTGATTTAGTTTTCAGTTGTTTTGGGTATCTTTCACCCATATAGATATTATGTTTGACATATTTTTATTCAGTTGAACCTTATGGCCTACATGTTCATGATTTCCACACTATTACATTATATATTGCATTGTACAGGAACAAATATCAGTCATGGGTTAGCTTGTGGTCTCTCAGGGTCATAAGCACCGTGTAGCATTCTGGTTAAGATAATCGGGGTGTTACAAACTTAGTATCAGAGCCTAAGGGTCAATAGATTCCTAGGAAGTCTACAAGCCGCATCTAGTAGAGTCTTGTAGAAGGGTGTGTTGCGCGCCACATTTATGTACAGGAGGTTATAAGATATTTTAGGAACAGTTTCCTCTCTTTCAGTATTCATGTCGTGCTAGTGAGCATATGGATATGGATCCGACTCCAGAGAATGAAGTTATGGCCTTGCAAAATGAAGTGTGATGCCTAACAAATTGCACATGGATACTGGACCAAGTGTGTGATGGCATGGGCGGCGCACAACCTCAGTTGCACGATAGCATGTGTGACGCACAGCTCATCTTGTGTGATAGGATGTCCGGCGCACATCTTAGCATGTGTGATGAGGTTGCGATGCACACTTATGATTTCAGCCACGAAAAACACTTAGTTTTTGAATTATTTTGAGGATAATTAAGTCTTTTAACACTCCTTACACATCCCTAAACTTAACCGTATGAAATTTATAGCCTCTAAACACAATACTACCCTATTAACATCTCAAAGCTCGTTATCCAAGAGCACAATAGGAAAAAATAACTAGGTTTGTACAATCAAGCTTCAAGATCCAATTTCAAGGAAATTCCTCCGTCAATCATCAAGAATCTTCCTTCTAAGGTATGCATAGTGTTCATCTATGGATCCAATCCATTTATAGAGCTCAAGAACTAGGTTGTAAATATTATTTTGTGAACTTTTTATGGTGATATGAGCATGTACATGTTGATGATTGTTGTTTATGTTTCAAGATGATATCTAGAGGTGTTTTCATGGAATATATATGCTTGTTAGTTGAAAACTATGAAATTTAGGTGGTGTAAAATTGTACAAGTTATGAAACACACCTATGCCTTCAAGAATTAATCCAAGGTGTTCGATAAAATGCTTAGGATGCTAGAAATTCTTATTTATATGGTTCCATGATGTCTAAATGACAAGTTCATGTTAGCTATATACTTTAATATGAATTCCATGCTTTTCATGTGTTGCTAATATTGTGGTATGAAGAATGTATGATAATGGAGATATACAATATGCACATGAAATATAGCTATGCGCTCCCTACCATGCTTAATATGTTGAGGAACTACATGATGTATAATATCCCCTATTTATGATAATGTGAATTGTGGACTCCGATCTTATGATCAAGTCAGTCATGTTGTGTTAGTTTCCTTCCATTGAGTCATGGTGGTATTCATACCCAAAAACTACAGCGGTGTGCCTATACCTATGTCATATTTTCATGATATAAAAAATTAATACATGATTCAGTAGAATTCAGTTAGTCATATGACTCAGGAAACCTCATGGTCTCACTTAGTTATCAGATATTAGTAGTATTCCATCATTCAATGGAATTTAGTAAGTTCTACTCACGTACAATCAGTTAAATCATGTTCAGTCTCTTCAGATAGGAGTAAGACTTAGCACTAAGTGAACCCAAAGATGGTAACTCACCTGTATATGAGGGTGTGATTCTTAGCAGTCATCCTTGCATTCCAAAACTATGTAGACAGATTAGGTTGAGACATCGAAGCCTATTATATGAGGGTAGATGAGGTGTCTTAACCTTTTATAAGAGGGTTCCTACCGTTCTCACTAGATTTACCTGTTATATGAGGGTTGATCATATGTTGTCCTTCCCAGTGATGCGGTATTCACACCCTTCCAGTTATGGGAGAGATTGGACCCCAGCTTAGCCATAATGGAACATATGGGGCATGTCATTTAAACAACTACGTCCCCTAGTTTTAGACTCAATCTCAGTAAAAGAACTCAGATAGTTCCATCAGATTTAGGACTGTCCGATATATTCTCCCATGATATTAGAACTATAATTCCATCCATTTCAGTTATAAGTAAACCATTTATTACCGTACAGATCTAGCCATCACGTACTCACGACCTAAGTTACTATGTATGTATGTTTACACTCCTACGTTCATATAAGTCAGTCAGTTAGCATTGCTCATGCATGTAAACCCTTTTTCATTAGCCTACCTCACTCGTATACTCAGTACTCCAGTTGTAGTGATGCATATTCACTTTGGTGCTTTCTTCAATATTATACCATAGGTTCAGAGACACAAGCTCCAGATCAGCAGAAGCATTTAGCCGCAGAGTTGCAGTGAGTCCTCATCCATTCGAGGATGATATTATTTTATTTCATTTATTATTTTAGCTCTATTTTGTTAAACAGAGTTAGTTGGAGACATGTTCCTTCAACTCCTTATTCAAACAGTACTTAGAGGCTTTTAGATTTAGTTTTCAGATTCAATTCAGATTTGATTCAGTTTTTAGTTGTTTTGGGTAGCTTTCACCCATATGGATATTATGTTTTGATAGATTTTTATTCAATTGAACCTTATGGCCTACATGTTCATGCTTTTTGTACTATTACATTATATATTGCAGTGTACAGGTACACATATCAGTCATGGGTTAGCTTGTGGTCCCTCGAGGTCATAAGCACTGTGTTGCATTCCAGTTCAGATAATCGGAGTGTTATATCTGGAATGCAAGGATTGATTCTAAAAATCACACCCTCATATAACAGGTGGGTTCCCATCCTAGGGTTCACTCAATGCTAATTTCTACTCCCATCTAGATAGACACTGAACATGATTAATTGAACTGAATGGACTGAGTTAACTGAGTTTTGTTGACTGACGAAATACAACTGAGATTACTTAATTTCTGAGGTTTCTGAGATTACTGAGTTTGCTGAGTTTTCCTGAGTCACATGACTGGCAAAATTTTTGTGAACATGGTTCGACTGAGAGTATCTTGAAAACATGGGACTAGCTCTAGGCACACTGCTAATTGTCGGGTACAAGTACCCCCAAGACTCGATAGTATAAAACTGACAAAGGATGACTTCCTTGAATACATGACCATCATGACAATCCATAATATAATAAAATGGAGATTTCATGATGTACAAGTGCTAAAGCACCACAATGGCTACACATATATCCATAATTCATTGATTAGGACATTTCTCAAACACTTAACATGCATGAACTTGTACATGAATGGAGATTTCATATTATCATACTAGAATGGCACTTTTCCTTCACATAGGCATTTAATCAAACACATAGGAAGCATGCTTTGGTTATACAATCATCAACACATTTAAAAATGATGGATACATCAATCAACATATAAATTTAAGGGTTTATCATGATTATTATGCAAATCATCACATCATAGGGTCAATAATTGGAATATGTAATTTCAAAAATGAATCAAAACCCTACAACATCATGAACATGAATTTTAATTCAATTTAAATCTTGAACATTCATACATACACAAATCTTGGATTTTTAAAAGAGATTCATGAGCTTCATGGGTGAAAGGGACCCATGAATCAATACATGATAAACCTGGGTGGATGATTTCTTAAAGATTGATAGAGGAAAACTTGAATCCTTGACTTGCAATTAAACACCTATTGTTTCTTATTCTTGGAGATTAATCTTTGAGAGGAAACCCTAATTTGATGTTGTGAATGAATAATGAACTTATGAGCCTTGGTCTGATATAATTAGGGGTTAAAACGGGTGGAAAAAGACCCAAATACCCTTTCAAAATGACTTAAAATTTGCTGAACAGGACCTGCAATGGCTCGTGCGATGGTCCGTCACTAGCTCGACAGTCTTTCGTTTCGACCGTCGTATATGGACCAAAAAAAGGACTCACTGCCTTATAGCGATGGATTGGGCGATGGTCCGTCGCAAGTTTGATAGTCCGTCAACATGTGAGTTGCACCTTATCCATAAGGTTAACTCACTGCCTTTGCTACTACAGATCGTTGCTAGGTCGACGGTCCGTTAACCTGGCCATCGCACCTGGGCGATTCTGATAGCTCTCAGTAAAACATCCATAATATTTTACCCCGATATCAGATTTGGACAAAATTGGTTTCGTTGGAAACCTAATTCAATTTCCCACGTGATAAAAAGTGAAAATATTAAAAATTCTATGTGTATAAAAATGGATTCATATTTTAAAGTAAGTTTCTAACATTCTTAGGATAATTTCATGCTAGGTGGAAGTATAAGGTATTATAATATCACCCCCTTGAGAAGATTCGTCCTCGAATGAGACTAAGTGAGAGGGGAGAATATAAAATGATGTACATACTAAACATAAACAATTGGAACATGATCTCATGACTGATATGACTGATAACTGAATATATCATACCGAACATGTATATCTGATGCATGTGTAACTGATTAATGAATGCATGACTGAATGTTCTGATGAACCAAGGTTCACATAATGAGAATGCATGTCTGATGCATGATTATATAACTAAACTGATTCATGAATTCATGAATGAATATGCAACGGTTACTAGTACCAAATTTGTGATGGAATTCAGAACATGAAATGGTTACCAATTTTGTTAAAGAAATCTGAACATGGAACTAAAAAAATTAAGGAGAACTGTTACCTTGATCTTAATATGAGTTAGTGGAAAAGAGGTGAGGATACTTGGTACGCATGTCTACTTCTGCTTCCCAAGTAGCTCCCTCAATGGACTGATTTTGCCAAAGAACTTTGACTAGGGGAACTTCTTTGTTCATCAGTCTACGAGTCTGATAGTCTTGGATTTCGAATGGAATCTCTTCATAAGAGAGGTTATTCTGAACATCTACACTCTAAATAGGGACTACAACAGTTGGGTTACCTATGCACTCCTTGAGCAAAGAGACATGGAAGACTGGATGAACTGAGGCTAAATCTTAAGGCAATTCAAGCTCATAAGCTACCTTACTGAAGTGACTGAGAATTTTTAAGGGACCAACAATTGGGAATTGAGCTTTTGTAAGAGAGGATTTCGACTGGAATATTTTCACAATAGAGGTTGTTCTGAACATATACGCTCTGAATAGGGACTATAATGGTTGGGTCACCTATACACTTCTTGAGCAAAGAGACATGGAAGACTGGATGAATTGAGGCTAGATCTAAAGGTAATTCGAGCTCATAAGTTACCTTCCCGAAGCGACAGGGAATTTTGAAGTGACCGACATATCGGGGACTGAGATTTCCCTTCTTGTTGAATCTCTTCACTCTCTTTATGGGAGAGATCTTTATATAGACATAGTCACCCATCTCAAACTCGAGATCCTTTCTGTGCACATCTGCATATGACTTCTGTCAGCTGTGAGCAGCCCAGAGTCTTTCTCTGATCAGCTGGACTTTTTCTAAGGCATCGAATACTAAGTCAGGCCCTGTAACTGAGGCCTGACTAACTTCAAACCAACCAATGGAGATCTGCATCTCCTACCATAGAGAGTTTCAAATGGATCCATTCAAATATTGGAATGATAGCTATTGTTGTATGCAAACTCAATCCAAGGCAAGTGGTCATACCAACTACCCTTGAAATCAATTATACACGCCCTTAGCATATCTTCTAAAGTTTGAATTTTACTTTCTGGTTGACCATTTATCTGAGGATAAAAGGTTGTACTGAGATGAACTTAGGTACCAAAACCCTTTTGGAATGCTTTCCAGAAATGAGAGGTGAACTGGGTACCTCTGTCTGAGATAATAGATAATAGAACACCGTGAAATCTGACTAACTCTCTAATGTAGAGTTTGGCATAATCCTCAGCTAAATAAGAGGCATGGGAAGAAAATAAGCAGATTTGGTCATCCTGTCTACAATTACCCAAACTGAATTATGCTGGCGACGAGTATGATGCAAACCTATCACAAAGTCCAAGTTCACTTCTTCCCACTTCCAAGTAGGAAACTAAACTTCAGCATGGACCCACAAGGCTTCTGATGCTCTATCTTAACTTACTGACATGTTGAGAACTTAGCCATAAACTATGCAATATCTCTCTTTATCTCACTCCACCAACAGATTTCCCACAAGTCACAATACATATTTGTGGCCCTTGGATGAATAGAGTAGCACACACCATGCATTTTTGCAAGAATTTGCTGCCTTAAGTCATCTACACCTGGAACACACAGACGACCCTGATAACACAGAACACCATCTACCCCTTGGGAGAAAACCTCTACATTCTGGTTCTTCACTGACTCTTTCAACTTGACTAGACCGGGATCCCTATCTTTCTTTTCTTTTACCTCTATAACTAGAGAGGATTCTAAACTACTCTGACCCATATGTCTCCCTCCTTTGAATCGACTAAGTGAATGCCTAGTCTAGAAGCTAATGGATTTCCTTAGCTGTCTTCTTCTTACTATCCTCAACATGAGCAACATTGTCCATAGATAGTGTACTGAGAGCGTCGGCCATGATAATGTCCTTGCCAGGATAATAAAGGACACCCATGTCATAATATTTCAAGAGCTCTAACCACCTTCTCTGACAATGATTGAGATATTTCTGAGAAATACATACTGAAGGCTCTTATGATCTATGAACACATCCACATGAACACTGTATAGATCATGCCTCCAAATCTTTAAGGAAAATACTACGGCTGCTAACTCAATATAATGACTAGGATAATTCTTTTCATGGGGTTTAAGGTGTCTGGAGGGGTAGGCCATAACCTTACTATGTTGTGTGAGGACACAACCCAAACCTACTGTGGATGCATCACAATACACTACATACCCGTCTGGACCATCTGTAAGAGCTAAGACTGGAGCTGAGATGAGTCGAGTCTTTAATTCCTGAAAACTCTCCTTGCAAGGATCTGACCACAAAAACATGACTTTATTTTGAGCCAATCAAGACATAGGGGATGCAATAGAAGAAAATCCCTCAATAAACCATCAATAATAGCTAGCCAAACCCAAGAAACTCCTGATCTGATAGAGAAATAGGTCGAGGTAAGTTTCTTACTGCTTCGGTCTTTTGAGGATCAACCCTAATGCCATCACCAGAAATGATATGACCAAGAAATGCTACTGACCTTATCAAAATTTTGCACTTACTAAATTTGGTGAACATCTGATGATCTTTGAGAGTTTGAAGTACAATTCTGAGATAGTCTGCATGATCACGCTCACTATGGAAATATACCAGAATGTCATCTATGAAAACTATGACGAACATGTCTAAGTACTGCTTGAATACCCAGTTTATCAAGTCCATGAAAGCTGCTGGGGCATTGGTAAGATGAAAGGACATAACTAAGAATTCGAAGTGACCATACCAAGTACGGAAGGTTGTTTTTGAAATGTCACATTCTCTGACTCTGAGTTGATGATAGCCTGATCTGAGGTCTATCTTAGAGAAATAGCTGGCACCCTAAAGTTGGTCGAACAAGTCATCAATTTGGGGAAGTGGATACTTTTTCTTGACCGTGACTTTATTGAGCTGATGGTAATCAATACACATACTGAGAGAACTATCTTTTTTGCACACGAATAAAGCTGGTGCACCCCACGGGGACCCACTGGGCCTGATGTACCCCTTATCTAAGAGATCCTTCAACTGCTCTTTTAGTTCTTTGAGTTCTGCTGGTGGCATTCTGTATGGCAGAATGGGCTGAGTATCTAGAAAAAGATCAATATCGAAGTATATTTCCTTTCGGGAGAAATTCCTGGAAGATCTTCGGGAAAAACATCTAAATATTCATTAATGACTTGGACTTAATCAAGATTGGGAGTTTCAAAACTAGTGACCTTAACTCAAATAAGATGATAGACACATCCCTTAGATATTATTTTCCTTACCCTAGGGAAAGAAATAAGTTGACCTATAAAGCTGAAGTACTACCCCTCTACTCTAGGATAGGTTCATTTGAAAACTGAAACTGTACTATTCTTTTTCTATAGTCGACAGTGGCATAGAAGGAATGAAGCCAATCCATGTCAAGAATGATATTGAAATCAGTTATCTCTAATTCAACTAAGTCTACTAAAGTAACTTTCTAAAATATCATAATCGGGCAGTTCCTGTATACCCATCGGTCTATGATGGTTTTACCCACTAGGGTAGAGACTGAAAAGGACTCTGCTAGAATTTTGGGACTGACCCCAAAATTAACTGCTATATAAGGAGTAACAAAAAATAAAGAAGCTCCTGGATCTAGCAAAGCGTAAATATGCACATGAAAGATCTGCAACATATTAGTAACCACATCTGGAGAATTTTCCTGATATTGCCAGGACTGGAGAGCATAAAGTCAATTTGGGCATTGCCTAATAGTAGTGCTGGAGGTGGCACCCTACTGGTTTGGGCGACTAGAAAGAACTGGGGAACAGTTCTGTTGGCCCTAATAACCTGACTGAGGATAGTCTTTGACTCTGTGGCCTGGCTTACCACATCCGAAACAAATACCACTGCCATCTCTGCAAATACCCTGATGGTGCTTGCCATAAGTCTGGAAAAAAGGATAGGTACGGGCACTGCTAACACTGCCTTGAGACTTAAAGCCTGGCGCTCTATCTTTATTACTATCCCTGAACTTAGGAGCTAGAGCACTAGCTAAAAAAGGAGAAAAATCTATCTAAGAATGTAGTTTCAAACTCCTCTCACCCAATAGACTCTGTATCTACAGCCCTCTCTGATTTCTACTGTTTGTACCAAGTCTGAGCAACATGTTGCAACTGGTATGCAGCTAGCTCAGCACTCTCACTAGAAGTAACCCCTATGATGTCCGTAACTTTCTAAACTTGATCAAAATATTCCCGAGGGTCCTCATTTGATTAGACCTAAAAAAGAATGGAGGATTCATTTGGGTGAAGTCCCAAATTCTAGCTTCAACTGAATTGGCCACTGGGTTGTCCAGAACGACATCTGGTTATTTATTTTAAGTAGAAACTGACTGAGCAAGAGTTGTGAATGTAGCTCTGAACTCTGCATAAGAGGTACGTTCGCCCAAAGGATCTTCAGGATGAGGGGCTGGCTAATTCCCATTTCTTTTTTTAGGAGGCATATTCTATGGAAGAAATGGAGAAATGAATTAGACTGAGAGATTGACTTGAGAATATGCTCATTAGCCTGACATGAATACAGAAAGAAGGAAAACTATTCCTAAAACATCTTATAGCCTCCTGCACATAAATACGGTGCATAACACACCCATGCATAAGACTCTACTAGATGTTGCATTCAAACTTCCTAAAATACTATTGAACCTTAGGCTCTGATACCAAGTTTTTAACACCCCAAATCTGATACCCAGAATGCTACACGATGCTCATGACCCCCAAGGACCATAAGCCAACCCATGACTGATATATGTACCAGAACACTGCAAAATATATTGTATAAATACAGAAATAAAGGTCCTAAGGTTCAAAACTGTAACATAACTGATAAAACATAACATATGGATGTGGTATGAAATACCCAAAACAACTGAAATAAATTGTCTGAACATGTTGTAGTCTGAAACGCCTATAACTGACAGAAATGTCTGAATAAGGAGTTGATGGGACATGTCCCCAATTAACTCCAACTAATAAAGTAATTAATGAGATAATAAAGTAATGGTCATGTCCTCAAAGGATGAGGACTCACTGTTAACTCTGACTGCGAAGACTGGAATACTACTAATGCTCAAGAGTTCGTGCTTTTAAAGCAACGGTGTAAAACACCATAGTGCAAATGTTTCAGTACATTGGAATGTACTAGTATGCTAGTGCGATAGGCTGAATGCAAAGGGTTCACATGCATGAACTACACTAACTGACTGAATAACATGAATGGTAGAATGCATGTATGAATACATAATAACCATAACTGAGTTCGTGATAACATGATTACTGAGTATCAGTACTGATAACATGAGATACTAATAATTGTATAACTGAAATAACTGATACTGAGCGACTGTATTTGATTTTCTAGGTTCTGATGGAACTAGCTAAGTTTCATACTATTCTGAGTTGACAGTATCTAACAGTCTTAAATTCTGTATAACTATCTAAGTTCTATTACTGAGATTGAAAGACTATATCTGATAGTCCTGATCTTTAACAGAAACTATTGCAAGTAGTCATCTAACTGACATGTCCCTAATACGCCATTATGGCTGAGTTGGGGTCCAATCTGTAACCCCAATTGGAGGGGTGTCAATACCGTGCTAGTGGTAAGGAAAATCTATGAGTAATCCTCATATAATAGGTAACTCTAGTAAGAATGGTGGGAACCCTCATATAAAAGGTTAATCCACCTTATCCACCCTCATATAACAGGCTATGATGTCTCAACCTACGCTGGCTGCGCAGTTCTGGAATGCAAAGATTGCTTCTAAGAATCACACCATCATATAACAGGTGGGTTCCCATCCTTGGGTTTGCTCGATACTAATTTCTACTCCCATCTAGATAGACACTGAACATAATTAACTGAACTAACTAGACTGTGTTAACTGAGTTACGTTGACTGACAAAATACTACTGAGATTACTAAATTTCTGAGGTTTTTGAGATTACTGAGTTTTCCTTAGTCACATGACTGACTGAATTTCAATGAACATAGCTCGACTGAGAGTATCTTGAAAACATGACACTGGCTCTAGGCACACAGCTAATTGTCGGTTACAAGTACCCCCAGGACTTAATAGAATGAAACTGACAAAGCATGACTTTCTTGAATACATGACCAATATCGACAATCAAGAATATAATAAGATGGGGATTAAATGAAGTACAAGTGCTAAAGCACCACAATGGCTACACATATATCTATAATTCATTGACTACGACATTTCATCAAACACTTAACATGCATGAACTTGTACATGAATGGGGATTTCATATTATCATACTTTAACGGCACTTTTCCTTCACATAGGCATTTAATCAAACACATCGGAAGCTTGCTTTGGTTATACAATCATCAACACATCTAAAAATTATGAATACATCCATCAACATGTAAATTTAAGGGTTTATCATGATTATTATGCAAATAATCACATTCTAGGGTCAATAATTGGAATATTTAATTTCAAAAATGAATCAAAACCCCACAACATCATGAACATGAATTTCAATTCAATTTAAATCATGAATTTTGAAAATAGATTCTTGAACTTCATGGATGAAAGGGACCCATGAATCAACAGATGACATACCTGGGTGGATGATTTCTTGAAGATTGATGAAAGAAAACTTGAATCCTTGACTTGAAATTAAACACCTAGGGTTTCTTGTTCTTGGGGATTGATCTTTGAGAGGAAATCATAATTTGATGTTGTGAATGAATAATGAACTTATGAGCCTTGGTCTGATATAATTAGGGGTTAAAATGGGTGGAAAAAGACCCAAATACCTTTTAAAACTAACTTAAAATTCGCTAAACGGGACCTGCAATGGCTCGTGCAATGGTCCATCATTAGCTCGATAGTCTATATTTCTACCATCATGTGTGGACCAAAAAAAGACTCACTGTCTTATAGCGACGGCTTAGGCAACGGTCTGTTGCAAGTTTGTTTGTCCATCAACCTGTTTGTTCACCTTATCTAGAAGGTTGATGCACTTCCATGTCTGCGACGGTCTAGGCGATGGTCCTTCGCTAGGTCAACAGTCCGTCAACCTGGTCGTCGCACCTGGGCGATTCTGATAGCTCTAAGTAAAACATCCATAACTTTTTACCCCGATACCGGATTTGGACAAAATTTGTATCGTTGGAAAGCTAATTCCATTTCTCACATGTTAAAAAGTGAAAATCTTAAAAATTTCATGTGTACAGAAATGGATTCATATTTCAAAGTAATTTTCTAACATTCTTGGGATTATTTCAAGCTAGGTAGAAGTACAGGGTATTTCAAAATCTCTCCTAGAAGTCCTCAAAAAATTGAGTCCAAGACATAGTAGGTGAAGCCAAAGATCTACAACTATAAAACAACTTCCACAAATCCCTATCCGTATCCGTGAACTAATAGGCAGTATAAAAACTACATGAGACTCAAGGGATCCTAGATTATGTAACTTCTCCAAGAAATCAATCAAAAACTAATAGGCATCCTTGCCAATATATCAACTAAACTTGTGCGTACCCAAGCAAATAAACCTCTTAATTTTTTTTCATCAGAATCCTGTCAGTAATAAATCCTTATGTAGGGTCACCATAGATGATGGTTGTACCCCTGATATAGGAATAACATAAATAGATATCGGAAATGGCAAAGGAACATCACTTAAAGTCTGAGAAATACAAGGTACACTTAAGGAAATACCCTCCAAATGACTCATGAGTCACACAAAGAGACCTTAAAGCCTAGGGTATTAACTTAAATTTATGGGAATGGGTTGGCCCTGCATCTCCTGTTTGATAATCATCCCTGGAATACACAATCTCAGGATCAAAAGCGGGATCCCCTAGCACATTCTTTAGCTTGAGAAGCTCCTCGTGCTCGCCCTCTACCTCGAATCCATTGGCGACCCTAACCTTTTTTATTTTGTATGGGCTTTATCCTTGGGTGATAGCTCATCATCACTAAACTCTCCAGATCTAGTCCTTTCCACCTACATTAAAAAGAGCAGAACAAAACTTAGAATATTGGGTAAGAACAACCTACACGACTAGTAATTAAACTATAGAAAATTTTCCTAAATATATCTTATTGACTCTCAATGATAGATATAGACGTCTATGTACTGATACACGGAAATCAACAAGACATTGTACTCTTACGCTTATGAGACCTGTGAACCTAGCTACCCCAGTTTTCGTTATAGTGTCTCCTTTTTTAAAAAATATATCATTTATTAGTGGTACCAGTATCTCATAAAAATATATGTATGGAAGAGGATGTATTACTCGCATCAACTAAAATGATTATATCTAATCCATCTAGCATGTATATATATTAGGTGAGCCCTAAAATCAACTCAATATGTCCATAATTCAGTATCATCAACTCTAATTAAGTACCATCAAAAATAAATATGTATATAAGACTTTCTTAATATCGTATAAACCCCTAACATGGGTATTTCTATTAAGATATGGACAATTAATGTTCAAATAAAGCCTATATTATATAAATAATCCCCTGAATAGGAACTATATCTAGAAAGAAGGCATCTAAATGAACAGATAAGGCCAATGATATCAAATAGAGACCCCATATGGGAAACACACAATATCAAATCACACTAGCCAACAATCAAGTATAAGACCCTAAATGAGTACCCAACAATAATAATCTCAAATTATAAACCCCCCGTAGTTATTTTCCCAAAACCATATCATGCTTTACTTATTTATTAACTACCCAGCTCAAGCTGAAAGAAGCTAAACCATAATATACCTCAAACTGATGAAATCCAATATAAAGTGCTTTAACACTGGCGCCTTTCTCTTACGAATGACCTCAGAATATACTACAATGTTCAAAGATAGAATCTACACATTAAAAGAAAGTTAATGATACTCATATTGCCAATATTTAGGCCAGTCCAAAAGGCGTTCAAAAATGAAATGGTTAAAAAGGAATTTTATTTTAAAACACATTCCCAAAGGTTTTAGGAGTCTATAGGAGAGAATTCATATGAAAATGGTTAAAAATAAGGTCTGAATTTAAGCAAACCCTTTTTAAACATCACTAGAAAAACCCCAAAGTTTCTATTTTTAAATCATGATTTAACGTTCTTTTGATGATATACTCAATGAAAAATTGTGGGAATAAGGTTATGGATCCTACCTAATCTAAAATGGTAAATAAAACATAAAGAATCTCTCAAACCCAAAATTCAAAGGTACAAAAATAAAGGAAAAATAGGAAAATAAGACATATATTATTTTAGTGGTGGTCACTTAAGTGGATAAACAATCACTTAGGCGATGTCATGACTAAACTAGGGCATGGTCATGACGGACATCCCGAACCATGAAGGCCCGGAATGCCCTTGTCTATCTGGTAATCATGCATAACATACATATAATAAAGAAACGAAAACATAATCTGCTATGAAAACATGGTCAACTCTGAATTCAACATAAGTATGGAAACTGTAAATCAAATACATTTAAATAACATCTGACTCAGTCTGCGAAATCTCTACTACATGAAATCTAACAACTATCTGAAACTGGGACAAGGTTCCCAGTAGACCAAAACTAAAATATGTGACATAATCTGAGAAAACAGGCCTTCTGGAATAGAGAAGGCTCACCACTACATAATCTGATTAGTTGTCTGAATTATCTACTTCTTATCTGGACCCCTAGACTAAGTATCAAAAACTGAGAGGTAGGGGGAGGGGGTCAATACAGATTTACTGGTACACAGAGCATATCCAAAATATCATTTATTATTCAGCATATATGAGAGCAATTTAAAACAGTTCATAAGTATATCAAATACTAAGAATTCACATGGGCATTTTAAAGACTCAGTAAAAATCATCTCATGTCTGAGAAATTTGTGTTACTTCTACGCTAGGTTGTATACCCTACACTCTGAAAACTTCCATGGGCTATATGGAAACTTCCATTAACTTGCTAGCGAAGCCCCCAACCCAAGTGTACCGCATTGGTCGGAGTCTATGAATCTACCACTCCACACGACCATCGCCAGCGTACAATAATAATCAACCCATATCGTCAAATACGGTTTCAGGCTAAGAGTTGCTTGAACTCGCGCCTTCTTTGGGTAACTACCTAACCCTCTTTAAGCCCCTTTTAAAAATCTATTAAAACATGAAGTATCTGAAACATACTCTAAAAACATACGCTGAAAACATACTCTGTAAACATAATCTATTATGGCATAAATACATATGGTATTGTTATACCATTGACTTGCAAGAACATCTCTGAGCCATTATTAGTCTATCATAAATCTCTATATTCAAAACACAAGTTTTGGGACCAGCATTTCAATAATTCAATTTAATAAATCTTTTTTCTCACACCTTATGTAAACACATGCAATTCTTTTTCATACACACAAGAACATATTGATAACAAATAACACCCTCTCAATCATTCCAAATTATGTTCAAATGCCAGGTTATTGCAAAATCATCTTTCAAATCACAAAACCATAATCTTTAATTCAATACAAAAGAGGCAGTTCATAATTTATACTCTTAATAATCTTAAATCTGAAATTCATACATATACATATATATGTAAATCACTTTAGGGAAAAAGACCACAAGGCCAAAACAATAGTAGCATTGAAACTTTCAAAATGCATAATCAATAATATAGTTTTCAAAACCCCCATAAAATAAATACATCAAAACCTTTAAATCATGCTTTAAAAATTTCAAGCCCCTGTAGTTTTAAGGATAAACCCCACGTACCTCTATTTCGCAGAATAATGAATGATTCTTGAAGCTTACGGATTGGGGATTACAAATCTCTAATTATCTTCAAAAACACATGGTTGAATCTTGAATTATTTGGGATTCTTGTTTAAAACCCTAGAGAGCGTTCTTGATGAATTTTGGTGAAAGTGTATGTATTTAGATGTATTTAGGATTAAATCCCGTATTTGGATGGGTTTGGGGCCATAGAAAATATCTAGTTTGACCTTGGAATTTAAAATCTGGGAATGGAACGCCATAAAAGGCTTCACCGCAACACACTAAAAATCGCGGTGAGCTACTGGAATCGACAAATGCCGATTTAAGGCTAATCGCGATGCGGTGGCCAGTCAATCAGAAACGCTGACACTAAAAATTCTCTAACTTCTTCACCGAGTGTCCGTTTTAAGCGAATTTGGTAACGATGGAAAGATAATTTGAAGATCTTTCATTTGATGTATAGTTCGCAACCAGTTTCATTATATACAAAGAGCTATGGTCAGCTGAAGTTGACTCAATTTTCGACGCTCACTAAAACTTGAACGATAGAAAAGCTTTCAACTTGACCTTGAGTTAGGGGACCTTTATGATCTCAACTCATGCTCGAATAGGTTACCACAATACATACTTGATTAACATGGAAAGTTTGCATAGGATTTATGGCTTTTAGATTATCTACAAATAGAATGACACTTTTCCTTCTAGCCTGAAACACGGGGCATTATAATATCTACTCCTTGGGATTATTCATCCCTGAATGATGGATAGGAACATTGAAGCTTAAAGGTATGGAATAACATGGACGTGATGTGTCTTCTAAGAAAGGATATAACTGATCTGAAACATTTAAACTTCTATCATGAAACTAAATTATGAGCTACTTAACTTCATGTACTTCAAGGAGCTGATTCATGCTGAGAGTTTAAGACTCCCTTGAAGTGTTCATGATCAAATCATACATATTGAATTGAGAAGTGATAACTTATGAAAGTAAGAATCACGAGATAACCTGACTTAGGTCGCACAAGGGTATTACACTGTCTAAGCTAAAATACTTTGAAATTTTGAGATTATGCGCTAAACATTTATGCACCGAGCCATTACCAAATAGCTGATTCTGAAACATGATGCTTGGAATGAACTGAATTCACAATTTATATGGATGGAATAGATTATATCCTAGAATGGTCATACGCATGAGACTTTGGATAGTAGGACTTTGTGGAAAGGTGGAAAACCACAATAACTGATTAGCCTGACTGTCAAACTGAATTGTCGGCAATACAGACTGAATCACACAAGACACTTATACTTAACTGGAGTATCTGTTCAACACCTTTTCTAAAGAAGTTTTAGTATCCTTAACAAGCAAAGGATCTTGGTCATGAGTTACATAAGATATCCAACTAGGGAATCACAACAATGATAGAATTAGGATGAGTTAAGGCTAGAAGGAATATAGATACCTTAACTAGGGAATATAGACATATAACTCATAAACTGGGATAGAATTACGAAACCTTAACCTCTTACTTTCAAGCTTAGCACACTTCTCGAATATCCCTTAACTATAGTATTCTCCTTAAATACCATATCCATTTGATTCAACTTATAATTCTCGTATGGGCATTAATAAATGTTTCTACTAATGTCTAAAGTAGCTTAAATCCTTTCACTGTAATCAAGCCTAACTCCAAGTCACAAAAATACAACATGCCACACCATGATACTAGTCTAAACCATATGATTCAACCTCCCATATTTTTTTAAAAAAGTTCACACCCTAAGTATATCATGTTTTCCCACTTCAATAACTAACTCTGAACTCTTACTATGGATTCAATAGCGCATATTTCCTTCCTTCACTAAAATCCCAACATGTCATTCAAGCCTATCTTTACAACCACATATGAACTTTAAGGCAAATACCCATGAAGACATACATCACATATTTTCTGAACCACTATCAATGCAATTACCACGCGCTACTCCAAGAACATACACAGGTAATTTCCACTATCCATCACATGTATCAAAAACTTCACCCCAAATCTTACTTCACACTTATGGCCTCATCTAACAAGCGTACCATAATCTTTATCAACAGGAAAACATTTACTCATCACCACTATCCTTATATAAGGAAGAGTCACTAAGAGGATAGAACATAAAATCTTGAAGTATGGAAAGATATTATGCGAGACTTGTCACTTAACAGAGGCCTGAGGGATAGTGAATCAACATCAAGGATTCATCAAAGTGATCTAAATTAGGGTATACATGGCTATAAGCTGAATTTTGATAATCATTAAGAGTACAGTATGATTTATGGGAGCTGAGCACACTATAATAAATGAGTACATGAATTATGAGCTACATGACCTCGGTTTGGTGTTCATAACATATGGAATGTGATTCCTACAACTGAATGAACTAAAACTCCTCATTTTGGAACTGAAATAGTACATGATTTTCTATCATAAGAATGAACATGAACATGAACATGAACTATGATCAAGAAACTAAAATGTAAGGCATGAGTGGGTATTGGGATAACTAAAAAAGGATGCTGAGATAAGAATGGGTCTAGCCTCACCCTCACTTTCTTACGTTCTATACCATACTAACATCACTACTAAAATCTGAAAGCCTGACTTGGTTATTCATTTATCATCTCCCCCTTAGATTTAAGCCATTACTCTAAGTCAATGGACCAATATATACACTCTGGTATAAACTAAAATCACTTTACTCTAGAGTCGGGGATATAACATTACACATAAAACTAATTGTACCCTGTAAGACGGTATCTTCAGGTATAACAACCAATACTAATACCTCCTTTTATGATTCAACCCTTAGGTTTCTATAGCCCCAATAGTCATCATATAACATCTTGAACATTCACCAACTCAAATTCTTCTAGCACTAAATATGGATATCTCCAAACCTTTGACGAACCATACCACTTCGATCATAGTCTACCAGCATCATGGCTCCAAAATTATATCTCTCTACTATAAGAACCAAGATCATATCGAAAGGCTCAACATTATCAATCAAAATTCCTTAACTCGGCTATCTAGAACACCATATACTATCTAACTTGTCTTTTCTCCTTCTAGCAACTCAATGGTACCACTAGCCACACACAACATATAATAGTCTTAGAAAAATACCGCAACCTCATAGCACCTTGGCATACTTCTACTTCATACATACAACATCATACTTCATTACAACTCAAATAAACTTAAGTTCTTGCATACACTGTTCAAGCCTACTAGATCGCTACCTTAAAACTAGTGTCGTTAACCAAGAGATAATCACATCCACCTTTATGGTCATCAACTGTTCAAACTTAATGTCTAGTGCTAAGCATGATTTACAATCCAACCTTACACACATTTCTCACAAAACATTCATCATAAATCTTAAGCCACTATTCTTACATCCATATCCTACATTTAAATTCAAGGCTATAGTCTAGCATTAATCATCTACCACCAATGAAGAATGCAACATAATATACTAGTCCATAAAATATGGGACATTCTACCCAAATACCTCAAAAATCAACTACATACCTTCTCACCAGTAGTACTAGTGTACAACTACCAACAAAACAAAGGTCAAGGAGGCAAAGTCACATAATTGACATGGTCAAGCTTAATCTCATATTATAACCCCATACAATCTTATCTTATCTACTTATACGACTTTCACACATCACACTGACTTACCCAAGAATACATTTAGACTATCTTCAAATTCTACAAACAACCACAAGTCTATAATTATAACTTACTGGCTAATCTAGCAATTTTCATACTTCAAGCAAACATTAATCCACCTTAACTAATAACTCCTTCTCTACCTTCTACTAAACTAACATACAAGGACGTATCACTTCATTACCAAAGTCAATCTTATGAAAAAAGACTTGGCTATACATATATTCAATAAATCGTCCTCACCACTTTTCTTGCCCTTACGTCTCTAAAACCCCAGTTCCAACCAACAGAAGAACAACAAGATGAACAACAAGTTGCTAGTGAATAAAAATAGGCCTCACACGGCTTCACTAGACTTTGATTTTGTGTTTTGAACAAGAAAAGAAGATGAATGACAAGGAAACTATGCTAGTGAATAGAAAGATCCCCACAAACTACCATACAATCCACACATGCTACTAGCTACTACATTAGTCTATCACTATAAAGTGGTAAATCATCCTCAAACATAGGTTGTTCAACAAAAATATTTATTTACATAAAATTACCCTCATTCTGACTTCTAACTTTTTGACTTCATATGCCTCTTGGTCTAATCTCACTATGATTAGGTCATGGCACCGACATTTTAACTTATACTACTCATCGAGTGGAAATACAGTTCTAATATTCTGCTACACATCATCCCCTGAAGCATGACATTTGAAACATAAATTCTAAAAAGGACTGAATACACTTAATACTGCAGGCTGAAAAGCATGATTTCATTAGAATCAAAGTTTACATAAAAATCAATACACTCTGAGGCACTAACGGACTCTTCTCAAGTCCTTGCACAAATTTTAAACTTTTATATAGCTCAATTAGATGGGACCATTCCATTTAGACTCTAAACTTTTGTACTTGAATTACCCCAGTAACGAGACATATCTGGGCACATCAAAGTAAGGAAAGATTGGGATAACTTTACTTTCGTATGGGCGATACCATACCACAAATTAGAGTATCAAAGTGGAATATTCTAGCTCAATAGCAAAAACTAGAACATGAAGTAAAGAAAACATTCCTAAACACCTAATAGCATCCTGCTTATAAGTGTGGTGCACTATACACCCATAAATAAGACTCTACCTATCTTGATTTTTCAAATACCCTGTGACTATGAACCGTGCTCTAATACCAAGTTTTTCACGGCCTAAACTAAGGCCTAGCTGGGATGGAAATCCCAAACCATGAAGGCCTAGAATGCCTTTCTCTATCTGGTAATCATACACAACATTCATATAATAAAAAAGATGCAGAAACATAATTTGTTATAGAAACATGTTCAACTCTGAATTCAACATAAGTATGAAACCTGTAAATAAAATACATCTAAATAACATCTGACTCAGTCTGCAAAATCTCTACTACATAAAATTTGACAACTGTCTGAAACTGGGACAAGGACCCCAGTAGACCAAAACTAAAATAAGTGACATAATCTGAGAAGATAGGCCATCTGGAATAGAGAAGGCTCACCACTGTACAATCTGATCAATTGTCTGAATTATCTACTACTTATCTAGACCTCTAGACTGAGTCTCAGAACCTAAAAGGTAGAGAGGAGGAGGTTAATACAAATGTACTAGTATGCAGAGCATATCCAAAATAATCATATATTATTCAACATATATGAGAGAAATTTAAAATAGTTCATAAGTATAGCAAATAGTAAGAATTCACATGGGCATTTTAAAGACTCTGTAAAAATCATCTCATGTCTGCGAAATCTTTGTTACTTCTGCGCTAGGTGGTATACCCTACAACTCTGAAAAATTCCATGGGCTATATGAAAACTGTTATTAACTCAGCAGTGAAGCCCCCAACCCAAGTGTGCCGCAAGGGTCGGAGTCTCTGAATCTACTATGCCACACGGTCGTCACCAACGTACAATAATAATCTCTCCATATCAGCAATTATTGTTTCAGGGTAAGAGATTCTTGAACTCGCGCCTTCTTTGGGTAACCACCTAACCCTCTTTAAGACCCTTTTTAAAATCTATTAAAACATATAGTACCTGAAAACATAATTTGAAAACAAACTCTAAAAAAATACTCTTAAAACATACTATGAAAATATAATCTGTTATGGCATAAATACATGTGGTATCTTTATACCATTGACTTGCAAGTCACATCTCTAAGCCATAATTAGTCTATCATAAATCTCTATATTCAAAATACAAGTTTTAAGACCAACATTTTAATAATTCAATTTAATGAATCTTTTTTTCTCAAACCTCATGTAAACACATGTAATTGTTTATCATACACACAAGAACATATTGATAACAAGAAACACCCACTCAACAATTCCAAATCATGCTCAAATACCAGGATATTGCAAAAACATCTTTCAAATTACAAAACCATAATCTTTAATTCAATACAAGAGAGGGAGTTCATAATTTATACTCTCAACAATCATAAATCTCAAATTCATACATATACATATATAAGTAAATAAATTTAGGGGAAAAGACCTCAAGGCAAAAGCTATAGTAGCACTGAAACTTTTGAAATGAATAATCAATAATATAGTTTTCAAAACCCCCAAAAAATACACGTATCAAAACCCTTAAATCATGCTTTAACAATTTCAAGCCCATGTAGTTTTTAGGATAAACCCCATGTACCTCTATTTCGGAGAATAATGAATGATTCTTGAAGCTTATGGATTGAGAATTCCAAATCTCTTATTATCTTTAAAAACTCATGGTTGAATCCTGAATTATTTGGGATTCTTGTTTGAAACCCTAGAGAGCATTCTTGATGAATTTTGGTGAAAGTGTATACATTTAGGTGTATTTGGGATTAAATCCCGTGTTTGGATGGGTTTGGGTCCATGGAAAATGTCTAGTTTGATCTTAGAATTTAAAATCCAGGACTAGAAAACCATAAAAGGCTTTGCCGCTATGCGCTGGAAATTACGGTGAGCTACTAGAATTGATAAATGTCGATTTAAGGCTCATCGCGACGTGGTGGCCAGTTAATCGGGAATGCTAGCACTAAAAATCCTCTAACTTCTTCACCGACTATCTGTTTTAGGTGAATTTGGTATTGATGGAAAGCTAATTCAAAGATATTTTATTCGATATATAGTAGGCCACCTATTTTATTATATATGTGGGGATATTGTTGATTAAAGTTTACTTAATTTTTTATGCTTACTAAAACTCGAATGATAGGAAAGCTTTCAACTTGACCTTGATTTAGGGGACCTTTATGATCTCAATTTATGCTCAAATAGGTTACAACACTACATACTTGATTAACATGGAAAATTTGCATAGGATTTATGGCTTTTTGATCATCTATGAATAGAAATGATGGTTTTCCTTCTATCCCAAAACACGGGGCATTACAGGCGATCACCGCTTAAGCCGTTGGGACTTCTAAAGTAACCATGCCAGACATGGTCAGCCTTCTTATAAGTAGTCCATTGTCACTTAAGTGACCTCTACTAAAGGGATAAGGTGATATCTTTAGCAATATGGTGCAGACATCGACTGTCTACTTCAATTGTCCATGGCTGCTTTTGCAAATCCCGCTTTAGCAACACAACAATATTCCCAACATGTCAAGTCTCTATTAGACCCTTGGATTTATTTGAATCCTGTGAACACAAATGAACTATGCTACTAAGATATTTTTTATGTTTTAGACTCAATGTAAATATTGAATTTTCAAAAAAAGATTATTTTCATCAAATTAACCCCCGAGACCCCTCTTAATTATTTACCAAGAAAAGTACAAGATAATGGTCCCAAACTCAAACCAATTATTCTACTAACCCAAATTCAACACTTTGGATCTGCTGGTGCAGTCAAAAATTTTATTTGATACTCAGAATAACAAATGTTGACCAAAGTCAACTAATTAGGGTTCTCAAGCCTCTAAAAGCCATAAATTTGGATAAATCATTCTCGTGCTCATTTCAAATATGCAACCAACTCTAAATACTAAAATCAATATGTAGCAACTACAGAGACAGAAAAATGGTAATAATACCTAAAAAGCATATTTTCACAAAAAAATTCATTACATATAACTCTACGTAGATCAAACACCCACAACTCGATAGGTACCACCAAAATTCTACATCATGACTTACATACCTACTACATCTTTCAATGAGTTAAGCTCAAAGGGTTAATACAACTTGTTAAGAGATTTTTGTATGAGGTCCAAAAAAATGTGATTCATTGATGGTCTCTATAGCATGTAACCAAGTTGACCTTTAAACTTGTGTTATCAACTTATTGGGGTGTATAACTGAAGTATTGTAACCTTATGTTTATTTATTATTGTTTTTTCTTGCTAGCGTGTGATTTCACCATTGATGACTTGTTGTTTTAGTTGTGTGCTGAATGATCTATTGTGAAAGTTGTATTGTAGAATTTCTCAATATAATATACTATAGAGTACCTTACAAATTAACAACTATGTTGGAGAAAAAATCCTACCAAACTTTCCTATTGATTTGCGATAATTTACAGCCATGGGTGCATTATTTTTGTCATTAAATATCAGTTAATATTAATTTCATAGATCACCTTATGTATGATGTAGAACCCCATGCATATAGTGTTTCTTCTATTTTAAATTTTCCATATTATCAAAGTTTTCATAGCTTTTAGAACCAGTTTAAATTTACTAAAAGCATCAGCATCTTACTATTTTATGCTAACGACATAAAATCTCATGATCAATCTTATTTGTAGCTTTCCACATATGTTTCCATACTTGAAACCCTCTCTTTATTTCAAAACTTATGTAATGTATCTATTGTAACAATTATTCCACATGAAATTTGTCCATAAGGACATTTTATTTATGAAAATCCACAAAAAATTGTACTGAAATCATTAGATACATCATAAAGCGATTTGAACCCTAATTTCTCTTTTTCTTTGGCTAAACACATGCTTTCCCAAGAACCCATTGTTTTCTTCTACTTTCCCCCTTGTTATCCTAGAAAAAATTTACAAACCATTGGCATATATCATGTATCTCATACTTAGGGAGAGTAATTGTAGATAATAGATAAATTGCATTCTTTGAAGTACATATGAAACCAGAAAAACCTTGTGACCAAATGAAAATTCTTTCCTTTCCTAGCTTGTAGGTTATTCTTGACCTTATTGATAATCTCACTGTCATGATTCTTCCTCTTCCTAGAATGTAGTATATGGAATCCAATATAATTAAAAGGAAATTTTGATTTTTTTAAAGCTAGTAATCTCTTCTGTTTTCTCAATGGTATCAGTTGAAGTCTTCTAATAAACTAATAAAAAGTTTCTATCCTTATTGATCATCTGTCCTGACTTACTCTCATATTCTCCCAAACTGTTCATGATCATTTCCAATGATAACTCATCTGCACAAACAACATTATAATATCATCAACATCGGAAAGGGGGTTAAAATTAAAATGTCATTTCTGCAAGTTAAAGCTTTTAAATTGGTTGTTATTAAAAAAAAAGTCATTTAAAACTCTGGTCAAGACTTCTACATAAAGAATAAAAAAAGATGGGGATGGTAGATCACCATGTTTTACCCCTCTCATAAAATTAAAAAAAAACTGGAGTTTGTCCATTGATTGAAATAGTGTACTAATTATTATCCACCAATTTCCAAATTTTATCCATAAAACTATAGTTAAATCCCACTTTAGTAGCACTTTTATGAGGAACTTCCATCAAACTATGTCATACAATTTGGTCATATCAAGCTTTATTACTACATTTCTAGGATCACTTTTTTTTTATGTTTGTAATAATTTCCTAAGCAAGAAAAATATTTTTATTAATGTTTGTTCCTTTCATAAAACAATATTTATTTTTTAATATCAAATAAATTGAAATATTTCTCCAATATGTCATGAATTACCCTAGATATCACATTATTTACAAAGTGCTTAAACTAATGAGTCTCAGTCTAAAAAAGTTTGAACCCTCTCTTTCTTAGGTAGTAATACCAAGTTGGTATGTGTCATGGATTTAGAAAAAGTATGTTCTACAAATAAGCATTACACCATATTGACCACATCTTTTCCAACAATATCCTAGCAATTTTTTTAAAAATGTCATGTGAATGCATAAAAAACTGCTAGAGCAATCTCCATTAAACTCAAATACCACCTTTCTAGCTTCCTCATTATCTCGGGGATAATTTAGCATTCTATTATCATATCTGGAAATCACTTCTAGAAAATATTGAATCAAGGATAAGTCATCACTATCACTATGACCAATAAATAATTTTTAGAAGAATTTTACAACTTCTGCTGCAATTTGCTCTGCACCTTTAACCTTGTCTCCATAACTAGTTTAGATTATATTAAGGAAAAGTATCATTTTTCATTCATTAACTAGACTATGGAAGAATCTTTTGTTCAAATCCCCTTCAGCAAACCATGTAAATTCCTGTCTTTTTTCTCCAATACTTCTCCTCATAATAGAGATATTGTTTCATCTTATCCTGAGCTTTCTGTAGGATTGTCCAATTTTTTCAATAGAAAATTTTTCAAACACAACATTCTAAATACTTAAAATATCTTCCCTGATTTCTAGTTTCTTGAAATTATCACCGTAGCATTTTCTACTACATAAAGATGGAGCAGACTTTTTTCTCTTAATTTTTTACTTCAAATAAAAAAATGCATCTGTCTCAACCTTATTTTTCCATTTAGCTACTATCACTTGAATAAACCTTCATTCTAAATTTGGAACTTTATGAATATAAATGGTCTTACAAATTGAGAAGTTTGTGCTCCGCAAGAGAGAAGTGGAGCATGATCTGACCCAGTCCTTGACAAATGATCTACCTAAACATGATTAAACCAATTATGAAAAAATGATGATTAATAACTATTGTATCTAATTTTTTTAATATATATTCATCATCAGCCCTTCTATTACATCAGGTGAATGGGCTTCCATTATATTTGATTTGGGCCAAATCAAGAATTTAATAAAAAAGCAAAGTTTTCATACTATACTAGGTAAATAGGTAGACCACCCATTATTCTTCCTCATTTAATATACATTAAAATTAACTCCCATAATCCAAGAATGATTTATACTACAAGATAATACGTATAGATCATCCAACAACTTTAGCCAATATATGGCACTCCATTTTGCATACATTGTTGTCAATATCAGAACCTCTCATTAAGATAAGAAAGTTAACTTTATAGGGATCTATTAATTGGAATCATACAAATTTCAACACTGACTTCATCATGCACAAAGAACCTTATTTACCATTATAGTTATAATTGGCATACTTTATCCTTAATCTCCTTTTGTACTTTTTAATATGTCTTCAATTTTGAAATGGCTCTATTAATGCAATCAATGTAAACTTGAGATGTTTGTGTAGCATTTGAACTCTAAGAATGGATTGTTGTGTTTTCATAGACTAATATTCCAAATAGGGTTCTTATCATTATTTAGAATTAGATGAAACACTTTTTTTGGGAATTATTTGTTAGACACCTAAATTTACATTTTAATAATGACAAACTAACAAGTGTATCTTTGCAGGATATTAAGGACTGCTAATGTTGGAAGGATAAACAAAGTTGGCACCAGGAATGGAAGGACATTAGGAATCGAAGGACATCAATTCATGATTCACAATATATAAGTAAATCAATCACAATGAGAACAAATGGAAGGAGAATCTCATCCCCAAAACTCATGAAAAATCAAATAAATCATGATCAAGTAAAATAAGAAAAAGTTCACAAACACATTTGAAAATGTATCAATCTCTACGAGACTAAAAGTAATAATAGATCATGGACATATCTGCTATAGACGTGAGTAAAATCCATATATGGACATATAATATGGCTACATTCCTCAATCAAGGAATCAATTCAAATCTTTAATTGAGATGAAATCTCTTGGATTTCCTTATGAAGTAGCCAGGCCCGTTTGGCCGACCCAATTCGGACTGTAATTTGAAGGAGTTGGGATTTAGTTTTTGCAACCCATTTAAGAAAAAGGCTTTTTCTAACAAAGTGATAGTGAAGAACCATTGTCCTATGCCTCGCATTGATGTTTTATTCGACTATATTCAGGGCACAACCATGATTTCTAAGATAGATTTGAGGTTCGATTATCATCAGTTGAAGATTCGGGGTGAGGATATCTTGAAGACAGCTTCAAAGACTCGTTATGGTCATTATGAGTTTTTGGTAATGTCTTTTCGACTGACTGATGAACCAGCTCCATTCATGGATTTATGAATCGTGTGTTTAGACCATATCTAGACACCATTGTTATTTTGTTTATTCATAAAACTATTGTGTACTCAAGGAGTAGTGATAAGAATGCACAATACTTGAAGATTGTGCTTCAAACCTTGCAAGATCATGTACTTTTTACCGAGTTCTCTAATTTGATTTTTGGCTTGAGCAAGTGTTATTTCTTAGACATGTGGTATCCAAGTCAGGTATTATGGTAGACCCGTCTACGATTTAAGGGATTCCTGACTGGGCTTACATAGTTCTCTGACTGAGGTTCCCAGTTTCATTGGTTTGGCTATTTAATGCAAGCTTTTTGTTGACATCTTTTCTACTATTTTAGCCCCTATGACTAGATTGACTTGGAAGGAAGTTCCTTTTTGATGGTTCATGGAGTATGAGTTGAGCTTTAGAAAGCTCAAGGTTTGTCTTACTTCAGCTCCACCATTAACTCCTCCTATTAAGGGTGAGGGATTCACCATATTTTTTGATACTTTTGGTGTTGGTCCTGATTGCATTCTGATACAATAGGGTCATGTTATTGCTTATGATTTTTGACAGCTCGAAGTTCACGAATATAACTATCCCGCTTATGATTTAGAGTTGGCAGCGGTCATTTTTGTGCTCAAGATTTGGAGGCATTATTTGTACGGGGTGCATTGTAACATTTTCACTGACCATTGCAGCCTTCCGTATCTTATGACCCAGTAAGAGATTAATGCTCCCAGTATACATAGATAGAGTTGATAAAGGAGTATGATATTTCTATCTAGTATCATCCGGGTAAGGCAAATATAGTAGTTGATGCCTTGAGTTGTAAGGCAGTGAGTATGGTTAGCTTGGTTTCCACATCAGTTTTGCAGAGGACCTTGGCATGGGACATTCAATTATTATCCAATTTGATAGTTTTCCTTGATATTTTTGTATCGAGAGAGAATGTAATACCTTGTACTTCTACCTAGCTTAAATTCATCCCAAACATGTCAAAAACTTGTTTTAAAGATAAATCCACTGTTATACATGTGATATTTTCAATATTCTCACTTTTTATTATGTGGGAAATCGAATAAGCTTTCCATCGATACCAAATTCGCCTAAATCCGACACCCAATCAAAGAGTTAGAGCCTTTTTAGTGAGACATTATATCACCCAAGCCATCAGCACGTCGCAGAACCAGCTTAAATAAAAATTGTCAATTTCTAGTGTTGCTCCATAATAGTGGAGCATTGCACCGAAGGCCCAGTTTACAATTGTCCTTTTTCCAATAACTCTTTGCAATGTATACGAATCGCGCCAAACTTCTAGGTCACAAACAAAGTGGTAACGTGATTGCTCCGCATCATGCCACCATGCAGATTTCCAGTTATCTAGTTCCAGTAGCTTGGCGTGCTAGTCTCACATCCCTCCAACGATAAAAATTAGTAATTTTCCAATTTTTGTGATATTAAATCCGAGGGGTTGTTTGGTCTTTTCCCATGACTTCAATTCTTCCCAATCACAGGATTTAACCCTAAGAGTGCATTATTTGCTCACTTTTGCATTAGTATCTCAAATAAAAATCAACTCAACTCAAGAACAAGAACCTTAGCTATCAAATTGAAGTGCCAAATCACAAGAACTCTCCATCAATCCTTCCAAATTCATTAACTCAGGTATGTATAGTGTTCATTCATGGATTCCTTTCATTCATGAAGCCCCAAAATCATGTTTTAAATCATGTATTATGAATATTATGTCGTGGGTTGAATATGTTTATCTGATTATTTTTGTATGATTCCCAAGTTGGAATCTTAATATATTTTTATGAAATTACGTTAGTACATGAATTTAAATCCATGAATGAAGTGGTTTATGATTTGTTAATTGATGATTATACCTATGCCCTAAGTGGTGTATGTAAGGTGTTTGATAAAATGCCTAGAAGACTAGAAATCATGTAATATAGTTCAATTGTGACTTAAGTGATGGATTCATGTTTTACCCTTATGTTTAAAAACTCCCATGCTATAAATGTGCCTTATAAATGTTTGTTGGATTTCTCATGAATTAGACTTATGAAATTATACCATGTTTACATGCAATCCTATTCATGTATAAGTTTGTGATAACCATGTACTTCATGAAATCCCCAACTTATTGTATTATGGATTGTTGATGTTAGTCATGTATTCAAGAATTCACACCTTGTCAGTTTCCTTCTATCGAGTCCTGGAGGTACTTGTACCCAACAATTTAGCTATGTGACTAGAGTCAGTGTCATGTTTTCACGTTATCCTCAGTCAATCTATGTTCAGTAGAATTCAGCTAGTCATATGACTCAAGAAAATTTAGTAAACTTAGAAATCCCAATAAATCTCAGAAAGCTCAGAAATTCAGTAATCTCAGTAGTATTCCATTAGTCAATAGAACTCCATGAACTCAGTCCAATTCAGTTCAGTTAATTATGTTCTATGTCTATTCAGATAGGAGTAGGAGTTAGCACCGAGTGAGCCCAAGGATGGGAACTCACCTATTATTAGAGGATGTAATTCTTAGAAGCAATCTTTGCACTCCATAACTACGTAGCCAACATAGGTTGAGACATCATAACCTATAATATGAGGGTAGATGAGGTTACCTAACCTATTATATAAGGGTCCTACCTTTCTCATTAGAGAAACCTGTTATATGAGGGTCACTCACAGTTTGTCTTTACTGTGGCACGGTATTGACACCCTTCCAATTAGGGTTATAGATTGGACACCAACTCAACTATAATGGCATATTAGGGGCATGTCGGTTAGATGACTACTTCCCAAATTTAAAGTTTCAGTCTTAGTCTTAGTAATAGAACTCAGATAGTTTTTTAGATTTTAGGACTATCATATATAGTCAACTCAGAACAGTATGGAACTCAATTTGTTCCATTAGAACCTAGACTGTCAGATACAGTTGCTCAATATCAGGTATTTAAGTTATATAGTTATCAGTATTTCATGTTATTAGTACTCAGACTCAGGCATCATGTTATCACAAATTTAGTTACAGTCTCTTATTTATGCATGTATTTCTCACGTCATATTATACAGTCAGTTAGTATAGTTCATGCATATGTAGCCTTTGCATTCATCCTACCTCACATGCATACCAGTACATTGAATCGTACTGATGCATTTTCGGTATAATGTTTTACTTTACGCCATAGGTTTTAAAGCATGAGTTCCAAAGCATCAATATCATTCTAGTACTCAGCAGTCAGCGTCAGCAGTTAGTCCTCATCCTTTAAGGACATCAGTATTATTTTATCATTTTAGTACTTAGTTTGTTTTAATAGTTGTAGTTAGTTGGGGACATATTCCATCAACTCCTTATTCAGACAGTTAGAGGCTTTTTAGACTATCATGATTACACAGTTATTTTAGTTATTTTGGGTATTTCATACCCCACCTAGATGTTATATTTTATCAGATATTATGTCTCAATTTTGAACCTTATGGCCTTTTAGCCTTTATTTTTGCATTTTTATAGTATGTTATGAAATGTGCAGGTACAGATATAATTCATGGGTTAGCTTGTGGTCCTTCAGGGTCATAAGCACCGTGTAGCATTACGGGTACCAGGTTTAGGGTATTACAGAGAATTTTGGCTTGTGTGGAAGACAGGTTCTCCTTATTTGAGCAGATTTGTGGTCATAGTATAAGGATAACAATTTGTGTTTTCTCCATGACTAGGTTGTGAATGGTGAGTTTGAGAGGCACACTGTTGATTTTATCGGTATTTTATGGTTTCAGGGTTGTGTTTATGCTCCCTAACTTAATGAATTGATTCAGCTGATTCTTCATCTAGCTCACAACTCTAGATATTTTATTCATCCTGGTACAACTAAGATTTATAGAGATTTGAGGCAGCATTACTAGTAGGATAGGATAAAAAGAGATATGGTAGATTTTATGGCTTGTTGCCTATGTTATTAGCAAGTTAAGGCTGAGCATTAGTGTCTTGGTAGATTAACTCAGAGATTGCCCATTCTTAACTGGAAATGGGAAAGGATTACTATGGTCTTTATTTGTGGTTTACCTCATATTTTCCATGGTCATGAAGGTATTTAGGTTATTGTGGATCGTTTGACCAAGTCAGCATATTTTATTTCTATTCAGATAACCATCAGTTTTGAGAGATTATCCAAGATTTATGTTCAATAGATAGTTCATTCTCATGGGATACCTATTTCTATCCAATCATATATTGGATTTATATTTATTTGTGATTTTAGTGAGCATTCCATGAGGAGTTGGGTACTCGAGTAGATTTGAGTACAACCTTTCATTTGCAGATAGATGTTTAGTCCAAGTGGACTATTCAGGTTCTTGAGGATATGATCAGAGCTTATGTTGTATATTTTGGAGGACAATGGGATCAACACTAAGCATTTCTAGAGTTTGCATACAATAATAACTATTATTCGAGTAATGAGATGGTGCCTAATTATTCTTTGTATGGTAGGAGAAGCCATTCTTTGATAGACTGGTTTGAGACTTCTAAGGTGAGACCTCATGGTACAAATTTTCTTTAGGACTCATTGGATAGGTTTAGGGTGATTCAGGATAAGATGAGAGCAGCCCAGAGTAGGCAAAAGGCATATGCCAACAGTAGGATCCATGCCTTGAGATTCAAAGTTTATGACTATGTATTCCTTCATATTTTACCTATGAGGGGTGTGATGAGATTTGAAACAAAGGGTAATCTCAACCCTCATTATATTATCCCTTTTAAGATTCTTTGTGCAGTTGGTGGGGTGGCCTATGAGTTAGACTTTGTAACACCCCAATTTGCTGAATCGAAATGCTACACAGTGCTCATGACCCCGAAGGACCACAAGCTAACCCATGACTGATATTTGTACATGTATACTGAAAATCATGATATAATAATATAGAATACATGGAACTGTAAGGCCATAAGGTTAAACTAAATACAATCATGTGGGTGAAAATACCCAAAACAACTCAATCTAAATGTAAATCTGAACATAAATCTGAAAGCCTCTAAACTATCTAAATAAGGAGTTCAAAGAACATGTCTCCAACTAACTCCGTAAAACTGAACTAAAGAAATAAATAAATGAATCTAATCATATTTTCCTCGAATCAATGAGGACTCACTGTTTCTCTGTGATTGGAATGCTACCACTACTGTTGGCCTGGAGCTCGTGTCTCTAAACCTATGGTGTAACATGAAAAGAAAGAACCATAACGCAAATACGTCAGTACAACTGGAGTACTGTGTATACAAGGAAGGTAGGTTGAAAAAAAAGGGTTTCATGCATGAACAACACTGACTGACTAATATGAACGTGGGAGTACAAACACACATATATAGAAACTGGGACCGTGAATACGTCATAGCATGACTTGTAATCTAATACATGGTTTACTGATAACTGTCATGACTAATACTAAAACTGATAACATGGACGACTATATTTGACAGTTCTGTATATACTGAAATCTGAAGAACGCCTTGAGTTCTTTTACTGAGACTGATACTGAAATTATGGGAAGTAGTGTCTAACAGATATGCCCCATGTATGCTGTTATGGCTTAGCTGGGGTCCAATATATACCCCGACTGGAGGGGTGTCAATACCGTGCCATGGGTAAGGATAACTATCCCGCGAGTGACCCTTATCTGGCGGGTACTCAATGAGAACGGTGGGAACCCTAAACTGATGGGTTAAGCCACCTCATCAACCCTAATCTGACGGGTTAAGATATCTCAACCTACGCTGGCTACGTAGTTATGGAACACAAGGATTGCTACTAAGAATCACACCCTGAACTGGTGGGTGAGTTCCCATCCTTGGGTTCACTCGGTGCTAACCTCTACTCCCATCTAGATGGACTGGACATAAATAACTGACTGTGCATGACCTAATCTTACTATATTCTGTTGACTGGCGGAATGTTACTGATTTCTAAAAACTGACTAAAATCATGAGGTTTTCCTGAGTCGCATGACTGACTGAAGTCTATGGAATCATAGCTTGAGTTCGGATATCGTGAAACATGACATGGCTTTAGGCACACGGCTATAGTTTTTGGGTGCAAGTACCCCCAGGATTCAATAGAAGGAAACTAACACACATGACTGACTTGATCATAAAAGTAGAGTCCATAATTTGTAATATCATATGTAGGGATCTCATACTAATCATGGTTATCAACAATGTATTGCATGGAAAGTATTTCATATCACAGGGAAGTATATGCACAATATTAATATCATGCTCATTGCGTAATCATATTGGAAACGCATACCAATAGCATGGAAGTTCATGTAGATTGCATGGTTATCATACATCTTGTTTGTAATTAGGATTTGCAAGTAAACATAGCATAATCTCATAAGAATAGTTCATGAATATTCCAACAACATTTACAAGGCACATTGACAACATAGAAGTCGTTGGAACGTAAGGGCATATCATGAATCCTTCACTTAGTCACAATTTAGCTATATTGGATGATTATTTACATATTTCCAACTCATATGATATCATGAATTCACAAAAACATATAAAGATTCCATCTTGGGAATCACCCAATATCAACAACATGATCATCAACACCCAACAATATAGAAATCATACTTTCTAATAAAAAAAAGGAAAACAATCAAGAATCAACATGGGTATGATCATATCACCACAATCAACCAAGCTTTTGTATTTTAAAGATTAATTCTTGAACTCCATAGATGAAAGGAATCTGTGGATGAACACTACGCATACCTTAGAAGGAAGATTCTGATTATTGACGGAGGAATTTCCTTAAAATCGGATCTTCAAGCTTAATTATGCAACCCTAGTTTTTTTTCTCCTTTAGTGCTCTTGGATGATGAGATCTGCGATGAAAATAGGGTTGCAGTATGTTTAGAAGATATATATTTTGTAGGGTTAAGCTTAGGGACATGTAAGGAGTATTGAAAGACTTAATTACCTTTAAAATAACTTAAAACGGAGTGTTTTTGACAGCTGGAATTGACGTAGGCGGAGCCCAAGTGATCGCCTATGCTTGGATTGGGTGGCTCCTAACCAATCGCCTATGCTTGGGTTAGGCGGCGCCTAACCAATCGCCTATGCTTACTGTCTCTCACAAAAATGGGCATAACTTTTCACTCGGGTATTGGATTAAGGCGAAATGGGTATCGTTGGAAAGCTAATTCGATTCTCTATGATTTCATGGGTCAAAATCAGACAAAATACCATATTAAAATCAAGTTATACTCATTCAAAGATGACCCTTGAAAAATCAAACACTAAAACTTGATGGATTCAAAAACTCTTAGCTTGTATTACCTTAAGTGACTCATATGAATGAGAAGTTTGTGCTCTGCAAGAGAGAAGTGGAGCATGATCTGACCCAGTCCTTGACAAATGATCTACCTAAACATGATTAAACCAATTATGAAAAATGATGATTAATAACTATTGTATCTAATTTTTTTAATATATATTCATCATCAGCCCTTCTATTACACCAGGTGAATGGGCTTCCATTATATTTGATTTGGGCCAAATCAAGAATTTAATAAAAAAGCAAAGTTTTCATACTATACTAGGTAAATAGGTAGACCACCCATTATTCTTCCTCATTTAATATACATTAAAATTAACTCCCATAATCCAAGAATGATTTATACTACAAGATAATACGTATAGATCATCCAACAACTTTAGCCAATATATGGCACTCCATTTTGCATACATTGTTGTCAATATCAAAACCTCTCATTAAGATAAGAAAGTTAACTTTATAGGGATCTATTAATTGGAATCATACAAATTTCAACATTGACTTCATCATCCACAAAGAACCTTATTTACCATTATAGTTATAATTGGCATACTTTATCCTTAATCTCCTTTTGTACTTTTTAATATGTCTTCAATTTTGAAATGGCTCTATTAATGCAATCAATGTAAACTTGAGATATTTGTGTAGCATTTGAACTCTAAGAATGGATTGTTGTGTTTTCATAGACTAATATTCCAAATAGGGTTCTTATCATTATTTAGAATTAGATGAAACACTTTTTTTGGGAATTATTTGTTAGCCACCTAAATTTACATTTTAATAATGACAAACTAACAGGTGTATCTTTGCAGGATATTAAGGACTGCTAATGTTGGAAGGATAAACAAAGTTGGCACCAGGAATGGAAGGACATTAGGAATCGAAGAACATCAATTCATGATTCACAATATCTAAGTAAATAAATCACAATGAGAAAAAATGGAAGGAGAATCTCATCCCCAAAACTCATGAAAAATCAAATAAATCATGATCAAGTAAAATAAGAAAAAGTTCACAAACACATTTGAAAATGTATCAATCTCTACGAGACTAAAAGTAATAATAGATCATGGACATATCTGCTATAGACGTGAGTAAAATCCATATATGGACATATAATATGGCTACATTCCTCAATCAAGGAATCAATTCAAATCTTTAATTGAGATGAAATCTCTTGGATTTCCTTATGAAGTAGCCAGGCCCGTTTGGCCGACCCAATTCGGACTGTAATTTGAAGGAGTTGGGATTTAGTTTTTGCAACCCATTTAAGAAAAAGGCTTTTTCTAACAAAGTGATAGTGAAGAACCATTGTCCTATGCCTCGCATTGATGTTTTATTCGACTATATCCAGGGCACAACCATGATTTCTAAGATAGATTTGAGGTTCGATTATCATCAGTTGAAGATTCGGGGTGAGGATATCTTGAAGACAGCTTCAAAGACTCGTTATGGTCATTATGAGTTTTTGGTAATGTCTTTTCGACTGACTGATGAACCAACTCCATTCATGGAATTATGAATCGTGTGTTTAGACCATATCTAGACACCATTGTTATTTTGTTTATTCATAAAACTATTGTGTACTCAAGGAGTAGTGATAAGAATGCACAATACTTGAAGATTGTGCTTCAAACCTTGCAAGATCATGTACTTTTTACCGAGTTCTCTAATTTGATTTTTGGCTTGAGCAAGTGTTATTTCTTAGACATGTGGTATCCAAGTCAGGTATTATGGTAGACCCGTCTACGATTTAAGGGATTCATGACTGGGCTTACATAGTTCTCTGACTGAGGTTCCCAGTTTTATTGGTTTGGCTATTTAATGCAAGCTTTTTGTTGACATCTTTTCTACTATTTTAGCCCCTATGACTAGATTGACTTGGAAGGAAGTTCCTTTTTGATGGTTCATGGAGTATGAGTTGAGCTTTAGAAAGCTCAAGGTTTGTCTTACTTCAGCTCCACCATTAACTCCTTCTATTAAGGGTGAGGGATTCACCATATTTTTTGATACTTTTGGTGTTGGTCTTGATTGCATTCTGATACAATAGGGTCATGTTATTGCATATGATTTTTGACAGCTCGAAGTTCACAAATATAACTATCCCGCTTATGATTTAGAGTTGGCAGCGGTCATTTTTGTGCTCATGATTTGGAGGCATTATTTGTACGGGGTGCATTGTAACATTTTCACTGACCATTGCAGCCTTCCGTATCTTATGACCCAGTAAGAGATTAATGCTCCCAGTATACATAGATAGAGTTGATAAAGGAGTATGATATTTCTATCTAGTATCATCCGGGTAAGGCAAATATAGTAGTTGATGCCTTGAGTTGTAAGGCAGTGAGTATGGTTAGCTTGGTTTCCACATCAGTTTTGCAGAGGACCTTGGTATGGGACATTCAATTATTATCCAATTTGATAGTTTTCCTTGATATTTTTGTATCGAGAGAGAATGTAATGCCTTGTACTTCTACCTAGCTTAAATTCATCCCAAACATGTCAAAAACTTGTTTTAAAGATAAATCCACTGTTATACATGTGATATTTTCAATATTCTCACTTTTTATTATGTGGGAAATCGAATTAGCTTTCCATCGATACCAAATTCGCCTAAATCCGACACCCAATCAAAGAGTTAGAGCCTTTTTAGTGAGACATTATATCACCCAAGCCATCAGCACGTCGCAGAACCAGCTTAAATAAAAATTGTCAATTTCTAGTGTTGCTCCATAATACTGGAGCATTGCACCGAAGGCCCAGTTTACAATTGTCTTTTTTCCAATAACTCTTTGCAATGTCTACGAATCGCGCCAAACTTCTAGGTCACAAACAAAGTGGTAACGTGATTGCTTCGCATCATGCCACCATGCAGATTTCCAGTTATCTAGTTCCAGTAGCTTGGCGTGCTAGTCTCACATCCCTCCAACGATAAAAATTAGTAATTTTCCAATTTTTGTGATATTAAATCCGAGGGGTTGTTTGGTCTTTTCGCATGACTTCAATTCTTCCCAATCACAGGATTTAACCCTAAGAGTGCATTATTTGCTCACTTTTGCATTAGTATCTCAAATTAAAATCAACTCAACTCAAGAACAAGAACCTTAGCTATCAAATTGAAGTGCCAAATCACAAGAACTCTCCATCAATCCTTCCAAATTCATTAACTCAGGTATGTATAGTGTTCATTCATGGATTCCTTTTATTCATGAAGCCCCAAAATCATGTTTTAAATCATGTATTATGAATATTATGTCGTGGGTTGAATATGTTTATGTGATTATTTTTGTATGATTCCCAAGTTGGAATCTTAATATATTTTTATGAAATTACGTTAGTATATGAATTTAAATCCATGAATGAAGTGGTTTATGATTTGTTAATTGATGATTATACCTATGCCCTAAGTGGTGTATGTAAGGTGTTTGATAAAATGCCTAGAAGACTAGAAATCATGTAATATAGTTCAATTGTGACTTAAGTGATGGATTCATGTTTTACCCTTATGTTTAAAAACTCCCATGCTATAAATGTGCCTTATAAATGTTTGTTGGATTTCTCATGAATTAGACTTATGAAATTATACCATGTTTACATGCAATCCTATTCATGTATAAGTTTGTGATAACCATGTACTTCATGAAATCCCCAACTTATTGTATTATGGATTGTTGATGTTAGTCATGTATTCAAGAATTCACACCTTGTCAGTTTCCTTCTATCGAGTCCTGGAGGTACTTGTACCCAACAATTTAGCTATGTGACTAGAGTCAGTGTCATGTTTTCACGTTATCCTCAGTCAATCCATGTTCAGTAGAATTCAGCCAGTCATATGACTCAGTAAAATTTAGTAAACTTAGAAATCTCAATAAATCTCAGAAAGCTCACAAATTCAGTAATCTCAGTAGTATTCCATTAGTCAATAGAACTCCATGAGCTCAGTCCAATTCAGTTCAGTTAATTATGTTCTATGTCTATTCAGATAGGAGTAGGAGTTAGCACCGAGTGAGCCCAAGGATGGGAACTCACCTATTATTAGAGGATGTAATTCTTAGAAGCAATCTTTGCACTCCATAACTACGTAGCCAACATAGGTTGAGACATCATAACCTATAATATGAGGGTAGATGAGGTTACCTAACCTATTATATAAGGGTCCTACCTTTCTCATTAGAGAAACCTGTTATATGAGGGTCACTCACAGTTTGTCTTTACTGTGGCACGGTATTGACACCCTTCCAATTAGGGTTATAGATTGGACACCAACTCAACTATAATGGCATATTAGGGGCATGTCGGTTAGATGACTACTTCCCAAATTTAAAGTTTCAGTCTTAGTCTTAGTAATAGAACTCAGATAGTTTTTTAGATTTCAGGACTATCATATATAGTCAACTCAGAACAGTATGGAACTCAATTTGTTCCATTAGAACCTAGACTGTCAGATACAGTTGCTCAATATCAGGTATTTTAGTTATATAGTTATCAGTATTTCATGTTATTAGTACTCAGACTCAGTCATCATGTTATCACAAATTTAGTTACAGTCTCTTATTTATGCATGTATTTCTCACGTCATATTATACAGTCAGTTAGTATAGTTCATGCATATGTACCCTTTGAATTCATCCTATCTCATATGCATACCAGTACATTGAATCGTACTGATGCATTTTCGGTATAATGTTTTACTTTACGCCATAGGTTTTAAAGTATGAGTTCCAAAGCATCAATATCATTCTAGTACTCAGCAGTCAGCGTCAGCAGTTAGTCCTCATCCTTTAAGGACATCAGTATTATTTTATCATTTTAGTACTTAGTTTGTTTCAATAGTTGTAGTTAGTTGGGGACATATTCCATCAACTCCTTATTCAGACAGTTAGAGGCTTTTTAGACTATCATGATTAGACAGTTATTTTAGTTATTTTGGGTATTTCATACCCCACCTAGATGTTATATTTTATCTGATATTATGTCTCAATTTTGAACCTTATGGCCTTTTAGCCTTTATTTTTGCATTTTTATAGTATGTTATGAAATGTGCAGGTACAGATATAATTCATGGGTTAGCTTGTGTTCCTTCAGGGTCATAAGCACCGTGTAGCATTACGGGTACCAGGTTTAGGGTATTACAGAGAATTTTGGCTTGTGTGGAAGACAGGTTCTCCTTATTTGAGCAGATTTGTGGTCATAGTATGAGGATAACAATTTGTGTTTTCTCCATGACTAGGTTGTGAATGGTGAGTTTGAGAGGCACACTGTTGATTTTATCGGTATTTTATGGTTTCAGGGTTGTGTTTATGCTCCCTAACTTAATGAATTGATTCAGCTGATTCTTCATCTAGCTCACAACTCTAGATATTTTATTCATCCTGGTACAGCTAAGATTTATAGAGATTTGAGGCAGCATTACTAGTAGGATAGGATAAAAAGAGAGATGGTAGATTTTATGGCTTGTTGCCTATGTTATTAGCAAGTTAAGGCTGAGCATTAGTGTCTTGGTAGATTAACTCAGAGATTGTCCATTCTTAACTGGAAATGGGAAAGGATTACTATGGACTTTATTTGTGGTTTACCTCATATTTTCCATGGTCATGAAGGTATTTAGGTTATTGTGGATCGTTTGACCAAGTCAGCATATTTTATTTCTATTCAGATAACCATCAGTTTTGAGAGATTATCCAAGATTTATGTTCAATAGATAGTTCATTCTCATGGGATACCTATTTCTATCCAATCATATATTGGATTTATATTTATTTGTGATTTTAGTGAGCATTCCATGAGGAGTTGGGTACTCGAGTAGATTTGAGTACAACCTTTCATTTGCAGATAGATGTTTAGTCCAAGTGGACTATTCAGGTTCTTGAGGATATGATCAGAGCTTATGTTGTATATTTTGGAGGACAATGGGATCAACACTAAGCATTTCTAGAGTTTGCATACAACAATAACTATTATTCGAGTAATGAGATGGTGCCTAATTATTCTTTGTATGGTAGGAGAAGCCATTCTTTGATAGACTGGTTTGAGACTTCTAAGGTGAGACCTCATGGTACAAATTTTCTTTAGGACTCATTGGATATGTTTAGGGTGATTCAGGATAAGATGAGAGCAGCCCAGAGTAGGCAAAAGGCATATGCCAACAGTAGGATCCATGCCTTGAGATTCAAAGTTTATGACTATGTATTCCTTCATATTTTACCTATGAGGGGTGTGATGAGATTTGAAACAAAGGGTAATCTCAACCCTCATTATATTATCCCTTTTAAGATTCTTTGTGCAGTTGGTGGGGTGGCCTATGAGTTAGACTTTGTAACACCCCAATTTGCTGAATCGAAATGCTACACAATGCTCATGACCCCGAAGGACCACAAGCTAACCCATGACTGATATTTGTACATGTATACTGAAAATCATGATATAATAATATAGAATACATGGAACTATAAGGCCATAAGGTTAAACTAAATACAATCATGTGGGTGAAAATACCCAAAACAACTCAATCTAAATGTAAATCTGAACATAAATCTGAAAGCCTCTAAACTATCTAAATAAGGAGTTCAAAGAACATGTCTCTAACTAACTAAGTAAAACTGAACTAAAGAAATAAATAAATGAATCTAATCATATTGTCCTCGAATCAATGAGGACTCACTGTTTCTCTGTGATTGGAATGCTACCACTACTGTTGGCCTGGAGCTCGTGTCTCTAAACCTATGGTGTAACATGAAAAGAAAGAACCATAACGCAAATACGTCAGTACAACTGGAGTACTGTGTATACAAGGAAGGTAGGTTGAAAAAAAAGGGTTTCATGCATGAACAACACTGACTGACTAATATGAACGTGGGAGTACAAACACACATATATAGAAACTGGGACCGTGAATACGTCATAGCATGACTTGTAATCTAATACATGGTTTACTGATAACTGTCATGACTAATACTAAAACTGATAACATGGACGACTATATTTCACAGTTCTGTATATACTGAAATCTGAAGAACGCCTTGAGTTCTTTTACTGAGTCTGATACTGAAATTATGGGAAGTAGTGTCTAACAGATATGCCCCATGTATGCTGTTATGGCTAAGCTGGGGTCCAATATCTACCCCGACTGGAGGGGTGTCAATACCGGGCCATGGGTAAGGATAACTATCCCGCGAGTGACCCTTATCTGGCGGGTACTCAATGAGAACGGTGGGAACCCTAAACTGATGGGTTAAGCCACCTCATCAACCCTAATCTGACGGGTTAAGATATCTCAACCTACGCTGGCTACGTAGTTATGGAACACAAGGATTGCTACTAAGAATCACACCCTGAACTGGTGGGTGAGTTCCCATCCTTGGGTTCACTCGGTGCTAACCTCTACTCCCATCTAGATGGACTGGACATAAATAACTGACTGTGCATGACCTAATCTTACTATATTCCGTTAACTGGCGGAATGTTACTGATTTCTAAAAACTGACTAAAATCATGAGGTTTTCCTGAGTCGCATGACTGACTGAAGTCTATGGAATCATAGCTTGAGTTCGGATATCGTGAAACATGACATGGCTTTAGGCACACGGCTATGGTTTTTGGGTGCAAGTACCCCCAGGATTCAATAGAAGGAAACTAACACACATGACTGACTTGATCATAAAAGTAGAGTCCATAATTTATAATATCATATGTAGGGATCTCATACTAATCATGGTTATCAATAATGTATTGCATGGAAAGTATTTCATATCACAGGGAAGTATATGCACAATCTTAATATCATGTTCATTGCGTAATCATATTGGAAACGCATACCAATAGCATGGAAGTTCATGTAGATTGCATGGTTATCATACATCTTGTTTGTAATTAGGATTTGCAAGTAAACATAGCATAATCTCATAAGAATAGTTCATGAATATTCCAACAACATTTACAAGGCACATTGACAACATAGAAGTCGTTGGAACGTAAGGGCATATCATGAATCCTTCACTTAGTCACAATTTAGCTATATTGCATGATTATTTACATATTTCCAACTCATATGATATCATGAATTCACAAAAACATATAAAGATTCCATCTTGGGAATCACCCAATATCAACAACATGATCATCAACACCCAACAATATAGAAATCATACTTTCTAATAAAAAAAAGGAAAACAATCAAGAATCAACATGGGTATGATCATATCACCACAATCAACCAAGCTTTTGTATTTTAAAGATTAATTCTTGAACTCCATAGATGAAAGGAATCCGTGGATGAACACTACGCATACCTTAGAAGGAAGATTCTGATTATTGACGGAGGAATTTCCTTAAAATCGGATCTTCAAGCTTAATTATGCAACCCTAGTTTTTTTTTCTCCTTTAGTGCTCTTGGATGATGAGATCTGCGATGAAAATAGGGTTGCAGTATGTTTAGAAGATATATATTTTGTAGGGTTAAGTTTAGGGACATGTAAGGAGTATTTAAAGACTTAATTACCTTTAAAATAACTTAAAACGGAGTGTTTTTGACACCTGGAATTGACTTAGGCGGAGCCCAAGTGATCGCCTATGCTTGGATTGGGTGGCTCCTAACCAATCGCCTATGCTTGGGTTAGGCGGCGCCTAACCAATCGCCTATGCTTACTGTCTCTCACAAAAATGGGCATAACGTTTCACTCGGGTATTGGATTAAGGCGAAATGGGTATCGTTGGAAAGCTAATTCGATTCTCTATAATTTCATGGGTCAAAATCAGACAAAATTCCATATTAAAATCGAGTTATACTCATTCAAAGATGACCCTTGAAAAATCAAACACTAAAACTTGATGGATTCAAAAACTCTTAGCTTGTATTACCTTAAGTGACTCATATGAACATGCTTAATGCGTCATAAGCTATCCTATCACTAGGATATTCATTGTAAGTCATGTACTCATGTATGAATCACAAGATAGGAAATTTCATACTTAGGAATACTTATTCACTTCCTAGCTTAGAAATATGCAGGGTATTACAATATCTCCCCCTTGGGAACATTCGTCCTCGAATGAGAATTTACTGAGAAGGGATACAAGACAATAGAACCTAAATTGAACATAACGAACTAAAATTTGATCTTATTACTGACATGCTAAACATATTGAACTCGTGCATATCTGATGCACGGACAACTGACACATTAATGCATGACTGAGTATGAAACGGTTAATAGGTACCAAGTTTATACTGGAAACATGAACGTGAAACTTAATAATCTTAAGGAGAACTATTACCTTGAGCTTGATCTGAATTGGCGGGGAAGAGGTGAGGATACTTGGTACACATATCTGCTTCTGCTTCCCTAGTATCTCCCTCATGAGACTGATTTCGCCAAAGAACCTTGACTAGAGGGAGTTCTTTGTTCCTCAATCTACGAGTCTGAAAATCTAAGATTTCGACTAGAATCTCTTCATAAAAGAGGTTGTTCTGAATGTCGATGCTCTGAATAGGGACAAAAACTTCTACGTCACCTATGCACTTCTTTAGCAAAGAGACATGGAAGACTGGATGGACTGAGACTAGATTTGAAGGCAACTCAAGCTCAGAAGCCACTTTGCTGAAGCGACAAAGAATTCTGAAGGGACCGATATACCGGGGACTGAGTTTCCTTTTCTAGCCGAACCTCTTCACTCACTTCATGGGAGAGATCATAATATAGACATAGTCATTGACCTCTAACTCGAGATCCTTTCTACAAACATCTGCATAGGACTTCTGTCGTCTATGAGCAGCTCGGAGTCTCTCTCGTATCAACTAAACTTTCTCTAAGGCACCGAATACCAAGTCAGGACCTATGATTGAGGCCTTACTTACTTTGAACCAACCAATCGGAGATCTACATCTCCTACCTTAAAGAGCTTCGAATAGAGCCATCTGAATACTAGAATGATAGCTATTGTTGTATGCAAAGTCAATCAAAGGCAAGTGGTCATCCCAACTTTCCTTGAAGTCAATTGCACACGCCCTTAGCATATCTTTAAGAGTCTGAATGGTCCTTTCTGTTTGACCGTCTGGCTGAGGATGAATTGCAATACTAAGATGGACTTAGGTACCGAGACCCTTTTGGAATGCTTTCCAAAAGTGAGAAGTGAACTGGGTACCTCTGTCTGAGATGATAGATAGTAGAACACCGTGTAATCTAACTAACTCCCTGATATAGAGTTTGGCATAATCCTCGGCGCAGTAAGAAGTACGAATAGGATGAAAATAAGCTGACTTGGTCATTCTATCTATAATGACCCAGACTGAATCATGCTGATGACGAGTTCTAGGCAAACCCATCACAAAGTCCATGTTAAATTCTTCCCACTTTCAAGTAGGAATGGTGAAATCTTGCATGGAATCACTAGGTTTCTAATGCTCTATCTTAACCTGCTGACATGTAGAGCACTTAGCCACAAACTCTGCAACATCTCTCTTCATCCTACTCCACCAATAATCTCCCGCATATCACGGTACATCTTAGTGGCCCCTGGATTAATAGAGTATTGTGCACCATGAGCTTCTACTAGTATTCGCTGCCTCAATTCATATACACTTGGAACACATAGATAACCCTAACAACGAAGAACACCATCTCCTCCTAGGGAGAAAACCTCGACATTCTAATTCTAAATTGACTCTTTGATCATGACAAGGCTAGGATCCCCGTTTTGTTTCTCTTTCACCTCAGAAACTAGAGATGACTCTGAACTACTATGAACACATACACCACCCTCTGAAGAATAGATTAAGCGAACGCCTAGTCTGGCAAGTTGATGGATCTCCTGAGCTATCCTTTTCTTACTATCCTCAACGTGAGAAATACTACCCATGGAGAGTCAACTGAGAGCGTCGGCTACAACATTAACCTTTCTCGGATAATAAAGAACATGCATGTCATAATCCTTTAAGATCTCTAACCACCTTCTCTGGCGAAGATTGACATCTTTCTGGGAAAAGACATACTGGAGGCTTTTATGGTCTGTGAAGACATCTACATGAACTCCATAGAGATAATGTCTCCAAATCTTCAAGACAAAAACTACCACTGCTAACTCAAGATCATGAGTAGGATAATTCATCTCATATGGCTTTAACTGTTTGGAGGCGTAGGCTATGACCTTACCATACTGCATGACGACACAACCTAAACCCACTCTGGATGCATCACAATAGACTACAAAACCATCTGAACCATCTGGAATAGCTAGAACTAGAGCGGAGGTGAGTCGAGTCTTCAACTCTTGAAAGCTCTTCTCGCATGAATCTGACCACTGAAACTTAATCTTTTTCTAAGTCAATCTGGACATGGGAGATGCAATAGAAGAAAATCCCTTAACAAACCATTTGTAATAGCCAGCCAAACCCAAGAAACTCCTAATATCTAATGGAGATACAGGTCTGGGCCAATTTCTTACTGCCTTAGTTTTTTGAGGATCTACTCTAATGTCATCACTAAAAATAATTTGGCAAAGGAATGCTACTGATCTTAGCCAAAATTCACACTTTCTAAACTTAGATAATAACTTGTGATCCCTAAGAGTCTGAAGAACAATCCTGAGATGGTCTGCTTGATCATGCTCTATGCGAGAATAGACCAGAATAACATCTATAAAGACTATGATAAACATGTCCAAGTACTGCTTGAACACACGGTTCATCAAATCCATAAAAGTTGCAGGGGAATTTGTAAGACCAAATGACAAGACTAAAAATTCAAAGTGACCATACCAAGTATGGAAAGCTGTCTTTGGAATGTCACATTCTCTAACTCTGAGCTGATTATAGCCTGATCTGAGGTCTATCTTGGAGAAGTAACTGTCACCCTGAAGTTGGTCGAATAGATCATCAATCCTGGGAAGAGGATATCTGTTCTTGACTGTAACCTTGTTGAGTTGACGATAATCAATACACATCCTGAGAGAACCGTCTTTCTTGCGTACAAATAATACTGGCGCACCCCACGGGAAAATGTTGGTTCTAATTAATCCCTTATCTAAGAGATCCTTCAAATGATCTTTCAGTTCCTTGAGTTTTGTTGGTGCCATTTTATATGGAAAAATAGAAATAGGTTGAGTATCCGAAAGAAGGTCTATTCCAAAGTCTATTTCCCTTTTGGAAAGAATGCCTGGAAGATCTTTGGGAAAGACATCTGAGTATTCATTAACAACAGGGACTATTTCGAGGCTGGGATAATCCAAACTGGAATCTTTAACATGCACGAGATGATACAAACACCCCTTAGAAATCATTTTCCTTGCCCGAAGGTAGGAAATAAGTTGACCCCTAAATGCTGAAATGCTACCCTTCCACTCTAGGATGGGCTCATTTGGGAACTGAAACTGAACTATCCTGTTTCTGCAGTCGACTGTGGCATAGCAGGAATAAAGCCAATCTATTCCGAGAATGATATCAAAATCAGTCATCTCTAACTCCAATAAATCTACTGACGTGGATTTCTAAGATATCATAACTGGGCAGTTCCTGTATACCTGTCGAGCTATGATGGTTTTACCCATTGGGGTAGAGACTGAGAAGAGCTCTGCTAGGACTTCGAGACTAATTCCAAAATCTCCTTCTATGTATGGAGTAATAAAATACAAAGATGCACCTGGGTTTAGAAAAGCATAAACATGAACATGGAAAATCTGTAACGTACCAGTAACGCCATCAGGAGAATTTTTCTGATCTTGCCAGGACTGAAGAGCATAGAGTCTGTTTGAGCGTTGCCCACTGGTAGTACTGGAAATGGCTCCCTGCTGGTTCGGGTGACTAGACTGAGCTGTAGAATGATTTTGCTAACCCTGAAGACTTGACTGTAGACACTCCCTAATCCTGTGGCCTGGCTTGCCATAACCAAAACAGACATCACTACCAGCTCTGCAAATGCCCTTGTGGTTCTTACCACAAGTCTGACAAAGGGGATTAGTTTAGGCACTACTAACACTGCCCTAAGATTTAGAGCCTGGTGCTTTATTTTGATTGCTATCTTTGTACTTCAGAACTAGAGCGCTAGCAGAGGAGGGAGCTGGAATAGCTGACTTGGAAAAAAACTCTGAACGGTTTCCTCCATCTGACTTGGGGTGAGCAAACTTGAAATTACCTGACCTTGCTCTCTTGTTTTGTATCTCCCTAGTCTTAAACTTCTACTTTTCTACTTGCTGGGCATGGGTCATGAGTCTTGCTAAGGTCATATCAACGATCAGCATTGTAGACCAACACTTATTTACCACGCTATCATTTACCCTTGACATAAACTATCTCATCTTAGCTCTATTGTATGCAACCACATGAGGAGCATATCTTGCTAGCTGAGTAAATCTGAGAGAATACTCCCTAACCATCATATTCCCCTGCCTGAGGTTGATAAACTCAAGAACTTTGGCTTCTCTCAGCTCTTGGGGAAAGAATCTATTTAAGAAGGTTGTGACAAATTCCTCCTACTCGATAGGGCCTGTATCATCTAACCTCTCAGACTTCCACTGTTTGTACCAATCATGAGAAACATCCTATAATTTGTAGGTGGCTAACGCAACACTTTTAATAGAAGTAGCACCCATGATGTCAATGACCTCATGGACTTGTTCAATGAACTCCTGAGGGTCCTCATCAGAGTTAGACCCATGGAAAGATGGAGGGTTCATCCGGGTGAAGTACCAAACCCTAGCTGCTTTGGGAGTGGCCACTATATTAGCTGGAATGACTGGTGGCCATTCATTCTGTACAGCCATGGACTGAGAAAGTGTGGTAAATAAGTCTCTAAACTCCATATGGGAAACATGTTCGCCTAAAGGATCTTAGGGCTGAGGTCCTGGCTGGTTTCTTCTCTTTAGGGCAATAGTATGGAATAAGAGAAGAATGGTTTAGACTGAGAGTTTAACTTGTGATTATGCTCACTAGCATGACCTAAATAATGAAGAAAGGGGATGTTCATAAAACATCTTATAGCCTCCCACACATAAATGTGGCGCGCAACACACCCATGTACAAGACTCTACTACATGCTGCTTTCATACTTCCTAGGACTCTATTGAAACTTAGTCTCTAATACCAAGTTTGTGACACCCCAATTTGCGGAACCGAAATGCTACATGGTGCTCATGACCCCGAAGGACCACAAGATAACCCATGACTGATATCTGTACCTGTATACTACAAATCATGATATAATAATGCGGAATACATGGAACTGTAAGGCCATAAGGTTCAACTAAATACAATCATGTGGGTTAAAATACCCAAAACAACTCAATCTGAACGTAAATTTGAACATAAATCTGAAAGCCTCTAAACTATCTGACTAAGGAGTTGAAGAAACATGTCTCCAACTAATTCCATTAAACTAAACTGGAGAAATAAATAAATGAATCCAATCATAGTGTCCTCGAATCAATGAGGACTCAATGTGTCTCTGCAACTGGAATGCTACTGCTACTGCTAGGCTGGAGCTCGTGTCTCGGAACCTATTGTGTAACATGAAAAGAAAGCACCATAGCGCAACTACGTCAGTATAATTGGAGTACTGAGTATACGAGGAAGCTAGACTGAACATAAAGGGTTTCATGCAAGAACAACACTGACTGACCAATTTGAACGTGGGAGTGCAAACACACATATATAGAAACTGGGACCGTGAATACGTGATAGCATGACCTATAAGCTAAGACATGATTTACTGATAACTGTCATGACTGATACTGAAACTGATAACATGGACGACTATATCTGACAGTCCCATATATACTAAAATATGAAGAACACCCTGAATTTTTTTATTGAGACTGATACTGAAACTGCTGGGAAGTAGTGTCTAACCGACATACCCAATGTATGCTATTATAGATAAGCTGGGGTCCAATCTCTGCCCTAACTGGAGGGGTGTCAATACCATGCCACAGGTAAGGACAATCTGTGAGTGACCCTTATCTAGTGGGTACTCAATGAGAATGGTAGGAACCCTAAACTGCGGGGTTAATCCACCTCATCAACCCTAATCTGATGGTTTAAGATGTCTCAACCTACGCTGGATACGTAGTTTTGGAACACAAGGATTGCTACTAAGAATCATACCCTAAACAGATGGGTGAGTTCCCATCCTTAGGTTTACTCGATGCTAACCTCTACTCCCATCTGGAGGGACTGGACATGAATAACTGATTGTGCATGACTTAATCTTACTGGGTTCCGTTGACTGGCAGAATGTTGCTGATATTTGACAACTGACTAAGATCATGAGGTTTTTATGAGTCACATGACTAACTAAAGTCTATGGAATCATAGCTTGAGTTCGGATATCATGAAACATGACATGGCTCTAGGCACACATCTATAGTCTTTGGGTACAAGTACCCCTAGGACTCGATGGAAGGAAACTGACACACATGACTGACTTGATCATAAGAGTAGAGTCCATAATTTATAATATCATAAGTAGGGATCTCATACTAAGCATGGTTATCAACAATGTATTGCATGGAAGGGATTTCATAGCATAGGGAAGTACTTGCACAATCTTAATATCATGTTCATTGCATAATCATATTGGCAACACATACCAATAGCATGGAAGTTCATGTGGATTTCATGGTTATCATACATCTTGTTCTTAAGTAGGATTTGCAAGTAAACATAGCATAATCTCATAAGAATAATTCATGAATATTCCGAAACCCTTTACAAGTCACATTGACAACATAGAATTCATTGGAACATAAGGGCATATCATGAATCATTTGCTTAGTCACAATTTAGCTATATTGCATGATATCTAGTTCCTTAGGCATTTTATCAAACACCTTCCATGCACATCTTAAGAATAGGTGAATTCATCATATTATACATCATGAACAACCAAATTTACATGTTTCCAACTCATATGATATCATGAATTCACAAAAACATATAAAGATTCCATCTTGGGAATCAACCAATATCAACAACATGATCATCAACACCCAACAATATAGAAATCATACTTTATAATGAAAAGGAGGAAAACAGTCAAGCATCAACATGGGTATGATCATATCACCACAATCAATCAAGATTTTGTATTTTAAAGATTGATTCTGGAACTCCACGAAAGAAAGAAATCCGTGGATGAACACTATGCATACCTTAGAAGGAAGATTCTTGATGATTGACTGAGGAATTTCCTTGAAATCGGATCTTCAAGATTAATTATTAAACCCTAGTTGTTGTTCTCCTTTAGCGCTCTTGTATGATGATATTTGAGATGAAAATAGGGTTGCAGTATGTTTAGAAGATATATATTTCATAGGGTTAAGTTTAGGGACATGTAAGGAGTATTTAAAGACTTAATTACCTTTAAAATAACTCAAAACGGAGTGTTTTTGACACCTGGAATTGACTTAGGCGGAGCCCAAGTGATCTCCTATGCTTGGGTTGGGCGGTACATAACCAATCGCCTATGCTTGGGTTAGGCGGTGCCTAACCAATCGCCTATGCTTACTGTCTCTCACAAAAATGGGCATAACTTTTAACTCGAGTATTGGATTAAGGCAAAATTGGTATTGTTGGAAAGCTAATTCGGTTCTCTACAATTTTGTGGGTCTAAATCAGATGAAATTTCACATTAACATCCAGTTATACTCATTCAAATCTGACCCTTGCAAAATCGAACACTAAAACTTGATGTATTCAAAAACTCTTAGCTTGTATTACCTTAAGTGACTCATATGAACATGAATAATGCATCATAAGCTATCCTATCACTAGGATATTTATTATAAGTCATGTACTCAAGTATGAATCACAGGATAGGAGATTTCATATGTATGAATACAAATTCACTTCCTAGCTTAGAAACATGCATGGAATAATAGACTAGCCTCTAGATTTCACCATTGTTCAACAAGTTTTCAATATCTCTATGTTATAGAAGCATATTCCTGGTCCATCTAATGTGCTTAGGTGGGATTTATTCAAGTTAGACGAGCAGTTGACCTTTGTAGAGGAGCCCAACCTTATTTTAGCTAGTGATGTGAGATAGTTGCATACTAGAGAGATTATTATAGTTCAGGTTTAGTAAAAGCAACGGCGAGTAGAGGAAGCCACTTGGGAGATCGAGAGAGAGATGCGGGTGCAGTATCCTTATTTATTTAAGACTTTAAGTATTTTCTTCATCTTTAACTTTTGGGGATAAAAGTTCCTTAGTTGTGGATGTTGTAATGACCCTTTAGGTCATTAGTCATGATTTTTCTTATTTTCCATATTAAAGCTTATCCATAGCTAGCCCAATTCAGTTATGACTTGTTGGAACTGATAGATCAGCTACCTGGCAGTTCATTTGTTTTTTAGAACTGTTTCCCCGTTTAGAGGTCTTTATTAGTTCCAAATAGCCACCGAGCAACAACTTAAGTTAAATGATATTGGATGCAAATTCTGATAATGCCAGCAGCTCTGAAATATTGATTTTAGGTTGGGTAGATCCTTGGTTTGGGTCAAACTACACCCAAACTTATTTTAATCTATTGGTCAAAGAGTTGAGAAATAGGAAATTCAGGTGTGGGCCCACATTTGGTCGAATTAACCTCGGATGAATATATGACTTTGTCGACCCATCCAAAATATTGAAATTAGTATGGTTGCATATTTTGGTTGCTTATCTTTGATTTCGAATGTATTCTGAGGCATTTGCCAAAACTTAGAATTTTTCCAAGTTTCAACTATCATTTTTTGAGGTTGGAGATATCACAATCGTGGGAACCTTAATGCCATCATGATGGCCGAAATCATTGCAAACACGTGTGCACGATTGCCTCTCCTAAAGGCTTGGGCAAGGGGTTTTATATGCAGTTTTTTCCAAGAATTTGGCCATTTCTCCACTTTCATAAGTCTCTAAAACCCTAATAGAAAGTGTAACTCTGAAAGTGTGTTTAAGGTGTTGATTTGTAGATAAAACAACTTGCATACTCATGATTAACATCAAATCTAATGCAAGATTCCTTTAATTTTAGTGTTAAATTCTTAAATTTATTGACCAAAACCCCAAATGGCTTGAGGCTTAATTTTAAACCCAAATATGGATGATTTGCATAAATTTATTGAGGGTTATATCTCCTTAATGGTATTTGAACAAGGGTTTGGTCTCAAAAACTCATCTTTCATTTGTGGGACCTATTTGGGGGTTTTTGGTATCATTTTTGACCCAAAGAACAATGTTGCATTATGGGTGTTATTATTCTAGTAATAATCTATAGATTTTGTTTTTCATACCATGGCTCGTTGAAGAAGCTTTGAGGAGAGGGAAAGCAAAGATTGTTGGTTCGTGAGCTATTTGGATTCAAGGTAGGCTAGGCTTAATTGTAGTTAGATTGAGCTTTATTATTGTATGACTTTGATATCTTAATAAGATTGGGCGGGGTCTTCGATATTGGAATGGTATATGGTAATTTTTTGGTTTTGTTGAATCGCTTAGGCCTTTGAACTCAATGAGTGTGGTTATTGACCCATAGTCAAGACCTTTGTTTAGTTGATCTTGTTATCTCATTATTAGAATAAGAATACTCAAGTTGCTCTTTTTAGAAAAAAGTGACTTGTTCACTCACCCTATGAGTAGGTTGACCTATATATGCCTATTTGTTGAATTGTACTTAGAGGTTTTGTTAACTTAACAGGAATACTTAAGGAAGAATTGTCCTATAGAACTAGTTTGGATTGATAAACCTTGAGACATGATTTAGGTAACTTAGTCTAATTTCGGGTAGAAGTTAGACTTGAAGAAGATAACTTGGGATATTAAAAGCTAAACTTGACCCTCCTTAAGATTGAACTATGTAACTTCATTACTGACCTAGATACTTGAGTAACGTCTAGAATATGCTTTGGTAATATGATGGCTAAACTCGATAAGTGGGTTAATCATGATGTTATTTTGGAGATAACGTGCATGCTTGATTGCAATCTCATTGTCAGTATTTAGATAGCACTGGGATAGCCTTTTTAATTAAATCCATGACTATGCTATCATTTGATTTTATTGGCTAGTTTACTATGTGAGCCTTGAATTATGCTTAAGCGTAGTGACTATACTAAGGTTTTTGCAAATGAGCCCTTTTGTGCTAGTGTTGCAAATTATGCTAATAATGAGGGATTATAGAAAGTATAACCATGACTTGTAATTGACCATGATAATAATCATGTTAAACCCAATAATTTGTGAAATGTTCCTACAATATTCTTAAATATTCTCATGCTCCTACAAGTGTAATACATTGACAATATATGGTAAAGAGCAATGATATGGCAATTTTTAATTCTTTTCTGCTTCATTTTTCAATATTCTTGCATCTGTTATTGATTTTATTATATATATATATATACATATATATATTTATACATATATATGTGTGCATATTGATGTCATAATGGATATTCACTCTATATTGATGCCTACGAGGTTGGAGGATATACTGATGTTATGATGATGCTTGGCAAGGCCGGAGGATATATTGATGTTATGTTGACGCCTAACAAGGATGGAGGATATATTTATGCTATGTTTATGATGACCAGCAAGGCCGGAGGATATTTTGATATTATGGTGATTCTCGGTAAACCCAAAAGAGGTATTGATGATAAAATGGTGCCCGATTAATCTGAAATAGGTATTAATGTTATGATGATGCTCGGTAAACCTAAAGGATATATTTATGTTATGGTGATACTATGTATGGTAAGCATATAATAATATATAGGTATATGTATCGTTATGCCCTTGTATGATTACACCCATATGTGCATTAAGGATATGATGTTTTCCTTGAAAAGTTGTCTATAATTATCTACCGTTAATCATTTGTTAAGTGGCATGGCTCTTGTTAATACTAATTAGTGAATATAAGTAGAATATGTCAAATATTGATTTAAGGCTAATTAGTAAGTATAATCAAATGTAGATGTGAGGATTCAACTAGTGGATATATTGGCTTAAATAAATGGATAAATTTTGAAATTTGGCCTAGTAAAATGGGTTATGTGACACTAGTTGTCTATATATAGTGGTTATATTTCTTTATGGCTAGAAGACTATAATACTAGTTGGTGGACCTTGTTTAGTTAAAATGTGATAACTAGCGGTTATTGTTGTTAAATGGTTAATAATTTTAATAGACTTAGCATTGCTGATGATTAGTGATATTGATGTCTAATATATAATGCCATTAGTTGTTCAAACGAGGACTAGTAGGATTATGGTGCTAATATAAAAAAAAGTTTGGTAATAATTAGATAAGTGTGTTTAATCATATGTAACCTCTTCCTATATGATGACCAGTGCACCTATGATAACTAGGAATGAGTTTTGGTTAAATGGTTATTATGGTTTAGTTGTTCAAATCAACTAGAGGTGGATGTTTGAGTCCTTGTGATGACTAGAAAGCTAGTAGTTAAAAATAATAAGTGTTGGTTAGTTAATGATCACTAGATAGAGTGTATCGACATCATAGGTATCTAAATTGCTATATGACTATGGTTATGATTACCTTGGTATATGTTATTTGAATTGTTGTAATTGATGATGATTATGGATCTTGGCAAATGACCGTTGATGGAAAATGTATAAACCATGGATAAATGTGAGTTGGTTATATACATAATATAAATATATATATATATATATATATATATATATATCTTGGTACGTTAATGATTTGATCTATTGATGCACTCTCCGGTGGTATGGGATGCCATGATAACTTTATATTCTTTTGGGTGTACTTTCTGGTGGTATGAGATGCCATGGTAAGTTCTTTCACTTTATGCTATAATGGTTTGATGTGTGTTGAACTTCTATTTATGCTATTGAAATTTTATATATGTTGTTTTACGCTTTTGGATCGATTATTTATTTTATATATGACGGTTGTGGTATGTATTGATATGAGATATCATATTATTGTCCTAGTTGGTTAGTTATTTTGTACAGTGATGATGGAATGATTTAGGTTTGATTAGGTACCTTGACTTAGGTATATTGTTTTACTTCAATCATCGTTATATCATAATTTACCTAAGTCAGACGATGATACCTACAGATTACCTTTTGTTTTGTAATTCACACTACACTTCTATACCTTTTCTGTACAAACCCGAGTACTAGTTTCTGCCGTTGAGTTGAGATCATATTGTACTGATCTATTGGAGACAGGGTGAACTCATGTAGTTTTGAGTTGCCCATTTTCCTCCTATTTTTATTCAGTCTTTTGTATTCAAGACAGATGTATAAGACTATTTAGACTATGAGTTGTATTTCCTATTATTGAAATTAGATGCTTTTGTAATGATATTACAAGGTCATGGGAATTGGTATCCTTAGTTGATTGTCTATTGTGGAACATTGTTGTTTATGATGGTGTTCATATATTATAGCCCTTGTCGGCTGTCTCTATGAAAGTAACTCATTTCCTTAGATCTGGGTTACGGTGTTTGCTTACCTACTGGTGGATCTTAGTAGATGCCATCACAACTCATGAATTGGTTCGTAACAGGTTATGGCTTACTTGACATCTAGAAGTTGAACTAGATATTTTAGCCTAGTTTGGGGCATACATTGCCTGAATATGGAAATTAGAGATTGGAAGTAGGTTTGTCTGGCCCATTTAGGCCAAAACATGTTTTATTATAGTGGACTTAGTTGTTGATGTTAGGCCTAATTGAGACTAATGATCCTTATTTATGAGATTGCTTGGTGAATTGATGGATAATGGTGTATTTTTACCTCAGATAGTGACTAATGGCTTATGGACATAATATTGGGCCTATAGATAGTTTATTTCCTCTTAGATGTAATATTGAGCCTTTAGAGATGTTATTCCTCTTAGATATGATAATTGACATATAGAAATGATATTACTCATATTCATGATACATGACCTATAGATACAAAATACCTCATAGATGTGATATGCCTCATAGTTATGAGTTATGCTTATTGATGCATTATACCTCCTAGAAGTGAGATACCTCTTATATGTAAGATTATTATAGATATGATTCATATCATATAGATATGGTATATCTCATCACTATATTATGTCCTATAGACATGAGATGATTTACATATATGAGTATGGACATGAGTTTTGGATATATATATATATATATATATATGGGCCTAAGGCCATGATTATGATGTCATGATTATTTTAGATATATTATTGGGCAAAGGTCCATGTTAAGTTATCGGTTGGACCTCCAGGAAGTGTTTATCCTTGTAAAGAATGTGGTTGTAGTATATGAATATAGATAAATATATTTATATACATATCTCTCCGATATGAGATAGAGAAAGACGCAATATGACACTTATGATTCCATTGATTAGATACTGATGATGGTATGCATGAATTCGATACATTCATGATCATTATAATGCTAAATGATGTGATTCTAGTCAAGTATGATATTATGACTATTCTTCCTAAATAAGAGTTAAAACCCACATTTCATCTTAAAAATAGATTTCTTTTCAATAATAACGGCCAAACTAAATGGACAATTGGTATACATAAAAGAGGCTAATAATGATATTGTATAGATCTTACCGAGAAAAATTTTGGTCTATGATTTGAAACTATTATTTACTCTGGTTGTGAGATATTCCTACCCTTTAAACACTTTTATAATGATTTATTCTCAAATTTTACTTAGGGCAATAGACTTGTAGATTTACACTCTATTTAGCCATAGCTTGATTTTGTGCTCCCAGTATATATGTACTTATAAATGATATGATATTGATGATGAATGATGAATGATGAATTATGGAAATATAGTCTACCTTGCTTCTCTTCTCATGATCATTTACTTTAACCCTCCGGGATTTGTTATTTACTTTAAAACTCGTGGGGCTAGTTCTTTACTTTAGCCCAAGTGGGGCTTGCACTTTTATAACGCTCCAAATCTGGTACCAGGAATGCTACACAGTGATCATCACCCCAAAGGATCACAAGTTAACCAATGATTGATATCTTTAACTGAGCTCTAAATAATACATTGTAAATATGTGGAATATAATCTATAAGGCCATAAGGTTCAAACCTAAACTAATATTGAATATAACACAATTTCTGTAATGGGGTATGACAATACCAAAAATTGAGATAAACTATATGAAATATATTGAAGTTTGAAAGCCTCTAAACTGTTTGAAAACTGTGGAGTTGATGGGACATGTCCCCAACTAACTCCAAACTATTGAAATAATAAAGTAATAAAATAATTATGCTATCCTCAAATGATGAGGACTCACTGCTAGTCTGGCTGCTGAACGTCTGATCTACTAAGGATACTTAGGAGCTCGTGCTTATAAACCTATGGTATAAAACACCATAGCACAAATGCGTCAGTACGTTGAATGTACTGGTATGCAAGTAGGATTGGATAAATGCAATGGTTCATATGGATGAACAATGCTAACTGACTGGATAACATGAACATGAGAATACATGCATGAATACGTAAATGTAACTGAGATCATTATAATGCTGACTCATGAATTCTAATAACGTGGATTTACTAATATCTGAGTGCTAATACTGGGATATTGAATAACTAAGTCTATAGAGTACTGAGGAATTGATGTTATATTATTAATAAAGGAAAGATTGTTCCTGACAATTCTAATTTTGAAGAACTGGTCTGATTTACTGTATCTGAAAGTCCTAAAAATGAATACTTATAACATAGGATATTGTTAACTGAATTACTGAAATAATTGATACTGAGTGAATGTATCTAACAGTCTAGGTTCTGATGGAACTAGCTGAATTTTGTAATGTTCCGAATTGACTGTATCGATAGTCTTAAAATCTAAAGAACTATCTGAGTTCTATTATTGAGATTGAATAACTGTATCTTACAGTCCTAATTCTATAACTGAATCTATGGGAAGTAGTCACCTAACCAACATGCCACTAATACGACATTATGGCTAAGTTGGGGTCCAATTTGTAACCCCAAATGGAAGGTGTCAATATTGCACCACTGGTAAGGATAATTTGTTAGTAACCCTTATATGATAGTAACTCTAGTGAGAATGGTGGGAACCCTCATATAACAGGTTAAGACACCTCATCTACCCTCATATAATTGGCTATGATGTCTTAACCTACACAGGCTACGTAGTTCTGGAATGCAAGGACTGTTTCTAATAATCACACCCTCATATAACATATGAGTTCCCATCCTTGGGTTCACTCGGTGATAATTCCTACTCCCATTTAAATAGACACTGAACATGATTAACTTAACTGGACTAGACTGAATTCATGGAGTTCCATTAGCTGAGAAAATACTATTGAGATTACTAAATTACAGAGCTTTCCTGAGTCACATGACTAACTGGGTTTAATAGACCATGGCTTGACTGAGGATATTGTGAAAACATGACACTAAATCTAGGCACACAGCTATATTGTCGGGTACAAGTATCCTAGGACTCGATAGCATGAAACTGACTAGAAAATGACACTTCTTGAACGCATGACCAATATCAATAATTCATAATACATCAATTTGGGGATTTCATAAAGCATATGGTTATCATGGTCTTGTACATGAATAAATTGCATATAAACATGTCATACTTTCATAAACCTATTCTTATGAACATTCCCTCAACCATTTATAATACAGACAATAACATGGAAGTCATTCTTGGTCATAGGGTAAAGCAGACATTTATCACTTGGGTCATAATTAAGCTATATTGCCTAACTTCTATTCTCTTAGGCATTTTATCAAACACCTAGGATGCATGACTTAGGGCATAGGCAAGACCATCAAATCAATACAACAAAACTCTCTATTTTAACTCAATTTCACATGTCTCAGACCACATACTAGCATAGGTTCCTGAATAACACATAAGGATTCCAACTTGGGAACCATACAACCATAATAAACCCACAACAAAATATTCACAATACAAGATTTAAAACTAAATTTTTGGGCTTCATAGATGAAAGAAATCCATGAATGAACACTGTACATACCTAAGTTATTGATTTTATAAAGATTGATGGAGAGATTCTTGAATTTGAGTCTTGGATTTGAATCCCCAATTGAAAACCCTAGCTTTTTCTTGAGAGAAACGTGAGAGAAACAATATATTTTTGGTGAATTATGGCTGAATCACATTTTACTGGGTATATATAGGGGTGATAAATTTACCCTTTTAACTCTTGGATGCGTATTTTAATTCTGTGAAAATTTTTTGATTTTCATCCTAGGCGCAACGCGCCACTATCATGCCAAGTCGCTGAAACTGGATAATTGGGAATCGGCATGGTGGCGCAATATAAGGCTATTGTGTTTCCACTTTGTTTGCGACCTGGAAGTTTGGTTTGACGCGGAGACATCACATTGAGACACTGGAAAAACCAAAATTCTGAATTTGAGCCCTAGCGCGATGCACCATAATAACAGAGGCTCACTAGATTTTGATGATTGCCATTTTGGCTAACTTCGCGATGCGTTGATGGCTCAAATGGCACATTGTCTTACTCAAATGGTTCTAACTCTTCACTCGGGTGTCAGATTTGGGATAATTTGGTATTGATGGAAAGCTTATTCAATTTCCCACATGATAAAAAGTGAAAATATTGAAAATAACACTTTTATAAAAGTGGATTCATCTTTGAATCATGTTTTTAACATTTTTGAGACAATTTTAAGTTAGGTAGAAGTACGGGGTATTATAATATCTCACCCTTGGGAAGATTCACCCTCGAATGAGACTGATTTAGATGGGAGAAATGATAAGCTGAAATACATACTGAACATGAATATCTAAAACATGACTACCTAATTAATATTATTAAGATTCATACTGAGCATGTATATCTGATGCATGATTTTATGAATGAGTTGATACATGAATGCATGACTGAGAGTGCTGATAAGCTGATCATGCCTATCCAATGTATGAATACCTGACTGAACCAACTCATGAACATGTGACTGAACATGCAAAGGTAATGATATGAAGTTTGAAATAAAAATTGAGCATGGAACTTAATACCATATTTGTAACTAAAACTTGAACATAAAACTGGATAAGCTTAAGAAAAGCTATTAGCTTGGGTTGAGACTAAGTTCAATTACTAAATATTAATGAGTGGAAACAAGAGAACATAACTAGATCTGGAATGTGATACATGAGTTGAATATCATGATCTGAACTAAATACCTTGAATACGTGGCATACGACCTAGATTGGAGCTAGAGGGTCAACCTCTAGGTAATCAGTACTCTAAACTTAATTCATTACAAGAAGAGAGTGGCATGTTTTTGTCATGAAAGTTTGGGGGAATTATAGTGTATCTTCCTCTTGGGACACTAGGTCCCTAGAAGAATACTGAATTGACTGCGATACTGAGAAAAACTAGGATGATGCATAGGTCACCAACCAACTGAATTGTGATTGAATATCTGGGATATAAAACTAAGGAATAATACATAAACCAAGTTGAACACACAACTACCTAGTTGGTCCATCTTAGAATGATCACATTCATAAGATTTTGAATAGTGTGATTAGGTGGAAAGATAGGGAAACCACACCATCTGAACTTGTCCATTCCATCTGCTAAATTAAAGTACTGGCTTTACGTACTAAATCATGCTGAAAACTTATACTCGATCGGAGCATTTCTATGACACTCTTTTTATAGAGTTCTAATGACTGTAGAGAGAAAGCAAATCTTAGCCTAGTTTGAGTAGGACATGTGAATGGGAGATCGCTATATGGCTGGGGTTCTATTATTAGGAGGCAAGGCCTATGAAGCATCATCTAAGATAAAGTGACCAAAACATATGCACTGCAACTAAGACTGCTGAAAAGGTTCACATAGTGTTGAGCACGAATGCATAAATACACTAACTTATCTGATTTACTGGATAGCTGATAGCTGAATACTGGTCATGTAAGATTAAACTATACTTAGTCTTGAATAACTGGACTACAACTGCAGATCGTTATTCATAGGAGATAAGGACTGACTGGTTGACATGATATACTGAGCATGAACTGAGGGTAATTGTATTATTAGAGAATGCAACACCAAAAGTACAACATGCTTGTAAAACAGTCTTGTAAAATGAGGTACTGGAAGGCTGACAACTGAGTAGCTGATAAATATACACTATGGTCGAGTAAACTCGAAACCAAACAAATTTATCGACCTAATTACTGAACTAGGGCTGGGACTGAGATTGTAGATAAGATGATAATTGAGATTGTAACTGTAACTAAGACTGTAGCTGGGACTGAATACTGGTTTCTAATAACTAAGGTTTAGACTGGTACTGAGGTACTAAATTCTTATACTGATTACTGAGTACTGAATACTAAAACTATAATTGAGATGGTAACTAAATTTTGGTAGTTACACGACGGGGGCTGATATAACTCAGAGATCTAAATGCACACTAATACTCTGTACTTTCCCAACTTCTAAATACAACCTCTTGCTAGCCATTTACTTGTACACTAACATGACATTCAAGCCTATCTTCATAATTACACCCTTGTGTAAAACAACCATGCAGCAATCTTCTCTTAACATGTAATATTTACTCTCTCCCATTTAGGCAACAGACCATCACTATACTATTTTCACAAAGAGAGCTCACTAAAGGGTTAAATTAGAAGGACTTGAAGCATGAATGGACACTAACTGAACTTGACACTTGACTGAATCCTGAGGAATAGAATATAAACATCATAGATTCACCAAGAGGTCTAAATTGAGGATATACATAACATAGTCTGAATTTAACTTATCAGTAGAGGTGTAGCATGAGCCATGGAAGGTAAGTATAATATAAAGCATGTTATGTGTACATGATTCATGAGTTGCATAACCTGAGTTTGGAGTTTTTTGCATTTGTGGGACATAATTGGAATTGCTGAAGGGAATAGAACTGAACTCCTTATGCTAGGAACTGGAATTATACATGATTCTATAGAAAATAGCGAATATAAGTTGTGTTCATGGAACTGATATGTAAGGCATGTGTAGGCATCATTCTGACTAAAGTACCAAACTTTATAATGAGATAAGGATGTGTTGGGAATCATATTCCCTTACTACTTTTTTATATGAACTGACACTACTACTGGAATCTGAGAGCCTGAATTGGCCGCTTGATCTATCATCTCCCCCTTAGCTTTAAGCCATCATCATAAGTCTATGAAAATTTTTCTAAACTCTAAACTGAACTACAATCATCATCACTTACTTACAATCTATTTGGAATATGCTTGCCTTATTAAATATATCTTCTCCTTTTGTTTCTTCATATACTACTAATATTGCATCTCCAAATTCATATCCACACCTTCATACTTAATTTTAGATTAATAATCTTAAATTCTTACTTCCACTATTCAAGCCTACTAGTTTGCCTTGGTACAACTATCCCTATGAATACATAATCTTCTCAATTTGGATAACGTTATCCCAGATCTACTACTGCTAAACTCCTGGGTTTATACCTCTAACTCTAGGTCATATACTATCATAAGATTCTGAGAAGGTATCTGATGGAATATCTAATTTTGTGTTTGCAAATGAGTTCTCATGATCATGAATGATATCTGTACAACTTTGGAACTTAACGGAACTGATGGAATACTTTCGAGCCTGTGGGAACCCACAACTATCTGTGGGGATTTTTAGAGAAAGCCCTACCCCTAGGACCTTCAGCTTCACTATTTTGGTTACCTTGAAAGTAAGGTAAAGTTGACATGACTGGAGCATGATGTGAACCTACATGAATTTCTTAGAGAACCTTTCTATAGCACGATCTGAAATATGAAAGAAGGGAAGCAGTTCCTAAAACATCTCATAGCCTCCTACACATAAGTGTGGTACACAACACACACATGCATAAGACTATACTAGATGTGTCTTTTCAAACTTCCTAGGACATTGTTGCACCTTTGGATCTAATATCAAGTTTGTAACACACCGAATCTGGTACCCTAAATGCTACACGGTGCTCATGACCCTGAAGAAACACAAGCTAACCCATGACTAATATCTGTAACTGAGCACTGAATAATACATTATAAATATGCGGAATATAAGATATAAGGCCATAAGGTTCAAAAATAAACTAATACTAAATATTATACAATGTCTGTAATGGGGTATGACAATGCCTAAAACTGAGATAAACTGTCCGAAACATACTAAAGTCTAAATTCCTCTAAACTGTCTAAAAACTGTAGAGTTAATAGGATATGTCCCCAACTAACTCAAAACTATTAAAATAATAAAGTAATAAAATAATCATGCTATCCTCGAATGATGAGGACTCACTGCTGGTCTAGCTGATGAGCATCTGATCTACTAAGGATGCTCGGGAGATCATGCTTCTAAACCTATGGTATAAAATACAATAACGCAAATGCATCAGTACGTTGAATATACTGGCATGCAAGTGAGGTAGGATGAATGCAATGGTTCATATGAATGAACAATACTAACTAAATATATAACATGAACGTAAGATTACATGCATGAATACGTAACTGTAACTAAGATCGTGATAATGCTGACTCATGAATTTTGAAAATATGGATTTACTGATATCTGAGTGCTAATATTGTGATACTGAATAACTGAGTCTATATAGTACAGAGGAACTGATGTTATATTATAAATAAAGGAAAGATTGTTCCTGACAGTTTTGATTATGAAGAACTGGTCTGATTGACTGTATCTGAAAGTCCTAAAAATGAATACTGATAACATGGGATATTGTTAACAGAATAACTAAAATAATTGATACTGAGCGAATGTATCTAACAGTCTAAATCTGATAGAACTAGCTAAATTTTGTAATGTTCCAAATTGATTGTATCTAATAGTCTTGAAATCTAAAGAACTATTGAGTTCTATTACTCAGATTGAATAATTGTATCTGACAGTCCCGATTCTATAACTGAAACTATGGGAAGTATTCATCTAACTGACATGACCATAATATGCCATTATGGCTGAGTTGGGTTCCAATCTGTAACCCCAATTGGAAGGGTGTCAATAATGTGACACTAGTAATGACAATCTGTGAGTAACCCTCATATAACAGGTAACTCTAGTGAGAACGATGAAAACCCTCATATAACAGGTTAAGCCACCTTATCTAATCTGATAAAACAGACTATGATGTCTCAACCAACGCTCTCTATATAGTTCTAAAATATAAGGATTGCTTCTAATAATCACACCCTCATATAACAGGCGAGTTACCATCCTTGGGTTCACTCGGTGCTAATTCCTACTCCCATCTAAATATACATTGAACGTTATTAACTGAACTGGACTATACTTAATTCATGGAGTTTCATTAGCTGATGGAATACTCTTGAGATTACTGAATTACTAAGCTTTCCTGAGTCACATGACTGACTGGGTTCTATGGACCACGGATTGACTGAGGATATCATGAAAATATGATACTAAATCTAGGCACATAGCTATATTATTGGGTACAAGTACCCTCAGGACTCGATAGCATGAAACTGATGGAACATAAAACTTCTTGAACACATGACCAATATCAATAATTCATAATACATCAATTTGGAGATTTCATAAAGCACATGGTTATCATAGTCTTGTACATGAATAGAATTGCATATAAATATGTCATAATTTCATAAACCTATTCTCATGGACATTTCCTTAACCATTCATAATGCACACAATATCATGGAAGGCATTCTTAGTCATAGGGTAAAGCACGCATTTATCACTTGGGTCAAAATTAAGATATATTACATAATTTATATTCTCTTAGACATTTTATGAAACACCTAGGATGCATGACTTAGGTTATAGGCATGACCATCAAATTAATACAACAAAACTCCATATTTTAACACAATCTCACATGTTTCAGACCACATACTAGCATAGGTTCATGAACAACACATAAAGTTTCTAACTTTGGAACCATAAAACCATAATCACATGAACATAATCAACCCACAATAAAATATTCATAATACAAGATTTAAAACTTGATTCTTGGGCTTCATGGATGAAATGAATCCTTGAATGAACACTGTGCATACCTTAGTTCTTGATTCTATGAAGATTGATGGAGAGATTCTTGAAATTGAGTCTTGGATATTTAAATTCCAAATTGAAAACCCTATCTTGTTCTTGAGAGAAACTTGAGAGAAACAATATTTTTTGGGTGAATTATGGCTGAATCATGTGTTATTAGGTATATATAGGTGTGATAAATTGACCCATTTAACCCTTGGATGCGTATTTTAATTCTATGAATATTTCTCAATTTTCATCTTTGGCACGATATGCCACTATCATGCCAAGTCACTGGAATTGGAAAATTGGGAATCTGCATTGTGGCATGATGTGGGGCTATGAAATTGCAACTTTTTTTATGACCTGGAAGTTTGGCGTGACGCAGAGACATTGCCCTGAGATACTGGAAAAAGGATAATTTTGTATTTGAGCCCTGGGCGTGATGTGCCATAATCATGGAGGCTCACCGAATTTTGATGATTGCCGATTTGGTTGGCTTCGCGACCCGTTGATGGCTAAGGTGGCACACTGTCTTACTAAAATGGCTCTAACTCTTCGCTCGGGTGTCGGATTTGGGTGAATTTGGTATCGATGGAAAGCTTATTCTATTTCCCACATGATAAAAAGTAAAACAAGTTTTTAACATTTTTGGGATAATTTTATGCTAGGTAGAAGCATGGGGTATTTTAACTTTACTATAACCATCATAGGGACCGCTCTATATTATTGAAATTGACTTGGATATTATATTGATATGATGATGCCCGATAAAGAAAAAGGATACGATGATGATATGATGATTCTCAGCAACGCCAGATGATATTATTATTGGTATGAGCCAAATGGCCATTATAGCTTTTGATGCCATCATTCAAGGCAACATATGGAAAATCTAGTTTTGGACACATTGAAGTCCTGAGAGTATGCATGGGGAAGTCATTTTTGGTACTCACTAAAGCAATTCCAAGTAGGGAAGGTCGCTTGGAGGCTTGCCTTTATGACTACCCAGGGCTTTAAAGGATTATAAGTGTTGAAGTGTGAAGAAAGAGTCTTTACACTCCATGACCACCCCTCATTAAGGGTGTTTTGGTCTTTCTATGCCTTTTCTTTACACTCCATAGGAGGCTTTTTACATTGAAAGTAGTTTGTTCATTTGATGTAATAGCTATAAATAGACTCTTTAGGCTTTTTTTCTCATTAGTTGTTTCTTGATATTGACAGAAAACATTGAAAACTTCTCATTATAGAGTGCCAAACACGAAACTAGGGAAATATAGGTGTTGATTCACTTGTGTTGCATTTTTTCTTAGAAACGTGAGTGATTGGGGATGGTTCAGTTCCTCTTATCTTTACGTAAGATATTGGTGTTTTTAATATGAGTCATTAGGGGTCTTAGGATTTGCTATATCCTTTGGTTATTGTGGTTTGTATGCTCCTACATCAAGCTATCTATCCTTTTTCTTTAATGCAATGTTGATTTTTGATTTTTGTCTTGGTGTTCTCAGCTTTATCTCATTTCTTTAGTCTAGTTTTCATTTTGTAGGTCACTTTCTATATCATTTGGTATCAAGAGCCATGTTTTATAATTATTCCTACAATTCTAAGTCTTGTAATATTTTTACCTTGAGAAAATCAATACAAAAAGAGTGTCAAAAATTTGAAAATAAAAAAAAATAATTTGTTGTTCAAAGTTGGAACATAAGAAATTTTCAAAAAAAAATGATCGACCACAAGTTGCCACTTCATAACTTTTCAAAACCAACCCTAAGTTTAAATTTTTGGATTCTTAGTTTTGATTCATTGTTTTCTTAGTTTCATTTTGTTGATTCTAGTACTAATTGATAAACAAGTAATCACCTAATAGGTTGTTAGTTTTGAATCCCTTTACTTTATGTTTACGTTCTTTGTGTGCTTTTATTCTTTTGTGATTTGTTGTAGTTATTGGTACAAGTCCGAACAAGATTCTTTGAGTCTTTCAAATAAAAATCTATTCCAGACAAGAGTAGACTTATCCCTCAATTTCTCATGGATTACAAGCCAACTTTCAATAGTTGTGAAACCAAGTGTGAGGTAACAAAGAAGTGGAGAGTGTGAGATACTTCTTAGCTAATTAGTTTGTTGTTTTTATTTGTTGTTGTCTTTATTAGGTACCATGGATGATACTTTTAATTCCACTTGTGAATATTTCAAATGGGACCTTTAAAAGCTATGCCAATTGATATCCACACTTAGACCACATAATACAATTCCTCTTGTTGAAGCACCACTTAATACAAAACTCCCTTGGGATGAGAGCACCCCAAAGAAGAAAGTGGGCTGCCATGACACACTCCAAGGTGAAGGACAAAACTCATGTGAGCTACAAAGTAAAAATGCTATCTCCTACACTCCTATAAACTTAGAGTATTGTGAAGTGGCTAGTAGTAGCCAAGTGGATATAGTTGGTAGTTTTCCTAGAGGAGAATGGCATAATTCTTCCCTGTGGGATACTCATAATATGGCTAGGTTGCAAGAAGATCCAATTCTTGTTGTAAGTAAGCAAACATTAGTTTATCCAATAAATAACAAAAATGATTCTTCTTGTAAGAATGAATTGAGTCCACCTAGTGCTAGCACTTGTAACTTGAATAAGGTTCCAATGCCAAGTGATGAGAGTATTCGCACACTCGTTAACCCTTGTGAAAACCAAGGTGAGTCTATGTAGGCATGGGGTATTCCCACACCTAGTGGCAGTGTGAATGATGATTAACTTACATCTTAATGTAGTCTACTACTTAAGAATGTGTGCAGTATTCTTGTTGAGTCTCGAGTAAGAGATAATGTTGATAGAGTTGATCATGAGATTATAGATGATTCTTTGAGCATGTTGGGTGATTAAATCCTTGTTATTGCTCATAGAAATTGTGGAAATGAAAATGTCATGAAGAATGATCAATTGGGTGAAAATGATCTTGATTTGCTTGAAAGTTTGGAAAACCCGAATGGTACTTATTTTTGTTAAAATGGTTTTGGTTATGACCCATTTTATGCTCATGGTTGTTTGTATATATGGGGGGATTTTTCCTTTGAAAGAGGAAGTGGTGCATGCTTAGAAATTCCATCTACTTGTTCTTTATTTGTTTCTTATGTTGATCATACTCATAGTGAAGGTCTTGAAATTAGTAGTGAGTCCATACATGAGAACACTATATTTGAAGTTGACTTGTAGGACACCTTTCTCTACCCTCTTTTTTCTCATGATATATCCAATAATGATAAAGAGGGTATGTCTAATTGTAAGGATTGCACCTTAGGGAAAAGTAAGTATAGCTTTGACCCATGTTCTTGGATACTTCTCCCATTTGACCTCGGTGAGTTATTGAGTTGTTGAAATTGCAACACAACCAACTTAGTGCTTGGTCAAGACGACAAGCAAAGGTTGATGGTGGATGTTGGTATCGTTCCCTTTGATGAAAAGTCTTTCTTGGGGATTTACAATCGACTTGGTATACCCAAGTTGTGCATGTAAGGAATCTCCAACAAATTTAAGTGCTCACTAAAGAAGGGGAGTAATAAAAGGAACAAAGAGAGTTCATCCTTAAGTATTTCTATTCTTGACCAAGGTATCACTACTTGAAGGTCAAGGAGAGATTTAACTCTTAAGAACACTTTTAATGAATTACATTCATATAATATCCTTTTTTGTGACTTAGTTTTGATTGGGAACCCCTTTCTCAAAGGTGGTTTTATACTTGTGGATCCTAGGGCAAATGTTTCATTGCCTTTTTAGGGTGTTTCTTATATACTTGCATCCATTTTTGATACACTTGTGCTTAAGTTATATGAACCAAAACTTGTGGATGCTAAGTTGAATTTTTATTTATGGAAGAGTCTAAGGATATTAAAGACTTCTTGTCACCTTCATAGGGTTGGACAATTTGAAGTATCCAGTAGGACTCTTAGGAGCATGCTTGATATCATTAGTGGAGGGAAATAAAAGCCTTGGGAGAACAACGTGTCTGGATTGGGATGTTGCATAGTAGGTTCTGTAGTTTCCCTAATTGCATAGTATGTGTGTACATCTATCTCTATGTAGCTATGATATTACCATATATCCCTTCCTTCACTTATACGTATTGTATATTTATTTGGTGGTCTTGTTTATCGCTATATAATATGCTTTCATCCTTTATTCATATATTGGCTAAGGATATACGGTATAGTATGGAGATTTCTAAGTATGGCTGGACTAGGATATTTCATCCTTGACACTTTCTTAGCCGTATTATGCTAGTGTCCTGGACATAAATAGGATAGGCTATTCTTACTATCTCACTGGTTTTTTATATGATTATTGGACTCTTCGTGTAGTTCCATTTTGTTTATATGTTATATATCTTTTTTATCTATAGGGATCAATTGGCAGTTGCCTATTAAGTACCATTCATTTGGTACTCGTACTACACTTTGACAACCTATTTATCATAGTACGAGTTTTCGCAGTTAATATGTGCATCATGTGGAGCAGCCATAGTTCAAAGTCTTAGAGTGAGCTCCTAACATTTATAGTATTACCTATCTCTCTCTTATGTATTAGACTAGTCTCTATAATATATTAAGAGGTGAGTTATATCAGTTTATTTAGTTGAATTTCTCTTTGCATTCTTATTTTATTAATAACTCTTATACTGATACCACCAGGTTTTGGGATTACATTATGTAATTGCGTCTGTATTTCATCTATTCCATAACTCTTTTCCTTATATATTTGGTAACTTGTCACTAGCTGTTTTGGACTATGGGTTTAGTTTACCTACAAGTGGGTAATAGTAGGCACCATCATGACCTAAAAAGTTGGGTCATGCCAAATTCGTATCAGAGATAGGTTTCATTGGTGTATTAGTACCAGAGCTAAGTGTTTAGTAGAGTCCTGCAGATCAGTACAAAGACGTCCGTATCCAATCTGTGGGAAGCTACAATGACATTCTTAGGAAATTTATTCCTTGACTCCTTATCATGTGTTCGCATTACTATGATCCTTAAACACATTCTTTGACTCAATTTTGTCTCTAATAAATAATGCAAGATGAGTGATATTGTCGACAGATGTGTATGAGATATCAGCATAACTTTACAGAGTTTCAACACGGCATCGGAATAGAGAGTCAGGGATAGATATCAAAGATTTTAAGCATTAGGCAAAAAGGATTTAGGGCTATTTTAGGCTCTAGCTGAGATCATGGCTACTTTAGCTCTTTGAGGTTCAGCATTAGGGATCTGAGTTATGATTATAGATCCCTCTCAACTATGGATATTATTTGGGTCATCGAACTGATCTTAGACCAGAGTTAGGTCTTTGGTGCTCATTAGGGTTCTTTGCCTATTTCTGCATATAAGATTGGGTTTCTCATATGGGTCAAACTTGTTCCAATGTTAAATCCTTTTGAGTCATGCATTGGTGCATAGATTTCTTAAAAGACTAGTATTGTCACTCTATTTGGTGTCGGTTTACTTGACAGAAGTTGGGTCTTTATTCTCTCAAATTATTGATTATGTGAGGTCCACATAGAGAGCATATATTAGGACTTATGAAGGTGGAAGAAAGAGGCCATTCCCTCAGTATAGTGTTAACGGTATTTTGTTTGAGAGCTTATTTTTGTTGTGTTGAGATTAGACATCGATTTAAAGAGCACCCCAAATATGAGTTAGTGATTAGACAAAGTTAACATGTATTCCTTGTCATTCTAGAGTTTCAAAGATAGGTTATGATTGTAGAAAAGATGGATATTCTGCTAGTTTATGCCTTTAGAGTTAGTTGGCCAACCATTTAGTCTTAGTTCATGTTGCTCACCAGAATTAGAGCTTTAGGAGTTTGTTACTACTACAGCTAGGTCAATTACTAGTCCAGAGAGTGTCCCCGGTATGGAATTTCTAGTCATTCAGCTCATTCAGATTAGCCCTATGATGTTGTGGCATCTTCAATTAGAGATAGTATGACTGGTGCCTTAGTGGAGATTTAGTCAATCAATCTGGGTTTAGACCCATTTAGATTTACTCTCCCTTATATCTGTTAGGCATGAGGTTGCATATTTCGCCATGATTAGTGTATTTTTATTTTTCTGCATTTATCTTTTTATTATGTTTATTGAGGTTTTCATACCCATTGATAATTATATACCGTGATGAGTTCATGTTTGCTATTGTGTGCCTTATTATTGAATTTGTGATTATATTTCTATTCCATTATTTATTTCTTTTAGTAGTAGATGGGGTACATCTGTATTGATGTTTACTCCCTATGAGTGTAGCCTTTGGGTTTGGGTCCCATTTATATTGGCTCATTACCCTTGTTGTGGCCCACAAGAAGTACATAATATTGATGTTTATTTTTGTACTGCCTACTCATTAAATTAATGGTGATATTATTGCTACTATTGCTTTCACATCTTGAGGTTATTTATTATTTGATATTACTACTTGATGTAATTATTCATTGATGGGTAGTTGTTTAGAATACTGTATCTAGTTAGAATTTCATTCTTTGTGATTTTTTTGATGGCTTGAGTAGATATAAGTTGATTAGATAATTTTTTTTCTATAGTGTGATGAGGTTGATTTGTTCCCTCTTGGTTAGCAGTGTTAGATTAATCCAGAGATGTATTGTGGTGTTAAAGGTAAGTAGACCTTCTATGGTTCTTTATGACTCTAGAGTTGGTAATTTAGATTTATTGCTTGTTATTGAGTTTGAGATTCTTAAGCTTTCCCCCTATGTTACGAAAGGTTTTATGTTGGCTATCCCTTTCTATTTAGCTCACTTATGAGATTGACCCTTTTGAGGTCCATTATTCACTTGTGGCTATTTTGTCACCTAATAGTGACTTTGATATTAAGATTAGGATATCATGGATCTTTCTCCTAGATTTGTTGGGTTCACTCTCTTGTGATAGGTTGCCCTTGTTATTAGTAAGTCTATTGGATGCTCTTTTTAAAATATGAGATGGTTCTGTCTTAATTAAAGTTCAAAAGTTATAGGTAGGTGGCATTTCCTATGATTTCTTTTTGAGTTGGCAATGTGGAAACCCTTTATCTATAGTTTTTGATTTTCTGGTAGTGGTCTTTACTTTGACCTTAGTTTTAAGGTTGGTATATTTCTTCTTCAATGATGTGATTCTTGGGTGGATTAAGGAAATCCCCATGTCAAAGTTGTTCATCTTAATGAGACTTGGTGAAGTATTTCTCCTTGATGATATGAGCCTAGGGCTATCCTTTGACGTGACAGAGTATTAGACTAGTTTGTTTTCAGGTTAAGTAGCATTTCTTTGATAGCTAGAGTTTGCCACCACTAGTGAAATTTGTTTCCTTTATGAGTCCTTGAGTATTCTTTGAAAGTTCATGCCCTTCAATGGATATGAAGTGAGTCTCTCGATTTTTTAGCTGGTGATATATCTTCTATAGAGATTCTATTCTTTAGCTATGTTTCGATTTTGGCTCAGTATGATAGGGTACAGATTTGCTTGATTCAAAATATATGGTCAATGTGAGTATTTAACCTTGTGTTGGATTTGTTGACTAAGTTTTTACTTGACATTATGCAATGGCGATTGGAAGTTATGATAGATTTGGAGTATGAATGCCTACCCGTCTTCAGGATTGGTTTGGGTAGTTGAGATGAACTACTTAGCCTTGGTGATAAGGTTTTAGTTTAGAGTTGCAGAGCTTGCTTATAACCTTCGTTTTTTTATTTTTCTCAGTTTGGATTTCATTTATAGGCTAGTTGAGCCTATTAAGTGGTTGCCTACTCGGTCTTCTTGATTTCGGGTGGATTATAGTTGATAAGTGTCTAGATGATGGCCCGTAGATCCAATATTGGTTATTTTATCTTTGACCTCAGGTCTCTAACTTTCTTTGAGAATTTTGGATGAGATACTCACTGAGAGTAATATACTTGAGTTGGATTCAATATGGTTTCATTCTCAGTTAACAGGACAACCTGTCAAAAATAAGTTTTGGCTTTACTTGTACAGGTGCCATGTCGATTGCAGAAAGACCCATGGGAATCACGGCATGGCAATCGCGGTCCATTTGATGGTGATCTCAGCATCTCCATGACTTAAGGGGTAATAAATAGGCCTCAAGTCATGTTTTTGGCCATTTTCTCTTTATCTTTGAAACCTAGAAGCCCTAGAAGGATGAGATAACTCTAAATTAAGTGATATGGGTGACTTGGGAGATTTATTAACATCTTTTAACAAAAATATTATTGTATTTAAGGTAAGAATCCTTCAAATTCATGGTTGAATTTCTTACCAAAACCCCAAATAGCTTGAGGGCTTGATTTTAGCCCTAAATTAGTTTGGTTTCACCTATTTCTTAAGGGTTATGATTCTTTGTACATGTATAAACATTGCGTTGACCTTGGAATTGTGATTTCCATAAGTGGAACCCATTTAGGGTTTTTGATGTTGTTTTTGAACCCAAAGCATAATGTTGCAATATAGGTATCGTTAGATTTGTGTTGATGAGTAGAGTATAATTTTAATAGTGTGATGGCACTTTTGGCTTGTGAAATGAAGATGAACTTTTGGTGAATGATGTAAGGATTTTTGGTTTATCTTTGAGGTAGGCTTCTACCTACTCTTCTTTGAAGATGATGTGTATATGGCATGTGAATATGAATGTTAGGGTTTCTTGATTATTTATCTTTGGGAATTACATGAGGGTTTTGGACCTGTAAGGTGATATATTTATACCCTTTTATAATCCTGTGGAATCTTACCTCGGCTTAACTAATTCATAGATAAGATATGATATAATGCTATTTTTGGGATGTCGATTTAGCAATGGAAACATGATTAGTACATGGGTAGAGTTAAGTTAAATGCCCTTGTTTCTAGATGAAATTCATATCTAAGGATTGGTCATGGCTTACTTGATATCTAGAAGTTGAACTAGATACCTAAGCCTAGTGTGGGCCGTAGATTTCCTAAATATGAAAATTGGGGATAAGAAGTGGGTTCGTACGGTCTACTTAGGCCAAGACTTTTGTTAGTCATAGTGGACTTAGTTGTGGATATTAGGCCTAGTTAAGTGTAACGAACCTTATTTATGAGATTGCATTGTGAATTGATGGGTAATGATGTCTTTTTACATTGGATAGTTACTAATGGCTTATGGCCTATAGAGATGTTATTCCCGCCTATATGTGATATTGGGCCTTTAGAGATGTTATTTATCTTAGCTATTATAATTTGCCTATAGAGATATTATTCCTCATAGTCATGATATATGACCTAAAGATACGAGATGCCTTATCTATGTGATATGCCTCATTGTTATAAGTTGTGCTTACTGATGCATTATGCCTCCTAGAGGTAAGATGCCTTATATATATATGAGATAATTATTGATATGCTTCATAGCTTATAGAGATGTTATACCTTATGAATACGCTATGGCCTATAGATATGAGATGATTTACATGCATGATTATCGATATAAGTTCTGAATATGTATATGGGCCTAAGGACTTTATTATGATGTCATGCTTATTCTGGACATATTATTGGGTGAAGGGTCGTTTTATGATATCGGTTAGACCTTCGAGAAGTGATTATCTTTGTAAAGGATATACTTTAGTTTATGAATACATATTTGTTTATATACATATCTCTCTGATTTATATTTGTATGGTGTCTCACGTCTTGAGCCAGGGGTCTATCGGAAACAGCCTTTGTACTTCTTCAGAGGTAGAGGTATGGACTGCGTACATCTTACCCCCCCCCCCCAGACCCCACTAGGTGGGAATACACTGGGTTTGTTGTTGTTTGTTGTTATACATATCTCTCTGATATGGGACGAAGGAAGATGTGGTATGACGCTTATGATTCCATTGATTGGATATTGGTGATGACATGCATATATTCGGCACATTCATGATCATTATATCGGTAAATACTATGATTCTATTCAAGTATGATATTATGATTATTCTTCCTAAATAAGAGTTAAAACCCACTTTTCATCTTGAAAATAAATTTCTTTACAATAATAACTGCCTAACTAAATTGACAATTTATATACATAAAAGAGGCTAATAATAATATTTTTAAGATCAGATCAAAACAAATTCTGTTCCATTATTTGAAACTATTATTTTCTCTAGTCGTGACATATTCTGACCCTTTCTACACTTTATAATGATTTAGTCTCAAAGTTCACTTTGGGCAATGGGCTATAGATTTACACTCTTTTTAGCCACGACTTGAGTTTGTGAACCTTTTATATATATACTTATTTATGATGTGATTTTGATGATGAACAATGAATTATGGAAATACACTCTACCTTGCTTATATTCTCATGATCATTTACTTTATCCCTCATAAGGATTGGTCTTTACTTTAGCCCTCGTGGTGCTTGCACTTTACTTTAGCTCTAGTGGGGATCATTCTATATTATTAACATTGAATTGGATATCATAATGATATGATGATACCCGACAATTTCAGAGAATATTTTTATGATGTCATTATACCCGGAAAGGTCGAAGAATATTATGACGATATGTGTTGCCCGGCATGGTTGAAGGATTTTATGATGATGTGATGATCCTGGAAATGCTGGATGATAATTTGATGATGTGATGATGCCCGATAAGGACAAATGATGAGTATACTAATTTTGTACCATGTATTCATTCTTGTTTACAAATCGCCTATCACCAGTATACGCCTTATCAGTCGATATAGGACAGTTGCATAGAAAAGGGTGATGAGCTGTAATACCCCGAATCTGGGTACCCGAAATGCTACAAGGTGCCTATGACCTCGAAGAACCACAAGCTAACACATGACTGATGTCTATAACTGAGCACTGAATAATATACTGAAATTATGTAGAATACGTAAAAGCTGTAAGGCCATAAGGTTCAAAACTGAATAAACATCTGATAAAACAAAGTCTGAACATGATATAACAAATACCAAAACAAATCTGAAGTAACATCTGGCATGCTATAGTCTGAAAGCCTCTAAACTGAACTAAATAAGAAGTTAAAGGAACATGTCTCCAACAAAATCCATCTACTGATACTGAACTGAGATAATAAATAAAAAAAAAAATTATATAATCCTCGAATAATGAGGACTCACTTCAAATGTACTACTGCTGAAATCTGAAATACTACTGATGCTCTAGAGCGCATGCTTCTGAACCTATGGCATAAAGTAAAATACCATAGTGTAAATGCGTTAGTATGTTGGAATATACTAGTATGCAAGTAAGGTAGGCTGAATGCAAGGGATTAATATGCATAAACAATACTAACTGACTTACAAACATGAACGAAAAAATACATGCATGAATACATAATTATGACTGACATCATGATAGGACTGAATACTGAGTCTACTAATAATAGGGATCTACTGATATCTGAGTTTACTATTACTGGAATACAGATTAACTATATTACTGGTAAGATGACAACTGAGTTTACTGATATGGATAATCTAAATATTTGTTTCTGTTAGTTCTGATTATAAAAAAAAACTGATCTGATTGACTATATCTGACAGTCCTTAGTCTAAATACTGATAACATAAGTTTTGTATAACTACTATAAAGATATTGAGTAACTGTATCTGACAGTCTAGATTTTGATGGAACTAACTGAGTTTCGTACTATACTGAGTGACTGTATCTGACAGTACTGAAATCTGTAGAACTATCTAAGTTCTATTACTGAGAGTGGACTGAGACTAAAATTAAGACAGTGGGAGGTAATCATCTAACTGACATGCCTTGGAACTGATTGGTGGGGTCCATCCTATAACCCCAGCTAAAAGGGTGTCGGTACCATACCATGGGCAAAGATAAGTTGTGAGTAAACCCTCCCTGATAGGGAACTCTTCCATAAACCCCTCCTGTAAGGAAAAACTCAAATGAGATGTATTAGTAGCCCTGCACATAGGGGTACATCTTAGCCTACCCTGGCTACGTAGTTCTAGAATACAAAGATTGTTTTTAAGGATCACACCCTCCACAAAATAACTGGTGAGTCCGCATCCTTGGGTTCACTCGATGTTGAATCCTACTCCCAATTAATTAGACACTAAATTGATTACACTAAACTGAACTATTACTGATGGTATTATTTAGCGGAGTTAAACTAAGTTCGCTGAGTTCCGTTTACTGATGTAATGCTACTGAGATCTGAGGACTGACTAAGGGTACTGAAGTTACTGAGATTTGCTAGGAATACTGAAGTTCCATGAGATTACTGAACTACTAAGATTACTGAGATTTCTGAGAGAGGCTGGACTAATACTGAATTTACTAAGTTTTCCTGAGTTATGAGACTAACTAAATTCTACTGATCATGGCTTGACTGAGATTATCGTGAAAACATGACATGGCTCTTGGCACAAAGCTAAATTGTCGGGTACAAGCACCCCTAGGACTCAATAGAATGAAACTGACAAGGCTTGACACATTTGATCACATGACCAATATCAACAATTCATAATTTCATAGTTGGGGATTTCATGAAGCACATGATCATCATAATGTTGTACATGGATAGTAATTCATATAAACATGGCATAATTTCGTGCTTCTAATCTTGTGAACATCTCATCAAGCAATCACAATGCATAGGTTTACATGGGAATCATCTTAATCAAATAGGTATAGCATAACTTAAGAGGCATGAAATGATATTGATACAATGGAAACTAAGTACTTGATCATCATTCATTCATTGGGGCATATTATCAAAACACCTTGCATGCACACTTAGGGCATAGGTATGATCATCAATTTAATATAACATGGTTCCACAATTTAACTCAATTGCTTTAATTTCAACCCTATACTAACATAGTTTCATGAAAACATGATAAGGATGAAATCTTGGCAGTCAAACAACAATAACAATATGCACATAATCAATTCAAAATAAGAACATCATGACATATAGTTTAAAATAGGGTTCTTGAGCTTCATAGACGAAAGGAGAGCATGAATCAATACTAAGCATACCTTAGTTCCTGATTCTACGAAGACTAACAGAGAGATTCTTGAATTTGGGTCTTGGATTTAAATTCCCAATTGAAAACCCTAGCTTGTTCTTGACAGAAACCTGACAGAAAAAATATCTTTGGGGTGAAATATAGCTGAATCATGTGTTATTGGGTATATATAGGGGTGAGAAATTGACCCTTTTAACCCTTGGATACGAATTTTAATTCTGTGAAAATTTCCCAATTTGGACCCCTGGCGCTATCCTGTGCTATCGTGTTGTATCTCTGGAAAGTGACAAATGGGAAATTGCACGGTGGCGCGATGTGGAGCTATCGTGCTACCACTTTGTTTGAGACCGATAAGTTTGGTGTGACTAACCACTATCATGGAGCAACACTGGAAATAGACAATTTCCATTTGAGCTATCTCCGCGACGTGCTGATGACTCAGGTGATACACTGTCTCACTAAAAAGGCTCTAACTCTTCACCCAATTGTCGGATTTGGGCGAATTTGATATTGATGGGAATCTTATTAAATTTACCACATGATAAAAATATAAAATCTTGAAAATACCACATGTATAAAATTGGATTCATCTTTGAAACAAGTCATTAATATTTTTGGGATGATTTTAAGCTAAGTAAAAGTACGACGTATTACAATATCTCTCCCTTGGGAATATTCATCCTCAAAAGAGACTGATTAAGATAGGATAAACAATAAGTTAAAGTACATACTAAACATGAACAACTAAAACATGACTACTTGACTGACACTACTGCGATTCATACTAAGCATGCATATCTGATGCATGATTTTATGACTAAGATGATGCATAACTGCATGACTGAGAGAACTGATAAGCTGATCACGTATATCTGATATGTGAATACATAACTGGACTTACATATGAATATGTGACTGAACATGCAAGGGTAAAGATACCAAGTTTGAAATAAAAATTGAGCATGGAACTGAATACCATATTTGTAACTGAAATCTAAACATAAAATTAGATAAGCTTTAGAAAATCTATTGCTTTGGGCTGAGTCTTAGTTTGAATAATTAATATGCATGAGTGGAAACATGAGAACGTAATTGGGTCCGGAACATAATACATGAACTGAATATTGTGATCTGAACTGAGTACCTTGAGTACATGGCGTATGACCATGATTGGAGCTTAAGGGTCAACTTATTAGTACTCACTACACCAAACTGATTCGTTACAAGAAGAGAGTGGCATTTTTATGTCATGAATGTTTGGGGGAATATTGTGTATCTCCCCTTGGGATACTAGGTCCCTTGAGGAATACTAGCTGGGATGAGCTGCTGAGGAAAACTGAGGTGATGCATAAGGCACCTAGGAATTGAGTCATAACTAATTATCTGAGAGTTGAAACTAATGCATGATACATAAACTGAGTTGAGCTTGTATCTATCTGATTGGTTCATCTTAGAATGGTTACATTCTTTCATGAGATTTCCGCTAGAGTGCATAGATGGGAACATAGAAACCAAACTTTATGAATTTGTCTGTATAAGATAACTGAGTAAGAAAATCATAACCTGATTGAGATTTGGTAAGATGAATTGAGCCCTATGAACATCATCTAAGATGAATTAACTAATCCTCATACACTACAACTAAGACTACTGAGAAGATTCACGTGGGTGTTGAGCATGAATTCATAAACGTACTGACTTACCCAATTAACATAAGGACTGAGAGCTAAATACTGAGTCTGGAAGGCTGGTCTATACTTAGTCTGAATAGTTGAACCAAAATGGTAGAGTATCATGCATGAAAGGTAATAACTTACTAGATAACTTGAGGCAACTGAGCATGAATAAGTGAAAACTATATTACCTCAAGAATTCTAGGCTAGGCATCTAATGTGATTGGGAATATTCTATAAACTGAGGTATTGAGGTACTAATAACTAAGTAATCGATAACTATAACATTGTCAAGCAATCCTGAAACTGGACTAAATTTTGGATCTGATTACTAGACTAGAACTAAGACTGAGATCGTAGATAAGACTATAATTGAAACTAAACGTTGATTTCTGGTAACTGAGGTTTAGACTAGTGCTAAAGTATTTGATTTTGGGACTGAATGCTGATCACTAAAACTGAACACTAAAACTGTAACTGAGTTCTGATAATTGCTTACAGACAATTAACATACGCCAGGGATATATCGAATTTGACACTTCACTAAGGCCTGAGGAATAGAATACCAAAATCATGTATTTATTAAGGTCTTTAATCTGAGGTTATACATGAAACTAATGAGTTTGGCTGCTCACTAGAAGTGGAACATGAGTCATATGGGCTAAGCATACTGTAAAGTTTGACATGAGTACATGAGTACATAAGTCATGAGCTGCATGACCTGAGTCTGGAATTTTTGTGTTTCATGGGGCATGATTCATGACACTAAGTGAACTAGAATTCCTTATACTAGGAACTTGGAGCACACATTATTCTATGAGAAGCATGTGGATACAAGCTGTATTCATGGAACTAAAATGGGTATCATCCATAAATATCATGATAATTATTGTGTGAAACTTTGCACTAAGACAGGAATGGGTCGGGAGTTGTCTTCCCTTACTGATTAGCTACACATACTGGAACTATAACTAGAATCTGAAGGATTGACTTTGCGACCCCAAAGTTTAACTGCTATGGAAGGTTTCAAAAGAAAAGAAACTCATGAATCTGAAGAAGCATGAATATTTAAATGAGAGATCTGTAACATACCAGTGGCTGCATCAGGAGAACTTTCCTACTTCGGTCAGGACTGAAGTGCATAAATTCTATTTGGGCATTGCCCATTAATAGCGCTGGAATTGGTGCCCTGCCATTTCGGACGACCAAACTGAGTTGAAGAACGACAATGCTGACTTCAAGGATAGTGTTTAGGACAGTCTCAAACCTTGTGACCTGACTCACCATATCCGAAGCACACATTACTGCCAGCTCTACACACCCTCTTATGATACTTACCACACTCTTTGCAAAACAGATGAGTAAAAACCCTTCTCTCACTACCCTAGGCCTTAGATCCTGATTCCCCATCCCTACAATTATTTCTGAAATTTGGTACTGGTGCACTATTTGAAGAGTGAACTAGGGATGACATTTCTGACACAACTAAAAACGATTACAACCCTACCACCTTGACTGAGAAAAACTATAACTACGTGTTCTGGCCCTCTTATTTTCTCTCTCCTTCTTCTTAAGTTTCTACTCTTCAATCTATTGAGATATGTCCATCTCCTTAATCAACATCACAGTTCTGCACTTCTTAACCATTCTACCTGAAACCCCAGACATAAACTTACTCATTTTGGATCTACTGTCTGCTACTATATGGGGAGCCTACCTAGATAACTGAGTGAACTTAAGGGAGTATTCTTTTATGCTCATGCTACCTTATCTGAGATTGATGAACTCTAACACTTTAGCCTCTTTCTTCTCTATGGGAAAGAACCTATCTAAGAAAGTCGTAACAAACTATTCCCAATCTATGGGATTTTCATCTATACCCCTATCTACCTTTCATTGTTTAAACCACGTATAGGATACATCTTATAGCTAATAGATGGCTAACTTGGCACTCTTGATGGAAGTCACTCCCATGATATCTGTGACTTTTTGAACCTGATCGAGAAACTCATGTGGATCGTCTCTTGACTTAAAACTGGAGAATTGGGGAGGATTTATTCGGGTGAAGTCCCAAATCCTAGATGCAGCAGAATTTTCCATTGGGTTGGCTAGAACAGCAGCTGGCCATTCATTTTGAGCTGCGACTGAATTGTCTAGAGTAGTGAATGTAGTCCTAAATTCTACATAAGAGACATGCTCATCCAGAGTATCTGCCTGAACGGGCTAAGATGCTGACTGATTTACCATTCTCCTTTCGTTAGTCCCTTTGGGAGGCATGTTCTATAAATGAAAGAGAGAATAGATTAGACTAAGAGAAGCCTATTCTTACTAGCCCAATATGAATACTGAAAGAAAGGAAACTATTCCTAAAACATCTCATAGCCTCCTGCACATAAGTGTGGTGCACAATACACCTATGTACAAGACTCTACAAGAGGTGGCTTTTCAGGCTTTAAGGACACTGTTGAACTTTAGGCTCTTATACCAAGTTTGTAATACCCTAAAACTGGTACCCAAAATGCTACATGGTGCTTATGACCTTGAAGGACCTCAAGATAACCCATGACTAATATCTGTAACTAAGCACTAAATAATATACTAAAATTATGCAGAATATGTAAAGGCTATAAGGCCATAAGGTTCAAAACTGAATAAACATCTAATAAGACAAAGTCTAAAAATGATATAATAAACACCAAAACAAATCTGAAGTAACTGTCTAGGTTACTATAGTTTGAAAGACTCTAAACTGAACAGAATAAGGAGTTAAAGAAATATGTCTCAAACTAACTCTATCTACTGATACTGTACTGAGATAATAAATAATAATAAAGAAATCATATCATCCTCGAATAATAAAGACTTACTGCAAATCTACTGATGCTGGAATCTAAAATGCTACTGATGCTTTAGAGCACGTGCTTCTGAACCTATAGTGTAAAGTAAAACACTATAGCGCAAATATGTCAGTAGTTTGGAATATACTGGTATGAAAGTAAGGTAGGCTAAATATAAGAGGTTCATATGCATGAACAATACTAATTGACTAACTAACATAAATAACAGAAAACATGCATAAATATGTAACTGTGACTGACATTGTGATAGGAATGAATACTGAGTTCTGACTACTGAGTCTACTAATAACAGGGCTAACTAATATCTGAGTTTACTATTACTGGAATATAGATTAACTGTATTACTGGTAAGCTGAAAACTAGGTTTACTGATGTGGATAATCTGAATATTTTTTTATAATAGTTCTGATTATGAAGAATTGATTTGATTGACTGTATCTGATAGTTCTAAGTCTGAATACTGATAACATAAGTTTTGTATAACTAGTATACTGATACTGAGCGACTTTATCTGACAGTCTAAATTCTGATGGAACTAGTTGAGTTCCGTACTGTACTAAGTGACTGTATCTTACAGTCCTAAAATCTATAGAACTATTTGAGTTCTATTACTGAGAATGAGACTGTGACTGAAATTGAGACTGTGGGAGGTAATTGTCTAACCGACATGCCCTAGAAATAACTGGTGGGGTCTAACTTATAACCCCAACTGGAAGGGTACCAGTACTGTGCCATAGGTAAAGACAATCTATGAGCAAACCGTCTCTGATGGGAGCTCTTTTATTAACCCCTCCTATAAGGAAAAACTCAAATAAAATGTATTAGTATCCCTACTTATAGGGGTACATCTCAACCTACGCTGGCTACGTAGTTCTGGAATGCAAGGATTGCTTCCAAGGATCACGCCCTCCACTAAATAACAGGTGAGTCCCCATCCTTGGTTTTACTCGGTGCTGAATCCTACTCCCAACTGAATAGACACCGAATTGATTAAACTAAACTGAACTGTTACTGATGGTATTATTTTGTGGGGCTAAACTAAGTTCACTGAGTTCTGTTGACTGATGAAATGTTACTAAGATCTGAGAACTGACTGAGGGTACTGAAGTTACTGAGATTTGCTTGGAATACTGAAGTTCCCTGATATTACTGAACTACTGAGATTATTGAGATTTCTGAGAGAGGTTGGACGGGTACTAAATTTACTGAGTTTTTTTGAGTCATGAGAATGAAAAAATTCTATTGATCATGGCTTGACTAAGATTATCGTGAAAACATGACATGGCTCTAGGAACACAGCTAAATTATCCGGTACAAATACCCCCAGGACTCGATATAATAAATCTGACAAGGCTTGACACTTTTGATCACATGAACAATATCAACAATTCATAATTTCATAGTTGGGGATTTCATGAAGCATATCATCATCATAATGTTTTACATGGATAGTAATGCATATAAATATGGCATAATTTTGTGCTTCTAATCTCATGAACATCTCATCAAGCAATCATAATGCATAGGTTTAACACATGGAAACTAAGTACTTGATCATCATTCATTAATTGGGGCATATTATCAAACACCTTGCATTAACACTTAGGGCATAGGTATGATCATCAATTTAACACAACATGGTTCCACAATTTAGCTCAATTGCATGAATTTAAACCCTATACTAACATAGTTTCATGAAAACATGATAAGGATAAAATTTTGGCAGTCATACAACAATAGCAACATGAACATAATCAACTCAAAACAATAACATCATGACATATAGTTTAAAATAGGGTTCTTGAGCTTTATGGATGAAAGGAGTTCATGAATCAACACTGTTCATACCTTAGTTCTTGATTCTAGAAAGATTGATGGAGAGATTCTTAAATTTGGGTTTTGGATTTGAATCCCCAATTGAAAACACTAGATTGTTCTTAAGAGAAACTTGAGAGAAACAATATATTTTGTGTGAAATATGACTGAATCACATGTTATTGGGTATATATAGGGGTGAGAACCCTTTTAACCCTTGGACGTGTATTATAATTCTGTGAAAATTTTTTGATTTGGACCCCTGGCGCGATACGGCGCTATCACATCGTGTCTCTGGAAAGTGACAAATGGTAAATTTCATGGTAGCACGATGTAGAGATATCATGTTGCCATATTTGGGTGAATTTTATATCGATGGGAAGCTTATTGAATTTCCCACATGATAAAAAGTAAAAATCTTGAAAATACCACCTTTATAAAAGTGGATTCATTTTTTAAACAAGTATTTAACATTTCTAGAATGATTTTAAGCTAGGTAGAAGTACGAGGTATTACATGAGTATGCCTTGTGTTGTTGTATGATGATTTCTCATTTCAAACATGGTGTGACGGGGGTATGCACAGGCTCGACTTGCTATTCGATTATCTGTAATAGCCGATTACTCGCCCTGTTATTGATATTATTATTATCTTTTTTATGATCATTGTTATTTCTAGTAATGGTAGATTGGTCATTGATTCAATATCGAGATTTGAGGTAGGATCCTGGACTCTTATATTTTATGATTTTATTATTATGCATGACTAATTTATGAGGAGATAAATGTATTAGAAGCCATGAGTATGTTAGTACTATGTCCTAATAGGTTTATAATGAGGCCTTAAAGTGAAGATATGATGATCTAGGATGTGCTTCGAGTTGAGATTCTAACTATATATATGTGTGTACATCAAGCTATATATAGCTTTGGTATTACCGTATATCTCTTCCTTCTATGCATACTGTATATTCTTTCCTTGGTATTGTAAATTGCTATATAATCTTCTTTCATCCCTTATTCGTATATTTATTAGGGATATATGGTATAGTGTGTAGATTTTTGAGTATGACTTGACTAGGATAGTTCATCCTTGACACTTTCTTAGCCTTATTGTGTTAGTCTCCTGGACATGAATATGATATTCTATTCTTACTATCTCATTATCTTGTTATATATTATTAGACTCTTGGTGTAGTTCCATTATGTTTATATGTTATATATATTTGTGTTATCTTTGAAGCTCAGTTGTCCATTTTCTATTGAGTACCAATAGTTTGCTACTCGTACTATACTTTGGTAGTCTGGACGTCATAGTATGAGGTATCATCGTTAATGTGTACATCCTGTGGAGCAGCTATGGTTTGAAGACTTATAGTGCACTCCTGATGTTTGGAGTATTACCTATCTCTCTCTTATTTATTAAACTAGTCTATATGTTGTATTCACAGATAAGATATATCAGTGTATTCAGTTGAACTTCAGTTTGTACTCTTCTATTATTAGTATCTCTTGTATTGACACCACTTGGTTTTGAGATTATATTATGTAATTGACTCTTTATTTCATCTATTCACAAATGTTTCCTTTATATATTTTGTAGTCCATTAGTAGCCATTGTGGACAATGGGTTAGGCTAGCCTACTGAGGGGTTATAGTAGGATCCATCACAACCTAAGAAGTAGGGTTGTGACAGTCTCATAGCCAACAAATGTAACCATACAATATTGGTACACCCAAGCTATCAATAAAAACTTTCCTACCAGGGTAGAAATATAAAAAGGCATAGTAAAAGGCTCGCACGTAATATCAAAACCAAAAGCAAAATCTGTAGATACATAAAAGAATATAAAACTAGTCAAAATAATATGGAAGTATACCTATTTCAAACTAGGTTGAAACTTGTAATAGCTAAACTAGAATCCCCCATTTTTAGTCTCCAGGGATAGCATAACACTAACCATATCTACTTTAAGACTGAGTAACCCCGCGATCACCTATACGAATTATAATGACCCTTTAGGATATTTTCAATATATATGCTTACTTTTGACAATTAGAGATTTCCTATAGCTGACCCAAGTCATTTATGACTTGTTGGAACAAATATTTTGATTGCCGGGTAATTTGTTTATCTTTTAAAGTCGATTCCCCACTTTGAATCCTTTGTTGGTTCAAATTGGCTACCAGGTAAAAACTTTAATTAAAGGACCTTATATTCCTATTCTAACAGTTCTAATAGCTCTGGAATTTTTATTTTAGGTTTGGTAGATCCTTGGTTTGGGTTCCAAGGCTCCCAGACTCATTTCTGGCTATTGGCCAGAAGTTAAGAAACATAGCAAATAGGTGCATGACCCATTTTTCATCAAAACTACCTAGGGTGGAAATTATTACAGCACTATTTAGTCTAGATCATTGAGTTTGATAGGTTAGAATAGTTTTTTTGGGCATACAGGATTCTAGATGAATCTCGAGGTGTTGGCAGAGACTTGGAAAATTTCCAAGTCTCTAGTTTGTGCCTGATATCTGGTGTGACCGCTAAATTGTCTCTTTGGGTAGTTTAGTGAATGGCACTTTAGTGGACTATTAGGAACTTTAGCGGCCCTATCTCATCCAACGAGTACAGCTTTAGCGGCTAGCACTTTAGTGGCCAAAGGTCGGCTTTAGCGGCCTGCCTTGTTAGTAGCGGACCATTTTAACAGTCAGTTACGCTCTTTAGAGCTGATTACTAAAGTAGCTAGTGTTTGTTTTAATGGAATTCGCATACTTGGAAGAGGTATAAATACCCCACTTAGCCCAATTTTCTTCTATTCTCAATAGAGTAAAACCCTAAATAGTATGAAAATATGGGAGACACATTGTGAGTGATTTACGAGATTTGGTATAGTTTATTTACATGTTACTCCTTCAAAAATCATGATAAGCTTGCATCTATTTTAGTATTAAAACCTTTTTCTTTTTCTAAAATCTTTAGAATCTTTGTGGCTTTAATATAGCACCATTAAAGCTCAAAATTCATCTATTTTTAGAGTAAATATTCCATGAGCATAGAGGGATGTTGTGTTGGTTTCAAAAGTGTAATTTTATAATTGGGCCCCATATGGAATCCTTACATAACTTCAGACCTAAAGCACAATAGAGAAATATGGCTATCATTTTTCTTATATTGACGGGTATATTGTAATTTTGATAGAATGGCACCTTGCGGAACCTTCTCAAAATGGAAAATTGATGATCTAGCAAATTCTTTGCACTTTTCTTCGAAATCCAGGTAGGTTAGGAATACCTTCTTCATAGATTGAGATATCTAACACTATGATTATTATATTATGCTAAATATAGGTTGGGATTTAGGTGTTGAAGTATGAATGAGAATATTTGGATTAGTTGAACCATTTAGTTATCTTAAAATTATAAATTTGTAGTTATTAGCTTAGTTAGCTATATTTAAGGTGAATTTGGCTCATGGCCCATGTTTAGAATGGAATTGACCTAGTCATTCATTCTTAGGGTGAAATTGACCATAGTTGCTTAAGTAAAGAGAAATTGCCTTACTTGTTATTATTTTATTGGGGGGCATGATTGACTTAGTTGTTCTTGTTTGGAATTAATTGCTATCCTAGGGCTATTTACTGCTTATTCAACGTCTAGAAATGAATTTATATACCTTATCCTAGTTAGGTGTTGAAGTTGCCTAAAATAGATTTCGAGGATTAGAAGTGGGCTTCTCCAGCCTATATTAGGCAAAGACTTTGGTTAGCTTTGTAGGCTTATTTACACTTAGCTTTGTAGGCTTATTTACACATGATATGCCCTTATTAATGTTTGGTTTTGGACTTGACGCAATAGAATATATTTAATGGGTATGTTGTTGGATGTTGAAAGATTAATTCTTATTCCGAGTATTACTATTAATATTGCTTATATAGATGATTAATGATATGACTTATTGATATGACTAATGATATGACCTATATATGCGATTATTAATTTTCATTCGAACATGATTAACGATATGGCCTATCGGCATACTTAATGATATAGATATTGATGTGATTAATGATATGGCTTGCATATGATTAATAACGTTTAGATATAATTAATTACTTATAGATAGGATTAATGGCTAATGGGTGTGTTTATTGCAATATCTTATGAATATGACTATTGATATGGCCTATGAGCATGATTATTGGCATGACTTTATAGATGCGGTATTGTTATGGTTTATGGGTGTGGACACCAATATTACTTGTGGTTATGATTCTTAGTTCAACGCATAGGTATGAGTAATAAAGGATGGTCTATGGTTATAGTTTATTGGTATAGTTTATTGAGTTAGTTATCGATATGTCTTATTGATTTGGTTTGTTGTTATAGTTTAGTAGTATGAGTTTCAGTTTGAGTTCTATTATTGATAATTAAATTGATAACATGAGTAGTTATTTAAGTTCGACAAATAATGATAATTATGATGGTAATATTAATCCTCGATTAAAGTCCGACATTGAGAATTATGTATGAGTTGATACAATTTGGATAGATTCATGGTCATGGTATGACAATTTGGTAATTTATGTGTAAGACCATGCAAAATCCTAAGCTTTGTTCAGTCCTGTAAATGCTAGTAAGGGGTTCCAGACTTAGGAAAAAACTTAGCTAAGTGTTCATACATAGAGTTATTTTAGCCTTCATAAGTTGGAAATCCTTTTTCACGACCCTTATGACCTTTAAATCTCGATTTTTAGGTTAATTCATGATCAGGAATGCCAGTAGGTGTTTTCAGACAAGTTTTGGATTTTTCGGACTTTGTTTGAAACATATTTGAAAACTCAAACCAGTGGATCTATGCAATCTCGACGCACCACATTGTCCATTGCATCGATAAGTATTTTCCCCAGCTACCAGTGAAAATTCTAGTGAATCGACGTAGACTAGACGTGGTGTGTTGGCTATTATGTCGATGTCAATGGTGCGGCACGTTGGTCTACGCGTCGCTAAATCTATCTTCAATCATTAAAAAGCCGCATCCTGTTGGGTAATTGGGTCATTTCCCACTTTATGTAATCCCCCAAAACACTAAATTAAGCCCCTTTAGAGGAAAAATGCATTCATCTTTCTCAAAATTTCTCAAGAAGCAATCCCTAGGATCTCTAATTCAAGATTCATCCTTCAAGAACACTCCATAATTCTTGGAAAATATGAATACCAAGGTATGTGAAGTGTTCATCCAAGGGTTTCCTTAAACCCTTGGAGTTCAAGAAACTCTTTACAAATACAAATTAATTGATTTCATAGATTTCATGTTGGATCTTGAATGTATTAATGATTATGATGTTAATGGTGATCTGATTTGTCCCAAGTTTCATGCAAACTAGTTTAATTGTGAATTAAATTTTATGAACTACATGTCAAACTCTTAAATTGTAAGTTGAATGTAGAATCCATGATATTACTAAATATTTATTGATATGTGAAATACCCATGCTCCCCAAGTATTTGTCAAAATGCTTATGTGATTAGACTAGTCCAAGCATAACATGTTATTGTGTGATTTCAATCATGCACAAGCTCATGTAAAATAAATGTTTGACCAAAGATGTCTAAGTGAATGTATTATTAGCAAGCTAGTACCATTATGCTACTAAAGTTATGCAGTGATTTACTTTTCATGATATTGAGTCCTAGGGATATTTAATACCCGACAATTTAGTTGTTTACCTAGAGCCAGTGTCAGTTATAGAATAATCTCAGTCATGTCACAATCAGTAGTACTCTCAGTCAGTTACAGAACTCAGGAAAAACTTAGTAGAGTTAATATCAATCCAGTCCAATTCTGTATCCAGTTCAAACCTCAGTAAATTCAGTCAGTTAACAAAATTCAGTAGTATTCCATCAGTCAATGAAACTCAGTGAATTCCTCTGATCAATTGGCAAGAAAGGTGTGATTGAGGAGTGTGAATTCCTTTAGTCCACCTAAGAGTAAGGTTTGATCTAATTTTGTTATGGTGTTTTTGAATGTTTGATACACATTCTTGTGCTAATCATTCGTGTTGGTTAGGGTCCTATTACCTATCCTTTTCATTTAATACATTTCTTCTTCATCTCCTTTCTTCTATGTGTTATTTTTCTTGTCTTGTTCAAGTTTAGTTGCTGATTTTTGCATTTCCTAGTTAGATTTTGTATCATTTGTTATCATAGCCTTGCTTAGAGTTTTTCCCACAACTCTAATCCTTGGTTTTAGTGTCATTATTAAGAAAATTGCAACAAAAAAGAGTCAAATCCAAAGAAAAATCACAAAAAAGGATAAATCTTATTTGGCTTGTTGTAGATCCAAAATTTTCAAGTTAGATCAATAAGTTTTTATTGTCTTTCAAAGGTTTCTAGTGATAGATCCTGTCTCTCTAGCACATAAGGAGTCTAGATCTACTCTTGGAACAAGATTTGGTTGAGTTTGAGCTAAAACCTCCATGGATATGGCATTTTGAAGCTTCTGAGCTCTAGATCCTTGTGGGTTTTGTATTTCTAGACGTTGGTAGGCTATGATTAGTTGATATTTAAGCTTACCTTGACCTAAGTTACCTAGATCCACAAGAAAATCCAAATTTGGGGTTCATTTGATTAGGGGTCAAACTTTGGTCAACTCTTAAATATTCATGTTGTTCTTCTATCTTCATCAAGTCTTGTTAAAGAAGAATATTCAAAGAGTGTGTTTTATCCAAAAAGAGGGTGTAAAGAGACTGTAATTGGTGTTTGTGATAGAATAATCCTTGGCATATTCATTCTCATCCCAAAGAAAGAAGAGACAAAGGAATAATCAAAGTACAAAATCAAGTACAATCCAAGTACAAAGGGAGCTTGAAAAGGCCTCCAAAACTTTTTATTTCCCCCTCAAATCATCATCCTTCTTCCCCAAGAGTGTGTTAGGCTGAGTGTTGACATTTTAGGATTAAAAATTTCTGAAGCTCAATATCCAATCTATTGTTGCCATATCACCACTTAGTAATCGGACAAATTGAGTTCCCAAGTAGATTTTCCTAGTCTCTAATTTTTTATTCTAGTTTCTTGTAAGTTAATTCTATCACTAATTAGCAAGCTAGTAAGTTCCTACTAGGTTAGTAATTAGTCTAGAGTTTGATTATTTCATGTCTTCGATTTTTGTGTGCTTTTATCATATTTAATTCGTAGTAGTTTGTTGGTTCAAGTCTGTACATTGTTATCATTTGAGTCATATAGAACAAAAATCAATTCCGGGCCAAAGCATATTCACCACTCATTCACTTGCCAAGTATTTCCAAGTTTTCAACACTTAGGAGACCAAGTGTGAGGTGAGATCTGAGTGTGAGTATGGTGAGGTTTATTGAACTAACATGTTTGTTCATTTTGTAGGTTCCTTTTTGATTGTTTGTTATTACAAGGATCATGGAACCCGAGATTTCAAGTGCTTCCTCACTTGTGAATAATGTTTTGGGAGTCTTGATGGCTTGGTTTGATACACTAGCCCGATACTTGAAGAGTGAGTTGCACATTGTGAAAGGAGACTTGAATTCTTTGAAAGGCAGTATGATTAGAATGAAAGCGGGGGTTATTATACTATTTCCACCAAACACTCAAAAATTTCAAATCCCTCAAAACTAAAGATCCTACACTCCACCAAATCCAAGGCCACCAATTCAAATCCTCCCTCAACCAAATCTAGTTCACCTTCTCCGAACATGTCTAAAACGAACTCAATCCATCAAAGTCGGAAAAGTGGGAGAGTTATCACCCAAGTAGAATAAGACTAATCCTTAATATGGTGAGAAAATAAATGGTGAGGTATAAGAAGTAATTGAATAAATGAGGGTAAAGGAAAGGGAAGCCACAGGTAGTGAAATTGGAAGGGAAAAAGGACACTTGATTATGGATCTTGTCCACAAAGGACTCTTGTTATTCAATAACCCAAATTCTATCCCTTTTCATATCTTTGATTCTTCTTATGTGTAGTTTCAATATCATACATGATCAAATAAGAATCTAAAAGGAGTTTCACACATACACATAGTTGATGAGTTAATGGAATCCTTGGGCGAAAGTTTCAATCTTAGGATAAGTAATGAAGAAATGAATACGAAGGGAAGTATTGACATATTCCATTGTGATGTAGGGTATGAGGGATAACATAATGCAAAACCAAGTGAAGAACCCACTTCCCATGATCTACAAGGTAATAAAGCTATCTTTTACACCCTTAAAAACTTGAATTGTTGTGTTATGGCTAGTAGTGGCCATATTGGTGTAGTTTTGGATTTGCTTAGTATAGAAGTGTATGAATCTTCATTTTGTGATACTCTCGGTGTTGTTAGGTTGTTTAAGGACCAAACTCTTGTTGTAAGTACGTAAGCACTAGTTGATCCTTTAGATGACAAAATCAATTCTTTTCGTAAGAATGATTTATGTCCATTTAGTGCAAGCACTTATAAATTTAATAAGGTTCCATTACCAAGTGACAAGAGTATTCACATACTAGTTGACCCTTGTGAAAACCAAGGTGAGTCTACATTGGTATGTGAGTTACCAAGAACTAGTGAGGGTGTACAAAATGATCAATCGGGTGGAGTTGACCTTGATTTATTAGAATGTTTAAGAGACTCGAATTGTGATTGTACTTGTACAAATGATTTTTATTATGATCCCTTCGCTGCCCGTTGTAGTTTGAATACATGTGAGGGCTACTCTCTTGAAAGAGAAGGTGGTATTTGTTTAGGTGTTCCATTTACTTTTTCTTTGTGTGTTTCCTATGTTGAGCATACCAATGGTGATGAGTTTGAAACTAGTGAGTACACACATAAGGACACCAAAGTTAAAGTTGACTTGTGTGACACCTCTCTCAACCCTCTTTGTTCTCATGACATCTCTAATAGTGATAAAGAGGGTATGTTTCACTTTGTGGATGGAACCTTAGGGGAAAATAAGAGTGGCCAAGACTTAAGCCCTTGGTTACTTCTTCCATTTGACCTCGGTGATTTGTTGGGTTGTGGAAATTTAAACACAACCAACTTGGTGCTTGGTCAAAACAACAAGCATAGGTTGATTGTGGATGTTAGAATCCTTCCCTATGATGGAAAGTCTTTCTTGGGGGCTTATAACCGACTTTATAGACCCAAGTTTTGCATGGGAGGAATTTCCAACAATGTAAAGTATTCACTAAAGAAGGGAAGTAATAAAAACACTCAAGAGAGATCATCCTTGAGAGATTCCATTCTTGAACAAGGTGTCACTAGTAAGTCAAGAATAGAGTTCCCTTTTGAAAACACTTTAGATGAACTATATTCTTCTGATGCCCTTCTTTGTGACTTGGTTGAGATGAGAAACCCCCTTCTCAAAGGGGGTTTTATGATTGAGGACCCTAAGGAAAATGTGTCTTTTACTCTTTGGGGTATTGCTTACACATGTTCATCCTTGTTTTACACATTCTTGCTTAAGTTGCTTGAATCTCAACTTGTGGATGCCATTTTTATGATTCACTTGAAAGAAGGATTTCGTTTGATTTTAAATGACTTTATTCCATCCTTATATGCTAAGTCTTTTTAAATACATTGGCATTCTTATAGATAATAGTACCTTGGACGATTTCTTTACACTTGATTCCTTCCTATACTACCTCTTTGCTTATGATGATATCTTTGCTAGTCTTGGATTTGTTTTATGTAGGGGTACGACATTTGTTTATTGGTCAACTTAGAGTTACAATGCTATATGGCTTTGGTGGACCTTTGTAGTTTTCTTATCTCTTGATTTTTCCTTATCCATTTCCTTTGTGATGTTTATGGTAGGTGTTTCATGATCATAACAAAGGATAGTTGGTTGTATTCAAAAAGTGTACCCCTTTAGCATGATTACGTAACTTGTGGTGCTAATGCAAACCCTCATACCACAAGGATTGTGTGCTTGTTTTCTTCTCTTCATAGTATTGCTAGATATGAATTTGAGCACAAATGCCTTTTAATATGGAGAGGATGATACAATCATAAAGAGAACAAAAGAGTACAAGGCATTATCAAAGGTTCAAGCTTTAGAATTGACAAGTCTTTGGAGCCTTTTAAAGCCTTGTCAAGTTAAAGGAGAAGAAGGGAACCACTACCTCAAGAGGCGCCTCAACTGAAGGGTATTGAAAACATTATACATCCCAAAGTGATATCCATGAGGCGCCTACTTTCCCTTATTCATTAAGGGCATTTTTGACATTTGGTATGTAGTATTATAAATAGACACTTTACAGGGAATTTTCATGGGGATTTGATGAACATGGAGAGAATAATCTTTTAGATTGTAATTTTAGTCTTTCTTAGCTTAGTATATCCGAAACTTAAGGGATTAATACATTTGATGGATTTCACTTATGTTGATCAATAAACAAGAAAGATGTGATTGAGGAGTGTGAATGCCTTTGGTCCACCTAAGAGTGAGGTTTGATCTAATTTTGGTAAAGTATGTTTGAATGTTTGATAAACATTCTTATGTTAATCATTGGTGTTGGTGAGGGTTATATTCTTCTGCTGCAATAAGCGGTGGGCCAGGGAGTAGTCTAGGCTCCACCGAGATTTATTTCTTCTTTAGTGCTCAAAGATACTTTTGTTCATCTTTTTATTTTTATTGGTGGTGCACCGTCTAATAGTGAATAGTCTACATATTAGAGTGGGACTAAGGCGAGTGAATAGCTTGTACCTACAGTTACTAGAGTTAAGGTACCTTTTGCACCCCTAGTCTCTTCACCGGTAGTTTCCTAGCTTGCTATGTCTATTGAGGAGTAGAAAATATTGGATAGATTATTCAAATTAGCTCTGTCTAGGTTTTCAAATGCAACAGGCAAGGATGCATTTGAGTTTTTGATTTCTTATGACGCCAGGTTCCATAATTTGGGCCTAGATGAGACTCATGTCATAGATTACACTACTTTTCAGTTAGACTTGGCAGCTTAACATTGGTAGTGAGGTCATCTTGATTCCAGGCTAGCTGGATTTTCCCTATTAACATAGACTTTATTCTTCAAGATCTTTTTAGAGAAGTACATGCCTCGCAGTCTTAGGGATCATTTGAGAGATTAGTTCTTGAGGTTAGAATAGGGTTGCATGACTGTTGTGAAGTATGATCTTGATTTCAAGAGTTAGATAGCAATTCTACTTCTATTATAAATATTAAGTATGTAAGGGTGGGTTTGTGTTTGTCTAAGGATTGAGACTTTATATTCATGTATCTAAACAAAGTTTGGTTATGATGGGTAGGTCTTTTGTTAAGGTTTCTGATCATGCTCAATTTATAAAGAAGATGCATCACGAGGCCTAGGTGGGCAGCTATAAGAGGTTGTGGTTATAGGGTAGGTTTAGTGGGAGTCGTAGTAGATCCTAGTTCAAAGGTAGTGGTTCTCAGGGTAGGTACCCTGTGTGCTAGCCATATCATCCACAGGGTTAGTATAGTAGACCAATTCAAGTCGTGCTTCTAATTATCGAGAAAGTCTAGTCTTGCTTTAGTGATCGTCCTAACTAGGGTCTTGGTCATTATTTGAGGGGTTGGCCTTCTTTCTATTCTAGTCATGGTAGTTATTATAGGTCAATCAGATCTTTTAATTTTAGTCTAGCGTCTGGGGAATGTTATAGTTGTGGAGCTTTTGGTTATTTCTCGAAAGAGTTCCCCAGTCGTGCAGTGATTATTCTTTTATCTCAAAGTGTTCTACCTATTAAAGTAGTTCATCCTCTAGCTAGAGCTGGTATACATTGTCATACAGGTGGTCCTCAGGGTGCTCCTAGAGGTTTTTAAGTAGGTAGGACAGGAGATCGATCAAGATCCTATCCAGATAACGGACGTGGTAAGTTGTATACAAGAATTGCTAGACCCTAGGTTGAGTCTTCAAATTTTGTTATCATAGGTACAATCTTGGTGTGTCATCAGTTGACTTTAGATTTATTTGATCTAGGATCTACTTAGTCTTATGTATCTTCTCAGTATGTTCCACTGTTAGAGTCATCTTGGAATTTATTAGCTATGCAATTATGTGTATCTACTCCCATGGGTGATTCTTTAGTAGTGGATTGATCATGTGTTGTGACTGTTCGAGATCTTAATAATCACAATAATCTTATTATTTTAACCATTGTGGATTTTGATATGATTTTAGGCATGGACTGATTATCTCACTATCATGCGATCCTAGATTATTTTTCCAAGATAGTTGCCTTTGATATGCCTGGCATACCACCAGTCGTGTTGTAGGGAGCGATTAGCTATGAGCTAACATGGATTATTTCTTCTATTCATGCCAGGAAGCTTATTTTGAGGGGTTTTGAGTCTTTATCTCTTTTATAGTCATGATGTTTACAAGGGGATTCCAATACTTGACTCTGTTCCTATAGTTCATGAGTTTCGTGATGTTTTCCCTGCCTATCTACCTATTCTTCCTCTTGAGTGTGGTAATGAGTTTGTTATTGATATTGAACCAGACACCCGACCTATTTCTATGGAACCTTACCGTATGACTCCCATCAAGATTAAGAAGCTAAATTTTAAGCTTCAGGATCTTCTTGGTAAGGATTTCATCAGACCAAGTATGTCTCCTTGTGGGGATCCTCTATTGTTTGTAAAGAAGAAAGATAGTTCCATGCATACATGTATTTATTATAGGAAGCTTAATAAGGTGATGGTGAAGAATAGTTATCCTATGCCTCACATTAAAGGTTTGCTTGACCAACTTCAGATAACATAGGTGTACTCGAGGATTGATTTGATGTTTGGTTACCATTAATTGAGAATAGCTCAAAGATAACTTTTAGGACCCATTACAGTCATTAGGAGTTTCTAGTGATATTGTTTGGGTTGACGAATGCCCCATCCATATTTATGGATTTAATGAATCGTGTGTTTATGCCTTATTTAGATTCCTTTGTGATTGTGTTATTCAACAACGTCCTTGTATATTCAAGAAGTAGAGAGGATCATATTCAATATTTAAAAATTATGCTCTAGACTTTAAGGGATTATATACTTTATGCCAAATTATCTAAGTGTGAGGTTTGGCTTGACTTGGTGACATTCCTTGGTCATGTAGTATATAAGGATAATATTATGGTAGACCCAACAAAGATTAAGGCCATTTATGATTTAGCCCAGCCTGTATCTCCGATTGAGGTTCGTAGCTTTATTAGTTTGAGTGGTTAATGTGGATGGGTCCTTGCAATTTTTGCTACTATTGAACCACAAATGACTATGTAGACTCAGAAGGAGGTTCCTTTTTTATTGTTCGAAGAGTGTGAGTCGAGCTTCAGAAAACTCAAGGGATTTCTCATTTCATCCCCTATTTTAGTTCTTCTTATTAAAGGTGAGGGATTCATCATGCATTGTAAATATTCAAGTGTTGGTTTAGTTGGGGAATTAATGTAGTAGGATCGTGTTAATACTTATGCATCGAGGCAGCTAAATGTGAATAAGCGTAACTACCCTACTCATGATTTGGAGTTGGAGGTAGTAGTTATTGCGCTTAAAATTTTGAGGCATTATCTTTATGGTGTGCAGTGTGAGATCTTCCACAGATTATCATAGCCTTCAACATCTTATAACCTAGAGAGAGATTAATTCTAGGTAACATAAATGGATGAAGTTAAGTTAGGATTCTAATATCTCAATCTAGTATCATTCGGGCAAGGCTAATGTGGTATCGTACACCTTGAGCCAAAAGACAGTGAGTATAAGTAGCTTGTTTTGTATTTTAGTTTCACAGTGATTGTTGGCATGAGACATATAGTCCTTAGCCAGCTTTATGGTATGACTTGATATTTCAGGCCATATAAGGATTCTTATTAATGTTGAGGTGAGGTACTTTCTATTTGATAGATCCGGGATCTCCATATATGGATAAAATACTTTGTATCATCTGTGAGCAGGTGTTAAGTGGTGAGCTAAAGAAGGTTTCCATATATTCTGATGGCATTTTGAGATATCATAGCTGCATTTGAGTTTTGAGGGTTGATGACTTAATTCAGTTGATTGCATAAGGCTTACAACTCCAGCTATTCTATACTCCTAGGTACAACTATGATGTATAGAGATTTAAGACATCATTATTGGTGGAGCGGTATGAAGAGAGATTTGGCAGACTTTGTAGCTAATTGTCTATGTTGTCAGTATGTGAAGGTCGAGCATCAGCGGCCTGGTGTTCTTATTTAGAGATTGTCCATTCCTGAGTAGAAGTGGGATAAGATTACCACGGACTTTGTTAGTAGGTTGCCTAATACTTCCCATGGTTCCGATCGTATTTAGGTCATTTTGAATTAGTTTACCAAGTCAGCACATTTCATTCCTATTAAGATGTCCTTTTGTGCCCAGAGGTTAGCTCGTGTCTATGTTATTGAGGTAGTTCATTTGCATAGAATGACTATATCTACCATTTCACATTAAGGTGCAAGGGTTACTTCTAGCTTTTGGAGAGTGTTCAGTAAAAGTTGGGTACTCAGGTTGATCTTAGTACAATTTTTCATCCCTAGACCAAGGGACAGTCGGAGTAAACTATTTAGGTTCTCAAGGATATGCTTTGATCCTGCGTTATGGATTTTGGAGGTTAGTGTGAGCATTACTTAGCCTTAGTTGAGTTCAAATGTAATAATAGTTGTCATTCGATTATTGAGATAGGGTATTTGAAGGCTTTATATGGTGGAAGATGTTGTTCCCTGATATGGTCTAATACTTTACAGAATAGACACTGTGGTACTAACTTGCTTCAAGAGTCATTGGTTAGAGCTAGAGTGATCCAGGATAGGTTCAAGGTAGCATAAAATAAGAAGAAGGATTATGAATATTTTAGACTTTGTGCCTTGAGATTTGGAGTAGGTACTAGGTATTTCTCCATTTATCGCCCATGAAGGGTGTGATAAATAAGCTTCGAGAGGAAAGGTAAGCTCAGCGTTAGATATATAGGACCCCTTGAGATGCTTCACACAGTTGGTGAGGTAGCTTATAATTTTTCCTTGCCTCTATATTTTGTTGCTATCTATTATATTTTCCATGTTTTTATTTTACTGCTATATATTCCTGACCTACCTCATGTGATTAGATGGGACTCAGTACAATTGGATGAACAGTTGACCTTTGTGGAGGAGCTGCGCTCATTTTGTCTAGTGATGTTAAGTGGTTGTGTACATGAGAGCAGCAGTTATGGTTCAGTATAGGTACCTCCTAGTAGAAGAGGATACTTGGGAGATTGAGAGAGAGATGCAGACCCAGTATCCTCACATGATAGAGGCTTCAGGTACATCTTAATCCTTTAGTTTTGCAAATGAAAGTTATTTTAGTAGTGGATATTGTAATAACGCTCCATGTTATTTCTGTATTTCCACTCATTTTCGCTCTTTAGAACCTTTCTTTAGCTGCCCCAAGTCATTTATGACTTATTGGAACTGATTGTTCAGTTGCCTTCCATGTCAGTTAGGAACAGCTTTAGCAGTCAGATGGATACCTTAGCACCGACAATAAAACAACCCATTATCCTCTTTAGCAGCTGCATCCGTGTACCTAGGAAAGGTATAAATACCCTACTTAACCTTATTTTAACCATTCTTCTTTCATTATCAAGAAAGTAAAACCCTAAATAGTGTGGAAACTTGAGAGAAACGTTTGTGGGTGATTTAGGAGCTTTGATGTAGTTTATTCACACTTTTCTCTATCAAATTCATGGTAAGCTTCCATCTATTTTAGGAATAACCTCTTTATGTTTTGCTAAAATCATTATAATCTTGATGGCTTGAATATAGCACAATTAAAGCTCAAAATTCACCCATTTTTAAGGGTAAATGTTTCACGAGCATAGAGGGATGTTGTGCTAGTTTTGATAATGCAATTCCGTAAATGGGCCCCACTTGAGATTTGTACAAAATTTTGGACCCGAAGCATAATAGTGAAACATAGATATCATTTTTCTTGTATTGATTATCATATTATCATTTTTATAGCATGGCACCTTGTGGAACCTTATCAAAAGGGAAAATCAGTGATTTAGCTAATTCTTTGGGCTTTTCTTCAGTGTCCAGGAAGGCTATGTTTATCTTATTCATAGATTGAGCTATCTCGTAGTATAATTATGATATTATGTTGATATGGGTGGGATTTAGGTTTTAGAAATATGAATTAGAATATTTTGATTAGTTGAACAATTTAGGCTATCTTAAAATCATAAATTTTTAGTAATTAGCTTAGTTACCCATGTCTTAGGTGAATTTGGCTCATGGCCCATATTTAGAATGGAATTTCCTTAGTTACTCAATCTAGGTAAAATTGTCTTAGTCATTCATGTTTAGGGTGAAATTGGCCTTAGTTGATTAAAATAAGGAAAATTGCCTTAGTTGATATTATTTTACGGAGATTGACTTAGTTGTTCTTGTTTGGGAAGAATTGCTATCATAGGGATATTTATGAATTATTCAACATCTAGAAATGAATTTAGATACCTTAGCCTAGTCTAGGGTAGAAGTTGACTAATATGGAATTCAGGGATTAGAAGTTGGCCCCTCCGGCCCACCTTAGGTCAAGACTTGTGTTAGCTTTGTAGAATTATTTATGCATGACTTGTCCTTATTAATATTTGGTTTTGAACTTAAGGAAAATGAATATATATGATTATATTAGCTGGATATTGAAAGATTAATGCTAATTTTGAGTATTGGTTTTGATATTGCTAATATACATGATTAGTGATATGACACATAGATATGTCTAATGATATGGACTATATATATATAATTATTGATTATCTTTCGGATAATATTAATGTTATGGCCTATCGACATGCTTAATGATATAGATATCAATGTGATTAAAGGTATAGCTTATAGATATAATTAGTGGCATACTAATATGATTAATTTATTATAGATAGGATTAATGGCTTATAGATATGATTATTGCAATATCTTATAAATATGACTATTGACATGGCCTATGAGCATGGTTATTGGAATGACTTAATAGATGCACGATTGGTATGGTTTATGGGCGTGGGTACCAATATGACTTATGGTTGTGATTCTTGGTTCGGCATATAGGTTTGAGTAATAAGGGATGGTCTATTCTTATAGTTTATTAGTATAGTCTATTGATTTAGTTATCTATAGGCTTTGTTGATATGGTTCGTTTTTATGATTTATAAGTATGAATTCTTGTTTGAGTATGACAGTTGATGATTATATCCATAATGTGAATTCTAGTTTAAGTTAGACAAATGATGATAATGACGATGGTACTATTGAGTCTCGATTCAAGTCTGATATCCAGAATTATGTATAAGATGATATGATTTGGATGGATTCTTGGTCATGGCATGACAATTTTGTAATTTATTGCTATTCTGTTGCTTAGTTTCCTTTATTGTTCCTTCCATGCTAATGGGGGTCTGTATTGGGTTATTTACTTTTCCGCACTTATTGTCTTATAGGGGCCAATCTTGTAGTTATAGTTGTGTGATCTTTTTGGTACTATTTCGTATGCATTTATTTATTCATGTACAATAGGGTCAAAGTTTATTTCTAAGTTTGCCCCTTTTGCCTTGACATAGCCTCTTCTATCCTTTTATCTTATCATATTTATATCATGATTTATCTTAGACTGTCGATGATGCCTACTGAGTACTCGTGGTTTTGGTACTCATAATACACTTCTAGACCTTTTTGGTGTAGATCAAGTACTAGTTGTCATTGTTGATTCGATGATTGTGTTTAGTGACTTCAGAGATTGGGTGGAGTCGGAGTTACCACTTTTTCCTTTTATGTTTCTTTGTATAGTCTTTCATTTTCGAGACAGATTGTATTTGGCTATTTAGTACTTGTATTTCAGTTGTACCAGCTCATGTACCAGCATTACAAAGTCTTTAAATAGTCGTTGATTTAATCTATCTATTTAACTATTTTGACTGTCATATTATTGTTTTAACTCTTTAATGTTGTTTTCTATCTTTTAGACCATTTGCCACCACTTTAACCCATTGCTTATGGCTCTTGATATGGTTTGGCATACCTATTAGTGGGATAGAGAAGGTTCCATTATGAATCATAAATTGGGTCATGACAGCACCTCTACCTCTACCTCTACCACCTCTAGTACTATTGGAACTAACCCAACCACTCCATGAGCCACCTCTTACTATAGAATTTAAAGTAGGGCAAACTAAGGCTGAGTACTCTTCTGAGTGGATCTATATACACATCGAGGTTCATCCTTGGTAACATGGACAAACTCATTACATACAAAACATTATCGATATCCTGACTCAATCTATAAAGGTGTGGATGACCTAAAATGGCCGCACTAGCCTGAAGAACTAATCCTAGAACCTCTATTTGTTTGACCTGATACTTAGCTATGAGAACCTATAGAAACTGAAGGTCTACCACTCGATCCCTGCAATATGACCTTAACCATCTACCATGATAACCACGGGAACCTCTACGAAAGAAATCTCTAGCTCGGGAGTGTGTTTACTAAGCTCACCCTAATGATGCACCTTTTTGGCACCTCCCTGAGTAGACTGGACAACAGACTCAGTCATCTTGGCATGCTCAATAATACTCTGGAAAGATTCCCTTGAAACTATAATCCTGTTGAAAACTATAAAGCACCATCTAGCCCTGTTACAAACTTTTGAATCCTCTCAGACTCGGTAGAGGTGCTAGCAGTTGAATACTTGGATATAGTGTGAAAATGAGCCTCATACTAAAATATAGTAATCCCTACTCCAAGTGATTAAACTCATCACGCATTTGATCTCTCAAACTATACGGTACAAATATGTAACACCCCGAATCTGGTACCCAAAGTGTTATACGGTGCTTATGACCCCGAAGGACCACAGACTAACTCATGACTGATATCTGCACCTGAACACTACAAAATATACTATATAAATGTGGAAATAAAGGTTGTAAGGCCGTAAGGTTCAAAACTATAATATAACTGAAAACATAACATATGGATAGGGTATGGAATACCCAAAACAACTGAAATAAACTATCTAAACATACTGTAGTCTGAAAAGCCTCTAACTGAGTGAACTGTCTGAATAAGGAGTTGATGGGACATGTCCCCAACTAACTCCAAATAATAAATTAATTAATGAGATAATAAAGTAATGGTCATGTCCTCAAAGGATGAGGACTTACTGCTAACTTAGACTACGGAGATTGGAATTCTATTGATGCTCTGGAGCTTGTGCTTATGAACCAATGGTATAAAACACCATAGCACAAATGCGTCAGTACATTGGAATGTACTGGTATGCATGTGAGGTAGGCTGAATGAAAAGGGTTCACATGCATGAACTATACTAACTGACTGAATAACATGAACGTGAGAATGCATGCATGAATACATAATAACCGTAACTGAGTTTGCAATAACATAAATACTGAGTTTGGGTACTTATAACATGAGATACTGATATCTATATAACTGAAATAACTGATACTGAGTGACTGTATCAAACAGTCTAGGTTCTGATAGAAATAGCTGAGTTTCGTAATGTTCTGAGTTAACTGTATCTGATAGTCCTAAATTCTGTAGAACTATTTGAGTTCTATTACATAGACTAAATAACTATATCAAACAGTCTTGATTTGTAAGTGAAACTATGGGGAGTAGTTATCTAACTGACATGCCCCTAATATGCCATTATGGCTAGTTGGGGTCCAATTTGTAACCCCAATTGGAAGGGTGTCAATACCGCACCACTGGTAAGGACAATCTGTGAGTATCCCACATATAACAAGTAACTCTAGTGAGATTGGTGGGAACCCTCATATAATAGGTTAAGACACCTCATCTGCCCTCATATAACGGGCTATGATGTCTCAACCTACGCTGGCTACGCAGTTCTAGAACATAAGGATTGCTTCTAAGAATCACACCCTTATATAACAGATGGGTTCCCATCCCTTGGTTCGGTCGGTGCTAATTTCTACTCCCATCTGGATAGAAACATGATTAACTGAACTGACTGAATTGAGTTAACTAAGTTTCGTTGACTGACAGAATACTACTGATATTACTAAATTTCTGAGGTTTCTGAAATTACTGAGTTTACTGAGTTTTCCTAAGTCACATGACTGACTGAATTTCTATGAACATAGCTAGACTGAGAGTATCTTGAAAACATGAGATTGGCTCTAGGCACATAGCTAATTGTCGAGTACAAGTACCCCCAAGACTCGATAGCATGAAACTGACAAAGCATGACTTTCTTGAATACATGACCAACATCGACAATCCATAATATAATAAGATGGGTATTTCATGAAGTACAAGTTCTAAAGCACCACAATGGTTACACATATATCCATAATTCATTGATTACGACATTTTATCAAACACTTAATATTCATGAACTTCAACATGAATGACGCGGATATTTAATGACTAAAAATTGGGCATCGACGCGATTGGCGACGTGATGCGGCGATGGCATCAACGTGATACATGACGCGTTGTTCCATGATTGTGCTAAGCCTCAGTAGTTTTAACTCTATCGACCTATAATAATGTTAACCAACATGATAAGCGATGCGGCGCACCAAGATCATATTGGTCCATTATTTTGTGACACCAAACGTGATCCAAACAAGGTTCGAAAAATCCAAAACTTGTCTGGGAATACCTATTGACCTCCTTGATCATGAATTAGCAAGAATACCGACCATTAAAGGACATTAAGGTCGTAAAATGAGATTCTCAACTTTTGAAGGCCAAAAATAAACCAAGTTAGTAATCTTAGCTAGAATTTTTTAAGTTGTGGACCCCCTTGACAGGCTTAAAGAGCTAAATTAATCTTAGAAATTTTTTTGGGTCTTAGCTAGAGAGCTTGGTATGATTTATCTCTAATAATTCTAAGAAAATTTAAAATATAGCGTGAAACGTTAGTAAATAATAGTTAATGCATTGCGATATGTTCAACTAAAGGTGAGTAGGTATAAATATCTAATTGAAGGCAAACATGCATAAATAGTCTTATTGGAGGGAAGACTAACCACTCTATCCTATTTTGGGATGGACTATCCAAGAAATCCTATTTTAGGGAGGATGAACTCAAATTATCCTATTTTAGACTGGAAGAACCTAATGTGTCTTATTTTAGGGTGGACAAATCCAAAGTGTCCTATTTTAGAGTGGACGAACCCAAAGTGTATTGTAGATTTTTAAATATCAACGCAATACAAAGAGCTTGGTGTGATTTTTCTAATAATTTTTAGAAAATTTAAGGGATAGCATGCAATGCTTAACTAGTTAATAAAAATAGTAATGATAAAAGTAAATAAGTGGTTAAGGCATTGCGATACGTAAAATAAGCAAGAACAAATATCTAATTGAAGGCAAAGGTGCACAAATGGTCTTATTAGAGGGAATACCTCCCCACTCTATCCTATTTTAGGATGCACAAACCTAACGTCTCATTTTAGGATGCACAGACCCATTGCATCCTATTTTAGGGTGGACTAACCCAATATGTATTGTAAGCTTACAAATATTAATGTAGTGTAGAGCTTGGTGTGATTTTCGTTAATAAATAACATTTATAAATTAGTAAAAGTTGTATGTAGTACCTTTTCAGTAATGAAAACTCAAATGTGGTGCCCTTGCGATAGCAAATATTAATGTTTCAATGCAACATCAGTGACTACTCATTTAATGTGGTACCCATAATTGGGATTTTCTCTTCGGCATATTTTGCTGTGAGGAAGCTCCTACACTTAAAGATAATTGTATGTTTTGAAATTTAAATCTTATTGTATTTGAATCATTTTGCATTGTATTTCTTGTGCTTTTCTAACATGTGTGATCCTTCAAGAATTATCAACATCTGCATTACTCAAAGAAAACTTGATAGAATGAAAGAAAATGATTGCCTTGCTTTGAACCATAAAGTTTTGACTTTGAATTTTCTCTTCTTGTAGTTATGGAATTGCTGCAATTTTATGATATGAATATGGCTCATGATCTCAAATCTCTACTTTGCAAAAATGACGATAGGCTATCTGAAAAGTTGTTCCAATTTTAGCTATGGGAGAAATAATTTATTTTATAATATTATGACCAAACCCAGAATAGGCATCTATGTATCCCATTACTAACAAGAAGCAGGTCCAACACAGTTCATCGGATAATTTAAAAAGGATTGTGAAAGAGTAGCTTCTAAATAAGGAGAGTGGTACAAAGTTAAAAAATAGTAGCTACTCATAAAGGATGAAAAAGAAAAATGATATCCTCAAATTACAAAATAGAAGCTATTCGTAAATGATAGAAAAGGAAAATAATATTATCAAATGTAAAATGATGTCCTGTCCTTGTTAGTCCTCTAGACTTTTTGTACGCCTTATCTTCAAGTGACTTGGTGTCTATTTCGATGGATTACCCTTAACAAAAATTGCATCCTTATTTGCAATATTATCATAGCCGGTTGGAGGCTCTTGCTGAAGCTTTATCTTGTCACTCTCAATAAGACTTTGAATCTTGAATCTTAGTGTTGGACAATCTTTAGTGTCATGTTCTTGATTATTACAATGATAGGCACAACTTTCGAATAAATCAAAGTTTGGAGATAAATACTTAGGTATGAATCCCTTTTTGGGTTGCAGAAGCCGATTAGTTCTCAATCTCTCAAATATATCCATCAATAACTCATCCAGAGGAGTGATTGAGAAAGGTTTCATCTTCTTCTAAGGTTGTAAAGTGGATTGCGCTTGAATAAGTTGCTGCTTGGAGATATTATGAAAATTTTACTGACAAAGAGGCTGGAGATGCGCATTGCGAAGGTCAAAAAAAGCATGGAATTATGAAAATTGGTGACTTTTATGGAATTGTGATTGATGCAAAAAAGATGAATTGGTTGCACTTTTCGAATTTCCCAATGTCTTCAGTTGGAAAACAGGATAAACAACTTTTATTGCTTCTACAAATTTTCCTTCTTGAATGTCATTTTCTATCTCTTTGCTAATCCTTATCAAATTCGAGAATTTGTTTGCACAATTTCTAATCAACTTATCATAAAATAGGCCTTCTTGAATTTGGATGAAGGCTGAGATGAATTCATTCTTTGGAAGTGAAGGGTGTATTTTTAAAGCTTCTAATCACCATCGCATGGCATATTCTTATAGGATTCATGTGATATCTTCTTTACTTTGAGAAAATCGGTCATGTGCAGATCTCTCCTAATGTTAAATTCATATTTACTTGCAAAGTCGTGATCTATATCTTCCCATGTACGCCAGTTTCTAAATGGTATACCAAGCGAGCGCCAATCCTGATAAACTTTGAATGAATAGTATCATTCGTATAGCTTCATCATGCCCAATTCCAATTAACCTGCCGCAGTAATTATTTAAGTGAGCAATGGTATCTCCTTCTCCGCTGAAAGTATTAAATATTGGTAGCTCATACCCTCGTGGAAGCTCAATATTTGGGTGCTCACATAAATCTTCATACCTTAGATTCAGGTAATTTCTTAAACGCAACTCTTCATCAAGTGGTTTTCTTAGATTCTAAAGTTTTTTGTCCAAATTTTCATGGTATGTTGACATAATCTTCCTTCCACATTCTACATTTGGACAGACTACTAGCATCTCATGCTTATTTTCCATGGACGCAAGCATAATTGTGTGAGAATGAATATCTGACATCATAGTAAGCGAATTATTTTTAGAATTGGTAGTATATATTGATGGAATTTGTGGAGAGATAAATAGGCGGGAGTTGGCCGAGGAAATATAGTTAAGAAAATATTTTAGGTTGAGCTGGAATCTGTGATAGTGGTAGGAAGAAGGCTGAAAGTACTTGGCAGATTAACCAAAATATTTCTTCGAACCACATTCTTTTTATCATTATCATTTTGTGTTTGTACTAAACCCATATCAATATTGGATGCTTCAAACTTATCTGCCATTATCGTATCGTCCTTGGCGCAAATTCACAGTAAAAATAGTGTTCAATTCCAAGCAATCTCTAAATAAAATGGAACTTTAAACATAAAATAAAGTGCTAGTACATGCGAAATACAATATATAATAATAATAATAATAATAAAATTTTGATAAAAGATTAATTCGTGATTGACCTAAGTGAGAGCTCTAAATTAGAAGAGATGAACTTAGTTATGGAATGAGTGGATCGAGAGCTCTAAAAGGAAAGTAACAACTTATTTGGAGTAGTAATCAGAAGAAAAGTTGACTTATGTCGAACACCAAAGCTTTGACTCTATCTTGATCTTTATGCTTTGCTAACTCTGACGTATCTAAAAAAATTACCCCAGTATGAAGACCATACTTACGATGATGCCTCATCTTGCATGTCAAAATCGTATCCCAGTTTAAGACATTTTGATGATGATGTCTCTATTGCTTGACAAGGTTATTCCTTGTTTTCTTTTTTTGGGGGGGGGGGAGAGGGAGGCGAATAAAATTATAATAAAGAGACCGAGCCTTATGTAGGCAGCCTACGTATCCTATGTCCGACAAGAAATCAGGTCAAACGTAGTTCCAATTAGATTCAAAAGGAATATTGCGATCCTATACTAATATGACCAAGTCCCTGTATGAGCTTCCTACATATCCACCAAGGAAATCAGGTCAACCGTAGTTCAGCTTACATAAAAGAAGATTTAAAAATGTACAAAGGATTGATCATTAAGTTCACAACAATACATAACTGTTCCCGAAACTATGCTACCCAAAAACTGACCATCCTACTATATAATTCCTAGATGACATATTTTTAAAGAGGATCCTACTACACTTTAATCATCATGCTCAAGGAAACCATTGCTTGATTTCTGCCAGGTTTCTTTGTAAGTGCTTAAAAATTGCGGAAAACGATGAATTTGTTTCTTTTCCTATTTGACCCCTAGGAAACTCTGCAGATTTCCTTTTAGATGAACCAACTCCTCTAAGAATACTACTAGAAGACCCATATTGCTTGACAAAGTCATCGATTAGGTTGCCCAAGAAGACCATTTCCACATATCTTGTGTTGCATACAACATTAAAGCCATAACAGTAAGTTTCCTAATAGAAAGACTCATCTTTAATTTATTGTCTTGCCCAATATATCTCACCCAATCAATATATGCCTTCAGGTGGTCTACAGGACTACCAACCCCGTCATACATTGAAATATAGCCACAATCTATCTCAAAATGTAAAGTAGACTCATTTGTAAAGGAAATCTAATTGGTCTCAATGTCAAAATGCCTTCCACCATTTTCTCTGGTTCTACTCATCTCTGCCAAGTTATTGAATATCTCTTGTGGCAAGAATGAGTACATATTAGACAAAATTTAGGCATTATAATCAAAAGTGGGTTCAGTTGTGCCAAGGGGTTAGTATGCTTCTGAGCCTTCAAAGGAGGGGAGTGTGACAGTGCTGAAGGGTGAGTATGCTTTTGAGCCTTTAGTGAAAGAGTTCTTAAGATCGACTATCATTTATTTCATGTTTTCAGTTTCTTGCTACATTTGTGATACTTTTGTATCAATCTTAATGACTTTATCTTGATACAAATCTAGTTCTTCACTGTTGAACTCATCATCAATAAGGTCAATCACAGTAATTTGGTCAGCCATTTCATCCTCAAATTACCTTTTATGCTCAACTTAAGTCAACCTTTGGAAGGAAAATAAACACTCAATAAGCATTGAATTGAAAGGGTTTAGAGTAGAGCATTTTTGAAAGTGATTTAAAATAACTTAATAGATCGAGTTTTATAAGGGATATAAGCTTGAGATAATAATTAATAAGGAAAAAGAGCGCATGAAGATTAAACTTTGATAGGACAAAGGATTGTGAATGACACAAAATTCTAATTTAGTATCGTTGGGTTAAAAATTTTTTATCAAGTATGAAGAAAATGTCAGCAAATAAAAAAAATTCAATTGATTTACGTGCTAAAGCTTGAATTTATAATGAGTGCAGAAAGATCAATTCCTATAATTCCAAGATAGGAACAACACAAGCATTTTGAACGAGTGAAACTTTAAAGAAGTATCAAACTTGGGTCATCATCTTAAAACCATTTAACGGAGAAAATTGAACAAATAAAGTCAAGTGAGATTGAATGGTTTGTGTAAATAAATTTGGACATCTACCAACTTAAGAAGTAAAAAATGGCCTGAAGGCCAATAAAAGGTTGAGAGAATTTGAGAGCGTGAGTAAGAGTTTCATGACGTAGATCGGCACTACATAGATAGTACAAATATAAAACTGATAGGCTAAATGTTCTGTCGCTACCAGTAGAAGATTACACCCATAAAGAAAAGACTTAGAAGAGTTTGAAAAGGTAGAAAATATAATAGTTTGAGTTTGACACGAGTCTGGCAAAATTTAAGATGAAATATTCAGAAAAAGTAGACAGGGAAAATATTTGCAAAGAATTATGCCCACGTTAACAGGGTAGAATGAAGTTTTAACAAAATGTGGACACGAGTATTGAAACTCCAGGAAGAATTGAAAGAAATGGCGACTCATTAAAAAATTAAGGAAAGAATGTGAACCCTATAGAAGATTGTCAAATGAAAATGAAGAATAGCCTTAATTGAAGTACCAAGAATTTGATGGCCTTAAGAGAATTTACTAAATAATGATCTAGAATCGCTAAAATGTGTTAAGTGCAGCTGTGTTACAATAATAAAATTTTAAGGAAATGTCATGATATAAAATATGTATAAGATGCAACAGATAATAAAGATATAAATATGTAAAATTAATTTTTTCTCTGAACATAAGGACAAAACAAATGTGAAGTTAGCACATAAATATCAAGTCAAATGAATTTATTTAGGTCAAGTAGCACGTAAGCAAAAAAATCACAAAACAAATAACACAAATATGTTAAATAACACGTCCTAATATTTGGGTCACTCCTTTATGTCGGAGGTAGGCCTAAGTGTCAAATATTGATTGAGATTCTAATAAATTGATTCAAGATTTAATTAATGACACTACTCGAGTTTAAAGTTAGAATTTTTCAAACTCAGTTTGGTCAAATTTCAACTTGGATCAATTTGTCATTATCTCTGTAGATAATATGAGGGTCTTCATTGGTTTGTGAACCCTTTTGACATAAGGGTGTTTCCTAAATTCGTAGAATGAAACCACGGATCAAACCACCTAAGGCTTATGCATGCATGGCCTATATTTAGGAAAGCTCTATCTTAAGTTCTTCTAAGATTTGTCTTAATAGACACAAAGTTCCTGAGTGGACAACTTGAGTGAGAAGGCTACATGGTCACATAGTAAAAGATCTGGACACACCGCGCAAACACCAACTCTCCTAAAATTTGGGATTTGAAAGAAGTTTGCGGGTGCGCGAAACACAACTCACGTGTACGTGTGACTGTGTCAATTTTCCCGAATGGAAGAAATATGAACAGAATGACAATTTATATATAGTAATAATAAATAATTCATACAAAAATAGTAAATAAACAGTTTATATCATATAAACATGATAAACACATAAAGCAGATAAGATAAAATAAATAGAAATTAGAAAACCTTAATTATTAACCAAAGTTTGTGATGGTTAAGAACCTAATAATCCCCTGTGAAGTCACCAAGCTGTTATACCCCATTTTAACACGAGGTCAAAGTAGTGTACAACATATTAAAAAACTTCTAAATAATTTTAAGCAAGTCACCTCCTAATTAGTTCTACGGTGAATTAGGACACCTATTATAAACTATGTGATTAAATCAATTAAAGACTTCATTTTAAGGTCTACTTAACTAAGTGATTCTAGGTTAGGGTTCTAATTATCCTATAGGTAAGAGATTAGGCATCCTAGAGAATCCGTAACTACGGTTAACCGATCAAACTTAGGTTAATTAATAAAAAGTAAAAGAGTGCTTAAGAAAAATTTGAAATGCCGGGTAATTAGGCGGGAAAAATTTTTCCTTTAAAATTGAATTGTATGTTTACTTCTTAAGAAAAAATTGCATTCAATGGTAGATCGGCGAAAATTAAAATGAGGGCATTTGTTGCAACTAAAAGTTTATCTCAATTTTCTTTGAAAATATTGTTTTCTTTGAAAATTAGTAATTAGCCTAAAGCATAAATATTAGCCAATTGAAACAAGAATAAACTTTTACAATTGAAAATCTAAAATAAAAATAAAGAAAGACTTTTCCAATTTTGAGAAATATACAAAATTAGTTGAACCTTATATTGAATGAGTTTAAAATAATTAGCCAATATTTATCAAGAGAACAATGAACGTTTAAAATAAATACAATTTGCAAAGTCTAAAGCTTTTGAATTTAAACATAAGAAGCTTTCATAAAAAAAAAGTGACTAATTTATCGCAACACCGAAGGGAATAAAGTCATGACAATTTCTCAATCCGTCTTATGTTCACGGTTATTCTACGCCTCATCAATATGCTAAGGCAAACCAAAGTGTTGAAGACACTACCAAATAGATAAAATTTACAATGTTAAAGGACACTATTGAATAAGTAAACACAACTAAACATGTGAAAGACCAACTATAAAAAAGTTGGGATAAGAGTGGAGCATCTTTTCTCTCACTTTTATTTTTTGTTTAAAGTTGGAGAATGCGAGGGTAATGCATAATGAGGGATGCTCATCGAGCTTCACTAGCAAGGCTTCTCTTAAGGCAATGAGTCTTATAGGAAGACTCCATTTTCGCTCCCAAACTGTTCATGCAAGTGAACAAAAGTGATAGAATTTGTAAGACAATTCAAACTATATAGACTCAGAAGAAATAAAATGAAAAATACAATACTAAAAAAAGTGGAACGATGAACACTATACTCAGAGACAAGACATGCAAATGTTGAATGAGATGATTTCAACCCAAATTAATTAGCTAAATCATAACTCTATGTGCCTATTAGGCATAAATTAATTCCCAAATACATTACATCTAATTCATGGTAAATCCATCAACTTAGATCATGGAAAATACAATGTAAACTATATTTTAAAGGGACCACATGTATATGTGCATACTCTATGAAAACACTTGCTAAGACTCCATTGATGAAGCTAAGAAAACTTCATTGATGGAGCTAAGAAGACTCCATTGATGGAGCTAAGAAAAGGAGAAGGATTAGAATTATAACTGCTTCAAAACTTGTTTTACATTCTCATTGTTGTGCCTTATATAGGCAACAAAATATCTAATAACTACCTTTCTTCTAGAACACTCTATTTGACAACTTATTGCCACTCACTAATCATTGTCTAACAATCTCTAACAACTTATACAGCTGACTCAGCAATATGCTACTAACTAGTTAAATAATGCCTACTCCTATCAGTATTACACATCAGTGGAACAGGCAATCGTGTATGTTCCAAAACACTCCCCCTCAAGCTGCAGGGCGTAGAACATTTAGCACTCCAAGCTTACTAAGTAAGTGGTCATGTTGAGAAAGACTTAGGCCTTTGGTAAGAAGATTAGCAAGTTGATCAGTAGACTGAACATGTAGAGCGTTAATCAATCCATCTTTGATTTTGTCCCTAATTAAATGACAGTAAATCTCAATGTGTTTGGTTCTCTCAAGGAACACAGGGTTGTTGTCTAGTTGAATGTATAAACTAAAATGGGGAGGTTGATAGGGACCTTAAGTTCCTGGAATAATCTAACCAGCCAAGTGAGTTCTGCAACTGCTGAAGCCATGCTTCTGTACTCAGCTTCTGCAGAACTCCTGGAAATAGTGTGTTGCTTCTTAGACTTCCATGATATGAGTGATTCACCAAAGTGAATAGCATAACTAGTAACTGATTTTCTGGTGTTTGGACAAGCAGCCCAATCAGAGTCACACCAGCAAGTCAAAGTATTAGTAGGTTCAGCTTTTAACCAGACACTTTGGCCAACAAAATTTTTTAGGTACCTGACTACCCTAGTAGCTGCTTCCTAGTGAGGGTTCTTGGGATATTGCATGAATTAGCAAAGAGTCTGGACAGCGAAGTTAATGTTTGGCCTTATAATAACAGCATCAGACCATTGAAAACTTACTTAACCGATCAGGAACTAGACAAACCGCAGGTCGATATAATAGTAGTTCCTTCCAAAGGTAAAGTGAAGTCCCAACATTCCTCATAACACCGGACATCTCGTACGAGAGATTCCAACAAAGAACGGCTGCTTCGTAACTGCTTCTTCTGCAACGGAACATGTTACTGCTTAAAGCAACAAAGAACGGCTAAAGCTCATCGCAAGATCGGAAAGAACACCAGCCCGCACAGACAACAACGACACGACTCCAAATACAGGTAAAAAGGGGATAGCAATTAACTACTAACCCATCCGCTATACTATATAAAACCTAAGCTGATAGGAAAGGGTTGTGGCCACCAGGCGAGAAGGACACCAAAATGTGTCTATAGTCTATACTATTGGCATACATAAGCTTTCCAATAAGTCTTTGGTAAGATAAAATGTTAGATAATAGTTTATCACCTTGTTCACCTGTTGCTTAATCATACTCAATAGAGGTGAGCCTGGCATTAGACTCTAAGGGAGTAATAGCAGGCTTAGCATCACTAAGACTTGTTTGAGAAATCAACTCTAGAATATACTTCTTTTGGTTTAGAATGATCCCTAATGTTGATCTTAAGACTTCAATACCCAAAAAATACTTGATATCCCCTAAGTCTTTCATCTTAAACTGCTGATGCAACTTGATTTTGGTAGCACTGATCAAGGAGGCACTACTTCCAGTGATTAGTAAATCATCAACATAAACAAGAAATATAATAGTATCATTACCTTGATGTACGGTGAATAGGGAATAATCATGTGCACTCTAGGTAAAACCAGCATCAAGTAAGGCATGAGTAAGCTTAACATTCTACTTTCTGGAGGCTTTCTTAAGACCATACAAGGATTTGATCAACTTACACACCTTGTGCTCCCCCTGTCTTCTAAATACTTTAGGCATTTCCATGTAAACTTCCTCCTCAAGATCCTCTTGGAGGAATGCATTATGCACACCCATTTGATGAAGATTCCAACCTATAGATGCAGCTAGTGCAATCACACATCTGACTGCATCCATCTTAGCTACACTTGAGAAGGTTTCATGATAGTCCAACCCTTTTTGTTGGCTATATCCTTTGGCCACTAACCTTGCTTTGAACCTTTTCACTTCACCATTTGCAAGATATTTGATTATATCCACTTGGAACAAACAGTATTCTTCCCTTTGGGTAGATCAACAATGATCCATGTGTTGTTCGCTTCTAAGGCTTGAACCTCTGATTTCATAGCTTCTACCCACCTTTCATGTTTTACAGCCTATTTATAATACTGAGGCTCAGTCAAAGTGGAGAATTTGGATAAATAGCACTGATAAGTAGGACTCAGATTTTTATAGGACAAGCTGTTGGCTAATGGATGTTTGCATCTCTAATTTCTAGAAGTATCAACATAATCATACATCCACACTGGTGGTCTTCTTGTTCTCGTAGGTCTACTGGAAGAGGGTTGAGGCACGGAACAGTTATCTTGATATATTTCTTCATGAGTGGTGCCAGGTGAAGCTGCACCAGGAACTTCAGTATTAGAAATGTCATCCTCCTCAATTGGAGCTTCTTCAGTAACACTCTCAGTATTTGTTTCATAATATGTTTCTTCATCTATGGGAATCAAGAAGTCAGTAACATTTTCTTCAGATGAGGAAGCTTGTGTATTTTGTGCTGGTGAGGAAGCAAAAGCAAATGTATCTTCATGAAACACAACATATCTACTGATTAATAGTTTCTTTAAGGTGATATCTAGCAGCAAATATCCCTTTTGAGATTCTGAATATCCCACCAAGACTGCAAGTTTGGCCCTTTTTGTAAACTTATCACCTCTTGGAAGGATAGTGACATAGAAAAGCATCCAAATACCCTGAGATGTGACAACTTGGGATCCTTGGAGAACATCAACTAAAATGGGCTCTTGCTACTTAGAATAGAAGATGGGAACCTATTCATTAGATATACTGCAGCCTTTACACATAGTCCCTAATACTTAATGGGAAAGTGAGATTGAAACTTGAGAGCTCTATCTATGTTTAATATGTGAATGTGCTTCCTCTTCATAACTCTATTCTATTGAGGAGTATGAGGACAACTGTCCTGATGTAGTATGCCCAGGGACTAAAACAATGTCTTACATTGAGAGTTGATAAATTCAATGTCATTATCAGATCAAATGGTTTTTACCACTATGCCAAACTTAGTTTTAATCATGGAAATAAATGTCTTAATGGCCACTATAGCCTCAGACTTTAACTGCAACAGGTGCACCCAAGTGTATCTACTATGGTCATCTACCATAGTCAAGAAGTAATACTTGTTGTCAAAAGTAGAAGTCTTATATGGTCCCCACAAATCCATGTGTACAAGTTCAAAACATGTAGAGCATCTAGTAGTACTTAAAGGGAATGACAATCTTGTCTATTTTTCTAGGGGACACACAGAATATTTATTCAACATATTTGCATCACTAGGGTTCTTCATAATGTATAAATACTTGAGAACCTGAGCAGCAGGGTGTCCAAGTCTTTGGTGCCATAAAATGCAACTGGAAGTGGAGACTTCTGCAGTAAATCCGTTGGCTTCTGATCTTGACTGATTAGCACCTCTTGTCCAACCACCACCTTTAAGAACATATAGTCCACCCTCTTGTTTACCAATCCCCTTCACCTTTCCATTGAAGAGGTCCTAAAAGATACAAAAATTAGGATTAAAAGAAACAACACATGAACGTTCCTTGGTTATCTTGGCAACAGACAACAAATTGAGTTTGAAGTCTGGAACATGTAGAATATCTTTGATCACATCATCTGCAAAAAAATGAGCTTCTCTAGTGTGTAAGATTTTCACTTCATCACCTGTTGGAAGGTGCAACTTATCCACATGCTTGGAGTCTAATCTGGTACCTTCTTTGAACAAGTGTCTTTGTGTAGACACATAATGTGTAGCACCTGAGTCTACAAGCCAACTCTCAGAACATGCTTTGGACAAGAAACAAGTAGTAATACCTATCGTATTGACTTGTTTCATATATGTTGTGTGTTTGCTCAACATAGTCATAATCTGAGTATACTTTTCCTCAGTGAATGTGTGAGGCTTGGCCTTTGGTGTGTGATTCATTTAATGACTAGAATTATCAGCATTAACTTGACCAACAACCATGGCTGAAGCCTAAGAAATAGACCTGTGACCAGTGTTTACAAAGTTGTTCCCACCATTGTTTGTGGATAGGTTGTTACTGCCAGTATACTGTGATCTGGAATTAGAGTAGTAGCCTTGTTTCTTCCTATTCTTCTAGTCATTTGGATACCCTACCAACTTATAGCAAGTTTCCTTAGTATGACCCAATAGATGGCAATAATCATACTTTCTGCCTCTATAGTCAGAGTTGCTTTATCCAAAACCATAATTTCGATTCACTTGCATAGAAAGTGATTCTGATCTATCATTCACAGTCATCATACATGTTGAATGTTGGATTTCATCCTCTATGAGCATAGCATAAGCTTGATTGAGAGTAGGAGTCACTCCTTTGAGCAATATCTGTCTTCTAACTTTTTCATAGGACTCATTCAGGCCACTTAAAAACTGTAAAAGTCTAAGTTGACACATATGATCTGGGTACTCTCTAGATGTAGGGCAAGCACAACTAGGATTTGGCACTAGTACATCATACTCACTCCATAAACTCTTTAATTTAGTAATATAGGATGAGATTGAATCTGTACCTTGAGAGTGCATATTAATTTTGTGATGCAACTAGTATATATGCATACGATTCACCTTATCATACCTCTCCTTCAAATCCTCCCAAACTGCACAAGCATTTGTGGCATAAACAATGCCAGATAATAGATTCTCACTCACATTGTTTATGATCCAGGAAAGCATAATCGGATTACATGTTTCCCACTGCTCATGAAGTTCCTCTCTATATGATTCCTTGTTGTAGGCACTAGTGACAAATCCAAACATCCTCTTCCCTAAGAGAGCAATACATATTGATCGACTCCATAAACTATAATTTTCAAAGACAGTTAACTTGTTTGAAACAAGTACAGCATTGGAGCTCTCAGATACACCAATAAAAAGTGGATCACTTTGATCAATTTAGGCGCCATGATTGATAGAATGCAACTGTAATATAGATCGAAATTACGAAAAAGAAGCTGAAGACAGAGATTCAAAATGTGCAGGAAACTTAGTGAAATGTGATCTAAAAACACACACTTAGTGTGGAGCTCATGGCTCTGATACCATGTGAAAACACATTCTAAGACTCCATTGATGGAGCTAAGAATACTTCATTGAAGGAGCTATGAAAAGGAGAAGGATCAGAATTATAACTGCTTCAAAACTTGCTTTACAATCTCATTGTTGTGCCTTATATAGGCAACAAAATATCTAATAACTACCTTTCTTCTAGAATACTCTATTTGAAAGCTCATTACCACTCACTAATCATTGTGTAACAACCTCTAACAACTTATACAGCTGACTTAACAATATGCTACTAACTAGTTGAATAATGTCTACTCCTATCAGTATTACACATCAGTGGAACAGGTAGTCGTGTATGTTCCAAAACATACTCGTACAAACAGAGCATGTGCAGTGACTAATAGATATGCATGTGCACCTAATGTAAATACGCAAAGTAAGGGGTTAACATTTCATTAGAGGATATGCATTAACAAATATAGTATAAAACTAAGCAGAAGTAAACATATTCCTTTAAACATGTACTTTATTAAGAGAGAATTACATAAACTATCATGTTTCACCATATAAAGCCAAAAAATGACTATTAGTAAACTGAAAATGGAACTGATTTTGTGCAAGTGTCTAATCCAAAAATACAAATCATTTCTTTTATTCATAGGGGCGGCTAACTTTGACACTAAACAGACAAATAATATCACATAAAGCATGGCTAGTAAACTCCTAAACACCTTATATGAATATTAGTACGTTTCTTAATTTGCATAGTCCATTATTACATGAAAAAATGGCAGTCACTATTTTTTAATAAGTTCAGCCAATTTTTTCTCAACCCCATTTACTCTTTTGACAATACATTACAAGTACAACAATTTCTTCACAAAAGTTCCAACAGAAACACATACACTAAAATTCTATAAACAAATTACTTAAGTAACTATAAGACATTGTTATTCCAATTAAATAAAGCACACTTGCCATTCAAAATCTAAGGAGCAGACATATGAAGAGATACCAGTATGAAATAAGAAAACAAGATTATGTTTTCACAATCCATTTCCATCAAAGGCATAGACATGACAATATTATATTCTTCATGGAAATTACAACATAAAAGAATCACGCTAAAATATTAAATCCTCCAAAAAGGCCTCTCTAAGGGTGAGGTCTACACACACTATACCTTCTCCATACTCCACTTTGTAGGAAGAAATTCAAAAAACATAATTCGTTGAATTTGATCACTTAAAATTCATTAGGAGAAAAGCTTATGCACATAGCTAAATAGGATGGGAAAGGAACTCAAAGCTCATATTGATGCACACAGGGAAATAAAAAAGAAAGTGATCATAGCCTTATATTTTTTATTGAAGAAAAGGTACTGTTGCATGAAGTTCTTTATTTTAAAAAGGAAGAAAGAGAAATAAAACAAGCAAAATAACAAGCATTTTGTTAAAAGCATATACAACCATTTTCCATATAGCAAACAAAACCAAAAAAAAGATCTTTGATGTTCATAATTTATCGAAAACAACAAGGAGTACTACAAACAAGGTCAAAATGTACGTCTGCATCGCTTATTACTTGAACTGGCTAAATGAGGTTACTAGCAAGAAATTTGTTTTAGAATTATACATAGTAGTTCATTAACAAAGCCAAAAACAGAATAATAATAGGTAAAGAGAGAGATAAGTCACCTGCTATGGGGCAGTGATCTGTGTGTTTCAATATCGAATCTAAACTCGAACTTGCTCGAATCACACTAGAAAAGCAAACTGGAACCCGATAGAGAGGCTAAAAGAGGTAAAAAAGAAGATCTTTGTAAGAGAGAATTTTGCTCTATATATAACTTCCAACTTTAATGGCTAAACAAAAACAAAATATTGAGAGTCATGGAAGATCCACCCACCGAACACTTCCTCCAAATGGATTCAAATACGAATATTTATAGAGAGAAAATTAGGGCTTAAAATTTTGGGCAGGATCTTCAAATTTTGATCAAAAATTTTGGTCAACTAAGATGTTTGTAGTTGAATATTATGAACTTGGATATAATTGGTCCTTCATGTGGTTGACATGACTATCACACCAAAATGGAGAGGCACACTTTGTCCATGGTGAAAGAAATTTGGAGTTTTGCTTGAAGAGGGGCGTTTAATAATGGGAGAGAAACTTAGGCCTAATTTTAGGGTTTAGGGGGTTATTATGGGTATTTTAGGTAGAATGAGTGAGGAAAAAATGGGAAGCTTTCTATAGTTGGGAATCAATTGAATTTGACTAGCCAATAACATAAAGACACGTGGCAAAAGAGGTGCCAAGCGTGTGTAATAGATGGAAGATGTGCAATAAAAGTGTGTTTGTTGTGTACTATTACCTCTTAGCACCTTATATGGTGCAAACGTGGCATCTACGTGGTGTTTAGGTGGTAAAGGAGAGAGAAAAAAGTGGGCTTTATATGTCAAATCTTGAAATTAGGCCAAATTACTACAATATTATAGAATGGGCTAATTTAAATTGCATTATTTCTTATGTTCTTTGGGCTCTCTAAATTAATTTAAATAACACTTTTAATGAAACATATTAAGAATATCTGAATAAATAAAAGATCATTCGATTAAAATATAAGTACTTAAACAAAGTTGCATGATAAATTCAAAATTAAACAATAGTATTTATAAATTATATAAAAAAAATACTTCATTCAATTAAATAAAAATAAATATAATGCCTTACATGAAAGTTTATATGGAATGCGATGATAATTTAAAATATAGCAAAAACAGTAACACATATTAATAATAATAATAATAATATTGATGATTCATAGTTTTATAAATATAGATGGTGGCAGGACTTGCATAAACTCCTAATTATAGAAATAATATACATGCGTCTTTTTTTCAGTTATTAAAATTATTTTGAAGTGCAAAGAGATGACTTGAAAGAAAGATGGGACAAAATTAGGTGTCAACATTTGTCCTACTTTGGTTAGAAATGATAAAAGTGTTTCCAAACAAAGAAGTTGACTAGTAACCTAATTTTTTCCCTACCGACAGGATCTATGAGGATACGTATGAAGAATGTCAGAGAGGATTGTGGTCGAACTCCAGTCCCTGAGTTGCCTACATATCTCGGGTTGTATGAGAATCAGGCCATTTGTTGTTCAAAACTTGTAATACTAGTAGATTGGGAAAAGAGGATAGTCACGAGCTTATGAAGATTGTCTTAGTGTCAAATTATGACGACACTGAGTATATTTATTCAGGAATCTTGATCATCGAGGTGTCGATGTAAGTAAGATATTTGAGAGTTGGGTCATTTGATGTTCGAGGTAGACTCTTGATCTTTGTTGGGAGTCTGAATTTCATTCACAACATATTGCCCAGTTTACTGTTAAGAAATAGTTTCACGTTGTGTTATATCTCGTCTTTCTGCATATAAGTTTTTCTTTATGCCAAGTCTTGATAGAAAACTTAGCAAACAAATTAAAGCATGCATATATATATATATATATATATATATATATATATATATATATATATATATATATATATAAATATATAATCCTTATAGAAAGACCATAGGACAAATACATCCATCGGTTCTCAAGGTACGATTGGTTGAATATGTAGCATTTTCAGAAGTAACAACTTCAAATTTCATGGTTGCAAAATTCATCAATCTAAGTAGAAACCGTAGCAAAATCAATGCTTAGTAACAAATAAATGAATAATTAAGCTTGATTTTCAAGAAATTAAAATACACTAGAAAATAAATAAATAATTAAGGCATTGTTAGATGTTCAATTAGGTGCAAGTAAATGGTAAACTTGTAACGTAATAGTGACCACATCAGGAGAACTTTCTTGATCTTGCCAGGACTGGAGTGCATAGAGCCTTTTTGGGTGTTGCTCACTGTTGGCACTACAAGCGGCACCCTACTGAGATGGGTGATCGGACTGAGCTGGGGAATCATTATTCTCACTCTGTGAACCCACTTGAGGGCACTCTCTGATTCTATGACCTGGTTTGATATATCCAAAACATACATTGTTGCCTGCTCTACAAATACCCTGATGATTTCCATCACATTTCAGGCAAAGAGGATTTGTTCGAGCACTGCTAACACTTCCCTAAGATTTAGAGCCTAATGCCCTATCTCTATTACTATTTCCAAACTTAGGCATCGGAGCACTGGATGAGGACGGAGCTGGGACTAAAGATTTTGTCCAAAACTGAGGACGGTTTCCACTTTTTGACTTAGGCTGAGCAAAACTAAAGCTACATGTTCTAGCCCTTTTGTTCTCTGTCTTTTTCTCCTTAGTCCTCAGTTCTTCAATCTGTTGAGCATAAACCATCAACCTAGCCAAGTCCATCTCCTTAATTAGCATTGTGGTCCTACACTTTTTGACCACGCTGTTAGACATATCAGACATGAACTTGATTATCTTAGACCTGCTACTACCATATGAGGAGTATACCTAGCCAATTGAGTAAACTTGAGAGAATACTCCTTCACTGTCATGCTGCCCTGATTCTGGTTGATAAAATATAACATCTTAGCCTCTCTTAATTCCAACGAAAAGAACCTATCTAGAAAGGCAGCAGTGAACTCTTCCCATTCTATGGGCCTACATCTGCGCCCTTATCTACCTTCCACTACTTAAACCATGTATGAGCCACATCTTACAACTGATAAGCAGCTAACTCAGCACTTCACTAGCAGTAACCCCTTAATGTCGGCTACCTTCTGCACTATGTCAAGGAATTCCTATGGGTCCTCTTCGGACTTAAACCCTGAAAATAAAGGAGGGTTCATTTGGGTAAAGTCCTAAATTCTAGATGCAATAGTATTGGTCATTGGGTTGTCTTGAACAACAGTTGGTCATTCATTTTGGGTTGTTACAGAATGGACTAAAATGGTGAAAGATGTTCTGAATTCTACGTAAAAGACATACTCATTTAGGAGATCTTCCTGAATGGGCAGAGGTGTTGGCTGGTTCCCAGTCCTTCTTCCGTTGGTCTTTCTGGGAGGCATTTTCTATAATGGAAGGAAAAGTTGGAATAGACAGAGAGTTTAACTTGAGATAATGCTCACTCGCATGATATGAACACTAAAAGAAGGGAATTTGTTCCTAAAAATGCCTCATAGCCTCTTGTCCATAAGTGTGTCATGCTACACACCCATGCACAAGACTCTACTTTACATGAATTTTAGACTCCCTAAGACTCTTTAGAACCCTAGGCTCTGATACCAAGTTTGAATTGTCCCGAGACTACACCCTGCGTATAACACGGTGCTTACAATCTCGAAGGACCACAAGCTAACCCATGACTGATACCTGCCGTAAGCACTGAACATATTATTGAAATATATATGCAGAAGAAATCTGAATATTCCATAAGGTTCTCAAAATACAAAAATAATAACTGAGTTTAACTGATAATAACATCTGAAAACTGAATAACGGGCTACACTAGTCTGAAAACCTCTAACTATCTGAATATGAGTTGATAGAACAAACCGCCAACTAACTCCGATTGAAATTACTACTGAACTATTGAAGTATTGAAATATATAAACTCTATCCTTGAAATATGAGGACTCACCACTATATCTGCTACTGATAGCCTGAGCTGCTAAGTACAATTAGGATCCTAAGTGTCCGAACCTATGATATGAGACATCATAGCGCAAAAGAGAGCATATACATTAGTACATAAAATATACTGGTATGCTAAGTGGGCTAAGGCTGATACACATAGGTTCATATTCATGATATGATAAGTGACTGAATGAACATTCAGGAAGTAACTAGATGTGAGTACATGCAAAATTGTAACTACTAAACATATTTAACATGCAATACTACACATATAGGTTTACATCGTGTATCTGAGATTATACTAAAACTGAGTTCTAAATTCTGATGGCTGAGTAACTGATAACTGACAGCCATGGTTATGTAGAACTAACTGAGTTATTTACTACATACTGAGATTGAACTGTAACTGTGGAAGTGTTCATCTAACCGACATACCTTGATATAGATTGATTTGGGGTCCAACCTGTGACCCAGTTGGAAGGGTGTTAGCACCTTGCCATGGGATACTAACAATGTTGGGTCAACCTTAATCTGGTAGGAAGACTCATGAAATATATATATGTGATGGCATCAACTCTGGTCTGATAGGAGGACGCCTTACCCTACACTTGTTACGTAGTTTTGTAATGTAAGTACAACTACTAAGGGTCAAACCCTCACTGGCAGGAATGCCCTTATCTCTGGGTTTACTCGATGCTGAATCTTACTCCCAAATGAATTAACACTAAACTGATCACTAGGTTATACTAGGCTTGACTGAACTGACATTGATCATGTTGACTGAATAAACTAGACTGAGTTTTATTACTGACTGAGTCCTACTATTCTTGACCTTTACTGAGACTATTCAATAACTATTATAACTAAGTAAACAACTAGATTTTAGGGAATAAATACCCTCCAGGACTCAATAGCATAATAGATAAACTTATATCGCAACTTTAGCAACACAACAATAGGTTACCAAGCATAATTTACTCATATGGATATTTTATCAAATACTTGAGGAGCATGATTAATGCACATGGTAATAAACAACACATAAACATCATGACTACAACTTAAACTTGCAATTTCAAGGGTTTTAACATGGGAATTGCATCAATCAACATACATAATATCTTATGCTCATGAAACTTATAATTAAATCTTGAATTGAAACCCATACAACAATTCAAACATGAATATAACCCAAATTGCGCATGTAAATCATGAATCTGAAAACTTGTAGTTTTAAAAAGGGTTCTTGAACTCCAAGGGTGGAAGGAGACCCAAGGATGAACACCTAACATACCTTGATTGTTGATTTCATGGGAATTGTGGTGAATTCTTGGGACTTGGATTTGAACATGATGAAACTAGGGCATTGTTCTTGAGAGTATTTCTGAGATAAAAAGTGAATTTTTCCCTTTGGGAGATTTAATTTCATATTTTAGCTTAATTGGGTGAGACAATAAGGACCTAATTACACTTCGAAAGTCAAAATTTAATGAGCAAAATATGCACAGTGCCGCGACAGGTGCCGCGCCACGTAGATGGTGTTAATGCAATTACCAATATGCCACATTGATGTTGTCGATACAATAGCCAACTTGACGCATCAAGATCGCGTTGGCTTGCTATTTTGGCCATCCAAACATGACTCAAACGATGTTCAAAAATTTCAAAACTCACCCAATATGACCTATTGACATTCCTGATCATGAATCAATTTAAAAATTGATAATCTAAGGCCTAAAAGATCATAAATGATGTCATTGAAATATCAAGGGAAAAATAAGACTAAGTGTCAACACTTAGCTAAAATATTTCTAAGTTCGGGACCTCTTTAGGAATGCTATATAGGATAGAAATGACTAGGACTTTGCGAGGTCTTACAGATGAGGTCCTATACCTTCTTTATACTTCACATTTTCAGACAAAATTAAAAAAAAAAAAAGGCATAATTCATTGAATTTGATCACTTAAAATTCATTAGGAGAAAAGCTTATGCACACAGCTAAATAGGTTGGGAAAGGAACTCAAGGCTCATATTGATGCACACTGGGAAATAAAAAGGAATGATATCATATCCTTATATTTTTTAATGAAGAAAATTTACAGTTGCATGAAGTTCTTTATTTCAAAAGGGAAGAAAGAGAAATAAAACAAGCAAGATAACAAGCATTTTGTTAAAAGCATATACAACCATTTTACAAATAGTAAACAAAACCAAAAAAACAAAATCTTTGATGTTCATAATTTATTGAAAAAAATAAGGAGTATTAACAATGAGGCCAAAATGTATGTTTGCATCACTTATTACTCCAACTGACTAAATGAGGTTACTGGCAAGAAATTTATTTTAAAATTCAGCATAGTAGTTCATTAACAAAGCCAAAAATAGAATGATAAATAGATAAAGAGAAAGACAAGTCACTTATTATGGTGCAATGAACTGAGTGTTTCAATATCAAATCTAAACTCGAACTTACTCGAATCACATGAGAAAAGCAAACTGGAACCTGATAGAGAGGCAAAAAGAGGCAAAAAGAAGATCTTTGTAAGAGAGAATTTTACTCTGTATATAACTTCCAACTATGAAAGCTAGAAAAATAAAATAGTGAGAGACGTGGAAGATCCACCCACCAAACACCTCCTCCAAATGATGCAAATGCAAATATTTATAGAGAGAAAATAAGGACTTTAAATTTTGAGCGAGATCTTTAAATTCCGATCTAAAATTTTGGTCAACTAAGATATTGGGAGTAGAATATTTTGAACTAGGACGGACTTGGTTCTTTACGTGGTTGACATAACCATCACATAAAAATGGAGAGGCACACTTTGTCCATGGTGAAAGAAATTTACAGTTTTGCTTGAAGGGGAAAAGTGAATGTTGAGGCATGAGGGGCGTTCGATGAGGGGAGAGAAACTTAGGCCTAATTTTGGGGTTTTGGGGGGTATTATGGGTATTTTAGGTAGAATAAGTGAGTATAAAATGGGAAGCTTGCTATAGTTGGGAATCAATTGAATTTGACCAGCCAATAACACAAAGACACGTGGTAGAGGAGGTGCCAAGCGTGTGTAATGTGTTAAAGAAGTGCAATAAAAGTATGTTTGGTGTGTGCCATTACCTCTTGGCACCTTATGTGGTGTAAACGTGGCATCCACATGGTGTTGAGGTGGTAAAGGAGAGAGAAAAGTGGGCTTTTTAGGTCAAATCTTGAAATTGGGCCAAATTGCAAGAATATTATAGAATGGGCTGATTTAAATAACATTATTTCTTATGTTATTTTGGCTCTCTTAATTAATTTAAATAACACTTTTAATGAAACATATTAAAAATATCTGAATAAATAAAATATCATTCAATTAAAATATATGTACGTAAACAAAGTTGCATGATAAATTCAAAATTGAACGATAGTATTTATAAATTAAATAACCACAAAAATACTTCATTCGATTAAATAAAAATAAATATAATGACTTACGTGAAAGTTTATATGGAATGCGATGATAATTTAAAATTTAGCAAAAACAGTAACGCATATTAATATTAATAATAATAATAATAATAATAATAAAAATAATATTAGCGATGATTCATAGTTTTATAAATACAGATGGTGGAAGGACTTGCATAAACTCCTAATTATAGAAATAATATACATGAGTTTTTTTTTAAGTTATCAAAATTATTTAAAAGTGCAAAAAGATGACTTGAAAGAAAGATGAGACAAAATTTAGTGTCAACAGTTGTCCCTCTTTGGTTGAAAATGATGAAAGAGTTTTCAGATAAAGAAGTTGACTAGTAACCTAATTTCTTCTCAGCCGACAGGAGGATTGTGGTCGAACTCCGATCTCTGAGTTGCCTACATATCTTGAGTTTCATGACAATCAAGCCATTTATAGTTCAACACTTGTAATACTGGTAGATTGAGAAAAAAGGATAGTCACGAGCTTATAAAGATTGTCTTAGTGTTAAATTATGATGACACTGAGTATATTTATTCAGGAATTTTGATCATCGAGGTGTCGATGTAAGTAAGATATTTGAGAGTTGGGTCATTTGAAGTTTGAGGAAGACTTTTGATCTTTGTTGGGAGTCTAATCCTCATTCACAACATATTTCCCAGTTCACTACTAAGAAATAGTCCCATGTTATGCTATATCTCCTCTTTCTGCATATAAGTTTTGCTTTATGCCAAGTCTTGATAGAAAAATTAGCAAACAAAGTAAAGCATGCATATATATATATATATAAATATATATATATATATATATATATATATATATATATATTTATAATTCTTATAAAAAGACTATAAGACAAATACATCCATCAGTTCTCTAGATGTGATTGGTAGAACGTGTAGTAATTTCAAAAGTAACAACTTCAAATTTCATGGTTGCAAAATTCATTAATCTAAGTAGAAACCTTATCCAAATCAATGATTAATAACCAAAAAATGAATAATGAATCTTGATTTTTAAGAGATTAAAAGACAGCATGCGTTGCTTAGCTAGAAAATAAAAGGTCAAGATAATTTGAGAGCATGAGCAAGAATTTTATTGAGAGCATGAGCAAGAATTTTATGATGTAGATCAGCACTACATTGTAATGTCCCGCAAAGTTTCCTCATAGTTTGAGCCTTAGGGCATGTCGAGTGAGACGTGATTCCGGCCCTAAAATATTAAAAAGTGTCTTCCTAAGTGAGTATCGTGCTAACCATGTAGAATTTGCCTTATTTAGACATTTTATAACGTGGAAAATCTGATAAGATTTTCATCTATATAAGATTTGCCCAAATCAGACACTTGGGTAAGAAGTTATGACCAATTTAAGCCTTCATCGTAAAAACTGTGTCATTTGAGAGAATAGCGTGTCGCAAAGAGGGTGCATTTAGCAATTGTATATTTCCAGTGGGACTCCGTGATAGTGGCGCGTCGCGGAAGAGTCCCAGGTCCCGACCAGTAGGAAAATGCATAGCTTCGTATTGCAAAGGCTGTTAATTTCCCAATTGTCATTTTCCAGAGAGCCAACGCGATTAGTAGCGCATCATGGAGGCCTTCGAAATTGGGTTCCAGTTCAATTTTTCCAATTTTACACAGACATTTTAAAAGGCATTTTGGACTTTTTTCCAAGCCTATAAAATCGTGGAAACACTAGATTAAACCCATTTTCAAGAATTCTATAAGGGTTTTATCAAGTATCCTCTCAACAAGAACCCTAAATACTCAAAACCTCTTCTATAAATCTCAAGAATCCATCATGGATTTTCTAAATTGAGTCAAGATTCTAGGTTCCCAAGTGTAGGGTCTCAAGAACCCTCATTCTAGATCAAGAGTAGAGCTCCAAAAGAGAGAGTTCTTCTAAAGTTTCAAATTCAAGGTATATGGGGTATTGAACTTGGGTAACCCTTTCACCCTTGTGCCCAAAATGTTTATTTAGATCATGATCTTGCTGAAATTATGAGATTTTTACATGAGTTTGAATTTGGGTTTTCACCCATATTTATTGAATGCATTATGTTGATATTTCTCATGAATTGAGAGTTAAATGGCATGATTTCTACATGTTTTCTTGAGCTTTTATAGCTGGATAAACCCCATGACTTTACTTCTTAAGAAGCTTATATTTGAAATGTTGAGATATTGAAGCATATGACTACATTGAGATTTTGTGATGAATTGCTGAAATTTCTAGATTTCCACATGATTTATAAATCTATATGCTATATATTATGCTTTTCGTAAGCTTTGACTTGAAATTGAACTATGGGTTAGTAAGCCCTATTTGAGACTTATGAAATTATGAACTCTCGTGCTATAAGCACCCATAATTTGAGTATTTTGAGATGGTTGAAAATTGAATTGACCTAATAGTCCGAAAGCTTTGAAATCCACTTTACTATACAAGATTATTGATTTGATTAGTGGGCTCGTGGTGAACCATGAGATTGTTCTAAAAGTGAATTTTCATGAGATGAGCGCAGGTAATCTAAAGGGAGTAGTATTTAGCACCGAGCGAGTAAGTTACTATAGTTTCTTACCCCAAAAACTATGCGCCACCATAGGATGTGAGCCTGAGGCTGATTATATTATGATTATGAGTGGGCTCGAGGCCGAGTTCGTTTAGTGATCACTAGATCTAGGTTATACTCCTTGGCAAGAGTATGATACTCCTCCCCAACGTGGGGTCTTTTCCTTAGGAGGATAAAATGTTGGACTCCATGTAGCTCACATGGTTTATGTCGGTTACTAGAACCTCCCTTGTCTTTCAAACTTTGAAATTAAATGCTTATTTTTCTTTCCTATAAGTTATTTTCCTAAATGGTTGAATTGCAAAGATATTCCCTAATCAAGGTATTGATTTGCGATGAGAAATTTTCTAAAGTGAATGAAGTGCCTTCAAGTATGTTTTCAAGTTTTATGATTTCGAATTCCAAGTATATGAGTTTCTAAATGATTGTGAAGTGTTGAGCATTGAAGAACTTTTACTCTCTTGAGATATATGCATGACTTGAAAGTGTGGTTTGAAATCTCTTAGCCTTTGGGCATTGAGAGTAAGATAAGGTTTCCGATTTTGAAGTTAAACAATGATGACTCACGATATTGTGTTACATGCTTTATTCAACATGACTTATGAGTTTTATATTTTATACTTGTTTAAGCTATGTGAGTTATCTCATTATGCATACATGATTTGATTGAAGAAAATATCGTTACTACTTTATACATATTCATGCACCCCCGCATACTTAGTACATTCAAAAGTACTGATCCACATATATATCTATGTGCTACATTGTCCTATAATATAGGTTTAGGTGCTCAGTCCTAGCCTTACCCGTGATTCTCCGAGTACCTTGACTACTATTTCTACAGTAGTGAGTCCTCCTGGTTCGAGGACCAATCTTCAGATATTTTAGTATTTCAAGAGACTATGTTTTATCTCCAGTTCATTTTGAGTCAGGTAGGGACCTGTCCCAATGGTTCTCTAGATTTTGATTTGTAGAGGCTTTGTCAGACTAGTATCATACTTGTGATATGTCTAGAGGGATCAGTATTGTGGTTTTGTTGAGATTTCTCTATGTTGTGGCCATATGAACCAGTTATCCTTTCTTATTTCGTTACTTATGATATGGCTATGCGAGTGTTTAGGTCTATCCTTATCTTGAATTGGGTGTTTTTTGGTAGTAACCGGCTCTAAGGGTTAGCTTGAGGCTACTTGTAGCCTTAAGCACCATGTGACATCCCAGGAGACGATTTTGGGTTTGTTACAAACTTGGTATTAAATCCTAGGGTTCTAAGGAGTCCTAGGGAGTCTAACAAGCCGCGTTGAGTAGTCTTAATCATCGGTGTGTAGCGCGCCACATCTATGAGCAAGAGGCTACGAGACATTTTAGGTAAAAGTTGTTTCTTCTTTCAGATTCTATCGTGCCTACAGTTGTCCCTCTTATCTAATGATCCATGCTCTTTCATTTTCACTAAAAAATACCTCCTCGAAGAGAGAATGTCTGCAAAAATAATGATGAACAACCCCCACCTATTAATCTCTTGAATGAGACTGTGTCCCATGCTGAGTTTAGGGTGGCCTTTCAGGCGTTAGCCCAACGCGGTCACTACAAATATTAAGGCCAATAACCAGGCCCCAGTTGCTAATCAACAGGGTAGTGATGTAGCCGCAGCTAGGATTCATGACTTCATACGGATGAATCGCCTGAGTTCTATGGGTCCAAGGCAGACGAAGACCCCCTATTGTACTTGGAGGAGGTAAGGAAGATCACTGATATGATGCAGGTTTTGAAAGAAGAGAGTTTTGTGTTGGCATCCTACAGATTGAAAGATATTGCTTATGATTGGGTTGAATTATGGAAGAAGGGTAAAGGTGAGAATACCGCTCCTATGACTTGGCAATTATTCTAAGATGCCTTCTTGGATCAGTTCTTTCTGCTTGAGATGAGGGAAGCTAAGATTGAGGAGTTCATGAACTTGAGGCAAGGATCCATGATTGTTAAGGAGTATTGCTTGAAGTTCAATCAGTTGGCCAAGTATGCTCCAGATTTGATTTTTGACACTCGGGTTGGTATGAGTAAGTTTGTGACCGGTGTTTCTGGGATGGTACTGAAAGAGTGTAGAGCTGTGATGTTGCATAAGGATATGGATCTTGCTAGGTTGATGACTCATTCCCAACAGATAAAGGCGGATAAGCTTAGAGAGAGAGATAGGTTGAGGGGTAACAAGAGAACTAGATCTGATCAGCATAAGTTTAGCCGGCCTAGGTTTCTTGGAGGGAACTGCCCTCAGTTTAAGAGACGTCTACTTGTTCCACTTCCTTTATCAGCTAGTGCTCCCATGCCTAGAGGTAGGCCGAAGTAAGGTAGTAGGCCTATCATGTTTGGGCCATAGAATAGTGTTGGTAACCGGCCCCATTATCATTCTTATGCTAAATATGGTAGGAACCACATTGGGGAGTGCTTCAGGGATTTAAGGAGTTGTTTTTGTTGTAGCAAGCAGGTCTACAGACTTAGAGATGGCCCTCATGCCAGACAGGGGAACAGAGATGCCCGACCTTAGGAACAGGCTGCTAGTGCACCAGCTCCAGTACTTTGTCCCACCCTTGCTCAGGGCGCTTCTTTTAGCACCACTGGCGGTTAGTGACAGAACAGGTTCTATGCCTTGCCACCCCATCGGGAGCAGGAGGACTCCCTTGATATTATTATCGGTATACTCCAAGTCTTTTGTCTTGATGTGTATGTGTTGTTGTACCCTGGGTTAAATCTCTCTTATGTGACCCCACTTGTAGCTGTGAATTTCAAAATGAGTCCCAAAAAGATCTACGAGACTTTTCTAGTTTCTACACCAGTCGGAGAGTCTGTTGTTGCTAAATGAGTGTATAGAAATTGCCCTATTACTATGCTTCATTAAGACATACTTGCGAATTTGATAGAATTAGACATGATAGATTTTGACCTTATTATGGGTATGGATTGGCTTCATTCTTGTTATGCATCTATAGATTTTCGTAACTTTTTGGTCAATTTTTAGTTCCCTAGTTAGCCAGTGTTTGAGTGGTCCAGGAGTTAGTTATCTCCCAAGAGTCATTTTATCTCCTATATCAAAGCCAGAAATCTTATATCCAAGGGTTGCATCTATCACCTAGTTAGAGTCAAGGACACTAAGTCTGAGACTCGAAATATTCCATCAGTCGATATTATAAAAGAGTTTCCCGATGCTTTCCCAGAAGATCTCCTAAGGGTACCTCCTGATAGAGAGATAGATTTTGGGATTGACCTTCTTCCTAACACTCAGCCTATTTCTATTCTGCCATATCATCTAGCACCTGCAGAACTCAAGAAGTTGAAGGAGCAACTCAAAGATCTCTTAGATAAAGGTTTTATTAGGCCCAGCATTTCTCCTTGGGGCGCACCCACCTTGTTCGTGCAAAAGAAAGATGGATTTTTGCGTATGTACATTGACTACCATCAACTTAACAAGACCACCATCAAAAATAAGTATCCTCTTTTGAGAATTGATGACCTATTTGATCAGTTGCAAGGTGAAAGTTATTTCTCCAAGATAGACCTTAGATTCGGCTATCATCAGCTTAAGGTGAGAGAATGTGATATTCCAAAGACAGCCTTCTGAACCCGTTATGGTCATTTTAAGGTTCTAGTCACGTCTTTCGGGCTAACCAATGCCCCAGCAGCTTTTATGGACCTCATGAATTGAGTGTTCAAGCAATTCCTTGATATGTTTGTCATTTTCTTCATAGACGACATCCTTGTGTACTCCCGTGATGAGAATGACCATGCAACTCATCTTAGAATTATCTTGCAAACTCTTAGAGATCATCAGTTGTTCACCAAATTTAGTAAGTGTCAATTTTTGCTAAGGTCTGTAGCCTTCCTGGATCATGTTATTTCAGCCGAGGGTATTAGAGTTGATCCCCAAAAGACAGAAGCTGTGAGAAACTAGCCTAGACCTATCTCTCCATTTGACATTAGAAGTTTCTTGGGTCTAGTGGGCTATTACGTCATTTTGTTGAGGGTTTCTCTTCCATTGCATCCCCTATGACCCAATTGACCTAAAATAAGGTTAAATTTCAGTGGTCCAACCCTGTGAGAAGAGTTTTCAGGAGTTGAAGACTTGACTCACTTCAGCCCCTGTGTTGACTTTGTCTGATGTTACTAATGGTTTTGTGGTGTATTGTGATGCCTCTAGAGTTGGTTTGGGTTTTGTGTTAATGCAAAGGGGTAAGGTTATAGCCTATGCCTCAAGACAGTTGAAGCCGCATGAAAAGAACTGCCCGACCCATGATCTTGAGTTAGCTGTTGTGGTTTTTTCTTTGTAATTTAGAGACACTTTCTTCATGGTGTCTATGTTGATGCATTTACTGATCATAAAAGCTTGCAGTACATGTTTACCCAGAAGGAGTTGAATTTTAGGCAGAGGAGGTGCTTAGAGTTGTTGAAAGATTATGATATGAGTGTGTTGTATCACCCGGGCAAGGCCAATATAGTGGCAGATGCCCTTAGCAGATTATTTATGGGTAGTGTTGCGCATGTTGAGAAAGGTAAGAGAGAGTTAGCTCGTGATGTACATTGTCTGGCTAGGTTGGGTGTTAGATTACTTGATTCAGTGGAGGGGAGTATGTTGGTGTAGAGTAGTTCTGAATCTTCTTTAGTTTCAAAAGTGATGGAGAAGAAGGATAGGGATCCTAGTATGGTTAAACAGAAGGAGTTTGTTAAGGAACTAAAGGTCAAAGTTTTCTTCCAAGGGGAGAGATGGTGTGTTGAGGGTGCATGGTAGGTTGTGTGTTCCGTGTGTTGATGATTTGAGGCGGAGGATTATGGGTGAAGCATATGGCGCACGTTATTCCATTCATCCCGGTAATACCAAGATATATCACGACTTATGGGAAATGTATTGGTGGAATGACATGAAGAAAAATATTGCCGAGTTTATAGCAAAGTGTGCGACATGTCAAAAATTTAAGGTAGAGTATCAAATACCGGGTAGTGTGATGCAAGAGTTTAGTATACCTACTTAGAAGTGGGAGATGGTGAATATAGACTTTGTGACCGGGTTGCCTCTTTCGCGTCGTCATCATGATTCTATTTGGGTTGTTGTAGATAGGCTGACTAAGTCTGCACATTTCTTGCCCATACATACATCTTATATGGCTGAGGATTATGCTAGATTGTATATCCGGGAGTTGGTCAGGCCGCATGGAGTTCCCTTGTCTATCATTTCGGATAAGGGTACTCAATTTACTTCTTAGTTTTGAAGGGCGTTTCAGCAGGGTCTTGGGACCCAAGTTCTTTTGAGTTCAGTTTTTTACCCGCAGACAGATGGTCAGGCTGAGAGGACCATTCATACCCTAGAGGATATATTGAGGGCATATGCTCTTGATTTCAAAGGTAGTTGGGATAAGCATTTGCCATTGATAGAGTTTACCTACTATAATAGTTTCCATGCTAGCATTGAGATGGCACCGTTTAAGGCTTTGTATGGTAGGAGGTGTAGATCACCCATAGGTTGGTTCGAAGTGGGAAAAGCTTCAGCGTGTGGGCCTAATGTAGTGTTCGAAGCTATAGAGAAAGTTAAGTTGATTAAAGAAAGGTTGAATACTGCCCAGAGTCATCAAAAGTCTTATGCCAATGTGAGAAGAAGAGATCTTGTGTTTGAGGTGGGTGATTTGGTGTACTTGAAGATTTCACCCATGAAAGGGGTAAAGAAGTTTGGTAGGAAAGGGAAGCTTAGTCCCCGTTATGTTGGCCCGTATAGAGTCTTGAGCCGTGTTGGTAAAGTGGCTTATGAGGTTGAGTTGCCCTCAGAGTTGTCCTCCGTTCATCCTATCTTTCATATCTCCATGCTTAAAATGCATATCGGTGATTCAGTTGTGGTTGATCCTTCAGAGAGTGTTGATATTCAAGATAGCCTTTCCTTCGATGAGATTTTCGTGGAGATCCTAGATTTTCAAATCCGTAGAGTAAGGAATAAAGAAGTTCCCTTGGTCAAAGTTTTATGGCAGAACCAGTCCGTTGAGGGAGCTACTTAGGAGGCGGAAGCTGGCATGCGAGCCAAATACCCATACTTTTTTCCGCAAGTTCAGATCAATCTGAAGGTACCATTTTTCCTTGATTCAGCTTATCTAATCTAAAGTTTCAGCTATGCATCTATTCTTGTATGAGTTCGGGTATTTTCCGAAGTATTCATGAGTTTAGAGAGACCTTGAACCATTTAGTCCTTGTTTCGGAAGTGTGTACTCTGTTTTCCTTTATTCCTAGCCGAACTCGCGACATTCAAGGATGAATGTTCCCAAGGGGGAGATATTGTAAGGTCCAGCAAAGTTCCCTCGTAGTTTGAGCCTTAGGGCATATCGAGTGAGATATGATTCCGACCCTAAAAAATTGAGAAGTGGCTTCCTAAGTGAGTATCGTGCTAACCATGTATAATTTCCCTAATTTTGACTTTTTATGACGTGGGAATCTGATAAGCTTTACATCAATATGACATTTGCCCAAATCGGACACTCGGGTAAGAAGTTATGGCCAATTTAAGCCTTCATCGTAAAAACTACGTCATTTGAGAGCAAGGCGCATCGCGGAGAGGGTGCATTTAGCAATTGTTAATTTCCAGTGAGACTCCGCGACAGTGGCACGTCGCAGAGGAGTCCCAGGTCCCGACCAGTGGGAAAATGCATGGCTTTACATCGCAGAGACTGTCAATTTCAAAATTATCATTTTCCAGAGAGCCAACGCGATTAGTAGCGCGTCGTGGAGGCCTTCGAAATCGGGTTCCAGTTCAATTTTTTCAGTTTTGTACAGATATTTAAAAGGGCATTTTGGACTTTTTTCCAAGCCTATAAAATCGTGGAAACACTAGATTAAACCCATTTACAAGCATTCTATAAGGGTTTTATCAAGTATCCTCTAAAAAAGAACCCTAAATACTCAAAACCTCTTCCATGAATCTCAAGAATCCACCATGCATTTTCTAAATTGAGTCAAGATTCTAGGTTCCCAAGTGAAGGGTCTCAAGAACCCTCATTCTAGAGCAAGAGTAGAGTTCCAAAAGTGAGAGTTCTTCTAAAGCTTCAAATTCAAGGTATGTGGGGTTTTGAACTTGGGTAACCCTTTCGACCTTGTGCCCAAAATGTTTATTTACATCATATTTTGCTGAAATTATGGGGGTTTAACATGAGTTTGAATTGGGATTTTCACCCATATTTATTGAATGCATTATGTCGATATTTCTCATTAATTGAGAGTTAAATGACATGATTTCTACATGTTTTCTTGAGTTTTTACAGCTGGATAAACCCCATGACTTTACTCCTTGAGAAACTTATATTTGAAATGTTGAGATATTGAAGCATATGACTACATTGAAATTTTGAGATGAATTGCTGAAATTTTCAGATTTCCACATGATTTATGAATCTATATGCTATATATTATTCTTTTGATAAGCTTTAAATTGAAATTGAACTATGGGTTAGTAAGCCCTATTTGAGACTTATGAAATTATGAACTCTCGGGCTATAAGCACCCATGATTTGAGTATTTTAAAATGGTTGAAAATTGAATTGACCTAATGGTCTGAAAGCTTTGAAATCCACTTTACTATACGAGATTGTTGATTTGATTAATGGGTTCGTGGTGAGCCATGAGATTGTTCTAAAAGTGAATTTTTATGAGATGAGCACAGGTAATCTAAAGGGAGTAGTATTTAGCACCGAGCAGGTAAGTTACTATGGTTTCTTACCCCAGAAATGACGTGCCACCGTAGGATGTGAGCCTGAGGCTGATTATATTATGATTATGAGTAAGACCGAGGCCGAGTTCATTTAGTGATCACTAGACCTAGATTATACTCCTTGGCAAGAGTATGACGCTCCTTCCCAACGTGGGGTCTCTTCCTTAGGAGGACAAAACGTTGGACTCCATGTAGCTCACATGGTTTTGTTGGTTACGAAAACCTCCCTTGCCTTTCGAACTTCGAAATTAAATGCTTATTTTCCTTCCCTATAATCTATTTTCCTAAATGGTTGAATTGCAAAGATATTCCCTAATCAAGGTATTGATTTGAGATGAGATATTTTCTAAAGTAAATGAAATGCCTTCAAGTATGTTTTCAAGTTTTATGATTTCGAATTCCAAGTATAGGAGTTTCTAAATGATTGTAAAGTGTTGAGAATTGAAGAACTTTTACTCTCTTGAGATATATGCATGACTTGAAAGTGTGGTTTGAAATCCCTTAGCCTTTGGGCATTGAGAGTAAGAGAAGGTTTCCGATTTTGAAGTTTAACAATGATGACTCACGAGATTGTGTTACATGTTTCATTCTACATGACTTATGAGTTTTATATTTTATACTTGTTCAAGCTATGTGAGTCATCTCATTATGCATACATGATTTGATTGAAGGAAATATCGTTACTACTTTATACGTATGCATGCACCCCTGCATACTCAGTACATTCCAAAGTACTGATCCACATATATGTCTATGTGCTATATTATCTTATAATCCAGGTTCAGGTGCTCATTCCCAGCCTCACCCGTAATTCTTCGAGTACCTTGCCTATATTTTCTACAGTGGTGAGTCCTCCTGGTTCGAGGACCGATCTTTAGATGTTTCAGTATTTCGAGAGACTATGTTTTATCTCCAGTTCATTTCGTGTCAGTTGGAGACTTGTCCCAATAGCTCTCTAGATTTTGATTTGTAGAGGCTTTGTCAGACTAGTATCATACTTGTGATATGTCTAGAGGGATCAATATTGTGGGTTTATTGAAATTTCTCTATGTTGTGGTCATATGAACCAATTATACTTTCTTATTTCCTTTCTTATGATATGGCTATGCGAGTGTTTAAGTCTATCATTATCTTGAATTGGGTGTTTTTGGGTAGAAATCGGCTCTAAGGGTTAGCTTGGGGCTAGTTGTAGCCTTAACCACCGTGTGACATCCCGGGAGGCGATTTTGGGTCGTTACATACATAGATAGTACGAAGATAAAACTAATAGGCTAAATGTTCTGTCGCTACCAGTAGAAGATTATACCCATAAAGAAAAGACGTTGAAGAATTTTAAAATGTAGAAAATATAATAGTTTGAGTTTGACAGGAGTCTGGCAAAATTTGAGATGAAAGATTCAGAAAAATAGAAAGGAAAAAATATTTGTGAAGAATTATGCCCACATTAATAGGGTAGAATGAAGTTTTTACAAAATGTGGACACGAGTAATTAAAAACTTGAGGAAGAATTGAAAATAATGACGAATTAAACTCATTGAAAAATTAAAGAAATAATGTGTACCCTATAGAAGATTGTTCAATGCAAATGAAAAATAGCTTTAATTGAAATACTAAGAATTTGACGGCCTTAAGATAATTTCCTAAATAATGCTCTGGAATCGCTAAAATGCGTTAAGCGCAGCAATGCTACAATAATAAAATTTTAAGTTACTGTCATGATATAAAATATGTAAACAATGCAACAAATAATAGAGATATATAAATGTAAAATTGCTTTTTCTCTGGATGTAAGGACAAAAAAAATGTCAAGTTAGCAAATAAATATCAAGTTGAACAAATTAATTTAGGTCGAGTAGCACGTAAGAAAGAAAATTCACAAAATAAATAACACAAATATGTTAAATAACATGTCCTAATATGCGGGTGACTCCTTTATGTCGGGGGTAGGCCTAAGAGTCAAATATAGATTGAGATTCTGATAAATTGATTCAAACTTTAATTAATGACATTACTCGAGTTTGAAGTTAGAATTTTTCAAACTCAATTTAGTCAAATTTCAACTTTGTTCACTTTGTCATTATCTCTGAACTTTAATATTAATACGTTTCTTAATTCGAATAGTGCATTGTTACATGAAAAAAAAAAAGCCAGTCACTATTTTTTAATAGGTTCAGCCGATTCGTTCCCAACCCCATTTACGCTTTTGACAATACATTACAAATTCAACAATTTCTTCACAAAAGTTCTAATAGAAACTGATTCAGAGAAATTCTATAATCAAATTACTTAAGATACTATAAGAAATTGTTATGCCAACAAACTAAAGCACACTTGCTATACGAAATCTATGGAGCAAAGATATGAAAAGATACCAGTATGAAATAAGAAAACAAGATTATGTTTTCACAATCCACATCCGTTAAAGGCATAGACATGACAATAATATATTCTTCATGGGAATCGCAACATTAAAGCGTCAGGCTAAAATATTAGATTCTCAAAAAAAGGCCTCGCTAAGGGTGAAGTCTACACATACTATACCTTCTCCATACTTCACTTTGTAGGAAGAAATTCAAACAAAAACATTATTTTGAATTTGATCACTTAAAATTCATTAGGAGGAAAACTTATGTGCACAACTAAATAGGTTGAAAAAGGAACACAAATCTCATATTGATGCACACAGGGAAATAAAAAGGAATATGATCATAGCCTTATATTCTTTATGGAAGAAAAGGTACACTTGCATGAAGTTCTTTATTTTAAAACGGAAGAAAGAGATATAAAACAAGCATTTTGTTAAAATCATATACCAAAGTTTTCCATATAGCAAACAAAATCAAAAACAGATCATTGATGCTCATAATTTATTGAAAACAATAAGAAGTACTACCAACGAGGTCAAAATGTATGTTTGCATCACTTATTACTTGAACTAGCTAAATGAGGTTACTTGCAAGAAATTTGTTTTAGAATTACGCATAGTAGTTCTCATTATCAAATCCAAAAACAAAATGATATATGGATAAAGAGAGAGATAAGTCACCTGCTATGGGGTAGTGAACTGAGTGTTTTGATCTCAAATCTAAACTCAAACTTCTTGAATCATACGAGAAAGGAAAACTGGAACTCGGGAGTGAGCCAAAAAGAGGTAAAAAGAAGATCTTTGAAAGAGAGAATTTTGCTCTGTATATAAATTCCAACTTTGATCGCTAAACAAAAATAAATTATTGAGAGACATGGAAGATCCACCACCCCCTACCCCAAAAAACTCCTCCAAATGGATTCAAATGCGAATATTTATAGAGAGAAAATTAGGGCTTCAAATTTTGGGCGAGATCTTCAAATTCTGATCTAAAATTTTGGTCAACTAAGATGTTTGGAGTTGAATGTTGTGAACTTCGACGGACTTGGTCCTTCATATGGTTGACATAGCCATCACACGGAAATGGAGTGGCACACTTTGGGGAATAATTGGCAAAGAAGGAACCCTCCAAAACTAATTTGCCGAATACCCACTTAATTTCTTTTTGATTTATTTTTTAGGTTTAGGGTATAAAAAGTGGGAAAAAGGGAAAAAAGTGAGGCCCACAGTGAGCCAAGGGATCAATTCATAATTTTTACAACTTCACAAATTTAATATAATACACCTAACACTCTCCACTTATTCCAATATTAAAAAAAACTCTCTCTCTTCTCTTCAATTTCCAACTTCCGCTTTTGAAACTACTTCTCCCAAAAAATGTCATTGTCATTTCGGCTTCTTGTCCAGCTACTAAGGGGTGGTTGTTGCTTTGCAAGGTTAGTTAAAATAAAGTTTTAACCATTTCTAGATCCATTTAAATAATTTTTTTTGCTAATCGATTCGTAGTGATGTAGGATTATTTTTTAGAATTTGGTTTTTTGGTTTAGTCATGTTTTTTTAGCAACGAAGTGTTGAATACTGGGATAATTGTTGTTTGAAGAGTTGTTTTGGCACTTTGATTTGAAAAATGACCTATTTCTGTCCATAGACCCGCGGTCTATCCGTAGACCCATGGTCTATGAAATGAGAATGCCCTAGATTGAAATCAATGTTGAGATGCATGAAATTCTTTTAAAACATGATTGCTGAAATAGTGAAAATTGAAATATTAATAGCTAATTAGTTTGATTAGGTGCACTAGTTTGATTTTTAGCAATTGTTGTATTTTGATTTCGCATGCTGGATTTTGGTTCAGTTATTATATGTTTGTATAGTGAACTGTTTAATGGTGGGGTGTTTGTTAACTTTTTTAGGGGGTTTTCATTTGAGCATTGAGTTATTTCTATTGATAGACTTGTGGTCTAAGAACTAAAAATGAGAGATTTGTTTTTTAGGTGTAGATTATGTTGAAAATGGATAAAACAATCATCATTCCTAAATGCAAAACCAGTACCGCTGGTAGCAGTAGAAAAAAAAGAGCTGAGGTAGTTAGAAATGTCTCAAAAAAAAAAGAAAATTCAAGAGTCGGTATCTGAATCAAATTCGAAGTTAAAGGAGATAAGTGAATACGTCGATTCAAGTAAAGATATTGCCAAACGAAGTGTCAGTGGTGACAGTGAAGAAAGCGAGAAAAGTGGGAGTAATACTGATGATGGGGATAATGATTCCTTATTCGTTCCATATCTTCCAAGGTATATTTTCATGGAGCGGTATGACCTTCGAACGATAATTGATGAGGTTGGATCTTTCCCAACAAGATATCGGTCAGATCAAGAATGGATTCTTATCGAGAATTTAAGCAAGTTCTTATCGACCAAGAATTTAAGAAAAGATTCAAGCGATCCTATTTTGGACACCTGAGAAACTTGCCGGAACATCTCAAGTTCAATGGGCAGTTGGTCCATTATTTGTTGTTGCGACACGTTAGGAATGATAAGATACATCATGAGATGTGATTTTGCGTTAACAAAAAGCCTGCCTATTTTGGCTTGAAAGATTTTTGTTTGATCACGGGGCTGAACTGCTCATCATACCCTAGTGAATCAAAAATGAAGAAGGTGTTAGCAAAGGGGGACAATTTTTGTTTTAAGGTGACAAAAACAAAAACATCACGGCGACTAACTTGTTACACCTGATCAGAGGGAATAAGATGAAAGACGACCAGAAGTTCAAGTGTTGTCTACTTTGGTTCTTGCACACCCACTACAAGAAAATGTACAATTAGCAACAACTTTTTAGCAACAACAACATTATTGTTGGCTTAAATTAATAAATGGCAACAACTTAATTTTATTGTTGCTACATCTTGTAATTTTTAATCACGATTTTTATATCGTTGCCAAGATTTTTAATTTTGTTGCTATATTCTACCGTTAATACAAAAAAATTAAATATAAAAAAAATGCAATAACTTTTTGTCAACAAACATAATGTTGTTGCCTAATTTTAATAAAAGACAAAAACTTATTTTAATTGTTGTTATTTTATAAAATATTTATTAATAATTATTTTTTTATTGCTAATCTACTTAATTAGACATTAAATTCTGTAAAAAAAAAATAATTTTCCGCCAAATAACAATAAGGGTGGCAAATCCCTCAAAATATTAGAGACCCTCCAAAATAAGATTTTCTTTTCCATTTTTATACCCAAGCTTTCATCGTCTCTTCTCTGATTTCTCTATTGTGGCTTTCATCGTTACTCTCTCTACAAATTAATCTCTTCTCTGATTTCATCGTTCTCTCTGCTAGTCGATTCCTTCTCGATTCAGTTCATCTCCACTAGACGATACGTACTCTCTAAATTTGGTTATGGATTTCATTTTAGATATTGAAACCTTAGGTTTAATGGATTTCCTATTTAATTTCGCTTAAAGCAAAGTATTTTTGCTTTAATTTTGGGTATTGAATCATACGGGTTTATCAACCGTAGGTTTAATTGTTTGAAAATTTTACTCGAATAATAACTTGAACATAATGTCAATTGCTATTATTGAAATAGAGTTGCTAAATTTGTTATGGGTACGACTATGTTCTTAGTTTTGTGACTGCTTGTTACTTAGAGTAATTGGTCAGTGATATCGTGGAGTAGATGGTCGATGTCAGTGACATCAAAGGGGGTTCACTCTTCTCTAGCCCATCTACCACTCGCTGGATCACACATGGTTCGTACTGAATCCTTCTTTTTTGCGTCAAAGTTCTACTTCTTGGCTTATTGCTGAAATTTATGGGCATAATTAGTAACTGTTGACATTTAAGAAGAGAAATATTAAAATCTATTGGTTAAACTTGTTGGGGATAATGTTATGGTGATATATGTGTTGCAATACCATAAAGGACTAGATAAAATACCCAGGATGTAGTTAGAAGTTTTCCTGTTTGTTTCTTCATTTTTTCCATTCTTTAAAGTGAAAGGTTAGAACTTTGGCCAATGTGGATGAACGATATTACTCATTGTTCTGCTTACAGGATTTTGCTTCTCTACCTTAACAATATTAGTTCTCGGCCTTTGTATTCATCTGTCACATTCATGACTCATGAGTTATTCGGACTTTCATAGTCATTAGATTTTATATACACTTTGTTATTTGTTAATGTTGTTGGTTACTTTTAACATATAGACTTAGTTGAATTCAGGTTAAAATATTTTTTGTCAAATAAAGTATTTTACAAGAGGTTTTTAGGGAAGGTCATGAGCTTACTTCAAGGGTTATATTGTAAAGGCTCGTACGTCTACGCCACTGTACTATTGAATTCCAAGGAGAGTTTAGGGAAAGTCATTTTAAAATATTTGGTACTTATGATAAGGTAATTTTTGTAAGAAAATAAACACTAAGAGGTGTCCTGGGAGAAAGGGATAGCATCAGTGGGCTATTTCTGATGAATAGGGGTTCTGCAACTAGGGAAAAAAGCCATTGTCTAGTGCAGTTTTATGAGAGATGGAAGAAGGAGATGATGGTGAGTTAAAATAAAGTATGGGTTTAGGATAGAAAAGGGTGAAAAACTAGTTTCTTGTTTGTAGGAGCAACCTATCTAGTATGGGAAAAAGTCATTGTCTAGTGCAGTTTTGTGAGAAATGGTAGGAGGAGATGATGGTGAGTTAAAATAAAGTATGGGTTCAGGGTAGCAAAGGGTGACAAACTGGTTTCTTGTTTTGCTTACAGAACTTTGCTTCTCTGCCTTAGCAATATCAGTTCTTGGCCTTTGTATTCATCTATCACATTCATGACTCATGAGTTATTAGGACTTTCATATTCATCAAATTTAATATATACTTTGATATTTGTTCAAGTTGTTGGTTACTTTTATGATATAGACTTAGTTGAATTCAGGTTAAAATATTGTCTGTAAAATAAAGTATATTCAAGAGGTTTTTAGGGAAGATCATGAGCTTACTTGAAGGGTTATACTGTATAGGCTTGTACCTCGTCCATGCCACTGTACTGTTGACTTCCAAGGAGTGTTTGGGGAAAGTCATTTTAAATTATTTCATGTTTTTTATAAGGTAATTTTTATAAGAATGTAATTACTAAGAGGTGTCTTGGGAGAAAGGTATAGCATCAGTGGGCTATTTCTGATGAATAGGGGTTCTGAAACTGGGGAAAAGGCCATTGTCTAGTGCAGTTTTATGAGAGATGGCAGAAGGAGATGATGGTGAGTTGAAATAAAGTATTTACTTTTGTATTTACGTATTTCCTTGTCTAGTGTAACAAAGTCCTCTTTGTTCGCAAATTGTGTTCATTATCTTGATAACAAGCATCAGCTATTAAGGAACAGGTTCAATATATTCTCCATTTAAACATAGCTTACAGTAAAATTCAAATGCTTCATCTTGGGCGGCCTCTTTCTACTTCTAGGTTTAGTGCACCGGGCTGCCCTTTATACTTGTTGATTAATTTGAAAGATAGTACATAGTCGAGTGTCTGTCTGGGATGCTTTATATTTATTGTTATTATCACTGTCATGCTATCTTATTTCTTCGATTATAGTATTATATGTTGTTTCGTTGTTTCAGTTATTGAATTATTTGTTGTGGTCAAAATCAATCATAATATCATTTTTTGTATTTGCAGGCATCACTTCTTTCACTTGATCAACAAGGTTTTTCAAAGTAAGTTTACAAGAGACTTTTCATTAAACCAAATTAAGTCTTCTCTGGTATGTAATACTATCAGCGATTTTCTTCTATATATATCTTCCAAAATTTAATGTCATTCGATTGTTTGCAACTACATTCTTGTTGGATCCTCACCTTTAATTAACATATATTTTAAATATTGAGTTTAACCACTTGAATCATTATTTTTTGTCTTGAAACTCTTCTTGGCCTTTATTTTAACTTTTTATAATCTGAAGGCTTTCTCTAACATTTACTTTATTTATTTTTTTACTAAGAAAAATTCGTATAATTTTATGTTTATTGATATAGAACTCTCTGTAGGTAAGTATATAATGGATAAAAGTTGGATGCATATTGGAAATAGGACGTTACCGCAATACTTAAATGGATATTTACGTTCATCTCTTGATTGATGATTTGAATATCTCATGGGCGGATGGAATTTAGACTTATGATGCTTTTGTGAAACAAAATTTTCAATTCCGTGTTTCTTTATTGTGGACAATGAATGATTTTCCTACTTATGGTATTCTGTCTGGTTGGAGCACCAAAGGTAAACAAGCTTGTCCAGTTTGTCATGTAGATACTTGTTCAATTTACTTGAAACACGGTCAAAAGCAATGCTACATGGGTCATCGTAGGTTCTTGAAGATAAATCAACCTTATCGACGGAATAAAATTCATTTTGACAATACAAAGGAAAAAAGACTTTCACCACAAGCTTTGAGTGGTGAAGATGTGCTTGTGCAACTTAATATTTTTTCACAAAGGTCAGTCGATGGCAGCACAAGAAAAAAAATGAGATACTGAAAGATATGATAATTGAAAAAAGAAAAGTGTATTCTTTGAACTCCCATATTTTCCTTCAAATCTGTTGAGAAATAATTTCGATGTAATACATGTTGAAAAGAATATTAGTGAAAGTGTATTTGGAACGTTGTTGGACATTGAAGGAAAAACTAAGGGCACATTGAAATCTCGGCTAGATTTACAAGAGATGAAAATTAAAAAGTCCCTTCATCCCATAAAAAGTGGGGATAAATACATACTTCCTCCTGCAAGTTATACAGTGTCTAAAGGTAAAAGAATTCAATTTTTTCAAATCATCAAAGAAGTTAAGTTTCCTGATGCGTATGCTTCAAACATTAGCCGTTGCCTCAACGAAGCTAAAATTTATGGACTTAAAAGTCATGATCATTATGTTCTTTTACAATGACTTTTACCACTTATCGTCAAACAAATCTTGTCAAAAGATGCACATAAACCATTAATCGAATTATCACTATTTTTTAGTGATTTATGTGCTAAAGAGTTGCATGTGGAGAAGTTGGATCAGCTAGATAAAAGCATACAAATTACATTATGTAAATTAGAGCATGTGTTCTTACCATCGTTCTTTGATGTCATGGTTCATTTGGCAATTCATTTGGCAAATAATGCAAAGTTGGGTGGTCCTGTGCAATTTCGATGGACGTACTTCATTGAAAGGTTGGCTTATTACTTTTTTAAACTATTTTTTTAATTGAAATGTGTTAAAATGTTAATATATATACTTCACATATTTTTGCAAACATTGAAAGGTTATGTACGCAACAAATCTCATGCGGAAGGATCAATTGCTGAAGGCTATCTTGCAAAGGAGTGCATGACATTTTGCTCTAGATATTTGACTGATATGGAAACGAAGCAAAATCGTCCAGATAGAAATTTTGATTCTTCTAGCATAGATCACAATAGCTTGTCCATATTTAATTGTAGCAGTAAACCACTATCAAGGGGTTCTTGGACAAAGTTGAGTACTCTTGAAATCAATCATGCCCACTTTTACATTCTCCAAAATTGTGAGGAAGTCAAACCTTGGATTGAGTAAGATATATTTTACCCTTACATTATTTTTTTTATACAGTCAACAATTATGTGTTAATTTTTATTTCTTTTTCAAATGTTCACAATCCATAGGAAACATTTAGATATATTAACAAAGGGGAATAATAGAAACAAAGCCAAGAGACATAAGGATGAATTTCCTTCGTGGTTTGAAGAAAAAGTAAACTCTATCATTTGATGGTCCATAAATTTATCTTTTAAAATTAACGTTAACATTTATGATTTTGTAACTAAAATATTACAGGTGGTACAGTTAAAAAAGAATGGTGATAACTGAATTACTGAAGAATTCCTATTTTTGGCAAGACCTCTGGACCCTTGTGTTATTAGTCATAATGGATATATCTTGAATGGTTCTCAATTTTGAACAGTGGAATCTAAGCTAGGTTTGAAAACTCAAAATAGTGGTGTGATGGTGGAGTGATGATCATATAGGAAATTTTGATTATTTTGGAAAGGTAAAAAGAATTTTAGAGATTCAATATATAAACAATAAATCAGTTATATTATTTCAATGTTATTAGTTTGATGTTCCTCCTCAAGGTCGTAGTCAAGGTAGAGGTTACAAGCAAGATGAATATGGATTCGTATCTGTAGATATAATGCGAATCCATTACACAAGTGATCCATTTATTCTAGGTTCACAGGCTCAGTCAGTGTACTATGTTAAACATGGCTAAAGTGAGAAATAGCATGCAGTGATAAGAGTAAGACCATAAAATTTGTATGATGTTCCCAAACAAGAAGATGAAATGGAACCATTTCAACTAATTGACTTAGTTGAAAGAGGAGAAGTAAATCCACAAGTGGAGTTGGACAATGATAACATTAGAATACAAAGAAAAAATATTGATGGAGTGAGTATTGAAGCTCCTTCTCTCAATAGCGAGGAACAAGTAGACTTAGGAGGTGTAGATGAGTTTGATCACGAAGACATGGATGACTTCAGTGACTTTGCAGCAGATAAAGAAACTACTGGAGTTTTTGGTTTCTCTTTAGTTGTGCTTCTAGTGAAAAGTTTGTATCATTGTGGTGGTCAAGGTTGAAGAAGACTTATTTTGTACTAAGTATGGTGTTTTCGTGAAGTATAGCATGCGGGTATTTTGTTAACTGTGCAGTGTGATTGAAATGCTATCAGGGGTTTAGTTTTCCCCTATCTTTTTTGTTCTTATAGTGGAATGTTTTGGGCTTTGTGGTAATGAAGGTTTTTTAACTTGACATATTTCTTTGACACGTATCTATTTGGCAAGTTGAACTTTATCAAAATTCACATGTTCTTCCCAGTTGTGTCATGTCGTATTGTATATTGGTATAAATTCTTTAGGACACAATATAATTACAGAAATATTTAGGATCTGTTAGGGAACCAATTATAGAAATATTCTACACTTAGGATCTCTAGTGTGGCAGAAACTGTTGCTATATTTAAGCTCTTGTCATTCCATGTGTTGTTTGCAAGTTTGGCTCCGTTTGGATGTGAAAGATCTCTCATGTCATTCTTGGCATCTGCTCTGTGTTTTTCATCAAAATTTAGTAGGGTTTTGGGTGTTACCTTATCTAGTGCAGTTTTGTGAGAGATGGCAGAAGGAGATGATGTGAGTTGAAATAAAGTATAGGTTCAGGGTAGCAAAGGGTGACAAACTGATTTCTTTTTCTGCTTACAAGACTTTGCTTCTCTGCCTTAGCAATATCAGTTCTTGGCCTTTGTACTCATCTATCACATTCATGAATCATGAGTTATTAGGACTTTTATATTCATCAGAATTTATATACACTTTGTTATTTTTTCAAGTTGCAGGTTACTTTCAAGATATAGACTTAATTGAATTTGGGTTAAAATATTGTCTATCAAATAAAGTATTTTGCAAGAGGTTTTTAGGGAAGGTCATAAGCTTACTTGAAGTGTTCTATTCTATTGGCTTGTACGTCGTCCATACCAGTGTATTGTTGAATTCCAAGGAGTGTTTGAGGAAAGTCATTTTAAACTGTTTGGTGCTTTTGATAAGTTAATTTTCGTAAGAAAATAATCACTAAAAGGTGTCCTGGAAGAAAAGGATAGCATTAGTGGGCTATTTTTGATGAATAGGGGTTCTGAAACTGGGGAAAAGCCATTGTCTAGTGCAGTTTTGTGAGAGATGGCAGAAGAAGATAATGGTGAGTTTAAATAAAGTATGGGTTCAGGGTAGAAAAGGTTGACAAACTGGTTTCTTTTCTGTAGAAGTAACCTGTATTTGAAGAAGGCAATTGCTCACTAATATGCTAGCTATATTTCCATTTTTGTATTTATGTATTTCTTTGTATGATGTAACAAAGTCCTCTTTGTTCGCAAATTATGTTCATTATCTTGATAACAAGCATCAACTAGTAAGGAACAGGTTGAACATATTCTCCATTTAATCATAGCTTACAGTAGACTTCGAATGCTTCATCTTGGAACTCTTTCTACTTCTAGATTTAGGATATGTTAGGGAATCAATTACAGAAATATTATGCACTCAGGATCTCTAGTGTAGGAGAAACTGTTGCTATATTTAAGCTCTTGCCATTCCATGTGTTGTTTGCAAGTTTGGCTCTGTCTGGATTTGAAGGATCTCTCATGTCTTTCTTGGCATCTGCTCTGTGTTTTTCATCAATATTTAGCGGGGTTTTGGGTGTTACCTTGGCTACTTTCCTTGGAATAACACTTGGTAACTACTCGAGTCTGCATAATGGGATTCTTATCCAGTTTGTTTTGGTGTTACTGCCACTAGGATTGCTCAGTTATGTACCTTTAGCTCAACCTGCAGCTGAAAAGGAAAGAAAGAGAGGTCAAAGTAAAAGGATGAGAAAATATAGAAGTGTAGGGAGATTAGTTGAGTCATTCTTTTCTTATAGATGCAAAAGAGAATCTGATTTATATGATAATACACTGATGACAAAATGATCAGTCCGCTTCAAGAATAGGTGGCACCCTTTAGGCTCATGGAGGCATTTCTCCAGTTCTTCTGAATCAGTTATTTTAGAAGACCTCTTTAGTAAGCAATACCCTGCATCTGATATTTATTAAGCACAATAAAATATATTTTTGGTACATATTTATTTATGACTTATGGTCTATTTGTTGGTGAACAGTTGATGAAGATTTACAAGAAAAGCAAAAACAAAAATCAAAGATGCAAGAAAAACTGGATCGCTTAAAATAAACTTTACTTTTGAGAAGCAAAATTTAGAAGTGGCTGATTGTAATTGTGATATATTCAGATCTTTATGCAATGAAAAAGATGCAGAGCTTCAGGTATTTGTTAACTTTTGTTGTTGTTATTGTTATTAAATTTTATTTATTAAAGCGAAAATTATCTCATTTTGTTGATTCATTCTTGACAGGCTGCTTTATCAGAGAAGCAAAACTTAGAATTGTAATTTTCAAAGTTGCTAGGTCCTCAAGGTTTGAAAAAGAAAAATTCAAAAGAGTTGGTTGAAGCAAATAATCAAGTAGAGCTATGAATTTGGCCTTTGTCCAAATTTGTCTGTAATCCGCAAAATACAAACTCATGAATCTTTCACTAGCAGGTCTTAGAAAAGTTTCAAGAAGAGTTGAAAACTCATTCTTTGTTGTGTACTGCAGAAGAGACAAAGAAGAGACTTTTGAGTGAAAAAGCATCACTTGAGGAAAAAATTGAAGATCTAGAGAAGAAGATGAAGATTTAAATCAAGTAACAACACTAGTGCTATCAGAGAGGATTCTTTTTTTTTAAAATTACTTAGTATAGGACCATAATGATCAGTTTATATTTTTTTTACAAGTTAAGACATTTAGTACTTAATTTTTTGACAGTCGAAAATATCTAGTTCATCAATCTTATATATTTATTGACCTTTGCAAATTATATAATTTTTAATTTTTAGTATTTTGTAGAATTATAATTAAAATGTGTTTTATGTATGTAGCAACTATTCACAAATTGTTGCTAAAAGTTTATAGAAAATATTTAATTTATTGCAATAAAAATTATTGTTGCTAAAAAGCTATCTAACCGCCAACTAACTAAGTTTTTGTCAACTTTTTGCAACAACTAATAATGTTGGTAAAAAAAATTAATTTATAGCAACATTAAATTTTGTTGCAAAATTTTTTATAAGCCACAACCATACGAATGTAAGACAACAACTTTTTTGGTTGCGTTAAGTTATTTTTCTCAATAATATATTTTGTTGCAAAAACATTTTCCATCGGTGTTTATTGCAACGACATGCAACAACATTTTTATTGTTGCCAAAAGTACTTTTGGCAACAACATACAATATATGGCAACAAAAAAAATTATTGGGAAATGCCTTCTTTCTTGTAGTGTTTACGTTTAGCTTAGGACCCTCCGGGATAATGTTGTTTTTCTTTCTGGTCAGGATCCTCCTGGATAATAGGACTTTACTTTATACTCAGGACCCTCCTAGATAATGGGATCTTACTTTCTACCCAAGCCCCTCCTTGATAATGGAATTTTACTTTCTACTCAGGACCCTCCAAGATAATGATATTGTATTTTCAACTCAGGACCTTCCTATATATGGGACTTTATTTTCTGCTTAGGACCCTCCTGGATAATAGGATTTTAATTTCAACTCAGGACCCTCCCAAATAATGGGATTTAATTTTTGATTTAGGACCCTCCTGGATAATGAAATTTTACTTTCTGTTCAGAACCCTTCTGGATAATGGGACTTTACTTTTATAGTTTACTTTTTACATTGAGTTCAGGAAATTGTTTGGAGAACAGAAATTACTTTTTATTTTGAAACTCCGCCCGCCTGGATAATAGGGTGAAGAAATTACAAATTAGGAGACATCCTAGAGAATAGGGTAAAGAAATTGTAAATCAGGGACCTGCCTAGAGAATAGGGTAAAGAAATTACAAGTTAGCCACCTACTTGGAGAATTGGGTGAAGAAATTGCAAGTTAGAATCCTGCCTGAAGAATAGAGTGAAGATTTTCAAGTTCAAGTCAGAAGTGTTAGTCTGAAGAATAGGTCAATTTTTCAAGTTCCTCTTCAATACCAAGAGTTGACAGGGAGCAACATTTTATTTTTTAAGTTAAACTCAAAACAACAACTGTCTCACCACTTAAGAAGTCATAAAGATTCAAGTCAAGACTCCAGAAAAGCTGTATAGATAAGATCTTTCACTTGTATCTTCATCTTAAAATTTTTTCATTTGGATGTAAAAGCAGAAGCTAGAACCAAAGACTCGGTGGAACCATACTCAATCTCTAACTCATCGTCCGACCATTTTACTTTTTTGAACTACACAAGACCTGATTCCCTTATAACCTCAAATATGTAGGTGGTCCAAAACAAGGACCCGATCATATTTTATATATATATATATATATATATGGACTAAACCTAAATGGAAATAATCGTACCTATGACTTCATCTTTCTATAGCCCTAGGATTGAGAATCTTGATATCCTCATGATCAGACTGAAGATGGATGGTTTTAACAGATTGTTAAGTCCAGGAATAAAATCTTCTATATAATTGACACATCCGGTTTTTCTGTTGGAGTCACTTCTTGCAACGTCCAACTTTGAGGTAAGGATACCTGATTCCAGAATATTGGCTAGGGCACTGACAAATGCAATCATTGAATGTCAGTTTGGAAGAGGTTTCTCCTTTATAGATACTTTTCATAGATTCAGAGCCAAAGGCATTGTTCATAGCCTTATACTAAATTCTATAAATAATTGCTACTGGGAGAGACCCAGTTTTCGTCTTATAGTTGGATGTCTTAACATTGAGCGTTAAAGAATCTAATATATTTAGATCCTTTAAGGATACAGTAAAATTTGGAAAACAATCAAAATAAATTGAACCATTTAAAGTCTGGTTTCGACCATTCCTAGTAAGGAATCATTGAAGTCTAGAAACCTAGTCGCTAAGACAAAGGAGAAAGGAAGTATCTAAACCTTCTCGGGAAAGAGGTTTTACTGTTATTTGGACTAAACCAAAATGGAGGTAATCATATTTATGCCTACATCTTTCTATATCCCTAGGGTTGAGAAGCTTGATATCCTCATGATCTGACTCAAGAGGGATGGTTTGTTCAGCAGTTGAAATATGGTAGTCACTTGTTTGCGATCGCCATCTCAAAGGAGCTTTATAAATTTGGTCTTGAGTATGTTTGAAAATTTGCCAATCATAAATTGATTACTGCAATATCAGAGAAACTAATCTCTTATTTGAGCTTTGAATTAGGAGAATTATAGAAAGTTTAAGTGGATGAGGAGTTTTTAGAAAGAGAAGAGAAGGGACGGAAGAATTCCATAGAAGAATCTGAAAAAAAAAAAGTAAAAAGGCAACCCGATTCACTAAAACTACCGCTATGCACGGTGTCCGGGGAAGGACCCCACCATAAGGGTGTATCGTACGTAGCCTTACTTTGCATTTCTGTCAGAGACTGTTTCCAAGGCTTGAACCCATGACCTCCTGGTCACATGGCAGCAACTTTATCAATTACTCCAAGGCTCCCCTTCAGAATCTGAAAAAGAGTGATTAGAAATAACAACAATAATAACTTCAATGCTCTCTATCCTTGGATCAAAAGACCATTGGGTTCCATAAAGAAAGATATTCAAGTATTTAACTCAATACTATATGGGAGAGTTAGATTTGGTAATTAAATTAGTCGAATCTTGTTTCAATTCTATTAGTGTTAGCTAGATCAGTTTTAACTAAAGAATATATATACACACACACATATATATATATACACACACACATATATATATAAATATATATATTCTACCCTTTCGAATAATTAGAGGGTCGAAACTTGTCTCATTGTCTACATCTTTATATTAAAACTCTTCGTATTTTCAAATAAAGAAGGGCAAAATGTAGACACGTAATTTTTTACCCTCCTCAAAATTTTATCTATTTTTTGCATAAAAAAGTTATTTTTTTCCTAAATATTTATTTTAGCTTTTATTTTCATTATAGTAGGTTTTATTTGAAAAATTATGAAAAAAGATTTTTCTTTAACAATAAGAAAAATTTCAATAAACATATATTTTTCTTTTAATTAATAAGCTAATAATTTAAGTATTCTTTAAATTATATTTATTTTAGGCTAGGTATAGACTTTTGTTATATTTTCTTAAGTATTAAAATTAATTAGTAATAATTTTTTATTATTAATTACTTTGTTCTATAAAAAATAAATAAAAATATATAAAATAAAAAGAGAAAAACATCATCCTAAACAACCCAAGTCCCACGTCCCACACAACCCCCTCACATTATCCAACTCCAACAACAACTACTCCCTCTACGTACAAAACTCCCTCAACTCTCATATACCTACAATTTCATCAAAACACAAACACTATGTATTAACGCACACATGGACACAAACATTGAAAAAAAAGTAGAGAGAACAATATTTGAGGAAAGAAAAAAACAAAGAAGGCACGGGCACTTGAGAAACATTTGAAAAGGAAGAAAACGAGAAAAATAGAAAGTGAAGAGGTCGAAGTTGTGAGGTTTCCTGTTCGTGTTCTCGTTCGTTGGCTCCAGTTCAAATCTAGAGGAGTTGAGTGTTTGCTAACTCTTGGAATTCAGTAGATTATTAGCGGCGTTTCTTTAATTTTTGACGTAAAAGAGGTAACCCTTGAGCCTTCTATAGTAGCATAATAATGTGTCAAATGAAAATTTAATATTTTTTTTCCAACAGTGATTCAGTTCCTTTTATGTATCGTCTGGGCAGATCTGTAATACGTTTAGTATTTTTGCCGTTCATGGAATATCATTAGTCAATGGTGGCTTAATTCATTTTTTCTTGGATTTTGTTTATTTTGAATGGATTTACAATGATTTGTGAACTTGGTCATTAGTTTTGTTGGTTTTTGTTTCTCCGAGTTCCTCACTATTATAGTTGTCATTGATGAAAACTTGAATTAGTTATGGAGAATTTGTCGTGAAAAAAATAAAAATAAAAAAAGCAACACAGATGGGAGAAGTTGAAAGGTAGGTAGTAGTGATACAATATAAATATGATTATTGATTAATTTTAATTAGACTCTACTAAGAATTTGTCAAAAATGCATGTCAATGGGAAAAATTCATCTTCAGTACGTACTTTCTTCCAAAAATGTTACATGCATTTTGTAATGAACTTAACAAGTTAGTATTTTGTGTTGGGGTACTATTTCCTACTATTCACTGTTTTGTCATTCTACAAAAGAGAATAAATTAGAAGGATATAGAGAAAAGAAAGTAAAAATTAAATATATGATTAATCTTATACTTGTAATATTTTTTCATGAATATTTTAACTATACTCCTAAACACTAAGTGTTCATTTAATTTCCAGGAGCCAAATGGTTTGGGTCTAATATAATGGTGATGGCATGATTTTTCAATTTACGTTGTTAGTGAAGAAAAATTTCAGCATTTAGGAATTGAGTTTGTTTATTGGTATAAAGCTTATGCTTTAGGCGTCTTTCTATGAGTTGTCTTTCCATTCATTTGAGTTGCTACATGATTCTTATTAAGATGCATTAACATATCAATGTCGAATCTTGTGATCTTATTAAATATAATTTGTGAGATATTAAAAGCCATGAATTATGTTTAAATATAGTTTGATGTTCCTTTTTATAGAATCAAAAAGAAAGTAAAAAGTTTCAGAAATTGGGATATGTCGTGAAATATCAGAAGTATCGTATATTTAATTGAGAAGTGAGAATGACCGATATGGGAGGCAGATTTATTTTAAACCCCATCACATAAAGAAAAAGAAAAGAGAGGAAAAACTCATTCGTGAGGGAGCAAGGCGAATTGCGGAATAATCGAAAACTCGCTGTAAAATAAAGAGTAAAAAACAATAAAAATAGATAAGATAAAATTGTCTCAAGTTTCTATGAGACGAACGGATGCCTTTTAAAGCTAGATAAGATTTAGGCACGTTTAATATGTCTGTCTCGATTAAGAATGCGGCAAACGTATATTTATAAAACATTCAAAAATAATTTAAGGATACAACTATGCACCTTGGCAATGATTTCCTAAAAAATTAACTTTAACCAGCTTGATATAAGAGATATAGACAAATATTAGATTTTAAAAGTGAGAGAATTAAGGCCTACTAACATAATTTATCCAAAATAGTTTAAGTGAAGTATATCTCAATAAAAGTGACCGTGCTAGAACCACGAGACTCGAGAGGTGTCTCATACCTTCCCCTTGGTCAACAGAATTCTTTACCCGATCTTTTATTTTGGTAGACCAATAAAAAATCATTTCTTTTTTATTAGGAATTCAATAAGGTGACGTTGAACAACATAACTCAATTACATGTGTCGACTCTAAAAAAAATCCCTATTCAAGACCGTCACTTAAATTTGAAAAACCGTTTGACCTTTTGATAAAAAGGAGAGTATGCCAAGATGGAAAAGATTTTTCGTTTGATACATTCCACTAATGTGAAGGGAGTGGAGTTCGCCTCTTATCAATTTAAAGGATGTGGTGTATCATTGGTATGAGGAATGGGACCAATGTAGGGGCGATGATGTTAAGTCAGCTCTGTGAGATGATTTCTCTAGTGCTTTTCTAGATCGCTTTATTACTCAAGAGCTCAGGGAGGCAAAGGCAGAGGAATTTGTAAATCTGAAACAAGGAAGGATATTAGTCAAGGAATGTACCTTGAAGTTCTATTAGTTATCCCAGTATGATCCTGAGTTGGTGTGTATCATGAGAGCTAGAATGAGGAAGTTTACTTTCAGGTGGTCTCAAGACTTGATTTTGGAGAGTAAGGTTGCCTTGTTAAATAAGGACGTGGATATTTCTTGGCTTATAGTGTATATGAAACCAGTGGAAAAAGAAAAGAAGAAGCAAGTGGAGATGAGTAAGAGGTGAAATAAGAAGTTCGCTATTCAAATCAGGTGGAGGTCGGCAGCAAAATGGTAGAGACGGCAAAAGATAGTCTAAAAAAGTGGAGAAATTCTGATTCCTACTTTACGGGTAGTTCTCCTTATCCGAAGTCATTGGGTGATCTTCATTCTCAATATGATAGTGGGTTTAGAGCACCAGGAGCCCAGTTTTAGGCAAGCAAGGCTTAGTCAGCTATATCATATCCTTCTTGTAGATTTTGTAGTCGGTGCATCATGTTTTTTTAAAAAATAAAGGAACAAGTGTTTTAAATATAGTCAGACTAGTCATCTATAGAGAGATTGTACTTTTAAGGTTGCTTCTGGAGTGAATAAGACTCCTATTGCTACTTCATCCGCTTCTGCACCAAAGGGTGCTACTTCTGCTTCTGGCTCCGGCACTGGTCAGAATCTTATGTATGCTCTTGCTATTCGTCAAGATTTTAAAGTGTCCTTCAATGTTGTTACTGGTCCACTTAAACTCTTTTCTCGTGATGTATATTGTTTATTTGACCCAGGTTCTACTTTCTCTTATGTGACCCCTTATATGGCTATCCATTTTAGTTTTGATCTTAAGTGTATTTCAGATCCTTTTATTATGTTCACCTTGGTGGCTGAATCCATTGTGGCTAGAAAAGTCTATAAGGGTTGTGTGTTGTCGGTCTATAGTAGAGAGACCTCGGTGGATCTAATAGAGTTAGACATGTTAAACTTTGATGTGATTTTGGGAATGGATTGGTTTCATTCGTGCTATGCATCTCTTAATTTTCGAACCCAAAGGGTCAATTCCCATTTCCCAAATGAGTCAATAATCAAATGGGAAAGTAGTTTCCTAGTTCCTAAGGAAAGCTTTATCTCGTATCTTAGAGACCAGAAATTGGTCTCTAAAGGGTGCCTCTATTACCTAGTGTATGTTAAGGATTCTAGAGCCGAAGGTCCTTCTTTTCAAACTGTCCGTATGGTCTGTGAATTTCTTAGGGTATTCTCTAATGATCTTCCTAGTATACCTTCCGATAGGGAAATTGATTTCGGGATTGGTCTTCTTTCGAACACTCATCATATTTCTATCCGTCCTTTCAGAATGGCTCCAGCTGAGTTAAAGGAACTCAAGAAGCAGTTGAAAAATCTTCTTGATAAGGGTTTTATCCACCCTAGTGTGTCTTTGTGGGGTGCTCATATTCTCTTCGTGCATAACAAGTATGGTTTCCTTTGAATGTGTATTGATTACCGCCAATTAAATAAAGAGACTGTGAAGAATAAGTATCCACTTTCAAGGATTGATGATCTTTTTGATCAGCTTCAAGGTGCTAAATTCTTTTCCAAGATTGATCTTCAGTTTGGGTACCATTAGTTGAAGATTAGGGAAAGATATCCCTAAAACTAGCTTTCAAACGTGGTATGGTCATTTTGAGTTTTTAGTGATGTCCTTTGGTTTGACCAATGCCCCGACCGCATTTATGGATCTTATAAATCAAGTTTTCTGTCAGTTCTTAGACTTATTTATCATTTTCTTTATCGATGATATTTTGGAGTATTCCAAAAGTGAGGCAGATCATGCCGAACACCTCCGCCTTGTGTTGCAGACCCTAAAGGATTAGCGGTTGTATGAAAAGATCTCTAAGTGTAAGTTCTGGTTAAATATTGTGACATATTTAGGTTATGTTGTTTCTAGTGAAGGGATTATGGTGGATCCACAGAAGGTTGCGGTGGTTAAAAAGTGGCCTAGACCCATGACTCCATCCGATATTTGGAGCTTCTTGGGTTTAGTCGGTTACTATAGAAGGTTTGTAAGGAGTTTCTCTTCTATTGCAGCCCCATTGACTAAATTGGCTCAGAAGAAGGTGAAATTTTTGTGGTCTGACACTTGAGAGGGTAGTTTTGAATAGCTAAAAGATAAGTTGAGTTTGGCTCGGTCGTGACTCTTCGTGAAGGAACCAATGGATTTATTGTCTATTGTGATGTATCCCACGTAGGATTGGGTTGTGCGTTGATGCAGTATGGCAAGGTGGTTGCTTATGCTTTTAGGCAGTTGAATGTTCATGAGAAGAATTATCTGACTCATGAATTGGAATAGTTAGCTGTGGTGTTTGGATTGAAGATCTGGCGGCAATATTGTACATATTGATATTTATTCTGATTATAAAAGCCTGCAATACGTGTTCACCCCAAAAGAATTGAATCTTAGGCAAAGGAGATGGCTTGAGTTGTTAAAAGACTATGACATGAGTCTCCACTATCATCCAGGTAAAACTAACGTGGTTGATGACGCTGTTAGTAGGTTGTCCATGGGAAGCTTGTCTAATGTGGATGATGAAAAGTGGGATTTGGTGAAGGATATTCACTATTTTGCTAATCTCATTGTTCATCTTCTAGATTTTGAGCATGGTGGCATGATTGTTCAAGAGGTGGCAAAGTCATCTCTTGGTGCTGATATGAATGAGAATGATGTGGTTAGACAGAAGGTGATAATTTTTTAGATCAGTGGTGATGGTATCTTGAGGTACCAAGGCAGACTGTGTGTTCCCGAGTTGATGGATTATGAGGAAGAATTTTGGCCCAAGCTCATGATTCGTGTTACACTATTCATCTTAGATCGATAAAAATGTATCATAATCTTAAAGAGATTTATTAGTGGAATAATATAAAGTAGGATGTGGCCAATTTTATGGCTAAGTGCATGGTGTGTCAACAAGTAAAGGGTGAACACTTGAGGCCTAATGGATTGTCTCAAGAGATTGAGTTGTCAGTGTCGAAGTGGGGAGTTGGAATTTGGTGTTGGTGATTAGGTGTTTTTAAAGGTATCTCTCATGAAGGAATTGATGTGGTTTGTCAAGAAGGGGAAGCCCAGTCCCTGTTATGTCGATCCGTACTTAGTTTTGAAGAAGGTTGGTAATATTTCCTATGAATTAGAGTTTTCTTCTAGATTGAGCTTCATTCATCTGGTGTTTCATGTTTTGATGTTGAAGAAGTGTGTGGGTGATCTTTCGATGATTATTCCTTTGGAGAGGGTGGGTATCTAGGATTCCTTTTCTTATGAGGAAGTCTCAGTTAAGATTTTAGATCGGCAAGTTCGTCGGTTGTAGACCAAGGACGTGACATCGGTAAAGGTTCTTCGGAGAAACCAAAGGGTTGATAAAGCTACATGGGAAGCCGAGGAGGACATAAAGTCCAAGTATCCGTACCTGTTTCCTGTTTCGAATAATCATGCTTGAGGTATGAGTATTCCTTATCATATTTGTTTTCTAACTTTGTTAAAGAAAATTATGATTTCCTTGGTATTTTTGTTTTTTGTCTCTGTTAAAGGTAAGAGTAGATATATGTGGAGTAAAATCATGCTAATAAATGCTTTGTCCTATTATTCGAGGACAAATGATCCTAAGAGGGGGAGTATGTAACGCCCCAGGTTTTTGGTCCTCAAAACTTTTCTGAGTCCTGAGCTTTCTGTCCTGTCAATGACTCATTTGATGAGTCATAACGCGTCTTGATGGGTCAGGTGACCTTAGTCGTACGTTGTCTAGTGAGGGGTGTTGGAGTTTCTATCTTGGGTACGACTTGAGAGAATGAGTCATTAAGACTCATTACAAGTCATTGGGATGGAATCGGTAATCAAACCAAAAATTTCGTGACTAAGTTCTGGTCTCAGTACGAGTGGCTCACCATGAACCATAAGAACTTGTTATGAGTCATTGGGTGCAAATCGTAGGATATCCAGTGTTTACAAAATTGGGTTCTGTTTTCACTACGAATGGACCCTACGAATCGTAGGGTCCCATTACAAGTCATGTCATTGAGTTGTAAGGTTAGCAGTGTGGGGTGACTTGGTGGTTCTATATTGGTTACGACTCGTGGTGACGAGTCGTAAGGAATGGCTACGAGTCACTGATTGACCCGTAGTCGAGGACTAACACTTTTCCATCTTTTAAGTTAAGGGTATTCTGGAGATTTCCCCTCTTATCCAAATAAAAACCTATGTTTATAACCCCTTTAGGGTGTCATTAGCACTCTGAAGCAAATCTAAGTAACTTCTCAAACAATCTAAAAGGTTCTCTAAATTCCCTAATCAAGTTGGTCATCTTAGGGCTCAAGGGTCAATTTCTTTCCATATTTCTTGGTATTTAAGGCATGTTACTATTCCCTCATTGTTAATTTGTAAAAAGCATGTGTTTTAAAGTATTGTTTTATGAGATATAATGTTGGACTGAAACAATGGTTGGGGATTTTTGACTTTTTACAAATTGAACAATGTTTCTCATAGTTTACATATGATTTTCATGATTTAATTATGGTTTTGAACTTATGGGCGCATGGGTACGGTGAATGGATTAAGGAATTGTGATTTTATCGAACTTGCAAATTTTGAAGTGGTTATGACCCCAACCCCATAATGTGAAATTGGGTTTTTAATTATAAGGAATGTGGAAATTTGTAGAATTAAAATAGTCTAGAACTATTGCATGATATAAAGAGGTATTTGAAATACAATGGTATTATTTAATAAACAAAGGGAGTCAGTGTTCCCCCATCTTGTATTAATGAACAAAGGGAGTTGTTCTCATAAGTTAATGGAAATTGTTTTGGCATGTTCTTATTACGTTACAAGTGTAGTTGGTATGAGTATACCAGTAATGTATGCCTTAATGTGGAATGTGGTTCAATAAATAGAAATGTGTGATACTTATTTTAATTAGGCTTTAATAAGGGTTGTGTAGATGAGTCATGAAAATAGAGGTCTGAGTGACCGATAGTGGAGATCGCATTTGCTGATATAGGGGTCAAAGTGACCAGGGAGGTTTGGTCCCCCACATTATTATTTCATGATTAGGGAGGTTCGAGTCCCCCGTAAAGCATTATATAATCGGGTGCTTAAGTGATGAGTGGTGAAATTACCACTCATTAACATCCAAATGAGTGCACACTACTATGTTTTAAAGGTATGAATGGGGTGAAAATGTCATGAAATTTCACTATATCCCATATTTTGCTGGTACACAAGAAATGAGATGAAAAGAGGCAAAATGAGCTGAAAAGGTTCAAAGAAAAGAAGGGAAGTGCAAAAGTTAGAAAACCTGTGTAGACCGAGCCTCAGGTACCACAATCACAGAATGAACACCACTATCATGGTAAGTCAAGAAAGTCAGCAGGCGTGATTTCTTGAAGAATGCAGTGATTGCAGAGCCGCGGTCGCAGCTATCCACACGCGATCGTGGGATAATGAGAAATTAAGCAAGAGTAAAGTCATAAAAAGTGCATAACAGACACAAAAATCCCATTTAAAAACTCAAAACCCTCATTTTATCAAGTATTGTAGATTCCATAATCCTACGTCCCATCCTTAGTTAGGGTTTTGTAATTTCTTAGAGCTTAGAACTTAAATTTACACTAATTTGAGACAAGATTGATTTAGAGGAGTTTGAAGTGTAGATTTGGCTTTCTCTATTGAAGATTCATTTGAGTCTAAAGTGTGGTTTGTCCTCTCTTTATTTTATTATGAATAACTTTGATGGACATCTTGGTATATTTGTTTTCCTTATTCCTATGATATGCTAGATCTACCTCTTGGGATTATGCTAGATTAGGGAGTAAATATGTGTGGGATTTGATTTATTTGTGCATTTACTAGTTTGTGATGTGTGTTCTACTGTTGCTTGAATAAATTAGTTGACATTTGTGGGTGAAAACCCCAAATACCCAAATGGATATTATGGATGAAAATCTCAAGCTCTTGAAAAGCTCAAACCATCCTTGAAAGAGAAGTTTGGGTGAACTTTAGGAACCCACCTCATCCTTGAAAGAGGGGTGTGGAAACCAAAGCAATAGTAGATAATTTATAGGTTTGTATTGCCCATTTTTCACTATCTTAGATATAAGGGTGATTAGGCGGTTGACTATACTACTAGTATCATCCTAGAAATAGGAATACCCAATTGAGGTATTTGGTAGCCTTTTTTGATACACTTGTTAGGTACTCGAAAGGGTCAATGAGTGACATCTTTGAGGTTTTGTTGAAAAAACTATCATCAAAGACCTTAAACCTAGCCTACCACATCATCAACGATTAGAATCTGCATAGAATTATCATGTTCCCATGCATAGCTTGCCCCTTGGAAAACATAGTCCCAAGATCCATTTTAATTGATTATACTCTAATTATTCTTAGTCTCGAATTAGTCCCTTTGAAGCCCAAGAGTTGGATTTACATCAACAAAATTTAAAACCCCCAAACTATTTTGCACCATAGGTTTGACCTAGCAAGCAACTATTATTTTGGACTTACTCAATCAGCACTCACATTGTTCCTCGTGGATTCGACCCCAACTCCTAGTTGGGTAAATATATTGACAACGATTCTCTTGCACCTAAATTGTCATGTAAGTTGAGCATTATCAAAAATGGTGTTGTTGCCGGGGAATAATTTAGTGTATAGAGTTAGTTTGAAATTTTAGCTTACTTGCTTTGGTTCAAACTTGTAAATATTTTTTTGTTATTTTATTTTTTTTCTTCTTTTAGGTAGATTTTCTTTATTTTTTTAATTTCTTAATATGGCATCATGGAATAAATATGGGTTTGGTGGTTGGAAATCACACCTTAATAATCCATGTCCATATTGTGGTGGATCCTACTTTCGGCAAGATTATAGATATGCTCCCAGGAGAGAGATGTGTGCACCATCTACATCCTATAGGGAGTATAGGTGTTCTCTATGTGGTGGTCAAAATAGACATTGGAGTAATTGCTCAAACATCCCCTGCCCCCGTTATGCTAACCCGGTTCCTAGTGCTTCTTATAATTTTGATAGGTCTTATGAGAAGGAAAAGGAAGAAAGAAGTACGAAAAATATTGATATTGAATCAATGCTTAATATATCTTGGAACTGGTAGAATCAACAAAGGATGTTTTACGACGTTGAAGCGATTATCTAAATGCCCCTCCCCTCATTATGCTAACCCAAGTGCTAGTTCTTCTTATGATTTTGATTGGTATTATGATTAATAAAAGGAAAAATAAAGCACCAAAAATAATGGTAATGAAGCAATGCTTCAACTTATCCTAGACCGGGTGACATCAATGGGGGATAATATAACCTCATGCATTAATCCATGGAGGCGGGTATCGAGGAAAGTAAGAGGATAGACGAGATGGGCATGAAGGTCAACCATAAAAATACTACGACCATGCCTACGCTTCTAAATGATCTTTACATTGAAGAATCCTCAGTGATTTCATAACCAACTGAACCTAATATGGTTGAAGATGCCGAAAAGGAAGAAATGGTACTAGAGTTGGAAGAAGAAGCCAAGCAAAATCATTACAAAGCTAGTCCATTTTGGGGTGAAGATGACCAACGGAATACGACTCCGAAATTAGGAAAAGGCCCCATTCTATCCACATTTCAACATTATGCTTGGTGGATTTGATGAAAGTAAATCCACCCAAACAAGTGATGAATATTGGAGAGAAGGAGCAATTTCATTATATTTTTAAGTTTAACCTTCCAAATGGGCATATCAAGGCCCCAAACTCAAAGTCCAAGAAGCTTAAAGATCGATTTTTAATTAGTGGCCTTCTAATGTTCTCACCATTTCCTAATACTCCTCAAAGATGTAATGATCAAAAATTGGGTAGAAAATTCAAGTCCTCTAAGTGGATACATAAATGAGGATTAAAAAGGCATCGTGCCATGACGTTAAATCAAGTGCATGATGGGAGATGACCTATCATTTTTATGTTTACACTATTTTCTTTTGAATAAGTTACATAATCTTGATGTTTTGCAGGTGGTCTAGACAGGATTGGAAGCTAAAAATAGGGGAAAACCAAGTTTAGAAGTATGGCAGCAATGCAGAAAAATAAGGCAAAATTGAGGCATAGATGGCCTCAGTTACCTTGATCGCAGGTTGAGGACCTTGATTACGGTACCACAATTGCACTGATAAGGCCTCGATCACACCTCTATGTCCATCTTTCAACATGGTTATCAATATGATTTCAGGGAGTCCTTTACACCCTTCTTCTACTTTCATGTTATATAGTGAGATCACTACTAGTCTTTTTGAGTTAGGGGCATGCAGCCCTGCCCTTGTGTAAGTATACATTAGCTTGCAATACTTGAATTTAGTAGAGGCAAAGTATGGAAATTTTGTGAAAACGGTTGTTTTCATTTCTAGATTCTTATTTCTTTTAATAATAATATTGGTCGAGCCTTTTCCTACGATAGATTGAGTGACATCATTCTTAATGTAAAAGCATCGTGTCTGGGTTTTGAGTCGTAGATGCAGGGGAAGTCTGAGTACCCATAGCATTGGAACTACAAATGTAAGGGAAATTTAGGTACCTGTGGCATTTGAGAGTTTGGGATGTCATTATACCTATGGTGAAGTCTGAGTAGCCATATGGTTTTCCCTTGCAAGAGCCAAGATATGAGACGGCACTTGATATTAACACTAGCAATGGCAAATCTTGTGTGGTGTAAATGCAAAGTAAACATCCCCCCCCCCAATCTAAAACTTTTTAAAACCAAGGGGCATGGTCATGAAAAATTTTGTGACAATGCTTTACCTCTTCTTTTGACTTTGAAGTCTTTAGATTATGAATAATGGTTAGTGCTCCTTTTAGTCTCTAGTGGAATGTGTAATTGAGCCTCCTTAAGGAGTTTTCATGTCATGTATGCGGTGAGCATAATTGTTTGATTCCCATGCTTGCTTGTATCATCTAGAACTTTCCTGGTTAGTCTTTCAAGGCTAATTATGATGATCGCTTGGTTGGACAAATGACCTTAGGCCATCTTGGTGAATATAGAAGTCTACTTTAGCCTAAATAGCCTACCCGTGCATTGATTGTATCCTTAGTCACCCATTTTGAGCCATCAAACCTTTCTTTTGCAACCACATTACAAGCCTTAGCCCATTAAAATATTATCCCTCTTTTGAACCCTACCCTACTTGAACTTCAAAATACAATTTGAGGCTAAAAGCCTAAGTTAGGGTGTTGAAGATTGAAGGAAGTAACTTTGGGCCACAAAAGTGATAGTGAGTTCCTACATGCTTTAGCATTAAAACAAATGAATAGAGGAAGAAAGGAATAAGCAAAAAAGTTAAATGCATGTATTGCAAAAGAAATAAATGAAAAGAAGATTCCTTTAAAGAGATGGGTAAATCAAGAGAGAAAAAGTAGGCATGTGTGAAGTGGGAAACAAATAAAGTAGCCCATGGTCAAAAGTTTGGTTGAATAGTGTGAAAGTGATGTAGATGTTCAAGGAGGGAGTAATCACTCCATTTCTAAATTGTATCCTACCCATTCTCCCTGAACCTACGTTACAAGCTTCAAAAGTCCTTTAAGATCTTCAACCAAGCATGTTCATAGTATTGGTAATAGAAAATAAGGGCAAGCATATGGTATGATGCTCGTTTGCATGGAGGGATTGTTTGTGAGCGTGAGTGTTACACTTATATACCATGTTACTTAATATACAAATTGGTAAGTGTGATTTCATTCTGGTGAGAAGACATGTAAACAAATCAAGGTGAGTGACACTATTATTTTCCTAAGAGAGAGGCAAAAGGAGTGTAGTTGAGTGCTATCAATAGAGAGTTACTTTAAGAGAGTGGGAAATTGTTGCATTGTTATTCTTTGAATCCTTTGCGCCTTTAAAATTGGGTTTCATGTTGAGTGGACATATGGAAATAGATTTACCCATGCATTTTTGCAAATTGTTGGTGCAAATGAAGTTCAAAGTCATTGTGATCATTAGGTGGCACAAATAGGCTCACAAGTGCGTTGTCTCATGTAGAAAAAAATAGTGTTGCTTGAGGACAAGAAAAGATTTAAGTTGGGGGTGTTGATGAATGGTGAATTTACCCCTCATTGACATCCAAATTAGTGAACACTACTATGTTTTAAAGGTATGAATGAGGCAAAAATATCATAAAATTGCACTAATTCCTATGTTTTGTAGGTACACAAGTAATGAGACAAAAAAAGGCAAAATGGGCTAAAAAGTATCAAAGAGGGAAGGGAAGTGCAAAAGTTGGAAAACCGGTGCAGACCGGGCCTCAGGTACCGTGATCGTGGAGTGACCACCACGGTCGTGGTAAGTCAAGAAAGTTAGCAGATACGATCGCTTGAAGAATGCAGCAATTACAGATCCGCGGTCGCGGCTATCTACATGCAATCGTGGGACAATGGGAAATCAGCCGAGGGGTAAAGTCATAAAAAGTGCATAGCAGACCCCAAATTTTCATTTAAAAACTCATACCCTCATTTATTAAGTATTGTAGATTCCATAACCTTTCCTCCCATCCTTAACTTAGGGTTTTGTTATTTCTTGGAGCTTGGGGCTTAAATTTACACTAATTTGAGACAAGATTAATTTAGAGGAGTTTGAAGTGTAGATTTGGCTTTGTCTATTCAAGATTCATTTGAGTCTAAAATGTGGTTTGTCCTCTCTTTATTTTCTTATGAATAACTTTGATGAACATCTTGGTATATTTGTTTTCATTATCCTTATGATGTGTTAGATCAACCTCTTGGGATTATGCTAGATTAGGGTGTAAATATGTGTGGGATTTGATTTTTTTGTGCATTTACTAGTTTGTGATGTTGGTCCTACTATTGCTTGAATAAATTGGTAGTGATTTTTGGGTGAAAGCCCCAAATACCCAAATGTGTTTGATGGATGAAAACCCCAAGCAATTTAAAGCTCAAACTATCCTTGAAAGAGGGCTTTGGCTGAAATTTAGGAACCCACTTTATCTTTGAAAGAAGGATGTGGGAACCAAAGCAATAGTAGACAATTTATAGGTATGTCTTGCCAATTTTTTACTATCTTAGACATAAGAGTGATTAGGAGGTTGACTATACCATGGGTATCATCCTAGAAATAGGGATACCCAATTGAGGTAGTGGGTGGCTTTATTTGACACACTTGTTAGGTACTCAAAAGGGTCAATGAGTGACATCTTTGAGGTTTTGTTGGAAAACTAGCCTCAAAGACCTTAAACCTAGCCTACCACATCATCAACGATTAGAATCTACATCGAATTATCATGTTCTCATGCATAGCTTGCCCCTAGGAAAGCATAGTCCCAAGATACATTTTAATTGACTATACTCTAATTATTCTTAGTCTCTAATTAGTCCCTTAGAAACCCAAGAGTTACCTTTACATCAACAAAATTGAAAAATCACAAACTATTTTGTACCATAGGTTTGACCCTAGCAAGCAACTATTATTTTAGACTTACTCAATTGCCACTCACATTATTCATCGTAGATTCGATCCCAACTTCTAGTTGGGTAAATATATTGACAACAACTACCTTGCACTTAAATTGCCATGTAAGTTGAGCGTTATCAAAAATGGTGCCGTTGTCGGGGATGAGTGGTGATTTTACCACTCATTCGCACTCAATTTTTATGCACATTACCTTGTTTTGAATGAATAAATGGGACATAATTGTGATTAAATGCACTAATGTCCACTCTTTGAAAGCATCGAGTTTAGGGGATAGAAAGATATAGATTGGAGCTTAAAATGATCAAAAAAAGAGCAAGACAGTGCAGTTGAAGACCTAGAGCAGAAGGGCCTCAATTATTGTGGTTGCAGTCAGGGACCGCGACCGTTGCCTCTTCGATCGAGATAAACTTATGCAACCACAGTTTATTGAATCTGTTTGACTGTCACGATTGCAATCAGTAGACCGCGACTACGATAACTGAGGCCTTTCTGCTCCAGGTCTTCAGCTGCACTGTCTTTCTCCCTTTTTGATCATTTTAAGCTTCAATCCACTTCTTTCTATCCCCTTTATCCCATGAATACAATGAGTGGATATTAGTGCATTTAATCATAATTATGTCTCATTTATTCATTCAAAATAAGGTAATGTGCATGAATATTAAATGCAAATAAGTGGTAAAGTCACCACTCATCAACACCCTCAACTTAAAGCTATTGCTTGTCCTCAATAAACACTACCTCTTACTATGAGACGCAATCGTCTATACCCAAACTTTATGCCTTAAAGATCACAATGACCTCAACTTTAGTCATCACCATAGGTAGCTCATTGCACATGTGCTAGGCTAGTTTCACTACACCCCTCATTATAAAATTGTAATATCTAAGAATGCATAAGACTTTAAAAAGTAACCTAGCAACAAAAACTAATACTCTAGAAATGGTTTCTTTTTTACCACAACTAAGCTATACTCCATTTTCCTCATTATTGGGGAGGTGACACAATCACCCACCTCAACTTGTTCATATGTCAATCTCACAAGAAAGAGAATTCCACACACCAAGCTACCTTAAAAAAGAAATCTCTAAGCAACAAGTGTTATACCATAGGCTTGCCCCTATTTTACATTGCCACTACAAAGAAATAAATGATCGGAGATCTCAAAGAGCTTTCTAAGCATGTAACATAGGTTTAGGGTAGGGTAGGATATCATTTGGGAACACATGGATCCATCCTTCCTTGAACATTCACGTTACCCTATTCAACCCGCTTTTTTTACTATGGGCCACTCTTCTTTATTTTCTCTCTTTTATCATGCCTAATTTTTTCTTTCTTTGTTCACCCATTTCTTTCATTTCTTTTTTTTGCCACTTTCGTGTAATTCATTCCTTTTTTAGATCCTCTCTATTTACTATTCATTTGCTTACAATGCTAAAGCACATTAGGCATTTCACTTACAACTTTGTGGTCCCAAACTTACTTCCATAATTCTTTATAACCCCCAACTTAGGCTTTTAGCCTCAAGTTCTATTTTCAAGTTCAAGAAGGGTATAGTTCAAAAGAGGGATAAAAAGAATGGTTCACAACTTATAATGTATTTTCCAAATAAAGGTCTAAAGGCTCAAAGTGGGTAACTAGGGATTACATGCATGCTTGGGTAGGTTTTTAGGATAAAGTGGTTTCCAAAATCACAAAAAGGGCCTAAGATCATTTCTCCATCCAAGTACAATTAAAATTAGTTTAAAAGACTAATGTGGCAAGTTCTAGATAACACAAATATACAATAGATGAATGAAAAAACTCTCCACACATGGCATGCAAAATTAGCCAAGGAAGCTCAAATGTCCCTCCCGCTAGAGACAATTTTGGAGAATCTATTTTTATTCACAAGTCAAAAACTTATGGAGCCATAACAAAGAGAAAAAGTTTTGTTAAAATATTGCTCATGTCCATGCCCTTGATTTTTCAAGAATTTTGGATGGAGGGGGGGTTGTTTTGCATTAGAGCCACACATAATTTTCTAAATTATGGCTACAACCAAAGCGTTAGCCTCACCTTTTGGTTCAAAAGGGAAACCACCCATGTGGCTACTCAGACTTTGCCAATGTGTATAACATGATCCCAAATTTACAATTTACAATGCCACAGGTACTCAGACTTCCCTTACATTCATGATATTTAAGCTATGGGTACTCAGAATTCACCTGGACCTATGTCTCAAAACCCGAATCATGATGGTTTACCCTTAAGAATGTCATCACTCAGTCTTTTGTAGGGCAAAGATAGTCATGCATCACTAAAATCAATAATAAATCTAAAGTAAAAAAGAAAAGAAAAAAACTAACAGTAGAAGAAAAACATAATAATCCATAAAATGTGGGCACCATCAGAGTACCTAAAAATGTATCATCTCAAAGCAAAATAAAAATAGTATACGGAGTGTCATCATAAAACAACACCAAAAGAAATGTCCAGCAACAATCAACACAACAAAAATCAGGGGCCACCCCCAACCAAAAGGAATGCAGTGTCTACTTGTGTAATAAAGCAAGAGTAAGAGGAGTCTTCCTAAATCTACATCAAGAGTTGTCCTCTTCTTCTGAATCAGCACTATCAACATCAGCATCATCAGCAGACCAATTCGTAGAGGCCTTATCCTCACTATCCAACCTGGGTGAATGTAGTCAATAATTAGGCTTGAGCACCTTGAAGATACCCTTCACCCCCTTCCATAGTTTCTTGATGAATTTATCTTTCTTCTTCTCTCTTTTTACCATCTTCTCATATGAATCCCTGAGGTCCCTATGTGCTCTAGCTAAGGCTGAGTAGGCTCTCTCTAATATGGCAATAGCGGCTCCCTGCTTCTTTTGATTCTTACAGTATATATCAAAATTTGATCGAGTCACATAAAAGTGGCGAGCGGTGGAGGACTCTCCTGGTCCCTGAGGAAATCTGGACACTAGCTCCCTAATATCTTATATCTAGCATGTGATTCATCGAGGGAGTTGGCTGATGAAGGTCTACAAGAATCTGTGTCCTTTTGGGCTAATTTGCTGGAGTCTATCTTTTTTTTCTTGCTCTGGCCTGGGGAACCCTCACCTTAAAATTTAAGTGGGAAGATTCGGAGGCCTGGGAGCACCCATGTATCTTCAGCATATTCCTCTGCCTATGCTCTCCTACATAGCTCAGTAATAAGGGATGGGAAGAAAAGATGTGTACCTTTATGGTTCTTGAAATACCGCCACTCTGAGATCACAATATCACCCATATTCAGAGTAATGTTAGATAGGATACAAGCCACCATCCGAGCTCGCAAGTCTGTGATAAAGGTCATATGAGTGCATGGAAAGACTCTGCTACAGATGATATTCAGCCATAGCCTGGCTTTAGCTATGAAGTCATTCATCAAAATATCTCTCAACCGTTTAGGGCTTAAATCTGGGTACTTAAGACTTCCTCATCAATGTGTACACCAACTACAATAGTTAACTGCAGCCGTAATTACAAACAAGACTGCATTTAGTATTGAAAATGATATTTTAGGACTTTTCCTAAACTATAAGATCTAAGCATGTAATTACATTAAGAACAAAGGAATAGAGATAGCATACCAAGTTTGATGATGAAAATGGATAAACTGACACTTGGATACTTAACACCAAGCCAAAATTTGAGAGAATTTTGAGAGAAATTGAAAAAGATGCATGAGAGAAAATGGTATTTGGATGGTCACTTAAATTGATTTGACCACGATCACAATCCTAGTTTTACGATTGCGGACATGTAGCCTCTGCAATCGTGGTGGCATGGACCGCATTTGCGGTAACTGAGAACAAATAATCGGGTCTCTTGCATTTCCTTCTCAGTCTAAACTAACCAATTTCACATGTTTCTCTCTTCAAGTTCCTTCAATATCCTTCCTAGTACTAACATCTCATGGATTATGCATGAATAATTGCAAAAATAAAATCTACTCTATCATGCATAAATAAACAAGATGTATGCCACTTTGCATGGCGTGATGGGTTACCTTCCATCAATCACCTATTTCAACATCATGGAATGACGCTTCCACCTTTTCCTTTTATGCCTCTACTTAGAAGAGTTGAATCTTCATCCCAACTTTCATTCAATATGCAATGAGCGGCAGAAAGACAGAAGATCCAGATCTTCCAAGATGCGGCTTGGAAGTGGTGAGGATTTGGCAAGTAAGTTTTGATCTCACCATTTTTAAGACTTGAATCTTGAACCCAACTTCACATCAAATTTTCAGTTGGGCTCCTTGTTTAAAAGTGCGCATATCAATAGGCCATTCCTTGTACATCAGAAGTTGAGTTCCTTGGCCATTGATGGATGGGGTTCCATAAGCTTCTTTGGAATATTAAATTCCAAGATATAGCGATTGTACTCTTCCTCCTAACAATCCACTATTTTCCTAGGTAGATAGATTCTCATTATATCTTCTAAGCACAATATTGAGAAGTGGTTTGAATGAGGTCTAACCCCTAATTTTATAATTGCTTGCTCCAAAGCATCTTCACCTAGAAATGAGCTAGATTCATCATAAGAGATTTGCCTTGATTCTTCTTAAAACTCTAGCGCCATTCCTTTTATTTCAGCTTCTTCTTCCTCATTTGATTCAGTAGATTGGGAAGTCACCGAGGAGTCTTCGCTACCAAGATCATCATCATAGCTTGGTTTCTCTTTTATATGAACCGCCTCTTGGGAAATGGGCAAGGTAGTGATAGTTTCAAGTTTTTCTTCTTTTCTCATTTCCCCCATCTTGACACTTTTCCATCCTAGTGCCTCTTGTTGCATGGATTGTACACTCTCCCCCATTGCATTTACCCGATCCAAAATAGTTAGTAGCCTTGTTTCAAAGCTATTGGACTCGGTATACTGCTCTTTCTTATTATCATCGTAGGACCAATCAAGCTCATAATAAGAACTAGCAACCCAATTAACATAATAGGGGGAGAGATATTTGGACAGTCATCCTAATGTCCTTCTCGACCACTATATAAAGAACACCTATACTCCCATAGGATCGAGATGGTGGGTCCATTTCTCTTTGGAAAGCATAGTTACAATCTCTCCTGAAGTGTGGTCCATCATAAATTAGACATGGGTTATCATGATAGGATTCTCCACTACCGACATCATACTTGTTGAAAGATGCCATAAAGAAAAGTAAAATAAAATAAAAATCTACCCACAAAAGAAAATCACAAAAAAATATATACAAGATTAAATTCAAGCAAGTAAGCTAAATTTTAAACTAACTTTATATGCCAAATTGTTCCCCAGCAACGCCGCCATTTTTTATAACGGTTAAGTTACATGTCAATTTAAGTACAAGACGATGTCATCAATATATTTACCCAACTTTGGAGTTGGGGCTGAATCCTTGAGGAACAATGTGAGTGGCAAATTTAAAACAATAGATACTATCTAAATTCAAACC